>OY776112.1:479851056-481201889 GCA_963675035.1 Allygus modestus | reverse complement strand
ACGCTTTACGTCATTGCCGACGTTACGGCTCTCGCGGAATTTTTATGTTATATGTTTTTTATGACGCCGGTCGATCTGAGAAGACGTTATGAGGTTGTGACCGGTTGTACGGCGCCTTACGTGAGCGAATACGCCGCCGAGAGGTTGACGCAACGTGCGAAAACCTGCTGCTACGAGGAATCGATCAGATACAACTCCACCGATACGGTTCGACGAGCAATAAAAGAGTTTTTGCGCAGAAATCAACGAGCGAGCGAAATGGAGCGGGACGGTATTTACGATAAGCCCGCGGATAACTCAGATCCATTCGCGGCCGAACTGTTGCGCGAAGAGGAGTCCGGGCGGTTACGCGAACGAAATTTCGCGTTGGTGAAGCATTTACTCCTTTTGCTTTTTGACAAAGCCCTGTCGTCAATAATCGATAACGGATTTGACAACGTTAACAAAAGGCGTAGATACGGTACCAGCGCCAAAAGTGTTGGTGGGGCGACAGTTTACACGGGAATACTCGACACGGTGGGAAAGGTCGTCGTGAGGTATAAGGAGGGCGTTTCCCTTTTGAAGTCGACCAGAGCTCCTAGAGGCGCGGCGGCCAAAAAAGGTGGAGGTTCTATTTCTTCAGAAGCGTTCCTAAATTTGCGTGTACCGATCAATCAGATTACAGCACAACGTTCGGAAAGCAAGAGTTAAAACACGTAGAAAGATCAGTGCAAAATAGAGTGCTAATTCTCAGAGACGATGATGGCAGTACAATAAAGTAAATGTTCAAAGGACTCGCCGGCGATGACGACGAGCCTGACAAGAAAAAATTTAAGGTCAACGCCCAACCGTCGGTGAAATTCAATTATAAAGACGCGGAGAAATTCAAGAAAAAAATCAAATACGACGAGTCGACCAAGAGATGTACTGGGACCAACGCCCGTCCACTCGTAAAAAAGGTTCGGGGCGAATCGAGCACAACCGAGAAGAAAGTCGACTGTTTCTGTAATCTCTTCGGTGTCGGTGATTTGGAACGAGAGAGGTTGAAGATGTACATCAACGCGCTCGACACACGAGGAAACGACCTCCATCTGTCTGCGATCGCGACGACAAATCTGAAGCCGGCGAATTTAGTACGGACCACCGTCACTGAAGAAATCCGAGCAAATTCCAGGAAAAAAAATAACCCGTTCGCGAGCGAAGAGCGCTCCACTCTATTTTGGATTTTACGAATAATTTTGGATACGGACGGGTTAAACAAATCGAGACCATCAAAAAAAAATGATGTCTTCACAATTACGGTGCCCGCTCTCGCCGAAGATCAATCTTCAAAGCACTTATTATTGGCCGAATATATTGTATTTAAACTATGGTTATTCGTCCGATATGTGTTTAACACGGTCTATGCTGCGGCGGCAGAAGATAATCGCGTCCTCTTGCCAATATTTTTAGTCAAAATAGACGGACGCGCTGTTTTACGTAAACTTTTAAAAGATATCTTCATTGGAGCGTCTAGTAAGGAAGCGTCAGATCTGAGAAGAAAGTTTCGATGTTCATTTGTGATGTAACATTTTTTTCGCAATAAAAGACCAAGCATTTATTTTTGTTTCTATTTTACCTCTCAGACAAACTGAGATTTCTTCTTGTGACACGTATTGCACTCACCGGAATAATAATTCCGGTTGTTTGCGGATTTCTTCATGACACCGCTTATTGTGACAGTTTTCTTTTTACAATGAATGCAATAAATGTTTGTATCTTTAGGTGGTCTCGTCGCCAATGGTGATTTCCCCCTTTTTACTGTGTTTCGCGCTGATACTTCATCTTTTTTACTTACGCGTCTTCCGCGTCGGTTATTTACAGTCGGTGAACTAGAACGCTGTCGCTCCCGTTTCACTAACTCTCGCAAAGTCTTTCTTATCCGTTTTAATTCGTCCGCGGACATGTTCTTCGTAAGCACTTATTATCCGCCCAATCACGAGAATTTTCGGGAGAAAAATAAAAAAGATTATTAGAAATTTGAATGGGTTATGATACCCCATCGGTCTTGTGACGGGGGTGATCTAAATATGGACCGAATAGTCAGTAACTGCCCGAGGGGTTTACCGGCCTACACGGACCAAGCGAGTTTGGCCTCCAATGGCTTTGCGCCCTGGATTTACCCCGACCCTTTGAAGATCGCGGTGATCTTCCCCACTTAAACGATGTCGGTGCAACCTGGATTCGGCCGAAATCGACTGTTATGAAATTTGGCTCGGCCGAGTTACATAACCGTCGTATTACAGGGGTTGAATCGAGAAGTAAATTACAAAAGTTATTTGAAATAATTTATTTTGTAAAACAGTAAACCACACACGTTCGATATATCGAACGACTTACAACAGATTACTCGCAGACATCCTCGTCTTCATCGTTTACAAGTTGGAGACCGTGACGCGCGTAAACGTCCATATATACAACTCCGTTATTTTTGATGCGAATTCTGATAAACGAAGATACGAGTACCGCTTCCACGCCTTGTTTAGGTTCGTTCTCGATCACAGTCTTATCCTCCTCGTGATAGCGCATCAGGGACACGCGGTTCGGTATTCCGTACGTACCCAAAATACGGATACTGTCAGACCGCGATAAGCCTTGGATTTCATCCAGAACACAACTTCGGCCATACCCACTTCTAGGATTGCCATACGAGCGGCCGTACACGGCCAGTGATGACACACCACCGGCCACATTTTTGTATACCAGGTGTTTAGCAAATTCTTCTGTCAATTTCACAAAACACACCTCGTATAGACTCAATAAGAATTCGTAAAAATAAGTGCCGAAACATCGAGAGAGTTCGATATTGTAGGCGATCGTATCGTCGGTATCGGAATTCCTGTCGGTTTGAAGTTCAAAACTGCCCAAGAAGATCAATTTGATCGGAATGTAGAATCTGCAATCCGAATAACCATAACGGTTAAAAGGTTCGAATCCGTTGAAAAATATCAACGACCTGAGTTTTTTTTCATTTGACAAGCAGCTGAACGGATGCAAATGGTTCACAATTAGTTTTCGTCCCCCTTTCGACGTGTCCATGGCCAAGAGAAGAGACTTGACTGCGTTGATTATCTGTAGAAAGTATTTGGTCCGTTTGAACTTTTTGATCGTGTTCTGGTCATTAGACTCCTCGCGTTGCGTGTTCAACGAGTTTATGTTGATCGCTAACGTTGCCAGGCCGTCTTTCAGAACCTTACTGGGAGATATAAACGTTTTTCGGTACGATGATATTCCCACCGCTGTTTTCAGTATGCTGGAAAAGACGCGTCTCGTTTGATAATCCGTACTCAAACCGTCTTCCCCGTCGTCCATGATCACTTCTTCGCCGTCCCGTAAAAAAGTGTTTTCAGAACACGTTTCTATGATCACTTCATCGGGGTCTCGATAACAGTTTTCGTTTGGAACCAGTCTGGAACAAGATTCCAAATACGAGTGTAACATCGATTGTTTCTCTTCGTTGACTCTACAATCGGATGTTTCCGTTAGATTAGAGACCTCAGCCGAATCTGGCAATAAGAAATTAGGTATTTTTTTACATGGGAAATTCGATGGACTCTCGTCCGAACAGGGCCGTTTCTTACCGGCGAGCCGTACAAAATCAGCCAAGTAATCGGTCGTTACTTTGTCCGCGTCGCGGCTATGGTCGCCGTCGGCCAACTCGCCTCCATTTCCAATCACTTCCAAGTCGTTCACATTTTCGATCACTTCCATCTTCGCTCCGTCCGTTGTAGTTTCCGGTGCAATCATCGCGATCGATTGAGCCACAATAGAAGTCGGCGACGGTGTTATAGGAACGGGGTTGCTCATATGTTCACCACCGACTGGTCGACTATTGCTTGTGCACGAAATGTAGGTGAGGGGGGAGTTATCGCGTCAATTGCTTCGCCTTTTGAGCGGGGTTCCCTTTCCGGCTCGCCGGTACTTCCCAACCTCCTCTCCCAAAAGTACAATAACGCCACCGACAAGGCGAGTCCAACGATTATCCACGCGCCCACGCGTAACGCTTCGTTCCACAGACGTCCAAAAACGCTTTCAGCACCTTCGACCACATCGTTCGCTGCTTCGCCGAGTACGTGTGGTGCGTCCAATACCACTTGCCCGAGCATTTCGCCCAAAGACGGTTTGGTCAAACAGACGTAAACGTCACCGGGATCAGCGTAATCCGCCACCTCGAGTTTGTCCGTCCCGGTACCGGACGGATCGCAACGCACACAGGGCGTCCTACCCGACCATTCTTCGGTACAGGACGTTTCCCGGACGACGGCGGGGTAGTTGCGACAATACTTGTCTTCCGGCAGACCCCCGTCCTCAGTGACTATTTCGCAACACGCGTACCGTACACGACACGATACCAGTTCACCCGTGTCTTTGTCTCGATACACGCGCCAACAGCCGGCGGCCCTCTTGGCGCCTTCAGCCAGAGCGGAGTATATCGCCGCCGCGCCGCCAGACGTCAGGACTATTCCAAAAAACAGTCCACGGCTCACGATCGGTCGTCCTTTTCGCAATGATTTCTCCATCGCTTTCACTAACCGTTCCGCGGCCGCGTAACGCCCGATCAACGTGCTCAAATCTTCAGCTGTTTCGTAAGCGGTCTTTTCGAAAAGCTCAGCGGGTACCCGCGGCGCGTCGCGCGGCCGTCGCAACGCGGATTCAACGGCCGCGTCTGGATATGTGTCACGAAACGCGCGCGTCAGGTAATCTACGAAATCCGCGCTACGGAACGCGCTGTCTGCGGGTACGCCTAACCCGCCTAGTACTTCCGTCACGCGTCCTCTTCTCATATCGCGCAACAATGCGTTTAACGTCACCGCCGCGGTCGTACCGTCGTCCGCCACGTCCACCGCGGCACGAAACACCGCGTTTTCGGTAGTCTCGCCAACCCGCGCCGCCGTTCGTGACAACACCGACTCCATCAGACGATCGGTCGTTGCCGCGTGCGCTCCACCTTCTCGAGCTAGTGTTTTTGAAATGTCGCTTTTCGCCGCATTCAACGCCTCCTCAGCCGCTGCTTTGGATTTGAAAACCGTACCCGCGAGGGTTTCAAGCCTTTTAAAGGCATTTACGAACGCGTCACTAAAGGCCCCGGCCATTATTAATAAGACTTATCCCGGACACAATGAATGATGTTCGAGAAAGGTGGTATGGGGATCGGGGTCTCTTGCTTTGGTTAGAAACCTGGCTGAAAGAATACCGCG
The DNA here is from genome assembly GCA_963675035.1 of Allygus modestus. Taxonomy (NCBI): domain Eukaryota; kingdom Metazoa; phylum Arthropoda; class Insecta; order Hemiptera; family Cicadellidae; genus Allygus; species Allygus modestus. Next base: position 481,196,673 of record OY776112.1, on the reverse strand, counting down.
ATTACATTATGAAAGCATACGGAATCATCAATACCGATCTGATACCTAAACGTCAATACGTACGTGCGATGGCGTGGTATATGTCCGTTTTCGACGTTACTATACTGACTCATCAAATGGTCAGTATGGTTTATGAAAACGATAAAAACGTACAGAGCGTCTATTATATGGACACGGTCGATCTAGTCGAAATACTGAAACGCCTGGAGAACGGGATGAATCAGTGCCGTGATAAATTTGATGAACTGATGACAATCGACGCGATCGAACGCATGTACGTAGCGTTGGCGGAAGACAACCAAGATGACGGTGTCAAAGGGACTATCGAACGGTTCGAAACGGAATTGGATTCGTTGTCGAGACGTGGTGACTCTGGTTTCGTTGAATCGGTGCGTTCCGGGGACTGCGGAGCGCTACCCGTAGGCGTATCAGCGTATGTCCCCGATCCCGAACAGGCCGGTCTAATGACCGACATCGTGATGTCGCGGGGAAACGTCGACCAACAATTGATCGAAATGGCAACGTCGTTGGAGATTTTACGCGCGGGCAGCGACCGTGAAGCGGTGCGCGACGTTAACTTGGAATCTCGCCTGCCGCCGAATGAGGTCCGCGCCATAAAACTGATCACCGTACCGGGTGATGCGGCCTTGGCACGTCAGATTTGTGAATCGTATCTCGCAAAACTGGCAGAAACCGTTGACGGGGTTAGAACATATCTAGTCAATTACGGCGATCTGTTGAGTAAATGGCGGGGTCAGAGCGAGAAAAACTTTGAACAGATAATGATATGGCTGTTGGATAGAGCGAGGGAAAACGCGAGGGAGGGTCGTCATTTCGACGTCCTATGGATAGACGACGTGCACGCATTGATGAGCGAACGCGGAGACTCGGCCGGCGGTGAGGACTATTTGAACGTGATAAAAACTACCATGCTACAAATTATGGACAACTTCAACAAAGACTCGCGGTTGAGCCGATTCGCCCTGTTGTTCAGCACAGGCGCTGGTCAGCGGGATATAGACGCGGCGTTCAGACGGCGAATCGATAACATATACGAGTTGATACCACTGAGCGGATCACCGGCGTTCCGCGAGATTCTCGTAAAACACATGTTACGCGTGACCCACCTCAACGTCGAAGGGGCGGCCTTGGAACGACTAAATAGGACGACGACCGCGAGCGAACTACAGAGCGCGGTGTACGCATATTACGTGCACGCTAAATTCACGGTTACGAACGAATTCAACGTGGCCGTGCGGGGTGACAGGCATTACAAACTTTTACCGCTCAAGAGTTATTACAATCTAAAGGGCGACGCCGTACGAACGAGCGCTTCTAACGATCCGATAGTGCAAGCTGTTAAGAACGGTGGCGGGTCGAGGTATTTTTACAGAGAAGGCGTCGTGGACGCGCGCAATCTTTCTGAAGAACAAGCCGGAAGCACGGTTTTCGTGCTGTACACAGATCCTGAATTCGACCTTGACGATTCGGCCCCGCCGACGAGAAACAGCGCCGCGAAACGACGCGCGAAAATACGAAAAAGAAAACAATTCGTCTCCACAAAATCACCCTACAGTTACGAACAAAAAAGATTCATGCAGTCGTTCGCCGAGGAACTTAGGCCCGGACAAATTAAACTACACTCCTCGTCTCAATCGGCAGTCGGTACTAATGCCGCGAAGCAGTCATCCAGCGAAGAGGATCTATAGTCGATTAGACAAAAAATAGTTAAAATAACTGGATTTTTTAAGGTCTTAAAAAAAATACAATTTACTCATACAATTTTGATTTATTTCAATTAAAACATATATTTTTAGATAAATGAATTTCAATGAATATGGGACATACCAATGTTTGTGACCGTTTGAAAAAGTTCTGTTTGAAAACAATCAGAGTTGGATTGGTGAACCGCCCCTCCGCTCGTGTCGTAGGTTCATTGGTGAACCGCTCCTCCGCTCGTGCCGTAGGTTGATTGGTGAACCGCTCCTCCGCTCGTATCGTAGGTGGTGGGTCGTTCCCGCTGGTAGAAGGTCCGCACTCGGTCGGCTGGGAAATTAGGAAACGTTTTCTTTTCTTTGGTGGTCCTTCTCCCGTCTCTTTTTTTGGCTCAGTCGGCTGTATCGTAGTTTCTGCGAGGTTTCTCTCTTGCGAACGAGTCACCGGCTTGGATGGTGGTGGCGGCTTTGCAGTAGATTCGGTCGCTTGTGGTTGGTTTCGCATGGAGCAAGAAATACGTTTTAGAATCACGTCGTTGGAGAACAGGCTCGTGTGCAGCGTTGAGATGAATTCTATGTTATCGCAGAGATAGAAAGATTTCATGGAACGCATTACGTACTCCGTGTAGTCATCGTTTTCAATCGGCTTGTAAGATGGCACGTAAACACATGTTTCAACATTGTAATTCCACACCTTTTCCACAATCAACACATTCGACAGTCCACTCGACATATTCGGCTCGCAAACGGCAAATTCAAAGCTAAATTCAGCCAGAGTCGCAAAACACTTGATGTAGCGATTGATGAGGCTAAAAGTGTTGTAAAGCGGAAACTCTTGTCGGGGCACGTTCTCACCGAGCACACACTCGTAATTACCATCAGGCCGATCGACTACGTTTACTTTCTTGTAAAAATGAAAGTTTTTGGTTTTTGGTAATTTACAACAAAAAATCTTCAAAATGTCTCCTTTACCTCTTTTTCGATTCTGCTCGGTGATCGTGTACACTGCGAATCCTTCGCGTAGTAGATCCAGCGTCGGTCCCGCTGACGGTCGGGAATTTTCCTTTTTCTCCGGCCGTAAAATAAAATTGTCCTCGCTGAAGGTGTTCATCAGAAATGTGTTTTCAAAAGTTCGAGTAGGTTTGGACTGACGCCGGTGCCAATCCGTCTCTTCTTGCTGTAGCTGCCAGCGCACGTTTGTCACGTTGACATCGGAAATGGCGGTAGTTGTAGTAGGGATAGTGCCGATGGTAGTGGGGGTGATAACGGACCCCTGATTCTGTCCACTTGGGAGCGATTTCAAAAGTATTACCGGAACTACCGCACTGACCAATCCGACCTGATGATAACCCGGTGGTAAACTCTGACTTCCCCCGACTCCGCCACCTGATTGCAGAGGAACGTTACTTGCTGACATATCTTCAAAACCGGTTATTTCACCACGTCTCTCCTCGCCACTATCCATGACACGAGTTTGGTAGACGAATGAATGACACAAACTACACCGACCCGAGTTGACAACAGAATGAACGAAATAATAGGAACAGGTGGGGGGAGTGGGAGTGCTGACTTGCGCGAAATGGTGATTCACCGGCGCTTGCGCGCTGACGCGGCGAATATCGACTTCCGCTCTAATTCTCTCCACTATAGATTCATCGAGTTCTCGTAATCGATTCATACCTTTCGGTTATCGCCTCGCCCGCTTTTCGTCGCACGTCGTCCATGTGCAGTGAATTGTTAATATAGGCCATAGTCGTCAAAATATCGCGATGGCCAACGGATTCGCTCGCCGTTGCCGCTCCGTATTTGGAATTGACCGCACCGAGATATCGTCTACGTTGAGAATGCCATCTGACCCCCTTTGTTCTGTTTTTATTTCCAAAAAGTCTTTTGTACACGCGATCCAGCATCAGTTCCAACCGGCGCGGTGTCCGCGTGAAAAATCTCTTTTCCAACCGTTCAGCCGGCGGAACCTCTTCTTTGTTTTCCGTATAGTCCACCAACTCATCCTCGACATCGAGCTCCCGGCCCGTATCATTCTCGTTTCTGTACAGACGCCCACGCGTTCTTAACGTCATCAATTGACCGAACAAGTCCGCGTCGTTCTTTAACACTTCGGCCGGTAAAAATACGTTTACAAACACGCCTTTCGTCAGCACTTCGAGACGACCGGCGCCCAATAGTGTTTTCACGTCGTCTAGTGAAAATCTCAAAACGGTCGACTTGATACGCGCTCCGCTGAGGAACCCGAGAACGTACGCGAAAGCGAATTCGAAAATCGTCCTCTCGTACCGTAGTCGACCCGGTTTCGTTTCCGAATCTGTCACGTCTACGTCGATATCAATGGCGAGGTCAACCTTTCTGCCGTAGTCACCGTATTCGTCAAAATATGCTTTTCTACGACGGTTGGAGTGTTCCACGTACTTGTCGACACTGGCGCGCAATACTCTGATGCAATGGCTCAGTATAGACGATTCCTCGTCGTCGTTAAACACCAACGGTCTTTTGCAACGTGCCGCAGAGAGTATGCGTTTGACCCGGTCGTCGCCGAGCGTGTTAGCCAAAGCGTCCATGCGTCTGTAAAACGTCGACATCTTAACACCGCCAAAGCCTCTGAACGAGTCGATATACTCTTTCGAGTCGTCCGTCAGAACGCTCATCGCCAAAGCACCACCCGCTTTCAAATACGCCATTATTGTCTTTATAACGCGTTTCGTATAGCTTTCCCGCCTCCCCTTCTCGACGATCATGTAAAACAAAAATTCGTACAACGATGATTTCGTCACCACACCGTTTTTAAACGGTTCAAATTCGTTCAGATACCGCAGATGCGATCGCACCACACGTTCAGATGCGATCGCACCACACGTTCAGATGCGTTCAACGCGGTCCCCTCGCCATGCACGTGAAACACACGTTCACGAGGTGTGACTCTGGCTGCGAAGCTCTGTGCGATAGTGTTTCCCTCCATCATCACGGGCAAGTCGGTCATGAAGGCTGTTTTTAACATATCCAGACGTTTCGACTCGGCGTTCTGGCCATCTGCCAAAGGCTCGGAACCGACGGTATCCCCCCTCCACTCGGGCTCTCGACTCGTCGACGCGGGCGTCGGGTTCCATCTCACTTCTTTCAAAACGTCCAACAGGCTCAGTCCGCTCATCGTTCGGCCAGCAAGATGATCGATGTCGAGCGGCTGTTACGCCTCTACGTTTCCTGCGTCCAGACTTATTTCGAGGGTGACGTTTTCAACAGATATATGTATTTAAAGGTCGTCTACGATACTGCGCAATATCGAAAGGCAAATGTAAAAGCGATATACATGTTTTCCGAAGGACACTATTTCAAATCCGAAGAGGCCTTATCTTACCTGATAAATCACGGCATGGTTCTGTTACCGTTGTTTCTGCCCCTAAACTACAGGAACTACGCAAACAGTCGATCGTTTTCCTTATTTGTGCTATCCGTGTATTCGCCTTTATTGGTCGAATTATGGAAATGTGCCAGGGATTCTCAATCGACGGCGGGCGGCGAACCGATGGAAATACACGTGCAGAGAGACTGCGAATCGTTGCGAGAGATACGCAATCGCGTGTCCGGCCGATTGTTCAACATACTCGACAAAGACAATCGCCGAACAATATTCGCCCAAATGAATGAGACTACGGTTGTACGCGTCGAACGTACCGGAAGAGCAAACCCACCAAACTGTTGATTTGGGGGGTGGATAAATGTTTAAAAAACCTTGTTCCCTGTTGGTCGGTGAGAGTTATTTTGAAAATAAAAAAATTATAATCCCTGTCGGTCAGTGAGTGTCTTTAATATTAACCGAACCAATCTATAGGCCAGTACTACGTATCCAATAATTACTGTAATCCAATAAAATGGCGGGCGGTAAGAGTTTCTTACCGGTCTCCCGATTCACTATATTGTGCATTCCGTGAACCGCCTGCGGGGCGGAATAGCCGGTATGTACTGAAACCGTTTGGGGGTCGCGCGTATAGAAAACGGCTCTGTGTTGTACGAAATGCGAAGAACACTGCGAGCAGAAGATGAAAAGATCGAATGCGTAAAATAACGCCAGAAAATCTCTTTCCGTATTCATCGTCTGTAAACCGGCTGCGGTGAGGTGTAACCATAGCCAATATACGTGAGAAACTCCGAAAAAAGACAGATCGGACGATAGAAGGCGCGTTTTCCAAGACGTCAATTCGCTCGGAACGTGCGCGGATTCTATGCGACCGGGAAGCGCGTTCGTTCGGCGGACGACGTTAGGCAACGCTTCTCTCAACAACCATTCATCCACCGTATCGTGCACGGTCCGAGAAATGTCAAACTTTTCGCGACCGTAATATTTACCGTCAGCGGGATTTTTGTAAAACCTCTCTTTTAGCATGGTCTCCAAACGCCGATAGAGCCGGTCACTTTCGTCCGCCATAACGCCGTTGACCGGCGGCGTATTTTTCAATACGCATTCGCACACGCAAGCCAACATGCGGGAAACGCTCATTTTGAACATTATCGCATGTGCGAGTCTTGTGTCCGATGCCTCTCGCGTCTGTTCCGGATCGTCACCACCGACGATCCGGTGTATGTCCATAGCGATTATTCTTTTTGTCAGTACGGTAGCGCACAAGTCCATGTAGAATCGGACACGGTGCGAATTCGGTGCCTGACCGGTCCCCACCAATTCGACATAACGTCTTAAAGTATCGATCCAAGCGACCGGGTACTTACAGTCGGTGACATCTTCGTGTACTGACGGTCCTACAAATACCTCTCCGATCGCCTCCAGTTCGATCAGGAGACGTCTCACGCCATCTCTGTGATCCTCCATTTGACAAACTTATCCTTCTCACGGCGCTCTATACATCTGCACTGACGGCCGTGCGCCGCGCCGCGAGTGCCCACCGATCTTTTCGAAAAGACCGCTTACAGAATAGGTTATAAGTGAATGGAAAATGACATCGACCACGCAGATTCGTACAGATGCATCGTCTCTCGCCGCCACCGACCAATCGCGCGTAAGCGGCGAGATCGCGGCACTCAGATCGACCTCGGGGTCTGGCGCGCGGCGATCGTTCGATAGCAACGCGGTACCACTACCTACGGCACACACCCCGCTCTACGCTCCGGCCCCGAACGCCCCGTTTGAATCCAAGGGCAAATGTAGCAACCACAATATCGAGGCGGCCATCAACATATTTGCGAGCACATGTCCGTCGATAAAGAGTATGGAACAGTTACTAAAAACTGTGAAATCGGAAAAACAACCCTGTCTATTTGAAATGGCTCGGGATTTCGGAGGTAGCCCGTGTTCAGACGAGGTGTTTAACGGTTTATGTTCCTTTCACTGGAAGATGTTGAATATACGTATAGGTATTTGCGAAAACTACACGGCTCTGGACGACGAGGCGAAAAACTTTACGCACTACGAACTGATGATAGACAAAATAATAGAAGATCGTTCGCTCATGCCTATTTTCCCTTATATAACCAAAAACACGTTGATGTACGACGTGCTACTGGGTTTCAATTACGCCACCGTCAGGGGTATGGAAGAGACGAAGAAAAACGAAGGCGCGGCGATGGCATACGCACTGTACTACATGGTGAATCCTAATTGTCGTTTTGAATATATGGTAAAGTCGCAGGCTTGGATTAATTCCATGTCCATGTACATGATGGCGTTTGTGCTCTATAACGATAAAATGATAAAACACACCACCTTTCCGCAGGATGTATTGGCCAACTATCTTCAGGAACACAAACGCAACCCAAATACGATTTTACACCGTTTCTTCCAAAAACTCGTCCTCATTCGAGATTTGAAACTGCCGTTCGCAGCACCGGTCTCCGTAGACGCTCAAAATATGGAACTGACAAAACGGGATTTGATGACGCGTACGGTGTTGCAACGGCGGCCGCAGCAGGATCAGGCGGCCGATCCGAACTTGGAACCGCGCGAACCCACAACCGACGCGGCGCTCATACCGTATTATTCGTTTAACATTTTCAACGCTCCGCTGTTACTGGGTATGCGCGCCAGTACGTTCGTAATGGGTCGAACTTCGTTGGCCAACAACCCGAATGTGTGCATATTCAATCTAGAATTCCAAAAGGGCGACACCACCGGGGACAACGACCTTCATACCGCCAGCGTTTTCGCCATAGAGGGGCCGGTGATGTACGGGGTGTCCGAAGCTAAACCGCTGCGCCAGTTGCCGTTCATGAATACGTTGCCGAGACTGTCTAACGCTTACGTCGTGAGTCTGGCCGCCACCACAAACATGGAACCGCAAGAGGATCGAATATTCGCCGCCAAAACGGCCAAATATCGTAAGTACACGGTGGAAGCGTCCTCCACCCCTAACAAGTTTCGTTTAACGGAAATCACAGACGCCGGCCGTACCCTGTAAACGGTTCACACGCGAGATGAAACGGGGGATGACGATCAGAGGATACGAGGAACCGGCATCGGACAGCGAAGACGAAACGAACCCCAATGGAGTGGATTTCGACGTTAGCGAGTCGGTTGAAAGAGGGGAAGCGGTAGTGAGAAAACGTAAAAAAAATAAAGTTCGCGTATTATCGGGTGCTGACGACGACGAAGATAACAACGGGGACGCTTCGGGAAGCGACGAAGATCTCGACGAGATACTAGCGGAAGCGGAGCCTAAGAAAAAAGCGCGTTGGAAAAAATCTACAAGAAAAACCGTTCGGAAACGTGTCAACGGTTATACGGTCAATACGGTGTTTGTCGTAGACTACGATATGACGCTGGTCGATAAAAACGCGCGACCGTTTCCCGGCGCAAAAAAATTCCTTCGTCAGCTACACAATTTCAACGACGGTAAGTCCACGTTAGTTTTGTTCAGCCACGCCTCTGCCGACCACGTGGAATACGGAATGAATGCGCACTTTATAGAAGAGGCCGATTTCTTTAGTAAAACATTAACTGACCGCTCGCCTTTGAAAAACAAGCCTGTTACTAAAGTGCGACGCGAACTTTCCAACATTGAGGATCTGACCGGCCCGTTCGTTATTATAGACGATTTAGCTTCTAACCTCGACGAGGACCAGTACGATATCGTGATTGACGCAAAACGCCACTGGATATACGATTCAAAAAACAAAGTGGTTGATATAGATTACAAAACGATCATGTGCCTCATTCGCAAAGGAGTGGACGAATGGTTGCGAACAAAACAGAAAACGCCCCCCGTTCAATCGAGAGCGGGCGGCGGCGTCAGCCGTTGAACGAGTTTTTTTCCGTACTTTTTGGTAAGTACCACCGTCGATATGACGATAAACGTTAAACGAGCCGTAAAGCGCCAAACAGTGCTGCATTTTGCAGATATCTTTATGAAAGACTACGAGACGGAGAAAGCCGCGGATCGGACCATGAAGTCCAAGTACGTCCCGCGCAATCTGAAGACACAACTCGTGTCAACGATGTCCGGTTGTGATCCGGGCAATCGGAGACAGATCGAAAGGGTGGCGCAGCTCGGGATGTTTATCGACACGTGTTGCACTAAACTGGTCTTTTATAACACGATGACGATCGGCGTGATTCGATGGATCGTCTCGTTGTACTCGGACTCACCAGATATCAAACGAATCGGCGATATGGTCACATCGGACGCCCGTCAGGTGTACGAAGAAGATATAGAATTCATAATTGAGAAATACAGATACATGGAAGAAAGCGACATTTTGCACACCAGTGACCACGTCGAAAGCGTATTTGAGATGTTAAAGACTAGAAAACAGAGTCCCGAGACACCTCTTTTACGTTATTTCTTCAACAGCGTGTGGTTGAGGTTTTTCAAATCGATATTGCGCAACTCGTTGGTAATATTCAACGACAGTTCGTTTGTTTCCGCTTTTACCGGTGTGTTTGATGACGCCGGGGATCGTGACGACGACGAGTCTCATAGGTTATACAACGACTATCGCGAAAAACAAACGGAATGGATCAAAGAAGCGGTCAGATCGAGTCGTGAAAACGTCGATAGTGTAGTCAATTCAGTAAATTACTCTTCGGCGTCTGAATCGGGTGACGACGAAACGGTCAGTGGCCGGAAAACGTCATTATCGAAATTGAATCGCCGCCCGCCGAGGCCTCCTCCCGAAAACTCGGTGACCGCTTTCGATATGGAGGACGAAGAGGAAGACTTTGATTTAAATGGTTATTCTGACAACGATTCCGGTGGCGGCTCGTGTTCCGAAACTGACACCGTAATAGAGTTTCCAGTAAAGTGTAGAAAATCGAGTGGCGACAGCGATGCCGTAATAGAGTGTCCCGTAAAGTACGAAAAGTCACCGGGCGCTGTCACGCTGGACGACCGTATAATCCGAGCCGTTCCGGACTGTCGGAATGCCACCACCGTCGTCGCTACGATCATGCACGAAAAAAAGCTTCACATTCTCGACGGAGATCTTAAAGACATAATGATGGAGGAGAAAATGTCCAAGGCGTTGTCCACGCATGCCGGTAATGGTGCCGAATCGACCGCTACGCTAGAAACGAAAATCACCAGACATTCACGCGATGCAAGCCGTTACAATATTAGGGGCCTAGATGTCACGCCGTCCCCCACGAGTGCGATCGTACCGTATAACGTTTCGGCGAGAACGAATTTTCGCAAGAGGAAATTTAAATCGAAAACGCGGCACGAACGAAACGTTTTACCAGAACTCATGTCCCCGCTACCGTCATCGGTGACGCTGGTCGCCGAGAGTGATGATGAGAGCGACGATTTGGACAAGGAGAGATTCGCTATGGTGTTGTTTACGGACGGCTCGGAGTAACGGTGGATCCGTCGAGAAGATTAGACATGACTTTCCGAAACTGGTGGGGGGTATGTATTATAGACCTACGATATGCCGAAACAAAACAATAGGAGACATGGCTTCCGAATACTTTGGTACACTTCGCAGCATGGCGAGTTTCTTTAAGAGAACACCTTCGACAGAACCGTTATTGGAGGTGGACAGCGATGTTAGCGAAAGAGACGAGAAAAAGGATTCTGTTGTACCGGCGACAGAAATCGGTATCCAAGCGCTATATCCCACCGAAATTGGGGAGTACGTATCCGTTTACAAAGAGAAGTATAGCAAAGACAAATCTTATAAAAAGGAGAAGACTGTGGATTCGCCTAAATTGGCAGTTTTACAACATGACGGTGACACCGGACGAAGATGCGGAAGTAGAGTAAAATCGAACCAAATTGAGTTGGCGAGAAGTAGCTTTACGCGCGATTTGAAAAAAGGTATTTTGGAAAAATACAGAAGCGCGAAAAAGCCGGCAGACCACGTTTTGTCAGCAGGCCAATCTCAGCTTCGGGAAGCCGAACCGCGCGTAAACGGGGTTGTGGCGGCGTTTCCGCTGTTTGAAGAGGACAAGAGAACGTCGCTGTTTCCGATAATGTACGTTGATATTTGGGAAATGTACAAAAAGGCGGTGGCCAGTTTCTGGACGATAGACGAAATCGACATGAGCGGCGACGCCTTCGATTGGGAGTTACTGAACGACAACGAGAAGGCCTACATCACCAGGGTGTTAATATTTTTTCTCGGGGCGGACAGACTGGTCAACGACAACCTGTTGGAACGATTCACGCGGGACGTAAGGATGTTCGAGTGTTTGTACTTTTACCAATTTCAAATGGCGATGGAAAACGTACACACCGAAACGTACAACATGCTGATCGAAACGTTCGTCACGGACGAGCACGAGAGGGACGCTCTGTTCAGAAGCGTGGAAGGGTACGCGTCGATTGCGAGCAAATACGATTGGTGTCGGCGTTGGACGGGTGACCGCCGAAACGACGACGGCGAGACTTCTTTCGGCCGCAGACTCGTCGCGTTCGCCTGTGTGGAAGGAATTTTTTTTTCCTCGTCGTTCGCCGCTATATTCTGGCTGAAAAGTCGCGGGCTGCTGCGCGGACTTTGTTTTAGCAATGAAATGATCAGCCGCGACGAAGGGCTACACTGTGATTTCGCCGTGTTACTCTTTAAACGATATTGCCCACCGGTCCCGACTGATGAGGTGCGCACCATCGTCACAGAGTCGTGCGAAATAGAAAAGACATTCGTCAGAGAATCCATGCCATCGTCCGATCTCGTCGGGATCGATCCAAACGGCATGTGCGCGTACGTGGATTTCATCAGTAATCGCCTGATGCTCGATCTCACAGGTGAGCGGCTCCGACCGCATTCGCCGCCACCAATAAATCCGTTAAAGTTTATGGAAAACATCACGCTTCAAGGAAAAACTAATTTCTTCGAACGGAAAGTTAGCGAATACAGAGTAGGTGACGTAACAAAACAATAGGCGTGAGATCTGCCTTGTCAAGTCCCCCCTCCCTCATAAGCGGTATATAAATCTCCCGCGCACCGTTTCTCCTACTGTGACTCTCTCGCACTCGCTCGAACGATGGAGATGGAAATGATAGTCTACGTGTTCCTGTTGTTTGTGCTACTTTTCCCGCGAGTTTTCAGAATGATTTATCATCTATTGCTGGCGACGAATCGATATGAAGACGATAACGACTCGCGTGAAGGCGTTACGGTAAAATACTACCGGGGCGGAGATAAGTCCCTTCTTTCGCCCAGCTACCAGAGCGACGGGGCGGGCGCTTTCGATCTACGTTCGGCGGAGAGGATCGTCATAAAAGCCGGAAGTTCCGGATTTGTCCGCACTGCCCTGTTTTTAGAACTACCCGACGGTTACGCCGGCTTCGTCAAGGGACGCTCTTCGATAGCCAAAAATGGAGTTTGGTGCTTCGAGGGACTTGTGGATTGCGACTATAGGGGAGAAGTATTGGTACAGTTGAAAAATTACAACGAATCGCCGTACGCTATCCAGAAGAACGAAAGAATAGCTCAACTCGCCGTGGTGAAAGTTAACAGAGCGAATCTACAGCGGGTGGAATCTTTGACAGGTTTGAAGAACACGCAAAGGGGTTTGGGTGGATTCGGTTCTACGGGCAGCGGTTCTGACGACAAACGTTAAATTTGTTTGTATTTCTATGTCTATATAAAATAAATGAGTTTTCTTTATTGATTCCTGTAAGTATTTATTAACCATGGAACCGTGTATGACTATAGATTTTGTCGCTAGCATATTTAGTCGGTCGTTGATTTTTATTGCAATTTATCAAGCTTTAACACATTTGATATGTTTTTGGAAACGTAAAAACGTATTTACTACGTCAACGTTGTTCAAAATAGAACTGCTGATTCATATTGTAATTAAGATTTGGGTTTTGAGGTTCGTGAGTATATCACATTTGGAATATACGGATTGTCAATTGAATACCACTGTTACCGCGGACGGTGAAGTCGGACGGTTCGACAAATTCGAGCCGCAAGACCTGTCCCTCTGAAGACCACCAGCCTGTCGTGTGCCGATTTCCGCTGCCACGGGCGAACACAGGCGGGTAACCGCTTTAAATTTCTGGTTAACCGCGTGAGGGTCGGTAACCCGCGCGAGAGTGTGAAAAATTCAAAGTCCCCTTTGCGACCATCTTCTTCGACGTCTACCATAAGACTGAGCATTTCCCCCACCACTTTTTGGTTCGGTCAACCCTTTACTCTCGACAATCCCAGGCCATCGACCAATAGGATTCGAGTATTTTTCCCGCCAAAAATTTTGGCCAATCAGAGAGCCGGATTTTTTCGTTCGTCGAAAATTATATCTCGACACGCCACCGAAAATGCATATATACGAGGTACCGTTCGCGCGCGACTCTTTAGCTCCTTGCCCATAATAATGACTCCTTCAAGGAAGGAGCAGCGGGGAGGGGCTGGCGCGTCGCTGACTGGGGGGGGGTTAAAAATATTTGTTACACACATTTTTACTCGAGAAAAGTTTTGAAATCCCCGACTGAATATGAAAAACAAAAAAGCACGGATTTACGATACGGCTGTTTTTTAGTTGCCGTCACACTACGCAGCGAGAGTTCGGTTACCCGCGCGGGTTTATAAAAATACATTTTTCAAAATGTAAAATATTTTTCTCAGCTAGAATATACTTTCCGTCAAAACGCAAAAACATTTTCACCGGTCTTCTCGTCAGCCGATTTGACGTCGTAACGCCCACAGTCAGACGAAATCGGGTCACCGATGAGTTATGGGAGGTGGTGGGGGTGGTGTATCGCTTGCCCCCTTCCACTTTCACATTCCACCCCACCACTCGATTCGCCTATATATAGTTGCCACTGGGACATACAAAGTCAGTTCGTTCGGCGGTTTAATCAGTGAAGAGACCAGTCTTAGTCAGTGCATTAGCCCGTTTTTTTAACAGTCTTAGTGAGTCTTCTATCAGTCTTAGTCAGTGCATTATTAAATATGGATATGATAAAGGTTGAAAACTACACACAGTGCAACGATATCGGCGCAAAACAGGATCGAAGTTCAGTAATTTTCTTAAATATGACTATGATAAAAGGTGAAAACTACACACAGCCCAATGCTATCGGAGCGCACCATCGAAATTCAGTAATTGTTTCCAATAAAGACATTGAAGAGCGAATAAAAGAAAAACTTAATTCGATCAAAATGGAGACTCAGTACAATCTGGACATCGAATGCAGTTGTGAAGAGAACGCCAAAGGAAACAGTAGAAGCGGTCTTGAACAGATAGCTGAAGAGTATGGTGATGAAAAAAGCGGTCTTGAACAGATAGCTGAAGAGTATGGTGATGAAAAAAGCGATCATGAACAGATAGCTGAAGAATATGGTGAAAGCAGGTCAGCTCGTTCCCGCCAGCAAAGCTCCAGCCACCGCCTTCCCACTGGCAATTCTTCGGCATCTCACCACCACAAAGATTCTCCGGCTTCCCACCGCCACATAAATTATCGGGCTTCTCAACACCGCCTTCCCACTGAAAATTCTCCGGCTTCTCACCGCCGCCTTCCCACTGAAAATTCTCCGGCTTCTCACCGCCGCCTTCCCACTGAACATTCTCCGGCTTCTCACCGCCGCCTTCCCACTGAAAATTCTCCGGCTTCTCACCGCCGCCTTCCCACTGAAAATTCTCCGGCTTCTCACCGCCGCCTTCCCACTGAAAATTCTCCGGCTTCTCACCGCCGCCTTCCCACTGAAAATTCTCCGGCTTCTCACCGCCGCCTTCCCTCTGGCTACTCTCCGGCTTCTCACCGCCGCCTTCCCTCTGGCTACTCTCCGGCTTCTCACCGCCGCCTTCCCTCTGGAAATTCTCCGGCTTCTCACCGCCGCCTTCCCACTGAAAATTATCCGGCTTCTCACCGTCGCAGTTCGAGGCGCGAGAATATATCCACCCGACGCACCAACGGTTTCAACGAGATGAGAATAACTAGGTTGGAACTGTTGGTGGATTGTATGTATGAGATTTTAGAACTTATTAGCTGTTAATCATGTTTGACATTAAATAGTGTTTCTTTTAGTAATACAACATTTTAGAATATTATTTTAATCCATTTTTAAAGCATATTGTCTGTTAATTTTTTAATCATGTTTGATATTGTATTGTAAATTGTGTTTCTTTTAGTAATACAACATTTTAGAATATTATTTTAATCCATTTTTAAAGCATATTTTAATCCATTTTTAAAGCATATTGTCTGTTAATTTTTTAATCATGTTTGACATTGTATTGTAAATAGTGTTTTCTTGTAGTAATACAACATTTTAGAATATTATTTTAATCCATTTTTAAAGCATATTTTAATCCATTTTTAAAGCATATTGTCTGTTAATTTTTTAATCATGTTTGACATTGTATTGTAAATAGTGTTTTCTTGTAGTAATACAACATTTTAGAATATTATTTTAATCCATTTTTAAAGCATATTTTAATCCATTTTTAAAGCATATTGTCTGTTAATTTTTTAATCATGTTTGACATTGTATTGTAAATAGTGTTTTCTTGTAGTAATACAACATTTTAGAATATTATTTTAATCCATTTTAGAGGATATTGTCTGTAAATTTTTTAGAGCATATTGTTTGTAAATTTGTTATTCGGTGAATAAAACCTAAGTTTTATCTCATTTTCTTTTTACTCTTTCCCTAGCTTGTAATCTTTTTATTTAAAATTAAAATTGTCTTAACTCTCACATTCAAACAAAGTGGAGTAAAGTATTTTATCCTCAGTATTTCATATTGCGGTTTTTCTTTGAAAAAAATACAAGAAGCTGCTTACATATAACAGCTACTAAAAATTCTATTGTAATCTACAAACAGTCAAATGACACAAAACCGAAGTCTTATTAAACATTTGGCCAAACCCACGAGAAGAGTATGTGTATCTCGGGTACGCCCGAACTCGCAAAACTGTATGCATATTTCAGGTATGAACAGGCCAAACCCGTAAGAAGGTGTGTCTTGGGTACGGACTGGTAATCAAAAAGCCGAACCTGCAAAAAGTGTATATCTCGGGTTCGGCTGGGCCCAGAGTGTTAGTCAGTGTTCACAAAGCAAAGCAATAACTTTTTGGGTTAATGCCCACTGAACGGTGTGTCTGTGGCACTGTTCGTAACGACGTGGGCGTTTCAACGCCTTATCGTCACGTTTCAAGCGGTGAATTGCCCACGATCGAGCCGGAAGCGTTACCGCTTGCGTTTTCACGGAAAGTCCAATCTGGCAGGGGACAAAACAAAAAACACCCCAGCCCGCGACGCGCCGTCCCCCTGCTGCTCCTTCCTTGAAGGAGTCATTATAATGGGCAAGGAGCTAAAGAGTCGCGCGCGAACGATACCCTGTATATATCAATTTTGGGGGTCGCGTCGAGTTGATTTTTTCGCCACACAAAAAAAATCCGGCTTTCTGATTCGCTGAAATTTTTGGCGGGAAAAACATTCGATTCTTATTGGTCGGCAGTTCAGGGTTGTCGAAAATAAATGGTCAACCGAACCAAAAAGTGGTGGGGGAAACGCTCAGTCTCACGGCTGACGCCAGAGAAGACGGTCACAAACGAGACTTACAATTTTTTTCAGCCTGAGACAAAATTATTGTAATTTTGGCCGCAGCAATTTTATCAACAAAATTTCGCTCGGAGATCTTGGAGTGTCCGTATCTGAGATCATTCCTCCGTACTCAAGGCTGAAACAAAAATGAACGCTCCCTCGTCTATCTGTTTCAGGGGGTCGTGAACCTTGTTACGTCATTTGACGCCGTAACGGTGTTAACGATCCCAGTGAGACGAAATCGGTCACCGATGAGGTGTAGGAGGCAGTGGCGTGGTGTATCGTTTGCCCCCTTACACTTTCACATCCTCACCCACCTTTCACATCCTCACCCACCTCTCGCTTCGCCTACGTATAGTTGGATTCCAGGGAACTCGAACGCTTATAGAGAAAAGAAAACTCTCTCCGGATCTCCCGACGGCGCCGGCGGATTAGCCTGTTCTTTTCCTGTGCAATGATTGTATAAGTGCTGACCAGTTTTTCTCTATTTAAGTTATTATGCCTTATAGTTATTATGGCTTGGGGCTTCATCGCTATATCTTCCATTCACATTACGTTTGTTTTTTAATATATGTGATTGTCAAATCGGGTATTTCACAAAAATTCAAAGACATTGGATGGGATGTTTACTTTCTCTTTAAGAACATTATTTCGGCCGTCTTAAATATAAAATCTATGTACAAGAACTTTGAGGAAGCCAGAACCTTTACGAAGCCAAAGCCGGACAAATCAGATCTGCACTCCTGTTATAAAGGACTTACGGGGAAGAATCAATTTGAACTGTTGAAAGAGTTTATTTTGAGGGAGGAATACGTACGCTTATTCAAAAATGGGTGTCATGACTTTGGACATGGACTGTACAGTTATAACATATACAGGCTTGTCAGTGATACCAATAAACGTTTCATTTCGAAATACTATCCGCGGTATGATGAGGATTACATAAAAAGGTTCCTATACTACGAAGATAGATTAAAGGACCTTGTAGAAAATCGTCCCACCGCTATGGATTACGACTATTACGGTTGTCCGTCAGCCTATGTTGATTACAGAGTAACTTCAATGAAGAAACTTAAAAACGAGATCAAACGCTTGTATCTATATCATTACAAAAACCGGAATGTGTATTTAAAGAGCAATAGAATTTACAGAGGTTTAACCCTTTGAAGACCACGGGGGTTTGTTTTATATTTGTAACAAACGCCTGTATCTATATCATTACAAAAACCGGAATGTGTATTTAAAGAGCAATAGAATTTACAGAGGTTTAACCCTTTGAAGACCACGGGGTTTTGTTTTATATTTGTAAATAGTATTTTAGACATCATCCTGTCATTGGATATAAATATTTTCATTTTATTGTTCAATAAAATGAAAATATTTTATGGTATTAAAAATTAAAAAAACCCTACAATTCTATCGGGATCCCGTTAACTGTATTTTTGATAATGTAATAATAACATGCGGTTCAGCCGAGCCCCGTGAGCCGTCCTTGGCACTGATTAACAGAGACCGTAAAAGTCTACCCGGGGTTCGGCCGAGACAGTAAGAAGTCACCTGAAAAAAATATATGTGTATCTCGAGCTCGGCCGAGCTCCGAAAAAGTGTATATGCAGTAGTTCGGCCGAGCCCCGTGAGCCGTCCTTGGCACTGATTAACAGAGACCGTAAAAGTCTACCCGGGGTTCGGCCGAGACAGTAAGAAGTCACCTGAAAAAAATATATGTGTATCTCGAGCTCGGCCGAGCTCCGAAAAAGTGTATATGCAGTAGTTCGGCCGAGCCCCGTGAGCCGTCCTTGGCACCGACTCTTTACCGTAAGGTCGAGAGTCGTATCCACGAGAATACCACCGTGGCCTTCAATATGTCTCTGTCGAGACCGTTGATATTTGAGAAACAGAAAAGTCATAATCATTTGAACATTTTATTAATTTTTTAAAGGTTTAACACAAGATATTAATCGGCGGGCAAGAGACGCGTGTTTTTTAGGTGGCGGTATGGGTTCTGCGTGGATAGTGTTTGAAGCGGAATATATCTCGTCGATATCCTCGTAAGATCTGTACGTGTTTTGCTGTTTACAATAGTTGGTAGCTTTTTCATTCTTATCGTTGTTGACGACGTACTTTGTGGAAGTGTACAGACTCTGAAGAGACGCGCAGGGGGATTTTGTTTGTATCGACGATCGGTCGATATAAGGGTGAAATCGATGTACGTCACCATTTTTCTGACAAGCGCGTCTTATCTCTTCAATTTTTTTGTTTTGAGATTCTACGTTAATGACGAGCATGTTGAGTTTGCGATACAGTTCTTCCATGTTATGTGGAATCGGCCTGCCGCAACCGTTCAACGGCTGCGGACAGCTGGACCCGCCATCTTCGTATAAAGGTTCGAACCGGTCCTGATGACCACGATTCTTTCTGAATGACGGTTGTCGGTTTATTCTGAATCCTCCGCCTCTAAGCTCCTCGATTATATTTTCCAAGTCCCGCGTCCCACGGTTTTCGTTATCGGGTCCTAACCATGATCTAGTATGTAACGAATGAATTTCGTTCTGACGCGAAGTCTCGCGCAACGACTGCAATGATGACGTCACGTCATATCCATGATTTGCGCGATCGAAATTAAATTCCATCGGCGGTATTAATCGATTCAATCGTCGCGATATCGGCATAGTCTGGTACGATGTCGGTATACACGGTATAGGGGGTGGTGGGATACTGTAGTTTCCAAACGCGCCGGTGGATTGTTCAGTACACTCGTGTGTAAAATTACCGGCCGACATTTCCATGTACAATCCGTCTCCTCCGTTTAACTCGCTCGTTTTCACGTCCTTTTGTAACACACTACGGCCATCCATAGTCTTAGCACATACCTACGCGGAGGACACTACTTTTTTCAGCTAGCGGATCTGAAAACAACAACAACTTACTCTTACCACGCCAGGAGTGACGGACGTTGACGAGTCGGCATCACCAACCCCCCCCTAATCCATTCTCCCCTCCAGGCAAAAGTTGACGAGTCGGCATCACCAACCCCCCCCATTCAATTCTCTTACCTTTGGATTAAATGACAACAACGAATACTTTTTGAATTATTTTTTTATTCAAACTACGAAAAATTACAAAACTACGTAATGTGTCAGTTCTGACACTCGGACAGTTGTTTCAGACACCTTTCTTCTTTGGCGGTCTGACCGGACTCGGCGGCTTTGGAAAACGCGAGTAGGGCCGGTGTGATCTGATAGTTTATCCAATCGGCGCTCAGTTTTGGCTTCACGTGATGTTTCGATCCTCCGCGTTGTCCGGCGCTAGTTTCGGCGTGTTCTTGTTCGTCCGCATTTTTCTGTTTTTCTGCCGCCGCTTCATCTTTTGTGACGGTCTCCTCTGAAATCATACTGCGCAATAACAATTGCAAAACGCCGGCCTCATTGATGAACTTTGTTTTGGCCGTGACCGGGTAGAGATGGAACGCATCCCCGTATCTCGCCCGAGACTTGTCTAAAACCTCGGGAAAAGTTCGAACAAACGACGAATTCACATAGCGGTCGATAGCAGATTTATAATTTTTGTAGCCCAGAGCTTTGGCGAATTCGTCAGCTCTCAGCCATACGTGAACTCTGGAGTCGTACATGACGTCAATGGTCTGATTCGCTAATCGCAACTTTGTCGGAAACATGTTGCACTCGTGTTCACCGATCACACACAGAGGCGCCTTATCCTCAAGATCTTGCAGCTTTTTGAATGCGGACAAAGAGATGGCCGGTTTTTTCTTTTTTGTCACGTTTGTGGTACTAGAGTCGCTCCGAGCATCATCCTCTTCCTTATTAGAGATATTCTCTTCTATCTCTTCGGTTTCTTCTTTATCGTCGTCCGAAGCGGTGCCAACAATACGCACCGCCTTCTCTTGAAGGGTTTTCTGACGTTTACCTTTCGCGCGTTTCTCTGTCCCCCTTTTTCGTTTTTTTGCCGCTGTTTTATCGCGAATGTCGGACTGGCTCGTAACTATTTGTTCCTCCTCATTCGCAGTGTGATTTTCAACGTTACGTTTTCGTTTAGAAGCCGCGTTTTTGCTGTAGACGTTAGATTTGCTCTCCGCAACCAGTCCCTGACCTTCATTCGCCACCATCATAAAGTTGTCCCCGAAGTCACCCGACTCGTCCCCGACGACTCGCCGTTGTCGTTCTTTCGCCATCGTGTCACAGGAGAATTCCATTTCCTCGTCGTACTGGGATTCGCGAACCATCTAACTCGGACTGTTGAAAAAACTAAATCGTTTCACTTAACCTACCACCAATTTGAAGGCTTAGGTATTCTAGTCGGGAAAACGATTCTCGACCGCAATACGGAGAGTCTGTATTCGCGAGGTTGATGCGGAACTTCATACCGCGAAAGAGATGGATACGACAGTGGCCGATTTCCGCACGCCGTTTTACTTCTTAAACTGCGATTATGAGGACTATGGAGGAAATTGGACTTCGAGAGACCGATTTGGATATTTTGATATGGCAAGTTGCACGATACATGTGTACGGAAAAGACGCAGAAGGCCGTACGGTCGTCGTGAAATTGTATAATTACAAACCGGAATTCTACGTGTCGTTTTGCGATAACCAAGTAATGAAACGGACCTTCAACCGGATATGTCCACGTAAAGATACACAAAAAGAAGAGGAACGATGCGATAAACTACGTTCTGATCGTGGCGGCACGTACTGTACATCGAGACCCATCTATATCAAAGGAATGGAAAGAGCGTACGATTACAGTTCGCTGATAATTCGTAGGGAATCATTAGCTACGAACGCCGCAGATATCGGCGGTGATTACGGCGATACCAAACTTCGATACGTATATCGTGTCAACGTTGGTTGTTTTTCACACGTGCGTCCGGCCGTGCGAGAAATTCTGGAAGCGGCCAGAGCGGCGGCTGCCGAAGAAGGGCGTTACGGGGGTCCGAGTGATTTGAAGAGGAACTTGCGGTTTTTTCAGAGTTCTCTTGACGCTAATCTGCGAATAGCGGAGAGATTGAACCTGCGTCCGTGCCGGTGGTCTTTTTTCGATGCGAGCGTCTGTTCGAAAGTGGTTGGAGCCGAAAAAAACGGTACGGTCACGACGTTTGAATTCGATTTTAAGAGTCACATTGACAGAGAAGCGATGAGGAAACAAGGTCGTTTCGTAATAGACGTTACGCCGTTTGCCGAAGCACCGGAATTGGAAGACCGCCCCCCACCGCCGGTCTCGGTCATGTCGTTCGATATAGAATGTCTGGCTAATGATATCGAAAAGTTTCCCACTCCGGACGTCTGCGGTATCATTCATATATCCACTGTAATCGCCCGGGACGCGCTCGGCAGAAAACAGACTGATTTTGGGAACAGCGATGGCGTGAAAGGTTGTGCAACGGTGGTCTCATACCGAAAGTGCCTGTACACCGTAAATGATTGCGCTCCGTTCGATGATAACGTTACGATAAAGTGTTTCGACGACGAACGGGCTATGTTGAAGCAATTCTGTGACGATTTGGTGTCAGAAGACCCCGACATAATCACGGGTTACAATATTGAAAATTTCGATTTACCCTATCTCTTCGCCCGCTTCAAAATATACGGTCTGAAGCCAAAAATAGGTCGACTCGACGTCGAATCCGAGTGCAAGCTCAACGACCGAAGATCGTCCTGTACCAAGAAGTTCGCTTCGTACATACCAAAGTCACACTTCACGACCATACATGGACGGACTGTGTTCGACGCGTACGTGTACATGCGAAAAGAGTTTTCCTTGCGTTCGTACAAGCTGAACGCCGTCTCAGAACGGTTTTTAAAGTCTCAGAAAGACGACGTACAGCCTCAACAGATCCCTTCTCTGTTCGAATCCGGACCGGAGGGGCGAGCCGTATTGGGTCGTTATTGTGTTAAAGACGCTGAACTCGCGATCGACTTGCTGTTCGTTCTGCACGCGTTTGTAAATTTATTTGAACGATGTAAAGTTTTCAACACTTCTATCGCGTACATGATGGATCGCGGTCAACAAGTGCGTATAATGTCTATGCTGTTGAAATGGTGTGCGGCGCGTAAGATACTGATTGACGACTGCACGACCCCCAATGAAGTGTTTTACGACAAAACCAAAACGGACAAATGGGAACGCATGCGCGACGCCCAGACGCGCAAACGGAAACAGACGAACGACGAGGAAAGTGACGAAAGCGAAACGGATGAAGTCAGCGAGGGCGGTGAGGTCCCAAAAGGAGACGGTGAACTAGCCGACAGAGATCGCGGGGGTAAAACGAAAAATACGCGTTATGACGGCGCTGTGGTGATAGAGCCAAAGCTCGGTTTGTATCACGATCCGATCATCTGTTTGGACTACGCGTCATTGTACCCGTCGATCATGATCGCATACAACCTCTGTTACAGCACAATGATATTGAATACCAAACATGGGGAGATCCTGGAGAAAGCCGGCGCGGCCGAACGCTCGCCGGTTGGTCATTATTTTTTGAAACAGAACGACAAGAAGGGGGCACTCCCGTCCATTTTGGAATCACTGATAGCGACAAGGTCGGCCGTACGCCAACGCATGGCTTCGTTGGACCAAACTTCTATTGACTATATGCTGTTGAACGGACAACAGGGAGCCTTGAAGATAGCCGCCAATTCAATTTACGGAGCTACGGGATGCCTACAAGGCAAGTTGTACTTTTTACACATCCCGTCCAGTGTCACCGCGTACGGTAGAAAAATGATTACGGAGACAAAAGCCTTTGTGGAAAAAGCTTATCCCGACAGAGAAGTAATTTACGGCGATACAGATTCGGTGATGGTACGACTCACCGGCTGGTCCGATCAATCCGACAACCGTCTGTGGGAATGCACTGACGCGGGCACGGAAATGGCCGCCGCTGTCACTCGGTTGATTGACAAGCCGCCGATAAAGCTGCAATTCGAGACCGTGTACCGTCCGTTTTTGCTTGCAAACAAAAAGAGGTATGCGGCCGGAGTCCATAAATCGTTGGACAAAATTAAACAAGTGGCTGACAGCCTGGGAGTTGAAGCGGCCGAAAAATTGTTTAATTCGACGAAAACCGACATAAACTGCAAAGGACTCGAAGTGGTGAGACGGGACAATTGCCTGTTTGCCAGAAACACCTTACAAAAGACCATAAACATGATAATGGAAATGAAAAAACCCGAATCCGTGATCGACGTTCTCAGGCAAGACGTGCGCGCCCTTCTATCTGGCGAGATAGATACCGGCGAATTGGTAATATCAAAAGAGTGGACGAAAAGGACGAAGAGCGCAACACCGCACGATAGTCTGGCGTGTAAAATGAACGAGCGCGATCCAGGCAACGCGCCCAAGCTTGGCGAACGTGTGGAATACGTCGTAGTTAGTCCAGAACCGGGACAACGGTCTAAGAAGTTGTGTGACAGAGTTGAAGATCCAGCATACGTCGCGCGGAACGGATTAAAAATAGACTACGTGTACTACGCGGACAATCAATTGATGAATCCTTTGTCGAACGTGTTGGCAATCGCGTTGCCTGAGCTTACTAAGGAAGAAATCAAGGATGCACTCTGGCCGAGTGTTTCTGGCGCGGGAAATAGCCTGCCCGACCGGCCGAGTAGAAAAGGACCATCGTCCAAACGAGACCGTCGCAACACCAAACACGACGTATGTCCGAAAAACAATACGTTGTTGACCTCTTTTTTCCGCTAAACAAATAAATTTATGTTATCTAAAAAATGCTTCTTTTCTTCTATGATCCGATCGAAATTCAAACACGTCCAATATAACGGACGTTGGCAGTAAAGGGGGGATTATTATACTATTGCTATATTATCAGTGCTTGTTATTTGTTTTCTTCTTCTACGATGATCCGAAATTCACACAATTGGGTTTCCGGAAACAAAAATGCGGTTTAATCGTTGGATCCCATTCACGATTACCCGTAATGATTGTAGATAATTATAAATAACGTAGTTAAAATTTTAGATTGTAATAATTCAAAGTCCCCTTTGCGACCGTCCCCTTTGACGTCAGCCGCGAGACTGATCATTTCCCCCACCACTTTTCGGGTCGGTCAACCCTTTACTCTCGACAACCCCCGACCACCGACCAATAGGATTCGAGTATTTTTCCCGCCAAAAATTTCGGCCAATCAGAGAGCCGGATTTTTTTGTCCGTCGAAAATTATATCTCGACGCGCCACCAAAAATGCATATATACGAGGTATCGTTCGCGCGCGACTCTTTAGCTCCTTGCCCATAATAATGACTCCTTCAAGGAAGGAGCAGCGGGGAGGGGCCGGCGCGTCGCTTACTGGGGTGGTTTTTTTAAAAATATTTGTTTCACACATTTTTACTCGAGAAAAGTTTTGAAATCTCCGACCGACTTTCCGTCAAAATAAAAACGCGCCGATTTACACCTCTTTTCGCGCCGACCCTAGAAGTGACGATACGGCCGTTTCACTGTCGTATTTGTGTTAACCGAGTTCTGCGATGACCCGCGTTGCTGGCGGCATTGACTCAAAACGACAATATGGACACGAAGTGGAGAGCGGCAAAAACGTACGAGTTTTACGGTCCGGCAGAATATAAAACTCTGCGAGAAAAGTTTTGAAATCTCCGGCCTCCGATTTTCAGTCAATAAAAATACCCGTCCAATATAACGGATGTTGTCAGTAAAGGGGTTACGCTACTATTGCTATATCGGTGCTTGTAATTTGTTTTCTCACCCTTCAAAACAGAGGACATTTTTAAAAAATTCATTACTACTTGCCGTGGGTACGGCCAAAGTACACATTTTATTTCTACGGACTCGGCCGAACAAAGAAGGGCCGAATCCGATATATATTTGCTATAATTTTATTATTACTTGCCGTGGGTACGGCCAAAGTACACATTTTATTTCTACGGACTCGGCCGAATCCGATATTCCATTACTACTTGCCGTGGGTACGGCCAAAGTACACATTTTATTTCTACGGACTCGGCCGAACAAAGAAGGGCCGAATCCGAGGTATATTTGATACAATTCCATACTACTTGCCGTGGGTACGGCCAAAGTACACATTTTATTTCTACGGACTCGGCCGAACAAAGAAGGGCCGAATCCGATATATATTTGCTATAATTCCATTACTACTTGCCGTGGGTACGGCAAAAGTACACATTTTATTTCTACGGACTCGGCCGAACAAAGAAGGGCCGAATCCGAGATTCCATTACTACTTGCCGTGGGTACGGCCAAAGTACACATTTTATTTGTAAGGACTCGGCCGAACCAGAAGGGCTGAATTCGGGGCCGAATATCAGATATATTTGCGATATTGGGTTCGGCCAATTTCAGAGTGTCAAAGGGATATCGAATAAATATAATAACAAAGAATATATCAGATGTATTTACAGTCAAATCATAAAATTAAAAAATATATCAAATGTATTTACAGTCAAATAATGAAAAAATATAATATAAAATTTATTTACAATCAAATCATGACAAAATCTTAAACAACCTATACGAATGTATTTACAATCAACAAGTCCTTTGGGTTTAAGTTTCTACTACAACGCAGACTTCAAATAATCGTCCAACGAAATGTTTTCTTCGTCCGAGTCCTCTGCGACCACCTCTCTGCCGATGCCGCGCAGTTCCATGGCGTAGGCGAGCGGCAACGTCCAATTTATTTTAACATCCTTTTCGTCGTCGTTCTCCTTTCTCAGCTCGATAATACTTTTATCCTTTTTGGCTCGAATCAAGAGCGTATTCAAACACAATACGCGAGTCGTCACCCGGTGATGAAGAGCCTCGTTACTTTCTTTCTGTTTTTTGTTTAAATTTACACCAAAAAGAATATATACTATCATATCGCTGACGTTTCCCATTTCGTAGAGGAAAGATGTCGTTTCCTTGTCGCACGTACCGAAAATGCTCGCATCGAGCGTGTCAACGTATCGATCGAAATTCTTCTGTAAATATTCGACTTTATCCTGTCCTCCCTTCTCGATCAATTCTGTTTCTTGTTCGGCGACGAATTTAGAAATTATATTTGCAAATTTACACACCCAATCTTTTAATCCCGCCAATTCTATTTCTACTAAACTGTTGTTTTTGTCATACAGACCCAAAAGTTTACTGCATACAACGAGCGCCTCCATTTTTTGTTCGTCATTTGTGGTATTAGCTTTTATGGCGAGAATGATTTCTGATTGTTCGAGGCAATATCTACCTAGTGCCGAATATGTTATGGACTTCACCAAAGTTTTGATAACATTGCCGAAAGACACTTTGGTGTGGTCGTTTTTCTCGATAAATTTTTCAATCAACTCATCGACCACCTTTCTTGTTGCTTCCGCAATGTATTTATTGAATTTCATGGAGCTGAGTACCTTTTCTTTTCTTTGTACTTTAGGATTTTCATGGTCTATTACGATCCACCTCAACTTATTCGTGGGTGTTGGGGGTTGGCGGAAGCCCGTGTTTCTTCTGTCACGTCCGCTTCTTATGTTCGTATCACTACAAACGCTCGCCGAATCTTCGATGTCATCCAACCCGTCGTCCGACTGACTTAAATGGGGCTCCGTCAAAGTATTTTTAAAATTTACCCGCCGCTGTTCGGTATTTTGTTGTCGGACGGGTTTTGCTGTCTTTGTTGAAGAAGACGACGCGCAATCACCGATTTTGGCGACGCGCTCCAGCCTTTCAAATCTGTTTATAGCGAATTCTTCATTCGATGTTTTTGTTTTCTTCAATGATGACGGCGGAGGCAGTGAGTATGGACGCGAAGGTCTTTTTTTAGCTATCTTCGCAGATTTCACCGAACTCTCGGAATCGGAATCTTCGTTTGTCAATATAGTTTTATTCAATGATGATGGTGGGGGCAATGAATGCGTGGGTGAACCTCTTTTCTTAGTCGATTTTACCGAACTCTCAGAATCCGAACCTCCCGTTATTGATTTATTTCTTTTTGACGGTGCTGGTGCAGGTGACGAGTGCATATTTGAAGGTCTTTTCCTACCTGCCGTTGTAGATCTCACCGAACTCTCGGAATCAGAGAAATTATCGCCGGTGATTTTGTTTGTTTTTTTCGGTAATGTCTTGATTCCGGTAGGAATGTATGATGTTTTGGTTTGTGTACTCGTGTTCATTTCTCCGTCAGATGCCCGGGACGAGGGAATATACGGTTCCGGCGCGGGTCCGTTGTCGCTGAAAATCTCGTTTAAATCTATATCGGCGAGATGTCCGAGATGATTCACCTCACTCATTTCATTACAGTTCTCTTCTATCGCCACAATACTAATTCCTCCGTGAGAAATGCTGATATCCGTAGGATTCAAACCACAAACTCTATAAATACTGTCTTCGATGTCGTCTTCTCTGAGTGGGGAAGAGTCCAACGCGAATACTATGGGTTGTGAATCGAAGTTATCGTATTGATTCGAAATGCTGCTGCTGATCCTCAAATCTTGTTCCAGACGTTGTCGCTTAGCAACCTTTTCTTGATAATGATTTAAAAAAGATTGATTTTCACTGGTTGCACCCTGCACAATAGTTGACATGACGAATCATACTGTTCATTTTTCAATATAAACTAATGATAAAATATAAATAACGTTAACACCACCAACAAACTCGTATAACACGTCTGAAAGCCACGACTCCTGCTACAAAACTGAATTCAAGTGTGGTAAGCGCCGCCTTTTATAACCGAGTGATAAGAGAGAGGGAAGTGAAGGGGCCCATCACGTGACGCCAGTGTAACGAGGTCAGCAAGAAAGCGTTGGTGGGGGGTGGAAAAACCCACCGCGGCCGTAACGAGGTCAGCAAGAAAGCGTTGGTGGGGCGTGGGAATACCCACCGCATATTTTTTGCCGCTGAACGATTAATCGGTATTCCGATCCGGTTTTGAATATTCGATATCATTTTGCCCTCCCTTCTCAAAAGATTGTTCGGCGACTCATATTCTTCGCCTCACAAAAAAAATGATAATGTGGACGAAATTTAAGTAGGTTTACGACATGTTTGGAAAAACGGATAAAACCCGGATGGACGTAGTTTTGTCGCTGTCTATCCATTGTGTTCGAACGTCTTCAGGTACATGAATCAGTCAGGCGTGACAAAATAACTGTCGAAATATTAGCGAGAAAACCGATTCGGCCACGGAAGGTATGCGCTTGACCGCAATGGCGATATGAGTCGGGAAACCGGTCTTTCGGTTGGGCGCTTTGTACATAGTTTTCGGAAAACCGAACCGGTCACGATTGACGTAGGGATCAAAACTTGCGCATCACGCTCGATACATCGGAAATGTAAAGGCAAAAAATATAATTCATGTAGCGAAACATTTAACCCCCTAGTTAGATTTGCCTGCAGACAGGTGACCGACACCCGTATCAATTGCGGACGAATGTGCAGCTTCCGTACGACGTTGCCGTTCGACAACGACATGATATTTCAATAAATACAAGTGCGCCGCATATGGTTCTGCGTGTATAGAAGAAATCTTTTGGCGGTGTGACTGTTTAACGGACTTCGACCCTGAGATTTTGAAAACAAATAAAATAAAAGGGGTGGGGACCGATCGCAGGAGGTGGATGCCCCATAAAGCAAGTGATCGGGTTCTCGTCTCTCCCACCATGCCGCGGATGCCCGCATAAATCAAGCGATCGGGTTATCATTTCTCCCACCACGCCCCTCTGCCGCCGCCACCACCACCTTCCGCCTCCCCCACCACGACCGCCGTCCTCTCCCACCATAATAAATGGCGCGGGTCGTTCTCGGCGGGCAGTATTCTGTCGGTCTTCTTACTGAAACGTCATGGAGGCGGGAAAGTCACGGTCATTACCTTCGGAAAAAGCTGCGATTGAGACGATGTTCGTCGATTACAATTTTCTGTTTTCGAAAGGGGGCAAACAGGTTATCAAGGAATTGGCAGTAGTAGGGAATACGACCAACGGTGACCAGTTTCAACAGTGTTTCATCATAGATAGTCCGCGTCATATGAATGTGCCCGTATTCATAAACAATTATAGAGATAACTACAAACTAATACAATCGCACGGAATCACTTGGAGTGATGGTGATGTTCCAATATCAGTTGTGAAGATATTCAATGATCTAGAAGATTCATCGGTGATAGTAGTCAAGACGACATGGAAGAGGCATTATTTGAAAAAGTGGTTTCCAAATCTCCACTTTGCGACTATATACGCGATGGACACTCTCGTAGACAACGATTGGTCTCAGAAGTTGCCACTAAAACCTCTGGTGTGCTCATTCCACGCACTCAAACCATCCAAGACATGCGCGCTGAACTACGCGCGGCTGATGAGCATACGCTTTGCGGCTCAGCGAACCTTGAAGAGGGGCATCTATTCAAAGAAGTAAGAAGGAACTTTTTTCTGGTATATCACTGTTTTTTTTATCAAATCTATGTATGTATGACGTTCATGTTATATATGTTTTTTGTAAATTAAAATTGGTAACAATTGTATTTGTGAAATTGGTATATTTTATTGTATATCACTGTTTTTATCAAATTTATGTATGTATGCCTATATATGTTTTTTTGTAAATTAAAATTGGTAACAATTGTATTTGTGAAATTGGTATATTTTATTGTATATCACTGTTTTTATCAAATTTATGTATGTATGACGTTCATGTTATATATGTTTTTTTGTAAATTAAAATTGGTAACAATTGTATTTGTGAAATTGGTATATTTTATTGTATATCAAATTTATATATGTATGTTCATGTTTTTTGTAAATTCAATTTGGCAACGATTGTATATCATTGTTTATATCAAATATAATGTCAACTCTATATGTGTATGATCATTTTTCCCAAATTTTTAAAAGACTATATGCGAATACGTCGATCCGATTGTAATTTTTGACTTTCGGATCGACGTATTCGCATATATTTTTTAAAAAATATATTAAACTATGTCGGGAAACCGATACAATATGTCAGTCAATAACAATATTGGTAGCGGTGATCTAACCGTGGCCATCGGTGATTTTTTCGAGTAGGCGATTCACTTTTATTTTGTCATGATTGTTACGAGGGTGACGACATTATTTGTCGTGATTGTTACGAGGGTGAATGGAAGTGTTTTTATCGTTTACGTGCGACGATATAAACGACCAGCTGATCGATCGTTGCTATGTTTTCGGTCGAGACTGGGACATCGGATTAGCCATGACGCTATCTGAGAGTTCCAAATGCCATACGTAACATACGTAAACGGCAACAACTGGACGTGTAATAGACGGGCGTTTCGAGCATGTTCTTTATCATTTTATGAATTTCTTCAGTCCGTTTTCACGTCGTATTAGCGTTAACTGAGTTCGTTTGAGCGTATATATCTGTAAAAGATTTTACGACTCTGCAGAACATGTCGTGATCAGTTTTTGATATAGTCAATTGTACGGTTTCGGTAGAGAGTATCAGGCGATCTCCGTAATACATCACGGAAGCGTGTGTGGTGGGTTTTTCGTATAGTCCGCCGTTGGGGTTTGTGGGACATCGTCGTAACCCGCCCACTTCTGATCGGTCCCGAGTTCCGTCGGAAATGCGCCGTTGCGGGTCATCGCAGAACTCGGTTAAAACAAATACGACGGTGAAACGGCCGTATCGTCACGTCTAGGGTCGGCGCGAAAAGAGGTGTAAATCGGCGCGTTTTTATTTTTCATTTTGACGGAAAGTCGGTCGGAGATTTCAAAACTTTTCTCGAGTAAAAAAATGTGTGTAACAAATATTTTTAACCCCCCCAGTCAGCGACGCGCCAGCCCCTCCCCGCTGCTCCTTCCTTGAAGGAGTCATTATTATGGGCAAGGAGCTAAAGAGTCGCGCGCGAACGGTACCTCGTATATATGCATTTTCGGTGGCGCGTCGAGATATAATTTTCGACAGACAAAAAAATCCGGCTCTCTGATTGGCCGAAATTTTAGGCGGGAAAAATACTCGAATCCTATTGGTCGGTGGTCGGGGTTTGTCGAGAGTATAGGGTCGACCGAACCAAAAAGTGGTGGGGGAAATGCTCAGTGTTACGGTGGCCGTCGGAGAAGATGGTCGCAAAGGGGACTTTGAATTTTTCACACTCTCGCGCGGGTAACCGACCCTCACGCGGTTAACTAGAAATTTAAAGCGGTTACCCTCGCGTTCTGATGAATCTCGCGCGCCCTCACGTGCAGCATTAGTATAGTACAGTTCTGTGTTTATCTGTGGACCGATACGCGAAACGCACCAAAACGGAATCGGGTGAGGATGTGAAAGTGTAAGGGGGCAAACGATACACAACGCTACTGGTGCCAATATCGTGAAATTTTAAGCTATAAAAAATGACCTTCTCACGAGAACTCAAAAGACCGAAATCATATGCGAAATGGATGACTTTCCGCATCTCATGAACTGGAGAACTGGCCCACACAAGTCAGTTCCAACAGCGAAAAAAGCCGGAAACAAATGAAAGTTGTAAAAGAAAACCTGTTGCCCGATCCGGAAGCTATAAGAACGTTCAACAAGTACATACATGAAAAATGTCCGTCTTTCGCGGCTGTCGTATCCCAAGACAAAAAGCGAAACAAAGAAACGAAACGAACAAAAGTTGAAACTGTACACGAACTCAGTTAACGCTAATACAACGTAAAAACGGACAGTAAATATTTTTTAGTTGACTCTTTTGAATATACATCCCGAATGAGGATGATATTAACATATCGAAAAGTAATTTGAAAACAGGAAGCAAAATAAAATGTTGTAAATTGAAGTAATTTATTTTCGATCATCACACATGTCCGATATAATGGACGCTGGTAGTAAAGGGCTAACAATATTTTGGCAACAAGATCACGTCTCCGGGTCTAATTGTGTGGGATTCTTCGGCAGGACATAAGGTGAATATGTTGTTTTGTAGGTGATATTTTACGTTTTCATCAATTACGATTTGTTTTTCCTCGATGAGGCGTGTCAAAATCTTCTCAAAGTTCTTTTTGCGGATTTCACAGAAAACACCCTGGTCTTTCTTGCCAAACCAATGGTCCGGTTCGAACAGAAATCTCGTTTTGCACACGTGAGATGTTGAAAGAATAGAATTTCTGCATCCGAAACACTTCACGTACTTGTCTGATTTCAAATTGTACAGGAAATCGCGATGAGTCATGGTGAAGAATCGAGGAGTGAGTTTCCAAACCCCCACTACTCCGACCCTATCCTTTCAACGATACATTGGTCGTCGTGAGTCTGTCGACTTTACCTGTCGTGACATATAACGCTTCGCGTCGCCGGGTCCGCCGACGAGTTGAAAGCTACTTGCCGACAACATGTGGCAGTGTAACATAATCGGAGAAGACATAACTAATTATAGAGCGTACGCAAAGGTTTTCGACAATCTTGTGGGTTTCCTCTTGGACGACGGTCGGTCGGCACGTACTTATGCGGAACTCATCGAAGAAAACAGGTCCTTGTTTTTGGAAGCGACAGAAAACGATTCCAACTATGCTGAACTCGTCGAGCCGCGCGAACTGCTGTTTCTTTTATACCAATTGGATATCTGCGATCGACTGTATTGGGCCCCCCGCCCGTACCGTCGTACCGGCCAAATCATGAAAGAATTTCTATTTTTTTGCCGCGAAAACTCTGTGGTAGCCTGTTTGTTTTGCGGATTCCAAGGACCCGTGAAATTGAACAGAGGTGATGGACCGGCCCAATCGTCATTTGCCGAGACGTTCCGGCACACCGTACGGCAGCAGCCGGGCGTAAGCAACGCCGCCGCCACGATATACAATAATTCTATCGTATCGGCGCGTGAAGGACTACAGGCCGCGGTTAGACGTATACGCGCGGGCGGCAATACGGTTGAAAACTTTGGCGGTCCGGACAACTCTAGTGGCGGCGTCACGGTGGAATATTTGTATGTTCCGCCAATGGAACGTCAGGAAAAACGGAGTACGATCGGCGTGGCGAGAGAATTTTATCATTTCAGTAAATGCCCATTGGTGTGGTTGGAGAAGAATTGTAATTGGGTGACAAAGTATTCGGCGTACGAAAATCACGAGCCGTCGAAATTCGGAAACGCTTTAAAGGTGTTACAGCGATGGCATAGTCGCAATATGATGACGGAAACGGAATGGAGCGAATTCGTCAAGTTGACCACCATCTCTCATATTATGGGCGCCTGCGAAGACACCGTCTTCAAATTATACCGCAAACTGGTGGAAATGAAATTGGACCTCGTCGAAGAACGAGATTTCGGATATTGTCCGCTTTACACCGCGTACTACGACGATAAGGAGGGTGGTGGAAATGTAATGACGAGACCCACGGTTGGCCGTTCGTTAGCTTGTTTGCTGGAACACACATCGCTGGCCGGCTCTGTACGTAGGATAGACACCCTATTACCATTTCCGGTGGCACCTCGCGCTGAAATGCATATGATCGAAGAAGCAGAAACTGTCAATCACGTCAACGAAGTGTACGCCACCGCCACCCGCCAGGAATCGGCCCTGGCCGGACAATATGCGGCAAGCTCTTCGCTCACATCCGCGGGTATATTCGACCGATTGTTCCCGACCAACGACGGATCTACAAACTCGTCGCCGAGAGTCTACGCGATAGAAATGGAAACGGCTCGTCGGGCGTTCTTCATGCACGGTTTCTGCGTTGCGGAATACTGCGACGGTAAACGCACGGGATTTCACGACTTGACCGCCGAACGAGTTTTTACCGAGAGCGGAATAGGGGAGCGTATGCGCCACGTTTTCAACACGTCTTCGTTCGACGTTATGTGCATATACTGCGGATATTTGTTCACGTCAAAACTTTGCGACCCGACGCTGGTTGATCTTATGTATGACGAACAAGAGAGGAAGAATATAGAACAATATCTACTGGCGAGATCACCGTGCGAATTTCCATTAATGGAAACCAAGGGCGACGAAAAGTGGGCTTGGTGGTGCAGGAAGCCTGGGCGGCACGATCATCTGGCCTTGTCTCCGACCGATGTTTTGACGAATAGTGCGAACAAAAGATGTGCGCGGAAAGAAAAACTGGCGGAACGCGACACTACACGAGGAGCTATTGCCGTTTGGTTATCCGCTTCGCTGAACAACAGTCACGCGTCTTATTGTATTTTTAAAGTGAAAAAACGCACCTGGGAAGTGGAAAAGTGCCTGGTTTGTCTGATGGAGGATGTACGTCGGAAGGTAGCGTTCACCTGTGGACATACGCTATGCGACACGTGTTTGAACGATGTCCGCTTGACCAACTGTCCCGTCTGCAGAAACGGCGTCAGGAAACTCCGTATTGAGATCAACAAAGAGATATTGTTGTAAATTTGAATTTGTTTGAATAAATTATTATATTGGTAACAATTTCCCCCTCTACTCACCTGAATACGAAAAAGCATTACATATGGTCGAGTGTGGTACCCCCGACGGAATGATTTTGGTATTTAAAAGGTTTGTACCGACAACAGGTCGAGCATAATCTCTTTTTTCCGCGATAATCGACACTGTAGCGCGATCGTCAGGACGATACAATGGACGTTATCGCCATGTACGATTTTTATTTTTACGATAGTCCGATTCGAAAACCTAGCGGTTTACCGTGCGATTTCGAGCTGTGCAAAAAGAGTATCGTGTACCGTCGGCTCGCCGGGGACGAGGTGATAAAGAGACGAAACTGCTATTCCGACATTTTGGAATATATGCAGTACAACGTGTCCGGAGAGACCGGGTTACCGTCGTACTACGCATGTTGCATGAATTATAGCGGCGGCCACGTTTGTAACGCGATACCGATTATGGTCGGTTCCAGACTGGAAAAGAAACTCGTATCGCGACTGTGTGAGGATCTTGAAATTCCTTTCGAACTTTTGTACGACGAAGAATATCTGCACAGAGTGTATGCGGCGACCTTTCTCGTCAACGGCACCTTCTACTACTCGGTATTCAGAGAATCAAACAACAACAAGATGTGTCACAACACCCGCAGCAAGTTCCGTGGCGAGGAGACAGTCGCATACTTTTATGACAGGACCCTGAACAGAGGAATCAAACTTTTCACGGGCAAAAGCGGAGAACTAAAAGTGAACGACCGGGACGGCAAAGAAATTTCCAAAGTAAACAGCGAAACGCTGGCCCAGCTGTACAAAGAATGTTTGAAAAACCCTAACCACTATACGCTGAATACCGAAGAGGTGACCGATTTTTTTTCCGCCGTTAAACTACAGGGTTTTTCGGGGATTGACAGTTTTAAAAACAAGATATATACGAATTACAGTATCGGACTCAATAATTGTTTGGACAAGCTACATCCCACCGTCGTCTCGCATCCGATGTGGAACACGTCTCTGATGACCGGTAAAGTGAACCTGGGCATATCGCAGCGGCTGTCGTATCCCAAGACAAAGAGCGAAACAAAGAAACAAAACGAACAAAAGTTGAAACTGTGCACGGGCGGCATGTCAACCGGATACCTGGTGGAATCGCAACGTAGGCGAAACACGCGTAAAATGAAACACGCGTCAGAGACCGAAGCGGACGGACCGAGCGCTGCTAAAAAGATCAAAAAAGAACAGACAACCATGTTCGGCAGTAACGTGATAAAAACCAACTGCATTATCGAAAAGTTGGAGAGCTGTGATAAAAACGGACCTACGATGTTCAATCAGGTGACGGTCGCGTATCTTCCTTTCGTCCGTTTGTTGTCTTCGACTGTACAGAAACTCCAAGTGGAACACGTGCACGCCGAATCTTCCAAGACCGTACCCAAAGACGCTTCCGGGTTCATATGTATGAAGTTCATCGGGAACATCAGTACGGCCGGAAAGAACATGCTGTTTACGGACCGCGTTCGCGTGTCGTACGGTCATGTTCATGAGGTCATCGAAAAAATTGAAAACGCCCTTCAAACGGACTGCGGAGAATTGGTCGGCCCGGCGACCGAGGGCGATGGTATGCGTATCGTCGTCAACAACGTCGTCACGGTGTACGCGCTGAAATGCGGGCGGCGATTCCTTTTGGACTTTATGATTTGGTTGAAAACAGTCGTCCACCCCTTCGTATGGATAAAACCGATAGCTAACTACGCGTGTGTTCACTTTTTCGAAGGTGTGCCTCTATTGGAATACAAAAAGGATGAATCACTCTTCGGCACTATCGAAATGTCACTGGCCACTGCAACCGGACTCGGACGCCTCGCCACGGTGGACTCGATCTGTTTCACGCGCAACGAACTGGAATCGATTCGAAACGAATTTGACCGGGACGAAGACAGGTCTTGCAACGAATTTGTGATCAGGATGTTCAAACCTCGATGCGGCACTGACACATCGCGTAGTAACAACGTCTCGTCATCGTTGCTGGCACTGCAGCTAGACCAATATACGGATTACACCCCGCCTTCAAAACGCAGCGTTTCGGTCAATTCCAGAAAGTCGGCGTGCGTAAACGTTTATTTTCAGAAGGCGGCTGCCTTGATACGTGGTTTCAACATATTTGCCGATCCAGAAAGCTATGAAAGAAAAGTGGCAGAACGGGCGCACGAGGAACGCGGGGTACCGGTCCGAGTGACGCTCTCGCAGTTTAGGTTGATGCGCGAAGATCCAAACAACTGCCCCCAACCGCAATTCTCGCATGAAACTGGGCAGGACCGCAACGATACGTGCGACCGATACGCACTCAGGAATTTCTATATGATGCGTACCATCTTCGCCGATATCGATGGATTCAATGTGGAAGACGCTAATGTCATTGACGAATCGGTGGACCTGTGTCTTAGATTTAGTTACAGTTTTTCATTGACGTTTTTGGACAAAACCCCGCGCGGAGTCGACGTTTTGATACCACCACCCGAAGACAGCGTGCGGGTATGCGGGTGGACCGAGGGTGGAGATCCTTTGACCGTGATGTTTATGATTTGTGTCATACGAACGGACGGAAACGCACCCGCCGTACGATTTCCCAACGGCGAATTCGAAACGGGCGGAGATTCGAACGAATGCCGTAAGACGGAAAACGGTGTCACAGTAGGAAACGCGGACGTACATTTTCCACCGTTCAGAAAAGTATCCGTCATAATGGACGGGGACGGTTCGTATCACGTTTACGTCTTGCGTAATGACGCAGTCCTGTTGCGTTCCCTAAAAAAACAGAGGGAGCGACATGCGAAAGAAAACAGGGAATGCGGCGGAGACGGTGATTGTGATCCGTTCGGAACGGTGGAAGAGATCAATCCGTACCACGTGCTGGATTCGCTGCGTACCGGAATATCCCGTTGTGCTACTTCTACGGACGGCGAAAGAGTGGTAACAGTTGACTTTAGGGCACACGGTCGCGTCGACAAATACGATGGCATCAAAGTGGTCAACAGTTTCGGTCAAAAAGGATTGGCACTCATTAAAGATTTGAAACCGTACATCGAAGAGAACGAAAGCACCACGGGGTCGTTTGTGTCGGCGCCCATACAGTTGGTAATGAACGTGTGTTCGTTCGTGTCTCGTCAGCCAATCGGTCAGTATCTCCAGATGAAAAAGAACTTCAGCAAAAACGTGCTCAGCGCCGCGGGTGAACCCTGTCTTACCGGATTCAGTTCGGTATTTTTCACCGAAACAGAGCCGACTACAAAGACCTGTCTGGTTAGGTTGGACGAAATGATGCGTTCCGTCATAATAACCCTGGGTCTGTCATCGTTTCAACACGTGAAAAACTCTCTGGACAACGTTTATAATCCCAGAGGTCTGATGTGTCCACCGCAAACCAGACAGATTCTCAATCTGTACAGGTGCTACGGAGTCGCGTATAATATTACCGGTGATGAATACGAACCATATTCTACCAGAAAGGAAGTGGAGCAGATATTCGATTTATTCGAAAAGTGCATGGGTGAATTACAGGAAACGTTTGGAAAGAAAGTTAAAGTTGTTAATTCTAAATGTAAGAAATAAATAGTAAACTGTTTACATTTGTTTATTCCGGTCGGAGCGTCCGGACGACCTATTGAACCCCTCATTAATCGATAGTAAAAACATAGTCGGTTTTGACCGCAGTAGAAGAAGATTCAATCTCTTTCGCAGGCGAGGTGGATTTCGGTATTTTCCGCCACCGAGACCGAAAGACTAGAATCTTGATACTGGTTATTCGGCGTTTGTAGTTGGGAATAGTATTGAAAATAACGCGTTTGTTATATTATCTAAAATATTGGTGAACAGGACTTTCACGGCCACGTACCGTTCGTAAGCACTGATCACGTCGCGATACCATACCGTCTCGGATTCTCGCAAGTTATTTATCAACCGAGCTGGAAACGAGTAGAGACAGTAGAGATAGGGGAAATGTACGCGCGTCAACGCTTCCGGAGCGATCAGTTTTTCGTCGCTGCATTTTGAAACGACGCTTTCCGTCGTTTTCATCACGCATTCCGCAAGTGAACGTCTAAAACGTGGGTCGATCAATACGGACGTCACGTCATCTAAAGTCCGCTTCACAAACGCCGAACTCAAAGACAGTTTGTCTCTGTCGTTTTCTTTTTTCAAATACATTTCCGCGTGTTTACATACCAACACGTCGTATCGGCGAATCGTATTGTGTACGAATCGGTTTATCATACGGCTCGGACGGCACTGATCGCACCCGTCTGCCCGCGGGCCTTCTTCGGCCATATGTGAATATTCTTAAGTGACTCTTATAGACTATCGAATTTGGCAGAGTATAGAAAACCATATAAAGAAATATGATTGATAACGATGTCGAAACTACCGAAACCACGGCGATTCGAGGTATTGAAAAAAATCTAGCGTCAGCCGTTGGCGCGTTAGTAGGGTTGGGATGCGGCTCAAAAACGGTAACCCCAAACACCAATGACGATAGACCGTATATTCCGTACGATGAACAGGAACCACGTGAACACGTCGGTTCTCGCAAAAAACGACAACGCACCGCCACCGCGTATCCGGGTTGCGATTGTGAATTTCAGTACAGAGATTATGCGTGGAGAAAATTCACCGAATACGAACCGTCGCGCAACGGTGTGGAAATCAGAGAATTCTACGTGGTCAAACTGGTCGGCAAAGAGCTTTTCACGTACGCCGAAGGTCTTGTGGGCAGTTCGCGTACGGATCACCGTTTTCCATACTTGTGTGGCGAAATCGTTTGCGCGAAAAAACTAGCCAGCGCTGGAAAACTAAAGGAAGTGCACGCGTGGTTGCAGATGCCATCCGAATACACGGACGATTCAACCGAACGCCCACTGCACATGCAGCAGCTTCACGAAGACAGCATGCACAGAGCTATGACCAGTCTTCCGTTGGCCGTAGACAGACGTAGTAAAGTCGTCGTTTTCAGGACGCACGGCGATTCGCTTTTCGTACAACTCATGCCCACGCTTCGTTCGGAATACAAACTTATCCCGGGTACGCCGTTGTTCGACAAGAACAATCGCGGTATCAGAGCGGCGGTTGGCAGTATGTTCAGTCAGTACGATTATATAGTAAATTGTTCGCCGACGGACTTCTGCGAGATACCGATTCGAAAAAACAAACACGGTTCGGATCGTATGCGTATAATTTGTCTGGATCGGCGGGGGAACGCAGTCGATAATCCGAAAGCGCCGAAAAAATCGTCCGGATCCAACGTACTCTCGCTCGTCGGTCACGCCGT
This sequence comes from Allygus modestus, assembly GCA_963675035.1. Taxonomy (NCBI): domain Eukaryota; kingdom Metazoa; phylum Arthropoda; class Insecta; order Hemiptera; family Cicadellidae; genus Allygus; species Allygus modestus. The sequence goes on along the minus strand of OY776112.1, from coordinate 481,156,345 downwards.
GACCGAAGTCGTCGGTTCCTCGACTCCCGTCGGTGGGTCGTCGTCCGATGTGTCGCAGGTCGACAGGATATCGTTGGACGATTCGTCCGAAAACGAATTGATTTACAACGGCGTGATTAACGATAAGCTTCAAATCACCGATTTCTTCACGACAGACAAAAAGAACAAACCGCCCAAACACACAGTCACCGTGGCTATCGACGATGACGGCGTATGTGTACAATACGTGGACGACACGGAATCCACGGTCTTCAAATGGACTAACGCGGATCCAGTGGTTTCGTACAGTATCATGCCGAGGCGGTTTTTTAACGCCAAGGCAAGCGTGGTTGCGATAAACACCGCGGCCGCGAGCAGTAAAAGGGACTCATCTTTAAAACGGTACAAATCACAGGAACGTTTGATATAACCTATATGTGATAAGAAAGCTCGATGGCGAGTGGAGATAAAGACTTGTTGTTGGATGACGGGGACTCCAAACAATTGGAAACGGCATATAAAGTGTTTCTGAATCTGCAGCGCAGGACTCTGACATTTCTTGACGCGCTCGGGAACCAAGAAAAAAAATGGATGACAAGGGGGGTGGCGGAAAACGCTTCGTCTTCCCGAATAGCGTTTATCGTCACGCCGCTCATGGTAAACCATTATAATCATATGCATCACGTATTTCGCGCCTCGATGTATGGCAAAGTGCCGGACCTTTGCGATCAGACCGGTGGAATCATGTGCACCGACCTGAGTGCGTTGCGCGAAGAACTCGCCACTCGGACGTCGGACACAAACGGGCAGTTGGCGGATATGTTCCGTTCGGCCACACTGCCCGACGTACAATTTGATTTTAAATCGATCCGCGATACTGTCGTGGAGCGGGCGATCCGCATGTTGGATGCCATCAACATTAAACACCCGGATTTGACACACAGTATTCGTGACGATTATATACAAAATATGCGTGCCGTACAGGAAACGATGACCAACGCTCTGGATAAGACTAGAGGACGGGTGGCCGAGTTGCAAGCAGAACGCGACGATGTTTATAAAAAGATACGTCTGATGGAAACAACTATGGCTTCAATACCTGATGAAACGGAAACACTGCGCCGAGAAGTTTCCAGATTGAGAGAGAGAGAAACCCGTCAACAGAACGAAATAACTAAATTGCAAGTCAACATGAATTTGGGAACGCTGGAATCGAAACGACGCGATAACGAGATTCGTCTTTTTCAAGAGTTGAACAAACGCGTAGACGAATACGCGTCCAGCGGAAACAAGGAAATTGAACAGATACGTAGCGAAATATCAAATCATATAAAGGGGGAGATGGATAAAATGAAAGAAGAACTTCAAAAAATTCGCGGGACGACCGTAGAAGCCGCGATTAAACGCGTCCGAGAGGAGAAATCTGAATTATTGAATTTGTTGCGGACAATATCTCCGGAAAGCAGCGGTCAGGAGAGGGATTCCAGAGACGTGGCGATTTCGATTAAACAACAGTTGAACGCGTTGAAAGTCGATCTAGATGACAGCGTACGGCAGCACGCTTCGTTGCAACAACGGTACGAGTCGTTGGAAAAAGAAAACGTCGAACTGAAACGACAGTTATCCGTGGCGGCGGAAACTCGACACGATGTAGAGGTAATGGACGCTCAAAATAATCCGGGTTTAATTCCGGAGAACGAGTTTACCATACATTCTAACGAGGACAAAATTAAATTAATGCTCTGGTACATAGACGTGTTGAAAAATGACATTGAAGTTTTCCTCAAATTCTTCACACACCCGGATTATGTGAACACGGCGTTAAATGTCGCAGACTACGTTTACAAGAACAAATTTGAGTTAAAAAGTGAATACGGTGGATATTTACTCAGTAGTCTACGAACCCTGGTTAGCGACGATAACGTCCGTCAATACATGATGGAAAAAACGCAGGCCGAAGCAATGGAAATAATTTCGAGAAGCGGCGTTTTAGAAGACATCAAAACGTACCGTAATACAATCGATGACACAAATAACAAGATCATGTTAGTAATAACGGGTATCAACGAGTTGATACCCTCGATTAAAGTCGCGTACGAGGCCATCGCGTTACGACTAAAAATGCCACCGTTTGTTAGTTTCGGCGAAATAACACCCAACACGCTTGTTCCTTTCTTTGAACATCATTTCGGCCGACAACTACAAGAAAAAATCGATGATCTTTTACAAGAGGTAAATCGATCCCGTCAAAGTTATTCAGACATGAACGACCAGTATACCGAACTGTATAAAAAATACATAAATTTGGAAGAAACAAACACGGAAACGCAAAACGCGGCGACTGTGAATTCCGAATCGATCGCGTTGATTTTGGAAAGCCAACCTTCACTGTTTCGAGATATATTACACAACGTATGGGCGAAAGCGGAGGATGATATTCTAAAACGGATGCTGACGGAAGCGTATTACGCGGTCGGGGTCGACCGTGTCGGTGCGTACAGAAACTTCGATCGAGATTTGAAACTTTTCCATTTGGTGGATTATACCGTGCTCACGAAACACATTGAGACGGCGGTCAGCGACAGCAGTGAATCGCAGCTGGAACACCCCAATTTGAGCACGGAACGATTCTTTTTGGACTATTTCATCGACCAAGTGGGTAATACGCAAGTGGAATATTTCATTAAAAACCTAGATCTTAAACGGCAAAACAAGCTGGCTTACAGTCTTTTTAGGGCGTTCTATGTACCCATCGTGAACAAACAATCGTTCGTAATAAGTATCGAAGGTCCGTTTGCAAATTTCAATATGATATACAAAGGATAGTGAGTTAAACGTCGTGAAAAGTTGAATATTTTTTTATTGTAAATTCAACGCGTGGTCAAACGCGTTTTCTATAATCCAATACAGAAGACACGAATTCATATGTCGGATCATGCGTTTCAACTCCAGTCTTTGGTGTGGATCGTAGCGGTTGTTTAATCGCCCGTCGTTATAACGGAACGTGCGGCTCCGTCCCATGCTCAAACCAACCGTCAACGCTATTTCCTTGCCTTCTTCTTGACTCCTCGCCACCCGCATACGCCGACGACCCGTCGGCGATTTAAAATAAAACAGCGCGTACGAGAGATACCAAAGTGTGCCGGCGGCGAAGGAATCTATACACTGTTGAAAGGTACATGAGACAAGCCGGCTCCGCTTGTCTTTGCAAGTCAGTTGCGTATTTTCATCGACGACTACGTCGGTTTTCCGTCTTTTCGTTTTTTTGTGCATCTCTTCCGCACGGTCAGGTATCGAAGGGTTGTTGTCGGATTCTATATTCTTGTGTTGTTTTTCTTCGTTCGCACGTCTATGACATGCCAATTGTTCTCGCAACTTCAAAGTGTCTGCGTTCGGACGGCATTCGATATTGTATATATTCGCGTAGTGCAAAACCTGTTCGACCGAATCCGGACTCTTTACGTAATCACCGTCCGACTTTGCGTAGACTGACAAAATCAGTCGCGTGATCATCGTCGCGAACGCTCGACTGAGTTTTAATCGCTTTTCAGGATCGTCCTCCGCTTCTTCGGATTCCGTCAAGTCCCGCTGAGCAAACAACTCGCGGGCTAGAAACTCCAGTTGATACGACGTACACGTCACCCTGTCGCTATAAAGTTGATCGAATTCCCGCTTTAACAGCTTTACGTTACTGTCACCGAGATATATCAATCCGCCGGTGTAATCGTTGCCAAAAAGACTCAGACAGATGAAATGTAACGCTTTTTTTCTGTTGTCAAACAACTCGACGTGTTCGAACGTTTTGTTCATGCCGTATACATAACGTATGGCATTTGGAACGCTCGGATGTTGATAAAGCGTCATGGCTAATCCGATGTCCCAGTCTCGGCCGAAAACATAGCAACGATCGATCAGCTGATCGTTTATGTCGTCGCGCAAACGATAAAAACACTTCCATTCACCCTCACCTATGGTGAACGGAGCGTTTGCATGAAACGGTGTCACATCCTCACCATCGTCGGGCGTAAACTGCATCGTTACCGCCCGTTCTACGTTTTCACCGCGGACGAGCTCATCCACCCCGTGGGTCAAACCGAGTTGTTCCAACTCGTCGTCCAATCTTTCGCGGTGGCATCTAGACACGGATCTTCTCACAGACAGCACGATATTTTCAAAACACGCGTCTTTCGATGCTTTCGACAGAGAAAATTGTACTTTTTTCTTACGGTTGTTCTGTTCAAAAGTTTTCGTCTGTGGTGAAAATTTGTCATAAGCGAGATAAATTCTATACGCTTTCAACAACAGGGGTCTCAGAGTATCAATCAGTCTGACGGCGCATTCCCCCACGATGATCTCGATGGTTTCTTGATCCATATCTACCACGACGATCTTTTCGTTGTTATTTATCAAAGTAATTATATTTTTGTATTGAGAGGTTTTTTCGAGCGTGTTCATAATGAGACCGTACATAAACGAAGCCAGATCTATGTACACACCACAGCGGTCGAACGTTTTAGTGTATTTATCAGGTGGCGGTGGTCGTTCTTCTTCCTCCGTTTGAGAAACTGGTTGTAGAACGTGGTAGTAGAAAAAGTCCTCGATATCCGAACACGCGGTTTGGACGGAAAACTCCTTGAAACATTCTACTGAAAAAAGATTTTCCGCATACGTCTGAAAATTTTTGATACCCATGATAGTAGCGGTCCTTTGAAGACCCGGTATTATTTTCGGATATACAAGCTCAACCGTAGAGTGGAGAGTCAATGCCGCGCTCATACAGTATCACCGCATATATATCGTTGGCGGGATGTTAACTCCTTTGACTCAACATCCCGCCTACCGTGGCGGACAGCTGCCTGGCCAATCCCGTAACCTTACTGGCGTGGTCAACGCCGACAGTTTCGTCTCTCCGGGCACCGCCGGAGCACCGACTTCACGTTTCGAGACGACCATGCGACAAGTGGTCATCACCCGGATGACCGACCCTCGCCTATATATGTTTTTTCAATTAACTAAAACGTTTTTCGGTTCGAAAAATGAACATCATACACACATAAGTTGCAATAAATATATTTGTTGCCAAGAGAAACATATTTACAATATTTACTCAAACCACAATAAGCACATTATTTCATTTAGTTTTACGGTTCGAAAAATGAACATCATACACACATAAAGTTGAAATAAATATATTTGTTGCCAAGAGAAACATATTACAATATTTACTCAAACCGCAATAAGCACATTATTCCATTTAACCCTTTGATGGTCACGGTTGGATACTGCAGTTAACGAGAAAATTATATTAAATCGGGTTTCCGCCCGATAAGTTATTAGTTTTTAAAAACTTTACGAATATGCCCGTTTGTATATAGTCAAAAGAGCATATTCGTAAGTTTTTATTGAATTTATTTAAAAATAAATTCAATACATATGATATAAAACTAATTTATTTTCAACATTTATTACAAAAAACTAAAAACAGATAAAATAACACAAATATAGAATAAAAATATACACAAAGTCGAAATTCGCGTATCCCACTGGTTCAAGTCGCGAGCGGTCCGAATCGGTATCGCTTCCATGCGTTCATCAGCTTTGCATATCGATTTACGGCATCTGAACACTCGTCCGATAGGTCTCTCACGATTTGGTAATCTTCTACGCACCATGAATGAGGCATCTGAATATACCGTATATAACTGTGTTCATGCAGAATATCCACTACATTTTTCGAAAATTGAATTTCCTTCCACATGATTCCGACGATGTAATCTTGTAGGGACATTGGTAACAGGTTGATCCCCTCCGGCACGAACTCCATTATCACCGCAACCGTCAGATCTTGAAGAGTATTCGGGTTAATTCTATCCGTCACTCTCTTCGCCTGGCTCGTGGGTCGTGTGAACTGCAGGACACATGTGACCGTAAGATCTTGAATGGTATTCGGACTTCGCGATTCGCTCATGGTGGGTGTCTGAACCGACATTCTGCTCAAAACTGAGTGTCAGGCACGGGAAGGTCTAGTAAAATGGAGTGGGAGAACGTCACGTGACTTTCTAGGAACTTATTATGTCATGGACGAACAGATGACAGGTCGGAGTCCCGTATCGGGATAACCTTCAGATGACAACCGATTGTTGGGTCCCCCCCCACTCAACCACCTCGAGTATAAAATCGCGCCGCCGCGGATCGACGTTCAGTCGTGATTCAGACGCCTAGAAATGCTGTCCTGTGGAGAATTTTCATTCTTGTTTCTTCACCCTCCCTTCCCGGTCATCGTTCCTACGGACAAGTGCTGTGCGTGCAGTAGGAATAGATTCGTGAGATCAACGCGGTTGGTGAGGGAAAATCTGTTAATCTGCCCCGCGTGTAACCACGCTATGCGCCAACCTGTAGATTTTCCTCTATTTCACCGGGCATGCATCAACTGTAATCACTCGTGCGTCAGGTGTTCCGAAAACCCACCGAAGAACATCTTACTGAAAGCCACGTGCGGAGCTTGCTGCGCAACTACAGACTTCTTTTTCGAGAGCGGTGAAGAGGGAATGATGTGGAAGTCGAGGAGTTTCACCATACTTCCCGGCCAACTGCGCTGGAACACACCATGTCGAAGTTGCAGCTACATCCCTACCGGATGGAGGCACGATACCAAAACGCAGTTTAATCGTTGGATCCCATTCACGATGATCATCGAGCCGACACCCGTAATGATTGTAGAGGATTAGAAATAACGTAGTTAAAATTTTGGATTGTAATAGATAAACATTTGTACACTAACGATCGTTATTTGTAATCAATAAAGTTTTTTTTGTTATTCTTAGGATGTTTGTAGTATTTTTTTAAAAAAACCCCTTCGATACATCGGGAAACCGAAGATATCAAGTTGCGACATGGTAAAATTTGACATCTTAAAATATTTGTGTGCACAATAATTATTGTAAATGTACAATTTTTAACAAGAGTCCGGATCCCCTCGGACGTGTGTTATATGTGAATTTGCTTACTACCATTTTGTAACTGCCGCTTCCTTTTTTTCTTGCTCTGCAACTCGCCAGTCTTATAATACACTCGACCAGGTGGTCATTTTGGAAAACACGAACTTATCCCCTTTCGTTCTCCGTACAGGTCCCTAGCGCACATAAAGGGCGCGCGAGATATTGATCAGAACGCGCGGGTAACCGCTTTAAATTTCTAGTTAACCGCGTGAGGGTCGGTTACCCGCGCGAGAGTGTGAAAAATTCAAAGTCCCCTTTGCGACCATCTTCTCCGACGGCCGCCGTAAGACTGAGCATTTCCCCCACCACTTTTTGGTTCGGTCAACCCTTTACTCTCGACAACCCCCGACCACCGACCAATAGGATTCGAGTATTTTTCCCGCCAAAATTTTCGGCCAATCAGAGAGCCGGATTTTTTTGTTCGTCGAAAATTATATCTCGACAAGCCACCAAAAATGCATATATACGAGGTACCGTTCGCGCGCGACTCTTTAGCTCCTTGCCCATAATAATGACTCCTTCAAGGAAGGAGCAGCGGGGAGGGGCCGGCGCGTCGCTTACTGGGGTGGTTTTTTTTAAATTTGTTAAACACATTTTTACTCGAGAAAAGTTTTGAAATCTCCGACCGACTTGCCGTCAAAATAAAAAATAAAAACGCGCCGATTTACACCTCTTTTCGTGCCGATCCCTGACGTGACGATACGGCCGTTTCGGCTTCGTATTCGCGTTAACCGAGTTCTGCGATGGCCCGCAACGCGGACAGCACTGACTCAAAACGGCAATATGGTCACGAAGTGGAGAGCGGCAAAAACGTATGTGTTTTACGGTCCAGAAAAGTTTTGAAATATCCGGCCTCCGTCAGAATGAAAAAAAACGCACGTATTTACACCTCTCTTCTTCGACGTCGTATTTGCGGTAACTGAGTTCGGTGGACTGATCAAAATCGGCAATATGGTCACTCCTCGACTCGACATTAAGAGCGGCGAAAAATGTATGTGTTTTACGGACCGGACGGCAGAAAATAAAATTCTTCGAGAAAGAATTTGAAAACTCTGGTATCCTTCAAAGGGAAAAATAAAAAGTCCCTACGAGCTGCTTCGTCACAGCCAATTTTCCACTCTTATATGACACAGCGGGCAGATAATCCACTCCGTATCGACAGCTACGCCGTGTCTGAATCGGTCACTTTGATCTCGTCTCACACATATAAGAGTTGGCTGTTTCTCGACGGTTCCAAGAAAGTCACGTAACCTGCCCGACCTCTTCCGCTATCAGTTCAGTCTGGAGTTTTGAAGAGGCAACAGCTAAATTGAAAATAAGGAAAATGGACGTGACACGTCGTGTCGCATCATTAAAACAACTAGCAGCGTTAAGTGTAACGAAACATCGTAGGAGCATTGAACTGGAAATCAAGAATCTTCCAGCTTCGCTTCAGAACTACATTGAAGGTGTCGTAAAGAAAAAGGTTTGTGTGGCACGGGTCAGTCGTCCGGATGAAGAAATGGATGAAAGGGACCAGGCAATATACGAAAAGTATAAAGGCACCGAAGTCTATCAGTGCTATCTATGTAACCATATAAGTCATCGCTGTGACAAGTTTATGGGTTACTCGCAATTAGTTAAAAACGTTTATAAATTTCCTGATAGCAACGTAGTAGAACGTTGTTTCTGTTGCAACATTGACGCTTCCCATTCAATAGAAGAAATTGAAAAGTACCTGTCATATGAAGAGTTCCTTATATATTTGGAAGAATCTCTATAAAAAATCATAATAAACACACGGATTTAAACCTATCTTTATGCCGACCCAATACACCGCGGTTCCCATCTGACTCCCAAGCTCTCCTCTTCCACGGTGGACATCGTGAGCTACTGGACCTGCACGGTAAGGTCAAAATTAGCGTATCTCACGTGTTAGATATATCGGGACGTTTGGGTTAAGAGAATAAATAATAAATTTCACAATCGGTTGTTTTATTTGTATCCCATGAGTTAAATTTTGTTTGAGCAATACAAGAGATATATTTCTCAGTGCGTTTCTTTCTGATTGATTCGTGACAGGGAAGCTACGGATGTCTCTGTGCGTTTCTTTCTGGTGTTGTCGTTACAAAGTAGCGGACAGCGGCAGGACCAACGGACAGCCGGATAATTCAGTGTTCTAAGTATCAGATTCGTCTCTTTGAAAATGTCCTTTTTCAACCAATTATTAACACACGGGTAACGATCTGTCATGACCACGTGTGCGGAATCCTTGATCAGAATGCGTTTTTTTATCGCATCTGTTCCCCACAACATGAATATGCGGGTACTCGCTTTTGGATTACCCAAGCGCTCGATAATGAGATCGGTGACCCGCTGCCATCCTATGTCCGCGTGAGCGTCGGGTATATTTTCAACGGTCGTCAACACAGAATTTAACAGCAGGACGCCGTCTTTTGCCCACTGCGTCAAATCGCCCCGAAACCTGGTTTTGTCATACAAGCGTGTTTCAAAGGAGTTATCGGCGGCTTTCATCAAGTTGATCAAAACCGACGGCAGAGGTTTACCCGCTCGCGCGTACTGGGGATTGACGCTGAACGCCAAGCCGTCGGCCATAGTGACTACCTCTTTTTTTCTGTCGTTCGGGGCGTATTTCAATGTTACGTCCACTTTGGTTGCTTTTATGTCGTCAAACCGGTCGCACTCGATGTCCGGCTGGTCGGGGTCGGGTAGTTCGACTTTCGTGATAATTTCGTGATACGGACCGCGTCCTATCACAACGACTCGCACCGTTTCCGGATCAGGTAATAATTTGGCCCATTTCCAGATGTTTTTTACCGGTTGGGGGCATATGACACGCGTCTCGCGACTCAACACTTCATGCAAAGTCCGCGCGGTCAATTCGCTCTTTTTCCTTTCGTCGCCACCGTCCAAACCGGACTCGTTGTCGAAAATCATCTTAAACCAGGCGAACGGCAAGCGGTCCAAACACAACGCCCCATATATCTCCACCATGTACCGGTAGAATTCTTTCGAGCTCGATATCGCCACAGATTCCAATCTTTGCTCGTCCGATTTAGCAACAAGGGACTCCTCAATCAATCTTTGCCTTTTCCACCGACAGCGGCCACCTTCGTTATCACCACCGGGTCCCACTTTCTTCGTCTCGCAGCACTGACTTTTATTTATTGGTCTTTTCTCCACTCGCACCAAACAATCGTCAATTCTACGTTGTCCGCTCGGGACGAACCCTGTTTTCACAGTCGATTGTCTAAGTCTCGATGGATTGCTCTTTTCGAGAGTGGGACTCTGGCTTGTGGCTGCCATGTCATGAGATAAGAAAACCAAATGTTATCCCTCACCGCTTGTTAAAGCATAAACCGTGTACGTTCAATCGTCGACGCTTGTTGAAGCATAAACCGTGTACGAAACATGTTAGAGTGTGTTTTGTGTTAAAGTGGAATAAACGTGTTGGCAAGCCTGGTGGTCTGACGACCTTCGGCCTGCCCGTTGGGGCGTGTTAGAGTGTGTTTTTTGTTAAAGTGGAATATACGTGTTGGCAAGCCTGGTGGTCTGACGACCGTCGGCCTGCCGGTTGGGGGCTTGTTATAGTGTAATATACGTGTTGGCAAGTCTGGTGGTCTGACGACCGTTAGCCTGCTGGTTGGGGCTTAGAGTTTTTTGTTGTTATACTTTTATTTCGTGATATGTTTGCGTCTATTACCTTGTATGGTTGGCCTGCTACGACCGTAGTTGGTTGCCTTCTCCGTCACTTCTTGCTCCGTTGGCTGCCCTCGGATCTGTGTCAGTCCCCTGTTCCACAGTTACTTGCACTACCAGGTTTTTATTCACACCAACTAGGGCCACCGTGGGGCGGTCAACATCTTCCTGGAATCGACAGGAGGATGGAAGTATGATCGCAACTTCAAGCTGCTCATTCCAACGAGGCCGCTATTTTGAAATTTATTATAAAAATTGTTATAACTTTTTTGTTTATTAACCGATGTTTACAGTAAAAATGTCATTGGATTTTGATAACAAAATGCTTTAAATTATATGTCTTGTAAAATTTTGGCTCGGTTGCTAGTTTTCATGGAATTTGACTTTGATTCTCTTTTTTGATATAGGGAATTTTAATTCGAGAACGGCTAGTTATAATTAAATGAAATTTGGTATTTAGCTTTATTCTCTAAAGACCTAATTACAGAAAAAAATTATTTTTTTTACAATCATTAATTTCAAAATGGTGGCTGCCTAAAGTTTTCAAACGTAAATATCTTAAAAACCGCTCATACTAAAAAAATTACATTTATTTTGTTTTATTTAGAGGATGTAATTGAAAATCTAATGACACCAAATTTACGGAAATCGGTTCATAAATAACGGAGAAAATCCATTTTTAAGATATTGCATTCTTGTCAATATCAACTGTTATCATGTGATATCGCTGCTAGTGAACCACGTCGATCAGCTGTTTCAAGTATAATTCCACCAAACAGCTGATTAAAACATTAACCAGCTGTTATTAAGTTCATTTGCACCAATCACCTGATTGATACCCTTACGATTCCCAGGGTTCACTAATGCTTCAAATAAAACATAAAATATCAACTAACTCCCCTAGATTTCTACGTTTGGGGAAGAATGAAGAAACTTGTTTATTCAACACCTGTGGAAAATGAACTGGACCTGATCGGTAGAATTTTAGAGGCGGCTGCGGTCATCCAAGAGAATACTGAATTTGAAGCTGTCCGGCAATCCATGACATCTAGGTTCACGATGTGCAATCTAGGTTGACGGTTTCTATACACTTTATAAAAACTGTAAATAAATGTTAATATTATAACTGAATTGATAAAGTTTGTCATTTGAGCCCATTTTATATGAAATACGAATAACACAATGGTTCTGATAGAGAAACGGCATTATTCGGGATTCGACGAAAAAATAGGAATAAAAAGGAGAATGATTAATAAGGTACTACGCATATTAGATGTGTCTACATTTTATTCCTTGAAGATATAAATTATTATTATTTTTACCACTAGTCGATAGGCGGAAGATGGAAGTCCATGAAGATATAAGGGTTGCCGAACTGTATCGTGACCGTTAAAACTTCCAACTCGAGCCGATGTTCGTTGCCGCGGAGCAATTTGTCCATCAGCTGCTTGACGGATAGTCGTTTCCAAAGGTACGAGTAGCCCTCGACGGCGATTCCGCTTGGGAGATTCCAATTGATGTGAAATCCAGTGATCGAGCATGACCCTCTTAGATTGTTGGGTGCACGTCGGAAGTAGGCGATATTACTCTCGGGAAAATAGCTGATTAAATCAAAACGAATCCCCTTAAGTCCGCTTTGATTATCCGGTGGTCCTTCCCACCAAAAACAGAAGTTGAAGAAGTCCACTCGAAACACCGTCTCGGCGCAGATGAGCCGGGTATAGAAGTTGTCAATAAATGAGCACAGCGTTCGAGGTATATGGCTAACGAGGAATTCACCTGGACGTGTTATTTTATCAAAGTCGCCCGCTGATGCGCTATCGACGACTGTCTGTATAACCACTGCAGCTGCCAACTTTTTCAAACTGTCCGGTTTACATTCCAAATGAAGTTTAAATAATTTGTAAAGTGAAACGCTTAGCGTGCTGTAAGCCCGATAGAAATCGTAATTTTGTTCCATCACCTTATTCCATTTTGTTTTTGACACTGGATCCAATGCTTTACCATAATTCTCATAAAAAGCGAGTCGCGGGTAACGAGACATCCTGGCCTGGTGGATGTCTGTCTCAAACTGGCATACCCCCACTGCCTATCGTTTCTACTGATACATCTCGCTCTGGGGGGGGGGGGACTTTTAGTCGACCGGATGACTGGTTGTGTTGTTCTGGCTGTTACGTATTTGACGCCATCCTGTTTGAAAGGAGTGTAGATTGTAGGATACATACGGAAAGAGATTGAATAACTGCATCTGATTTCAATCTCGTAAAAGAGACTCAATTAATGGTTAGACACACCAACTGAGACCTGTTTGGACGCCACAGATTCGGTGGAAAAGGCAAATATTGATTGAGGAGTCCCTTGTTGCTAAATCGGACGAGCAAAGATTGGACAGCGGCCACCTTCGTTATCATCACCGGGTCCCACTTTCTTCGTCTCGCAGCACTGACTTTTATTTATTGGTCTTTTCTCCACTCGCACCAAACAATCGTCGATTCTACGTTGTCCGCTCGGGACGAACCCTGTTTTAACAGTCGATTGTCTAAGTCTCGATGGATTGCTCTTTTCGAGAGTGGGACTCTGGCTTTTGGCTGCCATGTCATGAGATAAGAAAACCAAATGTTATCCCTCACCGCTTGTTAAAGCATAAACCGTGTACGTTCAATCGTCGACGCTTGTTGAAGCATAAACCGTGTACGTTCAATCGTCGACAATGGCTTACCAGTAAGCGTCGACAATGGCTTGTTTGACTAGTACGGACAATAGACACCTATCTCTTTTCGTCCAAAATCAAAAGAAAATCTTTAGACGAAACCAATTATTGGAAAGTGCGCCGCATATCGGTTCGCACACAGTCACACGCGTTTGGCGCTGTACGGACGAGTACGCGTACCGCGATCCGGTCGAATTGGACCCGAGGTCGCGGGAGGTTTACGAACGAATCGAAAACGTGAAACACGATGAATGGAAAACGGCGGTCCGCGAAGTCTCTGACATGGCCGTCGTCTCTGAATGGCGTTTTGACGAGACTGGGTGCAACGCGATCAGTTGTAATCCTTATTATCCCGGAAATGGTATTTGCGAGGGTTTCGATGGAGCTGGAGGATCTCGCCGCGAAGAACCTTTCGCGTTTACTACCGGTCACGGTCAACGCATCGACGCATGCCAACCGATATGCTACGACCCAGATCAACCCAGAGATACGTACGTCGGCATGACGTCGTTGTACGCTAAAGCAAAGTGCGCGTGTTACGTCGTCAATCCCGAACTCCTGGCATTTTATCTAGACCCCCACAGACGGGTACCCGACGAAAAAAGGTTCCCGGTGGAGAAATCGGCGTTCGAAGTGAAATCCGAATATCTCGAACCGACGGGAACGCCCGTGGTGATTGCGCGGATCGGAAAAAACTATTGCGACCAATACGGTTTGAATTACGTGGAAGAAAAGGACGAAAACGACGGAAACCTTATTTATGGCAGCTGTAGAGTAGATGAGGACGAAGGATCTTTTACCGCACTCAGCACGTGGATGGGCAACACTTTGACCAGAACGTACAATTTCGGACGAGGCGCTTTTCTGGAATTGATCCGGGAAACCGGCTCGGCGGCTAGGAGGATAAAAACGGTCAAAACGCCCTCGCCGTCGCTAAAAGGTCGCACGACGTTGGAATATGTAGCCAGCGAAAACGCTTGGTTGGACAACGTGGACCTCACGAAAAAGTTATTACCTTTTCCGCTGAAATTGGCCGATCTGGGTTTGGACGACGAAAAAAACAGCGGACTCCTGTGGACGGACGAATATTCGTTTTTGGATGACGGTCGAAATGACGGGTACGGCGGTCGTTTAGTGGAGAAACCACGTGGTATCGCGCCCCCGCTCGGTCCATCCGCAAACGTACTTTCAAACGGAAATCGAGCGAAACGGAAAACGGAAGACAAACCGGCCTTGGGAAACGATAAAATGTCACCCGGCGATTTGCATACGGTCGAAGAGAATGGAGTCTCTTCCGTAAAAGATCAATCGGACGAGACGCCCATAATAGTACAGGACGAGTCGGAGTTTCTGTTCAGTCTCAAACGTAGCGTCGAAGATTACAAAGAAACCGTTCGCACTTTGGATGGTCTGAAAGACTCGGTCAGCGGAACGTCATTTGAAACCATGGTGGACCAGATAATAGCCGGAACGGCCGTTGACACCATGGCCGACTTGCTGAAACAGTTAGACGACGTCTCCGAACGTAATACGAACGTGTTTAAACGCGTACTGAAATCGATCGTCCGGCGGATTGGCGGATCGGCGAGTACAAAAAGCCTCGGGGTGGCGATGACACAAACCGCACTGCGAACGGGCATAGAGTCGCGTCTAGTGATATCGGCGTCTTCTTTGCTGAAACTACCATTTCGCGCGTTGTCGCGAGGCGCTAACGTCCTTTCGGTGATTTCACTATTAGGCGCGGCCCTAGATTTGTTCTCCGCGTTAGTATATGACCCGTACGGTAAATACGAACGCTACATGTCCGATCGTCTGTTACGCGCGCTGGCCAAAACCGAACTCGTCATGACTCAACGTCTCATCGGACTCCAACGTTTGTTGTTGGAGCCATCTGAATGGATAGTTAATACCAGATTTCTCGATAACGCAAAAGACTCGACCTACGACATGCTATTAGGTACAATCTACGCCCGATCGCGCTGCGTCAACAGCGAGGGGAGTACGATTTATTGGTACAAACACACCGGCCTGATACGCGATGTCGACGACGGTTTATGCTATATCGCCGACTCGACAGCTACCTTTGATACAACTCCCGTATTATACAACTCGGTAGACGAGTTGTCCGATGATTCGGACGTCGATTCACCCAAGTCGACCGACTTTTCGTGGTGTGTGGTAATACTGTTCGTTCTCGTCACATCGATAACAGTCTTCAATCATCGGACGTGGCTCTTGCTATCCGTTTTCACCGCGGCAATCGTTTTTTTGACGACGGGCCGGACAAGTGATGAATCTACAGATGTTGGAAACCTCTGATGCAGTGTATTCGTGTTTCAAAGAGCCTGCAAACGGTCGTTTGTACAAGATACGATTGCCGCTTCGTACAGAAACTTCTAATGAAAAGGAAGGCGAAACACATAGGAAGAGAGAGAAATATTCACGTGGCAAACGTGTATCGGATGCCGTGTTTGAGGTTACCAAACGAGTCGCCGCCATTGTACATTCAGAAAACGTTTATTCAAAAAAACATTTCATCGAAGAAATGGAAGTGTTGATAGCAAACTTCTCGGAATCCCCATACCCAACCGACCGAACGAATGCACTAATTGAACAAGAGACGACTGCGTTACGGATCGATACATTAAGACGGGAATTGGAGTGTCACACTGGCAAACCACTGATAATAATCTTTGTCTACGGAGAAAACCCCGCGATGAAGACTAGGCGTTTAATGGAAAAGGTGAATTGTACGTATGCGGAATCGCCTAAAATTAAATCCGTTGAAGAACTGATCGCCTATCTCACCGCGTTGTTGGATCGTTGGGAAATATTTAGAAAAAACAAATAATTTTTCATCTCACAAATGTATGATATTCATAATTTCTAATAAAGCGAAATGTACTCGCGCTACAACATTGCACTTTGGTTTCGTGTACAATTTTTTTACCTAAGAAAAGCGTTGTTCGCCGAATTAGATTTGGGATGTGTAGAAAGTACAAGTAACCTTGTGGGCATCCCGTAACTCTGTAAATGGAATTAGCTTCGTTCACCACGACTGTAGGTTTTCCGCACCAAATGAAATTGGTTTGTAGCGTCCGGATAAAACTACGCGGAGACCATTCCATGACTCGCTATAACCTAGCGTGTTAAACGTGATACGGACGGATTTATCCCTCCTTTTGTTGTGCGGTGTTTCTGGTCGTACGACCAGTATCAATGGATTTCCCGGATCAACGGTATCTGAAACAGTGCCGTTATTTCGTTTTTTTACCTTAATAAAGTGTATAATACAGAGGTCGTCGGTGCCGTTATAAATTTCAACGCGGTAAACACCTTCACTAATGACATATGAAGGCGCCACAAACTCTACTCGTTTGTCGGGTTGGATCATATTCCAGATGGTGTCAAGCGCGTCCCCTTTGCGATTCATGATGGTTTTGATAGGCGTAATCAAGTTGATGTCACGTAACATCTTCACATGTATGTTTTTCGCATAAAACCTAATTTGCCCGTTATCTTCTTCACGGTCACTCCCCGTTTTCTTGTTTTTCTTTCGACTCACTATGGAACAAACCGTGCCGTCTCCACCTTCACAATGTCTCTCGAGATTTCCTTGTTTATCGATTCTTGACGGACTAACGACACCGGTCGCATTCACCAAAACGTACACACAGCAGCTTGGTTTGCGGTCAGAATTCAACGACTCGTGAAACTGTAAACCGCTGCTGAGCATGTCCGAATGTGTGGCAAGTTCGGGAAACCTGGCGGTAAGAGCTTCGATCGCGTCGTCACCCGTTTCTCTTTCGGGTGAAACTACCAAGCGCCAAAACGTTGGGTCGATCGCTATGTCTTCTCCATCACGCATAAATATGTCACTACGACGACGGTCCTTTTCGTTCACGGTTGTTTTTTTAGAAATAACATCGCCGATCGAGTGCTTCTTTCTCTGGTGTTTTTTACTATATGCGTCTTTCAGTCCTTCAATTTGTTTGATCAAATCGCTAAAAGGAATCATTTCGTAAAGGCTTGCGATTCTACGGCAGTATCGGGTAAAAGGACATCCGTCCGGGTCGACTAGATAATGTAGAGATTTAACGCAGCCGTAATGTGGCACGCCAACGCCACAAAACAGTTCTATTTTAGACGCCAATAACCGCCTCGATTTTATTCCGTCGTTCCCACATTCTCTATCATTCAGTACGTGTTCTAGCATGTATCTACAAATCAACCCACCCATGCTGTGAGCTATCAGTATGATCACGTCGTACTCTTTAGCCGATTCATCTAGCATGTAATACAATCTGTGCGCCGTTTCTATATTGCTACGCGTCCAGTCGTAAGGAAATGTCTTAAAATGGAATTCCGAATTACATTCATTCGTTTTAACGGTTAAATCGATTTTCAAACGATTTAAAAAAGTTTCGTACACGTCACGAGAGTATAGACCACAAGAGACGCGACCGATGACGCGAGTTGGTATTTTGTGGTGTTTTGTTAGACAGTCGTATTCTTTGACGTTCAAGAGTTGTTCCACGCTTGTCGCGAGTCCGTTACGCAATATCCGCATAATGATATTCGGTGTATTTTTTATAAACTCTGGTGGCCACGCTCTTTTTTGACATAGACCACACCACAACTCGGAACCTTTTATTCCGGGTATAAATACGCATAAAATCCGTTTCATATTTCTTAGGTTGTTCTCCTGAATCTCGAGAGTTTTTTTTGGTAGGATATGATTAGTGAAATTCTCCCATGATCCACACTAGCTGACAAAAAGATGGAGAGTTTTGTGCTTATCTATTACCTCCTTTAACGCCATTTCACAAGAGTCATACCCTCGAGAAGACTACCATAGAGCTGCATAAAAATCACTCGCGAAACCAGTGACCAATAGCTTATATGTGGCTAAACAAAATAAAAATGAAAAGTCGTGTATTGATATAATAAATATTTATAGTTTCTTATATAATAGTTTTGACAATATCGTTTATTTTTAGCAGTTCCGATTGATGTACGACTTTCAGACGTTCTATCGACAGGCCTACTGGGTTGCTGGTCTGGGCTTTGGTTGTGGCTGCTGGGCTTAGTATGCTGGTCTGGGCCTGACGATGGTTGAAGTTCTGGATTTGGATTCTGGGTTGGCCGAACCACGGTGACGATCTTAACAGCGTTGAAGACTCCCCCAAACACAAAAACATTTAACAATAGTATTACAAAATCTTTAAATAGATAGCTAAGTTGAGTTGGACAAACTTCCGTGCAAGAAGTTAGCCTAGCGCGGAGGCGATATTAAGTGCGAAACTACGTACGTGTTTAGGTGATGTTTAACTTGTTTAGAGCGCCACGGACCTGTATGGATCGTGGCTGAGCCATCAGACCGACAATCCGTGGCGTGACGGTTTTAATCGCGAAACTAAGTACGTGTTTAGGTGATGTTTAACTTGTTTAGAGCGCCACGGACCTGTATGGATCGTGGCTGAGCCATCAGACCGACAATCCGTGGCGTGACGGTTTTAATCGCGAAACTAAGTACGTGTTTAGGTGATGTTTAACTTGTTTAGAGCGCCACGGACCTGTATGGATCGTGGCTGAGCCATCAGACCGACAATCCGTGGCGTGACGGTTTTAATCGCGAAACTAAGTACGTGTTTAGGTGATGTTTAACTTGTTTAGAGCGCCACGGACCTGTATGGATCGTGGCTGAGCCATCAGACCGACAATCCGTGGCGTGACGGTTTTAATCGCGAAACTAAGTACGTGTTTAGGTGATGTTTAACTTGTTTAGAGCGCCACGGACCTGTATGGATCGTGGCTGAGCCATCAGACCGACAATCCGTGGCGTGACGGTTTTAATCGCGAAACTAAGTACGTGTTTAGGTGATGTTTAACTTGTTTAGAGCGCCTCGGACCTGTATGGGTCGTGGCTGAGCCATCAGACCGACAATCCGTGGCGTGACGGTATTAATCGCGAAACTAAGTACGTGTTTAGGTGATGTTTAACTTGTTTAGAGCGCCACGGACCTGTATGGGTCGTGGCTGAGCCATCAGACCGACAATCCGTGGCGTGACGGTTTTAATCGCGAAACTAAGTACGTGTTTAGGTGATGTTTAACTTGTTTAGAGCGCCACGGACCTGTATGGGTCGTGGCTGAGCCATCAGACCGACAATCCGTGGCGTGACGGTTTTAATCGCGAAAATAAGTACGTGTTTAGGTGATGTTTAACTTGTTTAGAGCGCCACGGACCTGTATGGGTCGTGGCTGAGCCATCAGACCGACAATCCGTGGCGTGACGGTTTTAATCGCGAAACTAAGTACGTGTTTAGGTGATGTTTAACTTGTTTAGAGCGCCACGGACCTGTATGGATCGTGGCTGAGCCATCAGACCGACAATCCGTGGCGTGACGGTTTTAATCGCGAAACTAAGTACGTGTTTAGGTGATGTTTAACTTGTTTAGAGCGCCACGGACCTGTATGGGTCGTGGCTGAGCCATCAGACCGACAATCCGTGGCGTGACGGTTTTAATCGCGAAACTAAGTACGTGTTTAGGTGATGTTTAACTTGTTTAGAGCGCCACGGACCTGTATGGATCGTGGCTGAGCCATCAGACCGACAATCCGTGGCGTGACGGTTTTAATCGCGAAACTAAGTACGTGTTTAGGTGATGTTTAACTTGTTTAGAGCGCCACGGACCTGTATGGGTCGTGGCTGAGCCATCAGACCGACAATCCGTGGCGTGACGGTTTTAATCGCGAAACTAAGTACGTGTTTAGGTGATGTTTAACTTGTTTAGAGCGCCACGGACCTGTATGGATCGTGGCTGAGCCATCAGACCGACAATCCGTGGCGTGACGGTTTTAATCGCGAAACTAAGTACGTGTTTAGGTGATGTTTAACTTGTTTAGAGCGCCACGGACCTGTATGGATCGTGGCTGAGCCATCAGACCGACAATCCGTGGCGTGACGGTTTTAATCGCGAAACTAAGTACGTGTTTAGGTGATGTTTAACTTGTTTAGAGCGCCACGGACCTGTATGGGTCGTGGCTGAGCCATCAGACCGACAATCCGTGGCGTGACGGTTTTAATCGCGAAACTAAGTACGTGTTTAGGTGATGTTTAACTTGTTTAGAGCGCCACGGACCTGTATGGATCGTGGCTGAGCCATCAGACCGACAATCCGTGGCGTGACGGTTTTAATCGCGAAACTAAGTACGTGTTTAGGTGATGTTTAACTTGTTTAGAGCGCCACGGACCTGTATGGGTCGTGGCTGAGCCATCAGACCGACAATCCGTGGCGTGACGGTTTTAATCGCGAAACTAAGTACGTGTTTAGGTGATGTTTAACTTGTTTAGAGCGCCACGGACCTGTATGGATCGTGGCTGAGCCATCAGACCGACAATCCGTGGCGTGACGGTTTTAATCGCGAAACTAAGTACGTGTTTAGGTGATGTTTAACTTGTTTAGAGCGCCACGGACCTGTATGGGTCGTGGCTGAGCCATCAGACCGACAATCCGTGGCGTGACGGTTTTAATCGCGAAACTAAGTACGTGTTTAGGTGATGTTTAACTTGTTTAGAGCGCCACGGACCTGTATGGGTCGTGGCTGAGCCATCAGACCGACAATCCGTGGCGTGACGGTTTTAATCGCGAAACTAAGTACGTGTTTAGGTGATGTTTAACTTGTTTAGAGCGCCACGGACCTGTATGGATCGTGGCTGAGCCATCAGACCGACAATCCGTGGCGTGACGGTTTTAATCGCGAAACTAAGTACGTGTTTAGGTGATGTTTAACTTGTTTAGAGCGCCACGGACCTGTATGGATCGTGGCTGAGCCATCAGACCGACAATCCGTGGCGTGACGGTATTAATCGCGAAACTAAGTACGTGTTTAGGTGATGTTTAACTTGTTTAGAGCGCCACGGACCTGTATGGATCGTGGCTGAGCCATCAGACCGACAATCCGTGGCGTGACGGTATTAATCGCGAAACTAAGTACGTGTTTAGGTGATGTTTAACTTGTTTAGAGCGCCACGGACCTGTATGGATCGTGGCTGAGCCATCAGACCGACAATCCGTGGCGTGACGGTTTTAATCGCGAAACTAAGTACGTGTTTAGGTGATGTTTAACTTGTTTAGAGCGCCACGGACCTGTATGGATCGTGGCTGAGCCATCAGACCGACAATCCGTGGCGTGACGGTTTTAATCGCAAAACTAAGTACGTGTTTAGGTGATGTTTAACTTGTTTAGAGCGCCACGGACCTGTATGGGTCGTGGCTGAGCCATCAGACCGACAATCCGTGGCGTGACGGTTTTAATCGCGAAACTAAGTACGTGTTTAGGTGATGTTTAACTTGTTTAGAGCGCCACGGACCTGTATGGATCGTGGCTGAGCCATCAGACCGACAATCCGTGGCGTGACGGTTTTAATCGCGAAACTAAGTACGTGTTTAGGTGATGTTTAACTTGTTTAGAGCGCCACGGACCTGTATGGATCGTGGCTGAGCCATCAGACCGACAATCCGTGGCGTGACGGTTTTAATCGCGAAACTAAGTACGTGTTTAGGTGATGTTTAACTTGTTTAGAGCGCCACGGACCTGTATGGATCGTGGCTGAGCCATCAGACCGACAATCCGTGGCGTGACGGTTTTAATCGCGAAACTAAGTACGTGTTTAGGTGATGTTTAACTTGTTTAGAGCGCCACGGACCTGTATGGATCGTGGCTGAGCCATCAGACCGACAATCCGTGGCGTGACGGTTTTAATCGCGAAACTAAGTACGTGTTTAGGTGATGTTTAACTTGTTTAGAGCGCCACGGACCTGTATGGATCGTGGCTGAGCCATCAGACCGACAATCCGTGGCGTGACGGTTTTAATCGCGAAACTAAGTACGTGTTTAGGTGATGTTTAACTTGTTTAGAGCGCCACGGACCTGTATGGATCGTGGCTGAGCCATCAGACCGACAATCCGTGGCGTGACGGTTTTAATCGCGAAACTAAGTACGTGTTTAGGTGATGTTTAACTTGTTTAGAGCGCCACGGACCTGTATGGATCGTGGCTGAGCCATCAGACCGACAATCCGTGGCGTGACGGTTTTAATCGCGAAACTAAGTACGTGTTTAGGTGATGTTTAACTTGTTTAGAGCGCCACGGACCTGTATGGATCGTGGCTGAGCCATCAGACCGACAATCCGTGGCGTGACGGTTTTAATCGCGAAACTAAGTACGTGTTTAGGTGATGTTTAACTTGTTTAGAGCGCCACGGACCTGTATGGATCGTGGCTGAGCCATCAGACCGACAATCCGTGGCGTGACGGTTTTAATCGCGAAACTAAGTACGTGTTTAGGTGATGTTTAACTTGTTTAGAGCGCCACGGACCTGTATGGATCGTGGCTGAGCCATCAGACCGACAATCCGTGGCGTGACGGTTTTAATCGCGAAACTAAGTACGTGTTTAGGTGATGTTTAACTTGTTTAGAGCGCCACGGACCTGTATGGATCGTGGCTGAGCCATCAGACCGACAATCCGTGGCGTGACGGTTTTAATCGCGAAACTAAGTACGTGTTTAGGTGATGTTTAACTTGTTTAGAGCGCCACGGACCTGTATGGATCGTGGCTGAGCCATCAGACCGACAATCCGTGGCGTGACGGTTTTAATCGCGAAACTAAGTACGTGTTTAGGTGATGTTTAACGTGTTTAGGCGAGCCCCGTTTATTTGATAAAATCGCTAAAAGGAATCATTTCGTAAAGGCTTTCCCGTAAGAAAGGTTTATGGTAATACAATACCTGGCATAGTTACTAATACTGCAGTTGAAATCCGAATAACTAAATGGCCTAGTCCCAGTTTGCGTAGGCATCCGTTTTCTTCGTTTTTGTTTCGTCAAGGGCAGCCCGCTTCAGGTGTTTTGTCCGCTTTTGTGGCGCCAACATCTTCCTGAAATCGACGTTAAGGTAAAAGTACGATCATAACAGTCGTTTACTGACTCCCCGCCCTTTCAGGCTGGTTTTATTTATATGAACGTATACTGGTCTTAATCATTCTTATTGTTAGTAAAAACATTCGTCAATCCAGTAGCTCTAACCCAGATTATATCTTTTCATTTGTATTATCCACTTACACCAAGAAATGTTTTTGTTGTTGTCATTTTTATTTTGCTACCTCACACCCTCGTAATATTTCTACAGTACCTAATGGCTGAGCTTTGCGTATCTCATTTGCCTTTTTATACATGTTTAAGGTTACTCCAGTTGCTATTTATAGTTCAATGTCTGTTTGATTCGTTTTTAATAGGTTATAACCACATCTCATTATACAGGGTGTTTCAAAAAGAATCATCCGATTTTAAAGGTTTATAATTTCAAAACTAATGATCATATGGACATGAGGTTAATTTCATATTAAAGGACAACTAATAAAGTTTTTTTACATACCATTTACAGGTGCTCAATATGGCCCCCTTTAGATGCACAGCATATGCCTATACGATATTCAAATTCGTCCCACACCTTAGCTAGCATACCTTGAGTCATGGGTTCGCTCAATATGGCCCCCTTTAGATGCACAGCATATGTCTATACGATATTCAAATTCGTCCCACACCTTAGCTAGCATATCTTGAGTGATGGATTCGATGGCTGCTCTAATGCGGTTCTTCAGTTCAACCAATGTTGTTGGAAGGGGAGGGATATAAACATTGTCTTTTACAAACCCCCACAAAAAGAAATCACAAACAGTAAGGTCCGGTGACCTTGGAGGCCAGTGACTTAACGCGGAATCATTAGGTCCAGTACGGCCGATCCATCTTTGAGGAAGCCTACCATTTAAAAACTCTCTCACATGAAGATTCCAGTGTGGTGGGGCACCGTCCTGTTGGTATATGAAGTCATCAGAATCTGTTTCCAATTGAGGGAAGAGATAGTTTTCTAACATATCGAGATATGTTATTCCCGTAACAGTGTTCTCAGCAAAGAAAAAGGGACCATACACTTTATTCCGTGAGATTGCACAAAAAACATTAACTTTTGGGGAATCTCGCTCATGCTGTACCGAATCCATCACTCAAGATATGCTAGCTAAGGTGTGGGACGAATTTGAATATCGTATAGACATATGCTGTGCATCTAAAGGGGGCCATATTGAGCGAACCCATGACTCAAGGTATGCTAGCTAAGGTGTGGGACGAATTTGAATATCGTATAGGCATATGCTGTGCATCTAAAGGGGGCCATATTGAGCACCTGTAAATGGTATGTAAAAAATTAGTTGTCCTTTAATATGAAATTAACCTCATGTCCATATGATCATTAGTTTTGAAATTATAAACCTTTAAAATCGGATGATTCTTTTTGAAACACCCTGTATGTAATCTTCACTCAATGGTTTTAGTTACTATTCTCAGGTGATCATGAGACTTTACTTAAATTGATTATTTTGACAGTTCTCTAATCTATCTATAAATTATAAAGAAGAGGAGGTTTCTGTCTGCCTGATGTTCCGGGTGAACGCAAAAATACTTAACCGACTGGGCTGAAACTTTCCACGAAGGTAGATCTTGAACCCATGCAACACATAGCTTCCTTAAAATTCCCTCGGGCTACGCCCCATGAACGTTCTAAGTTTCAATGTTTACATTTCATAAGAAAGTAATCATTCAGAAACTGTAATGCGAACAACCGAGGGCATTTACATCTGAGCAGAAGCAAGAACAACAGCTGTTTCAAGCTAACTAAAATGCAATTTGCATTGACTATAGAACGGGTAAGGAAACCCCCTGTGCACAGATTTTATGCAACTTTTTTTCAATGTTCTATATTTGCGTTAGAAGGTTTAGGCAAAATTAACTTAGGACATTGCCCCATAAGGTTTTAAAGATCCTATGCTACTCTTATGGACAAAGTATTTATTTATATTGGACCACATGATGACATAGTTATCCTATAAACAGGTGTTGTAGTTCTTTTTAAAATGTTGAGAGAAGATTGTTAATAAATAACATAATTATACAGAGTATATATATGATTTAAATATATATTTGTCAGACTCATGCACTCACTGACATAGTGATCACGTTATTTAAGAAACGGCAATGTCTAATGAAGATAACATTTTGGATGGTGGTTCCCCTTATGCTGCAAATTCACAATAAGAATATATTTTTAAAGTTTAATATTTCGTTACATTACTATTAATTTAATGGAATGCAAGGATTAAATGTTTCAACGTATTTAAAATGTTAAATTAAAGAGGTTAATATTTTTGTACTTGAGTTTTTTATTTCTAAAAGTGAATCCAAAGTGTTACGTGTACCGATTTGGAGTCGCAAAAACTACACCGTTCACTACCCGTCAGAAGTACCTCAACTTGGCAATAATACTCGAACTATCTGCCATAATATATTTCGTTAACTTGTAGCATAGTCGTCTCGAAACGTGAAGTCGGTTCCGCTTGCCGGTTTGAAGCGGAATTTTACTTTAAAATGTAAAATGTAATTTTAATATTGTGAAATGATGTGGGTTGTTAATTTTTTAGTTAATCTACTAATTATATACAACCCGTACGAAGGACGGGTGTACACAGCCAGTTGATTATAAACTGTTCTCGGAAGATCATGTGACTTTACATAAATTGATTATTTTGAAAATTCTCTGATTGATTATAAACAGCTGATACAATTCCTTTTTTTCAAATTCCGAACGAAGGACGGGTAGGTACATAGCTAGTTTCAAAATTGACCTCTATTAAAATTGTATTACATAAACCAGTCGGTGCAAAACGTGTTTGCAGTCCGCTTTCTTGGTTCAGAGCGGAAAGGTAAAGTGCGTTGTATAACTGTGAAACACTTCAAGAAAATGTGATCAGCATTCTTGAAGATCCATCACCAAACCCAGAGACATCTTCCTCCATCTTCTGAATCCAACCATGGCAGTGAAAGCACCTCAATAAGAGCGTTGCTCATTATTTTATCTCCTCTCTCAACAAATCAGTATATTAGGTACTAAAAACCTAATTTGTAATAGGCCACTAGAGCTCTCGGAAAATTATCTATTCCTTTTTGCCACATTTATTTAAATTTTATTAGTGGATGAAGAATATAGTATCCAGTTGGTAAGAATATTCTATATATATTTGGCCCACATCTAAGAAATTCAAAGAAGAACTTAGATTTAGTGGACTATATTTTTTAACAAATTCATCAAGATCAGATTAACAATTTCAATAGAAGCAAATTCTTTATAATAGGAAATCAAGAGTAACTTCCAAAAACCAATTTGTGTCGGGTCTAGATTTCTAGACCAAAATCAAGTGGACTTTAAACTAAATTAATTTCATTCAGAGATTCATATTGGTAGAGTTTTTTTAGCACAAAGTTTTAACCCCCAACGTCCGATATGTTTGTATGTCAAAACACTGAAACCAAAACCCCTATCTGCGTTTCTTGGTAGAACAATCAATTATAAGTTCAAAATTAAAACAATACGGTGTATATTTTTCTATAACCAATATGCTTAAATTGTATAATCACTCTCATTTAAAGTTAATTCAAAGATAACTGTTTACAAGTTTGAACTTAACAAGTGTATCTTTTTGGATGCTTTTTATATTATCATACACACAAATGTGCTTAAAGAGATTTTAAAATTTGTAAATGTAGTAAAATTCAGTTATCTTTTGGGTGTTTATACTAAACTGACGGTAATTAAATAATATTTACTAAATCCAACTAGGAATATGTTGATAGTAACTTTTGAAAAAGTTACTAATGTGTATCAAAATTAAACATATGTTTTATATTCTATATGCTATAGGGAGCAAAAATATGATACATTTTGGAAGGAAAATGAAATACAACATTTTTTTTTAACTTTTATTACTAATCAACCAGGGAACTGTCAAAGTAATACTCATGTTGTATATGAATTATTAATATGTGGTTTCTAAAAGATTTGAGCGAATATTACATAAATAGAGTAGTAAAATAAATCAAATGGACATTGAGCTATAAATAACAAAATCAAATGGACAATGAGCTATAAATAACAACCGAAGTATATGAATTATTAACATAATTCAAAACAATGAAAATTAAAAACAAAAAAAATTAACATTGGGCTTATGGAGTTTCAAATCAAAATAAAATAATTGTAACAGCTGTTCATAATCAACCAGGGAACTGTCAAAGTAATACTCATGTTGTATATGAATTATTAACATGTGGTTTCTAAAAGATTTGAGCGAATATTACATAAATAGAGTAGTAAAATAAATCAAATGGACATTGAGCTATAAATAACAAAATCAAATGGACAATGAGCTATAAATAACAACCGAAGTATATGAATTATTAACATAATTCAAAACAATGAAAATTAAAAACTAAAAAAAATTAACATTGGGCTTATGGGGTTTCAAATCAAAATAAAATAATTGTAACAGCTGTTCATAATCAACTAGGGAACTGTCAAAGTAATACTCATGTTGTATATGAATTATTAACATGTGGTTTCCTGACAGCAGATATTAAAAGATTTGAGCGAATATTACATAAATAGAGTAGTAAAATAAATCAAATGGACATTGAGCTATAAATAACAAAATCAAATGGACAATGAGCTATAAATAACAACCGAAGTATATGAATTATTAACATAATTCAAAACAATGAAAATGAAAAACTAAAAAAATTAACATTGGGCTTATGGAGTCCAATAACGTGAGATCAATTATGACATTTTATTATTTATATATCTAGGGGTTATATATGTGTCTAACATTAATTGAAAAGTTCCCTACAAAAACGACATGAATCCAAAAGTATATATTGAAAGTGTAAATAAAGCTGGTTTTTATATTATTGATTTTTAAAGCAACTGAATGATTTTTGATTAAACTTACAATTTACATAAACTATTATTCATAGTATAAAGATTTTTAGATGTCGTTTTTGTAGCTAATTCCTCAATTAATTTTAGACTGTTTCTTTTTCTCCCCGCCGCCACATCGCTGGGATGAATTTTTCCCCAGTTAATTTTAATTTTTCTTTTAATTTTCTCTTTCTTTCGGTTTTACTAATTCGCGGCCTTTTACGAGATTTTTTTTTATTTGACCGCTTTCGGGTTTTTTGAAATGATATTATTTCCAATCTGACAAAACTGTTGAACAGTTTCGTGTCGTAGTTTGTGGCGGAGGGGGGATAAAAGGGCCGGGCCGAAGGATTAGGTGGAGTATCCTCTAGGGAGCCAATAACCTGAAAACAAATTGAGATCAATTATAACATTTTATTATTATTTATATATCTGTATTCAATATTTTTTATCAGCAATGAGATCTCTTTGCAACCAGGGCAAATGAGTATATCTTATCCAAGCTAATTCACTGTGATATTCTAAAAGTAAATTTCTTATATCTGTTCTAATGATAGTGTTTGTGTGTGTGCAAATTATTACTGTACACGTTCTTTTCCAACGGAACTTCAAACTCAGTACACTGTTTTAAGTTATTTTAGGATTCTGTAATCAATGATTGTTCAAACAACCATTTCTTACATGCAAAGTAAAATCATACATGTTCAGGAAATTCTGATTAACTTAACATAATAACACAGAATTGTCCTTAGTTTAATGTTTATGTTATTTAAATTAACTTAGAATAGTGTTTTTTCTGATTACTTACTAGACACCGTTAGTACATAATTGTTTCACCAAAATAGGAGATAAAAAATCATTTAATAATTTTGGTAAACTTTTCATAGAGAAAAGCCCACTGTGCGCCGTTCCCGGCCGACTTCCAAGATCTCCTTTTCTGTGGCGGGTATTGCGAGCTACTGGACCTGTACGGTAAGGTCGAAATTAGCGTATCTCACGCGTTAGATATATTGGGACGTCGGGATTAAGAGAATAAGTATTAAAGTTCACAGTCGCTTGTTTTATTTTTATCCTATGAGTTAATTTTTGTTTGAGAAGTACAAAAGAAATATATTTCTCAGTGATAGGACGCGGTCCGTATCATGAAAGCCGAACTACCCGACCCGTCAATCCCCAGTGTGGGTAAACAACTGCCGTTGGTTAGCTTAACTTGATGAAAGCCACCGATAATTCCTTTGAAACACGCTTGTATGACAAAACCCGGTTTGGGGCGATTTGACGCAGTAGGCAAAGACGACTCGCACCGTCTTCGGATCAGCTAATTATTTAGACCATTTCCAGATGTTTTTTACCGGCGGCAACTAGCGCACCGGCCCCGGCTACGGCTGGGGACATATGACACGCGTCTCGCGACTCAACACTTCGTGCAAAGGTCACGCGGTCAATTCGCTCTCACGCCTTTTGTCAAATAACTATGGTTTATTATATTTACCTGATCATCGATGGTTGGATCGTCTCCCAGGGGACCCCCAATATCGCCCAACAGACTCATGATGTCGGGCAACGTGTTCTGCAAAAGATAACACGCGATAAATTAATTATTGATAAGGCAAACATGAGACTAAGGTAAATTAAAAACAAGTATAAAGATCAATTGGTTGTAGACCTGCGATTTGACGCAGTAGGCAAAGACGACTCGCACCGTCTTCGGATCAGCTAATTATTTAGCCCATTTCCAGATGTTTTTTACCGGCGGCAACTAGCGCACCGGCCCCGGCTACGGCTGGGGACATATGACACGCGTCTCGCGACTCAACACTTCGTGCAAAGGTCACGCGGTCAATTCGCTCTCACGCCTTTTGTCAAATAACTATGGTTTATTATATTTACCTGATCATCAATGGTTGGATCGTCTCCCAGGGGACCCCCAATATCGCCCAACAGACTCATGATGTCGGGCAACGAGTTCTGCAAAAGATAACACGCGATAAATTAATTATTGATAAGGCAAACATGAGACTAAGGTAAATTAAAAACAAGTATAAAGATCAATTGGTTGTAGACCTGCAATCAATATTCTTAGTGAGCGGAATATTTTGGTCCATCACTACTTAACTAATTATAGTCAATTTATATCAGCAGAGTACGAACTATAATTTATATGACATCATAATTCACTCTTGTAATACTACGCTTGTAAAATATCAATTAAGTTGTTTCGTATAAATATGTGGTTGTAACTTTCGATTGCAATTGGGGTATTTAGTTTTAAAGTAAAATAAAATCCCGTAATATAAATAAGTACAATTATATACTCTTTCTTATATGAACAATGTTTGCATAGTTGTTTGGTTGATTGCAAAATTATCTCGAAAACGACTCCGGGCTTATGGGGTTAAAAATCAAAATAAAAGAATTGTACCAGCTGTTCATAATCAATCGGAAAAGTGTCAAAGTAATACCCCTTGCTTATAATTGTTGGCATGAAGTTTCCTAAGATCAATGACTAAAGCTATTGGATGAAGATTGTATTTATAGATTAGTCATATCGGAAATAGTTCAAAGGGGGCGAGCAAAGCTCACCCCAGATAGTTTCAATTTCATAACATCAGACTAAGCAATATTACAAAAAAAGAATAGATCGAATACAACATTTTAATTAAAAATTCAAAATCCCAAAATTTGAATAGCAATGGTTTTATATTTAATAATTATCTTTAAACTCACCGTTTCTTCATCTTCAACCGTCAAATCTACGATTGGTATATGTGAAGGATCCTTGCCAAACCCAAATACTTGGCGGAAAGGCGGCGGACTCTTAATGGGTAGTGCCGGACACTGGGAAAATACATTTTATTGATTAAATATTTGTATAAATAGCTCTCCTTTATCTCTAGATAAGGTTTAGATTTTAAGTTATAAAAATACTGTATTATTTATTACAAAACCTTTTCCAATCAGTTTTAAAGTAAAATAAATTTGCGCTTTTCCAATCAGCCCTAATAGCACACGTTGTTGACCCAACGATGGGGAATGGTAGGGATGGTTAGAAGTGGTTGGAGACGTTGGGCCAACCAACCAATCGTTGTTAACTCACGTTGGTAAATCCAACCATAGCAGACATAGGGCCATCAAAAGCTATGGTAGGCAAATCATACTACATTATTATTAATAATAGTAATGTATATATTATAGTATACCGTATTAACATCATATATTTTATTATTATAATTATATTAATTTGCTCATAATTTAGTTCATCATATTTCATAGCAAGAATAGATACATAAATCAAAAAAACCAAATTATATTGTCCCAACTTTTATTCTCTTATTACAGTGATTTTCGCAGATTAATTTATATAAAAATTAAAGGAAATATTGTCCATTGTCCTAGTCGTGTAGGTGTACGCTATTGGTAATTTTTATATCCTAGTCCTTCCATTCTCATACACAAGTCAGAGTGGCCGCGAGTGTTAAGGCGAGTGTACAGTAAATCAAAGGTCGTAGGTAAGACTCGACCAGGACACATTTTGCTATTCAAATCGTTTATAAAATTATTTACAAGTAGATTGATCATGGTCGAGAGGTTTTTCGAGCTGATTGTTATATATGTAGATTTTAATAACTTTAAAAGTATTATGATACACACCCATAAGGTCGGTTGTTGATTTGGTTCGGGCGGAGTCAGATGTTTTCTTTTTATAAAATGAACCTTCCTCATGTGTCTCCGCCACGAGTCTCGGTTTGGCAAAGCCTTGTCACATAGGGCACACAAATATTCCATGATCTGAAATATATACATTGGTATTTAAAACATAAATAATAATTATATACCCCCGTCACAGCAAACCTGCATACTCAGCGAATTTCCAATGCATAATATATGTCTTAATAACACACAAAGTTGCATACCTAATTACATAAAAATATATTCATAAACAGGCGATATATACAAATTATTCTCCATAAGAATAACATAGGGGATGAGTACGTAGGTTTGCTGCAAAAAGGCTCTATATTTCGGTGGATCTGAAGACAAAATCAAGGGGAAGACAAAAGGTTGTTTAGCGTGGCCACATTTTGAGTTCCCAGCTAATGAATGACTAAAAGTAAGGCATTATAATTAAGATGGATCAATCCTCTATGTTGTTTTTTCTGTCCTGTCTCTAGACTCTAGACCTAGGACAGATTGTTTTATGTCAGCCAGCAATATCAGCTGAGAAAACAAATTGGGTTTCAACCCTAGTATTTGACAAATTTTCAATGGAATTTTCTAATTTTTGCATCTTTTGAAAGTAAGTATATAATCCTTATACCTTTTAGAATATTATTAGCTATTAGAAACATAACTATACCGAATTCGTTTCTGATAAATATGTATTTTTTCAAACTTCCTCCTGCAACCATTTTGGGGTTATGTTTTGTTTACATAATTTCAAGATTTATTAAAAAATATTCTGACGACACACGAGTTATCAAAACATGTTTTTAAAACCAGAAACTATTTTAGTTTTAAAATACAAAAAGGGAATGTTTTTGTCTTTATTGCAAATATATTATTAGTGATAAACTACAAGTAGGTAGTGTGTACTTAACCTAAGTACAAATTCTTAAGACTAGTATGTTTATACTGCAAGTATATTTTTCACTTCAAACCGATGATTTTGATCTAACAATGATGTATTGAAATATTAAATTGAACATTATTTATTTCTTATAAAGTTATCAAACGGCTTTTTATCGATACATCATAGACCAAGGCTGAAGTAGGCTTGTGACATATTTTACAGTCATAAGGGCAAAATCCACTCTACAACCATTTTCTTCGGACTAAAAACGTCTTAAAACAATGTTTTTAGTAACATAATTAAGTTAATAATCAACTAAAAACATATAAACTTACATTTCAAGATATTCTGGCCAATTTTGTTATCATATCTATCTAGTCCACCTCATTGCGTGGCATAAGTGACCTATCTCAAGTTTAGGTTAGGTTATGTAAATAGGTGGACCTAACCTAACTTTTGTTGAAGTAGGCCAGTTTTGGCACGCGGTTAGGTTAGTTGAAAAAGTTGTTACATTCACTTAATGTATAAATTTATGTTGAAACATAAATAGACTAAAGCCATAATTATATGCTGTAACTTGTTACATGATCTTTTTGGGGTTTTCGGGTTGCGACTACTAAGCGATGGATGAGAGAAAAATTATACATAGGGGAGATTCGCTAAAACGAGTTTATTCAAATATCAATATAACTCAATGGGGTTAAGCCATATACCCTATAGGGTTTAGCGAATTTTCCCTCTAGGGAAGAAGCTATTAACCTAGGTCTCGTGGTAAGAATTGAACTTAAGGTAGATTACAAATACCCCCGTCGCAGCAAATCTGCATACTCAGTGAATTTCCAATGCAAAAAATATGTCTTAATACCACATAAAGCCGCATACCAAGTTTTATAAAAATATATTCACACATAAGCGATGTTAATTATTCTCCATAAGAATAACATTGGTAATGAGTACGTAGATTTGCTGAAACAAGGAACACAAACAATTGGTTTTTATGCAAATATAAATAGAATTTAACTAGGAGAAGCCACATACGAAGTTTCATCAATATTCAATCATAAATAAGTGCTTTATAACATTCTAGTTATTCTCCATAAGAATAACATGGGGGCTGAGAAAGCAGGTTTGCTGCAACAAGGAACAAAAATGGGTTTTTATATAATTATCAATATAACTCAACCAAGTGAAGCTAGATACCAAGTTTTATTAATTTATATTCATAATTAAGGGAGTCATTACAGTTTACTTATTCTCCATAAGAATAACATTGGACAACGTACTGTGTTTATCACTTTGAATATCTCTGCAACGGTTGGGCGTAGAATCACAATTTAAACACCAAAATGATTGTTTTGTGGAAATGAACAGATTGGTAAAAGCAAATGTGAAGTTTCATTAAAATAAACTGAGGAAAAGCCAACAACATTTTCCCATAAGATTAACATGGGAGATTTTGAGTTTGTTTTTTGGATTTTCTCCGCAACCACTTAACCTAGGTTAATAATTCAAAATACTATATTATTTGTTTTTTTAAACTCTATAACATGGTCGAAACCAAAATTAAGTTTTTTAAAATTTTTTGGGTGAAAAATACAAAAAACTGGTTTTTGGAAAATTTAAAACCCCCATAAACCCCCCTTCCCATGGTCCGATTTTTCTGGTTTTCGAACTTAAAGTCATGAATGTCATTTTACACGTTTGAGCCAAATTTCATCAAAATCGGACGTTTTTTACTCAAGTTATCGTGTTAACGGACACGTATATAGATATATATAAATTTGAACGAATAGTGTAACTTGAGTAAAAACGTCCAATTTCGATTAAATTTAGCTCAAGTGTGTAAAGTGATATTTTTGACTTTAAGTTCGAAAACCAGAAAAATCGGTCAATGGGAAGGGGTTTTTAATTTTCCAAAAATCAGTTTTTTTGAATTTTTTACCCAAATATTTTTGAAACACTTAATTTTAATTGGACCATGTTATACAGCTTAAAAAAATAAACAATATAGTACTTATTTTAAATTATTAACCTAGGTTAAGTGGTTGCGAAGAAAATCCAAAACAGCCGCTCATAAAATCTCCCATGTTAATCTTATAGGAAAGAGAGTTAATTTTATTGTAAACTTCACAATTGCTTTTATAAATCAGTTTAGCTCCTCAAAACGATCGTTTTGGTGTTTAAATTGTGATTCTACGCCGAACCGTTGCTGAGATATTCAATGTGCTAAACACAGTACGTTGTCTAATGTTATTCTTATGGAGAATAACTAAAATGTTATATGGCGCTTATTTATGATTGAATATTGATGTAACTTGGTATGTGGCTTCGCCTAATTATGTGAATATATTTTTATGAGACTTGGAATGCGGCTTTATGTGGTATTAAGACAAATATTTTGCATTTGAAATTCGCTGAGGACGCAGGTTTGCTACGACGGGGTAATTTGGATTTTCTTTGCAACCACCTAACCTAGGTTAATAATTCAAAATACCATATTATTTGTTTTTAGCGAATTTCCCCTATAGGGAAGAAGCTATTACCGTAGTCGGCATGGTAAGACCTAGGCCCGGGACCATGATAACTTTTCGTTTTGAGGTCCCCAGACCCCAAAAACACCATTCATTCGAAATTGTATATATAGATATATGTGTCCGTGGGTGCGATAACTCTCGTAAAAAAGGTCCGATTTTGATGAAATTTGGTACAAACGTGTAAAGCAGCATTTATGACTTTAAGTTCGAAAACCAGACGGATAGACCTATCCGAAGGGGTATTTTGGGGGGTTTTGTACCCCAAAAAATGGGTTTTTGAGTTTTTTACATACAATTTTTGAAAAAGTAAAATTTTATTTTTCCCATTGGAATCAGCTTAAAAAGACGCACAATTTATGTTTTAATCATTGCTCTACATCAATTGGTTACTGAGATATTGAAAGTGCTAAACACAGTACGTTGTCCAATGTTATTCTTATGGAGAATAATTAACGTGTTATCTCCTTTAATTATGAACATAAATTAATAGAACTCGGTATGTGGCTTTACCTAGTTGAGTTATAATGATATTTGTATAAAAGCCCAATTTTAGTGTTCCTTATTTCAGCAAACCTGCATACTCAGCCGCCATGTTATTCTTATGGAGAATAATTAACGTGTTATCTCCTTTAATTATGAACATAAATTAATAGAACTCGGTATGTGGCTTTACCTAGTTGAGTTATAATGATATTTGTATAAAAGCCCAATTTTAGTGTTCCTTATTTCAGCAAACCTGCATACTCAGCCGCCATGTTATTCTTATGGAGAATAATTAACGTGTTATCTCCTTTAATTATGAACATAAATTAATAGAACTCGGTATGTGGCTTTACCGAGTTGAGTTATAATGATATTTGTATAAAAGCCCAATTTTAGTGTTCCTTATTTCAGCAAACCTGCATACTCAGCCCCATGTTATTCTTATGGAGAATAATTAACGTGTTATCTCCTTTAATTATGAACATAAATTAATAGAACTCGGTATGTGGCTTTACCGAGTTGAGTTATAATGATATTTGTATAAAAGCCCAATTTTAGTGTTCCTTATTTCAGCTAACCTGCATACTCAGCCGCCATGTTATTCTTATAGAGAATAATTAAAATGTCATAAATCGTTTATTTATGAATGTATATTGATGAAACTTGGTATGTGGTATTAAGATAAATTAATATGCATTGGAAATTCGCTGAGTATGCAGGTTTGCTGCTACGGGTATATTTTAAAGCTCTATAACATGGTCAAAACCAAAATTAAGTTTTTAAAAATTTTAGGGTGAAACATGAAAAAAACTGATTTTTTGAAAATTTAAACCCCATAAAACCCCCAAGGTCCGACCTCTTTAGAGATACATGTAAAACTCCAATGAGTTTGTAAATAAAATAATCCCCTTAAAACTAATTTTGCGAGTCAAGATTGACGAGTATTATACCACTGTTTCGAAGCTAAAGCTATGTAAATAATTTCATTAAACAAATATTTGATGAATGTCAATAATATTTAGCCTTCAATTAAATATATTTATGGATTGTTTTTACTTTAAAAGTTTAAACATATTTTCTCCAAACTACATATATAAATGTAAACAACTGAACTTACCTCACAGTGCAGCCTAGAATGCAATGCATGAACCGCCGAGATTGCAACTCATTAAATGCAGCTGCACTCGACCAAAAAACTAGGTTAGATAACGCGTTTTTTCGTAATCAACTCATTATTTGCAGCTGCACTCGACCAAAAAACTAGGTTAGATAACGCGTTTTTTCGTAATCAACTCAAGATTGCAACTCATTAAATGCAGTTGCACTCGACCGCAATTATAAGCCTCTCTCTCTCACTTTAACTATCTTGTGAACCTTCGAGATTGCAACCGACTCACTCATTAACCCTACGGGCGACCATTAAGGTCCAAAATTTTCCAATGCTAAAAAGTAATTTATAATTAACTCAAAAGTGGACAAGTTATATATACCATTTGAAAGATGACATTCTGAACTTTCATTTTAGCGAATTTCCCCTATAGGGAAGAAGCTATTACCGTAGTCGGCATGGTAAGACCTAGGCCCGGGACCATGATAACTTTTCGTTTTGAGGTCCCCAGACACCAAAAACACCATTCGTTTGAAACTGTATATATATATGTCCGTGAGCACGATAACTCTCGTAAAAATTATCCGATTTTGATGAAATTTGGTATAAACGTGTAAAGCAACATTTATGACTTTAAGTTCGAAAACCAGCCAGATCGCTCTATCCGAAGGGTATTTTTTGGGGGGGTTTGTACCCCAAAAATGGGTTTTTCGAATTTTTTACATATAATTTTGGAAATAGTCAAATTTTATTTTTTCCCATTGGATTCAGCTTAAAAAACACACAATTTGGTATTTTGATCATTTCTCTACGTCAATTGGTTACCGAGATATTGAAAGTGCTAAACACAGTACGTTGTCTAATGTTATTCTTATGGAGAAAAATAAAAATTTTATATCTCGCTTATTTATGAACGTATACTGACGAAACTTGGTATACGGCTTCATCTGGTTGTGGACCATTGATATTTGCTCAAAAAAAACAATTTTTTACCCAAGGCTCCCGTAGCAGCAAACCTGCGTACTCAGCCCCATGTTATTCTTATGGAGAATAAGTAACGTGTTATCTGCCTTCATTATGAAAATAAATTAATGAAATTTGGTGTGTGGCTTTACCTACATGAGTTATATTGATATTTGTATAAAAGCCCAATTTTGTGTTCCTTACTTCAGCAAACCTGCATACTCACCTGCCATGTTATTATTATGGAGAATAATTAAAATGTCATAAATCGTTTATTTATGAATGTATATTGATGAAACTTGGTATGTGGCTTTATGTAGTATTAAGATACATTTATATGCATTGGAAATTCACTGAGTACGCAGGTTTGCTGCTAAGGGGGTATTATTTTTATATAAATGAACCATATAGCAGTTGTATAAGAAATCCAACTGCTCCAATTCGAACTAATCGTTTTCCATTTTGAAAATATCAAGCTCCACGACTGATCATTAGTTCATTTTGTTTATTAATAATAAAACACCTTAGTGATATTTCCATAAGAAAATAATTGTGTCTTTGAAGTCCAGCGGGGGCGTTGAATTGACTGTTTCATAAAATGAGACTGATATGTATAATCCACATACGATTTTAAAATTTGATGTTACTAAAATGAAGTCGAAATGATGGATATTTGAGATCAAAATGACTAATTGGTAAGATTAAAAGAGACCGATTTTTTTTAATTAATCTGTTAGAGAAGCTGAAATAACTGTTTATATCAACACTCCGTATTTCTTAAATGAGATTGATTTAATGGTTTCGCGTACAAAGAAAAGAGTTTGAAATGATATTGTTTTTTTTCTAAATAATGTGCGAGAGATTGATTTAATTATTTGTATCACATTTCTTGAAAATGAAAATTCCAAATAGAGTTTGAATTGCGTCTAAATGAGATTCATTTGACTATCTCACAAATAAAATATAGAGACTGAATTAATAAACTTCATGTGGTAAGTTCTAACAGGAAAGTATACGAGATCGAATTGGTTATCCTACGTCTATATATATATATATATATATATATATATATATATATATATATAGTCTTACAATATATACGTGGAAATAGCTTTTGTTATTAGTAACCACAACAGTTGTTACTATAAATTTTTATATTAGAACTAGCTGCCACCGTTCCCGGTTTCACCCGGGAATACGACATCTATGTGTACTGCATTCTTTGGTTGACTCTTGTGGAACTACTACTAATCATAATCAGCTGATAGAATTGTCATCAGATCAAACCAAAGTGAATGTCCATAAGAATAACACAGGGTTGGAACTTTGAAGCCCCGTGGGGCATAGCCCTATGGAAATTTCTTAAAATCCCTGCTTAGTGGGTGGCTATACTATAAGAGGAATTGCCTAAATTTTGCATTATTAAATGACCATCATAGTTTTTCAGATTGTGGAAGAATACTGGAATTTTCTTAGTTTTTTATAGTTTAAATTACAAGCATTGTATACAGCACCTCTAAACTCACCTGTTAAGTGACAGTGGTCACAGAATTTATCACACAGTAACAGCTGGCGGCTAATGTGACAATGTGTAGGGTTTTGGAATGATGTCTCTTGCTCTGGAGTCATTACAAGGGGAACATATATACTGCAATTTGACTTTTAATAAAGTCATAAGTCTTATAACTTTTCGAAAAACACATCCATTACATGTTCACCATTGTATAACTCTTCGGAAATTAATTTGCTATCTCTTACTACGACATATGCAAATCCAGAAGGAGTGTGATTGCGAGAGTTTGTAAAGCATTTGAAATCTGCATAAATCAGAAAGGGAGCGTTAAGTTGATATTTATAATTTGTAAATTGTAACGTGTATTTTTTAGACATTTCCACTCGTTGGGCATACATACAAGTTTTTACAATATATTATGTGACATTCCAATTTATCTTTAGTGAAAAATTTAGCAAAAATAACTTGCAATAATTTTTCTTATTATTGTCTTTTGTATAATTAAACATTAAATTATAAACATCACAAATTAAACAATAGTGTGTTATACGACCTTGCTGTAATAGTTACAAGTCAATGTTAGTGTTAGCGAATTTCCCCTGTAGGGAAGAAGCTATTTCCGTAGTCTGCACGGTAAGACCTAGGCCCGGGACCATGATAAATTTTCGTTTTGAGGTCTCTAGATGCCAAAAACACCATTCGTTCAGAACTGTATATATATATCTTTATATATAATTCTGTATATATATATATATATATATATGTGTGTGTGTGTCCGTGAGCACGATAACTCTCGTAAAAATAATCCTATTTTGACGAAATTTGTTATAAATGTGTAAAGCAGCATTTATGACTTTAAGTTCGAAAACCAGACAGGCCTAGTTCAACTACAGCAAAAATCATCCGGATTTTCATTTGCTTGTGAGCATTTAAAATAGCGCCAACAATTGAGGTCTCCGCTTACTGTGAAGTCGCGCTGTGATTGATTTTCTAAGTTTTAACGGTGTGAAAGCGGCTGTAATTCATCGGAAGATTTGTGAAGTGTATGGAAAAAACAAAATAAGCAATAGAACGGCACACAAATGGGTTAGAACATTTCAAGATGGCCACATGAGTGTTCATGACGATAAACAAAGTGGGGGAACCTCTGTCATTACTAAAGCTTTGGTGCATAAAGTTGATCAATACATGAGAGGGATCAGACGGTTTACGATTTCGTTGCTATCTTATGAGTTTATTTTAGTGTTAAGAAGTGTTTTTTATGTAATTGTTACCGAGCGACTAAATTATTTAAAGTTATGTTCACGCTTCAAACATTTTGACTGAGATGCTCAAAACCAAACGTTTGGGAAGTGCGTTGACTTTTCTTGAGCGGTACGAGCAGGAAACTGTTGATTTTTAAGCCAATATGTCACTGGTGTTGAATCACTTCTCGACGCTAGAGGTGACAAACACTTCCCTAATTCCCTGATACACTTCGCTAATTCCCTGATAGATTTCAGCCGCATTCACACCGATAACACTTAGAAATTGAATCAAACCGCGATATCACAGTTATCGGGGACCTCAATCGTTATGGTGCCATTTTTAATGATCACTAACAAATGAAAATTCGGTCAATGTTTGCAGTGGTTGCGTCCCAGAGGCTTGCCAATAGATGTAGCTAAACAACGTAGCATGAAGGAATGCCAACCACTTACAAAAACATGCCTTGTATAATCAAATATTCAAACTTATTCCACTTTCAGCCGCTTTCACATCGTTAACACTTAGAAATTGAATCAAACCGCGATATCACAGTTAGCGGGGACCTCAATCGTAGGTGCCATTTTTTATGATTACAAAAAAAAAGAAAATTCAGTCAATGTTTGCTGTAGTTGCATCCCAGGCTTGCCAATAGATGCAGGTAAACAACGTACCGTAGCATAAAGGAATGCCAACCACTTTCAAAAACATACCTTGTATAATCAAATATTCAAACTTATTCCACTTTAAAATTAATATTCATCCTTATGGGTTTGGATGTTCTGTTTGATATTAAGTTTTGTTAGGCTGAAATTCCGAGAATTCCTTGAAGAATTGCAATCTGTGATAGCACACTTTAATAATATAATAAAGGTTGAGTGAAGGTAATTTAAAAACATGTAAAAAGTTAATTAATAATTCAAATCAGCTAAAAGTTGTCTTCTTTCTTCGTCATAAAAAAGTTGTTTCCTATTACCACATTTTAATATAATGAAATTGTTAATTAATCAGTTTAAAAGTGGCACAAATGTTTTAAATAGGTTGTGAATCTTACAAAACAAAAATAAATTGCTATAATCAAGTCTTAAGTACTCATGCGGTGTCTATTATTCACCATAACAAAGTTTACATTTTGTGTATGAGTTTTTGGGTTAACAGTAACTGTTAGGATCAATGTGGGTTGGGTCTTAATTGCTCACAACAACCTAGTAAACATAAACTGGGGAAATGTAAACCTAATTTAGAAGAAACACTGAATAAAGTGTTTAGCATTTTAGTAGTTTGATTTTGATTTTGAAAAGTTTAAACCTGAAAAAAAACTGCTTATTGTTTCTTTAAACTAGAATATGACAACTAAGGTTGTACTGCTGAGAATCAAAATATAAATTTAAAACCCCCATAAACCCTCCTTCGCATGGTCCGATTATTCTGGTTTTTCGAACTTAAGTCATGAATGTCATTTTACTCATTTAAGCCAAATTTCATCAAAATCGGAAGTTTTTTTCTCAAGTTATCGCATTCACGGACATATATATATTAAATTTGAACGAATAGTGTTTTCCGCATCTGGGGACCTCAAAATAAAAGTTATCATGGTCTCGGGCTTAAGTCTT
This sequence comes from Allygus modestus, assembly GCA_963675035.1. NCBI lineage: Eukaryota > Metazoa > Arthropoda > Insecta > Hemiptera > Cicadellidae > Allygus > Allygus modestus. The sequence goes on along the minus strand of OY776112.1, from coordinate 481,114,060 downwards.
ACTGTGAGACCTACGGTAATAGCTTCTTTCCTATAGGGGAAATACGCTAGAAAACAAAGAAAATTAGTTTTAATGACCAATTATTTGTTTAGTTGTGCCAGAAAACATAAAATTTATGAAGAATCGTTATGGAGGTGATTCATTTTACCATGTGTATTATATAATAGATGTTTCTTATATATCAGACAAACGCCACATTCTGTTCATTTTTGTGATATATTTTCTATGACTTGCATCTACAACCCCTCTAGCAATACTTTAGACTGTTTCTATCAACCCTCTTATACAGTGTACTTTACTACTTGACAATCATCCTGTCTTCAATAAACTTGGAAAATTCGCAAATCTTTATTCTTCCTTTAAACCTGTGTTGAAATGTAAAGTTCCCAAACAAACCTAATTACGATAAAAATTACAATTTTATTCTTCATACCTAGTTTATGTGTACATATTAAATACCCCTGTCGCAGCAAACCTGCGTACTCAGCGAATTTCCAATGCATAATATATGTCTTAATACCACATAAAGCCGCAAACCGAGTTTCATAAAAATATATTCACATATAAGCGATTTTAATTATTCTCCATAAGAATAACATTGGTAATGAGTATGTACGTTTGCTGAAACAAGTAACAGAAACAATTGGTATCCATGCAAATATAAATAGAATTTAACTAGGCGAAACCACATACTAAGTTTCATCAATATTCAATCATAAATAAGCGCTATATAATATTATAGTTATTCTCCATAAGAATAACATGGGGGCTGAGAAAGCAGGTTTGCTGCAACAAGGAACAGAAAAATGGGTTTTTATATAATTATCAATATAACTTAACCAAGTGAGGCTACATACCAAGTTTTATTAATTTATGTTCATAATTAAGGAAGACATTACATTTTACTTATTCTCTATAAGAATAACATGGGGGCTGAGTACGCAGGTTTGCTGCTATGGGAATAATCAACAAAAAATCAATTTTTTGTGCAAATATCAATGTAACAGTACTACGTGAAGCCACAATCCAAGTTTCATCAACATACATTAATAAATAATCGAGATATCAAATTTTATTTATTCTCCATAAGGATAACATTGGACAATGTACTGTGTTTAGCACTTTGAATATCTCTGCAACGGTTAGGCGTAGAATCACGATTTAAACACCAAAATGATTGTTTTGTGAAAATGAACAGATTGGTAAAAGCAAATGTGAAGTTTACATTAAAATAAACTAAGGAAAAACCAAAAACTTTTCTCCCATTAGATAAACATGGGAGATTTTATGAGCAGGTTTTTTTGGATTTTCTCAGCAATCACTTAACCTAGGTTAATAATTCAAAATACTAAATTATTTGTTTTTTTAAGCTCTATAACATGGTCAAAACCAAAATTATGTTTTTTTAAAATTGTAGGGTGAAAAATGCAAAAAACTGATTTTTGGAAAATTTTAAACCCCCATAAACCCCCCTTCCCAAGGTCCGATTTTTCTGGTTTTCGAACTTAAAGTCATGAATGTCATTTTACACATTTGAGCCAAATTTCATCAAAATCGGACGTTTTTTACTCAAGTTATCGTGTTAACGGACACATATATATACATATATATAAATTTGAACGAATAGTGTTTTTGGCATCTGGGGACTTCAAAACAAAAAGTTATCATTGTCTCGGGCTTAAGTCTTACCATGAGACCTACGGTAATAGCTTCTTCCCTATAAGGGAAATTTGCTAAAACTAGTACTACTCAAGGAAAGCTGATGCGCTCTTATCTCTGATTTGTTTACTGTTTACAAGCTGAGGAAAATAAATCAGTATGAAAGTACGAACACATGTTAATACGTAAACAAAGCAGAAGCTTACGCTTCACGTGGAATACCTTGACCTGTGGCTTACCCCACTGCCGGAGTGACTGAGATAACCAGCTGGGCCATCTTGAGCTTCAGTTGTGCCATTGCCGGTTGTATAAATATATTGGCATACGTAACAATCTTTTAAACAGTATTCTTTGCGACGACCTGTTCATGACAGAATAAAGATTAATTGTAATCTTCATCAATAAATCCTATTTCAAATTCATGAAGTCATAATTGTTTACACATTATGAAGCCATCTTATAACTTATAACAAACATTTTGCCAAAAGGGCGAGGTTAACATTCACAGTTACACAACTTGTGTATGATGCAACTTATGAGTTGTTTGCACATGAATTATGAACAAAGTGAGTCCATATATACTCAACTACAAAATTCATTCATTTTTTTGTTTTTGTCGCATAACTCAAGAACTCTTTAGTACATTACAGTTAGATATGGCACCCAAATTCATAGCTTTGATTTTTATTGTAAACAGTTATTTTTTTTACATAGCAACAATATTACGATTAATGACTGAGTAGATGATGTCAACAACAGATTACAGATTTAGACCGATGTCTAAATCCCGCTCTACTCCAGCTATGTGAACCGAAAACAGTTCCCACAGGTTAAGATATTCTGCGTTAAGTGTAAGTCACAATTAGAAATGTAAACGAAGCAGACGTTTTACGGTCCCCCATGCTTCTCTAATGGGAACGATTTCTCCTTATTTCTAGAAGACATGAAATTTTTCAAATCAACAGCATTTTTCTCGAGTAGGGGGGCTACTTCGGGCTAGCCATCTCCCATCATCCTGTGATTTACCAAAAACCCATAATTTATCTATACAATTTAATCTACAGAATTTATCATTCATTGTATGCCTCAGATTGCTTGGTATGTATATATGTTAAAATAAATCTTATCTTAGCAATCTAGTCAATTAAATTAGTCCCTAAAATCCGGATTTCGGTTCCCGTAGGACCATTATCAGTTAGGACTGTATGACTGTTGACTGTGGAACCTACGGGAACCAAAATCCAGATTTTAGGGACTAATTTAATTGACTAGATTGCTAAGATAAGATTTATTTTGATATAAATACAGAATTTATAATAGAGTTTGTGGAAAGAAATGTTATAATTGACCACTTCAAAGTCCAGTGGTGGCTTGGTAGAATTTTAAACTCTTATACCATCATACCAATGCCGGGGCAGATTTATCCAAGGGTACCCATAGCAACCAGCTAACCACCACATCAGCCGTCTGCTTAGCGCAAATGTCATAGGATTTGTGGATGTGCACGTGATAAAAAATTGGCATGGCAACCAGCAAATCACCACATCATGCGTCTGCTTAGCGCACATTTTATAAGAATTGTCGGTGAACACTTAACAAAAAATTGGTTAAGATGGTTTGTAAATATAAGTATAAAAAATGAAAACAGAAATATGGTAAATTAAGCTAGATTTGTTTAAGTGCATTATGCAACGTGGAGATGGAATTGGTGTAGCAGTGATGTTAAAAGTTAAAACTGTCTAAAATATTACTAACAAACGGACTGTTCAATAGCCTGGCACCTACATGTTGTTATTGTGATGTATACTCAGATGCTTATGTTTATTAGCCATATTCACTTCTCAAAAACCATTGCTAAGAAGAGAAAAATAGTTTTATGTTAAATTCGGTTACCTAATTGGCTGCCACACATCCGAATCATGCCTTAGAATTGCGGACCCCAGAAAATGACTTAATCGACAGCACAATCTGAGCATAGGATTTTTAGATAATGCTTCAGAAACAAAATAATCAAATCGGTGTTGTGTAGTGTTTATTAACTTCAACAGTTTATTTAGCTCCACTCCTGGAGTATAGCCAACATATCTGATGTACAACAAATTTAAACTGTATTTACTAAGGCTGTTCAATATCGTCCATAGTAAAACAAACAACCCTTCCTTCTACGTCTCTTTGCCGAAATGAAAATTTGGGCGAGTTAAGTTTGTCCTTGAGTTTCGGAAAGTAGATGTTTGCAGCAGGTCTCTGAGTTTTGTCCACAGCTAGAGCCGTCTTCTGTCTCATCGTGTACTTGGCGCCCGCTGGTTTGTACGAGCTAGGGTCCACGGGTCCATACTTGTTCGGTGCTGGGTTCCCTTCTCCTCGCGGAGTCTTTATTTTTAAACCCCTAAAAGAAAAATTAGGATGTTATTGTTTAAAGAGCAGCCTTGTTGACCAATTGTATAGGTCACTTGATTATGGATATGTATATAAGACAGATTAGATTAGATTTAGATTGGCGGATTATGAAACCCCAAAGATCCACTAGACACATCTTCCATGAGGGAATTTTGTAGGTCACTGGAAAAGGAAAAGAACTAGGACTGTGGGATGAGATATCCATGTTTAGCTATACAGGGACCAATAATTGGGGAGGATTTCCATCCCCTGCTGCCTATAAACATGGAGGGGCCAAGGGGAAAGGGAAACCTGTCATAATTTATATCCAAAGGGCTACCCACATGCCATGTCATCTTTATTTGCTACAACCAAAGTTGACATTACAACTGGTATAGGCTAGACAAAAATTCAACTTGGGATCATTTAAGAAAGTTATTTTCCCTTGTAAATTTTATAGAAGCATGGTTTATAAAGTATTATCTAGATGGGCCGTTGATTAAGTAATCTTTTAATATAACTCGAGCAAGGTAAATGCAACAAACAGTGTAAGTGAAGGGAGATATTTACTGGTTTCGCCACCACTTGTGTGTGGAGCACTTTTGTCGTACATATTTTGCAGCATGCATCATGTACAAGTTCTTTATGAATGTCGCTTATTCAGCAAACCATAGTTAATTCAAATTATTAGTACTGTACAGATTTAATATTTGGTCGCAATTATAATCTCTAATTGTATCATGCAGAGTCGGTTAACTCAACGCCTGAAAGCTTATTTACTTAGTACTTTCACATTTGGTGTAAATGAGAGGAATGTGAGTTGCCTTCGTTCACTCAGACGAGAATGTTTGGATAATATGCTAAGGCAATGTTTCTAAAAAAAGTTATTTTATTTCTTAACTAACTTTGATTTTGATTTAGCAAAAATTTGTCTCAACCCATAGTTTTGGTGGGGGTAAATGTTTCCATGACTCTATTCTGAAGGACACAGACCATCATGCAGACTGTACTTTTGCTGTGCAAAATCACAACATAGAGATAATTTAATTTGTATAACGTTCTAAAACAAATGTTTATACAATAAAATTAAGTTTTGCATAATTCCCAGATTATGATCTTATAATATAAAAGATAATGAAATAACAACACAATCTGCATAATGCTAACGGACAGCTTTGCTTGGTTTAAAGCAACAGGTCTACTTGCTTTGTATATTAACCTTGTAGTACTTAGCAGGTTAATCTGCCTCAATTTTATTTTTTTTCAAAATCAACAGTGCATTGCAACAATTTTCTTCTTGACTTATTTTTATTTTGGCTGTGAATCATTTCTTCATTGTTATATTCTCTCAAATTGATATCGTTGTGTTCATTTCTGATTAGTGAGAGTCTTCTATATTTAATACTTTGTTCCTTTATTCATTTACTCTTTGAACTCTCAAAATAAAATAAAATAAAGAGCAAACATTCTCAATAACATTGCTTCATTAACATAAAAAATTAAAATCAACTTTAAATCTGCTTGCTGCTGGAGCTCATTTGCTTGATCTCTGTTTGAAAATATAATTAAATTGCACAGCCGATCAATTTGAACTTGCAATATTTTGGTAACGTGTTTGACCTTTTGTGTAATTATGCCCTCAAGAGAGGGTTAACCTTAACACAAATATTTTCCACAGATTATACGGCAGATAAGTGTTGGACTTACGGCTTTTTCAAAAGTTTGTGGTACAGTTTGAAGTTGTTTATAATAAATTTATAAAGCTAGTAATTTTTCATTTTGATTTTTTCATCTCAAAATTGTTAAAAGGTGTCTTTAGATAGTTGTAGAAGCGATAAGTTAATCTAATACTTAAAAATCAGAAGGCAGATTTTTTATCTTACACAATAACAAAGAGATAAAACGATACATTGTAAATGAGTCAACACGTACATGGTAAAAGCGCCAGTATTATGTTTGTTTGGCGCTAGGGGCCCGAAGGTGGAGGGTAGCTTGTAGGTGTCAGGCGCCGGGACATAATGGGACTTGGGTGTCTGAGTCCGCCTGGCGATGGTGAACTTGGGAGGGTTGTGTTTCTGGTGGAGATAGTTCTCAGGCCGGTACCGAGTCGGGGCCGGGGCGTAGTGGTCACCTGTGAAACAACACAGCTGTTCTACACAAGGCGTGTTTACAAACATATTGTTAAACAGTCCTGATTACTGGAACCAACTTAATACATCTATAGTTATCATCTGCGGTGAAAAATTTAAACCTCACCGGATTTTGTTTTCACCAGTGATATAGGCTTAAGGGGCTCCAGTCCTCTGTTCCTACCACCTTCTCCCATAAGCTAAATATTAACTGTCAAAGCCCGTCACAAAGGATCACCTGAAATCTTTGATTTAAGGCTCATTTTAAAGAACAACAAATTCCTAGCGATTTCAGTGAACACAATACTCAATTTGTTATCAAAAATAGTTTACACATACAAAAATCGTAAATATTGAATATTTTGGAATTTTATTGGAGATTACCATTGGTGATGTCAAAATTTTGCTCAATGAAATCGCTAGATTTTTGTTGTTGTATTTTATTATCTTTAAAATTATATTTAAATCAATAATTTTGGATAACCTGAAGAGGAGGAACGGGCTTTGAATGTTAGCATTGGCCTAATGGGAAGAAGCAGATAGAAATGCCACATGTTTCGTGATTGGCTCTAAAACCAACCAGTCACTGATATCAGGTAGTTTAGCGCCCCTGAAAAAGGCTTAAACCAACAACTCACTGATATCAGGTAGTTTAGCACTTCTGATAAAGGTTTAAACCAACAACTTACTGATATCAGGTAGTTTAGCACCCGTGACAGGTTTAAACCAACCTGATAAAGCCCCTGATAAAGGCTTAAACTAACAACTCACTGATCTCAGGTAGTTTTTAAGCACCCGTGACAGGCTTAGACACACATCTCATTGATATTAGGTAGTTTAGCGCTTCTGATAAAGGTTTAAACCAACAACTTACTGATATCAGGTAGTTTAGCACCCGTGACAGGTTTAAACCAACCTGATAAAGCCCCTGATAAAGGCTTAAACTAACAACTCACTGATCTCAGGTAGTTTTTAAGCACCCGTGACAGGCTTAAACACACATCTCATTGATATTAGGTAGTTTAGCGCTTCTGATAAAGGTTTAAACCAACAAATCACTGATATCAGGTAGTTTAGCACACATGGTGAGGCTTAAACCAACAACTCACTGATATAAGGTAGTTTAGCACCCCTGATAAAGGCTTAAACCAACAACTCACTGATATATGGTAGTTTAGCACCCCTGATAAAGGTTTAAACCAACAAATCACTGATATCAGGTAGTTTAGCACACATGGTGAGGCTTAAACCAACAACTCACTGATATAAGGTAGTTTAGCACCCCTGATAAAGGTTTAAACCAAAAACTCACTGATATCAGGTAGTTTAGCACCCATGGTGTGGCTTAAAGCAACAACTCACTGATCTAAGGTAGTTTAGCACCCGTGACAGGTTTAAACCAACAACTCACTGATATCAGGCAGCTTAGCACCCATGGTGTAGGCAGGGGCCCTTGCTGGGCCGTGTCTTGTTTTCTCAGTGAGGTTGTAGAAGCCCGGCCCCAGGCCCAGCCGCTCCTCCCCGTGTTTCCGTCGGATGGTGTACACCGGCCCCCTCAGCTTCGTGGGGTCGTGGCGCGCACCCCCCACAGTCGGCGGCAGGGCGTAGGTGTTCGGTGCTGGTCCTGCAATACACAAAAGGCGTAAAGTTTTAACTCTGCATGTAAGGAACGAAGGGGGAAACAGTGTTAAATTAAATAGCAGAGTTTTGATTTTGTAGTAAATATGTATTTATAATCTCGAAAATAATAAAATAAATGGTCTTTTATTTAGAGCCTTTTTCATAAACATTACATGGTTTTCAAAACAACTCGACTCACATAAAATTGTTAACACAAAGCTATTTACAACAAAAATTATCTAATAATATTATACAATGTTATATGACTTAAAACTAACAAAATTGACCTGATCAAAAACAAAATCTTTTAAATCTGTCCACTTAATAATAACACATTTTGCAATATTTTTTTAAAAGTCTTTTGACTAACCAATTCATGGCCGAAACTGGACAACAGAGAGTTATGGAGTTTTGGGGCAAAATAAGAAAACCCCTTATGAGCGGACTCACAGCGCAAACGAGGCATCTCAAGCATGTTGTCCTGCCTGGTGCACCGGGAACACATTTCGGAACAGGTTCTGGGCCTCTCTCTCAAATATTTTGGTCTCTCCTCAGTCAGGACTCTACGAACGAGACAAGAAGTTCGGAGAAAGCTTAAGTCAGCCATCGGCAATAAGCCAAGGGTTTTCCGCTCAAGTGGAATGTGGTCAAATTTCCTCAGTCCACAAACGTACCTGACACACATTTTCTGCACTCTCTGCAACCGGTCCATGTCACCTAGAGATACAACATTGCCATATACCAGAGACAATACTCAAGTGTGACGGCCCAAAATCCCTAGACTGTTAAAAGCCATTAATTCGACACTGTAATTAAATAATTACAGTTTACCGTTACTAATAATTAAATTTCTACCGTCACTAAAATCTATAATTGGAAGGAGGAACGGTGCTCTTAACATTATTTCAATTATTTCATTTATTATTTCATTTTAAAGAGTTGGCTGGTACAAAATATGAAATCAACCACCAGACGCTAGGATATTTGCTCCGTGCTAATCTCAACTTAGACGCTCCCACGGGTCCGGCCGGGTGTTGATATCAGCAAGAATGCGCAGCATCAGCAACTTGACGCTCTGCATTGGCCCTAAGTGCACGATTCCTGTGCCTCTTAGTTTGAGTAATGGCGTGAGTGATCGTCGGGGGCAACACTGAACAACGGAGTGTTCCTGTGACGTCACGTGCTAAACTGTTTTCTGATTGGATGGGCAGCTTCAGCATTGGGGAAGAAGACGGAAGCCTCGCCCCAGTCCCTAAGAAGTCACGATGTAATTAACACGCGTCGTGCTGCCTCTCCCTAATTAAATTATTAATTGGTGTATTCTTTCTAAATTTAATGTAACCTTAATTATTGTATTTTAACCGCGGATATACCTATTGTTAACGTCGTTTAAGTTGGTTTTTAAATCAGTTGCTGTAAAGTTGTAAAGTTTAATAAATAGTAATTTTGTTTCCCAACCGGCATTATTATTATTGAACTCCCGAAATCGGCCTTTTTGACACAAGTATAGAGAGCACCAAAACCTGCACAAGCCGAAGGTTAGCAGGTGCGGGGAACAAGTGCCGATGCCTGTACAACATTCTCAAACGGGCCATAGCTCTCTGACATACAATGCTTACATGTCCAGAGAAGGAAAGTCGGCATCAAACTGAAGTCCAAGAAGTTTGGGAGAGTTACACTCGTTCAGTAAAACACCACCGAGGTACACACCAGACAAGGGTGGGGATTGCAGAACCTTGCCAGCCGGTAATGTCAACAAAGAGCACTTGTTCTTGTTCAATCGGATACCATGGCTTAAAGACCAACCATAAAATATGGCATCTAGATCAGAATTGAGATTGGAAACAGCCCGGCCAACTTGGTCATTGTCGTACTGAAGAAACAGCTGGGCATCATCAGCGTACGAGTACAACTGGCAATGATGCAAATCCTTCCCCATGGTGTCAGAAAATAAAGTAAACAAAACAGGCCCAAGACAGCTACCCTGTGGCACTCCTAATGATTTTTTCAGAGAGGCAGAAACATAAGAGCCCACTTTGGTCTTTTGGCTCCTTCCATCTAAATAGGAATGAAACCATCATGAAACTACCCAATAATCAAATCTGTAAAACTTCATCATGGCTAATAGCAAGCTGTGATCAATGGAGTCAAAAGCCTGAGAAAAATCCAGCATTGCAACGGTAGAACACCTTCCAGCATCTCTAACTTTAAGGAGGTCATTGCAGATTAGCAGCAGTGCTGTTGTGGTGCTGAACCCCTTCCGAAAACCAGACTGTGTAGCTGGAATGATTGACTCCAACTCCAAGAATTCCACCAGTTGAGAGACTACAATTGTCTCTAAGACCTTAGAGAGGGCAGGTAACACGAAGATAGGCCGGAGATCAGCCACTGATAAGGGCGTTTTGACCTTAGGAAGAGGGATAACAAACGCTTCCTTCCAAGCATTAGGAAACACTCCAGTGGCCAACGAAACATTCAGTAGAGTGATAGCCCCAACACAGTAAGGACCAACCATTTTAAAATCATATTGATCGTGATACCATCAGTACCAACAGCGCCCAAAGTTATCTTATTGATGGCAGCCTTTACCTCTCTTTCTGTCACATGGCCAAAGCTAAACAAACTTTTAACATTCTCAGAAAAACTCGTAAGATAATAGTCAATACATTCAAATTGGACCTGACAACCAGTACCCATCTTAGAAAAATATGTGTTAATTTCATCAGGTTTTTGAAGAAATGAAGGAAGCTCATCATCATTTTCATTGGTCGCACCGCTTTTCTTAACTTTAGCCCAGAATTCTTTAGAATTTGTGCATCCTGTCAGTTCATTTTGAAAGTAAATTTGTTTGGCTTTTCTGATCACACTGTTCAGGGCGTTTCTAGCTTTGCAGTACTGGTCCTTGTTGCTGTCACTTGTAGAGGTCAGCAATTTTTGCTTCCAATAATTCTTTTCCTTAGTGAGGTTATTAATGATTTCATTTCCCCAAGGAGCTTTGTTTCTCGTGACTCTTTTTAGCGAATTTCCCCTATAGAGAAGAAGCTATTACCATAGTGGCATGGTAAGACTTAAGCCCGATACCATGATAACTTTTCGTTTTGAGGTCCCCAGATGCCAAAAACATCACACACTACAAAAAACACACTACACACTACATCATTACACTAGTCGTTCAAATTGATATATATGTATATATACATATATATATATATATATATATATATATATATATATATATATATATATATATATATATATGTGTGTGTGTGTCTGTTACCGCGATAACTTTTGAAAGAAACACCTGATTTTGATGAAATTTGGCACCAATGTGGAGAGTAGCATTTATGACTTTAAGTTCGAAAACCAGATCGATCACACTATGGGAAGGGGGTTTTATGGGGGTTTACAATTTTCCAAAAATCGTTTTTTTGCAAATTTGACCCCAAAATGTTAAAAACACTCAATTTTGGTTATAGCCATTTTATAGAACTTAAAAAAAATAATTTAGTACTTTGAATCATTAACCTAGGTTAAGTGGTTGCGGAGAAAATCCAAAAAAAACGTGTCCCATGTTAATCTTTTGGGAAAAAGGTTTTTAGATTTTTCTCAGATAGTTTTACTAAAAACTTCACATTTCTGTTTATTAATGTGGTTAGCTCAACAAAACAAACATTTTGATGTTTTAATCGTTGTTCTACGTCCAACCGTTGCAGAGATATTCAAAGTTCTAAATACAGTACATTGTCCAATGTTATCCTTATAGAGAATAAATAAAATTCTATTTCACGATTATTTATGAATGTATATTGATGAAACTTGGTATGTGGCTTCAACTAGTTGTGGTATACTGATATTAGCACAAAAAACAAGTTTTTTGTTGATAGTCCCCGGTAGCAGCAAACCTGCATACTCGGCCCCCATGTTATTCATATGGAGAATAAGTAAAGTTGTATATCTCCCTTAATTATGAACCTACATTAAGAGAACTTGGTATGTAGCTTCACCTGGTACAGTTGTATTGATAATTGCAAAAAAAACACATTTCTTATTTTCCTTGTTGCAGCAAACCTGCGTCCTCAACCCTAATGTTATTCTTATGGAGAATAAATAAAATGCTATATATCACTTATTTATGGATGTATTTTTTGAAACTTGGTAAAAATAGCTCTATGTAGTAGTGAGTCACATATATATGCATTGGAAATTCGCTGAGTACGCAGGTTTGCTGTGACGGGGGTATTCTTACTAACGGAGCATTCTGATTAAATATTTCCAATACAGCCGAGTTTATAAAGCCTACCATTTCGTTAACATCATTCATACCTTTACCAGTGTTCCACTGGACATTGGCAGCACACTTAATCATTTCTTCTGTATTAAAATTAGAATAATCTCTGTAAGTTACATATTTCTCTAGCCTTTTGCGATTAATATTTATGTCACAGTAGGTAAGTTTATGATCTGATACTCTAACCCCTCGACTATCATGTATTGAAGACATGTCGATAACGTCACATTTCATAGAACAGATCCGTTTACTTATTAGGATGTGATCGATGAGCATAGAAGAGGTTTTTGTGACTCTTGAGGGCTTATACACCAACTGGGTCAGCTCAAGGGCTTCAATTTGCTTAGTTAGAAAGCTAGTATCAGGTTGAGAAGTATCTGAGAACTCAACCCATCATTTTAAAACGAGTTTCGCGTTTTAACATATTGAATATTTGAGGGTGTTTTACTGCCTGTGCTGTTGTTAACTGCCTGCTGTTGTTTACTGCCTGTACTGTAGTTGTTAACATAACAATTGTACGTGTTTCATGATCCAACTCAACTTTAGATAAAATTCATAGTTCTACCCCCATTTTAGGTCTACATTTAGGATAATGAACTTTTAAACTAATCACTCACGCCGAACCTGTGCAACTGTGGTTAAATGAGGATGAAAAAGTACTAAGATTGAATAATCAAGTTTTGTATCGCTACTTACCACCTCTCACCATATCCAATAAGGTAGATCAAATCTCTAAAGAAAAATTTTCCCAGTTTCGCTTTGAGGTTTAAGATATAAATTTTAAGCCAATTTTGACAATACCAATCACTTTTAAGTTGTTTTAGGAATAAATAGTAACTATAGTAACATTTAAGAGGAAAATAATTTCTTTTGTGTGTTTTTTATGTTTGAAGGAGTAATAATAATAAAAACATTATTTTAAACATTTTGAAGACTGCGCTTACACATTGCATCAAACAGGAACATTTTGGTGTCGGATCATAATAAAACCAAGTTTTAACAGAAGTTTGGCTACAAACATTTTGAAAGTATGAATTTAAATCAAGATGAACATAAACATAAACAAAACTGATCATCATTATGGTGGATCGTAACGTCTGGCTTATGCTCTAGATTATAGTTTTAGCCATTGTTAGTGAGGGGGAGAAACTTTATCAGAATACACAGTTTTATAAGAGAGGACTGAGCTTTTCTCAAGGAAGGCTCATTATAGAGGGTCGAGCTTTGCTACGGTAATGAAACTATAAAGAGGAGGTCATTCATCGATCGAAGAAGGACACGTCTGGGTTCGAGCTTTCCTGTATTATGGACTTTCCAATAGGTTGTATACATTTGCTTTAAGTAGATCTATCGTGCTTATCATAAGAAGGGTATTGTTCATTTGAATAAGTGCTTATAAGAATTAGGTAAAGATAAAGTATAAGAAAACCTTATAGAAGGGCAAAAACCTTAATTTACCTTACGTGTTTAAGGTCGTGAATTGGCCTGACTAGATGGGACAGTTCTAGTTATATACTGGATATAACGTATGTTTAATTTTTTTATTTTTATTATAACACCTTAAAACTTGTTACATCGGATTTCCCATTTGATTGTATCAAATAACAAACAAACAAACAACAAATTACAACAAATTACTAATAACAAATTACAAACAAACAAATACAAATTACAACTAAGAAAAACAGTGGTAAATCGCTCGATTTTGACCTTTTATAAATGTTTAAAATAATTGTTAATCACTTTAAGGGACAATTTTTAAAAACCTTAACCTTTTAAGGGCCTTTTAAGAACCAGGCTTAATATAAAAGTTTCGTATGAAGACGACCATTCTATTAATTGTAATCGTCTCATAATTAAACCTGCTATCTCCTCAAATGTTCCAGAGTAAATTGTGCTTCATATACGAAACTCAGCTTTTACAAATGCCAGAGAATTATTTGATGCAACTTAGCGTCAGAATGTTCCAGTCCGTGTTTGACAGTTTGACTAATTGAACGCATGTAATATTCAAAGCGAATGTACGATGTCAGTTCTATGTCAATTACATACTTCACTTGTTACGCCAGCAGTTATTCGATATTTTAACTTATCCCGTGACCCATGACGTGTTCATGTTGCATTTTTTAAACCATATGATTCTAAGTTTTCTTTTTTTTTAATTAATGGGGGTTTTCATTTTATTTTTTGTGCGTTATTTTGTTGAAGGCTTTTGTGGATTTATTATACTAAGGGCGCACTAATAAACCGATTCAGATGTAATTTAGTATCCGAAAGTTTGCTTAGGAATGCTTGGTCATAGAAACCACTTTATCTTTTATTTTCAGTATATCCGAAGATATTTTAAAAATAAGGCGTTTTAAAGTCTAGTTCATCATTTACAATTATTTACTTTTGAAACGTTTTCCCTAGATCTATATTTTCTTGGCAAAGTATCATGCATATCAGATACAGGTTTCATATTTTTTATTTAAAAACGTTTATAGTAAAATACCCCCGTCGCAGCAAACCTGCATACTCAGGGAATTTCCAATGTATAAGAATACCACATAAAGCCGCAAACCAAGTTTCATAAAAATATATTCACATATAAGCGATTTTAATTATTCGCCATAAGAATAACATTGGTAATGAGTACGTAGGTTTGCTGAAACAAGGAACAGAAACAATTGGGTTTTATGCAAATATAAATAGAATTTAACTAGGCGAAGCCACATACTAAGTTTCATCAATATTCAATCATAAATAAGCGCTATATAACATTCTAGTTATTCTCCATAAGAATAACATGGGGGTTGAGAAAGCAGGTTTGCTGCAACAAGGAACAGAAAAATGGGGTTTTATAAAATTATCAATATAACTCAACCAAGTGAAGCTACATACCAAGTTTTATTAATTTATGTTCTTAATTAAGGGAGTCATTACATTTTACTTATTCTCCATAAGAAAGACATGGGAGCTGAGTACGCAGGTTTGCTGCTACGGGAATAATCAACAAAAAATCAATTTTTTGTGCAAATATCAATATACCAGTTCTACGTGAAGCCACATACCAAGTTTCATCAACATACATTCATAAATAATCGAGATATCAA
The DNA here is from genome assembly GCA_963675035.1 of Allygus modestus. NCBI lineage: Eukaryota > Metazoa > Arthropoda > Insecta > Hemiptera > Cicadellidae > Allygus > Allygus modestus. Next base: position 481,098,893 of record OY776112.1, on the reverse strand, counting down.
ATTTTATTTATTCTCCATAAGGATAACATTGGACAACGTATTGTGTTTAGCACTTTGAATATCTCTGCAAAGGTTAGGCGTAGAATCACAATTTAAACACCAAAATGATTGTTTTGTGGAACTGAACAGATTGGTAAAAGCAAATGTGAAGTTTACATTAAATAAAGTGAGGAAAAACCAAAAACCTTTTTCCCATAAGATTAACATGGGAGATTTTATGAGCAGGTTTTTTTTGATTTTCTCCGCAACCACTTAACCTAGGATAATAATTCAAAATACTAAATTATTTGTTTTTTTTAAGCTCTATAACATTGTCAAAACCAAAATTAAGTTTTTTAAAAATTGTAGGGTGAAAAATGCAAAAAACTGATTTTTGGAAAATTTAAAACTCCCATAAACCCCCCTTCCCATGGTCAGATTTTTCTGGTTTTCGAACTTAAAGTCATGAATGTCATTTTACACATTTGAGCCAAATTTCATCAAAATCAGACGTTTTTTACTCAAGTTATCGTGTTAACGAACACATATATAGATATAAATATAATATAATTCAGTTTACTATTATTTTCATGAGTACAGACACTGTGATGCAACTTGCCGTCACTGCCGAGTACAAGCGCTGTGAATACTTTATGAAAACGGAGAGTCCATTAACATAAGTTTACATTAATGTTTCGTCATGTATGTACATTTTCAGTAATTAAATTAAAAGACCGAGTATTTAGTATAAACAGAATTGTATTAAATTATGTATTCAGTTACTATTCCAATTATGGTTTGAGTATAAAACAAAGTTATTATATTTATTTTTGCAGCCTAATAAGTCACGGCACTTCTTGTAATAGAAACCATTGAAAATAATCGCATTTGTAAATTAAGATTGACGTCCCAGTACATTTGAAATGGTTGTTTTAATTTAAATGCATTTTACAAACATATTACGGTTTGCGGTTTATTATTTCTGAAGCGTACGTTTTAACTTGAAAGCTATTAGAAATAATAATGTAAAGCACTGGAAGGGTTCTGTTGGAAAAATATTTCCTGAACAGAAAATTCATGTTAATTGGGTAATTATAATAAATATTTGAGTGAGGCAAAAATAAGACGAAAATGGTAAATGTCTATCTTTCCGCAAGTTTCTAAGGCGGAACACACCTACATATCCGTACGTACTAGAAGGCTGGGACTTGACACATTCATAGGCAGAGAAATGAAGGCGGGAACAGATCTTCATGGAGTCTGGTTTTTATTTTGTCTCTAATCTTTCCTTAAATATGACCTTAAAGTGCAAAACACAATTTCAAACATTTTAAATAAACTAATGATCAGCCATGATTATTTACAATATGATTTAAGCTTATGTTTTGTTTACGTGAATACGCAATGTATTTTGAGTTATTTTAAGTATCATTAATACTGACAGTAAAGTCACAAGTGTCATATGTTTTATTTATTATTATTGTCATATGATTTATGTTATTGTTTTGTTGTTTAGTTTTGATTCAGTCATTAAATTGTATCTTGAGAATACATAACTTTTTGAACTGAAATCCAAAGTAGTTTTTATTTATGTTAATAATATGGTTAATAATATAACATGGTGTCGAAGCCCAAACACAAGAAAGATAAAAGTAATACCACAAATGAAGATGAGTCTGTAAATATCTGCAATTCAGAAGACAGAGATAACAATGTTAAGCCACCAAAGAGTCTTGTGGTCTCAAGCACCCAGATGGCACCTTCTTGGAGGAAATAGAAGCAGCAGTGGAACTGGTATTATACTGCTTCTGGCCTTGAAGGTAAATCAAATACATTACAAGTGGCATTGTTTATGTCGAGTTTAGGCCCTAATGTTTTAGATATATATATATAACAGTTTTGAGTTTAAGGATGATGAAAATGTTGAGTTGGATGAAGTTGTTAAAAGTTTTGATAAATTTTTTGTTGGTAAAACTAACGAGGTATTTGAAATATTTTTGTTTAACAAAATCACACAAGAAATGCATCAATCTTTTGAGGATTTTCGTACAAAATTAGTAAACCAAGCTAATTCTTGCAATTTTGAACAGTTAAAAAACAGTTTGATTAGAGATAGAATAGTAATTGGTGTATCAGATATTGGTTTAAGAGAAAAACTACTTTCTGCTGAGAAGCTCACTCTAGACACTGCAAAAGTGTGTCGAGCGCACGAACAAGCCAAAACACAGTTTGTTGAAATATCCTCTGATATCTCTAGGTCGATAAACGTAGTTAGTCGGGAAAATCCTTCATCTACTTCTCAAAACTCAGCTTTTGACTGTACAAGATGTGGTTCTCGCCATGCTTGGGGTAAATGTCCTGCTTTCAAGCAAACGTGTAACAAATGCTTAGCCAAAGGACACTTTGCTAAAATGTATAAATCTTACAAGACCATTCCGAGTAATCATAAAAAACTGATGTTTTGGAGATTGTTGAGCAAGACATTAATTAACAACTAACATCTAACAACTAACAATTAACACTGCACGTAGATAGCATATCTAATTCAGTTAAGACCCAAGATTGGACGGAACTATTAACTTTACCAAATGATAACACTGTACACTTTAAATTAGACACAGGAGCTCAGTGTAATGTTATTTCACGTGATCTGGCGTTGGCTTGTGGGCTAAACATTGTGCCTTCTGCAACAAAATGTCTTCTTTCGTTTAATAACCAAAAAACACCAGTTTTAGGTGAAGCCGTTTGTACAGTGGTTACAAGAAAGTCTCTTAAAGACACTGTGTTATTTGTTATAGTGCCAAATGGGCATCAGTCTATCTTGGGAAGAGCGTCATGTGAAAAACTAGGGTTTGTCAAGCGTATCGCCGCTATAGATAATCAACCCATATGTGGCTTATTTGATGGAATAGGATGTCTCAACTCATTTGAATACGACATTGATCTCATTGAAAATCCTGTTTTCAAAATACATCCAGCTAGACGAACCCCTCATCCAATACGCGAATCAGTTAAAGCAGAACTAGACCAAATGGTGAAAGACCAAATAATTACTCCTGTAATGGAGCCAACCCCATGTGTATCACCTATGGTTGTAGTTCAACAAAAAGATAAAATACGTATTTGTATTGACCCGTCGATTTGAACAAAAATGTCAAACGCAGACACTATCCATTGGCTACATTAGAGGACATCTCGGATAGATTGAATGGTTCAACGTTATTCACAATCTTGGACTGTAAAAAAGGATTCTGGCAGGTTAAAGTCACAGAAAGAACGTCTAAAATATTAACTTTTTCAACAACATGGGGGCGTTATTCTTGCCTACGCATGCCTTTTAGCTTGGTATCTGCTCCAGAAGTTTTCCAACACATAATGTCAGACTTACTCAAGGGTATGAAGAATGTAAAGTGTTCAATGGATGATATACTTATCCACAGTAACAATGAAAAAGACCTTCAAAAGATCACAAATGATGTTATGACCACCTAACAAACTAACAAAGGGAGTCAGGCCTCACACCTAACAAAGATAAGTGTATTTTTGCTAAACGGTCTGTGAAGTTTCTTGGACACATAGTTTATAATCGAGGATTGCAAGTTGATCCTGACAAAGTAGCAGCCATATCAAGAATGAAGGAACCCACATGTTTGGCAGAACTCCAGAGGTTTTTGGGTTGTATAACCTATTTATCTAAATTTATACCAGATGTTTTAGTTGATACACAAACAGAGCTCTAACAGAGAAAGACGCTGCCTGGGTTTGGGATACACAACATCGGGAATCGTTTAACAAGTTAAAGCAAAAGTTACAAAAAACTCCAGTAATCCGTTATTATGATCCCAATTCTCCTGTAACTCTTTCGGTTGATTCAAGCAGTTATGCGGTCGGTGCTGTCATGTTGCAATATGGGCAACCTGTAGCTTATAACTCTAAAGCACTACCTCCATCACAGCAAAACTACAGTCAGCTAGAGAAGGAGACATTTGCAATTCTAGCTGCTTGCAAAAGTTTCATGAGTATATTTGGGGATGCAAGGATTTGATTATTGAATCAGACCAAGCCTCTTGAAGCCATCTTTAAGAAGCCTTTGTCACAAGCACCTCCCAGAATTCAACGAATGTGTCTGGAAATTTTTCCATACAGGCCCAAAGTGGTGTACAAATGGGGTTGCGAGCTTCATTTGGCTGACACTCTAAGTAGAGATTGTTATAATACCAATCAGGATGATGAACCTCACAGTTTTGACATTCAGTTAATTATTCCAATGAGGAACAATCTGACATTTATCTTGCGCTTCTCCACCATCGCAATACACCAAGAGGTAATCTTGGATCGCCAGTTCAACGGCTAATGAGTAGGAGAGCCAAGACTCTAATTCCATCAACCCACCAACACCTCATCCCAACTGTCATAAAAATGTGTCAAACCGACTAGAAAAGATTAAAAGAAGGGAGAAGTTGTTTTGTGACAGAAGAAAAAAAGAGCCCAAGGAATTCAGAGTTGGAGAAAACGTATTCTTCATATTAAAACCAAAATATTGGTTGCCAGCAAGAGTAGTAAAAATAGGTCCAGAACCACGTTCTTACGTAATTCGAACATGTTATAGACGAGAATATAGAAGAAACGCTTGGTTCCTTAGGAAAGATAAATCATTCCTTGTATCAAATAAAAAAATAGAAAATGATTACACTCCTCCTACAAACACTTCAAATGTATTAAGACGCAGTCAGAGAACCAAGATTGTGCTAAATTGCCTTGATTTGTGAAGGAGGGATGACAGTAAAGTCACAAGTGTCATATGTTTTATTTATTATTGTCATATGACAATACTCATAGTTGAACACCTTTTTACACCATGTTCCATTACCCCTTACACCATGTAAGGGGTAAATGTAACTGTAACTGTAATTGTTATTGTTTTGTTGTTTAGTTTTGATTCAGTCATTAAATTGTATCTTGATAATGCATAACTGTTTGAACTGAAACCCAATATAGTTTTTTTTTATGTTAATAATATACTGACAAATACAAGTGTTTAAAACATTCATACAGATTTATTTTTCTTAGCATGTGAACAGCAGAGCATCCACATATACACAAACAAAATATTAGGGGATATAGCCCCTAAAAGCCACTTGTAATAATATGAAAACATTACAAATAAACAGTAATATTATGAATATTTGTATATATTGACACAGAAATGTAATTTTATTTACTTCAGTAGAATTCATTAAAACATCGATGAAAATAGACCATATAAAACACAATCGAAGTTGCCACATTGACGCATTTGTAAACAAATAAATCGTACAAAACAAGTTTTCATTAGTTAATTGCCATGGCGGGAACGTCAGTTCGATTTATTCCCTAGATATTCAAAACAAAGACTGGAATTAATTTGTTTTGAATTTTAAAATATTACACTAAAAATGTAATTGTTATCTTATTTAAATAATTTTGTATTTATTCATTGTACCTTTTGAGAAAAGAATAAGTCTGGCATCCATGAACCGTGTCATTGAATGTAAATTCTTGGTGAGACAATTTAAGGTAAAATATTGCTTTTTTATAAAAACCTTCTTAAGACCATAAATGAAATAATACCCCCATCACAGCAAACCTGCATACTCAGCGAATTTCAAATGCACAAGATATGTCTTAATACCAAATTGAGCCGCATACCAAGTTTCATACAAATAAATTCACAATAAAGCGATATATACAATATTAATTATTCTCTATAACAATAACATTGGGAATGAGTACGTAGGTTTGCTGAAACAAGGAACACAAACAATTGGTTTTTATGCAAATATAAATAGAATTAAACTAGATGAAGCTACATACCGAGTTTCATCAATATTCATTATTAAAAAAACACATAATATTTTAGTTATTCTTCGTAAGAATTACATGGGGGAAGAGTAAGCAGATTTTCTGCAACAAGGAACACAAAATATGGGTTTTCATGCAAATATAAATATAACTCAACTAGGTGAAGCCACCCACATACCAAGTTTCATCAATATACATTCATAAATAACCGATATATACCCTTTTGATTATTCTCCATAAGAATAACATGGGGTTTGAGTATGCTGGTAAGCTGCAACAAGGAACAGAAAAAATGAGTTTTTATGCAACTCAACAAGGTGAAGCCAGATACAAAGTTTTATTAATCTATGTTCATAATTAAGAGAGACATTACATATTACTTGTTCTCCAAAAGAATAAAATGGTGGCTGAGTACGCAGGTTTGCTGCTACGGTAATTATCGGTAAACATTTTTGTTGTTGTGCAAATAACAATAGACCACAACCATATGAAGCCGTATACCAAGTTTCGTTAGTATACGTTCATAAAAAAGCGAGATATAATTTTTGTCTTATTCTCCATTAGAATAACATTGGACAACGTACTGTGTTTAGCACTTACAATATCTCTGTAACCAACTGACGCAGATAAATTATAAATACACCAAATTGTTTGTGTTTTTCAGCCAAATCCAATGGTCAAAAGTAAAATGTGATTTTATAAAATATTATATGTAAAAACAAAAAAACAAAAAATACCCCTTTGGATGGAGCGTTGGCTGGGTTTCGAACTTAAAATCATAAACGTTGCTTTACACGTTTACACCAAAATTCTATCAAAATCGGACCATTTTTACGAGAGTTATCGCACCCACGGACACACACACACACACACACACACACACACACACACACACACACACACACACACACATATATATATATATACAGTTTCAAAAAAATGGTGTTTTTGAGGTCTGGGGACCTCAAAACGAAGTTATCATGGTCCCGGGCCTAGATCTTACCATGCCGACTTCGGTAATAGCTTTTTCCTACAGGGGAAATTCGCAAAAATGATAAACTTGAAACAAGGGTTTAAGTATTGGAATCTGATCAGATGTGTGAATTGATTTCGACTTTAAAACTGAAATTAGATGTTTAAAACTGAACTACATCAGCGAACTGTACTGTGTGTTCAGTACAAATCTAACAAAATTCTGCACTTCATTAATGCTGCATTCTGTATTCTATATTCTGTTCTAAATATAACAAGAGCGCCCCCACAAAATGCGGAATCACACTTTTCAACAACTTACCTTACCAGCCACAATTACCACCATGGGGACTGAGATTGATTGCAGATTTATCCTTAAGATGATTCTTAATGATAATCATTAATCACTATCGCTTTGTGATAACGTTTGACGCTGGATTGCTACGGCAACAGCGCAGAGTCAGATGTACACTGGTTTGATTGCTTTCGGTTTTTGTTTATTGTTAGTTTTAAAATATTCCACAATAATATAAACATTTTTTTAAAATTTAAAATTTAAAAATTTAAAATTGTTTTACTTAATATAGTTTTATAGAAGATGAGAGTGCCTAATAGTCAACCAAGAATACAATCACCATATTCAACAACAACAGAAGGATTTAGAAGAAAAATAAACATTTTTATTTTGACGATTGCAATACGGTCTATATTTTTAAATGACAACACAATATGGAGAAAACATTATATTACTAGTGTATAATTTCTAAGAAGGAGTAACTGCCTGTGATACACCTAACACACAACTACTTAATCGTTTGTACATATGTTTGTTTAAAGTAACATACTGTATTGTTTACCATATGAAAGATTATCAAATATAATAAAAGTGTTTTAATTTTTTCCAACCGAAATTAAAATAAATTAGTTTATGATAATATTGCTGCGTTTTCTAATCATAAGGTAGATCATAGTTTCATTTGATGTAGTGAAAGATTTCTTCGGAATGCACTAATTAGAAAATTATAAAAACTGACTTAACAAATTTCTATTGTCTACACACTTAATCGTTAGCGGAATGTAAAAAAATTACATTATGTAAAAACAAGTCATATTTATGTAAACTAAATATTTGGAATTATTATATTCACACGTGCAATTAAACAATTATGTTTGTATACTTGTACTAATGATTATCATAACTATTTTATCAAACGTTGCCATAAAATCTAAATTTAAGGTAAAGTGAAAAAAATCATAATCATGTTATTCAATGGAGTGGAGAGAGCTGTTAGAAGAAATACTTAAAGTCAAAGACTTTTTTCCATCACTAAGCACTAATAAGGATTCGTCTTTCATGAAATATTTTGGGCTGCGTTTGATAAAATGATGCGAGCTAATTATAAAACAAATTTGTTTTGAATTATTATATTCACATGTGCAATAAAAAAGTATACTTGTACTAATGAATATTATGGTACTATATTAAACGTTGTTATGAAATTAAAATTTAGAGAAAAGTGGGAAAATAATTAATTTGTTTATTCAATAGAGTGGATTGAAAAAATTCTTAACGTCAAAGACTTTTTTCCTTCACTAAGCACTAATAAGGGCTCGCCTTTCATGAAATACTTTGGGTTGCTGAAACACGTCTTTTATCCTTTAATTTTGCGTACTTGTGAAATTTCATTCACCCTTGAAATTCGACTTATTTTAACTGTGATCTTTAAATATATTAACGACTATAAAAATGCTACCAATGTTACTGTCAAAATATTTTGATATTTCCTTACTTAATATGTTTAGACTAATCAGTGACACAATTCAGCTGTCTATTAACAAAACGCAATTAGAATAAATTGACCGAATTTGAAATAAACTGTTGTTTTTTGTATAAATAATTTAATTTCTAAAACAAATCTTGTTTTATTAATAAAAAATAATCAATTGAGCAAGATTTCAGGGCAAATAAATATTAAATATACAATTGCCTTATTATTATTATCAATCAATGCTCGTGGAGATAAAATATATAATTTTGTCAGTTAATAATATAACTTGTAATACATATGGCGTTATTGTATGATTATTAAGTAAAGTGATGCAAATATGGCTATATTTGTAACAAACTGCAACAATTATAGCTCATAGTGCGTATTTGGTACCATACATATATTTGATTAGCCACCGTAATAAGGTGGCTCTGTGTACATTCTTTAGGAAGGGCGCGCTTTGTCCTGCTGTGAAGAAAACATAATGGCCCACCCTTACAGTAACGTGTAATTAGACAGATTTTTATTACACACATTTTACAACGGGTCGGCAACAAACTGTTTTACATTTACAATGTCGCAGATAGCTGTAAAATTCTTAATTTCGATGGTATTCATCCTGTTTTTACAATTATGAGAACTAGTTTTTCCAGTGTTTAAGTCAGAAATAATAAATCATATGACATTTTGTTTAGAATAAAATGTTTATGTATGCAAACTAATATGGAAAGTCTCTATACGATCAAATAAAGCTTAATTGAGCTAATACATCATATTTAATATCTAGCTTGCAATCCTTTCAAATCAAGCATTAGACTCATTACATAAAGCATTTAATATATATTTATTGTTGTGAAATATTATGCTTGTTTTTGTGTGAAACAATACACACCTAGTTTCTATAAATAACCTGGCCATAATGTATAATTTAATTATATATAAAATGCATCTGATCATAAGACCCCTAAATATGAACTGGTTAAAAATTATTTTTCTGAAAGAGCAGTTTTTTTAAATTTATGATACTAATAAAAACGTTTACAATTTTATGTAAGGGTTTAATTTGTTATTTAATTTTTACCTCAGATTTGTCTAAGTCTCCCTACACAAAAATACATAACTAGCCGATCTACCTTATAACTATACGGGGTTTATTTATTAAATTAAAGTAAATTAAATGTATTAAATTAGAATCACTCAAATAGTAAAACTATAGTTCATGCAGGCTTGTTTCGTGCTCGTAAAATCAATACAAGCCAAGGAAATGAAGGATTTTTAGGGAAATAGAATTAGAGCTTGGATGTCTTTTTTTACGCTATATGAAATATTCACCCAATAGAAATAATTTTCATAAAGACACGTGTTTGAATGGTAATTCTAATAAAAGCATATTGGAATGTTTTCATAAACCTAAAAGGAAATGTGACTGCATTGTCAATGATAAAAGTAATGTGTTCTGAATAAAGTTGTTTAGTAAGAATTTTTTGATTGTATAAAACGGATTCTTCTTTTCTGCTTGATATATTAAAACAAGTAATGAATTGTATTACTTGAAATGATGGATTGTAAAATAAAAATTTGACGCGTTGGCAATACGTTTAGATTGAAGTGTTTTCATTTTAATTCAATTTGTGTATTAGAGGAAGAGGTATTTATGTAAATAAAACTTACACTTAATGTATTATCTCACAAATATTTTACTAATGTTATAGCTGATTCATTAAATATAAATTATGTAATATTTAGGTTTAGCATTTTTTTATCATATCTTGGCTATTTTTCTTCTTTAACTATCAAAATTGTTGTTTAAACTTTTACTAACTTATTGTAGCCCTAAAATAAGTTTGGAAATAATGTTTTATTCCAGTACACCTTTGAGGTTTACCGTTTAAAACTAAGTGAAGTATAGCCAAAACCATATTTCCTTAAGTACACCGAGCACTATAGCAATGCTGTGGGTCTATCGAGCATAAACAATTTCACTACCCAGGAAAGTGATTAGTTTGTTTTAGCGAATTTCCCCTATAGGGAAAAAGCTATTACCGTAGGTCTCATGGAAAGACTTAAGCCCGAGACCATGATAACTTTTCATTTTGAGGTCCCCAGATGCCAAAAACACCATTCGTTCAAATTTTTATATATATATATATATATATATATAAATATATATATAAATATATATATAAATATATATATATATATATGTTGTCCGTAAGCACGATAACTCTCGTAAAAAAGGTCCGATCTTAATGAAATTTGGTAAAAATGTGTAAAGTACCATTTATTTGAACGAGTTCGAAAACCAGATGAATCGCACCATCCGAAGGGGGGTTTTTGGGGGGTTTGTACCCCAAAAATGTGTTTTTTGGGGTTTTCACATGTAATTTTAACTTAAATCAAATTTTAATTTATACCATTGAATTCAGCTTAAAAAAACAAACAATTTGGTATTTTGATCATTGCTCTACGTCAATTTGTTACCGAGATATTGAAAGTGCTAAACACAGTACGTTGTCTAATGTTATTCTTATGGAGAAAAAGAAAAATTGTATATCTCGCTTATTTATGAACATAAACTGGCAAAATTTGGTATATGGCTTGATCTGGTTGTGGTTTATTGTTGTTTGCACAAAAAACAATTTTTCGCCTATGGTTCCTGTAGCAGCAAACCTAGGTACTTGTTCCCCATGTTATTCTTATGGAAAATACTTAAAATGTTATATATCGCTTATTTATGAATGTATATGGATGAAACTTGGTATGTGACTTCACTAAGATGAGTTCTATTGATATTTGCATAAAGACCCATTATTTTATGTGCCTTGTTGCAGCAAACCTGCGTACTCATCCCCAATGTTATTCTTATGGAGAATAATTAATATTTTAAATATCGCTTGTTTGTGAATACATTTCTTATGAATCCTGTTAAGTGTTTTAATGTGTAATGTTATATATTCATTGGAAATTCGCTGAGTATGCAGGTTTGCTGCGACGGGGGTATTTATACTAAATGCATGGAGCAGTAATATGATACCACCTAAAACAACGAATGTGTTACAATATTTACTACACATCATATTGCATTTTAGCTATGGGGAAAGAAGTTCCCAAAAGTCAATTTTAATTGTAGACGAATTTACTAAAGTCTGAGATAACTTCAAAAATAATCCTTTATAGTGTTTAACGAATAAAACCTGCGAAGTTCCAAACAAGATGTAAATGTATGATGTAAAACTAAGCTGCAACTCTCGCCTGGCAGAGACAGTTCCAACCGAGATGACGTCAGAGCAGGGAGATAAGCTCCACCAAACCTTGACAAGGCGAAGTCGTGCCCGGAATATCCACTCTCGTCACTGCCGACTCTGCTTCTAAACATGAATAAATAGTAACACCAATCATGGATTAGGTTTTGCTAATAATAGTATAAATGATTACAAATCTTTATGTTTATAAAAAGTAAGTAGTGGGCATTTGGGGCTTCTGGGCCAAGTGATTTATGGCTTCCGGTCACGTGACCGGAAGTGCTGAGTCATTAAATACGTCATCTGAGGCTGAGCCAGTGACGTAGGCGGTTTTGTGACGTAATGAGGTAAAGTTCAAAGTTCAAGGACACGGTGAAGTTTTTTAAAAAAAAATCTACCTCGCACTCGTATCATTCGATTGTGATTCGATAGTTAATCGATAATAAATATCGAATGAAAACCATCGAATGAAACAATCGAATGATACGAGTGCGAGGTAGTACTATTACAAATATTACTTTATTTTATTTACAATAATTCAGTTGCGGCCATCACTTCGCTTTCTGATGAAAGGCGGTAGATACTTTGATTCCTGCGCAGAGTCCATGTTGTGTTTTCGACACCTATCTGTTCTGTTAGGTATTTGCATTTCATTGCTGTCAGGTGGAAATAATACCTGACGGCAATGAAATAGAAACATCTATCAGATCTTGAGTGAAATGATATTGTTATTTTGTGAAGAGCGTCTCGGAGAGCTCGATGTTCACCGGTCGAGAGCCGGAGGTGTACTGACTATTCGCTAGCTAGCGTTTTGGTATCAAACAAAATGGTGGGGGTAAAAGTGTGGTGGGGGCGGAGCAGATGGCGGACGGCAGATGGCAGGCGGCAGGTGGCAGGCGGCAGATGGCAGCTGGAGCGGGGAGGAAGACTATGAATAAAATATCCATTAGTTAAATCCCATCAAGGATAACGTAATTGCTTCTGTATCAGAGGATGTTGTGGTAGACACTTCTTGTACATGTATTTGATCAGTCGATTCATTAGTGTCAGCTTGGTAAATATTAAAAGATAAAGATGTGGAAGAAACATTATTGTCTTGTATTTGTGAATCCATGTGTACCGCGCAAGAGCTAGACATATAGTGATGTAGCGTTTGCGCGTAGGTTAGGTACTCGACTCTTCCCCCCACCACACCAGTCCCCCCACCATACCAGTCCCCCCACCAAGTTTTACATCGCACAATAACTTTAAGCCAAAAATAAAGAAGTTATATAGGCTTGCCCTTTAAAATAGTTATTTTTGGCTACTGCTACACCCTTGGTCGGATCTGAATTCTGTTTGCACCAACTTGTTCCTCTGATCAATCCGCGTAATTTGAGTACCCACTTGTCATATGTTAAACTAGAAATAAAGAAATTATTTAGATGTGACCTTCAAAATAGTTGTTTTTGGCTATTACTGCTATACACTTGGTCGGATCTGAATTCTGTTTGCACCAACTTGTTCCTCTGATCGGTCTGCGTAATTTGAGTACCCACTTGGCATATTTTAAACTAGAAATAAAGAAATTATTTAGATTTGACCTTGAAAATAGTTGTTTTTTCGCTGTTGCTGCTATACCCTTGGTCGGATCTGAATTCTGACTGCACCTTATGGTTCGTCTTGCTGAGCCGTGTCAGTAGAGTACCCACTTGACATATGTTAAACTAGAAATAAAGACATTATTTAGATTTGACCTTCAAAATAGTTGTTTTTGGCTATTACTGCTATACCCTTGGTCGGATCTGAATTCTGTTTGCACCAACTTGTTCCTCTGATCAATCTGCGTAATTTGAGTACCCACGTGGCATATGTTAAACTATAAATAAAGAAATTATTTAGATTTGACCTTCAAAATAGTTATTTTTAGCTATTACTGCTATACCCTTGGTCATATCTGAATTATGTTTGCACCAACTTGTTCCTCTGATCAATCTGCGTAATTTGAGTACCCAATTGGCATATGTTAAACTAGAAATAAATAAATAATTTAGATTTGACCTTCAAAATAGTTGTTTTTAACTATTACTGCTATACCCTTGGTCGGATCTGAATTCTGTAATAACTAAACATTAATCTCTCCAGAAAAATCAATACATATCTTCCAGTATTTTAAGAGACGAGAATTTTCTGAATTTTCTAAGTCCCCAAGGACATCTGAACATTTTGCCAAAGCGGGGAATAGAGCAGTAAGTGATTCTCACTTTGACCACAAACTGCTCTATTCCCCGCTCTGTATTAGGAGAAGAGGACTAGTTTAAAGCTCGCAATTATAGGCAATAAACCTGATAACGGAACACTAACCTCTCCCCCGAAAAGTTATCCCCCCCCCAAAAAAAAAAAAATAAATAAATAAAAGCAAAATGGTCAGTTAACAACAGTCGCGCACTCTGAAACCGCAAGGACGTTCATCACTGTGTAGGCGTCAGAGTTTTACGAACCGAAGTACAATAATACCTGACCAAGGTCCCCTTAAGTTTATTTCCCCGAAGATGTATCCCCCTAAGATAAGCAATATGGTCAGTTTACAACAGTCGCGCACTCTGAAACTGCAAGGACGTTCATCACTGTGTAGGCGTCAGAGTTTTACGAACCGAAGTACAATAATTACCTGACCAAGGTCCCCTTAAATTTAACAAAAAATAAGCAAACTGACTGAATCTGTTTCTCGTGAGTAAGGGCTAAGATAGGTAAAGTCATCCGGTTTGCGCGCCGTAATGACTTAAGGTCGGTTTTCGTGCCATACCTTTTTGTAAGGGGTTAGGAAAGGTGTTTATTTGAGAAACGTATTATAAACCCCCCTGACATATTTAAAGACTTTACCCACTTGTAGAGCGTGAAAGAAAAGTACATATTTCATCAGTAAATAAAACACTTCAAAAAACCAACACCAAACACCACAATCAGATACACTAACTACATTTACTAGCAGCAAACTACAAGCGTTATTCTAACATGCTTAATAATACACAGACATGCCTTAAGCTAAGGTAGCATCTCTAATATATAGTGGTACCAACTCTATACTAGAGATGCTATTACGGACAGCTCCAACAAACAGCTAGCTAGACTGTTGGCTTCAGACTGTAAGCCCTCTGTGGACAGCTCCAGGTTTTATAGCCGGAACGGCAGGTGCAACGGCAGATGGCGCGGGGGGCAGATACACTCTACTACATTCGCCGCGCTGCAAAAGTAATTTAATACGGCGTCGCCGAGTATTTTATTTGTCGGTTCATTTGATATGTTTTAAACTTAGATATGCAATAGCTGAAACACTCGCACTTACGACAAGCTTTCTCGTCAACTTGATTTCCTGGTATTTTTATAATAACTAGAATGGGTTTCGTTAGGTGTCGCAAAAAAAGATCTAGAATAAAGAAACACAATAACTTATACTTTATGTCTGGTATATATGTTACAATTGTTCATAAAAAATAAAAAAACTAAAACAAACTTTAAAATGTTTTGAATTTCGGTCAGGTAAATTAATAAATTAATAAAAAAGTACATCACAAATACTGTTGTATAAGTTTGTGTGTTCAAATTAAATGTACATGGCATAAAAAAAAAAAATTATAAAGTATAAATCTTGCGTTATTTTAAAAAATCCATGATCTTAATAAGTATTAACGCACGTTAAATGACAGAAACACTATATATAAATTTTCCAACATCTTAACAATACTTTGATTTCAATATTTTCCTTACCCCACAGTAATTTCCCAAGTTATACCGAACTTATATAAACGCTTTTAATATAAATTTCTATCACCAATGAATATAAGCTTGAAAATGACGTCAAGAAGAGTCTTTAGGAGAGAATAGTGACAAATAATCAGTCTTAATATATTTCTGGAGTTAAAAATAATCATACATTAATAATTAATTTTAGATATATAGTGGTTATTGTTCGGGTTTAAATACAAATTTTGTGACATATTTATTTGAACTACGTTTTATAACACTTTGCAATGCTCAAACAACCGTCCAAAAGTTAGTCTGATCGACCTACGAGTCGGCGTATCGGATAGCTAATTTTGATTACAATATGAATATATAAAAACCTCACAACCCTCCGATACAATGTTCTAATCAGTTTACTGGGCTTCGGATGGCCAAAGGCGCTATGTCCCGCGGCGCGCCGCCGCGCCGGCGCCGCGCCTGGCATAGTTAGTTTATGGAGATATGGAGAATAAGTAAAATTTTATATCTCTATTATTAATGAACAAATCGAATCTAATGAAACTTAGTATGTGGCTTCATGTGGTTGGGATTTACTGATATTTGCATGAAAACCCCATTTTTGTGGTCCCCATGGAAGCAAACCTGCGTAATCAGCAGCTATATTGTTATTCTTATGGGGAATAAGAAACTTGTGATGTCTTGCTTGTTTATAAACATAAATTGGTAAAATTTGGTATGTTACTTTATCTAATGGTAATCCATTGGTATTTAAATAAATATCTGATTTTTATGGTCCTTGATGCAGCAAACCAGCATCCTCAGTCTTAATGTTTTTGTTATGGAGAATAAATAAAAATTAATATCTCGCTAGTTTATGAAGGTGCTTTGATGAAAGTTGGTAAGTGACTTCATGAGGTAGTAAAGTACCATTTGAAACTAGTTGAGTGTGCAGGTTTGCTGCAACGGGGTATTTAAAGTTTATATTTCTAACGTCCCACAAAACTAATCTCGTTGTTTGCAAAACTCTTCATATACAATTGATTACAAAATTAGTATATTTGACCGAATCGAGAACGTGATGACTTATACAGCGAGTGCATCAATAGTAAATCCTGAATTACAGCCTACTCAACGCTTGAATCACTTAAAGCTGGGTTTTCCTAGGCGCGGAACTTTTCGGCAGCGGAGCGCGAAACGCGGAGAGCGGAGTTAGTAAGCTGGTTTCTGCTCATCATGTAATCAAATGGCGCTGTTTTCATAGACAGCGGAATTGTAACGCGCCGCGCCGCGGATTAACTTTGTCCGCTTCTGGAGCAGAGGAGTCCGCTTTCCGCCGCAGAAGTCTGTAGAGGTTATACTGGTGTCCTGTGATTTTGTGTTGTTACAGAATAAGTTCGGGTAAATTTAGTGCGCCAGTTGACGATAAGCTTGTTGAATGAATATAAGGCTATCCAATTATCTGAAGTACGATAGGTATAATAACCAACAGATCTAGGTTATTCCGCAGTCGGTCGCTGAAAAATTCCGCGTCTAGGAAAATATAATTCCGCTGATCTGAAACTACGAGCGGAGAATCTCCGCGTTCCGCGCTCCGCTGCCGAAAAGTTCCGTGCCTAGGAAAACGCAGTTTAAGAAGGACTCTTTGAGACCTGAGCTTCACATGCAGCAATCTGAATTTACAAAATATCCCTGATAAAAATCCCACGAATTAAATGCATACTGCACAACAGTAACACGGAAAATCTAGAGAAAAGGTAATTTGTTAAACGTTAAGTGTTACCAACTATTCACTTTTCCGTGACAAATACAACAAAATATGTTTCCTGATGGTTTATAAAGAGCCTTTTCAATATAACACCAATCCAATTGGTCGGTCATGGATTAAAAAAAGTTAAACAAATGTTGTTCGGTAAAATGAATCACTTCCCATGCAGTATAATTTCATTTGTAGGTCTAGTCATTGCTAGTTCCTGAATACAAATACAATATGCAGACCAAAGTTACAATTATTAGTTTTTCGCCAGCAAAATTAAAGTGTTTTTATTCGAGAGCTTAAAAGAAGCAAGACGCATAAATCAGTAACATTTGCATGCATTCAGAGCTACAGTTAGGCCTTTGCGAAATTCAACAGAAACCTATCCTTTAAAGCGAATTAAATCTTACGTATAGAAAGCATTTAAACACGTGAAATCAACTAATAAGCCATTACAATTCTTGATATCAAGTAAAACCACACACGGATGCTACTATGCAACAGAATAAATGTATAGCGTAATTTTAGAAATAGTGGAAAGCACCTTTATGAATAAATACATAAATTTATTCATTTGTTTATGATGTGATAATGTCTGAATGATAAGTGAAACGCGCTTCTAGTGTGAGTTTAGAGAAATTCGCATTATCTTTAATTTAATTCCACTAAATAAAAAAGGGGGAAAAACATTACTGATACAACAGGAGAATATCTTTGAAGATAATTATGTAATGTAATTGAAAGATACAAATTTTTTAAAATCATAAAATAATACATTAATAATCTAAATCTGTTATATGTAAAGTAATCACTATTCATTTATACATGGAGTTAGATCTAATATTTAAAAGGTAAGCCTGTATGGAAGGCCTCTTCACACAATGCCTCTAAAAATAATAAACCCCAGAAAACCCCAGGATATTTAGTGTCATGTAGCAATATACTAGTTGAAGAGAAGGTCTATCTCACTGGCTGTGTATGAGGGTTTATATTTATGACAAAATTGTCAGTTATAAAACAAAAAATCCAAATCGATTTTAAATTTACTTAAAATAGATTAGTAAAATTTAGTTGCTATTGTATAGTATACTAGCTGTTGCCCGCAGACTTTGCCCCGCAAGTGATTTATAAAAAAAAACTCTGACAGTTATGTGTGCTGCATTCTGTGGTTAGCTCGTGGAACCACTACGATTCAAAAGCAGCTGTTTGTATTTTCATCAGCTCAAACAAAAATGAATGTCCATAAGGAATTCATGGGAAGTGTGTCGGGGTCTTTGGCAGAGCCCTAAGGTCATATCAGGATGAAAACTATTTAGTTTTCCTATTTCATGCTTAAGAGTCTTCATCACCAAATTGGAAAGTCGCAGTTGACTCCAGCGCTCCAAAACTGGTGGAGGCAGTGCCAACTATTGACGAAACTATATCCGGTGTTACGCGAGCCGCATCACAAAAGTAGTCCTGCCGCCAGTATTCAAACCGTTTAAGTAAGGGTGGGAGGAGTGAAGGTGTCTCTTCCTTCCAATTTGAGGGTGGCGTGCCGAGGGGGTGGGGGGATGGACATAGCGGGACCCATTGTATCGGCTTCCTACCGACCTGCGAAAAAGGCCGGCGGGAACTAGTAGATGTTCTCGCCGGCCCTGCTATGGCTATTGCCGCCTCGACACTTGGCAACTTTGACAGCAATTTCCTAGGCTTCCTCGTCACATGAAAAACCTCACAACCAGTAACAAGTACAAACGTAGCGTATCAAACTTCAATATGATTGGAAAATAATTCTTCTTGAGAATTTACTTTTTATGTTATAATAAACTCTACTCCCACTTAAAACTGCTGGAAGGTTAAAAGCAACTAAATTATTAAATTATTTTATTAATTTATACTTATATTTTCATAATAAAATCAAACATTTTGATAAAACAATATTTTTCCATTACAAAACTGAATTCATATTTAGAGAAACATTTGTTTACAGCCAATCCCAGTCGTAACACATGCTTATTACAACATGCTTTTGTAAAATTGATTCTATTTAAATACAACAATATATTTGTTGACAATAGTTTTACCTTAAATTTTGATACCTCATAAAATAAATTGATCAATTCAAAGTACAATGAAAATTAAAGAGGTTACTTCCCTAGGTAAAGAACTAAAAAGCGATGTAGTCATGAACATTGCTGTTTAATGACTATTATAAATAAACACTGTTCTAATAATGACAAAGGATTGAAATTACGAAAGCTATAATCATTACAATTTTAAATCGTAGCCTGAACATATACTATAAATATTTTAATATTATATTTTTACACTATAGAAACAATAGATTATTTAATATAAATAAAGATGTGTTACATTTATGAGAGAGATTATAAAAAGAAACAAAAAATATAACAAAATAATCGAACTACATCCCACATGCGGTAAAGAAAACCAAATATGCTATGTTTGTTAGTCTGTTATTATATTGTTAGTCAATACTTTTGTAAGTTAACAAAGCAATGTTTTATGTGAATTACAAAAACTATAGAGAAAGAAATAAGCATTAATAAATTTGTTTATATCGATGTAAAAAAAGACTATATAAATATAACGAAGACATATGTAAACTACATACAGGAAACAAATTAATAAACTATGACTGTGAGGAGATCGCGTCAATATATGAATATATACATATTTTAATTTATTGTATTTACACTATAGTTCAAGAGACGAGAGGTATTATCAAACGAAACAAACATAACAAAATAATCAAGCTACATCCCACTTTAGGTTTAGTAAACTAAATTGTGAAAAATGCAAGGTTAAAATAATGTTATATAATAGTAAACAATGATTGTTACCCCTTTGTTACAGTATCATATAACGTTTTATGTAAATTACAAAAACTGTACAGTAAATAAACAACCATTACACATTTTTAAGTTATTAAAAATCATACTAAAACAGGTCATAAAAAAGGTTTAGCTAAGTATTTCAGAAAACAGTGCTAAGGAGTCTATAAAACAACAAATAGGGTAAGCATAACAGAACATAACAAACGTAAAACACACACTGTAAACGTAGAAATAAACTAGCAAAGTGATGAGATCTAGTCAATATATCATATGTATACATATTTAAATATAATACATTTTTACAATATTGTACAAGAGATATAACCGGGTATATATTACACGATAATTATTATAAAAATAAACTAATATAACAATATAATCAAGCTATATCCCCCATAATCTTTCGAAACCATAAAAAACGTGACAACTAACAACATAAACATTAAACCTAAGGTGAGCAAAGGGGTTTAGCTAAAGATTTGTCTTCATTTTTCTTCTCTTGTGCATTTACAATGTACTCGGGCTCCCTGAGTGGCATACTTCTCCTCTTCCGTGGGTCTAACAGTTCAGGCAACAGACAGTAATGATAAAATGTATGTATCTTACTCTACATTTCGGATTTCCAAAATTCATCACTTTTGTCGATTAATTCAATTGGCCAGCATATAACGAGGCTATTCTCGGGTAGTTTGTCGTATACTACGTCGATCATTCTGTATTGTTTGATCACAAGTTTACACCTTGCTTCAACTAAAATACGGTAAATCATTTTAATATAAAAGACTGTCACCATGTAGTGTTGCATGTTTTAGAGTAAAATCATTATTAGTGAATTTCCTTTGAAAAGTGAACTATTAGCATGACCGCACGGTGAAACTTAAGCCCGGGACCACCATATAAGTTCCTAACGTGACCCCCTGAACACGTTTTGGGGGGTCGTTCAAAATTTTATATATATATATATATATATATATTAGAGGTGTGCGAGTACTCGAAACTTCGAGTTTTCGGCGGAGTATTTTAATACTCAAACTCGACTCGAAGTTTTGATAACTACTCGAAAGTTCGAGCGAGTGTTTCCCGCCGATCGCTAACGATTGCGACCGGCCAAAACGCGTAGTAACGGCCGCAAAAGGCGATCGCATCACGAAAAATCGGCCGAAAATGACGACCGCGACCGAATGCGACCGGCCAAAACGCGTAGTAACAGCCGCAAAAGGCGTTCGCATCACGTAAAATCGGCCGAAAATGACGACCGCGAACGATTGCGACCGGCCAAAACGCGTAGTAACGGCCACAAAAGGCAATCGTATCACGTAAAATCGGCCGAAAATGACGACCGCGAACGACTGCAACCGGCCAAAAACGCGTAGTAACGGCCGCAAAAGCCGAACGCATCACGTAAAATCGGCCGAAAATGACGATCGGATCGCGTAATTTCGACCGTATCTAACGATTTCGTCATTTAATATTGATTATAAGTGATGTCTAGACCAGGTGAAATTGGCCAAATGACAACCGGGCCCTGTTTCATTGGCCGGAAATGAATGTCAAACCGTGTTTTGTTTGTCAATACGTAATCCAGTTTGATTGTACTGGCGAAAAATTTGTATTACTACTCATGTATTAGTTAGAAACCATGTTTAGGTTATCAAATCTAGGGTGGTATCCAAATCCATTACACTATTTTAAACTACCAACTGATGGCAAATACTCGCTCGAAAATACTCGAAACTCGAAAATAACTGGCACTACTCGACTCGATTAAAAAAAATCACTACTCGCACACCCCTAATATATATATATAGATATATACAGTACGTTGTCTTATGGGGGTTTTACACTAGAAAAACCTGTTATTCCTTTGTTAAAGTACTTTTGTCATCCTCAGCAACCTCACGCATACTTTCAAGCTTGACTGGACCTTCTCCTAACCTTATTATGCGCAAAATTGTATTCCCAGCATTGCAGGTAAATGAAACCAGGAGCATCAGAACAGCCAAAAAATCAATTTTTTCAGATTTCAATAAAAATTGGTGTAAATATACGTTTTTACACTGATTATGAGTTTTAAAAGTTTATTATGTGGAAATTCACTTCCCTCACGTCAGCGTGCGAACTCGTTATTTTTTACTTAAAGCGGCTGCCAAAGAAACCGAAAAAATAAATTATAATCCTGTGCGTTATTTTCTTTTGATACTGTGTTTTCCATCACCATTTACAAAAAATTACCTTATATGAAGCAATGTTATTATTACATATAAAAATTATGTTATAGTTACTTAAAAACAAAATATGTATTAAACTGACCAGAGTTTCAATCACAAGCCAAAGGGCACTCAACATTAGATTGTTATTTAAAAATTCGCGCCACCGGACATTATATATCACTCCGCCGTGTGCGGTACTCTTCTCTGTCGCCAGGTTTCGCGCCGATCACTGACCGCTTATACGCTTCTCCAACAGAACGTACCATCACCTGTGAACGCGTTCCGGTGTTATTTTGGTTAATAAAATTTTGAAATTTCGTAACTAGCTTTATAAGTAATGACACTAGGGAAATACAATTTTACTTTTCAAAAATCGGTTCCTATTGCCTCTCAAAAAATTCTTCAATTAAAAGTATAATTAATTGTAATTATCTTAATATTTTAAGGACAATTTACATAATTCGTTTTGGCTTTCCCTAGAGGACTACTATACCTTTAATTTAAGACTTTAACAGTTTTTTTGTGTCGATAAAGTGATGCGTAACGGAGGCACAAAGTTAACATTGTTCTTATGGAACATAAATCCAATATGGCGACCACTGATGAAGACTCTTAAAGAATCATTGTACAGAATTTTAACTCTCTTGGTAAATGGGAAGTAGGAGAATTTGTGATGAGTGAGTCAGTGAGAGCTTCGCCTTTTATAGGTATAGATTATTAGAGTTCAAAAGTAAATAAAGTATGTACTCATGCAGATCATACAGAATATGAATTAGTTATCGAAGTCAAGTTATCAGTAGTTTTATCTCTAATATTCCAATATTAATGGTTTATATTTAAATTGTAGTTGTGTAAAAATTGATTTTAGTGTGTAAACAAATTTTTGTGATATTTAATAAAATGGTTCACTAATGCGAATTAAATTTATTTTGGCCTCGAAACGAACAATATATTTTAATAGACATCAAATTATTTATATCTTACAAGCATCAGTCCATTTTACATTAACAAGACGGTCCATCGCTTCACCTCTCTTTTGACTTGGAATGCTAAAATTATTTTATTGATGTATTAGGGCACACCCCACAGAGGGGAGTGTCAGGATGACAGAGGGTTTAGAACCATTTTTTTTAACTCGGACCTGTCGCACAAATTTTGAAATAATGCTGATTGTGGTTATCTTACAATACAAGCTTGTCTCATCTGTATAAACCCATACATTAGTGGTAAGCTGCACTACCAGTGATCGTACATAGACGGCGTCGTCAACAGCATTGCAGTCAGAGAACAGTCATTGTCAAAAACAGAATACCCCAATCAAAACTAAACTGTATTAAATCAGCTCCTTGACAGTGAAACAAGTTCAGTCCTCAGTACCCGCACTTAGTTCAGAATACCATAACCGGAACGAAGCGGCACTTAAGCTTACACGTAGAAGGTCCAATAAAATGTACACATTGTCATGACACGGAATGCACCACCAAACAAATTGTAAGTCCTTGCTTACAAATTTGTTTGTTTGCTACGTCTGGTCATAAATTGTATTGAATATTCCTATAATTTCTCTATGAAATCTATTCGCTCTACATCTATTAATGATTATTTTTGTGTTGGTCACAAAAAACAACGAAAATTAAAGTACCGGTTATCCTGTATATAATAAATAGTATTTTTATAAATGGGGTAAAAGATACTTGGGATAAATAATATAATAAAATACACATTTTACTATCGTTTACATTTTAAAATCATTTCTTTGTAATTCGTAAATTAAGGGATTGTACAACCTTCTAAAAGTGTGCCGACTTTGCGAAAGATGTTTTAGAAGTACCTAACTATAATAGTCTAAATGAAAACAATATTCTCAGTAAAATGTAAAACCATGTACTTGGTCAATCTGGAGATATGATATGGATTCATTCCCCAACGTTTTAAAGTTTTCTGATAATGAGTAGGACAATAATAATTGTTGTTTAATAGTCGACAAAGCAAGTTAGTAATTACCAATTAAAAGTGGTAATCGTGATATAATAATCATAAATAAACTTGATATTAAGGTTACTTTCCCAATAAAAACGGTGTTGAACGACTTAATTCAAGGGCTCAGCTGATTATTACAACTGTCGACTGCTTATTATCATAACTATTTACAATGTCTTCACGTTTATTATGTGTCTTAATATGTTAATTCCCTCTTATAGTGCTGATCATTAAAAATCAGTTAATATAACGGTAACTAATATAACGGTTGGTGAATCTAGAAATTGTCTTTGTTTAATACATCCATGCAACATCAGTTACCGTAGCATTGTCCTAGATCGAATAACACTTTGGTGCTATGACTTTTTGCCGTTTAATTTTTTTAGCGAATTTCCCCTATAGGGAAGAAGCTATTACCGTAGGTCTCATGGTAAGATTTAAGCCCGAGACCATGACAAATTTTTTTTTTTTAGGTCCCCAGATGACTAAAACACTATTCGTTCAAATTTATATATATGTATATATATATCTATATATATATATATATATATATATATATCTATATATGTGTCCGTGAATGCGATAACTTGAGTAAAAAACGTCCGATTTCGATGAAATTTGGCTCAAATGTGTAAAGTGACATTTATGACTTTAAGTTCGATAACCAGAAAAATCGGGCCATGGTAAGGGGGGTTTATGGGGGTTTTAAATTTTCCAAAAATCTGTTTTTTTGCATTTTTTACCCTAAAATTTTTAAAACACTTAATTTTGGTTTTGACCATGTTATAGAGCTTAAAAAAGCAAATAATATGGTATTTTGAATTATTAAGCTAGGTTAAGTGGTTGCGGAGAAAATCCAAAAAAACCTGCTCATAAAATCTCCTATGTTAATCTTATGGGAAAAAGGTTTTTGGCTTTTCCTAAGTTAATTTTAATGTAAACTTCACATTTGCTTTTACCAATCAACTCAGCTCCACAAAACAATCATTTTGGTGTTTAAATTGTGATTCTACGTCCAACCGTTGCAGAGATATTCAAAGTGCTAAACACAGTACGTTGTCCAATGTTATCCTTATGGAGGATAAATAAAATTTGATATCTCCATTATTAATGAATGTATATTGATGAAACTTGGCACGTGGGGTCACGTAGAACTGGTATATTGATATTTGCACAAAAAATTGATTTTTTGTTGATTATCCCCGTAGCAGCGAACCTGCGTACTCAGCCCCCATGTTATTCTTATGGAGAATAAGTAAAATGTAATGACTCCCTTAATTATAAACATAAATTAATAAAACTTGGTATGTGGCTTCACCTTGTTGAGTTATATTGATATTTGCATAAAACCCCATTTTTTTAGTTCCTTGTTGCAGCAAACCTGCTTACTCATCACCAATGCTATTCTTATGGAGAATAATTAAACTTGAACATATCGCTTATATATGAATATATTTTTATGAAACTTGGTATGCGGCTTTATATGGTATTAAGACATATATTATGCATTGGAAATTCGCTGAGTACGCAGGTTTGCTGCGACGGGGGTATTTTTGTTTGTGAGGGAACCTCCAGCGAGTAAAGCGAGTACACATTATACAGTTGTATATCTTAGTACACACATGACAAAAACAGTAATATAAACAGTTTAATGTATTATTGTTGTATTTTGTTTTACGGTTGTTTTATTTATTTAATTTTAGATTACTCATTACATTTTCAAAAACCGCGGTCTTAGAGTTGCCATATTTAGGTAATATGAATTATTTCGCTCTAATTTAGTTTTAAATAGGAGTTCATTCATCCATATTTACCGTGTTTTGGTTCTTTGTGATGATTTCAACCCTCGGAATTAAAAGAAAAGTTTCACAAAAGACTTAGATTTTTGTACAAATAAATTCTACAGCATGCTCTTTATATATTAGAAGTTTAATAAATACTTGCTGATCATTAAAAATCAGTTAATATAACGGTAACTAATATAACGGTTGGTGAATCTAGAAATTGTCTTTGTTTAATACATCCATGCAACATCAGTTACCGTAGCATTGTCCTAGATCGAATAACACTTTGGTGCTATGACTTTTTGCCGTTTAATTTTTTTTTTGTGAGGGAATCTCCAGCGAGTAAAGCGAGTACACATTATACAGTTGTATATCTTAGTACACACATGACAAAAACAGTAATATAAACAGTTTAATGTATTATTGTTGTATTTTGTTTTACGGTTGTTTTATTTATTTGATTTTAGATTACTCATTACATTTTCAAAAACCGCGGTCTTAGAGTTGCCATATTTAGGTAATATGAATTATTTCGCTCTAATTTAGTTTTAAATAGGAGTTCATTCATTCAAATCTTCACATTATTGAAATCGAAAATTTTGTACAGAATCAAATTATTATGAGTCATTTACGATATTAAGCTGTTTTTTGTTTTGTTTTTTAAATTTCGAATTCTTTTTCCAAACAAAGTTACATTGTGTTAGGTAATTAACGTTTTATGAATAACAGAGATTTCACTATCTTTATTATTATTAAAATCTTTGAAACTGAATAA
Source organism: Allygus modestus (assembly GCA_963675035.1). Taxonomy (NCBI): domain Eukaryota; kingdom Metazoa; phylum Arthropoda; class Insecta; order Hemiptera; family Cicadellidae; genus Allygus; species Allygus modestus. The sequence continues at coordinate 481,072,025 of OY776112.1, read as the reverse complement.
ATGTTACACTGCTTGCACATACAAATATAATCATAAAATTACTAAACATATCACCATTGTTTAGTCATTTTGTAACTGTTTAGAAACTTTTCGGTGGATACATTTACTATTTTGATTTAATGTTTTGCTTTTGACATTAAACCAATTAAAATTGATTTTTCAATTAATTTTCACGCAAAAGACTAAATATGTTTATTTAAATTTAAACCCCAATTATTTTAGTCATACCTCAGTTGTAATCAAACAAATATTTTGGTAGTGCAAAGTAATCTATACGCGATACCCTTGGTCGGAAGTGTAATAACTAAACATTAATCTCTCCCCGAAAAATCAATACATATCTTCCAGTATTTTAAGAAACGAGAATTTTCTAAGTCCCCAAGGTCATCTGAAAATGTTGCCAAAACGGGGAATAGGGCAGTACGTGATTCTCACTTGGACCACAAACTGCTCTATTCCCCGTTCTGTATTCGGGAAGATAAGTTTGAAGAACCTCAAAAAGCTTCCCCGAAAAACCAATACATATCTTCCAGTATTTTAAGAAACGAGAATTTTCTAAGTCCCCAAGGTCATATAAAGTTGTTCAGTAGCCGGGAAACAAACACACTGCACTGGCTATGGTCGGGCGCGGCGCGGCAGCGGGCTGCGCGATGAACGTTATGAAGGAATTATCTGTGATAATTAAAAAATGGCGCACGCCGCGGGCCGGCTACCGTGACATCTGCTGCGCCACATCTGCTTCCTCTGGCTATAAAAGCGGGGGTTGACCGCACAAGTCTCACAGTCTCAGGCTGACAGCCTAGCTAGCTGTTCGCCTTAGCTGTCTGTAATAGCATCTTTAGTATAGAGGTGGTACCCCTGTATACTAAAGATTCTACCTTAGCATGTTAGTTTGTTATGCATGTTAGTTTGTTTGTTAGATTATAGCTTGTAGTTTGCTGCTAGAAAATGTAGTTAGTGTTGATGTTTGTAATTATTTGTGGTGTTGGTCTTTGAAGTGTTTTATTTACTAATGAAATATGTACTTTAGTTTCACGCTTTAAAACTGACCTTGGTCAAAACTTTGGTTCGCAGTTGCCTGGCGCCCGTTACTGACCAACGTCCGACTGGGTTTCAGGATGCTGTTGACCTTTGTAAAACCGACCTTGGTTGGTATGTACTTTTCGTACACGCTTTAAAACTGACCTTGGTTAAAACTTTGGTTCGCAGTTGCCTGGCGCCCGTTACTGACCAACGTCCGACTGGGTTTCAGGATGCTGTTGACCTTTGTAAAACCGACCTTGGTTGGTCTTTGTAAAATTAACTTTAACTGATCAGTATGTTTCTCATCCTTTTCCTAACCCCTTACAAAAAGGTATGGCACGAAAACCGACTTTTGTCAATATGGCACGAAAACCAATTGACATAACCCATCTTACCCTCGAGAAACTTTTGCAAATACTCCCTGCAAACCATTTGTAACTTCTTGGGGGTTAATCAATAAAAGGTTCCAGTTATCAGGTTTATTGCCCATAACTGTGAGTAGTTTCCCTTGTATTTTGTGGGAGGTTAATTAATAAAAGGTTCCTGTTATTAGGTTTATTGCCTATAACTGTGAGTATTATCCCTTTTGAATTTTAAAATCCCTTGGTCAAAACTTTGGTTCTCAGCTGCCTGGCGCCATTTACTGTCCAAAGTCCGATTGGGTTTCAGGATGCTGTTAGCCATTGTACCACCGACCTTGGTTGTAGCTTTTTGAGGTTCTTCAAACTTATCTTCCCGAATACAGAACGGGGAATAGAGCAGTTTGTGGTCCAAGTGAGAATCACGTACTGCCCTATTCCCCGTTTTGGCAACATTTTCAGATGGCCTTGGGGACTTAGAAAATTCTCGTTTCTTAAAATACTGGAAGATATGTATTGGTTTTTCGGGGAAGCTTTTTGAGGTTCTTCAAACTTATCTTCCCGAATACAGAACGGGGAATAGAGCAGTTTGTGGTCCAAGTGAGAATCACGTACTGCCCTATTCCCCGTTTTGGCAACATTTTCAGATGACCTTGGGGACTTAGAAAATTCTCGTTTCTTAAAATACTGGAAGATATGTATTGATTTTTCGGGGAGAGATTAATGTTTAGTTATTACACTTCCGACCAAGGGTATCGCGTATAGATTACTTTGCACTACCAAAATATTTGTTTGATTACAACTGAGGTATGACTAAAATAATTGGGGTTTAAATTTAAATAAACATATTTAGTCTTTTGCGTGAAAATTAATTGAAAAATCAATTTTAATTGGTTTAATGTCAAAAGCAAAACATTAAATCAAAATAGTAAATGTATCCACCGAAAAGTTTCTAAACAGTTACAAAATGACTAAACAATGGTGATATGTTTAGTAATTTTATGATTATATTTGTATGTGCAAGCAGTGTAACATTTATTCAGTTTCAAAGATTTTAATAATAATAAAGATAGTGAAATCTCTGTTATTCATAAAACGTTAATTACCTAACACAATGTAACTTTGTTTGGAAAAAGAATTCGAAATTTAAAAACAAAACAAAAAACAGCTTAATATCGTAAATGACTCATAATAATTTGATTCTGTACAAAATTTTCGATTTCAATAATGTGAAGATTTGAATGAATGAACTCCTTTTTAAAACTAAATTAGAGCGAAATAATTCATATTACCTAAATATGGCAACTCTAAGACCGCGGTTTTTGAAAATGTAATGAGTAATCTAAAATCAAATAAATAAAACAACCGTAAAACAAAATACAACAATAATACATTAAACTGTTTATATTACTGTTTTTGTCATGTGTGTACTAAGATATACAACTGTATAATGTGTACTCGCTTTACTCGCTGGAGGTTCCCTCACAAAAAAAAATTAAACGGCAAAAAGTCATAGCACCAAAGTGTTATTCGATCTAGGACAATGCTACGGTAACTGATGTTGCATGGATGTATTAAACAAAGACAATTTCTAGATTCACCAACCGTTATATTAGTTACCGTTATATTAACTGATTTTTAATGATCAGCAAGTATTTATTAAACTTCTAATATATAAAGAGCATGCTGTAGAATTTATTTGTACAAAAATCTAAGTCTTTTGTGAAACTTTTCTTTTAATTCCGAGGGTTGAAATCATCACAAAGAACCAAAACACGGTAAATATGGATGAATGAACTCCTATTTAAAACTAAATTAGAGCGAAATAATTCATATTACCTAAATATGGCAACTCTAAGACCGCGGTTTTTGAAAATGTAATGAGTAATCTAAAATTAAATAAATAAAACAACCGTAAAACAAAATACAACAATAATACATTAAACTGTTTATATTACTGTTTTTGTCATGTGTGTACTAAGATATACAACTGTATAATGTGTACTCGCTTTACTCGCTGGAGGTTCCCTCACAAACAAAAATACCCCCGTCGCAGCAAACCTGCGTACTCAGCGAATTTCCAATGCATAATATATGTCTTAATACCATATAAAGCCGCATACCAAGTTTCATAAAAATATATTCATATATAAGCGATATGTACAAGTTTAATTATTCTCCATAAGAATAGCATTGGTGATGAGTAAGCAGGTTTGCTGCAACAAGGAACTAAAAAAATGGGGTTTTATGCAAATATCAATATAACTCAACAAGGTGAAGCCACATACCAAGTTTTATTAATTTATGTTTATAATTAAGGGAGTCATTACATTTTACTTATTCTCCATAAGAATAACATGGGGGCTGAGTACGCAGGTTCGCTGCTACGGGGATAATCAACAAAAAATCAATTTTTTGTGCAAATATCAATATACCAGTTCTACGTGACCCCACGTGCCAAGTTTCATCAATATACATTCATTAATAATGGAGATATCAAATTTTATTTATCCTCCATAAGGATAACATTGGACAACGTACTGTGTTTAGCACTTTGAATATCTCTGCAACGGTTGGACGTAGAATCACAATTTAAACACCAAAATGATTGTTTTGTGGAGCTGAGTTGATTGGTAAAAGCAAATGTGAAGTTTACATTAAAATTAACTTAGGAAAAGCCAAAAACCTTTTTCCCATAAGATTAACATAGGAGATTTTATGAGCAGGTTTTTTTGGATTTTCTCCGCAACCACTTAACCTAGCTTAATAATTCAAAATACCATATTATTTGCTTTTTTAAGCTCTATAACATGGTCAAACCCAAAATTAAGTGTTTTAAAAATTTTAGGGTAAAAAATGCAAAAAACAGATTTTTGGAAAATTTAAAACCCCCATAAACCCCCCTTACCATGGCCAGATTTTTCTGGTTATCGAACTAAAATCATAAATGTCACTTTACACATTTGAGCCAAATTTCATCGAAATCGGACGTTTTTTACTCAAGTTATCGCATTCACGGACACATATATATATATATATATATATATATATATATATATATATATATATATATATAGATATATATATACATATATATAAATTTGAACGAATAGTGTTTTAGTCATCTGGGGACCTAAAAAAAAATTTGTCATGGTCTCGGGCTTAAATCTTACCATGAGACCTACGGTAATAGCTTCTTCCCTATAGGGGAAATTCGCTAAAAAAATTAAACGGCAAAAAGTCATAGCACCAAAGTTTTATTCGATCTAGGACAATGCTACGGTAACTGATGTTGCATGGATGTATTAAACAAAGACAATTTCTAGATTCACCAACCGTTATATTAGTTACCGTTATATTAACTGATTTTTAATGATCAGCACTATAAGAGGGAATTAACATATTAAGACACATAATAAACGTGAAGACATTGTAAATAGTTATGATAATAAGCAGTCGACAGTTGTAATAATCAGCTGAGCCCTTGAATTAAGTCGTTCAACACCGTTTTTATTGGGAAAGTAACCTTAATATCAAGTTTATTTATGATTATTATATCACGATTACCACTTTTAATTGGTAATTACTAACTTGCTTTGTCGACTATTAAACAACAATTATTATCGTCCTACTCATTATCAGAAAACTTTAAAACGTTGGGGAATGAATCCATATCATATCTCCAGATTGACCAAGTACATGGTTTTACATTTTACTGAGAATATTGTTTTCATTTAGACTATTATAGTTAGGTACTTCTAAAACATCTTTCGCAAAGTCGGCACACTTTTAGAAGGTTGTACAATCCCTTAATTTACGAATTACAAAGAAATGATTTTAAAATGTAAACGATAGTAAAATGTGTATTTTATTATATTATTTATCCCAAGTATCTTTTACCCCATTTATAAAAATACTATTTATTATATACAGGATAACCGGTACTTTAATTTTCGTTGTTTTTTGTGACAAACACAAAAATAATCATTAATAGATGTAGAGCGAATAGATTTCATAGAGAAATTATAGGAATATTCAATACAATTTATGACCAGACGTAGCAAACAAACAAATTTGTAAGCAAGGACTTACAATTTGTTTGGTGGTGCATTCCGTGTCATGACAATGTGTACATTTTATTGGACCTTCTACGTGTAAGCTTAAGTGCCGCTTCGTTCCGGTTATGGTATTCTGAACTAAGTGCGGGTACTGAGGACTGAACTTGTTTCACTGTCAAGGAGCTGATTTAATACAGTTTAGTTTTGATTGGGGTATTCTGTTTTTGACAATGACTGTTCTCTGACTGCAATGCTGTTGACGACGCCGTCTATGTACGATCACTGGTAGTGCAGCTTACCACTAATGTATGGGTTTATACAGATGAGACAAGCTTGTATTGTAAGATAACCACAATCAGCATTATTTCAAAATTTGTGCGACAGGTCCGAGTTAAAAAATGGTTCTAAACCCTCTGTCATCCTGACACTCCCCTCTGTGGGGTGTGCCCTAATACATCAATAAAATAATTTTAGCATTCCAAGTCAAAAGAGAGGTGAAGCGATGGACCGTCTTGTTAATGTAAAATGGACTGATGCTTGTAAGATATAAATAATTTGATGTCTATTAAAATATATTGTTCGTTTCGAGGCCAAAATAAATTTAATTCGCATTAGTGAACCATTTTATTAAATATCACAAAAATTTGTTTACACACTAAAATCAATTTTTACACAACTACAATTTAAATATAAACCATTAATATTGGAATATTAGAGATAAAACTACTGATAACTTGACTTCGATAACTAATTCATATTCTGTATGATCTGCATGAGTGCATACTTTATTTACTTTTGAACTCTAATAATCTATACCTATAAAAGGCGAAGCTCTCACTGACTCACTCATCACAAATTCTCCTACTTCCCATTTACCAAGAGAGTTAAAATTCTGTACAATGATTCTTTAAGCATGAAATAGGAAAACTAAATAGTTTTCATCCTGATCTGACCTTAGGGCTCTGCCAAAGACCCCGACACACTTCCCATGAATTCCTTATGGACATTCATTTTTGTTTGAGCTGATGAAAATACAAACAGCTGCTTTTGAATCGTAGTGGTTCCACGAGCTAACCACAGAATGCAGCACACATAACTGTCAGAGTTTTTTTTTATAAATCACTTGCGGGGCAAAGTCTGCGGGCAACAGCTAGTATACTATACAATAGCAACTAACTTTTACTAATCTATTTTAAGTAAATTTAAAATCGATTTGGATTTTTTGTTTTATAACTGACAATTTTGTCATAAATATAAACCCTCATACACAGCCAGTGAGATAGACCTTCTCTTCAACTAGTATATTGCTACATGACACTAAATATCCTGGGGTTTTCTGGGGTTTATTATTTTTAGAGGCATTGTGTGAAGAGGCCTTCCATACAGGCTTACCTTTTAAATATTAGATCTAACTCCATGTATAAATGAATAGTGATTACTTTACATATAACAGATTTAGATTATTAATGTATTATTTTATGATTTTAAAAAATTTGTATCTTTCAATTACATTACATAATTATCTTCAAAGATATTCTCCTGTTGTATCAGTAATGTTTTTCCCCCTTTTCTATTTAGTGGAATTAAATTAAAGATAATGCGAATTTCTCTAAACTCACACTAGAAGCGCGTTTCACTTATCACTCAGACATTATCACATCATAAACAAATGAATAAATTTATGTATTTATTCATAAAGGTGCTTTCCATTATTTCTAAAATTACGCTATACATTTATTCTGTTGCATAGTAGCATCCGTGTGTGGTTTTACTTGATATCAAGAATTGTAATGGCTTATTAGTTGATTTCACGTGTTTAAATGCTTTCTATACGTAAGATTTAATTCGCTTTAAAGGATAGGTTTCTGTTGAATTTCGCAAAGGCCTAACTGTAGCTCTGAATGCATGCAAATGTTACTGATTTATGCGTCTTGCTTCTTTTAAGCTCTCGAATAAAAACACTTTAATTTTGCTGGCGAAAAACTAATAATTGTAACTTTGGTCTGCATATTGTATTTGTATTCAGGAACTAGCAATGACTAGACCTACAAATAAAATTATACTGCATGGGAAGTGATTCATTTTACCGAACAACATTTGTTTAACTTTTTTTAATCCATGACCGACCAATTGGATTGGTGTTATATTGAAAAGGCTCTTTATAAACCATCAGGAAACATATTTTGTTGTATTTGTCACGGAAAAGTGAATAGTTGGTAACACTTAACGTTTAACAAATTACCTTTTCTCTAGATTTCCGTGTTACTGTTGTGCAGTATGCATTTAATTCGTGGGATTTTTATCAGGGATATTTTGTAAATTCAGATTGCTGCATGTGAAGCTCAGGTCTCAAAGAGTCCTTCTTAAACTGCGTTTTCCTAGGCACGGAACTTTTCGGCAGCGGAGCGCGGAACGCGGAGATTCTCCGCTCGTAGTTTCAGATCAGCGGAATTCTATTTTCCTAGACGCGGAATTTTTCAGCGACCGACTGCGGAATAACCTAGATCTGTTGGTTATTATACCTATCGTACTTCAGATAATTGGATAGCCTTATATTCATTCAACAAGCTTATCGTCAACTGGCGCACTAAATTTACCCGAACTTATTCTGTAACAACACAAAATCACAGGACACCAGTATAACCTCTACAGACTTCTGCGGCGGAAAGCGGACTCCTCTGCTCCAGAAGCGGACAAAGTTAATCCGCGGCGCGGCGCGTTACAATTCCGCTGTCTATGAAAACAGCGCCATTTGATTACATGATGAGCAGAAACCAGCTTACTAACTCCGCTCTCCGCGTTTCGCGCTCCGCTGCCGAAAAGTTCCGCGCCTAGGAAAACCCAGCTTTAAGTGATTCAAGCGTTGAGTAGGCTGTAATTCAGGATTTACTATTGATGCACTCGCTGTATAAGTCATCACGTTCTCGATTCGGTCAAATATACTAATTTTGTAATCAATTGTATATGAAGAGTTTTGCAAACAACGAGATTAGTTTTGTGGGACGTTAGAAATATAAACTTTAAATACCCCGTTGCAGCAAACCTGCACACTCAACTAGTTTCAAATGGTACTTTACTACCTCATGAAGTCACTTACCAACTTTCATCAAAGCACCTTCATAAACTAGCGAGATATTAATTTTTATTTATTCTCCATAACAAAAACATTAAGACTGAGGATGCTGGTTTGCTGCATCAAGGACCATAAAAATCAGATATTTATTTAAATACCAATGGATTACCATTAGATAAAGTAACTTACCAAATTTTACCAATTTATGTTTATAAACAAGCAAGACATCACAAGTTTCTTATTCCCCATAAGAATAACAATATAGCTGCTGATTACGCAGGTTTGCTTCCATGGGGACCACAAAAATGGGGTTTTCATGCAAATATCAGTAAATCCCAACCACATGAAGCCACATACTAAGTTTCATTAGATTCGATTTGTTCATTAATAATAGAGATATAAAATTTTACTTATTCTCCATATCTCCATAAACTAACTATGCCAGGCGCGGCGCCGGCGCGGCGGCGCGCCGCGGGACATAGCGCCTTTGGCCATCCGAAGCCCAGTAAACTGATTAGAACATTGTATCGGAGGGTTGTGAGGTTTTTATATATTCATATTGTAATCAAAATTAGCTATCCGATACGCCGACTCGTAGGTCGATCAGACTAACTTTTGGACGGTTGTTTGAGCATTGCAAAGTGTTATAAAACGTAGTTCAAATAAATATGTCACAAAATTTGTATTTAAACCCGAACAATAACCACTATATATCTAAAATTAATTATTAATGTATGATTATTTTTAACTCCAGAAATATATTAAGACTGATTATTTGTCACTATTCTCTCCTAAAGACTCTTCTTGACGTCATTTTCAAGCTTATATTCATTGGTGATAGAAATTTATATTAAAAGCGTTTATATAAGTTCGGTATAACTTGGGAAATTACTGTGGGGTAAGGAAAATATTGAAATCAAAGTATTGTTAAGATGTTGGAAAATTTATATATAGTGTTTCTGTCATTTAACGTGCGTTAATACTTATTAAGATCATGGATTTTTTAAAATAACGCAAGATTTATACTTTATAATTTTTTTTTATGCCATGTACATTTAATTTGAACACACAAACTTATACAACAGTATTTGTGATGTACTTTTTTATTAATTTATTAATTTACCTGACCGAAATTCAAAACATTTTAAAGTTTGTTTTAGTTTTTTTATTTTTTATGAACAATTGTAACATATATACCAGACATAAAGTATAAGTTATTGTGTTTCTTTATTATAGATCTTTTTTTGCGACACCTAACGAAACCCATTCTAGTTATTATAAAAATACCAGGAAATCAAGTTGACGAGAAAGCTTGTCGTAAGTGCGAGTGTTTCAGCTATTGCATATCTAAGTTTAAAACATATCAAATGAACCGACAAATAAAATACTCGGCGACGCCGTATTAAATTACTTTTGCAGCGCGGCGAATGTAGTAGAGTGTATCTGCCCCCCGCGCCATCTGCCGTTGCACCTGCCGTTCCGGCTATAAAACCTGGAGCTGTCCACAGAGGGCTTACAGTCTGAAGCCAACAGTCTAGCTAGCTGTTTGTTGGAGCTGTCCGTAATAGCATCTCTAGTATAGAGTTGGTACCACTATATATTAGAGATGCTACCTTAGCTTAAGGCATGTCTGTGTATTATTAAGCATGTTAGAATAACGCTTGTAGTTTGCTGCTAGTAAATGTAGTTAGTGTATCTGATTGTGGTGTTTGGTGTTGGTTTTTTGAAGTGTTTTATTTACTGATGAAATATGTACTTTTCTTTCACGCTCTACAAGTGGGTAAAGTCTTTAAATATGTCAGGGGGGTTTATAATACGTTTCTCAAATAAACACCTTTCCTAACCCCTTACAAAAAGGTATGGCACGAAAACCGACCTTAAGTCATTACGGCGCGCAAACCGGATGACTTTACCTATCTTAGCCCTTACTCACGAGAAACAGATTCAGTCAGTTTGCTTATTTTTTGTTAAATTTAAGGGGACCTTGGTCAGGTAATTATTGAACTTCGGTTCGTAAAACTCTGACGCCTACACAGTGATGAACGTCCTTGCGGTTTCAGAGTGCGCGACTGTTGTAAACTGACCATATTGCTTATCTTAGGGGGATACATCTTCGGGGAAATAAACTTAAGGGGACCTTGGTCAGGTATTATTGTACTTCGGTTCGTAAAACTCTGACGCCTACACAGTGATGAACGTCCTTGCGGTTTCAGAGTGCGCGACTGTTGTTAACTGACCATTTTGCTTTTATTTATTTTTTTTTTTTTTGGGGGGGGGGGATAACTTTTCGGGGGAGAGGTTAGTGTTCCGTTATCAGGTTTATTGCCTATAATTGCGAGCTTTAAACTAGTCCTCTTCTCCTAATACAGAGCGGGGAATAGAGCAGTTTGTGGTCAAAGTGAGAATCACTTACTGCTCTATTCCCCGCTTTGGCAAAATGTTCAGATGTCCTTGGGGACTTAGAAAATTCAGAAAATTCTCGTCTCTTAAAATACTGGAAGATATGTATTGATTTTTCTGGAGAGATTAATGTTTAGTTATTACAGAATTCAGATCCGACCAAGGGTATAGCAGTAATAGTTAAAAACAACTATTTTGAAGGTCAAATCTAAATAATTTATTTATTTCTAGTTTAACATATGCCAATTGGGTACTAAAATTACGCAGATTGATCAGAGGAACAAGTTGGTGCAAACATAATTCAGATATGACCAAGGGTATAGCAGTAATAGCTAAAAATAACTATTTTGAAGGTCAAATCTAAATAATTTCTTTATTTATAGTTTAACATATGCCATGTGGGTACTCAAATTACGCAGATTGATCAGAGGAACAAGTTGGTGCAAACAGAATTCAGATCCGACCAAGGGTATAGCAGTAATAGCCAAAAACAACTATTTTGAAGGTCAAATCTAAATAATTTCTTTATTTCTAGTTTAACATATGTCAAGTGGGTACTCTACTGACACGGCTCAGCAAGACGAACCATAAGGTGCAGTCAGAATTCAGATCCGACCAAGGGTATAGCAGCAACAGCGAAAAAACAACTATTTTCAAGGTCAAATCTAAATAATTTCTTTATTTCTAGTTTAAAATATGCCAAGTGGGTACTCAAATTACGCAGACCGATCAGAGGAACAAGTTGGTGCAAACAGAATTCAGATCCGACCAAGTGTATAGCAGTAATAGCCAAAAACAACTATTTTGAAGGTCACATCTAAATAATTTCTTTATTTATAGTTTAACATATGACAAGTGGGTACTCAAATTACGCGGATTGATCAGAGGAACAAGTTGGTGCAAACAGAATTCAGATCCGACCAAGGGTGTAGCAGTAGCCAAAAATAACTATTTTAAAGGGCAAGCCTATATAACTTCTTTATTTTTGGCTTAAAGTTATTGTGCGATGTAAAACTTGGTGGGGGGACTGGTATGGTGGGGGGACTGGTGTGGTGGGGGGAAGAGTCGAGTACCTAACCTACGCGCAAACGCTACATCACTATATGTCTAGCTCTTGCGCGGTACACATGGATTCACAAATACAAGACAATAATGTTTCTTCCACATCTTTATCTTTTAATATTTACCAAGCTGACACTAATGAATCGACTGATCAAATACATGTACAAGAAGTGTCTACCACAACATCCTCTGATACAGAAGCAATTACGTTATCCTTGATGGGATTTAACTAATGGATATTTTATTCATAGTCTTCCTCCCCGCTCCAGCTGCCATCTGCCGCCTGCCACCTGCCGCCTGCCATCTGCCGTCCGCCATCTGCTCCGCCCCCACCACACTTTTACCCCCACCATTTTGTTTGATACCAAAACGCTAGCTAGCGAATAGTCAGTACACCTCCGGCTCTCGACCGGTGAACATCGAGCTCTCCGAGACGCTCTTCACAAAATAACAATATCATTTCACTCAAGATCTGATAGATGTTTCTATTTCATTGCCGTCAGGTATTATTTCCACCTGACAGCAATGAAATGCAAACACCTAACAGAACAGATAGGTGTCGAAAACACAACATGGACTCTGCGCAGGAATCAAAGTATCTACCGCCTTTCATCAGAAAGCGAAGTGATGGCCGCAACTGAATTATTGTAAATAAAATAAAGTAATATTTGTAATAGTACTACCTCGCACTCGTATCATTCGATTGTTTCATTCGATGGTTTTCATTCGATATTTATTATCGATTAACTATCGAATCACAATCGAATGATACGAGTGCGAGGTAGATTTTTTTTAAAAAAACTTCACCGTGTCCTTGAACTTTGAACTGTACCTCATTACGTCACAAAACCGCCTACGTCACTGGCTCAGCCTCAGATGACGTATTTAATGACTCAGCACTTCCGGTCACGTGACCGGAAGCCATAAATCACTTGGCCCAGAAGCCCCAAATGCCCACTACTAAAGTACAACTTTAACTCTCCCTTCCTTAATTGATCAGATACTTTTTTTGATACTATATGAAAGAGAGAACCAAAAAGTGTTGTTTAGCTAGTTTCATAATTTGTTCATTATTGAATGCCCCCAGAATCAATGAGCAATGGCCTCCAATGCCAGGTATGGTAATTGAAATATAGGTTTATGTACCTTCAGTCAAAAGTTCAATTTTAGTAGGTTTCATCATACTCATTCAAACTCATTCATATGTTTCATAACTCTTGTTCCATTATCAGGAACTTACTCATTCTTCTGTTTTAGAAACAATTCTCGACAAAAATGAAACAATTATATATATATATATATATATATTTACAATTACAACACATACTCATTCACATTTAATCATTACTTGTTATACATGAGTCTGTGTCTATTGCTGGCTGGCAGAATAATTAATTCATGTTTAAATGAGCACCTTTCTGTGTTATTATTTTCATATTTACTTTAAATGTTTTAATTTTAGACCAGTATTTTTCTAATACAGAGAATTTAGTTTTTTAAGTCTCTCATGATGGAACAAAAGTTCTAAAACATATGTAGTAAAATTGTACAGGAATTGAACTGTTGACTGAAGGTACGTAAACATATATAGACCCCCCTATCAATTGGTAACTTTATTTATTTATTATGGTAGCCCTATAAACAAAATGTATACGCATGTTGGTTGCTTTACTGACATAGTTGTTTAATGAAGATTAAAACCGAGACAACATAAATTCTCCTTCAAGGATCAAAATAAGACCTTGGCACGAGAAATTTATGATTAGGGAAGCGTTTTCTGAAATTGACGACTCTATGTAGAGTCATATTTGGGACGATTTGGAAAACAGTCTTGATTATTTAGGTGTCAGTAATATTAAAATACCCCCTGTAGCAGCAAACCTGCGTACTCAGCGAATTTCCAATGCATATATATGTATCTTAATACCACATAAAGCCACATATCAAGTTTCATCAATATACATTCATAAATAAACGATTTATGACATTTTAATTATTCTCCATAAGAATAACATGGCGGCTGAGTATGCAGGTTTGCTGAAGCAAGGAACACAAAAAATGGGGTTTTATACAAATTTCAATATAACTCGTGTAGGTAAAGCCACATACCAAATTTCATTAATTTATTTTCATAATGAAGGGAGATAACATGTTACTTATTCTCCATAAGAATAACATGGGGCTGAGTACGCAGGTTTGCTTCTACGGGAGCCTTTGGTAAAAAATAGTTTTTTTGAGCAACTATCAATGTTACACAACCAGATGAAGCCGTATAGCAAGTTTCGTAAGTATACGTTCACAAACAAGCGAGACATACAATTTTTATTTTCCTCCATAAGAATAACATTAGACAACGTACTGTGTTTAGCACTTTCAATATCTCGGTAACAAATTGACGTAGAGAAATGATAAAAATACCAAATTGTGTGTTTTTTAAGCTGAGTCCAATGGGAAACACTAAAATTTGACTATTTCCACAATTATATGTAAAAAATTCAAAAACCCCATTTTTGGGGTACAAAACCCCCCCAAAATACCCCTTCGAATAGAGCGATCTGGCTGGTTTTCGAACTTAAAGTCATAAATGTTGCTTTACACGTTTATACCAAATTTCATCAAAATCGGATAATTTGTACGAGAGTTATCGTGCTCACGGACTTATATATATATATATATATATATATATATATATAGTTTCGAGCGAATGGTGTTTTTGGGGTCTGGGGACCTCAAAACGAAAAGTTATCATTGTCCCGGGCCTAGGTCTTACCATGCCGACTACGGTAATAGCTTCTTCCCTATAGGGGAAATTCGCTAAAACATTAAGTTGGGTAAAGTGTTGAATACAACACAAATCAATAGAATGTCATATTTCATATGGTTGTGGATATAATTATATCAAATCATAAACACAGTATTGTTGCCTAAAGATTGTTAATAAACTTCAGGTATTTTTAAAACGTTGATTTTGGAATGCATGTATTCAAATAAGTTTAGTTTATAAAACAACATTTACGTTTGAACTTCTGAGGAACTGCAGGTTGTATTCCTACGTGAGAATCTTTCTTAATCAAATGACTAATATAAGAAACATTTTGATTGGACTTTGTTTTTATAAATTGTGTATCTAGTATTATACGAGTAGTTTGAATCTAGTTGCAGGTTATCTGTTATCATTTTACAACATTACCTTAATAAAGCAAACATATTAAATTTTAATTTTTTGTGTATCTCGGCTATGTAAGATATCCTGTATTAATTGTCTCAATAAAATACTCGTTAAAGAATTACTGCATATAACTAAATACTGAAAATGGTTTGTTTAAGCTATTTTTTTCGTAATACACTGTAAAAGGAAGTTTGTTTAAATAGAAAATTGTATTTTTTCTTTTAGGTAAAAGCTAAATAATCAGCTGGAGACCTTAATTTATAAAACATTAAATTGTGAATTCAAGAATCAAAGTTTATAGTAAGTTCTGTGTTTGCAGATCATTTCATATCAAACACAACGTTTCCTTAATAAATGGTTTCATTTTAAGCTCTACAGAATTAAACTTGCACTCAAGTTGGGAACAAAGGAACAATTTAGAAATTCCTCATAAGGAACAATTACGGAATAACAGGTCGTCACTTTCGGCTTCCAAGTTTTGAACATATATTGCATTCCTCTACGCGCATGTTCCCAGGTAAACTAATTGTCTCAACATACTCGTGTCTCTCTGAAAATATACTGTCAGTAAATAAAGGGTATAAACTGACACATAATTTCTTCTTTTTAACCCAATGTTAGTCAATAAATTCCTTAATCTTCATTCTATTTTTGTTAGAAATGAAAGTACGTTGTTGAACACATTTAGCAAGTTATTGTGTTTTTTGTTCATCATTGATACTCACAGTAGCACTCCACATCCCCCCCCAAAAAAAGTTAAAAACAACAGGGTTATGGGGCCACATATTCCAAATATACCCAAAAAACATTAATGAAGAAATACCGGACTTTTTATTTTGTATATACAACAACATGTAGGAATAAATTAAATATTCAAAACTGTTATCATTTCAAAACTCCATTTAAAATATATTCAGCGTTTATATTTCTAATGGTATAGATGCAGTTTTTATAATATAATTACACTTTATGAATAAATACAAAATGATTGAGCAATATTTGTATATAATTCATGAATAACTAAAACTTCAACCATTAACCAATAACACCTCAAACATCAACCAATAACACCTCAAACATCAACCAATAACACCTCAACCATCAACCAATAACACCTTAAACATCAACCAATAACACCTCAACCATCAACCAATAACACCTCAACCATCAAACAATAACACCTCAAACATCAACCAATAACACCTCAACCATAAACCAATAACACCTGAAACATCAACCAATAACACCTGAAACATCAACCAATAACACCTGAAACATCAACCAATAACACCTCATCAACCAATAACACCTCAAAATTAACCAATAACACCTCAACCATCAACCAATAACACCTCAAACATCAACCAATAACACCTCAAACATCAACCAATAACACCTCAACCATCAACCAATAACACCAAACATCAACCAATAACACCTCAACCATCAACCAATAACACCTCAACCATCAACCAATAACACCTCAATCATCAACCAATAACACCTCAACCATCAACCTCTGTGGGTGAGATTAAGCCACTTAACTTGCTATTTGCATGCGTCAACGTAGACTGATCCAACATTCCATTAGGCAACATCGCCACTTGGTATAAACAATAGCCTACTCGAAATGTTCCTCTGTTTGATGTTCTTCATCATCCTTTCTCCCAGGTTTGAATGAAAATTTATTAATTTTTTCAAAACGTTTTCTGGCAAAACGTAAAACTATGATATATATCTAAGTAATAGATTGAGAATTGAACCAAGCCTAAATTATATTTCTAAGCATAATGCCACTAACTACATAACGGATAAAAGATTTCTTTAAAAGAATCATTGTATTTTACAAAGACAGAAATTTGTATAAAGAGTTTAATTTTACTAAAGCGAGACGAAAGTAAGTACTTCTTATATCAACTTTGCTGTCCACTTCTCCAGCAAGTATTTTCTTATAAAGTTAAACCGATTTTATATCAAGGTTTCGTGATTTTATTTAAATTT
Organism: Allygus modestus; assembly: GCA_963675035.1. Classification (NCBI taxonomy): domain Eukaryota; kingdom Metazoa; phylum Arthropoda; class Insecta; order Hemiptera; family Cicadellidae; genus Allygus; species Allygus modestus. The sequence goes on along the minus strand of OY776112.1, from coordinate 481,054,880 downwards.
TTATATTGACATTTGGTTTATTTAAACAAAAGAAGCTGTAGTATGTTCAGTTTATAATTAACTTAGCTGGAAATAAAATGTAATTTATTGCTATAATTTAATAAGGAAATTCTGCGCCATTATTTATTTATTTAATTATTTTCAACAGTCAACATCATTACAGTCATAACAATATCATGTAGCTGAATCACAAACATTAGATCGTTTAGGTAAAAACTGTGCTACTTATAACATACAGGGAAAATCTTGGGGGACCTTCAACATTTTAAAAATTGACAAAAGATGGTACACCTGAAGTTAATACTACTATGCGAATGTAATTAGATCATTTTAACTTAGTAAAAGTAAAGATAAAACAAAAGAAAATGCCTTTCAGATATGAATACAAGTTTTTTTGGGGACCTAGTCGTGACTCGACGAAATAAAACTAGGTAATATGAAGTAAAAGTAACATAATATTCATGCAAATACTGCCAACTTTAAACAATGAACAACACTGCATCCCAAGTCGCCGGTTAACATTAATGTAAATGACATAGTCCCGCATCAGCCGCTAGGGCGCAGTATGTTCAATAATCAGTTGCCCTGCTGGGTAGTTCCAGTGTTAATGATAGTTGAGAGAGAAATGGCCGTGATATTTTACACCTCTACTATACCAATTAAACAATTACCATAATACATAACACCTGAGGAAAATTTATTTCTGAAATGTGGATGAGCTATGGTTCCACAGACTGCGGAATTTATGGCAGGAAGTGCAGAATTTTCTGCTGCGGAGATTCCACCGCGTAAAATCCGGAGAGGTGGTTCCTTTGTACTTCGTAAATAACGGTGCGGAAATTCAGTTGTGTCCAAACTAGTGACGAGTATGGATAGGAAGAGGGAAGCCCTCGTGGCTTTGATGCTTTATGATGACATTGATAGCACCGGACGGGCACTACTCTCAGACCAGTATGATTTGTCCGCCGGGCGGAACCGAACATTCCGGATGCGTAAACGCACGTCAGTAGAGAGAAACTAGGAAAGAGGGGCCGTAATCGGCGCTTTTTTCCCATGTTATTCTTATGGGGATCAGTTTTTGCGCCGACGCCCGATCCCGCCTTACACAAGTTTCCTGTACTAGTACCCTTGCCACATTTTCCCCATCCTCTATATTTAAAATCTAACTTTGGATTTGTCAATTTGTCTAATGCATTAATAAATCCCAAATTAACTATTACGGTCGAATTAAAAACTGCAAACTTACTGATTTTTGCACCCTAATTTCCTTTTTGACCCTTGCCATACTTTTCCCAATTTTAAAATTTGCATTCATTTTAATACATCCTTTGCATAAATCCACGAGTTCTGGCTACTTGGGAACCCGAGCCATTTGACATATAATAAATCACCTTTCCTCCTAATTACCTTCTCTACCAAATACATGTCTTTATATTTAGTCTTTAACAATTCTTCTGTATAAAATCCTCCTTTGATTATATTGCCATTTTCATCTTTCAAAATATAAGTCACAGGCTTTGTTTTCTTAACTTCTGCTATTGTAAAAAGCTCTCCCGTCCAGTTAGGGGTATATCCTTTACTAAATACATGTTTATATTTAGATATCCTTACACTATCCCCCACCTTATATCTTGGCTTTTTAACTTGTACTTTAGATGCTAACCTTTCATGTACATCTTTAGAGTTCTTAGCACTTACTTGGTTAGGCTTCATCCCTATGGATCTATGTACTTTATTATTATATATCCTTATTAACTTTGGAAGTAAATCCAACCACTTGTAACTCCCTTGTGCACTAAACTCTCTATACAACCAATTCTTTAAAGTTCTCTGGAACCTTTCCACAATAGCCGCCTTAGTTGTAGAGTAAGTGTGGTAGTGATTAATATTTAGAATTTTCATTAGTTTGGTAAAATGTTCATTAAAAAATTATTTTCCGTTATCAGATTGAATATTTTTAACTCCCTTTGGGAGAATAGTTTTTATAGCTTCTGTGACTACTAATCCAGTTTTATTCTTTAGTGGAGCAGCATAAGCTTTTTTAGAACATGTGTCTATTAAAGTTAAAATATATTTATTCCCAGAATTCTCTCTAGCATAATTCCGCATATCTATTAAATCTATTTGAACAGTTTCGTTTATACCCAACACCTTAAAAGACCTTCTAACAAAGTTCTTTCTCGCGGGCTTATGCAATTCGTAAGCAATTTTTTCCATTTTTTATTCTTTATTTTTAATGTTAACGTATCTGCCAGTCTCTGTCGTTTCAAAAACACCTCCATTGCTACCAATTAACATACCATCACTCATTCTTTGATATACATAGTTTTTTGGCAAATATGCCTCTCCATCTAAAGTCTTAAATCCGCTTAAAGATATAGGGTCTGCAACCAACAATTTAGGATTGTACATCATCAAATCGATTTCATTATTGTCTTGCATAAATTTATTAGTTTTATTGTTAAACCTTAATGCATGTGATTTTAAACAAATATCAAATTTAATATTGTCTTGTCTAAAAGTTTTAATATTATCGTCATACCTCAAAACCTGTGACATTAAACAAATATCACTCCTATCTTTGCCTTCAGGTACATTCTTTATTAATTTGTCCTCTGCATCCCACATATCTCTATCTAATGTTAATACATTATAATTTTTATCCCCCTGTTTTATTATGCTTTTCTCACCTTTTGTTAATATTTGCTTAACAACAGCCACATCATTTGGCAATGTTCCAGGTAAAATGTTTGTTAATTGCTTATTTTTACCATCAAATTTAAGACCGTCTAAAGTCACAGTCTGATGTTTTGTAACACAATCGTTCTCATCAACAGCGGGTTTAACACGAACTAGCCTTTTATTATTAAAATCCCAAAAGTTTAGATCCATTTTTGGTACTTGAGAGACGTTTACAACATCATCGCTTTCTTTACCAGCCAACAAATTACTTATTTTTCGCTTTTTGGCATTCCAAATACCATTCCCCGATTCCAAAAATTCATAATTATTTTTGTCTTGTACAAAGACACCATCTTTTCTTATTAAAGTTTGCTCTAATGTGGGTACATCGGTTGAGCTTTCACCTCGTTTAACATTAGTAATTTTGCGTTTATTCGCGTTCCAATTATTACTCTTGGATTCTAAAAACTTATATTTAGTATTACCTTGTACAAAAGCATCACCTTTTCTAGTTAACGTCTGCCCCAAAGTCGATACATCATCAGTAAACTCCCCACCTTTAACACTACTAATTTTATAATTTAAAGCATTCCAACCATCATCTTTTAGATTTAAAGTAGTTTCTTTAAAACTTCTAGCTTCTGGTTTACTATACGGGTTATATACGCGATAAAATTTATCTATCATCTTTTTATTTAATAAACAATTCCACTTTCCCTCAATTCTTCTATGATAGAATCTATCTCATTATCCACTCCAGAATTTCTTTATAATCAGCTTCCAAAATCTCTTTATAATTTTGCAAATCAACCTGACTATAGTTTACGGGTTCTTTTAAAGTTAACAATTCCCACAATCCCTTTGTCCCTTTATAAATTGTTTCTCCAACTGTAACATCATCATTGGCAATTTGAACTTCCTGATTCCCAATAAAAAATTTTTTTCCTTCTCGCCTAATACCATATGTGGTGTCTGTCATACTACTTCTACTAAGGTAATTTCCTAAATAGTCTGATGCTAAAAGACCAAAATCTAATTTTTGCGGTGTTATCTGGGTTATTCTTGGTATTCTAGACGGGGTCTTTTCTAAAATCATTGGGAGAGCTGGCCTCTCTGTTTTTGTGGCTAAATTTTTTAATTCTTGCAAAGGCTCTATTAACGGTTGGAATGTTTGGAACCTCTCTTCAGCCTCTAGAAATTTACCACGTTTTAACGCCCCATATTTTTCTCTTATTTGTTTTGCAGAGTCTACCAATTCTTGTTGAATATTTGTTTTCATTTTATTTACATTTTATTTATCTCATTTGTCAAAGGATTATACTCAAACACTTTATCGTGTATTATTAGGCAATATGCAGACGTGTTTGAAGGGACATTTTCTGCAGTTTCAATTTCTAATTTAATATCTACAACCCCCTCTTTTATTGATTCATTCTGCCTAGAACAATCTATTACAATTAGAGGATATTTCTTTATAAAGTCAGCTCTGTTAAACATAGGATCGGGGACGGTGTTGTAGTAACTCTCCCTAAACCTCACAAACATCTCATAAGCTTTAGAGGCATCTCCATTTTCAAAGTCGAGATTTAAATCACTATAAGGATAATATTCAGAGTTTAAAAACACTTTGAGATTTTTCAATTTACAGTGATCAAATTCATCAGTTCTTTTTCGTGCACTGTTGTCCCTACCAGTTTGGAAACCAAATATAATATACCTGGGCTTCTCCAAACTCGAAGACGTCTTAACTGACCATGTATGTCTCTTGGTTTCGGGGTATGATGGGAGTTCGTGTAGCTCCAAACTTCTAAATGCAATTTGCAAATTTTTATTTTGCAAAAACATCTTTTGTAATTGAAGCTTCTCCCCATCAGATGGCACCACATGCGGCATCACCCACTGAATCGATTTAAGTGTAATTTTAGGAATAGGGTCGACCCCAGTTGGAGCATTAGATGTTGTTAATATACAATTTAAGTCGTTTTTGGATCTTTTCAACACCAATTCTTGTTTAACATTTACTAAAACCTTATTAAAATCCTCAAACACACCCATTAACAGCTCTAACGGGACACAAGTACTAAACTTGCCGCTTTTATGGAACTCCTTTAAATTTTCATCAGAATCAAATGCTACATTTGACAATTTCGTTGTTTTATTGTAAGAGCACAATATTTTCATAAGACTGGAAATTCCCGGATTTCTTACAATATCTATTTCTTTACCAGCAACTTCGTATCTAATTTCGTCAAATAAGAATGCAAATGCATTATTTATAAAATGTCCTTTATCATGATTCTCTATTTCTCCTTTAATATACAGATAACTCCTACATGGGAGTGTTAGTAAATCTTGATTATTTATGCATATTCGAATTTCATCGGAATTATTTATTGCTAAAGTGTTGTGTGGAACATAGGAGTGATTTGTAATTTTAACCACGCTATCGTCGTATTGGAATTTTCCTGTAACGTCTAGAAAATCTACCATTTTTATTAATAGAAAATTTTAACTTCAACCCAATTGATCGCAGAAACCTGGCATTTTGCACACTCAGTCCGTTCTTGTAAATTCTCATATCTTTTTTATATGACAAGTAATTGTAGTTTCTTCTTTATTAAAGTCAATTGGCTTGTCGTGTTGATCTGCAAATGTAATGCTAACAACATCTAAACTTCTCTTATTTACAGGGAAGTATATAATATTTCTGGGGACCTCAATAATTTTGTAGCCGGGAGGAGCTTCTGGGTAAAAACTGTGTATGGTGTGTGATTTGTCACCATTTAAATAAGACCCATTCGCAATATTACATTTTACTCTAATCACATTTACATTATTTATGTTGATTTTATTTACGGATTTAAACGCAATATCTGGAGTAGAAAATCCTTTAAATCCCAATAATTCAGACCCTAAACACGGTTTTGTAAAATCAAACACATGGCTAGAATGCAATGTGGCTTTCATAGTTTTATTATCGGCTATAAGTACAAAATCTGGGAGTTGCTTTTGAATTTCCTTCGCAAGCTCAAACACTTCGTATGTACCTTCAGCAATTTCAATTACATTTGGAGCTTTGTGATCGTAATAATACACATCCTCACCCTCGTCTATAGTTAATTTTGTGTCTTTAAGTTTATTTAATTTTGGAACTAGCCCTTTGTAAAATATAAATTTGACTTTTGTATTAATTAATGCTACTTTATTTTGTATAATAACTTCAACTTTACCATCTAATGCCCGGTTTAATTCGTCAATTGTAACCTCCCCTTTTGGGGTTGTAATTTTGTGCATTTTGTAATATGTCAAAGTATTTAGAGGTTTTTTAACATTAAATATAGAATTATAACTTTGAAAATCTACCAGTCCAATTACATAATCACCATTTAATTCTATAGGAGGAAAGAACACCGACTTCAACTCTGGCTCTGTACCCGTAAATGTTATAGTAAATGAATCCATTTGTATAAACTAAAATTTTTCAGAAATGATAAACATAAAATTCCACAAATGGAACTGTTTAAATCTTGTATTTGATCAGTTGTATAGTAAATTTTAGATGGTACAAAATATTCAATTACCTCTTTTGGAGGCTGTATTCCGAATGGGTCAAAATATATTACAATATCTTTATTTTTACGATATGCTGTCCAATGTGTGCCCCTGTCACTGTCTAAATTAATAATTCCACATTCTCTTACTTTTGGTCTCTGTTTTCTTAGCTCGTTTTTTAGGTACACTCCTCGAAAGTGAGGCACGTCTCTTGTGGCCTCTAACAGCTGAAAGTTGTCCATCTTTTTTATTAAATTTTAATCCCATTCCCATTTTTGCCTTGGCCTTCATCAAATTTGTCACTGCATAAGCTGCTGCTTTTTCGGCCAGACTGGCGTCCTTTGCCGAAACCCTAGTCCAAGCCTGGTCCGCTAATCTCATATCTGCCTTGTTCCGGGCGGCTGTATCAGGATTATTCATGTAGAATATGTCGTGCTCTTTACAATAAGAGTCTAGCTTATTTTTTGGAGGTACATTTCTGGCTAAATTTTCACGTATCTTAGTTCCAGGACCACAATATGTATATGACGGTATGTGGAGGGGGAAAGGAAGGTTGTTTATAAGGGTATTTAACAAGCCACGGCCTCTATATGGCTTTAAGAATAATCCCTTACCTTGGACCTTTTTACACTTTCTCTTTGCCATTTTTATTATATAAAAAATGTCATTTATTCAACAAAAGAACAAATTTAAAATAGCACATAAAGAAAATACACCAAAGAAGTTGGGTCTATTTCCTAATAATATTCGCTGTCTTATAATAGGGCCTAGCGGTTCGGGGAAGACCGTTGTAATTTATAACTTAATTGTAAAAAAGCAAGGATTAAAGTTTACAAATTTATATATAATATCCAAATCTTTAGAACAAGAAAAATATAAAAAAAATAATTGAAATATTCCGTCTGTGTGATGAAGTTAAATTAGACACATATTCAAACTGTGAAATCACACCAAATGATGTAGAATCACACTCAATAGTTGTATTTGACGACATAAATAGTCCAAATATCACACAATTTTTCTCAATGGGCAGACACAAAAATATTAACAGTTTTTACTTGTGTCAATCTTACAGTAAAGTAAACAAACATTTACGTGACAATGTTAATTTTCTAATATTATTTAAACAAGACGATTTAAATTTAAAACATGTGTATAACAATCATGTGGGAAATGATTTTTCATTTAACCAATTTAGAAATCTCTGTCATCAATGCTGGGACAGGTCTAAATATGGCTTTTTTGTAATAGACAAGGAAAGGCCAAAGAATAATGGGAAATATAGATTTATGTTTGACCAATTTTATAATGACCGAGGGCAAGAGTGTTAATGCTATCCAGAATAAACCTCTTGTCGTCATCAAAAGAGAGTACCTTTTTGTTCATCGTTAATGTTTGAAGATGGTGGTTTGTGGATTTAATTTTTGTAACATTCTCATAGTAATCTTCCCCGGTTGCAAGACAGTTTAAGTAATGTTGGTGTCTTAAGAGATGTTTAACTGTAGCATTGTCAGCCCCCTTTGCCTTTTTAACCTCTAGCTCATTTTGCTTTTCTTTTTCGTATAACCATTGTAAAGGAATGAAAGAGTATAATTTTGGCCTTAAACCACAATATTCATACATAACTTGACCATTTAATTCGTCTTTAAACTTGCCCGTAACTTTTTTATTTTTATCAGAGTATAAGAAATGGTCTTTACTATATGCAGAGGTGTCGAAACAGTCCAAGTCACATTGTATTTCCTTGTAAAAGTCCTCTGTTACTATAGAATAAAGAAGGCTGTCTGTGTCTGTCATTAGGAACTTTTTATTCTTAAATTTTGACATATAATTATAGTGGAAATCATACATTATTACTTTACTGATATCCAAAATGGTCATTCCTAAATATATTGGTTTATCAAAATTTACAATTAATTTATTTAAATGTACAGCATGCAAATTGTTATCGAACATTTTGCTACAGTCAAACCTTGGCTTTGTAACGTACTTTGTTAACTTAGACTCGTCTACAAGATGTATATCACGAAACTTACGTTGGTTCATAATTGTTCGACCAAAGAGACTGTTATTTAACAGTTTGTAAAAGTCTTTTTCAAAATCATGTTTAGCTTTTTGTCGCTTTTCAATATTAAAATTAATATAGGGTGCAAGCCATTTCGACTGTCTAAATTTTAAAATTCTGTGGTATTTTGTAACTACCAAACCCAGTTCTTCGTATTTTTTTAGTGCTTTATAATGCAAAATATATTTAGTTTTGTCATTTAAATTTGGTATTAATTTTCCATTCATTTTTTCTGGTGCGAGCGGGTAGTCATTATGCAAATCGTGTAAACTTTTATCGTATTTTAAATCAACTTCCAAAATAAATCCAAAGTTTTCATTTTGATTGTATTTATAATCTTTCTCATTTGTCCATCTAAAGCCATCGATGGGCAACGACTCGCACATTGCTGTAGAGTATAGCGAGTTACAGTCTAAGTATACAAGATATGTGCTTTCTTGATTTGGGTCATAATATTCGCCCATGTACTTATTATTGGCTTTAGCATAGCGCGTGGAAATCATACTTACACCGCCTCTAATGGCATGTTCTATAAACAAATGCATGTCAATGTCACGAAATAATTGTAATTTTATGCCGGTCATTCTAAGACATGCCTCCCATGTTAGTCCAGGCAGTGAGTACATATGAACAGGGTCGAGTTTATAATCCTTTAAACATAAGTCCCTAAATGTCTCAAACACATCAGCCAATAACAAAACATCTGTTTTAAGGTATAAATCGTGATATTCTTTTAAATTCTTTATATTAAAATGATTCCATACGTTTTTAGCATGTTCATATTGTGCAGGAGATATACATTCTTTAGTTAGACTACTGTAAAATGCCTCTATGGGTGGGAGAGGCTCTAACAACTTTTCTGGTCCTGTCATGTATTCGTACGGAAATTCGCCCTTACGTTGTAGTAGTGGATTGTCTATAAATCTAAATGTATTTAAATTGGAAGCTAATTTGCTTAAGGGAAGGGACAGAAAGTTGTAGGAATCCAAAAATACTAAATCATCAACAGAGAATGAAATATACTTTTCCATATCTTTGGCTATGCAATTCAATTTGCGATTAAATTTTCCTAAGTTTTGCATTATTAAATGTCCATCATAGTTTTTAAGATTGTGGAAGAATACTGGAATTTTCTTGGTTACTTTATAGTTTAAATTACAAGAGTTATGGGAGGGCCCTCTGAACTCACCTGTTAAGTGACAATGGTCGCGCACTTTATCACACAGTAACGGCTGGTGGCATATGTGGCAGCGTGTAGAGTTTTGAAATAACGTCTCTTGCTCTGGAGTCATTACAAGGGGAACATATACTCCCATTTGACTTTTAATAAAGTCATAAGTTTTAAATAGTTTTTCGAAAAACACATCCATTACATTTTCACCACTGTACAACTCTTCGTAAATAATTTTAGAATCTCTCACTACAACATAAGCAAATCCAGAAGCAGTGTGTTTGTTAGAGTTTATAAAACATTCGAAATCTGCATAAATCACAAAGGGAGCTTTAAGTTGATATTTGTAATTCGTAAATTGTAATGTATCTTTTTTAGACATTTGTACTCTTTGGGCAACAAAGGTTTTACAATATGTTATGTGACGTTCCAATATATCTTTAGTGTAAAAAAGTTGCACACAGAACTTGCAAAAATATTTCTTATTATTGTATTTTGTAGACCGTAGCATTAACTTATCAAAATCACGAATTAAACAGTAATGTGATTTGCGGCTTTGTTGTAAAAGCAGCAGGTTTGCGTGCGTATTACTATTTAGTTTAGTTATTCTCAATGGATATATTAATTGTCCTTCAATTCCATATACATTAACACTTATATTATTTTGTTTTTCAAATTTATCAATGTCGGATATTTTTACGGGATATTTTATATTTGTCATATTTAACTGACCTATGTGGGGTTCGTAGTAAAATACTTGATTTGCATGTTCTCCATGATTCCTTGGATTTAATTTTGCTAAAATACTCCACACAAAACATTTATTATCACTTTTTTTAATATTTAAAACAGCGTGTTTTGATTTTATATTTTCTGGTGTGGGGATGTATGACTTGGGAGTTAGGGGTTTATACTTGTAAACATGCAGCTGCCAGTATTTAGTATGGTCATATATCCATCCACTGCCTTCTGATTGAAATTTGTGTAAAGATGTGTCGATTTTTAAAAGTGAATTTTTAATTTGTGTCTTTAATTGTGCTTTCTCAATTGATAAATTAGTTAAACTTCGAAAGTTAGCAATAGTTTCTTTATCAATTAATAATTCACCATTCTTACTAACTGTGTGTTTGATAAATTTCACTCTCCTAATAAGAATCCATTTTATTGGTAAAGGACATGATTGAAGGGTGTTTAATATATCCGCGGACTCACCTTGAAACTTAAACACATTATAGGGTCGCTTGTCACATCGTAGGTGGTGGCGTTTCTTGTCACAGGTGATGACTCTCTTACACACATTACAAGTATTGTGGTTCTCTAGCATATGCATTTTAAAATTGCGATTGTCAAATATTTGATGGCATTTTTTACAAATTTTAGGAATAACTTTGTGAATGTTACGATAGTGTCTGATTAAATTGCTTCTGTTGGAGCAGGGCGCGGAGCAGATAGCACAGGACAACATGTTCGATGTAAATAAATTTTGAGATGACATTACTCTGGTTTTTATAAACAAAAATTACCATTTTTTAATGTTAAATTAGACAAAAATTGTTTAACAGCGGTTTTAAATTATAAATTTTAACAAGTTTAATTTACGAATATGAGAGTTTAAAAATTACAATTTTTAATGTTAAATTATACAAATCATTTAACAATGGTTTTAAATTATATACTTTAACAAGTTTACGAATATGAGAGTTCAAAAATTACCATTTCTAATGTTAGATTAGACAAATCATTTAACAATGGTTTTAAATTATATACTTTAACAAATTTACGAGTATGAGAGTTCAAAAATTACCATTTTAATTTTAAATTAGACAAAATCATTTAACATTGGTTTTAAATTATATACTTTAACAAGTTTAATTTAAAACACGAAGTTAAAGATGTGTGAAACCAGCGTCAGTGCGGCTGAACTGTTTGGACTGGATACGTATTCACACTGTACAATATCATTTTATAAATAAAACTGCCATTTTGAAACTATCAATCTACATATTCAATTAGAACAGATAATTTAATATTTAAAGTCTAAAATTCAAAACATAATTTACTTTAATATTTAGTTTGATCAAAGTACAAATAATTTTCAAAACACATTTAACTTTGAAGTGTAAGATAATTGTTGCGCCCTAATATCCTTAAAGCATCCTAAGAGGATCATTTGGTGATGGGAGTGACTATTAGATCACTAGTAATTTTGTATCTCCCAATTCAATATTTATGTTTTACGATTACAGTTTTGAAATGGAGAATTAAATTAGTAAATGGTGAATTGGAAGTATGATTTACAAATGAGAATTTAAATATGAAAATCTATTTTAAAATTTAATTTGGAAATGCAGCTGTTACATTTGAAATATGATTTATAAATGGATATTTAAATATGGAAATCTATTTTCAAATTTAATTTGGAAATGCAGTCACATTCGAAATATGATTTACAAATGGATATTTAAATATGGAAATCTATTTTAAAATTTAATTTGGAAATGGTGAATTGGAAGTATGATTTATAAATGGATATTTAAATATGGAAATCTATTTTAAAATTTAATTTGGAAATGGTGAATTGGAAGTATGATTTACAAATGAGAATTTAAATATGAAAATCTATTTTAAAATTTAATTTGGAAATGCAGTTGTCACATTCGAAATATGATTTACAAATGGATATTTAAATATGGAAATCTATTTTAAAATTTAATTTGGAAATGCAGTTGTCACATTCGAAATATGATTTACAAATATTAGGAAAGCTATTTCACAATTTTCGGAGCGATTATAAAAAAAAATGATGGATTAACAGTCAGTTGTGATTGTCCTCCGCTGAAGACATCATCTACACTTTAGCTACAACTAACTACCGTCGCTAACACTCCCTCATTATCAGCTAACATAGTCGGAGTCCTAGGTGCGAAGACGTCGGGCCCGGTGGTGTTGGTGAGGTGAGCCGTGACGCCATAGTCCAGTGCCACTGCGTGGTGACGTCATCCGGTGTTGCTCGCCGCCTCGAGGTCGTGTCGCTGTTGAGAGGTCTTGTAGAACAATAGAGCTGTGTGCTGTCGGTGGCTCCTTATATACACGTCGAGAGGTTGGATTTTCAATTTAACCAGGAAATTACCTCATAGCTAATTCTGGTCAATGTGACGCATGCTTGCACACGACCGACCTTGGCGTCAGTGTGTCAGTGTGTCAGTGGGCAGCGGTGTGGATCGTTGCGTGTGTAGGCACTCGTGGAGAATCTCAGGCCTTGGCGTCATGGTCATTGTGGATCGTTGGTGTGTGTTTTAATTAATCAGTAAGTTGGAAGTTTTTAATTCGACCGTAATAGTTAATTTGGGATTTATTAATGCATTAGACAAATTGACAAATCCAAAGTTAGATTTTAAATATAGAGGATGGGGAAAATGTGGCAAGGGTACTAGTACAGGAAACTTGTGTAAGGCGGGATCGGGCGTCGGCGCAAAAACTGATCCCCATAAGAATAACATGGGAAAAAAGCGCCGATTACCTAGTTTCTCTCTACTCACGTCAGTGGAACCAGTCAACAGGGAACTCCATGGAACCAGTGTCGTTAGAATTACGCAGAGGACAATTTCGCACCACCCGCCGTAAATTCCGCAGTCATAAAGCTATGGTCTGTGGAACCATAGCTTTATGATTTGGTGGAAAGGACCTTGATAGCGGAGTTTCCATCTATAATTATAGTTTCCCTGTATTTAAGCTATAATGAAAATGTACAAATTTAATTAATTAGTCAATTAACTATCTAAATTATAAGATAGCCCCGTCACAGCAAACCTGCATACTCAGCGAATTTCCAATGAATTATAACACACTAAGCCATTTAACAAGATTCATAAGAAATATTTTCAAAAACAAGCGATATTTAAAATATTAATTATTCTCTATAAGAATAACATTGGGGAAGATTACGCAGGTTTGCTGCAACAAGGAACATAAAATAATGGGTTTTTATGCAAATATCAATAGAACTCAGCTAAGTGAAGTCACATACCAAGTTTCATCCATATACATTCATAAATAAGCGATATATAACATTTTAATTATTTTCCATAAGAATAACATGGGGACCGAGTACCTAGGTTTGCTGCTACGGCAGTAGTAATGCCGCGCGCCTTGGCCGTAACATAGGGTCTTATGGAGAATAGATTAACATGGACTCTTATGGGGGAATAGAATAACATGGGCTCTTATGAGGAATGGAATAACATGTATTCTTATGGAGGATAGAATTGGGGTGTAATTACTACCCTCTGCAGCTCTTCTGCTACCCTCTTTGGCTCTTCTGCTACCCTCTGTGGCAACTATCTATTTCTTGCATCCCTTTAAGGTTAATTATTTAACCCTCGTGTCCTTCTGTTGTAAACCATCTAGCCTTCTGTGGTAATTATTTAACCCTCGTGTCCTTCTGTTGTAAACCATCTAGCCTTCTGTGGTAATTATTTAACCCTCGTGTCCTTCTGTTGTTAATCATCTAGCCTTCTGTGGTAATTATTTATCCCTCGTGTCCTTCTGTTGTAAACCATCTAGCCTTCTATGGTAATTATTTGACCTACGTTTACTTCTACATATTTGACCCTCGTGCCCTTCCATACATCTAACCTTCACTCCCTTCTGTGTATCTAATCTCACTTCCTTCTGCGTATCTAACCACAAGATTCGCAACAAGTCTCTGTCAGCAAACTAGCTGTAACCTGTTAAAATACTGCTCTGTAATTGGTTATAATAAAAATGCTTTCTATTGGTTGTAATTAGCGTTCTATGCCCTGATTGGTCGATACTTTTAGCGCTCTTTATTCTCAAGCGTTAACTTCACTCTATCCCTTGCATTTGCACTGGTCAGAGGTCCATGCGATACTCCGTTCGTTGATTTTGCACTTGGCAAATATAATTATTACATTTGATTATAATGATTTTAGTTTTCTTGTATTGTAGTAGTTTTAATTCTCATGTATTGTAGTAATCTCGCGTGCTTAATGACATGGCTAGAGTAGTGTTGTATTTAATTGTTTTACCAGGCTAACATATCCTTACACCATTAATCTCACTCTCTAGTCTTGTTCTTTAATACAGTTTTGGTTAGAACAGTTCTCAGTTAGAGTATTGTTTGCTACCTCTATTACTTTCATCATAACTTGTAGCTCTGCTTTGACTTGTGTAGTTTGGGTGTTAGTGTTTTTTTGACATGTGTAGTTATACATATGTACAGTGCTCTCCTACATACTATATACCTCTAAACATAGACTCTACTACCTCATTCTGCTTCAGTCGTCACACTGATCAGACGTGTTTTATGCTGCTTCTGCGTAATTGTTCTCTTGCACAAATTATTATTATTGTATTGTTGATTCTGTGCTATCCGTGTGAGTTTGACTCTGTTCGGGGTACTTGATCTTTTAAGCGTTAGCACAGTTTAGCTTGTTTTCAGTATTTAATTCTCTGTTGAATGATGGACGTTTCTAAAAAGGACCCTCAAAACCCGGTAAATTTAATTAGTAAAGACGAAACCTATGTTAGACACTTCAGATTGTACGGGACTAATACTGTTTTCAAATTTACTAAACCGCCAAGAGGTATCTCTGAGTTTGATTGGATTCGTAAAGGTTTTAATCAAATTGTAGAGACATCCAAAACCAACGCTGTACCCACCGACTATCTCGGGTTTAAATTACAATCTATAAGTTTAAAAAGTGCTGAGCCGGGGTACGTATCTTTGAGACCTGTCTCTGAAGTTAGTGGTGATGTTCTCTGGGATATTTTTGGGGGTATAATTCAAAGTAACTCTGAATCTTTAACCTCTAGCGACACTTTTAGAATTGACGTTACGAGGATTAACGTCCCCGCAGGTAAAGGGAGAGTACGTCCAGAGATGTACAACACCTTTGATGAAGAATCTAAAGATAGGAAGGGTATTGTAGTAATTAATAATAAAGACAATTTATGTTTGGCTAGAGCGTTGGTAGTAGGCAAAGCACTTGCAAAAAATGATCCTCAGTATAAAGCTATTCGCCAGGACATGGGCAAAAGACAAACTTTCAGAGCTAATAAACTCATAGCAAAAGCCCGTGTAGAAATGCCGGAGGAGGGCGCAGGAATCCCTGAGCTTGAAAAATTCCAGTCCCATCTTAAAAAATACAAAATTACCGTCTACAACTACGACAAAAAAGGCCGTGATGTTTACTTTGAGGGAGGTAATGAGGACGCTAAGTTAAAAATTAACTTGCTCTTTCACAACGGTCATTATAATGTAATTAGAAACTTAACTGCCGCATTTGTTTGTAATTTCTTTTGTGAAGCCTGTCATATTCCCTATAGCAACAGACATGAGCATCGATGCTCTAACAGATGCACCTCATGCCATACCATCTCCCCGCCCTGTAAACTAGAACACGGTGGCATCACATGCCGTTTTTGCAACCGTTTCTTCAAAAATGAGCGGTGTTTAGTAGCCCATCAAGGGCAAATTTGTAAAACTGTAAAACTCTGCCGTGACTGTAAGAAAATGATTTATCCAAAAAGACGTAAGACAGCTCATGTATGCGGAGAAGTTTACTGTAAACCCTGTGATGCGTTCAAAGACCCCGCACATCAGTGTTTCATGAAGGTAGATAGGAGAATTCCGAAAGACCGTGATTTTTTGTTTATTTTCTTTGACTTGGAAACAAGGCAGGATGAGTCACTCCCCTCAGATCCTGATAAAAAAGTTCATAAAGTTAACTTGTGCGTATCACAACAGTACTGCTTTAAATGCATTAATGGGGGTGAGTGTGAAACTTGTTCTGAGAGGCAAAGAGTATTTGAAAAAGAACCAGTAAAACAGTTTATGGACTATGTAATGGGAATTCGAAAAAAAATTAAAGATGTTTGTGTAATTGCCCACAACGGGCAAGGTTTTGATTTTCAATTCATACTACAGTATATTATGGAAGAAACTAAATTTACACCAAAAATAACTCCTCGGGGAACTAAAGCAATTTTGATTGAAGTAGCCAACGTAAGGTTTGTTGACTCACTTAGTTATTTTCCCATGTCCCTCGCTGCACTCCCTAAAGCTTTTGATCTGCCTCCCGAGAAAAAGAAGGGCTACTTTCCCCACCTATTCAACACTCTGGCGAACCAAAATTATGTAGGTCCGATACCCGACAAAAAGTATTACTGCCCGGAATCAATGTTTGAGAAACCACACGAAGCCTTCGAGATTTGGTACGACGAACGAGTCGCTGAAGATTACGTGTTTGATTTCAAAAAGGAAATCTTGGAGTATTGTATCTCAGACGTGGAGATTTTAGCTCAAGCGTGTATAAAATTTAGAGCCCTGCTTCTTGAACAATGTAACGTAGACCCTTTTCTCGAAGCTATAACAATCGCTAGTGCATGTAACTTAGCTTTTCGGCGTAACTTTCTAAAACCAAACACAATAGGTTTGATTCCCAAAAACGGGTACAGACTGACTGACAATCAGTCAGCCGTTGCTTTACAATGGTTAACATGGGAAGAGGAGAAACGTGGATTAAGGATTCAACATGCGGGCCGGGGTAAAGAAGTTAAAATTAATGGAATGAAAGTTGATGGGTTTGACGGTGAGAGAATTTACGAGTTTCACGGGTGTTACTGGCACGGTTGTCCAAAATGTTATCAATACAGCAGAGAAGAACCTCTGCCGGAGGATCCTTCAGACAGTTTGCATCTCCGTTACGAGAGAACCAAGTCCAAAATGGCCAAATTTAATAGCTATGAAGTTGTAGAGATGTGGGAATGTAAATTTAATAAATTGAAGAAAGACAAAAAACTAAATCACCTGAACCAACTGTCCATTATAAACACACTTCCACTCAATCCTAGAGATTCCTTTTTTGGAGGCAGGACAGGCAATACTAAAACATATCATAAATGTGAAGAGGGAGAAACGATACAGTATGTTGATGTTTGCTCCCTTTATCCGTTTGTAAATAAATATTGTAAGTATCCCGTTGGACACCCTATCATTTACGTTGGAAATGAGTGTCGAGAGAGAGGTCTTGAAGTAGAGGGATTGTTGAAATGTAAGATTCTACCTCCTTACAACTTGTATCACCCCGTACTCCCCGCTAAAATGAATAATAAATTAATGTTTGTGTTGTGTAGAACTTGCGGGGAGACTTTAAACCAAGGGGAATGTTTTCATGAGAGTGAGGAAAGAGCGTTAGTTGGGACTTGGACTATGGATGAAATTAGAAAAGCTGTAGAAAAGGGCTATGTGATTTTGGACATTTATGAGTTGTGGGAGTACGAGGTAGCCACTTATGAAAATGGAGGTTTGTTTACAGATTTCATTAATAAATTCTTGAAAGTAAAGCAGGAAGCCTCAGGCTATCCCGCTTGGTGTATGACAGAGGAGGATAAAGAAAAGTATGTTTATGATTTCTTTAAGCGTGAGGGTATTCAAATGGAGAAAGATAAAATTTGTAAAAACGGGGGACTTAGATCAGTAGCCAAATTAATGTTAAATTCATTCTGGGGCAAGTTTGGTCAAAGAGAAAACATGACAAAAACTTCAATCGTCAGAGACTCTAAAGAATTATTCAAGTTGGTAACTCAACCAGAAGTAAATGTAAAGTATGCTGAAGTAATAAACCAAGAAGTTTTGCTAGTTAATTGGCAGAATGTTGATGAAGCTAGTGAGGCTCTAAAAACTGTAAATGTTGTAATTGCAGCCTACACTACAGCTCACGCGAGACTTAAACTTTATGAACATCTAGATTCTCTTGGAGGGCAGGTCTTGTATTATGATACAGATTCGTGTATTTATTTATACCGTAATGGGTTGTATAAGGTTCCTACGGGAGATTACCTCGGGGAAATGACAGATGAATTGGCAGATGAGTACGGCCCGGGCTCTTATATTGTAGAATTTGTTTCTGGGGGACCAAAGACTTACGCTTACCTTGTCTGGTCAACCAAAAAGCAAAAGTTAGAATCAGTTTGTAAAATTAAGGGTCTAACATTAAACATGAAAACCTCCGAAACATTAAACTTTGAAGCTCTAAAAAAGATGGTACTAAATGAAGCTGCTGAAATACTAGAAATTGAAGAGAATAGAATCAGGAGAACAAAGACACGAGAAGTCGTTACAGTAAGTGAAATTAAAAAGTTTAGAATTACAGGGCCCAAGAGAAAATTTAATGATGATCACGACACGTTGCCTTTCGGGTTTAAAAAACAAAAACTAATGGAACCATCACACGGGTACTAAGCGTATATACCTGTAAACATCAGTTCTGTTACCTCATTCTGTTCTGAGACACGGTACTGAACGGTTGTGTCTGTGTCTTACCCTGTTTGTCTCTTCTTGTAGAATGTCTGCTGAACATAATACATCCGCTAACCAACAGGTTTTTCTTCAGCTTATACACAAAAAGAGGTTAAATGAAAATGTAAAATTTAATATTACACGCTCAGAGTTTAAGTTCTTACTTACAGGTTCAATAAATGCACGGGAATGGCCTTTGGTGTTTTCGGAGTATATAGTAGATAAAATAACGGAGAACTCCTCATCAAACACCTACATCGGAGTATCAATAAAGCACACGGGTGCATCAGGAGACATACCTTACATGCCATTAGCTAATCTAACACCGACAGTTTTTG
The DNA here is from genome assembly GCA_963675035.1 of Allygus modestus. Classification (NCBI taxonomy): domain Eukaryota; kingdom Metazoa; phylum Arthropoda; class Insecta; order Hemiptera; family Cicadellidae; genus Allygus; species Allygus modestus. Next base: position 481,035,750 of record OY776112.1, on the reverse strand, counting down.
ATGATCACTTTGAAGAAATGTTTTGTAACGTTGAGAAACTATCTGGGGTTTTAAATCTTGAAGTATCACTTGTCTATATTCCTAGTTGCTACCGTCGATAAAGACGACACTTTCCCCTACGGAGCAGTGTTACTTTTGTACATACTTCTTGTGACTAGTACAGTTACATCATTCTACTCTGAGTCACGGTACTGATCAGACGTGCTTCTGCGCTGTTTTTGTCTGTAAAAACGTAATTGTGACATGGCTGCTAAATACTATACATTTAATAACAAACCGGTATTGGTTCTGTTTGATAATGAAGGAAAGCCATGGTTTAAAGCTAAAGATGTAGCGTCTGCTCTTAAGCATGTTAATTGCTGTAGTGCAATTCAGAAACATGTAGATGACAATGATAAATTAACAATTGGAAGTTTTTCTGAGGCCCAAAAACAGGGTGTTGGACCGATTGAGAAAACAACTGTTTTCATAAACGAAGCCGGATTATGTTCTTTAATGTTAAAGTCGACTACTCCCGAAGCAAGACTGTTAGTAAGAAGTCTGTTGCCGGAGAAGTTTTACCTTACTTACACAAATATGAAAGATGAAAGTTCACTTTAAATGTTAGTTTTAAAATCACAAGTTCCCACTGTATGAGTGTATGTGAGTGAATGAAGGTCACTGGCGTGGGTGACGAAAAACCCCGTAAACCTGAAAGGGAGCCTAGTAGATTGAGGAGTCTGGCCAACTCCCAGACTGCTCTTTTGAACGGGTATGTGTGAATGTGTGATGAAGGATCTAGTAGATTAGAGGCGTCTGGCTAACACCCAGACTACTCCTTCGAACGAGCCGGTGTGAATGTGTGATGAAGGATCTAGTAGATTGAGGCGCCTGGCTAACACCCAGGCTACTCCTTTGAACGAGCCGGTGTGAATGAAGGATTTGTACATTGAGAAGCCTTGCTAACGCACAGGCTACTCCTTGGAACAATCCGGTGGGACTTGTAAAAAAAAAAAGTAAATAAATATAAAGCAAATAAAAAAAACTCTATCCTTTCGTTTGCTAAAAGGGAGAGGACTTTTATTTTGTACTGGGCGTCAACCAGGTAATCTGGATTGGCTCACGCACGAAATAAAGGTTGAACCTGGGTGCTCATGCACGAATGGTCTCAAACCCCATTCAAGCAAACATACACTTACCGAGGGTTTATCACAGAATGCCCGGAGATCTAGACGGTAGCTGTGGAGTCTCAATGGACCGAGGTTGGAAACACTGATCACAGGAGAACATCTGACTTGGAAACATTTGACCGGAGATAGATAGATATTTGTCCCTGGTGGACAGTTTTCAGCGGACTTGGAGGTATTTTATAGCTTAAGGTTTCTATTAATGAAAAACATACCCCAGTAACCAGTTTTAGCGGACCTGGTATTGTTTGGCCGAGAAATTTAAAATGTTGGGGCAAAGTTAAATTTAGCCCCCGGTAAACAGTTTTAGCGGACTCGGTATTATTTGGCCGAGAAATTTAAAAGGTTTGGGCAAAGTTAAATGCAGCCCCGGTAGAGTATTTTCAGTAAATTTTGACGATACGTTAGATCGTCAGAGTACCTCACGGTCCCCGACAGACAGTTTTAACGAACCTGAACATATTCAACCGAGAAATTACACCATCAATCTGCAGAACTACCCGGACTCAGACAAAAATAACCAACTCAGAGCGAAATACTGTATAATTTCTGTCCTTCTAAAGAATGCATTTTATGTTTGTTGTATTTTAATATGTCCCCATGGTGTATCATTTGTGGTCAACTCCACGATGTTGGTGTTGGTTACAATATTTGACTAGTGAATGCAGTAAAATTATTTATTGATTCTGTTTGTTGGTGTATTGTAACAGAGTTTTTAAAGCAACTAACTAGAACAAAAAGACAACTCTGTATTTGTTTTAACTTTACAAAATACCATACCAGCACCTTTCTCTTTTGCATTAGTTTTAATTCATAAACAGAGGGCTTGGCGTGTAGCCAGGTCTAACACTTAGAATCATGTTTACAAAACATATCCCAACTACTAACTACTTCAACTATAATGTTATCAAAGGGAGGCGTCTCGCCTCTCTTGGGTGTCGGTATAGCTTTTATTTTCTGCTAGTGTTTACAAGTATCTTCTTGTTACTGTAACAGAGGTTTCTAAATAGTTCAATGCATACAACAAATTAGTCCTGCTAACACAAGCATAAAGTTCAAAGTTTTCCTTAATGTATTACTTTACAGACCCTAACCATACTAAACAGCTAAAAAAAAAACTCCAAGTATTGTTCGTTCATACAGCTGAACATTAACCAGAAACTTGACATTTTAATTCAGAACCTTATATATTATACACCACTTGACATTCTAATGTAGAATTGCAACATTTGATTAGTAAACACAGTAGAATTATATATTGATTCTGTTTGCTGGTATATTGTAACAGTGTTTTTCAAGCAACTAATTACAACAAAAACACACATATGAACTCTAAAGTGTTTAATCTCTGTATTTGTTTTAACTTTACAAAATACAATACCATCACCAGCCTCTTCTGCATTAGTTTAAATTAAAAAACTGTGGACCCTCAAGGTCCAACACTTAGAATCTTTATCTGGTGTAATGTTATGAGCGTTTCGTAGCCCTTGAAGCTAGGGTATAGCTTTTCTTTTCTGTTAGTGTTTGCAAGTCTTTTCTAGCTACTGTAACAGAGGTTTCTAAACAGTTCAATGCATACTACAAATTAGTCCTACTATCATAAATTCAAAATATGCCTTAATGTATTAATTTACAGTAAAAGGTGACAAGTGTTGTTCTTTCATACAGCTGAACACATAGAAAAAACTTGACATTTTAATTCAGAGCCTACACAATAGCAAAACTTATCCACTCATGATGTTACAACCTCAGTTACAACATACTAATAATCTAATAAAGGCAGAGACATGCCCCTAAATAACAACTAAAGATCAGATTGAGTTTGATGAACCCAACTGTTATAATACTAAACTACAACAACACCTAAACAACGGCTAAAACTCAACATACCTGAACAATCAGTCAAAGTATTATTTATTTTGTGTGACTTGTGTTTTCACTAGTTTGTCACTCATACAACGTTTCTTGTATGTGAGTTAGTTTCAATCACAAGTATTTGACAACTGTAACTAAACTAAAGAGATTGCTCAAATCTTGGTTTAACAAGATACAAAACACGCAATCCGTACCTATGTTAGAGAAAACACCACAAAACAACACTGGAAGTACGGGGGGGCGAAACGCCCCCCTTGTACTTTCATTCCCATACAATCTTTCTTAACGAGCTTGGTTTATATCAATTAATTTTAACACTAGTTTTCTTGTATGTTTAATATTTTTAAATCACAAGTATTTGACAACTGTAACTAAACTAAAGAGATTGCTCAAATCTTGGGTTAACAAGATACAAAGCACGCAATCCGTACCCATGTAAGAGAAAAACACCGCAAAACAACACTGGAAGTACAGGGGCGCGATTCACGCCCCTTGCACTTTCATTCCCATACAATCTTTCTTAACGAGCCACGTCTTTATTCGCTAATTTTAACACAGAGCTAGTTTTCTTGTATGTGTGAGTGTTTGTTTCAATCACATGTATTTGACAACTGTAGCTAAACTAAAGAGATTGCTCAAATCTTGTGTTACTCTAACCCACGAAAAGCAATCAGAGATCATGTTAGAGAAAAACACCGTAAAACAATGCCTGAAGAAGGTAGGAACGAAACGTTCCTCCCTTTGAATTTTCAATTTCAAACGGTATACATCAATGAGCCAGGGCTATATTCATTAATTTAACATAGAAAACAGAAGTAAAACTTACAACTCCCAACACCCACATGCTAGCCTCTACAGACTTAGGACTTATACCCAGTTAACGTACTAATAAAAATACAGAGCCTGATGAACCCAACAGCTTCTAAACAACAGCTAAAAAGTCAACATTTTTGAACAATAATTACCTTAATTGTAGCAGCTACAACTCTGTAAAAATAGCCAGAGAGTCATTTTAGCGAAGTTCCAGTACTTTCAACATTGACAGTGGTTTATATTATTGTTGAGGAATCAGTCAAAGTATCATTTATTTAGTGTTGGTTTGTCACTCATCTCTAGTTTTTTGTATGTGAGTTAGTTTCAATCACAAGTATTTGACAGTGATATTAATGGTAAAGGTGTAGATAAGGAAGATAAGTGTAATGCTTTGAACATAATAAGAGAGGGGGGGGGGGGCAGTTGACTGCTCCCCCTTTAACTTTCAAGATCAATCTACCTTCATCAATGAATCTGGATTATACTCTTTTAATTTAACATAAAAAATATATGCTAAAACTTGCAAATATTCTGGAAAGCTAGTAAAACAGAGCTACTCATCTCTAGTTTTCTTGTATGTGAGTGTTTTTTAAATATGTTCAAACATGTCAGTGGCATGATTTAAGAGTATCTGAGGTCTTGGACTATGTAGAGAAAACAATACCAGGAGTCCGGGGGAGCGAAACTCTCCCACCTATCTTATAATGAATAAACCAAATCTTTACCCACTTAATTCAACATAAAAAATAGAAGAAAACACCCTGGAGACTAACAAATAAGTAGCTCAAACTAACACAGAAGCCAAAACTTTCAAACACCCTGAAAACCTAGTAAGACAGAGCTTGCAGTCTGTCCAGTTTTGTAATGTTTCTTCTTTACAGAGTTAGCGTGGGTTAATAAGTACCAAACTGCATTTCAATCGCCCCAAAAACTCTCAAGATATTTAATTTTAAAGTATAGCTCCTTCAATTATTGTGATACATACCCGCCGTACAGAGTTTAAGTATTTTTTAAATCGTGGAGGATGTCAACAAGTACCTATATACCAGGTTTCAATTATATCGGCCCAGCCGTTCTTAAGATATTGATTTTAAAAATATAGCTCCTTCAATTGTTTTGATACTACTTGCAGTACAGAGTTTAGGTTTTTTAAAGATGTAGCAGAGGTAAACAGGTACCTGTATGCCAAATTTCATTCAAATCGGCCAAGCCGTTCTCAAGATATATAATTTTGAAAATTTGCCCCTTCATTTTTTGAGATGCAACCCGCAACATTTTAGTTAAGATTTTTCATATAGGTAGCTACCCCTCTGAAGTGCCTACACTACGTAGTAGGCAGTTTTCTGGGGTCAAAATGACCCTAGGACCCACCGTTTTCGAGATATTAACAATTTTAAGATAATCAGACTCAAAAAAGAGAAGAAGAAGAAGAAGAAAGAGAGAAGCAGCGACGCGGAGTGGTGAAGGTGAGAGGGGAAGGTGAGGGGAGTAACATAGCATGCAGAAGAATATATAAAATAACACACAAGAGAGAAGAAGAAGAAATAGAACAGTGGATGGGTGAGGGGAAGAGGGGAGGGGAAGGTGAGAGGTGAGAAGAAGAACACGCAAGTGGTAACAGAAGTGAGCAGTAGGCCCACCTCCCAGCGCCTCTACTGCTCACTTCTGTTACCACTTGCGTGTTCTTCTTCTCACCTCTCACCTTCCCCTCCCCTCTTCCCCTCACCCATCCACTGTTCTATTTCTTCTTCTTCTCTCTTGTGTGTTATTTTATATATTCTTCTGCATGCTATGTTACTCCCCTCACCTTCCCCTCTCACCTTCACCACTCCGCGTCGCTGCTTCTCTCTTTCTTCTTCTTCTTCTTCTCTTTTTTGAGTCTGATTATCTTAAAATTGTTAATATCTCGAAAACGGTGGGTCCTAGGGTCATTTTGACCCCAGAAAACTGCCTACTACGTAGTGTAGGCACTTCAGAGGGGTAGCTACCTATATGAAAAATCTTAACTAAAATGTTGCGGGTTGCATCTCAAAAAATGAAGGGGCAAATTTTCAAAATTATATATCTTGAGAACGGCTTGGCCGATTTGAATGAAATTTGGCATACAGGTACCTGTTTACCTCTGCTACATCTTTAAAAAACCTAAACTCTGTACTGCAAGTAGTATCAAAACAATTGAAGGAGCTATATTTTTAAAATCAATATCTTAAGAACGGCTGGGCCGATATAATTGAAACCTGGTATATAGGTACTTGTTGACATCCTCCACGATTTAAAAAATACTTAAACTCTGTACGGCGGGTATGTATCACAATAATTGAAGGAGCTATACTTTAAAATTAAATATCTTGAGAGTTTTTGGGGCGATTGAAATGCAGTTTGGTACTTATTAACCCACGCTAACTCTGTAAAGAAGAAACATTACAAAACTGGACAGACTGCAAGCTCTGTCTTACTAGGTTTTCAGGGTGTTTGAAAGTTTTGGCTTCTGTGTTAGTTTGAGCTACTTATTTGTTAGTCTCCAGGGTGTTTTCTTCTATTTTTTATGTTGAATTAAGTGGGTAAAGATTTGGTTTATTCATTATAAGATAGGTGGGAGAGTTTCGCTCCCCCGGACTCCTGGTATTGTTTTCTCTACATAGTCCAAGACCTCAGATACTCTTAAATCATGCCACTGACATGTTTGAACATATTTAAAAAACACTCACATACAAGAAAACTAGAGATGAGTAGCTCTGTTTTACTAGCTTTCCAGAATATTTGCAAGTTTTAGCATATATTTTTTATGTTAAATTAAAAGAGTATAATCCAGATTCATTGATGAAGGTAGATTGATCTTGAAAGTTAAAGGGGGAGCAGTCAACTGCCCCCCCCCCTCTCTTATTATGTTCAAAGCATTACACTTATCTTCCTTATCTACACCTTTACCATTAATATCACTGTCAAATACTTGTGATTGAAACTAACTCACATACAAAAAACTAGAGATGAGTGACAAACCAACACTAAATAAATGATACTTTGACTGATTCCTCAACAATAATATAAACCACTGTCAATGTTGAAAGTACTGGAACTTCGCTAAAATGACTCTCTGGCTATTTTTACAGAGTTGTAGCTGCTACAATTAAGGTAATTATTGTTCAAAAATGTTGACTTTTTAGCTGTTGTTTAGAAGCTGTTGGGTTCATCAGGCTCTGTATTTTTATTAGTACGTTAACTGGGTATAAGTCCTAAGTCTGTAGAGGCTAGCATGTGGGTGTTGGGAGTTGTAAGTTTTACTTCTGTTTTCTATGTTAAATTAATGAATATAGCCCTGGCTCATTGATGTATACCGTTTGAAATTGAAAATTCAAAGGGAGGAACGTTTCGTTCCTACCTTCTTCAGGCATTGTTTTACGGTGTTTTTCTCTAACATGATCTCTGATTGCTTTTCGTGGGTTAGAGTAACACAAGATTTGAGCAATCTCTTTAGTTTAGCTACAGTTGTCAAATACATGTGATTGAAACAAACACTCACACATACAAGAAAACTAGCTCTGTGTTAAAATTAGCGAATAAAGACGTGGCTCGTTAAGAAAGATTGTATGGGAACGAAAGTGCAAGGGGCGTGAATCGCGCCCCTGTACTTCCAGTGTTGTTTTGCGGTGTTTTTCTCTTACATGGGTACGGATTGCGTGCTTTGTATCTTGTTAACCCAAGATTTGAGCAATCTCTTTAGTTTAGTTACAGTTGTCAAATACTTGTGATTTAAAAATATTAAACATACAAGAAAACTAGTGTTAAAATTAATTGATATAAACCAAGCTCGTTAAGAAAGATTGTATGGGAATGAAAGTACAAGGGGGGCGTTTCACCCCCCCGTACTTCCAGTGTTGTTTTGTGGTGTTTTCTCTAACATAGGTACGGATTGCGTGTTTTGTATCTTGTTAAACCAAGATTTGAGCAATCTCTTTAGTTTAGTTACAGTTGTCAAATACTTGTGATTGAAACTAACTCACATACAAGAAACGTTGTATGAGTGACAAACTAGTGAAAACACAAGTCACACAAAATAAATAATACTTTGACTGATTGTTCAGGTATGTTGAGTTTTAGCCGTTGTTTAGGTGTTGTTGTAGTTTAGTATTATAACAGTTGGGTTCATCAAACTCAATCTGATCTTTAGTTGTTATTTAGGGGCATGTCTCTGCCTTTATTAGATTATTAGTATGTTGTAACTGAGGTTGTAACATCATGAGTGGATAAGTTTTGCTATTGTGTAGGCTCTGAATTAAAATGTCAAGTTTTTTCTATGTGTTCAGCTGTATGAAAGAACAACACTTGTCACCTTTCACTGTTAATTAATACATTAAGGCATATTTTGAATTTATGATAGTAGGACTAATTTGTAGTATGCATTGAACTGTTTAGAAACCTCTGTTACAGTAGCTAGAAAAGACTTGCAAACACTAACAGAAAAGAAAAGCTATACCCTAGCTTCAAGGGCTACGAAACGCTCATAACATTACACCAGATAAAGATTCTAAGTGTTGGACCTTGAGGGTCCACAGTTTTTTAATTTAAACTAATGCAGAAGAGGCTGGTGATGGTATTGTATTTTGTAAAGTTAAAACAAATACAGAGATTAAACACTTTAGAGTTCATATGTGTGTTTTTGTTGTAATTAGTTGCTTGAAAAACACTGTTACAATATACCAGCAAACAGAATCAATATATAATTCTACTGTGTTTACTAATCAAATGTTGCAATTCTACATTAGAATGTCAAGTGGTGTATAATATATAAGGTTCTGAATTAAAATGTCAAGTTTCTGGTTAATGTTCAGCTGTATGAACGAACAACACTTGGAGTTTTTTTTTAGCTGTTTAGTATGGTTAGGGTCTGTAAAGTAATACATTAAGGAAAACTTTGAACTTTATGCTTGTGTTAGCAGGACTAATTTGTTGTATGCATTGAACTATTTAGAAACCTCTGTTACAGTAACAAGAAGATACTTGTAAACACTAGCAGAAAATAAAAGCTATACCGACACCCAAGAGAGGCGAGACGCCTCCCTTTGATAACATTATAGTTGAAGTAGTTAGTAGTTGGGATATGTTTTGTAAACATGATTCTAAGTGTTAGACCTGGCTACACGCCAAGCCCTCTGTTTATGAATTAAAACTAATGCAAAAGAGAAAGGTGCTGGTATGGTATTTTGTAAAGTTAAAACAAATACAGAGTTGTCTTTTTGTTCTAGTTAGTTGCTTTAAAAACTCTGTTACAATACACCAACAAACAGAATCAATAAATAATTTTACTGCATTCACTAGTCAAATATTGTAACCAACACCAACATCGTGGAGTTGACCACAAATGATACACCATGGGGACATATTAAAATACAACAAACATAAAATGCATTCTTTAGAAGGACAGAAATTATACAGTATTTCGCTCTGAGTTGGTTATTTTTGTCTGAGTCCGGGTAGTTCTGCAGATTGATGGTGTAATTTCTCGGTTGAATATGTTCAGGTTCGTTAAAACTGTCTGTCGGGGACCGTGAGGTACTCTGACGATCTAACGTATCGTCAAAATCTACTGAAAATACTCTACCGGGGCTGCATTTAACTTTGCCCAAACCTTTTAAATTTCTCGGCCAAATAATACCGAGTCCGCTAAAACTGTTTACCGGGGGCTAAATTTAACTTTGCCCCAACATTTTAAATTTCTCGGCCAAACAATACCAGGTCCGCTAAAACTGGTTACTGGGGTATGTTTTTCATTAATAGAAACCTTAAGCTATAAAATACCTCCAAGTCCGCTGAAAACTGTCCACCAGGGACAAATATCTATCTATCTCCGGTCAAATGTTTCCAAGTCAGATGTTCTCCTGTGATCAGTGTTTCCAACCTCGGTCCATTGAGACTCCACAGCTACCGTCTAGATCTCCGGGCATTCTGTGATAAACCCTCGGTAAGTGTATGTTTGCTTGAATGGGGTTTGAGACCATTCGTGCATGAGCACCCAGGTTCAACCTTTATTTCGTGCGTGAGCCAATCCAGATTACCTGGTTGACGCCCAGTACAAAATAAAAGTCCTCTCCCTTTTAGCAAACGAAAGGATAGAGTTTTTTTATTTGCTTTATATTTATTTACTTTTTTTTTTTACAAGTCCCACCGGATTGTTCCAAGGAGTAGCCTGTGCGTTAGCAAGGCTTCTCAATGTACAAATCCTTCATTCACACCGGCTCGTTCAAAGGAGTAGCCTGGGTGTTAGCCAGGCGCCTCAATCTACTAGATCCTTCATCACACATTCACACCGGCTCGTTCGAAGGAGTAGTCTGGGTGTTAGCCAGACGCCTCTAATCTACTAGATCCTTCATCACACATTCACACATACCCGTTCAAAAGAGCAGTCTGGGAGTTGGCCAGACTCCTCAATCTACTAGGCTCCCTTTCAGGTTTACGGGGTTTTTCGTCACCCACGCCAGTGACCTTCATTCACTCACATACACTCATACAGTGGGAACTTGTGATTTTAAAACTAACATTTAAAGTGAACTTTCATCTTTCATATTTGTGTAAGTAAGGTAAAACTTCTCCGGCAACAGACTTCTTACTAACAGTCTTGCTTCGGGAGTAGTCGACTTTAACATTAAAGAACATAATCCGGCTTCGTTTATGAAAACAGTTGTTTTCTCAATCGGTCCAACACCCTGTTTTTGGGCCTCAGAAAAACTTCCAATTGTTAATTTATCATTGTCATCTACATGTTTCTGAATTGCACTACAGCAATTAACATGCTTAAGAGCAGACGCTACATCTTTAGCTTTAAACCATGGCTTTCCTTCATTATCAAACAGAACCAATACCGGTTTGTTATTAAATGTATAGTATTTAGCAGCCATGTCACAATTACGTTTTTACAGACAAAAACAGCGCAGAAGCACGTCTGATCAGTACCGTGACTCAGAGTAGAATGATGTAACTGTACTAGTCACAAGAAGTATGTACAAAAGTAACACTGCTCCGTAGGGGAAAGTGTCGTCTTTATCGACGGTAGCAACTAGGAATATAGACAAGTGATACTTCAAGATTTAAAACCCCAGATAGTTTCTCAACGTTACAAAACATTTCTTCAAAGTGATCATCAAAAACTGTCGGTGTTAGATTAGCTAATGGCATGTAAGGTATGTCTCCTGATGCACCCGTGTGCTTTATTGATACTCCGATGTAGGTGTTTGATGAGGAGTTCTCCGTTATTTTATCTACTATATACTCCGAAAACACCAAAGGCCATTCCCGTGCATTTATTGAACCTGTAAGTAAGAACTTAAACTCTGAGCGTGTAATATTAAATTTTACATTTTCATTTAACCTCTTTTTGTGTATAAGCTGAAGAAAAACCTGTTGGTTAGCGGATGTATTATGTTCAGCAGACATTCTACAAGAAGAGACAAACAGGGTAAGACACAGACACAACCGTTCAGTACCGTGTCTCAGAACAGAATGAGGTAACAGAACTGATGTTTACAGGTATATACGCTTAGTACCCGTGTGATGGTTCCATTAGTTTTTGTTTTTTAAACCCGAAAGGCAACGTGTCGTGATCATCATTAAATTTTCTCTTGGGCCCTGTAATTCTAAACTTTTTAATTTCACTTACTGTAACGACTTCTCGTGTCTTTGTTCTCCTGATTCTATTCTCTTCAATTTCTAGTATTTCAGCAGCTTCATTTAGTACCATCTTTTTTAGAGCTTCAAAGTTTAATGTTTCGGAGGTTTTCATGTTTAATGTTAGACCCTTAATTTTACAAACTGATTCTAACTTTTGCTTTTTGGTTGACCAGACAAGGTAAGCGTAAGTCTTTGGTCCCCCAGAAACAAATTCTACAATATAAGAGCCCGGGCCGTACTCATCTGCCAATTCATCTGTCATTTCCCCGAGGTAATCTCCCGTAGGAACCTTATACAACCCATTACGGTATAAATAAATACACGAATCTGTATCATAATACAAGACCTGCCCTCCAAGAGAATCTAGATGTTCATAAAGTTTAAGTCTCGCGTGAGCTGTAGTGTAGGCTGCAATTACAACATTTACAGTTTTTAGAGCCTCACTAGCTTCATCAACATTCTGCCAATTAACTAGCAAAACTTCTTGGTTTATTACTTCAGCATACTTTACATTTACTTCTGGTTGAGTTACCAACTTGAATAATTCTTTAGAGTCTCTGACGATTGAAGTTTTTGTCATGTTTTCTCTTTGACCAAACTTGCCCCAGAATGAATTTAACATTAATTTGGCTACTGATCTAAGTCCCCCGTTTTTACAAATTTTATCTTTCTCCATTTGAATACCCTCACGCTTAAAGAAATCATAAACATACTTTTCTTTATCCTCCTCTGTCATACACCAAGCGGGATAGCCTGAGGCTTCCTGCTTTACTTTCAAGAATTTATTAATGAAATCTGTAAACAAACCTCCATTTTCATAAGTGGCTACCTCGTACTCCCACAACTCATAAATGTCCAAAATCACATAGCCCTTTTCTACAGCTTTTCTAATTTCATCCATAGTCCAAGTCCCAACTAACGCTCTTTCCTCACTCTCATGAAAACATTCCCCTTGGTTTAAAGTCTCCCCGCAAGTTCTACACAACACAAACATTAATTTATTATTCATTTTAGCGGGGAGTACGGGGTGATACAAGTTGTAAGGAGGTAGAATCTTACATTTCAACAATCCCTCTACTTCAAGACCTCTCTCTCGACACTCATTTCCAACGTAAATGATAGGGTGTCCAACGGGATACTTACAATATTTATTTACAAACGGATAAAGGGAGCAAACATCAACATACTGTATCGTTTCTCCCTCTTCACATTTATGATATGTTTTAGTATTGCCTGTCCTGCCTCCAAAAAAGGAATCTCTAGGATTGAGTGGAAGTGTGTTTATAATGGACAGTTGGTTCAGGTGATTTAGTTTTTTGTCTTTCTTCAATTTATTAAATTTACATTCCCACATCTCTACAACTTCATAGCTATTAAATTTGGCCATTTTGGACTTGGTTCTCTCGTAACGGAGATGCAAACTGTCTGAAGGATCCTCCGGCAGAGGTTCTTCTCTGCTGTATTGATAACATTTTGGACAACCGTGCCAGTAACACCCGTGAAACTCGTAAATTCTCTCACCGTCAAACCCATCAACTTTCATTCCATTAATTTTAACTTCTTTACCCCGGCCCGCATGTTGAATCCTTAATCCACGTTTCTCCTCTTCCCATGTTAACCATTGTAAAGCAACGGCTGACTGATTGTCAGTCAGTCTGTACCCGTTTTTGGGAATCAAACCTATTGTGTTTGGTTTTAGAAAGTTACGCCGAAAAGCTAAGTTACATGCACTAGCGATTGTTATAGCTTCGAGAAAAGGGTCTACGTTACATTGTTCAAGAAGCAGGGCTCTAAATTTTATACACGCTTGAGCTAAAATCTCCACGTCTGAGATACAATACTCCAAGATTTCCTTTTTGAAATCAAACACGTAATCTTCAGCGACTCGTTCGTCGTACCAAATCTCGAAGGCTTCGTGTGGTTTCTCAAACATTGATTCCGGGCAGTAATACTTTTTGTCGGGTATCGGACCTACATAATTTTGGTTCGCCAGAGTGTTGAATAGGTGGGGAAAGTAGCCCTTCTTTTTCTCGGGAGGCAGATCAAAAGCTTTAGGGAGTGCAGCGAGGGACATGGGAAAATAACTAAGTGAGTCAACAAACCTTACGTTGGCTACTTCAATCAAAATTGCTTTAGTTCCCCGAGGAGTTATTTTTGGTGTAAATTTAGTTTCTTCCATAATATACTGTAGTATGAATTGAAAATCAAAACCTTGCCCGTTGTGGGCAATTACACAAACATCTTTAATTTTTTTTCGAATTCCCATTACATAGTCCATAAACTGTTTTACTGGTTCTTTTTCAAATACTCTTTGCCTCTCAGAACAAGTTTCACACTCACCCCCATTAATGCATTTAAAGCAGTACTGTTGTGATACGCACAAGTTAACTTTATGAACTTTTTTATCAGGATCTGAGGGGAGTGACTCATCCTGCCTTGTTTCCAAGTCAAAGAAAATAAACAAAAAATCACGGTCTTTCGGAATTCTCCTATCTACCTTCATGAAACACTGATGTGCGGGGTCTTTGAACGCATCACAGGGTTTACAGTAAACTTCTCCGCATACATGAGCTGTCTTACGTCTTTTTGGATAAATCATTTTCTTACAGTCACGGCAGAGTTTTACAGTTTTACAAATTTGCCCTTGATGGGCTACTAAACACCGCTCATTTTTGAAGAAACGGTTGCAAAAACGGCATGTGATGCCACTGTGTTCTAGTTTACAGGGCGGGGAGATGGTATGGCATGAGGTGCATCTGTTAGAGCATCGATGCTCATGTCTGTTGCTATAGGGAATATGACAGGCTTCACAAAAGAAATTACAAACAAATGCGGCAGTTAAGTTTCTAATTACATTATAATGACCGTTGTGAAAGAGCAAGTTAATTTTTAACTTAGCGTCCTCATTACCTCCCTCAAAGTAAACATCACGGCCTTTTTTGTCGTAGTTGTAGACGGTAATTTTGTATTTTTTAAGATGGGACTGGAATTTTTCAAGCTCAGGGATTCCTGCGCCCTCCTCCGGCATTTCTACACGGGCTTTTGCTATGAGTTTATTAGCTCTGAAAGTTTGTCTTTTGCCCATGTCCTGGCGAATAGCTTTATACTGAGGATCATTTTTTGCAAGTGCTTTGCCTACTACCAACGCTCTAGCCAAACATAAATTGTCTTTATTATTAATTACTACAATACCCTTCCTAGCTTTAGATTCTTCATCAAAGGTGTTGTACATCTCTGGACGTACTCTCCCTTTACCTGCGGGGACGTTAATCCTCGTAACGTCAATTCTAAAAGTGTCGCTAGAGGTTAAAGATTCAGAGTTACTTTGAATTATACCCCCAAAAATATCCCAGAGAACATCACCACTAACTTCAGAGACAGGTCTCAAAGATACGTACCCCGGCTCAGCACTTTTTAAACTTATAGATTGTAATTTAAACCCGAGATAGTCGGTGGGTACAGCGTTGGTTTTGGATGTCTCTACAATTTGATTAAAACCTTTACGAATCCAATCAAACTCAGAGATACCTCTTGGCGGTTTAGTAAATTTGAAAACAGTATTAGTCCCGTACAATCTGAAGTGTCTAACATAGGTTTCGTCTTTACTAATTAAATTTACCGGGTTTTGAGGGTCCTTTTTAGAAACGTCCATCATTCAACAGAGAATTAAATACTGAAAACAAGCTAAACTGTGCTAACGCTTAAAAGAGCAAGTACCCCGAACAGAGTCAAACTCACACGGATAGCACAGAATCAACAATACAATAATAATAATTTGTGCAAGAGAACAATTACGCAGAAGCAGCATAAAACACGTCTGATCAGTGTGACGACTGAAGCAGAATGAGGTAGTAGAGTCTATGTTTAGAGGTATATAGTATGTAGGAGAGCACTGTACATATGTATAACTACACATGTCAAAAAAACACTAACACCCAAACTACACAAGTCAAAGCAGAGCTACAAGTTATGATGAAAGTAATAGAGGTAGCAAACAATACTCTAACTGAGAACTGTTCTAACCAAAACTGTATTAAAGAACAAGACTAGAGAGTGAGATTAATGGTGTAAGGATATGTTAGCCTGGTAAAACAATTAAATACAACACTACTCTAGCCATGTCATTAAGCACGCGAGATTACTACAATACATGAGAATTAAAACTACTACAATACAAGAAAACTAAAATCATTATAATCAAATGTAATAATTATATTTGCCAAGTGCAAAATCAACGAACGGAGTATCGCATGGACCTCTGACCAGTGCAAATGCAAGGGATAGAGTGAAGTTAACGCTTGAGAATAAAGAGCGCTAAAAGTATCGACCAATCAGGGCATAGAACGCTAATTACAACCAATAGAAAGCATTTTTATTATAACCAATTACAGAGCAGTATTTTAACAGGTTACAGCTAGTTTGCTGACAGAGACTTGTTGCGAATCTTGTGGTTAGATACGCAGAAGGAAGTGAGATTAGATACACAGAAGGGAGTGAAGGTTAGATGTATGGAAGGGCACGAGGGTCAAATATGTAGAAGTAAACGTAGGTCAAATAATTACCATAGAAGGCTAGATGGTTTACAACAGAAGGACACGAGGGATAAATAATTACCACAGAAGGCTAGATGATTAACAACAGAAGGACACGAGGGTTAAATAATTACCACAGAAGGCTAGATGGTTTACAACAGAAGGACACGAGGGTTAAATAATTACCACAGAAGGCTAGATGGTTTACAACAGAAGGACACGAGGGTTAAATAATTAACCTTAAAGGGATGCAAGAAATAGATAGTTGCCACAGAGGGTAGCAGAAGAGCCAAAGAGGGTAGCAGAAGAGCTGCAGAGGGTAGTAATTACACCCCAATTCTATCCTCCATAAGAATACATGTTATTCCATTCCTCATAAGAGCCCATGTTATTCTATTCCCCCATAAGAGTCCATGTTAATCTATTCTCCATAAGACCCTATGTTACGGCCAAGGCGCGCGGCATTACTACTTACGGCATAGGCGAAAAATTGTTTTTTTGTGCAAACAACAATAAACCACAACCAGATGATGCCATATACCAAATTTCGTCAGTTTATGTTCATAAATAAGCGAGATATACAATTTTTCTTTTTCTCCATAAGAATAACATTAGACAACGTACTGTGTTTAGTGCTTTCAATATCTCAGTAACCAATTGACGTAGAGCAATGATCAAGATACCAAATTGTTTTTTTTGTATGCTGAATTCAATGGTGAAAATTAAAATTTGATTTAAAAAAAGTTACATGTGGAAACCCCAAAAAACCCAATTTTGGGGTACAAAACCCCCCCAAAACCCCACTTTGGATGGTGCGATTCATCTGGTTTTCGAACTCGTTCAAATAAATGGTACTTTACACGTTTTTACCAAATTTCATTAAGATCGGACCTTTTTTACGAGAGTTATCGTACTTACGGACACACACACACACACACACACACACACACACACATATATATATATAAAAATTTACATATATACAAATTTGAACGAATGGTGTTTTTGGCATCTGGGGACCTCAAAATGAAAAGTTATCATGGTCTTGGGCTTAAGTCTTACCATGAGACCTACGGTAATAGCTTCTTCCCTATAGGGGAAATTCGCTAATAAAACGGTATTAGCATGAAAAGAGAACAACGAGATCGCACGCAGCACGCTGACGTGAGGGAAGTGAATTTCCGCATTAAAACCTTAAAAAGATCAAATATAGGGTTTGAACTAACACTGGATACATTTTGTTTTTTAATTGAAAAATGTTATTTTTTGGCTGTTCTGATGCTCCTGGTTACATTTAAATTCACTAATAGAATGCCAATGTTGTACATCATAAAGTTTGAAGGGGGTATAGTCGGGATAATAAGTTGTTACAGGGCTATTGGGGGTGATAAAACGATATTAAGATATGAAAACAGCCTTTTCCAGAGTAAAATCCCCATAAGACAACGTACTGTATTTTAACAATTAAAATTGTCTTTAATAACTTGGTAAGTACTTGTGGTAGAATGATGAGAGAGGGCTTAAAATCTTTTGATTTTTATGTACAATACTTTAATGTGCAATAAGTGTACATTCGGGGCTTTTCTGACCCTTTTTGGGCCCAAAAACTCAAAATTTGAAACTTAAAATCCCAAAAAAGGGGATTGGAGCTTTCCGATTGTTTTGCTCAACTAACTTGTCCAACTGATTATAAAAAGACCACTAGAGTGTGAACACACACACACACACACACACACACACACACACACACACATATATATATATATATATATATATATATATATATATATATATATATATATATATATATAAATAAATAAAGTTTTTAGAGACCCCTCAAAACGTGTTCAGGGGGTCACGTTAGGAACTTTTATGGTGGTCCCATGCTTAATTATCACCGTACGGGTCATGCTAATAGTTCACTCTTCCATAGGAAATTCACTAATAACAACTAGATTGTACTAGCTTTGCATCAATTACCATTAAATGATAGGATAGTGTAGTGATTCGGGTGCAATCTGATAATGAAACCAATTATATTGACTCGATTCAACTTAATTGTTACAATTATTATGTAAATTCTCTCAGTGACGTGTGACTGATGTATTTGCCATATAATCCTAAATACATATCAAATTATTTTAGCAACTTATGATATTGTTAGCTCTTCGTTAACTGTAGTTACATTATCTTAATTAAATTAAACGTATGGATACATTTATTGAGTTTGGAATGTTTTTTATTTAAAATTGGTATAGTAATTAATTTGGTTTTCTGTCAGGTTGTGGGGAAACGGAAATTATGTCATGTAATTTGTTTCAAACATTTTAAACATAAAACATAAGGTACAATATATTGGAAATGTTGTCACCGCTCATGCCGTCCAGTATGGGCATGATGACGACCAGTCTCAAGACAACTGCTGGCTGTTTAAATATTATTACAATGAAGAAAATTATTAATCATTAGTAATATTATTATTATTATTTTTAAATTATTATTTTTTAGAAATTAATTATTAATGATATTATTATTAAGAAAATAATAAAAGACGTCTTACAACACTTAGATATATTTACACTTATACTGATTCACATACAGACGGTAAACATATATAAACGATGGTACTAGGCTATCGATTTTGACCAGTCACACCAGTCATCATCAGGCCAATGAGAGAAGTGTAGTAAGACGTCTTTTATTACATCCCGTAAGTAATAACAACACGTAATATGCTAATGAAAAGTTGTTTAAGAATATAATGTTCTTATAATCACCAGTGTTAAGTAGCAAGAAAGCACGTACTTTATTGTGCATTTGTACAAATGTATATGATTTTTGAAATATTTATTAAATTAAATTACTGAGGTCATCCTCAGAAAGAAGACACGTTTTGTTCTATTATAAACTCAAATAATTACAAAAATCAATATATTTGAATCCATAACTATAGCAGTTTATTATTTTAATATGAATTAATGGTTAATGGCCTAAATGGCTGTTTAGGCCTTAAATTGTAATTGTATTTTTTCTACATTTTATAATTGTACTACATTTTATAATTGATAATAATTTTATTTCTACATCCCTGATACGGACTGATGACTTAAGTTGAATTTAAACCAAACTATTTTTAGCGAATTTCCCCTATAGGGAAGAAGCTATTACGGTAGGTCTCATTGTAAGACTTAAGCCCGAGACCATAACTTTTTGTTTTGAGGTCCCCAGATAACAAAAACACTGTTCGTTCAAATTTGTACACTCAAATCATAATATGTTACACCTCTACTATACCAATTAAACCGTTACCATATTACATAACACCTGAGGAAAATTTATTTCTGAAATCTGGATGATATGGTGGAAAGGACCTTGATAGAGGAATTTCCATCTATAATAATGGTTTCCCAGTATTTTAGATATAATGAAATGCACACATTTCATTAATTAGTAAATGAACTAAAAAAATATAAACTAAAATAAATTATATTCAATTCAAAACTCCATTTAAAATATTCTGAGTTTATATTTCACATTATACATGTGTCTTTAGAGATTATACATGTGTCCGTGAATGCGATAACTTGAGTAAAAAACGTCCGATTTCGATGAAATTAGGTTCAAATGTGTAAAGTGATATTTATGAGTTTAAGTTCGAAAACCATAAAAATCGAACCATAGGAAGGGGAGTTTATGGGGGTTTTAAATTAAAAAAATTGTTTTTGCGTTTTTTACCCTAAAATAATTAAAAAGCTCAATTTTGGTTTCGACCATGTTATAGAGCTTAAAAAACCAAATAGTATAGTATTTTGCATTATTAACCTAGGTTAAGTGGTTGCGGAGAAAATCCAAAAAAACCTACTCATCAAATTTCCCATGTTAATCTGATGGGAAAAAGGTTTTTGGCTTTGCCTCAGTTCATTTTAATGTAAACTTCACATTTGCTTTTACCAATCAGTTCAGCTCCACAAAATAGTCACTTTGGTGTTTAAATTGTGATTCTACAACCAACTGTTTCAGAGATATTCAAAGTTCGTTGTCTTATGGAGAATAAATCAAATTTGATATCTTGATTATTTGTGAATGTATATTGATGAAACTTGGTATGTGGCTTCACGTAGTACTGGTATATTGATATTTGCAAAAAAAAAGATTTTTTGCCGATTATCCCCGTAGTAGTAAACCTGCATACTCAGCCCTAATGTTATTCTTAAGGTAAGTAAATAAAGTAATAAGTAAAGTTTGATGGCACCCTTAATTATGAACATAAATTAATAAAACTTAGTATGTAGCTTCACTTGGTTGAGTTATATTCATAATTTCACAAAAACATTCATCTTCTCTTTCGTTTTGCAGAAAACCTGCGTACTCAGCCATAATTTTATTTTTATGGAGAGTAAATCAAATGCTATAGTCCACTTATTTATCTATGTATTTTTATGAAACTTGGTAAGTGGCTTTATATGGTAATGAGAAACATATGAATACATTGGAAATCCGATGAGTACGCAGGTTTGCTGCGAAGGGGGTTATTTTAATTATTTTTTTGTAAATTATTTATTACAATGATATAACTCATTTACGTATAATTATAAAGTAACTGGTTTAACAAATAAAATACTGAAGGCTTGCGCAACATTTCAGGGCTCTGACAGACAGTAGTGACAGCTACTATGGGTAGGCCATTTATAACATTTTCCGAAATTTTGATTTTTTATTTAATTATGACACTTTTCTCAGACAATTATATAGATATCTTTATGAAATAGTTATGGCGTTTATATAGCACTATTACCTCTATGTACCAAGATCTAATGAAAATTCAAAATAATACTCAAGAAAAAATATTTAAATGTGAAATTTCTATGTAAAAAAGTGATTATAAAAAAAACATTAGTGTTTTTAGAAAAAAATGGTATCTAGTTAACATCGAGTTAGATAGGCGTCCGAAGTCCCCATTTGGGGACCATTTGTGATGTTTATAATTCATAAAAGAACATATTACAAAAGTGGATTTCCAACCAAAGGTCTTCCATTAGATGCGTTTGTTTCAATCTCCGCACCACTCAGTTGCTGCGATCCCAATCAAGCGATCGCTTTTGAGACTGGTAATGCTGTTGAAACTGTATAACATCACATAAAGTGTCCCTACTTATTTAGAGATTACTTCAAGTTTTTATTTCAAGAGGAAAATAAGCAAAATAAAAACATTTGAATCAGTTACATGAGATCTCTTTTAATGACGTTTTTTAAATAACTTTTGAAAATAGGCATTAACGCAAACAAGTCTTATTATATTAAGATATGTAAGTTACGATTGGTCACAGAGTGATGGTCAATTGAGACAATCGGATCTGTATTGATACATGTTGGAGTAAAGAATTGCCACTAAGATAAACATGCAGTGAGGTTATGATCATAATACAGTACCTTGGGGCCGAGCTTTGCTCGGGGAAAGGCCGTCAGTTTGTTTAGATGACTTGGAGTAATATTTCACCACTTCCTCCTACTGATAATCAGATTTTTATAACTCGTTTGCCTCTTTTCTACATTTTTATGGTCACTCTAGTTGTTATTTATAGCTCAATGTCCCTTTGATTTATTTTACTACTCTATATATGTAATATTCACTCAATTTTTTTAATCTCTGCTCTCAGGAAACCACATGTTAATAATCATAAACAACATGAGTATTACTTTGACAGTTCCCCGGTTGATTATGAACAGCTGTTACAATTATTTTTTATTGATTTGAAACTCCTTAAGCCCGATGTTGATTCTTTTAACTTTTCAATATTGTTTTTTAACAATATTTGATTTTTACTGGGGATGAGACCTATCTAGAACATATTTTGATACCAGAACTTAGTTATTTCCAAAATTTGAAGGAAATCCTCGGAGCCGTTTTCGAGATAATTGTGCAACCAACCAACCACTCAAGCAAACATTGCTCATATAAAAGTATAGGATTGATTCGAGTCGTGTGCCTTATTGAAATTAATTAATTTACAAATAAATACAAAATAGTACAACGTGACATTTTAATGGATTGTAAAATTATTATAACCAGGCTGCTCGCTGTCTCGTTACAACACAATCATAGTATTGTAAAAGTTTTTATTATGATTTTATTACTATATTCGTAAAACTTCAAAACTATGGAATATCAAAAATTAAAAATAACATATTTTCATAATTACTTGATCGAATCGATGAAGAAAATTCAACTACAATTAAAATCAGTCCTATTGAACCATTACAAAAAAAGCTTATTAGAGAACCAGCCAAGTGCGGGCAGAAACAGAGGGAAGGAAAGTTTAATTAAATTCATTAAGGCTTCGTCACAGCGAGCCGCAGGTTCTGCAATAATCAGTTGGGGAAAATTTGTGAATTGTTTGAAAGGAAGAAAAATAGTTACTACATTTTAATTAATAATTTTACTAAATCATGAAGGAATTTTCTCTTTATTTAAATATACAGGTTCACCCTTATGAGGGTGAACCTGTATATTTAAATAAAGTATATTAATAAATTATGATATATTATTTTGGAAATTACCAAAAAAATAAACTTAGATTTTATTAATTTATATATTTAAATCTCAGTATGAAAAACAAGAAAACATTAAGAAATTGTACCCTAGATAAAGGTAGATAGTATAAGTTGGTTATAGGGGAGAAATATGCGGTTGTTATTAAATGAGAAAGGCTACATGTTGATATGACCATTCAAAGAAGATAAATTCAATTCCAATTCCTTGTTAGGGGTAAAATGTGTTTGCTGAAGACGTTTTCTCACTGAGAGAAGGCTCTGCATTAATTAACTTTACTTTTCCTTACCGAGACTTGTCCACTGGACTTGTTTAATCATTTATTTGTCTTGACTGTGGGACTACCAAATGATGTAATAATACACAACCTGACAACCGAGAGTCGTATATGAACAAACTTCGCACCCATCGGAAAGTGAAATTATGCTGAAAGATTAAAGTAGTTTAACCTGGTTAGAAGTAAGCTATTTCTATATTTAATAAACGATTCATTTAGGTACTAACTTATAAGTATATTTTAAATGTTGAAATGAATATATTAATCGTTATGTACACAAAGAACACAATACGTAGTAAATAGTTTTAGCGGTGTACAATATGGAAATCAGGGCAAGGAAATACACCGTAGTAGTCGTGGTTGTAAAAAGCTACAAACTGCATTACAAGTTAAATATTTAAAAACGAATAAACACAATTTGCAACTAGAGTTTTGTAAGGGATCAAAATATTGATAATTTTTTTTAAATTTACGTTACTAATATATTACCTTTACATTACTCAAACATATATTTAGCATTGCCCAAAAGCAATTAAAACAATCTTACAATATCCTTCCTAAAATGGATTTCCTCTTGTCAAACCCGGTTAAATTAGGTATTATTATTCCTTATTATTATATAAAAATACCTAAAATCCTAAATTAAATTTTAAACAGTGAAAGTGAAATCCAACTTGTTTCTTTTATTGTCAAAAAAACATTAAGTAAAGAACCAATTAGTAGAATAAACTTGTAATGAAACAAGGATTAAGTTTTTTGTTGTAAAGTGTTGCTGTTTCAGTAAAGCGATGGAGGCCCACCAAAGATTAAAGGGAAAGTTGAGCCTTAAGCTCCGATGAAACGGTGGTTACCGCAAAGTTTCCTGAGATACAACGTGGCCTGAATGGTAGCGTGCACCCCTTACAAAACTGGGGGTTGATATTGTCTTCTTTCCTTTTAGGATAGATAGAGTCTTTGGCATGACTTGGTCTTGGTTTCCATGCAGGTTATTAATTTAACTAAGAAGTTTTCATATGTTAATAATGTTTTAAAGTTGTAATTATTGTAAATTAATTGTTCATGGTAATTAACTATACTGTATAGCCTGATTAGTTGAAATATAGTTTGCTCTGTATATAAAGTTCACGTACGCTTAGGTATCATTTGTGCAGTTAACACATCAAAACAATAACATTAGCTCTGCACATTCAGACTGATGGAGATTAAGTCTTTTAACTTGATATTTGCATTCGTCAACATTGGCTTATCCAAAATGCCATTAGGAACGTTCCTTTGTTTGATGTTCTTCATCATCCTTTCTCCCGGGTTTGAATGAACTTTCAGTTTTAGTGTAATCGTGTGAAACGTAAATCGTTTGGAATATATCTAAGCAACAGATTAATGTATTAAGCATCTCATTATATTTCTAAGCATAATGTCACTAAATACATAACTGATAAACAATTTCTTTAAAAGACCCTTTGTACCTTTGTATTATACAAAGACGGAAATTTGTGTAAGGGGTTTTATTTCATTAAAGCTCTTTCTCGAGACCAAAGTAAGTACCTCTTATTTAAAATTTACTGACCACTTCTCCAACAAGTTTTCTAATAAAGCTAAACCAATGTTGTTTCAAAGTTTTATGATTTTCAATAAATATTTAATATTGACACATTTTCTATTTATAAAAATCGAAGAAATTGTCGTATATGCTTTTTAGAGAATTTCCCCTATAGGGAATAAGCTATTACTGTAGTCGGCATGGTAATACCTAGGCCCGGGACCATGATAACTTTTCATTTTGAGGTTCCCAGACCTCCAAAACACCATCCGTTAGAAACTGTATATATATATATATATATATATATATATATGTGTGTGTGTGTGTGTGTGTGTGTGTGTGTGTGTGTGTCCGTGGGTGTGATAACTCTCGTAAAAATAGTCAGATTTTGATTAAATTTGGTACAAACGTGTAAAGCAACATTTATGACTTCAATTTTGAAAACCAGACAGATCGACACATCCGAAGTGGTATTTTGAGGGGATTTTATACCCCAAAAATGGGATTTTTGAAATTTGTACATGTAATATTTTAAAAAGTCAAATTTTAGTTCTCATCATTGGATTCAGCTTTACAATTGGTGTCATAAAATACAAATTGGTGTTTTGATCATTTCCCTACGTCAATTGTTACATAGATATTGAAAGTGCTAAACACAGTACGTTGTCCAATGCTAGTCTTGTGGAGAATAAGAACAAATTTATAACTCGCTTATTTGTGAACATATACAAAAGAAACTTGGTTTACGGCTTCATCTGGTTGTGGTCTATTGTTATTTGCATAAAAAATCAATTTTTCCCGATTATTCTCGTAGCAACAAACCTGCGCAATCATCCCCCTTGTTATTCTTATGGAGAATAAGTAAAATGTAATGTATCCCTTAATTATGAACATAAATTAATAAAACCTGGTATGTGGCTTCACCTTGTTGAGTTATATTGAGATTTCCATAAAAACTCAATTATTATTTTCCTTTTTGCAGCAAACCTGCATACTCATCCCCCATGTTATTCTTATGGAGAAAAATCAGAATGGTATATATCGCTTATTTATGAATGCATATTGATGAAACTTGGTATGTGGCTTCATCTAGTTGAGTTATATTGATATTTGCATGAAAACTAATATTTTGTGTTCCTTTTTGCAGAAAACCTGCTTACTCAGACCCATGTAATTCTTATGGAGAATATTTAAAATATTATATGTTGCTTATTTATTAATCAATATTGATTAAACTTGGTATGCAGAACTTGGTGTATCTTATTGAATTCCATTTATATTTGTATAAAAACTAATATTTTGTGTTCCTTGTTTCAGCAAACCTACGTACTCATTCCCAATGTTATTATTCTTATAGAGAATAATTAAAATTGTATATATCGCTTTTTTGTGATTTTTTATGAAGCTTTGTATGCGGCTCAATGTGGTATTAAGACACATATCTTATACGTTGGATATTCACTAAGTACGCAGGTTTGCTGCGACGGGGGTTTTTGTAATAACCTTAGCTGGAAACAGGAAATGATATGGAAACTACTGGCTTGTAGCCCCTAAAATGTTGTTTTAACTTCCAGTTTGCATGCTACGAAATATAAATCTTTAGGGGATAAACTGTTTAGATTGTCACTGGGTAGAAAACTTGGCCGGCTCGGTCGAAATATGGCCGACTACCGCGTCGCGGGCCGACTACTGCTCTTCTCGCCCCTCAGTAAGATGAGTACGCTGGGTTGCAGCGTAATGGAAAAGCAGAAGCTCAAATCAAATTAAAACAATCACAGCTGATCATTTTTTCAATTTGTTCTTATTAACAAAAACATTGTAGTGATATTTCCATAAGAAAATTATTGAATAATTGAAGTCCAGTAGGGAATTTTTACTTTTCTCATATTTTTCCGTCCTCGGCACCCAATCATTAAAATTAGGCATTCCCGAAAG
The DNA here is from genome assembly GCA_963675035.1 of Allygus modestus. Lineage (NCBI taxonomy): Eukaryota > Metazoa > Arthropoda > Insecta > Hemiptera > Cicadellidae > Allygus > Allygus modestus. Next base: position 481,009,400 of record OY776112.1, on the reverse strand, counting down.
CTGTAGGTAAAGTGTAGCACTTCACATTTTGACGCAGTCGAATAGATTACAAAAGTAGATTATTGTTATAATTTAATCATGAAATTCTACGTTATTATGGATAGCGGTCTAACTGTGTAAATATATATTTTAACATTCTTTGGACAAGGTCCTCGTCATATATCATACTCAAGCAAAGGAAGACGATACAAGTGTACTAATGGGCATCCATGGGACCAACGATATTCACTATAGAGTTACTTTACTCATTCCGTCATAGCCACTATTAATAATGACCATGACCTTTTTTTGATTAGAGAACTGTCCAGCTTAGATCACGGAGTGCTAGTGAAAAAAGTGAATCGTTTTATATAGCATCGTAGTATGGCATCGTTTTATATAGCATATCGTGGTGGTCAGCAATGACATGATAAGATAGTTTACCTCCGGACACAAGTTGTGTCAAACAGTTTAACAACCTTAAAACGAAACAAAATTATACCATTTGTAATTCAAATGTTAATCATTTTTACATATTTTACTCAAAAATAAAATGTTTGTTCACTTCATACCATTTAGGTAAAAGTTGTTCTATATAAAACACACAATCACTGTTACTGAACAATAATAAACATTCGAGATATTTGATTGAGATCATTAATTGAGAGAGGCTTATTAGTATAGAGGAAATCTTAATTAATATTTGGAGATTCTGTATACTCCAGAATATACTGAATACTTACACTTAGTATAAGTATCTTAAAATAATTTTTTGTCATACTGATAGCTTTATTCATAGTTTAAAGAAACTTCATGCTTCTACTTTACTATTACTTACTAAAACCCCCCGACCCATTCAACGGGACGCAATAAAAGTTACTGATTATTTTTACGAGTAAATATTTTTAGGCTAAGGGCAAAATGTAATCTCTCAATCTCAATCACTCTTTAATACGACGTTACAACTAGGGCGTATTTTAAGGCAAATATGAATTAATAATGGGTCTTGTATATCCTTGTTAGTGAATTTCCTTTGGAAAGTGAACTATTAGCATGACTCGCAAGGTGAAAGTTAAGCCCGAGACCACCATAGAAGTTCCTAACGTGACCCCCTGAACACGTTTTGGGGGGTCGTTCAAAATTTTATATATATATAGAGACATATATATATATATATATATATATATATATATATGTGTGTGTGTGTTTGAACTCTAGCGGTCACATTTTTTGTCCGATTAACTTAAAATTTGGTAGGGACGTTCCTTTCTGTAATCAGTTGGACAAGTTCGTTGGGCAAAACAATCGGAAAACTCCAAACCCATTTTTTGGGGATTAATCTTTCAAATTTCGAGTTTTTGGGCCCAAAAAGGGTCAGAAAAGCACCGGATGTAAAATTATTAGATGGGAATTAGTAAGGCGAAAGTTTTAAGCCCTCTCTTGTCATTCTAGCACAAATATTTACCGAGTTATTAAAGAAAATGTGTTTCGACTAAACACAGTACGTTGTCTTATGGGGGTTTTACACTAGAAAAGCCTGCTACTCCTTTGTTAGAGTGCTTTTATCATCCCCAGCAACCTCACGCCTACTTTCAAGCTTGACTGGACCTTCTCCTAACATTATAATGCGCAAAATTGTATTCCCAGCTTTGCAGGTAAATGAAACCAGGAGCATCAGAGTAGTGGTGAAACCAGAAAGAGGCATCACTTCCGGCGCTTTTTTCCCATGTTATTCTTATGGGGATCAGTTTTTGGACCGACGCCCGATCCTACCCTACACAAATTTTCTTTTTGGCCCCTGCCTTATTTCCCCCCATTTTAAAATTTGCATTAATTTTAATACATCCTTTGCAGAAATCCACGAGTTCAAAAACAACTCCACACTAAATAAACAACACATGTAAACAACTTAGAAGTTATTGTGTAGTAGTGGTGAATTGGCAAAGAGGCATCACTTCCGGCGCTTTTTTCCCATGTTATTCTTATGGGGAGCCGTTTTTGCGCCAACGCCAGCTCCCGCCCTACACAAGGTTCCTTGTTAGCCTATACTAACATCCAACCCTTGCCTATATTAAATATATTTTCCCAATCCCCATCCCTCCTCTATATTTTTTAAAATTAATTTTCAAATTCAGGCTAAAAAACTATCTTTGGTGTTTATGGTCCGATTTGTCTGCAATTTGGATATGTTATTGTCCTAGGCAAGTGTTTTAATAAATTCCACTTACATTTCCCAAATTCACTATAACGGTCAAAAATATTTTTTGAAAAATACTGCCAATTGCCACCTTCTTTATTAACTGTCTGATTTGTCTTCAATTTGGATATGTTATTGTCCTAGGCAAGTTGTTTAATAAATTCCACCTACATATCCCAAATTCACTATTACGGTCAAATTAAAAATTATTTTTGAAAAATACTGCCAATTGCCAACTTCTTTATTTACTGTCCGATTTATTTAAAATTTGGATATGCTATTGACCTAGGCAAGTGTTTTAATAAATTCCACTTACATTTCCCAAATTCACTATAACGGTCAAAAATATTTTTTGAAAAATACTGCCAATTGCCAACTTCTTTATTAAATGTCCGATTTGTCTGCAATTTGGATGTGTTATTGTCCTAGGCAAGTGTTTTAATAAATTTCACTTACATATCCCAAATTCACTATTACGGTCAAATTAAAAAATATTTTTGAAAAATACTGCCAATTGCCAACTTCTTTATTTACTGTCTGATTTATTTAAAATTTGGATATGCTATTGACCTAGGCAAGTGTTTTAATAAATTTCACTTACATATCCCAAATTCACTATTACGGTCAAATTAAAAAATATTTTTGAAAAATACTGCCAATTGCCAACTTCTTTATTTACTGTCTGATTTATTTAAAATTTGGATATGCTATTGACCTAGGCAAGTGTTTTAATAAATTCCACTTACATATCCCAAATTCACTATTACGGTCAAATTAAAAAATATTTTTGAAAAATACTGCCAATTGCCAACTTCTTTATTTACTGTCCCATTTGTTTAAAACTTGGATATGTTATTGTCGTAGGCAATTGTTTTAATAAATTACACTTACATTTCCCAAATTCACTATTACAGCAAAATTAAAAATTATTTTTGAAAAATACTGCCAATTGCCAACTTCTTTATTTACTGTCCGATTTGTTTAAAATTTGGATATGTTATTGTTGTAGGCTAGTGTATATGCACCATCCACATTTTACAAATATTGCGGTTAAATGTTAAAAAATTTTGGAAAAATACCCCCAATCGGCAACTTCTTTATGGTCTGATTTGTTTAAAATTTATGTCATTATTCTAGGCTAGTGTATATGTACCATCCACATTTGACAAATTAACTATAATGGTCAAATTTAAAAAATATACTAACAATTTCAAACTTCTTTATTTATGGATATGTTATAGCTCTTATATAGGTAACAAGACCACACTACCACACGCTCCACTACCCCCATACAATACAGTATTTTGCTGTAATCCCAAAACTGACTGTTTATTGTCCGATTTGCCTACACTTTGGATATTGTCCTAAGCATTTATTGTCTGATTTATTTTTTGGATATGTTATAGCCCCCCAACTATTATATCTAAAATTACAATATTATTTTCCACCTATAATACTGTTGTTTGTTTTGCTGCAACCTAAAAACTAACATTGGTATTTGTGTTTTTACAAAACTATATTTTGTAAATTACTACCAACAACTCCTTTATTTACATTTCGACTTGTTATATCACCCTATATCTAAATTTACCATATATTTTTTTCCCTTTTAGCGCTGTTTTGTCGTAACCAAACTTTGAATATGACTGCAATATATTACTGGCCACTGCATAAGTAAATACCCCATTTCCAAATTCAATATTACGGTTCGATTAAAAAAATAAATGCAAGCTTATTATATTTGCCACAAGCTTATTATATACATCCACCTGTTATATTTGCCACATTTCCAATATTGTTGTGACCCTCTCAACTACCTCTCATTGTAATATAATAAGTAATCCACAAAATATTTATGGAACTGCCTAAACTTTGGATATGTTTTAAGCCAATGCAAAAATAAATTTTTAAAACCCAAAACAACTAATCTTTCTTTGTGCTTGTTTGGAGTAGTCTTTATTTTATCCAACTTAATTTTGTAGTTAAAATCAAACTTCCCACATTCTAGCTCCCTTTCCAGCCAGTGACATAAAGGTTACGAATATTTTCAAACAATATATCTTTTTCTTCCCCTATGTTGGACTTGTTTAATAGCGCACCATATTCCAAATCCTCCAGTCTACTACATTCTTTAAATTTAACATTGCCTTTAATATCTCTATGTCTTCTTGTCCATTGTTACGGAAACTTAGGTTTTCTATTTTTGGAATCGCCACAAAATGTTGCGGTTCCGTTAGTGTTAAAGCTTGCAAGTGGCTCGCAGGTAGATAAATAATGTCCATAAGACTGTAATAAATATCACTGCATTAACACGGAGGTGACGATTTCAGAAATGAAATATGAAACATATTGATCAGTCCAGCGACGATTCATTTTCCAAATAATCCGCAGATTAAAATCCACTCACTCAAACTATGTCTATCTGTAAATTAATGCATTTCAACGTAAATATTTGGGGTTATAAAATTGATAGCCACCTCTTTATGAAGACATTGCAGATATTTATTAATGAGATGACCGAGCTGCTTTCATTACAGTTTAAAATGAGCCTTTGCGGTACCGATAAAACAATGTGTTGGCTTATTCATGATGAGTTGTTGGCTTATTCATGATTGTTGGATTTTTATAAATCTATTTTGTGAGGGAAGACCTGTTCGAAGGAAAGCCATTAAAATTGAACTTAAAATCAAATGCAGACTTTGACAGAATAGAAGTTGAATTTTTGAGCGGTAAGGCTATGCTAAATAGCGGATTCTCTAAAGAAATGGTTATAAAAAAGTAGCTAAATTCTCCACGATGAATTAGAATATAACATTTATTTTGACGATACTTTTAGCGCTCTTTATTCTTAAACGTTAACTTCACTCTACCTCGGTCACTTTTGAGGTAAGACCTTACGTTGCTCTGATCTGTTCTATTGCACGATACTTGATATAAAATGTCTAACTTAACCTCTTATATATTTAATGATCAATCTGTTATTGTACTGTTTGACAGTGAAAATAATCCTTGGTTCAAAGGAAAGGATGTTGTTAAAATCCTAGGCTATCAACATTCAAAACAGGCATTGCGGATAAATGTTGATGAAGAAGACAAGTGTAAGGCTATAAATATACTCTCTAAAGGGGGGTGTATCGATACACCCCCCCCCTTTAACTTCCAATATCAGTCTAACTTCATCAATGAATCTGGTTTGTATTCTCTTATTTTGCGCTCATTGAAACCAGAAGCTAAAGCATTCAAAAGATGGGTTACAAGTGAAGTCTTGCCTTCCATTAGAAAGTATGGAGTGTATAAAATCAAACATGAAAATAATCAGTTAAAAAATCAAAACTCTCAACTCTTGGCTGAAATTACAAGGTCTCTGGAAGACAACCAAAAGCTCACTCAAATTAACTCAGAATTTAAAACTAAAAACGACATATTGTGTAAAGAGAACCGGTCACTGAATGAGTTGTTGAGTTAAAGTTTTCTGTAAGATATTGGCACATTTCCTCTTTATTAAATATTCCAGCCAAATCTAGTGTTATATCGAAATCCATAAGATCTTGCAGTATCTTTGGAAGGTCTTCCAACAAATCCTTAATTTTAACATTTGCAAGCTCTATTTTATAGGGAATTGCTATAGGATCATCATACTTTTGTTTAATTTGGTCAATATCTTTCTTTATTATTTGTAACACACCCTCGCTTTGGGAGAATGGTAGTTTGGCCACAACACCATGTCGAGCTAAAGAGAACTTTTTAAATATTCCTCATAAGTAGCTATTAAACGAGCCACATATTTCCTTCTTAACTTTAAATTTATTCCGAACGCCCCCATCACAATCTGTAACATTGGTTATCTAACATTATGTTATCATAAAACGCATCCGTTATAGATGTTATTTAATTTTGGTTCACCCTCGCAATAGTTTATATTGTCTGTAAGAAGGTTATTATTACGTAGATTTTCTAATAAAACCATATACCGAATCTTTCGTTAGTAGGTTTAATACAATTCCCCAAAAAATGGCTAACAGAGTACATTTCTTTTATACAAAAAGTAGCGGAAACATGTAAACAGGACAGATATATAGGCATATAGAGGTTGTAAATATATTGTATATAAACATAGGCGAGCGGTAAGTGTAACATGTAAGTGGACACCCACATGCAAATATGGAATACCCACAAATTCGACTAAATAAGTTTATAGTCTCAATATAATTAACATATTAACATTAGTACCCAAACTGTCGAAATTCTATAATTCTATTCTTAGTCCTTGTATTAGGTTTTGTACTATTAAACCCAACACCCCGCGCAGTAGAGTAATATATGTATTTAATATGCACATTCTACAAGACCTGTACATCTGTTGTATAAGCAGCAGGATAGACGTCTCATTGTGTTGTTGTAAAGTAAAACATAAATTGTGCTGGATACAACCGGCCAGATATTAGACAGGAAATGTGTTGGAAGTGTATTGCCAAAGACAAACACCACATAGTGCAGCATGTAATCAATCCATTACTATTTAGACAGCATTGGTACAACATCCGATATATTAGCCAAACCCACAATCAAACTTGGAAAACAAACAGTAAAAGATAAATATTATAGTAACAGAAATAGTAAGAGTATAAGGACATAGTAATATTTAAAGTTTATAAAACAACACAAATGCAGAGACACAATAAATAACACACTCCAACACATTTGGACACAGGCACAGATACTGGTTTACATCCATTTAACACAACTTTACACGTTCTGTCAACCGACACAAAAATAGTTTGTAAATTGTGTAAGAAATATATGTAATATAAACAAATTTAACACAATCATAACATTGTCCACAATGTTATGATTGTGTTAAATTTGTTTATATTACATATATTTCTTACACAATTTACAAACTATTTTTGTGTCGGTTGACAGAACGTGTAAAGTTGTGTTAAATGGATGTAAACCAGTATCTGTGCCTGTGTCCAAATGTGTTGGAGTGTGTTATTTATTGTGTCTCTGCGTTTGTGTTGTTTTATAAACTTTAAATATTACTATGTCCTTATACTCTTACTATTTCTGTTACTATAATATTTATCTTTTACTGTTTGTTTTCCAAGTTTGATTGTGGGTTTGGCTAATATATCGGATGTTGTACCAATGCTGTCTAAATAGTAATGGATTGATTACATGCTGCACTATGTGGTGTTTGTCTTTGGCAATACACTTCCAACACATTTCCTGTCTAATATCTGGCCGGTTGTATCCAGCACAATTTATGTTTTACTTTACAACAACACAATGAGACGTCTATCCTGCTGCTTATACAACAGATGTACAGGTCTTGTAGAATGTGAAAGCATTCAAAAGATGGGTTACAAGTGAAGTCTTGCCTTCCATTAGAAAGTATGGAGTGTATAAAATCAAACATGAAAATAATCAGTTAAAAAATCAAAACTCTCAACTCTTGGCTGAAATTACAAGGTCTCTGGAAGACAACCAAAAGCTCACTCAAATTAACTCAGAATTTAAAACTAAAAACGACATATTGTGTAAAGAGAACCGGTCACTGAATGAGTTGTTGAGTTAAAGTTTTCTGTAAGATATTGGCACATTTCCTCTTTATTAAATATTCCAGCCAAATCTAGTGTTATATCGAAATCCATAAGATCTTGCAGTATCTTTGGAAGGTCTTCCAACAAATCCTTAATTTTAACATTTGCAAGCTCTATTTTATAGGGAATTGCTATAGGATCATCATACTTTTGTTTAATTTGGTCAATATCTTTCTTTATTATTTGTAACACACCCTCGCTTTGGGAGAATGGTAGTTTGGCCACAACACCATGTCGAGCTAAAGAGAACTTTTTAAATATTCCTCATAAGTAGCTATTAAACGAGCCACATATTTCCTTCTTAACTTTAAATTTATTCCGAACGCCCCCATCACAATCTGTAACATTGGTTATCTAACATTATGTTATCATAAAACGCATCCGTTATAGATGTTATTTAATTTTGGTTCACCCTCGCAATAGTTTATATTGTCTGTAAGAAGGTTATTATTACGTAGATTTTCTAATAAAACCATATACCGAATCTTTCGTTAGTAGGTTTAATACAATTCCCCAAAAAATGGCTAACAGAGTACATTTCTTTTATACAAAAAGTAGCGGAAACATGTAAACAGGACAGATATATAGGCATATAGAGGTTGTAAATATATTGTATATAAACATAGGCGAGCGGTAAGTGTAACATGTAAGTGGACACCCACATGCAAATATGGAATACCCACAAATTCGACTAAATAAGTTTATAGTCTCAATATAATTAACATATTAACATTAGTACCCAAACTGTCGAAATTCTATAATTCTATTCTTAGTCCTTGTATTAGGTTTTGTACTATTAAACCCAACACCCCGCGCAGTAGAGTAATATATGTATTTAATATGCACATTCTACAAGACCTGTACATCTGTTGTATAAGCAGCAGGATAGACGTCTCATTGTGTTGTTGTAAAGTAAAACATAAATTGTGCTGGATACAACCGGCCAGATATTAGACAGGAAATGTGTTGGAAGTGTATTGCCAAAGACAAACACCACATAGTGCAGCATGTAATCAATCCATTACTATTTAGACAGCATTGGTACAACATCCGATATATTAGCCAAACCCACAATCAAACTTGGAAAACAAACAGTAAAAGATAAATATTATAGTAACAGAAATAGTAAGAGTATAAGGACATAGTAATATTTAAAGTTTATAAAACAACACAAATGCAGAGACACAATAAATAACACACTCCAACACATTTGGACACAGGCACAGATACTGGTTTACATCCATTTAACACAACTTTACACGTTCTGTCAACCGACACAAAAATAGTTTGTAAATTGTGTAAGAAATATATGTAATATAAACAAATTTAACACAATCATAACATTGTCCACAATGTTATGATTGTGTTAAATTTGTTTATATTACATATATTTCTTACACAATTTACAAACTATTTTTGTGTCGGTTGACAGAACGTGTAAAGTTGTGTTAAATGGATGTAAACCAGTATCTGTGCCTGTGTCCAAATGTGTTGGAGTGTGTTATTTATTGTGTCTCTGCGTTTGTGTTGTTTTATAAACTTTAAATATTACTATGTCCTTATACTCTTACTATTTCTGTTACTATAATATTTATCTTTTACTGTTTGTTTTCCAAGTTTGATTGTGGGTTTGGCTAATATATCGGATGTTGTACCAATGCTGTCTAAATAGTAATGGATTGATAACATGCTGCACTATGTGGTGTTTGTCTTTGGCAATACACTTCCAACACATTTCCTGTCTAATATCTGGCCGGTTGTATCCAGCACAATTTATGTTTTACTTTACAACAACACAATGAGACGTCTATCCTGCTGCTTATACAACAGATGTACAGGTCTTGTAGAATGTGAAAGCATTCAAAAGATGGGTTACAAGTGAAGTCTTGCCTTCCATTAGAAAGTATGGAGTGTATAAAATCAAACATGAAAATAATCAGTTAAAAAATCAAAACTCTCAACTCTTGGCTGAAATTACAAGGTCTCTGGAAGACAACCAAAAGCTCACTCAAATTAACTCAGAATTTAAAACTAAAAACGACATATTGTGTAAAGAGAACCGGTCACTGAATGAGTTGTTGAGTTAAAGTTTTCTGTAAGATATTGGCACATTTCCTCTTTATTAAATATTCCAGCCAAATCTAGTGTTATATCGAAATCCATAAGATCTTGCAGTATCTTTGGAAGGTCTTCCAACAAATCCTTAATTTTAACATTTGCAAGCTCTATTTTATAGGGAATTGCTATAGGATCATCATACTTTTGTTTAATTTGGTCAATATCTTTCTTTATTATTTGTAACACACCCTCGCTTTGGGAGAATGGTAGTTTGGCCACAACACCATGTCGAGCTAAAGAGAACTTTTTAAATATTCCTCATAAGTAGCTATTAAACGAGCCACATATTTCCTTCTTAACTTTAAATTTATTCCGAACGCCCCCATCACAATCTGTAACATTGGTTATCTAACATTATGTTATCATAAAACGCATCCGTTATAGATGTTATTTAATTTTGGTTCACCCTCGCAATAGTTTATATTGTCTGTAAGAAGGTTATTATTACGTAGATTTTCTAATAAAACCATATACCGAATCTTTCGTTAGTAGGTTTAATACAATTCCCCAAAAAATGGCTAACAGAGTACATTTCTTTTATACAAAAAGTAGCGGAAACATGTAAACAGGACAGATATATAGGCATATAGAGGTTGTAAATATATTGTATATAAACATAGGCGAGCGGTAAGTGTAACATGTAAGTGGACACCCACATGCAAATATGGAATACCCACAAATTCGACTAAATAAGTTTATAGTCTCAATATAATTAACATATTAACATTAGTACCCAAACTGTCGAAATTCTATAATTCTATTCTTAGTCCTTGTATTAGGTTTTGTACTATTAAACCCAACACCCCGCGCAGTAGAGTAATATATGTATTTAATATGCACATTCTACAAGACCTGTACATCTGTTGTATAAGCAGCAGGATAGACGTCTCATTGTGTTGTTGTAAAGTAAAACATAAATTGTGCTGGATACAACCGGCCAGATATTAGACAGGAAATGTGTTGGAAGTGTATTGCCAAAGACAAACACCACATAGTGCAGCATGTAATCAATCCATTACTATTTAGACAGCATTGGTACAACATCCGATATATTAGCCAAACCCACAATCAAACTTGGAAAACAAACAGTAAAAGATAAATATTATAGTAACAGAAATAGTAAGAGTATAAGGACATAGTAATATTTAAAGTTTATAAAACAACACAAATGCAGAGACACAATAAATAACACACTCCAACACATTTGGACACAGGCACAGATACTGGTTTACATCCATTTAACACAACTTTACACGTTCTGTCAACCGACACAAAAATAGTTTGTAAATTGTGTAAGAAATATATGTAATATAAACAAATTTAACACAATCATAACATTGTCCACAATGTTATGATTGTGTTAAATTTGTTTATATTACATATATTTCTTACACAATTTACAAACTATTTTTGTGTCGGTTGACAGAACGTGTAAAGTTGTGTTAAATGGATGTAAACCAGTATCTGTGCCTGTGTCCAAATGTGTTGGAGTGTGTTATTTATTGTGTCTCTGCGTTTGTGTTGTTTTATAAACTTTAAATATTACTATGTCCTTATACTCTTACTATTTCTGTTACTATAATATTTATCTTTTACTGTTTGTTTTCCAAGTTTGATTGTGGGTTTGGCTAATATATCGGATGTTGTACCAATGCTGTCTAAATAGTAATGGATTGATTACATGCTGCACTATGTGGTGTTTGTCTTTGGCAATACACTTCCAACACATTTCCTGTCTAATATCTGGCCGGTTGTATCCAGCACAATTTATGTTTTACTTTACAACAACACAATGAGACGTCTATCCTGCTGCTTATACAACAGATGTACAGGTCTTGTAGAATGTGAAAGCATTCAAAAGATGGGTTACAAGTGAAGTCTTGCCTTCCATTAGAAAGTATGGAGTGTATAAAATCAAACATGAAAATAATCAGTTAAAAAATCAAAACTCTCAACTCTTGGCTGAAATTACAAGGTCTCTGGAAGACAACCAAAAGCTCACTCAAATTAACTCAGAATTTAAAACTAAAAACGACATATTGTGTAAAGAGAACCGGTCACTGAATGAGTTGTTGAGTTAAAGTTTTCTGTAAGATATTGGCACATTTCCTCTTTATTAAATATTCCAGCCAAATCTAGTGTTATATCGAAATCCATAAGATCTTGCAGTATCTTTGGAAGGTCTTCCAACAAATCCTTAATTTTAACATTTGCAAGCTCTATTTTATAGGGAATTGCTATAGGATCATCATACTTTTGTTTAATTTGGTCAATATCTTTCTTTATTATTTGTAACACACCCTCGCTTTGGGAGAATGGTAGTTTGGCCACAACACCATGTCGAGCTAAAGAGAACTTTTTAAATATTCCTCATAAGTAGCTATTAAACGAGCCACATATTTCCTTCTTAACTTTAAATTTATTCCGAACGCCCCCATCACAATCTGTAACATTGGTTATCTAACATTATGTTATCATAAAACGCATCCGTTATAGATGTTATTTAATTTTGGTTCACCCTCGCAATAGTTTATATTGTCTGTAAGAAGGTTATTATTACGTAGATTTTCTAATAAAACCATATACCGAATCTTTCGTTAGTAGGTTTAATACAATTCCCCAAAAAATGGCTAACAGAGTACATTTCTTTTATACAAAAAGTAGCGGAAACATGTAAACAGGACAGATATATAGGCATATAGAGGTTGTAAATATATTGTATATAAACATAGGCGAGCGGTAAGTGTAACATGTAAGTGGACACCCACATGCAAATATGGAATACCCACAAATTCGACTAAATAAGTTTATAGTCTCAATATAATTAACATATTAACATTAGTACCCAAACTGTCGAAATTCTATAATTCTATTCTTAGTCCTTGTATTAGGTTTTGTACTATTAAACCCAACACCCCGCGCAGTAGAGTAATATATGTATTTAATATGCACATTCTACAAGACCTGTACATCTGTTGTATAAGCAGCAGGATAGACGTCTCATTGTGTTGTTGTAAAGTAAAACATAAATTGTGCTGGATACAACCGGCCAGATATTAGACAGGAAATGTGTTGGAAGTGTATTGCCAAAGACAAACACCACATAGTGCAGCATGTAATCAATCCATTACTATTTAGACAGCATTGGTACAACATCCGATATATTAGCCAAACCTACAATCAAACTTGGAAAACAAACAGTAAAAGATAAATATTATAGTAACAGAAATAGTAAGAGTATAAGGACATAGTAATATTTAAAGTTTATAAAACAACACAAATGCAGAGACACAATAAATAACACACTCCAACACATTTGGACACAGGCACAGATACTGGTTTACATCCATTTAACACAACTTTACACGTTCTGTCAACCGACACAAAAATAGTTTGTAAATTGTGTAAGAAATATATGTAATATAAACAAATTTAACACAATCATAACATTGTCCACAATGTTATGATTGTGTTAAATTTGTTTATATTACATATATTTCTTACACAATTTACAAACTATTTTTGTGTCGGTTGACAGAACGTGTAAAGTTGTGTTAAATGGATGTAAACCAGTATCTGTGCCTGTGTCCAAATGTGTTGGAGTGTGTTATTTATTGTGTCTCTGCGTTTGTGTTGTTTTATAAACTTTAAATATTACTATGTCCTTATACTCTTACTATTTCTGTTACTATAATATTTATCTTTTACTGTTTGTTTTCCAAGTTTGATTGTGGGTTTGGCTAATATATCGGATGTTGTACCAATGCTGTCTAAATAGTAATGGATTGATTACATGCTGCACTATGTGGTGTTTGTCTTTGGCAATACACTTCCAACACATTTCCTGTCTAATATCTGGCCGGTTGTATCCAGCACAATTTATGTTTTACTTTACAACAACACAATGAGACGTCTATCCTGCTGCTTATACAACAGATGTACAGGTCTTGTAGAATGTGCATATTAAATACATATATTACTCTACTGCGCGGGGTGTTGGGTTTAATAGTACAAAACCTAATACAAGGACTAAGAATAGAATTATAGAATTTCGACAGTTTGGGTACTAATGTTAATATGTTAATTATATTGAGACTATAAACTTATTTAGTCGAATTTGAGGGTATTCCATATTTGCATGTGGGTGTCCACTTACATGTTACACTTACCGCTCGCCTATGTTTATATACAATATATTTACAACCTCTATATGCCTATATATCTGTCCTGTTTACATGTTTCCGCTACTTTTTGTATAAAAGAAATGTACTCTGTTAGCCATTTTTTGGGGAATTGTATTAAACCTACTAACGAAAGATACGGTATATGGTTTTATTAGAAAATCTACGTAATAATAACCTTCTTACAGACAATATAAACTATTGCGAGGGTGAACCAAAATTAAATAACATCTATAACGGATGCGTTTTATGATAACATAATGTTAGATAACCAATGTTACAGATTGTGATGGGGGCGTTCGGAATAAATTTAAAGTTAAGAAGGAAATATGTGGCTCGTTTAATAGCTACTTATGAGGAATATTTAAAAAGTTCTCTTTAGCTCGACATGGTGTTGTGGCCAAACTACCATTCTCCCAAAGCGAGGGTGTGTTACAAATAATAAAGAAAGATATTGACCAAATTAAACAAAAGTATGATGATCCTATAGCAATTCCCTATAAAATAGAGCTTGCAAATGTTAAAATTAAGGATTTGTTGGAAGACCTTCCAAAGATACTGCAAGATCTTATGGATTTCGATATAACACTAGATTTGGCTGGAATATTTAATAAAGAGGAAATGTGCCAATATCTTACAGAAAACTTTAACTCAACAACTCATTCAGTGACCGGTTCTCTTTACACAATATGTCGTTTTTAGTTTTAAATTCTGAGTTAATTTGAGTGAGCTTTTGGTTGTCTTCCAGAGACCTTGTAATTTCAGCCAAGAGTTGAGAGTTTTGATTTTTTAACTGATTATTTTCATGTTTGATTTTATACACTCCATACTTTCTAATGGAAGGCAAGACTTCACTTGTAACCCATCTTTTGAATGCTTTAGCTTCTGGTTTCAATGAGCGCAAAATAAGAGAATACAAACCAGATTCATTGATGAAGTTAGACTGATATTGGAAGTTAAAGGGGGGGGGGGGTGTATCGATACACCCCCATTTAGAGAGTATATTTATAGCCTTACACTTGTCTTCTTCATCAACATTTATCCGCAATGCCTGTTTTGAATGTTGATAGCCTAGGATTTTAACAACATCCTTTCCTTTGAACCAAGGATTATTTTCACTGTCAAACAGTACAGTAACAGATTGATCATTAAATATATAAGAGGTTAAGTTAGACATTTTATATCAAGTATCGTGCAATAGAACAGATCAGAGCAACGTAAGGTCTTACCTCAAAAGTGACCGAGGTAGAGTGAAGTTAACGTTTAAGAATAAAGAGCGCTAAAAGTATCGTCAAAATAAATGTTATATTCTAATTCATCGTGGAGAATTTAGCTACTTTTTTATAACCATTTCTTTAGAGAATCCGCTATTTAGCATAGCCTTACCGCTCAAAAATTCAACTTCTATCCTGTCAAAGTCTGCATTTGATTTTAAGTTCAATTTTAATGGCTTTCCTTCGAACAGGTCTTCCCTCACAAAATAGATTTATAAAAATCCAACAATCATGAATAAGCCAACAACTCATCATGAATAAGCCAACACATTGTTTTATCGGTACCGCAAAGGCTCATTTTAAACTGTAATGAAAGCAGCTCGGTCATCTCATTAATAAATATCTGCAATGTCTTCATAAAGAGGTGGCTATCAATTTTATAACCCCAAATATTTACGTTGAAATGCATTAATTTACAGATAGACATAGTTTGAGTGAGTGGATTTTAATCTGCGGATTATTTGGAAAATGAATCGTCGCTGGACTGATCAATATGTTTCATATTTCATTTCTGAAATCGTCACCTCCGTGTTAATGCAGTGATATTTATTACAGTCTTATGGACATTATTTATCTACCTGCGAGCCACTTGCAAGCTTTAACACTAACGGAACCGCAACATTTTGTGGCGATTCCAAAAATAGAAAACCTAAGTTTCCGTAACAATGGACAAGAAGACATAGAGATATTAAAGGCAATGTTAAATTTAAAGAATGTAGTAGACTGGAGGATTTGGAATATGGTGCGCTATTAAACAAGTCCAACATAGGGGAAGAAAAAGATATATTGTTTGAAAATATTCGTAACCTTTATGTCACTGGCTGGAAAGGGAGCTAGAATGTGGGAAGTTTGATTTTAACTACAAAATTAAGTTGGATAAAATAAAGACTACTCCAAACAAGCACAAAGAAAGATTAGTTGTTTTGGGTTTTAAAAATTTATTTTTGCATTGGCTTAAAACATATCCAAAGTTTAGGCAGTTCCATAAATATTTTGTGGATTACTTATTATATTACAATGAGAGGTAGTTGAGAGGGTCACAACAATATTGGAAATGTGGCAAATATAACAGGTGGATGTATATAATAAGCTTGTGGCAAATATAATAAGCTTGCATTTATTTTTTTAATCGAACCGTAATATTGAATTTGGAAATGGGGTATTTACTTATGCAGTGGCCAGTAATATATTGCAGTCATATTCAAAGTTTGGTTACGACAAAACAGCGCTAAAAGGGAAAAAAATATATGGTAAATTTAGATATAGGGTGATATAACAAGTCGAAATGTAAATAAAGGAGTTGTTGGTAGTAATTTACAAAATATAGTTTTGTAAAAACACAAATACCAATGTTAGTTTTTAGGTTGCAGCAAAACAAACAACAGTATTATAGGTGGAAAATAATATTGTAATTTTAGATATAATAGTTGGGGGGCTATAACATATCCAAAAAATAAATCAGACAATAAATGCTTAGGACAATATCCAAAGTGTAGGCAAATCGGACAATAAACAGTCAGTTTTGGGATTACAGCAAAATACTGTATTGTATGGGGGTAGTGGAGCGTGTGGTAGTGTGGTCTTGTTACCTATATAAGAGCTATAACATATCCATAAATAAAGAAGTTTGAAATTGTTAGTATATTTTTTAAATTTGACCATTATAGTTAATTTGTCAAATGTGGATGGTACATATACACTAGCCTAGAATAATGACATAAATTTTAAACAAATCAGACCATAAAGAAGTTGCCGATTGGGGGTATTTTTCCAAAATTTTTTAACATTTAACCGCAATATTTGTAAAATGTGGATGGTGCATATACACTAGCCTACAACAATAACATATCCAAATTTTAAACAAATCGGACAGTAAATAAAGAAGTTGGCAATTGGCAGTATTTTTCAAAAATAATTTTTAATTTTGCTGTAATAGTGAATTTGGGAAATGTAAGTGTAATTTATTAAAACAATTGCCTACGACAATAACATATCCAAGTTTTAAACAAATGGGACAGTAAATAAAGAAGTTGGCAATTGGCAGTATTTTTCAAAAATATTTTTTAATTTGACCGTAATAGTGAATTTGGGATATGTAAGTGGAATTTATTAAAACACTTGCCTAGGTCAATAGCATATCCAAATTTTAAATAAATCAGACAGTAAATAAAGAAGTTGGCAATTGGCAGTATTTTTCAAAAATATTTTTTAATTTGACCGTAATAGTGAATTTGGGATATGTAAGTGAAATTTATTAAAACACTTGCCTAGGTCAATAGCATATCCAAATTTTAAATAAATCAGACAGTAAATAAAGAAGTTGGCAATTGGCAGTATTTTTCAAAAATATTTTTTAATTTGACCGTAATAGTGAATTTGGGATATGTAAGTGAAATTTATTAAAACACTTGCCTAGGACAATAACACATCCAAATTGCAGACAAATCGGACATTTAATAAAGAAGTTGGCAATTGGCAGTATTTTTCAAAAAATATTTTTGACCGTTATAGTGAATTTGGGAAATGTAAGTGGAATTTATTAAAACACTTGCCTAGGTCAATAGCATATCCAAATTTTAAATAAATCGGACAGTAAATAAAGAAGTTGGCAATTGGCAGTATTTTTCAAAAATAATTTTTAATTTGACCGTAATAGTGAATTTGGGATATGTAGGTGGAATTTATTAAACAACTTGCCTAGGACAATAACATATCCAAATTGAAGACAAATCAGACAGTTAATAAAGAAGGTGGCAATTGGCAGTATTTTTCAAAAAATATTTTTGACCGTTATAGTGAATTTGGGAAATGTAAGTGGAATTTATTAAAACACTTGCCTAGGACAATAACATATCCAAATTGCAGACAAATCGGACCATAAACACCAAAGATAGTTTTTTAGCCTGAATTTGAAAATTAATTTTAAAAAATATAGAGGAGGGATGGGGATTGGGAAAATATATTTAATATAGGCAAGGGTTGGATGTTAGTATAGGCTAACAAGGAAACTTGTGTAGGGCGGGAGCTGGCGTTGGCGCAAAAACGGCTCCCCATAAGAATAACATGGGAAAAAAGCGCCGGAAGTGATGCCTCTTTGCCAATTCACCACTACTACACAATAACTTCTAAGTTGTTTACATGTGTTGTTTATTTAGTGTGGAGTTGTTTTTGAACTCGTGGATTTCTGCAAAGGATGTATTAAAATTAATGCAAATTTTAAAATGGGGGGAAATAAGGCAGGGGCCAAAAAGAAAATTTGTGTAGGGTAGGATCGGGCGTCGGTCCAAAAACTGATCCCCATAAGAATAACATGGGAAAAAAGCGCCGGAAGTGATGCCTCTTTCTGGTTTCACCACTACTCATCAGAACAGCCAAAAAATCTAAGTTTTCAGATTTCATGTTTTTAGACTGATTTTGAGTTTTAAAAGTTTTTATGTGGGAATTCACTTCCCTCACATCAGCGTGCTGCGTGCGAACTCGTTACTGATTATGATCGACTGATTCTTTATTCAGGATCATTAATTAATAGCCCACTGACCAAGGGAAGCTGGATCCAGTATTGAACCTTCACAAAATGTTCTCAGGATTTTATTGACACACTGCCATCTCCAGAAATAACCATCTATATAATTAACAGGCTAAAGAAATTTGTGTGGTACCGATTTACAGGATATGCAGCATCGTAGAATTGTGAAACCTGGCACACCTATTTAGTACTATTAGGAGATGTGACGAATGTAAATAATGTTGTGTTTGTGGTGTTGTTATGCTGAATTTGAATTTGAATAAAATGTATTACTAACTTGTGAATGGTAAAACTCTTCTCTTAACTCCTTCTCTGTTTTACCTCCACACTTAAAGAAGTAAATCTGTTTATGAGGGGGATGAGGGACGGGGAGAGGATGAGGTGGAGAGGTTTCAGGCATAAATACAACGGCTAATGATTACTGGAGTAGTAACGCCCTTCTGCTTTACTTTTTATCTCCATATTAAGAAAATTACCGGTGGTATGGGTGGAAGAGGGGGAGGGAAGAGAGATAGAGGAAAAAAGAGGAAAAGAGATGAGCGCAACGGTACCCACTAGATATGAAACTATTTTTTCCAAATAGTTGTCAATTAATAATTGGTTGAATTCGAACCATTGGGAGGTCAATACTTTTAATTTATTTATAACGTCAAACAATTGTTTAACATTTATAAATAAAAGTAATTTTAGTATTTACAAGTGGTTTAATTATTCAAAGTGATGAAAACAATTAAATGTAAATGAGAGATGTTTTTACACCAATCTAGAATATCATATTACGTTACTGGAGGACAAAATATTTTGATAAGATTTACGGTTTTCCCCTTGTTTGCATACATATTTTCTGTATAATTACTAGACCTCATGGCTCCGCCCCACTAGTTTTAAAAGCTACCTTGTTAAATGATTGATGAATGATATTTCTTGACCTAGTCCTGACTCGAAGAAATTCAAACTAGGTACTAAAAAGTAAAATTAACATAATATTCATGTAAATACTGCCAACTTTTAAATAATGAACAACATTGTATCCCTGGTCGCCGGTTAACATAAATGTAAATGAGATAGTTCCCGCATGAGCCGCTAGGGCGCAGTATGTTCAATAATCAGTTGCCCTGCTGGGTAGTTTCAGTGTTAATGATGGTTTAGAGAGAAATGGCCGTGATATGTTACATCTCTACTATAACAATTAAACAGTAACCATATTACATAACACCTGAGGAAAATTTATGTCTGAAATGTGGATGATTTGTTGGAAACTTGATAAAATAGTTTCCATCTATTATCATAATTTGCCTATATTTAAACTATATTGCAACTGTACACATTTCAGTAATTAGTGAGAGTGTACCAGGTTTGCATCATTTCCCATTAAACGCTAGGATAGTGAAGCCGTTTGGGTGCAATCTGATGATTAAACCAATTATATTGACTGGATTCAACGGAACTGATACAACCATTGCCAATGCTCTAAGTGATGTGTGACTGATGTATTTGCAATATATTCTAAAATAGATATCAAATTAGTTTAAAAACTCATGAAATTATTAGTTTTATCTTAATTACAGTTGTATATATTAATTAAATTAAACGTATGCATTCATTTACTGTGTTATGACAAATTCTAGAGTTCCAATGTTATTCATATAAAATTTGCTTGGTAATTAATTTGGTTGTCTGTCAGGGTGTGGGAAAGTACAAGTATCTCAAGTATATGTTTCCAGGATTTAAAACATAAAACATAGATAGCACAATAGATTGGAAAGTTTGTAACAACATGCCTTATGAACGTATCAGTGCAGCAGATTCGATTGCAGCCTGGAGAACGCCTGCTGGCCGGGTGACGCAATATGACTACACCACTCATGTTGCCTAGCGGCCACTGTACGGCACCGCACTGCCGTTCCTACCTTTCTATCATTTAATATCTGCTCAACCACTTCTGCTATTGGTAAGTGATAGACTGACAAACTCACAAACTTCAGATTCAATATATTGTATCACAATGATAACAGTTTAGCTAAAGATGTCATTCTCCAGGAATGCAACCCGACCGGTGGCCAAAGTTCCACTACCACACCATTACTGCATGGGGTAGCACGCCGTTGTAGAGTAGCAAAACAGTGACTTAATGATCATCAGAATACAAATAATGATGCACCCTGCAGTGAAATATAATGATTATAAAGGGTTATACGCATAAAATTAACGTTGCAGCACTGAAGGAATTTGAAGCAGAGCCCTATTGGTGTGCGATGACGTACAGTTACAAAAACACTTTCTCCTAGCTCCACTTCGCAATGGGAAAAAGTACATTCAAATTCAGTTCAGCCATGATCATTGTGAAGTGTGATAAAACTCTAGCCCATAAGAGTAATAGGCACACAGATCAAATGTGTTTAACACGAATTTCAGTTTCTCCAATGCATAAAATATAAAATTAAATACAATGTCAAGAATCTAAAAACGATGTTTAGACAAAACTGAGGTTGTATTTATACAGATTGATAATGTACTCTTTACTGTAACATATTTTATTGCTAATAACCTGTCCATAATAAATTAAAATAATCCATGTCCATAATATTTATATTCAATATATTTATTTTTAAAACCTCACAAAAATGGAACTCACTTTTTTATCTACTGTAAAAAAAACAAATATCCGTATGTTTGAATATTTTAATTATATCAGTTTTTAATTTTAATATTATTTAATGATTACAAACCTCGCTGTTTAGGCATTAAATTATAATTGTATTTCTTCTACATTTTACAATTTTACTGGATATTCCTCTGATAATAATTTTATTCCTACATCCCAGTTACATACTGATGACCTAATGGACCATTTGAGATGTTTATAATTCATCAAAGGACAAATTACAAAAGCGCAGTTCCAACCAAATGTTTGCATTAGATGCGTTTATTTCAATATCCGCACCACTCAGTTGCTGCGATCCCAAACAAGCGATGGCTGTTGAAACTGTATGACATCGCATAAAGTGCCCCCATTTATTTAGAGTTATATTACTTCAAGAATAAAATAAGCAAAAAACAATTGAATTAGTTACATATGATATCTTTAAATCAACCTTTTTAAATAAATTATGACAAATAATGATTTGGCTCTTATAAAAAATAAAACTTATTAATTAAAATATCTTCTGTAAGTTACTAATGGTCAGAATGTTAGTATGTTGAGGCAACTGACTTAATATTGGGATATCTGGTAGGAAAGATTCTTGACTAAACTATACATGTAGTGATGTTATATTACAATACATTGATTCAAGCCCCGTACTTAAATGCAAAAAAAAGAAGAAAATACAAAATGGTACAACGTGTTCTTTTAATGGATGGTTAAAAATTAAAACCCGGCTGGGAACTGTGTCGTCACATGACAATAATGGTATTTAAATGGTTTTATTATGATTTGATTATTAAACTAGCAAATCCACAGCTAGTGTCACTAGTGTTTTGGTTGAAATTAAAAAAATCCAGCTGCTCAATTTCTAGCAGTTTAAATTTTGACGTAATTCTAGAAGTTCGCTTAACACAGTTGATCTTGCTTCTGTTACCTTCAAAAGCTGTCAAATTCTCAATTTCATTGACTGTTCTTCCATGAGAATAGCATTGCAATTTTTTAAGGGATGTGGGGTGAAGCCCTAAGAACTGAACTCAAATTCTGAGAGGTTCAAAAAATCTACGCATTATCCCATTTAGTTTGATTTAATTTGGATTTGTTTTATGTATTTCTCGTTTACTGGTATCTTTTTAGAAATACTGCTATTTTCTCGAGTCCCTGGGATGAAGACCTTTAATTTGAGCTGTCTCCCATTATCCTGCGATCTGCCAAACTCCCACCATTTGTTCTTAAATTTCGTTTACAGAATTATATATATATACATATATATAATACATATATATATATATATATATATTGTGACATATATAGAGATAAAAATCAGTTGTATTTAATCGTTACCAAAAAGCTTAGTAGAGAATTACGCAAGTGCAAGCAGAAACAGAGGGAGGAAAAGTTTAATTAAATTCATTAAGGCTTCGTCACGGCCGGCCGCAGGTTCTGCAATAATCAGTTGGGGAAAATTTGTGAATCAGTTGAAAGGAAGCAACATAATTAAGTCTTTTTAATTAACAATTTTAATAAATCCTGAAGGAAGCTTTTCTTTGTTGTAATACACATTTTTACCCGTATAATATGTAATTTTACAATTACCCAAAATATAAAATTAGATTTTAGTAATTTATACTTTTTATTTCTAAAAATGAACAAATATTTTGGAATCTTTTACTACGGTTAAAGGTACATGATACAAATTAGTTATAGAGGAGAAATATTTGTTTGTTATCAAATGATATTGTCGATATGGTGATTCAAAGAAGAAAAATGTGATTACTTACATTTGACAGTGATAAGGTGTGTTAAGTGAAGACGCTTTGGTGTGAATGAAAAAAGGCTCTGCATTAATTACCTTTATTTTCTTTACTGAGTCTTTACTTTTCCATTTCCAAGATACCATTTTCCATTTACTCGTTATTCTTTTACCGTGCAGGTTATGAAACATACGTGAACAACCTTTCAGATTTTCATTCTGCTAACTTTGTAAATTTAACTCAGTAAAAGCAAATTCCAACTTGCTATTTTCATTGTCAATCAACGAGAAGTATAGTAATAAATTCGTAGAGTAAATTTAGTAATGAATCAAGGATCAAGTTTTTTTTTATAAAGAGATTGCTGTTTCAGTAAAGCGATGGAGGCCTACAAAAGATTAAAGGCAAAGTTGGGCCTTAAGCTCCGATGAAACGGTGGTTACCGCAAAGTTTCTCAGAGACCCAACGTGGCCTGAATGGTAGCGTGCACCCCTTACCAAACTGGGGGATGATATTGTTTTATTTTATTTTGGGATAGAGTCTTTGTCGTAACTTGGGATCGGTTTCCATGCAGGTTATTAATTTAACTAAGGTGTTAATAATGTTTTAAAATTGTAATTATTGTGAATTAATTGGCGTTTAAATATATAAAGTTTGTTAATTCAAATAACAATAATACCAAATAAAAACATTGATAAATTGGGTACTTTTGCTGTTTATAGATGTTGACGTACTCTATCAATCCACTAATTTTACGGTTTTGAATTTTCTTATTAATGATTTCGATGCTGCAGTTCATATAATTTAATAGTAACTTATCATTAAAATAATAACTTAGAAATTGTGTAGTTTCGTGCTTAATAAAAATATACGTAAACTGTATCGTACCACATACTTTAATTTAATGATTACCCCAAAGAGGCTGGACGTGATATGATACTTTTAACTTGAACTCTATGATAAATAAAATCAAAATGATGATGATGATTATTTGTTGTGTTAACTAAAATCAACAAACTTAACAAAATTAGCGCTCTGAAAAAGTTGAATACATTTAAATTGTTTTCTGTATTTGTAATTGCAGTAAATACTAAATAAAATATTGAATTTGTCTATAGTTAATTAATCAGTGCAATACAAACAGTGGAACAGATCCACACAGTGGAACAAGTGTTGCGATTAGTTTTTAATTATTGAAGAAAAACGAGAGATAAATCTGTGATAATCAAGCTTATCAAGTATAGGTCGCTCCACATACTTGCATAATCATTTATTGGTTAGAATATATAAGTATGTTTCCAATAGTAATATTAAATTATAAATAATATTGCTATAACGTTATAATACTCCCGTCGCAGCAAACCTGCGTACTCAAGCAAATTTCCAATGCATATATATGGGTATCACTACTACCTAGAGTCACTTACCAAGTTTCACAAAGATACATTCATTAATAAGTGATATATAGCATTTTATTTATTCTCCATAAGAATAGCATTGGAATTGAGTACGCAGGCTTGCTGCAACGAGGATGATAATACATGTTTATTTTGCTATTATCAATATAACTCAACTAGGTGAAGCTACATACCAAGTTTTATTAATTTAGGTTCATAACTAAGGGAGATATAAAACTTTACTTATTCTCCATATGAATAACATGGGCCGAGTATGCAGGTTTGCTGCTACCGGGAACAATCAACAAAAACCATTTTTTTTCTGTAAATATCAATATACCACAACTAGTTGAAGCCATATACCAAGTTTCATCAATACATACATAAATAATCGAGATATAACATATTATTTATTCTCCATAAGGATAACATTGGACAACGTACTGTGTTTATCACTTTGAATATCACTGCAAGGGTTGGACGTAAAAAAACAATTAAAAGACCAAATTGTTTTGTAGGGCTAAAATTATTGGTAGAAAGAAATGTGGAGTTTTTAGTCAAATTATCTGAGGAAAATCTAAAAACCGTATTCCCATAAGATTAACATGGAAATTTTATGAACGCGTTTTTTGACTTTTCTCTACAACCACTTAACATAGCCTAATGATTCAAAATACTAAATTGTTTGTCTTTTAAGCTCTATAAAAGGGCTATAACCAAAATCTAAGGTTTTTAAAATTTAAGGGTAAAAATAAAAAAAAACACACACACATTCTCCATATGAATAACATGGGGGCCGAGTATGCAGGTTTGCTGCCACGGGGAATATGAACAAAAAACTTGTTTCTTGTGCTAATATCTATATACCACAACTAGTTGAAGCCACATACCAAGTTTCATCAATATACATTCAAAAATAACCGAGATATAGAATTTTATTTATTCTCCATAAAGATAACATTGGACAACGTACTGTGTTTAGCACTTTGAATATCTCTGCAACGGTTGGACGTAGAACAACGATTAAAACACCAAAATGTTTGTTTTGTTGCGCTAAACACATTAATAAACAGAAATGTGAAGTTTTTAGTAAAACTATCTGAGAAAAATCTAAAAACCTTTTCCCCATAAGATTAACATGGGACACTTTTTTTGGATTTCATCCGCAACCACTTAACCTAGGTTAATGATTCAAAATACTAAATTATTTGTTTTTTAAGCTCTATAAAATGGCTATAACCAAAATTGAGTGTTTTTAACATTTTGGGGTCAAATTTGCAAAAAACCGATTTTTGGAAAATTGTAAACTCCCATAAAACCCTCTTCCCATTGTGCGATTGATCTGGTTTTCGAACTTAAAGAAATAAATGCTACTCTCCACATTTGTACCAAATTTCATCAAAATCGGGTGTTTATTTCAAAAGTTATCGCGGTAACGGACACACACACACACATACACACACACACACACACACATATATATATATAAATTTGAACGAATAGTGTTTTTGGCATCTGGGGACCTCAAAACGAAAAGTTATCATGGTCTCGGGCTTAAGTCTTACCATGCCACCAACGGTAATAGCTTCTTCCCTATAGGAGAAATTCGCTAAAAACAAAACAAAACTAAAAATATAAATATATTTAAATATTTAAAAATATGTTTTGCCACTTGTGATCTGATTTTCACGCTAAAATACCAAACAACTTAATGATAACAGGTTTTATTTAGGAAAATAATTCAACAAATGTTTTCATTTAGTTTTATATTTAAATTATTATTATAAAGTAGCTCAGTTATAACTTTGGAAATGGACTTAAAGAATTATAGGTCAGTGTGGTATAGTATGTGATCAAAAATATTTAAAAGTTGTTTACGTTATGTCATGTCAAGTTTGTCTGTAAAATGTTTTACCAAAATATCGAAAAGTTATTTTAAATTATTTAAGCATAAAGTTTTGAAATTTATAAATTATAGGCTAAATGTTATCCTAAAAGGTCCTTAGGTCTAAAATTGATTTCCTTCCTTCAACAAAGATAAGAACAGCTCAAAAGACGAATAAGAAGAGAAAACCTAACATTAACTCAGTTTGCCTTTGTCTGCCTTCCTACCCAAATCTCTTTAGTGAAGCTTGGCGTGTGTAAAAGTGTTTTGCATGCTTGATTAATTTTAATTATTTTCCTGTGTGATCCCTTTTCAAGTTTTAAAAACGATAAAATTTGAATGGTCTAGTTAGAAACTACCTATTCAAATCGGAACGTCTGAACAATCAACAGTAAACAAATAAATGCTTCTCATAATTTAAATTAACATTTTTGAAGGTAGTTTGATCCTTGTGCGAAGAACAAAGTCTTACTATTAAACTTTCTACGTGATGATGTGGTAATTTACAAAGATATTTAGTATTGCAATGATGACCAATCGGTATTATAAAGTTTATCATTGATCAGAAGAAAAAAACAAAAACAAAATAATATTCTATAATATACACGGTTTGTTCGTTATTTTGGGGTGTATACTTTTTCTTTCCAAAACATATTTTATACATATTCACAATTTAACGATGTTGTTATACATTATTTGTAATAAAAACTGTAGAGATTTGACAATTTAGAACACGCCAGCTTCCCTAGTCGTTAATAATGTAATTATTTATTACGAACTAGGATTATCTTTTAAATTAATCTTCACAAACTTTGCTTTTGTTTATGTCTATAAACATAATGATTGTTTTGTAGTTACTGACTCTCATACTTGATTTATGTTACGATATAAACATTTCGTAGATAGTTTAGGCTAACATGTAAGGACTAAAATTAATCTAGGATTATCAAAGTATATTTCCAAGATTTTGATACGAAAATGGAAATTTGAAAGACCGTAAACTACGACTGAGTTGTATTCAAAACACGATCGCGGCTCTTCCAAGTTTAGGAAACTTCAACTTCAGCATCAAGTTTAAAATTAATTTTTCTGTTTAAACAAGTGTAACTTGTTACATGTTACTCTAAATATTCTGAAAACATAAATTTGTTTAATAAACAAAACTTGTTTGACAAATAAAATACCCCCGTAGCAGCAAACCTGCATACTCAGCGAATTTCCAATGCATATTAATTTATCTTAATACCACATAAAGCCACATACCAAGTTTCATCAATATACATTCATAAATAAACGATTTATGACATTTTAATTATTCTCCATAAGAATAACATGGTGGCTGAGTATGCAGGTTTGCTGAAATAAGGAACACTAAAAATGGGCTTTTATACAAATATCATTATAACTCAACTAGGTAAAGCCACATACCAAGTTCTATTAATTTCTAAGTAATTAAGTATTAAGTATTAAGTTATAATAATTAAAGGAGGTAACACGTTAATTATTCTCCATAAGAATAACATGGGGCTGAGTATGCAGGTTTGCTGCTACGGGAACTATCGGGCAAAAAATATATTTTTGTGCAAATATCAATAGACCACAATGAAATGAAGCAATATACCAAGTTTCGTCAGGATAAGTTGATAAATAAGCGAGATATACAATTTTTCTTATCCTCCATAAGAATAACATTGGACAACGTACTGTGTTTAGCACTTTCAATATCTCAGTAACCAATTGACGTAGAGCAATGATTAAAACATCAAATTGTGCGTCTTTTTAAGCTGATTCCAATGGGAAAAAATAAAATTTTACTTTTTCAAAGTTTGTATGTAAAAAACTCAAAAAACCCATTTTTGGGGTACAAAATCCCCCCAAAATACCCCTTCGGATAAGTCGATCCGTCTGGTTTACAAACTTAAAGTCATAAATGCTGCTTTACACGTTTGTACCAAATTTCATCAAAATCTGACCTTTTTTATGAGAGTTATCGCTCCCACGGACACACACACACACACACATATATATATATATATATATATATATATATATATATATATATATACTGTTTCGAGCGAATGGTGTTTTTGGGGTCTGGGGACCTCAAAACGAAAAGTTATCATGGTCCCG
Source organism: Allygus modestus (assembly GCA_963675035.1). Lineage (NCBI taxonomy): Eukaryota > Metazoa > Arthropoda > Insecta > Hemiptera > Cicadellidae > Allygus > Allygus modestus. Next base: position 480,980,715 of record OY776112.1, on the reverse strand, counting down.
GGCCTAGGTCTTACCATGCCGACTACGGTAATAGCTTCTTCCCTATAGGGGAAATTCGCTAATAAAACGATATTTTTTTACTGGAATAGCGGAATTACGAGGGTTAGGCAATAAATTAAGATTTGATAATTGACTAGATTGCTAAGGTAATATATGTACATATCAAGCAATCTGAGGCATACAATGGATGAATAATTAAGAATAGTTTGAATATAGACCTCCACGAACATTGAGACACTATGATACACGTAATAGGCCAATGACGTGTGTCCTGAACGAAAGTTAAACACCATAACAATCCAGTAGCATTATCATTGGACCACGACAAACACTAAGATAATACCAGACGAGAGATCCTGTGACTCAGAATATCTGCAATGGCCAATAATGTGCGTCCCAGCCAACAGTTTAACAGTTCGCCTCAGTTGTTGTTAATGCTCCGCTTTAATTTTAAGGTCAATTGTCTGATGTACATTACAAGTTAATAGTAATGTATAATAACACAATGAAACAATCATACTATAATATTATAAATGTGAAAATATGTTTGTTTGTGCGTAAGTTTGTGCGTAACTCTGAAGTTCCATCACGTGAAAACTACTGGACCGATTGAGCTGAAATTTTGCAGAGAGGTACTTGATAGTCCTGAGTAACATATAGGTATTTTAAAGTTGTGAAAATCCTAAAGACCTATACCCTACGGGAGTTCAAATCTCCTGTATATTCCTTATGGACATTCATTTTTGTTTGAGCTGATGAAAATACAAACAACTAATCTTGATTCGTAGTAGTTCCACAGGCTAACCACATAATGCAGCACACAAAACTTTCATAGTTTTAGCGAATTTCCCCTATAGGGAAGAAGCTATTACCGTAGGTCTCATGGTAAGACTTAAGCCCGAGACCATGATAACTTTTCATTTTGAGGTCCCCAGATGCCAAAAACACCATTCGTTCAAATTTGTATATATGTATATATATATATATATATATATGTGTGTGTCCGTAAGCACGATAACTCTCGTAAAAAAGGTCCGATCTTAATGAAATTTGGTACAAATGTGTAAAGTACTATTTATTTGAACGAGTTCGAAAACCAGATGAATCGCGCCATCCGAAAGGGGGTTTTTGGGGGGTTTTGTGCCCCAAAAATGTGTTTTTTGGGGTTTTCACATGTAATTTTAATTTAAATCCAATTTTAATTTATACCATTGAATTCAGCTTATAAAAAAACAATTTGGTATTTTGATCATTGCTCTACGTCAATTGGTTACCGAGATATTAAAAGTGCTAAACACAGTACGTTGTCTAATGTTATTCTTATGGAGAAAAAGAAAAATTGTATATCTCGCTTATTTATGAATATAAACTGGCGAAATTTGTTATATGGCTTGATCTGGTTGTGGTTTATTGTTGTTTACACAAAAAAACAATTTTTCGCCTATGGTTCCTGTAGCAGCAAACCTAGGTACTTGGTCCCCATGTTATTCTTATGGAAAATACTTAAAATGTTATATATCGCTTATTTATGAATGTATATGGATGAAACTTGGTATGTGACTTCACTAAGATGAGTTCTATTGATATTTGCATAAAAAACCATTATTTTCTGTGCTTTGTTGCAGCAAACCTGCGTACTCAACCCCAATGTTATTCTTTTGGAGAATAATTAATATTTTAAATATCGCTTGTTTGTGAATACATTTCTTATGAATCCTGTTAAGTGTTTTAATGTGTTATGTTATATATTCATTGGAAATTCGTTGAGTATGCAGGTTTTATGCGACGGGGGTATTATAAATAATTCGCGGGGCGAAGCCTGCGGGTAACAGCTAGTATGGTATAACATTCAACAACTGTTTAGAGTCTCTAACGCCTAGTATATAACTCATTTAAATCAAATTGGACAAATAATTAGACAATACCAATAGTTAGAAATTATAAATCATAAATCAGAATATTTACTGTTACCAAACATTGAAACGTAAACCCATTGAAAATCGTCATAAATACCTAACCTATTACATGGTGTAGCTAAAAATACTCTGAATTTTAAAGCTGTAATGAAGTATCTATAAATTGACATAACCAAAACAAAACCATAAAATAATCATAATATATAATGTTTCCAGTTAATACTAAACAAATTATCAATACTGTATAAACATTAAATAATAAATACTTCTTTAAGGGTGCGCCCTACCCAGATAGAATTCATTGTCGTTTAGCGCCGCGCCGGCGCCGCCAACAAGCAGGGCCATGCATATTTAGGCTTGAAGACCATTTTGTTCTCCTCGATCGCACTGTTATTTTACAGATTTCTACCAAACTATTTGCAGTTTCACACTTTTCAGATTCCAATCTAGGGATCATACGGTTCCTTTTCTCCAAAATAATTTTTCTCCATACGTTAGGAATCTTTAGAAAAACGCTTAATTTGAGAACATTACTAATGGCCTACCACTTATTTTGAATTAAAATCACGATTTTTAAATCGTATGATCTCTAGATGAACATTTATTGAATTAAATAACATCAAATTATTTTTAATTGGTTAACAATTTAGCCTACAATGAGGGAGATGCAAACCCCTTACTTGAGCGTGCGGAAGGGAGGTACGGTGCACCCTTAAGTAAAACTGTTATATAACATAAGTTTTCATACTGCAGGATCTGCATTGTATAGCTTAATTAAAATTTAGCACCAATAAGACAAAGGCTTTGTTGAAAAAAGGTAATTAGATAGGTCTTATGGTTTTTAATTACAAGGGGAAGATAATGATTTAAACCAAAAGTTCGAGTAAATTATTTTACGTTCCTAATTTTGCTCCAAAAACTTGATGTTTGATGAATGAATATTGTTGGAAAGTTATTATATAACATCATTAATGTAAATGGTTAATGAATTATATCCAAACATATATTTTAAACAAGAAACGTAATATTGAAATCTCTAATGACAGAGTCATATTACACTCCGAAATTGTTATACAAGTTTAATCATTGTTAGTTAACTAGAAATCCAAAGCTAAGCCCAAGCTTTGATGGTCTCTAACGTTTCTTAGTTCTAAGACGTGGCCGGAATTCCAGCTCCGATGACTAATAAGCCACCGATATTAATTCTATTCTATTATGGACTTCAAATTATGTTAGACTATTAAACGTGTTAGTGATTACCGTACGGTCCTTCATCGTCTTCATATAACAATAACATTGTTGAGCACTATTGTTTCCACATTTGTTTCGCGTTACACTTTCAAACAATTGTTTAAGTTTTGTCCCTGCGGTTGTTGTGCCAGTGTATCTTTGTGAAACATTCAGTAAATTTAATATTAACAATAATTTTAAGTTCAAGAACACGACCTGACAATAATCAATTCTTAAAGTACGGTCATAGTCTTTGTCAATCAGGCGTTTAAAAATGTTTTCTTATATAATACTATTTGTGCTCAGATACAATTTTTCTAATCGAACTTCCCCCACCAACTTTTACTTTCAGTTTGTCAGTTGAAAACTTCTGTTTTTTTCTTAAAAATTAACTTTATGTAGTAGTATGTAAATCCTGGCTACTAACAAAATAGACCCGGATTTTTAAAAGTTGGAAAAATCTATGATCTACTTTTAGTAACCACGTTTTATTTTCTTTGTGTTGATAACTTCTTTACATTTATTTATAGCGGCAAATTTACTTTAAAGTGATGCAATTTGCTAAGAATAACGAGTTCCAGTTTGTTTACACATTTATAAAAAAAAACAGAAGTATGAAAAAGACGAAACTATATACAAAATAATTATACGTTTGTATAATAAATAGTAAAATATTGAAAGCTGAAATTAAGTAAGTAAAATTAATAGTTATTTACATTTGTTGCCTTTTCTTTTCAACCATTTAGTATATACTAATCTGTCGTCAAATACAATAAAGAAAAACGTGATCCATAATTAATCATTTGAAAATGCATTAATTTATTTTGTCTATTATACATAGTTATTGTTGTACATGTACATTATGAAATAATTATCCATTACCCATGGCTATGGAACAATATTAAAAGTATGATATAATTTTTGAATTACAAGAGGTAAAACATATCTAGGTAAATAAAAAGACTATATATATATATATATATATATATATATATATATGCTTAATTAAATTACTTGCATAGCTATGTAGTGAAACCTATTAAAAATCTTGTTCATAATTGTAATTGGTTTTGTATTTAGATGTCATTTAAATTCCTATAAGTTAATTTATTCAAATATCATTCCCAAACTAAATGGCCTGTTTGATTTAATGTTATATTTTATTCTTAAACTATAAATATATCTTTATAACCAGCAAAATCTATTACGTTCCGCAAAGCTGTTCAGAAGTTAGGAATAGATGTTATCATAAACATAAACCTTATCCAGGACAGAACGGAACTTAAATAATCATTCGTTGTACAACTGTCCACACAATCTGTGACAGGAAACATGAACTTTGTTGTACTTGCATATATTATCGTATAATCAGAATGTGATCTACTGTGCTACATTTTGTACCCTTTACTTTCTAATAACTTAATTTTTAATACTAAAATACTTGAGTACTTTAAATTTTAATTATTAATTTTCCTTATTTATTATCAAATAACATTGGCAAAAAGATGTTTGATCCCTAATTTTTAATATTTACAACGTAACAAATTACACTTCTTTTGTTAATACGAATTAAAAAGGCAACGTAAAGAAGATTCTTATATTGCGTTAACCTAAATTAAAACTAAACTCATTTAAAAACGAGATTAAAATTGTTGAACAGTTAAATCCTTTGAAGTCACACCTAAGCTAACTTTAAAATCATTATTATTATCATCACTTTTAATTAGAAAAAATATATGATCGGCATACAACAAATACCTAAAAACCTCTTATTGGCCCATCCGAAATGCTATGTCCTCTGGAATGCTACATCACACATCCTCATTTGTCATGCAAAAGCGAAACGGTAGATGACGTGTTAACATTTACTAACAAATTTTGAACGGAGCACAACATATCTGGCAGTAAAGTTAAGAAGGGGTTAGGGCGTTACAACGAAAATTATTTAAAGCTCAAATTTTAACCTTAGGGTTTTACAAAAACCTTGTTTATAAAACTATATAAACATGTATTATCTAAATAACTATACAGCAGCACGTGTATATAAAATGCACTCACTCAGGTATATAAAATTATAGACAACTTATGGATGAGCTAGGAACGTGAATTTGGCATGGATGTAGTTTGTACCTTATAACCCCCAGAAAAATGGTCAAAATTAAAATTAAAATTTGTAACCTCCTCAAAAAAATGAAAAATTGTGGCAATTTTGGACCTTTCAAAAAAGTGTTTTTTTTATTTTGGCTTTAGCGGCCGAATGGTTGTTATCGAGAAACATAGACCACCACGACACACAGAGTTTAGACGATCTGCAAATTTGGACTGATGACTTATTGCCGTATCTCGTCTCCTTCACCATTCGGTAGCGCTAGACTTTACAATTTTTAGCAATTTCCACCAAAACTTTGTGGTTTTTATTTTGTTGGCACTCTAAAATAGTACTTAGAGTCCTAATATTTGGCACAAATTATCTCTGCGTTACAGGAAGTATGTGGCAGAAGTCGAATGACCATTTTGAATTGTTTTAACCCTAAAAAAATTAGAACATCTTCCAGTTTTTAAGATTTTCCGGTGTTTGCATTGATATTTGGGCATCTTAGACTTACATAGTGAGTAAAACTCAGTACCCATTTGTTTAAGTTCTGTCAAATATATTTAATTATTTTAATAATTTAAATTATACCTGGAGCCTTTTTATCAACAAAACTTCCCTCTTACCATTCCATTCGTATAACAAGAGTCATTACATAATTTTAAATTATTTCAACCCTTACAACAAATTCCTTATTTTGTGTAAATTTATGAATTTTGATGTGTTTTTACTCTGGGAACACTTAGAGAGTAAACCCCCTTATAAGTTAGGATAAACTAGCTATAGATAGATTGTAAGCAACCCAAAAATATCATTGTTCAGGTTATTAAATACGGCAAAATATATCTTTAAACATTAAAAGATCGTAAATTAGTTGATATTTTTTATTTCGATTGCGGGGTTGCCAGCAGTTACGCGTTTGTTCTATACCTGTAAGTCGCATCAGGCTGAACATATGACCAGTTTTGATGTTTTAAACCCTTCAAAATAAGCCTTTGAACTTTTTTGGAATTTAGGCCTTACGTAGAATTTGGCCAAAAATCCATCCTTGAGGGACTCCATATTTAATTTGATGAACATAAAATCATATTATTTTAAGAGTAGAATTACTACCATTTTTTATAGAATTTTATAAAATTTTTATGGGTTTTAGGTTTGATTTACACGTAATCAACATGAATTATAGGATAGGTTTTGACCCAATTTAGAAAAGTTTTAACGATAATATAGTAGTTATTAAATTGTTTGATACTCTTATATTGTACTGCTAGGCCTAATTCTTTGCACTCAATAAGTCTACATTACATTTTGTGTAGACATAGGTCCTCGGGTTATTAGCGTGTTTTAACCACGTGCTATAGGTAACACGACAGGTACCTGGGAGCGAAGCCCCACAGGAGACTGTCTGTTTTCTTAGTGTGAGTAGTAGTCTTATGGGGGTCCTGGGCCACAAAATACAACACCACTTTTACTTGAGCTTGGATAGTGAGATTTGGCATCGTCAACCTGAGGCCAAAAAAATTTTAATCCATTTTCAGTTTAACGAAATTAAAATAATAATATTTGAAATTTCGTTCAAGATTTAAAATAGAATCCTTGATTTCAAGTTAATTTTGTAACCACAGAAATTTGTCACTGAGAGAAAAGAATGAGGGAAACTGAAAACTAAGCTGAACAAATTTTAATTAGTATTAGAATAAAAGGAATCTTTTTAACTTGAAAAAAGAATGTCCTAATAATTAATAGGAAGCCATTATAATTACTACCCTTCACGTCTGGAGCTCGTTATTCTGATCGCCTGCGGTCTCCAGTAGATTGAAAGGCTTGGTTTTTATATGACTCTATTCTAAGCAATATCAGAGATCCTTCAGTTGCAGTTAAATATAGTTTTATCTTAAGGCTTTCATTTCATAAGTTATATAATATCGAACATCATTAATAATAATTAAATACCCTTTAAATGGGTTCAGAAAATAAATTCAGTGATTCGTAGGAAACATAGAAGGCCCAAAGGAGATAATTAAAATCATTTAATAAGTAAATCATAATATATTATTTTATAACATATAATATATGTCATTTAATTGTATATAAATAGTGAGTGCTGATGTCTGAACCACAACCTAGAACCACTCAGTCATGCCTGAGTGTCTGTAGGCAGCCATGTGTGTGTTAATATTCGTATTTGTAACCTGTTTTATGTCAAGTATTTTAAATCAAGAACTGAAGACGTTCTATGGACTGCATTTTAGACTATATTCTGTTTGAAGGCGTGACAATGACTCAAAAGGTGACAAAACAATGGTAACCTGTTGAGTTACCTTTAGGAGTGATGACAGAGAAGTTCGAAAACCACTAGTATTATCTTTAATGCTGGGGCATTCACACACAAAAATGAGTGAACTCTGACATCTGAAACACAGCTTGGTTGTTAATAAATAAGCATTAACAACCCATTTGTCAATAGCCCAATAAGCTGTTCTGACCATTGAAACAGATCGTTGTTGCGTCAAAATGATTGTGTAACTTTTCGTTTTAAACATTTATCCTTTTTTTCGTTTATTAGATAATTAATACAAATTAGTGTTATAGATTTAAATAGAATATTACGTCATCACTATTTTTAGTTTCTATAAAGAACTTTCTTTTGCAAAATAGGTAAAACTATTAAGCTTTATTTTAATCATTTTATTATTCTTTAATCAAAATCGAGAAATAGATGTTTTTAAGTTGTTAAATAACTACATATAAATGAAATAATACGCTTTCATAATCCTGCAAATACGCTCATCCGTACTAATATTACTTCTTGTTTTCTTATAGGAATACAACCTCTTAGTTAAGTGAGACGTTAAAATGTAAAGTTCTTGAAAATCTAGTATAAGAATAACAACAAAAAGCATCTAGGAAAACCAACCTTTATTTATATAAAAAAATACTTTACAAATTATTATCAAACGATTAAACATAAACAATTTATTGACGGTTAATAATATTAATTTTGTTGTTGATGCAAATTTGATTGTATGTTTTAAACTTCGTAAATGTTAAGTACTTAGCCTTTTATTAATAGCATTCCGAAAAACATGTTAGATCTGACTCTTGTAATGTAGTAATTTGAAATGTATTTATTTTATTAGGGGTTCAATACGGAAAAATACTTTTCAGAGTGCCTTAAATAAAGAATGTAGTAAATTATGTAATTAAAAATACTTTTTAATATTGTTTTTCATTATTAATATGCTGCTATGCTAAGATTGTGAAATATTATTCTGTTCCGTTTAGAAAAACTCAGTAATTGTTTTATACAATTTTTCTCTTCAAATTCCTAAAGCAAAAAGTTTCTTTTTTTGGAGAAGGTTTAAACCGCTACTAATACACAGAACTGTCTGCTTTAAGAGATTGGCAAGTTCCCGATTCCACTGTTCCCTAAACTATGGTTATTCTGGGATCGCCGTCCCATTTTTATGCCACTTTAGAATAAAGAGATCCTTTCCCCCCTCTTGAAATATTTTTATGATATATTATAATTATAAGAAATGAGGTGGGAAGAGCGCATCACTTTAGACTCATAGACAGCCATCAACCAATTGACAGTTTTGATCAATGCGGAGTGCGACCAGTGCAGCCAACCCACTCGCGACACACAGGCAGCCATCAACCAACTGTCAGTGTTGATCAATGCGGAGTGTGACCAGTGCAGCCAACCCACTAGCGACACACAGGCAGCCATCAACCAACTGTCAGTGTTGATCAATGCGGAGTGTGACCAGTGCAGCCAACCCACTAGCGACACACAGACAGCCATCAACCAACTGTCAGTGTTGATCAATGCGGAGTGTGACCAGTGCAGCCAACCCACTAGCGACACACAGGCAGCCATCAACCAACTGTCAGTGTTGATCAATGCGGAGTGCGACCAGTGCAGCCAACCCACTAGCGACACACAGACAGCCATCAACCAACTGTCAGTGTTGATCAATGCGGAGTGTGACCAGTGCAGCCAACCCACTAGCGACACACAGGCAGCCATCAACCAATTGACAGTGTTGATCAATGCGGAGTGTGACCAGTGCAGCCAACCCACTAGCGACACACAGACAGCCATCAACCAACTGTCAGTGTTGATCAATGCGGAGTGCGACCAGTGCAGCCAACCCCCTAGCGACACACAGACAGCCATCAACCAACTGACAGTGTTGATCAATGCGGAGTGTGACCAGTGCAGCCAACCCACTAGCGACACACAGACAGCCATCAACCAACTGACAGTGTTGATCAATGCGGAGTGTGACCAGTGCAGCCATCCCACTAGCGACACACAGACAGCCATCAACCAACTGACAGTGTTGATCAATGCGGAGTGTGAGCAGTGCAGCCAACCCACTAGCGACACACAGACAGCCATCAACCAACTGACAGTGTTGATCAATGCGGAGTGTGAGCAGTGCAGCCAACCCACTAGCGACACACAGACAGCCATAAACCAACTGACAGTGTTGATCAATGCGGAGTGTGACCAGTGCAGCCAACCCACTAGCGACACACAGACAGCCATCAACCAACTGACAGTGTTGATCAATGCGGAGTGTGAGCAGTGCTGCCAACCCACTAGCGACACACAGACAGCCATCAACCAACTGACAGTGTTGATCAATGCGGAGTGTGAGCAGTGCAGTCAACCCACTAGCGACACACAGACAGCCATCAACCAACTGACAGTGTTGATCAATGCGGAGTGTGACCAGTGCAGCCAACCCACTAGCGACACACAGACAGCCATCAACCAACTGACAGTGTTGATCAATGCGGAGTGTGACCAGTGCAGCCAACCAACTAGCGACACACAGACAGCCATCACCCAACTGACAGTGTTGATCAATGCGGAGTGTGACCAGTGCAGCCAACCCACTAGCGACACACAGACAGCCATCAACCAACTGTCAGTGTTGATCAATGCGGAGTGTGACCAGTGCAGCCAACCCACTAGCGACACACAGACAGCCATCAACCAACTGACAGTGTTGATCAATGCGGAGTGTGACCAGTGCAGCCAACCCACTAGCGACACACAGACAGCCATCAACCAATTGACAGTGTTGATCAGTGCGGAGTGTGACCAGTGCAGCCAACCCACTAGCGACACACAGACAGCCATCAACCAATTGACAGTGTTGATCAGTGCGGAGTGCGACCAGTGCAGCCAACCCACTAGCGACACACAGGCAGCCATCAACCAACTGTCAGTGTTGATCAATGCGGAGTGTGACCAGTGCAGCCAACCCACTAGCGACACACAGACAGCCATCGACCAACTGTCAGTGTTGATCAATGCGGAGTGTGACCAGTGCAGCCAACCCACTAGCGACACACAGACAGCCATCAACCAACTGACAGTGTTGATCAATGCGGAGTGTGACCAGTGCAGCCAACCCACTAGCGACACACAGACAGCCATCAACCAATTGACAGTGTTGATCAGTGCGGAGTGTGACCAGTGCAGCCAACCCACTAGCGACACACAGACAGCCATCAACCAATTGACAGTGTTGATCAGTGCGGAGTGTGACCAGTGCAGCCAACCCACTAGCGACACACAGACAGCCATCAACCAATTGACAGTGTTGATCAATGCGGAGTGTGACCAGTGCAGCCAACCCACTAGCGACACACAGACAGCCATCAACCAACTGACAGTGTTGATCAATGCGGAGTGTGACCAGTGCAGCCAACCCACTAGCGACACACAGACAGCCATCAACCAATTGACAGTGTTGATCAGTGCGGAGTGTGACCAGTGCAGCCAACCCACTAGCGACACACAGACAGCCATCAACCAATTGACAGTGTTGATCAATGCAGAGTGTGACCAGTGCAGCCAACCCACTAGCGACACACAGGCAGCCATCAACCAACTGTCAGTGTTGATCAATGCGGAGTGCGACCAGTGCAGCCAACCCACTAGCGACACACAGACAGCCATCAACCAACTGACAGTGTTGATCAATGCGGAGTGTGACCAGTGCAGCCAACCCACTAGCGACACACAGACAGCCATCAACCAATGGACAGTGTTGATCAATGCGGAGTGTGACCAGTGCAGCCAACCCACTAGCGACACACAGACAGCCATCAACCAACTGACAGTGTTGATCAATGCGGAGTGTGACCAGTGCAGCCAACCCACTAGCGACACACAGGCAGCCATCAACCAACTGACAGTGTTGATCAATGCGGAGTGTGACCAGTGCAACCAACCCACTAGCGACACACAGACAGCCATCGACCAACTGTCAGTGTTGATCAATGCGGAGTGTGACCAGTGCAGCCAACCCACTAGCGACACACAGACAGCCATCGACCAACTGACAGTGTTGATCAATGCGGAGTGTGACCAGTGCAGCCAACCCACTAGCGACACACAGACAGCCATCAACCAATGGACAGTGTTGATCAATGCGGAGTGTGACCAGTGCAGCCAACCCACTAGCGACACACAGACAGCCATCAACCAACTGACAGTGTTGATCAATGCGGAGTGTGACCAGTGCAGCCAACCCACTAGCGACACACAGACAGCCATCAACCAATTGACAGTGTTGATAAGTGCGGAGTGTGACCAGTGCAGCCAACCCACTAGCGACACACAGGCAGCCATCAACCAACTGACAGTGTTGATCAATGCGGAGTGTGACCAGTGCAACCAACCCACTAGCGACACACAGACAGCCATCGACCAACTGTCAGTGTTGATCAATGTGGAGTGTGACCAGTGCAGCCAACCCACTAGCGACACACAGACAGCCATCGACCAACTGACAGTGTTGATCAATGCGGAGTGTGACCAGTGCAGCCAACCCACTAGCGACACACAGACAGCCATCGACCAACTGTCAGTGTTGATCAATGTGGAGTGTGACCAGTGCAGCCAACCCACTAGCGACACACAGACAGCCATCGACCAACTGTCAGTGTTGATCAATGCGGATTGTGACCAGTGCAGCCAACCCACTAGCGACACACAGACAGCCATCAACCAATTGACAGTGTTGATAAGTGCGGAGTGTGACCAGTGCAACCAACCCACTAGCGACACACAGACAGCCATCGACCAACTGACAGTGTTGATCAATGCGGAGTGTGACCAGTGCAGCCAACCCACTAGCGACACACAGACAGCCATCGACCAACTGTCAGTGTTGATCAATGTGGAGTGTGACCAGTGCAGCCAACCCACTAGCGACACACAGACAGCCATCGACCAACTGTCAGTGTTGATCAATGCGGAGTGTGACCAGTGCAGCCAACCCACTAGCGACACACAGACAGCCATCAACCAATTGACAGTGTTGATCAGTGCGGAGTGTGACCAGTGCAGCCAACCCACTAGCGACACACAGACAGCCATCAACCAATTGACAGTGTTGATCAATGCGGAGTGTGACCAGTGCAGCCAACCCACTAGCGACACACAGACAGCCATCGACCAACTGACAGTGTTGATCAATGCGGAGTGTGACCAGTGCAGCCAACCCACTAGCGACACACAGACAGCCATCAACCAATGGACAGTGTTGATCAATGCGGAGTGTGACCAGTGCAGCCAACCCACTAGCGACACACAGACAGCCATCGACCAACTGACAGTGTTGATCAATGCGGAGTGTGACCAGTGCAGCCAACCCACTAGCGACACACAGACAGCCATCAACCAATGGACAGTGTTGATCAATGCGGAGTGTGACCAGTGCAGCCAACCCACTAGCGACACACAGACAGCCATCAACCAACTGACAGTGTTGATCAATGCGGAGTGTGACCAGTGCAGCCAACCCACTAGCGACACACAGACAGCCATCGACCAACTGACAGTGTTGATCAATGCGGATTGTGACCAGTGCAGCCAACCCACTAGCGACACACAGACAGCCATCGACCAACTGTCAGTGTTGATCAATGTGGAGTGTGACCAGTGCAGCCAACCCACTAGCGACACACAGACAGCCATCGACCAACTGTCAGTGTTGATCAATGTGGAGTGTGACCAGTGCAGCCAACCCACTAGCGACACACAGACAGCCATCGACCAACTGACAGTGTTGATCAATGCGGAGTGTGACCAGTGCAGCCAACCCACTAGCGACACACAGACAGCCATCGACCAACTGTCAGTGTTGATCAATGTGGAGTGTGACCAGTGCAGCCAACCCACTAGCGACACACAGACAGCCATCGACCAACTGTCAGTGTTGATCAATGCGGATTGTGACCAGTGCAGCCAACCCACTAGCGACACACAGACAGCCATCAACCAATTGACAGTGTTGATAAGTGCGGAGTGTGACCAGTGCAACCAACCCACTAGCGACACACAGACAGCCATCGACCAACTGACAGTGTTGATCAATGCGGAGTGTGACCAGTGCAGCCAACCCACTAGCGACACACAGACAGCCATCGACCAACTGTTAGTGTTGATCAATGCGGATTGTGACCAGTGCAGCCAACCCACTAGCGACACACAGACAGCCATCAACCAATGGACAGTGTTGATCAATGCGGAGTGTGACCAGTGCAGCCAACCCACTAGCGACACACAGACAGCCATCAACCAACTGACAGTGTTGATCAATGCGGAGTGTGACCAGTGCAGCCAACCCACTAGCGACACACAGACAGCCATCAACCAACTGACAGTGTTGATCAATGCGGAGTGTGACCAGTGCAGCCAACCCACTAGCGACACACAGACAGCCATCAACCAACTGACAGTGTTGATCAATGCGGAGTGTGACCAGTGCAGCCAACCCACTAGCGACACACAGACAGCCATCGACCAACTGACAGTGTTGATCAATGCGGATTGTGACCAGTGCAGCCAACCCACTAGCGACACACAGACAGCCATCGACCAACTGTCAGTGTTGATCAATGTGGAGTGTGACCAGTGCAGCCAACCCACTAGCGACACACAGACAGCCATCGACCAACTGTCAGTGTTGATCAATGTGGAGTGTGACCAGTGCAGCCAACCCACTAGCGACACACAGACAGCCATCGACCAACTGTCAGTGTTGATCAATGCGGATTGTGACCAGTGCAGCCAACCCACTAGCGACACACAGACAGCCATCAACCAATGGACAGTGTTGATCAATGCGGAGTGTGACCAGTGCAGCCAACCCACTAGCGACACACAGACAGCCATCAACCAATTGACAGTGTTGATCAATGCGGAGTGTGACCAGTGCAGCCAACCCACTAGCGACACACAGACAGCCATCAACCAACTGACAGTGTTGATCAATGCGGAGTGTGACCAGTGCAGCCAACCCACTAGCGACACACAGACAGCCATCAACCAATTGACAGTGTTGATCAGTGCGGAGTGTGACCAGTGCAGCCAACCCACTAGCGACACACAGGCAGCCATCAACCAACTGACAGTGTTGATCAATGCGGAGTGCGACCAGTGCAGCCAACCCACTCGTGAACGACGAGGTTAATATATCTAGAGGTCTTGTCTCGTGTAAACATGGGATAGCCTACTGGTCGACCGCCATTCGCCTCACTGTCAACTCTGCTCCCATGGCAACCAACATGGTAACCAATCAAATTCTCTCTTTACAAGTTTTACGATAGTCAGCTGGAAAACATTTAACATGTGAAAAGAGGATTTGATTGGTTACCTTAGAAAAGTGACAGTCAGCAAATGGCTTAATTTAACCCAGCGAGACCTCTATATCTATTAATCGCTTTGCTCGTGATCCACTGATATCTTACAAAATATCCCTTTGTATAGTCTTGGCAAAATAAGTATATTTTAATAAAACATAAGAGAAATATTGTAAAAAGGGTGGGTGGTCCCGGGCCCACCCACTAGAACCACTCCGACTCACACGATTGTATATTTTATTTGTAACATTCACCGATTAATTCTCATTAAAGTACTACTATGTACAATTTATTTGATTTCCATACATTCCTTGGCACGGCGTGACGTACGTTCGGTACTAATTAGTAAATTTCCATTGAAAAAGTGAATTATTAGCATGGCTCGCACGGTGAAAATTAAGCCCGGAACTACCATAGAAGGTCCTAACTAGACCCTCTGAACACATTTTGGGGGTCGTTTAAAATTATATATATATATATATATATATATAGTGTGTTTGCACTCTAGCGGTTGCATTTTTTGCCTAGAGCTATAAAGTTATAGGAATTAAAAAGGCGGAAATGTTAAACTCTCCCTCATCATTCTAGCACCAATATTTACTGAGTTATTAAAGAAAATAATTTCTTTATTAGCATGATGCGTGTTGTTACAACTAAGCAGGATGAATAAAATACGTCTTACAACATTATAAAGGATATTTACACTAATACTGTACTTACATACAAGACGGTAAAAATACACAAAAGATAGTACAAGGCCTTGTACCATGTTTTGTGTATTTTTACCGTCATGTATGTAAGTACAGTATAAGTGTAAATATACTTTATAGTGTTGTAAGACGTATTTTATTCATCCTGCTTGATGAAAATAAAGATTGAGTAAACACAGTACGTTGTCTTATGGGGATTTTACATTGGAAAAGGATGTTTTTCATTTCTTGATGTAGATATATCACTCCTAGTATCCCCATACCGATTTTTGATCCTGATGGTACCTCCTCCTAAGCTTATAACGCACAATACTACCATGCCGATACTGGATTTAAATAGAACCAGGTGTATCAGAACAGCCAACAAATCTAATATTTTAAATTTTGGTAAAAATCACACAAATAGTTGTTTAAACCCGTTATTTGATTTTTAAACGTTTTTAATGCGGAAAATTCACTTCCCTAACGTCAGCGTGCTGCGTGCAAACTCGTTTTCAATATTGGACGGAAGGATGGATCAAAATATCATCATGTTGACTTCAGAGATATAACAAGTCCTGTCACGAAGCTCGTTTCCTTCATAACCCAATCTTACTCTGCCTCTCGATTGATAAATATGGGATCAAACGTTCCACACAGTCAGATTATATCAAAATACAATATTATTCAACAGATGCCAATCATGTCAAAATTATTATTTGGTAGCGCTTTAAAAAATCGTTCTAAATTAAAAACACTTTATAATATCTTTTTATTTATTTTATTTTTGCGTAAAGTGTTGCAAAGCCATTTCCGCTCCAATATTTGTTCCAACATTATCGTTAAAACATTAAATAATTGGTTTTACTAGTCTCCTCGTTAAGGTTTGACAAACTATCTTTACATTTTATACATTGAAAAATATTCATTAGCAGCATTTTTTATGTAATCCAAAAAGGAATTATCTACAGGTATCGCCTGTAGAGTATGACGTAAAGTATATAATTTATGCATTTAATGTCCAAAGTTTGAATGTATATTATGAAGTGATTTCTCCCTTACCACTAATAGCTACCCACCATAACTATAACTACCCACTTGGGGCAGTGATTATGAATTTATTCGGCTCTAGCGGTTGCAGAAATATGTTGTTCTTTCATAATTTATGAATTGGGACAAATATTAATTGTTAAAAGAAAATCGCATTGAAAGACTGGACACGATAAAAGAATAACTATAGATTTCTACTATTAAATTGATATGCATAAAGAGTTAAAAACAAAATAATAGTATGAATACTATATAGTATAGTATAATACTATGAATTAGTAAATAATTTGTTTATATTTATTACAACAATAATGTATTTTATATTGCGCTAAAATACCAGAAATATATTTTACTGATGGTAATTTTAATATGTGAAGCAAATACATTAACAATAGAATATTGTTGTTAATATACGACCTTAGTAATACTTAGCTATGTCCCATAAATGACGTAAAGTTTTTGGGACTTCTCTTAAATGTTTTGGGACTCAAATTTAAATTATTTTTCTCACATAGAGCATGTCGCTAGCCGTTTGCCCTCAGGTGCTTTTGTGTTAAGACGTCTATCTACCTTCTTCGGTACTGAAGTTCTTCTTTCAGCATATTATGCCCTCATTTATCCCTTTATTTCATACGTAGTTGTGATTTGGGGGTCTGAGAGCTCATATACAAAGTCTCTTTTCATTCTTAAAAAAGAGCTGTGAAAATAATTGCAGGAATCGGCAAAACAGAATCATGTGCTCCCTACTTCAAGGCTTTTGATCTAATCACCTTTCCATCTATTTTTATCTT
The DNA here is from genome assembly GCA_963675035.1 of Allygus modestus. NCBI lineage: Eukaryota > Metazoa > Arthropoda > Insecta > Hemiptera > Cicadellidae > Allygus > Allygus modestus. The sequence continues at coordinate 480,963,272 of OY776112.1, read as the reverse complement.
GGGGTCACTTATTTTTTTAAAAAAGAACCTGGAAATTTGTCAGGAATGTTTACCACCATCAAATAGAAAAGCTAGAAACAAGCACAATCATAAAATTCTACCACACAAATAAACCTTTTTAAAAAACCACAGTCTACAATTGTATGACAATTTTTAGTAGCCTTCCGACCACTTTTAAACATGAATGTTATCCAGCCACCTTCAAAAGAAATGTAAAAAAGCTTTTACTTAAAATTAGTTTTTATAATGTTCAGGATTATTTGACAAAAAATATGTTTATTTTTAGAAAAATCTTTGTAATGCCGTATGCTCATGCTATTATTTTGTTTTGTGGCAGTAAATATATTTGATTTGATTTGGATTATACAGTGTGTTAGCTATTTAAGCATCTATTTAAATTCGATTGTTTAAGGTTTTGTTCAGCACGACCGGTGACAAATCTTGTAATTCGCAATCAACATAAATATCCCAAAATAAAACATATCTGCCATTAAAAACTCAATACTCCAGGCAATGGAAATACCCCCGTCGCAGCAAACCTGCAAACTCAGCGAATTTCCAATGAATTATAACATGACACATTAAGCCACTTAACAAGATTCATAGGAAATATATTCACAAACATTCGATATTTAAAATATTAATTATTCTCTTAAGAATAACATTGGGGATGAGTACGCAGGTTTGCTGCAACAAGGAACACAAAATAATGGGTTTTTATGCAAATATCAATAGAACTCAGCTAATTGAAGTCACATACCAAGTTTCATCCATATACATTCATAAATAAGCGATATATAACATTTTAATTATTTTCCATAAGAATGACATGGGGACCTAGTACCTAGGTTTGCAGCTACGGGAAGCATAGGCGAAAAATTGTTTCTTTGCGCAAACAACAATAAACCACAACCTGATGAAACCATATACCAAATTACGTCAGTTTATGTTCATAAATAAGCGAGATATACAATTTTTCTTTTTCTCCATAAGCGTACTGTGTTTAGCACTTTCAATATCTCAGTAACCAATTGACGTAGAGCAATGATCAAGATACCAAATTTTTTGTTGTTTTATGCTGAATTCAATGGTGAAAATTAAAATTTGATTTTAATAAAAGTTACATGTGAAATCCCCAAAAAAACCATTTTTGGGGTACAAAACCCCCCTTTGGATGGTGTGATTTGTCTGGTTTTCGAACTCGTTCAAATAAATGGTACTTTACACGTTTGTACCAATTTTCATTAATATCGGACCTTTTTTACGAGAGTTATCGTGCTTACGGACACACACACATATATATATATATATATATATATATATATACATATATACAAATTTGAACGAATGGTGTTTTTGGCATCTGGGTACCTCAAAATGAAAAGTTATCATGATCTTGGGCTTAACTCTTTCTATGAGACCTACGGTTAATATCTTCTTCCCAATAGGGGAAATTCGCTAAAAATCGTTCTACATTTGTAATAACAGGAGAAAGGTTTTGTCCTGTAAACCTGAACATGTTCACCACCATTTAATAAAGGGTACAAGTGACAAGAAAATACCGCAGGACACGGGATTAGGAAAGGAAAACCCTGACATTCGTCAGCAGCAATGAACAAGATTGTTTTAACAATGACAGCAGCGTCGCCACGGCTTACAACTTGTGTGGACCTAACATTGATAATTGACAAACCATAAAATGTGTAATTTATTCAGGCCAAGGCAGAGTACAGTAACTGATGATTCCTTTGTCAAAATAACCTGACGTCTCTTTAACTTACCTGTAACTCAATCTTAAATATTTGTATGTAATCGACTTTTATATTTGTAAAAAAGTGATTTAAGGAAGGTTATTTGAGAAAAACATAAGAGGAAATAACATAACAAGCCATCCAATACAATTTATTCCCATTGTACTGCTCTTGCTCGACTAACAGCATAATATTCTAGTTATTTTTAAACCATTACACTCACAAGATTGTTAAATTTAAAAAATTTGGATACAGTTAAAATACAATAATTTGTTTAAATATAACTTGAAATTGCGATAAGTACAGTATGTTCGAGTACAATATAACAGCCTACAGTTTTGACAATATTTACCGTGACTGGGCACTCAGTGAAATAAATAATTTTTAAAATACATAAAGTAATAGACTTGTTGACTTAGCAAATGAAATTAAACTTGGAAAGTTGTTATAGAAATTGCATAAGGAATAATTTAAAAACGTTATACTTGGTTCAACCTCATGATAGACTTACAAACCTAACTGAATAATATATTTATTTTTTGATTTATTTGGACTTTACCTATCGCTTCTAGTGTTTAAAACTACACTACGTTTCGGGAGGTAAGGAAACTCCTCCCGTTATCAAGTGAACCCTACTTACATCTAAATATCAAACTCTTACACCTAACTAACCTACATTTTTTTTTTGTTTGGATTTTTTTTACATAAAAATTACATTATACAATAAAAAATACAGTTGAATAATATAGATTAAAGGGCGAATGTGTCGAATATTTAGGTAAACACCATAATATATTTTAGAACGTCATTTTGTTGTCATGTTGTTCGGTACATAATTGCCATAATGACCAAGGTATAACAGGTTCCCCCCTCCTTCACTGACTATGTCCGAAGAATAAGGAATATTTTAGTTGGATAAAAACATATTGTTTAGCGTAATATTTGGCAAATCTTTAATTCCAGAAATTAAAGTGCCGTTAAAAACATTCTATCATTAATATGATATTCCCACCACAATAATTGAGCAGATATGCTTCAATGTTCAGCGGTGCATATTTCATAGCAATAAAGGTTTACCTCTAACATGATCGAGAGCTATAAATACAGTATAACAATAGATTTAGATTTACCCAATCCGAAGCACCCAATCACACATATCATCAATATAACTCAAGTAAACAATTTTAATACAAACTACTCATGGGTTGAAATTAATATATGATTCCATTATCTATCCACTAATTTATAACAATATATTTTAAATTTGTTTCACTACACTGATCCAGTGATTCTAAATACGAGTACTTTCCCAAAATAACTATTAACTTTCCTTACAAATTTTTATCTTTTAGACAGATTTTTTCATGTCTTGCATTTTCGTACATGAAAGCTAAGAGACAATTAAAAATTATGGCAATATAAGTAAGCCACATTTTTCACAAATTTTCTTAAATTTTGGCAGAAATATTTATTGATTTTCAATTGTTTAGCCAAGTGAGATCGCAGTGCTAATTATAATTAACTATAAACCAATAAAGGTTTGCCTTTTTGATTTTAAGTATGACCAAAATATCTACCATATATACCCCTCCCGTCAGAACAACTAAGGGAGATACATTTTAAGCAAACAATTGCAATAGGAATCTACAAAAAGGTTGAACTATTAAAACTGCATTACATAAAAACGAGCCTCTTGCAGAAAAATGTAAATTGTTACAAGCTATTGTTATAAAAAATTGTAGATATAGTAATAATATGTTATACCTACGTAATAACTTGATGGAAATAAGCAAATACAAGTCGTAATCATATTCCGTGAAATTTGACTTTTCTTAAACTTTTACATTTAAATGTTTAAAGTTTCTGAAAGAAGTAATTCTGTAAACCTTAAAATAAGTATGAGGAGAAATGGACTTAGTTTATTATTTGTCTTCGTTAATAAAGGCGTTTTACGAAATTCGCTGGTTTCATTTACTTGTAAGAAGACTGGTAAACCTCTAATTAAGGTTTTATTTATAAATTCCATTTTTAATTAAGGTAAAATAAAGGTAGAAATAATAGGATTACTGTGAAGAAAATGCAGTAGTTATTACAATTTTTGCTATATATTTTGTCAAAGATATCCAAATAATTATAAATAAATATACGTATAAGTAGTGTGCATTTGGGGCTGCTGGGGCGGAAGTGACGTCACATCCGGTCAGTGACCGGATGCGCTGAGTGAAAAAATACGTCATCTGAGGCTGAGCCAGTGACGTAGGCGGTTTTGTGACGAAATGAGTAAAAGTTCAAAGTTCAAGGTCACGGTGAAGTTTTTTTAAAAAAATCTACCTCGCACTCGTAAAACGATTGTGATTCGATAGTTAATCGATAATAAATATCGAATGAAAATTATCGAATGAAACAATCGAATGATACGAGTGCGAGGTAGAACAATTACAAATATTACTTTATTTTATTAACAATAATTCATATTACAAATATTACTTTATTTTATTTACAATAATTCATGTTTACAATAGTTCCCCGTTGTTCGTTGTCATCGATGTTGTTGATCCGGACGAGTTGCGGCCATCACTTTGCTTTCTGAAGAAAGACGGTAGATACTTCGATCCCTGCGCAGAGTCCATGTTGTGTTTTCGACATCTATCTGTTCTGTTAGGTGTCTGCATTTCATTGCTGTCAGGTGGAAATAATACCTGACGGCAATGAAATAGAAACATCTATCAGATCGTGAGTGAAATGATATTGTTATTTTGTGAAGAGCGTCTCGGAGAGCTCGATGTTCACCGGTCGAGAGCCGGAGGTGTACTGACTATTCGCTAGCTAGCGTTCTGGTATCAAACAAAATGGTGGGGGTAAAAGTGTAGTAGAACGAAGCAGATGGCGGACGGCAGATGGAAGGCGGCAGGTGGCAGGCGGCAGGTGGCAAGTGTGCGGCAGATGGTGGTCCCCCACTACACCAGTCCCCCACTACACCAGTCTCCCCACCAAGTTTTACATCGCACAATAACTAGTTTACATGTGTTAGTTAGGGGTTTAGCTCTTAGACTGTCAAGACCTTACCTCCGTAACTAAAAACTTCAATAATGTTGTTCCTCTGATCAATCTGCGTAATTTGAGTACCCACTTGACATATGGTAAACTAGAAATAAATAAATTATTTAGATTTGACCTTCAAAATAGTTATTTTTGGCTATTACTGCTATACCCTTGGTCGTATCTGAATTATTTTTGCACCAACTTGTTCCTATGATCAATCTGCGTAATTTGAGTACCCACTTGACATATGGTAAACTAGAAATAAAGAAATTATTTAGATTTGACCTTCAAAATAGTTATTTTTGGCTATTACTGCTATACCCTTGGTCGGATCTGAATTATGTTTGCACCAATTTGTTCCTCTGATCAATCCGCGTAATTTGAGTACCCACTTGGCGTATGTTAAACCAGAAATAAAAAAAAAATTAGATTTGACCTTCAAAATAGTTGATTTTAACTATTACTGATATACCCTTGGTCGGATCTGAATTCTGTAATAACTAAACCTTAATCTCTCCCGAAAAATCAATACATCTTCCAGTATTTTAAGAAACGAGAATTTTCTGGAATTTTCCAAGTCCCCAAGGTCATCTGAACAAATTGCCAAAACGGGGAATAGAGCAGTAAGTGGTTCTCACTTGGACCGCAAACTGCTCTATTCCCCGCTCTGTATTAGGAGAAGAGGCCTAGTTTAATGCTCGCAATTATAGGCATAAACCTGATAACGGAACGCTATCCTCTCCCCCGAAAAGTTATCCCCCAAAAATAAATAAATAAAAGCAAAATGGTCAGTTAACAACAGTCGCGCACTCTGAAACCGCAAGGACGTTCATCACTGTGTAGGCGTCAGAGTTTTACGAACCGAAGTACAATAATTACCTGACCAAAATCCCCTTAAATTTAACCAAAAATAAGCAAACTGATTGAATCTGTTTCTCGTGATTAAGGGCTAAGATGGGCAATGTCAACCGGTTTGCGCGCCGTATTGACATAAGGTCGGTTTTCGTGCCATACCTTTTTTGTAAGGGGCTAGGAAAAGGATGAGAAACATACTGATTAGTTAAAGTTAATTTTACAAAGACCAACCGAGGACGGTTTTGCAAAGGTCAACAGTATCACTGAAACCCGGTGGGACGTAGACCCAAACACCCGGCGTCAGGCTACTGCGAACCTAAGTTTTGACCCAAGGCCAGTTTTAAAGCGTGAAAGAAAAGTACATATTTAATTAGCCAATAGAACACTTCAAAGACCAACACCACAAATAATTACAAACACCAACACTAACTACATTTTATAGCAGCAAACTACAAGCTATAATCTAACAAACAAACTAACATGCATAACAAACTAACATGCTAAGGTAGAATCTTTAGTATACAGGGGTACCACCTCTATACTAAAGATGCTATTACAGACAGTTAAGGCGAACAGCTAGCTAGGCTGCCAGCCTGAAACTGTGAGACGACTGCGGCTAGACCCTCGCTTTTATAGCCGACAGAGGAGCAGGTGCAAAGGCAGATGTACTCTACTACATTCGCCGCGTCGCAAAAGTAATTTAATACGGCGTCGACGTAATACTCTTGTATTTTATTTTGTCGGTTCATTTGATATGGCTGAAACACTTAGATATGCAATGGCTGAAACACTTGTACTAACGACAAAAGCCTCCAGTTGTTTTATAATGTAACTCTATATTATCAGTTATAACTACCCAATCTTAATCAAAACAAAAACACCAAATAAATCGCGTTGAACTTTTGTTATTAGATAAAACACACAATACAAGTCATTTTCTGTGCAATGGATTAAGCTATATATTTACTTTTAATTTAAATTTTCGAATAAATAAACACTATCTAGAATAAAGAAACACAATAACTTATACTTTATGTCTGGTATATATGTTACAATTGTTCATACAAATAAAAAACTAAAACAAACTTTAAATTTTTTTGAATTTCGGCCAGATAAATTAATAAATTAATGAAAAAGTACATCACAAATACTGCTGTATAAGTTTGTGTGTTCAAATTAAATGTACATGGCATAAAAAAATTATAAAGTATAAATCTTGCGTTATTTTACAAAATCCTTGATCTTAATAAGTATTAACGGTTGGCACGTTAAATGACAGAAACACTATATATAAATTTTCCAACATCTTAACAATACTTTGATTTCAATATTTTCCTTACCCCACAGTAATTTCCCAAGTTATACCGAACTTATATAAACGCTTTTAATATAACTTTCTACCGCCAATGAATATAACCTTGAAAATGACGTCAAGAAGAGTCTTTAGGAGATAATAGTGACAAATAATCAGTCTTAATATATTTCTGGTGTTAAATTTACATGAATAATTAAGTTTAAATATATAGTGGTTATTGTTCGGGTTTAAATACAAATTTTGTGACATATTTATTTGAATTACGTTTTATAACACTTTGCAATGCTCAAACAACCGTCCAAAACACTGTTATAACTTCATAAAAACGCTTAATGTTAGTCTGATCTACCTCCGAGTCGGCGTATCGGATAGCTAATTTTGATTACAATATGAATATATAAAAACCTCACAACCCTCCGATACAATTTTTTAATCAGTGTACTGGGCTTCGGATAGCCAAAGGCGCTATGTCCCGCGGCGCGCCGCGCCGCCGCGCCGGTGCCGCGCCTGGCATAGTTAATTTAAAAATATATTTCAAATAAAATAAAAAACTAGCCCGGAAGTTGCTTTTCTTCCCAGCCTTATTTTATTTTAGTGTTAGACCTTTTTTATACTGTAATGTGGTTTCTTATGTTAAATATATGTTCGAAATATATATATATATATATATATATATATATATATATATATATATATATATTGTTTATTATTATCCTTCTGATATGGGTGAAATCCTTGTTTGCTGAAATCGTATATCACACCCAATGTAAACTGAACTTCAGACATTACCTTACAATTATATCAAATTTCAAACAGGCATTACAGTAATATTATTAATGAAGGTCTGCATACATATAAGGTGAGATAACAACTGAATAATACTGTAATTTCTTTGGGTAAATGAACATTAACTAATGTCTTAAAACTATTTGGACTAAGTTATTTAATACCCTTGCTTGTCTTCTCTATTAGCAAGTGAAACTTCGAGGATATTACAAACCTATAACAAAAATTTCTTCATTAGAACTTTTCTCATTACATAAAACACAATACATGCCATTTTCTGTGCAATGGATTAAGCTATATATTTACTTTTAATTTAAATTTTCGAATAAATAAACACTATCTATCTACCGCATTAATAAAGCGCAATTTAATCCACAAATATTATATACCTTTTCGAAGGTGTATAATAACCAAGCTCATTTTTTTTATACCCCAAAACAATTATGAATGTTTAATCAGGTGAAAGAGAACGCAGGTAAAACTAACTGTACCCTTGGGTATTAGTCTTTAATACAAATCCTATACCCTAAAGGTCACTCAAGATTATAGCCAAGGTTAAGGGCAAGGTCGCTTGCATATCCAGTTAGAAAGTGGCTACACAACGTGAACTGCACACAAACTCGAGACTAACAAGTCCCCTGCCTGGTTAAAGAGGTACAGTATATGAATGTAACCGTTAACGTAGATTACGAGACTTGTGTGTACAGAGAGAGACAAAAAAAAAACACTTCCCCCTCGGGACTTAGACATCTTTCGAAGTAGAGCTGGATAAAATTGGAGAGAGAGCGAGTGCTTTGGAAGAAGTCACCCGACCTTGAATTAATAACCTACTGTGAACCGCACAAAGATTTAAGGTTGTAAGCTGAATTTATCCTTTGATAATCTACGGTGAACCACACAAAGATATAACAGTTGTAAACTGAATTATTAGACGTTCAAAATAAATACTACAAGTTAGAAAGTGGCTACACAACGTGAACTGCACACAAACTCGAGACTAACAAGTCCCCTGCCTGGTTAAAGAGGTACAGTATATGAATGTAACCGTTAACGTAGATTACGAGACTTGTGTGTACAGAGAGAGACAAAAAAAAAACACTTCCCCCTCGGGACTTAGACATCTTTCGAAGTAGAGCTGGATAAAATTGGAGAGAGAGCGAGTGCTTTGGAAGAAGTCACCCGACCTTGAATTAATAACCTACTGTGAACCGCACAAAGATTTAAGGTTGTAAGCTGAATTTATCCTTTGATAATCTACGGTGAACCACACAAAGATATAACAGTTGTAAACTGAATTATTAGACGTTCAAAATAAATACTACAAGGTATATGAATCTAACTGATAATGTAGATTGCGAGACCTGTGTGTACAACTACTTAGACATCTTTCGAAGTAGAGCAGAATGTAACTGTAGATATGGTTTACTTGAAGTTGACTTTGATATTTGTATAAAAAAAAAATCTTACAATATTTTACCGAATGAAAATTACATATATATATATATATGTATGTATACAATTCGATAAGTTAATTTTTTACGGAATGTGAATTTTTAAAATTAATGTCACAACTCCATATTCATTTTATATAATGCAATGTTGAATTAAGACGATTCGATCTAACCTCAATTTATATCTGCCATTTTTAAAATGTTGTTCAATTATATAAGTCAATTATTTTATAAATATCTCAAAATGATTGCGACAAGTTAAAGTATTCCATTTATTTTATTATTTACACTACGTAAACGAGACATCTCAATTTTGTAATTACAATCCATAAACATCTTGAAAATGCCTTGAATCTATAAACTAATAACTACAAGTAATTAAGGAACCTCTTCCCAGTACAATAATCGGGAATAAAATAACGAACAAAATAACTTTAATATTTTCCGTAAATCATGTAGATAAGCACTATAGATAGATCCTTATTGTCTTATCTTCAAAAGCACTTTACCTAGGTTAATAATTCAAAATACCATATTATTTTTTTTAAGCTCTATAACATAGTCAAAACCAAAGTTAAGTGTTTTAAAAATTTTAGGGTGAAAAATGCAAAAAACTGATTTTTTGAAAATTTAAAACCCTCCATAAACCCCCCTTCCCATGGTCCGATTTTTCTGGTTTTCGAACTTAAAGTCATAAATGTTAGTTGATAAGCTGGCTGTCGGACCAGCATTTAGTCGAGAAAAAATATTTCAGAGAATAAATCAAGTTAATAAAACAAAACAAAAATGCACATTGCTCTCTGAAGACTAATAAAAAAAAAAAATAAATATAGCGAGATGGTTTTGGAATAAGTCTTCTAAGAGTCTCAACTCTATTTTTACACACATAAATATTACAAAATTCACAAACAATCATCTTTCATACAAAAAATTAAAACCAGGCTGATCCATTAAAACGAATTTTTGAGCAGAAAAAATTAAATAAATAAGACCCCTAAGACATAATGTCCGTTTAGAGGTTCCTTTACATAAGAAAAAAAAATATATATATATATATATATATATATATATATGCTTTCAAAGATTTTAGGAGCTAACAAATACATGCATTACATTCTGTGTACAGGTTATTAACATGAAATATTGTGCTATATGTAAGTATTTTGAATTGTAAGTATAATAACATAATAGAATAACTTATAAAAATACGTATTATAATATTACTAAACCAAACTCCAAATATCCAATTTTGTTAAAATAATTTTGTAGTGTTCTTAACATAACTAAAGCATTATTTGTAATAAAACAACAACATTTTTAAAACCCTTCAACCATTGTCTAACCTCTTTTTATGAATTTCGTGTGATTTACCAAAGTTTTAACATTATTATTTGGAAGTTTATTGTAAATTCTTGGGGCAATAAAATAATATGTGTGAGTGAAAAATGTTAAGCTTGGTTTCGTTACATAACAAAAACTTGCATTTCTCATAATTATAATTTGATATGTAGCAAATTTAATAAACTAAATATATTCAAAGATTTGTGGGGCGTAGGTATGAGGGGCTATGTAAATTATAATGGGTTTCTGATCATTTACAAAGCAATACCTTCCTAACGGTATGCGTGAATTTCTCCTACGATGCATAACAGTTAAGAAAAAAGAGGGGCAGTTGTGTGCTTGCCTATTAATAAAAGGTTAAATAAAATAAATTTTGAGCAGTGAAATTGTGGGATATTGCTTTGCTTCAAGAAAACAATAGAGCACACCTCTTTTAACTCTTGAAGTTAAATATTGTGCTATTACTGAAGCTAGTTTAACAAATATTTACAATTGTTTATTCACTAGCTTAAAACACTGAACACCTATCTATATTTACAACACATTAAACTTAAACAATGTTGAATGTTATTAAAAAACAGTCATCAACAGATAGGAGACAAATATTTCAGAGAATAAATCAAGTTAATAAAACAAAACAAAAATGCACATTGCTCTCTGAAGACTAATAAAAAAAAAAAAAAATAAATAAATAAATATAGCGAGATGGTTTTGGAATAAGTCTTCTAAGAGTCTCAACTCCTTAAGAATCAAATGATAGTTTTATTATATATATCTGTACTAAACAAAAACAGTTTGGTTGGATGAAAACTATAATTTATTTATTTATTTTATCAATAAAGTATTTTATATTATCAATGAACAATTCTAAAGAAATATCACAGATAATCTGTTACGAAAAAACACTTACTTTTGTCATTTTACATCTACAGACCTCCTAACAGAGAAAATACAAGTAAGAATGTTCATTTCTAGCTTTTTATAGACTATTTAGCAGTCAAATTATATGTTTACCGTTTTTTCTACTTAAGTGTTTTACTTGACATTTACGGTGACATTTGACACTTGACAACGAATTTTTCACTGAGTACCAAAAAATGATTTATTAAAAAAGAGATCTTAAAATTACAAATGCACCTTTATTTGTTAAAAATCAAAATATGTACAGTATTTTTAAAACTAATAATATAGTAATCTTACTTTGTGCGTTATCAAAACAGTGTTTTTAACCCGTCCTAACAGAAGTATGATCAGACAAAATACTTACTTTACGCTACTATTGATACATAGACGTTAGCTAAATATTAACGAATGAAATAGCACTTAAATGAATCCTAAAGTTAATCTTATGCGAGAAAAAATTGAATTTGTTTTCTAGATTATTTCATTAATATTCAACCTAACTATCTCGGCCGGGATTCCGTACCACAGATAATATCTGCAAATTTTGCAAGTTGTGTTTTCGCATTACACTTGAAAAAAATAAGTATACTAAAAAATTAACGAATAAGTGTCTTTGCTTCAGATACATTGTGTAGTGTTTAATCTTTGAACGATATAATTAACCTAAATAAACATAACTATATAAATATATAAACATAACATAATTTCTAAGTTAAAATTATATAGTTTAATTGTATATTAAACGAACATATTTTGTTAGTGAGCTGTTATGCTGTTTTTAAGGTAAATTAAATTATAAGAACACCAACACTTAACACATTTAAGGGAGCCGAACAGAATAATACCCCCCGTTGCAGCAAACTTGCATACTCAGCGAATTTCCAATGAATATATAACATAACACATTAAAACACTTAACAGGATTCATAAGAAATGTATTCACAAACAAGCGATATTTAAAATATTAATTGTTCTCCATAAGAATAACATCGGGGATGAGTACGCAGGTTTCCTGCAACAAGAAATAAAGAAATTATTTAGATTTGACCTTCAAAATAGTTGTTTTTTGGCTATTACTGCTATACCCTTGGTCGGATCTGAATTGTGTTTGCACCTTCTTGTTTATTTTGCCAAGCCGCGACAGTAGAGTACCCACTTGGCATATGTTAAACTAGAAATAAAGAAATTATTTAGATTTGACCTTGAAAATAGTTGTTTTTTCGCTGTTGCTGCTATACCCTTGGTCGGATCTGAATTGTGTTTGCACCAATTTGTTTGTTTGATCAATCCGCGTAACCTAAGTACCCACTAAACATTGAGAATAAGCTATCCTTGTACAGCTGACAGAGTGAGTCTGCATTCTTGGGTAGTACTCTAAGAAACGAGAATTTTCTAAGTCCTCAAGGTCATCTGAACATGTTGCCAAAACGGGGAATAGAGCAGTAAGTGATCCTCACTTGGACCACAAACTGCTCTATTCCCCGCTCTGTATTAGGAGAAGAGGACTAGTTTAATGCTCGCAATTATAGGCATAAACCTGATAACGGAACGCTAACCTCTCCCCCGAAAAGTTATCCCCTCCCCTCCCCACAAAAATAAATAAATAAATAAAAGCAAAATGGTCAGTTAACAACAGTCGCGCACTCTAAAACCGCAAGGACGTTCATCACTGTGTAGGCGCCAGAGTTTTACGAACCGAAGTACAATAATTTCCTGACCAAGATCCCCTTAAATTTAACCAAAAATAAGCAAACTGATTGAATCTGTTTCTCGTGAGTAAGGGGTAAGATGGGTAATGTCAACCGGTTTACGCGCCGTATTGACACAAGGTCGGTTTGCGCGCCATACCTTAGAGGGATTAGGAAAAGGATGAGAAGCAAGATACATTACTTTGAAAATAAAGACTTTACCGTTAAAGTTAATTTTTCAAAAATCAACCAAGGTCGGTTGTACAAAGGTCAACAGCAAACTGGAACCCAGTCGGACGTGGGTCAGTAACGGGCGCCAATCTACTGCGAACCCAAGTTTTGACCAAGGTATGATTACAAGGACCGATTTTATATTTACAAGTTAAACCCCACGGATAAAAATAGGGACACTTTACCCAGTTTGGATCAATGTCCATAAGAAAAGGGAGCTGTAGGGAAGGTACATATTAGTAAATAAAACACTTCAAAAAACCAACACCAAACATTAATTACAAACACTAACTACATTTACTAGCAAACTACGAGCGTTAATCTAACAATCTACCATGCATAAAAACACATGCAAGGGCGCGGATCTGTTAATTGCGCGTCGGGCCCAACGCACACTTAACAGACCTACGCTGCAGCAGAATGCAACCCAGTCGGACGTTGGTCCGTAAAGGGCGGCAAGCTACTGCGAAGAGACCGCGGACTGCTCTGCTTTTATAGCCGACAGAGGAGCAGGTGCAAAGGCAGATGTCCGTGGGGGCAGATGCACTCTACTATATTCACCGCACCGCAAAAGTAATTTAATACGGCGTCGACGTAATACTCTTGTATTTTATTTTGTCGGTTCATTTGATACTATTTACCATTTAAACGTGTACTGAAATTCAAAATTTAGGTGTGTTTAAAATATACATGTCCAAGTTGTATTATATACTTTTTTCCGTTGTCCTAGTTGAGCTTTTAACGCTATTTTTTTTGTAAATGAGAGACTCTATTTAAAATAATTATTACTGTAAAAGTTAATTTTTCCTCGATATAGTTAAATAATGAGAAAACTAAAATATTTTTTTTTTTTTACCATATTACACTCTATCTAATAAAATTCACCATCAGACACCTGCTCAATATGAAGTTATTTTGATTGTTAGTTATTTGTTTGGTTTAATAGCAAGCGACGTCAACTAAATTATACAAATTGTTAGGTTTTTAATTGATAGGTTTTTATTAAACTGTTGCTACCTAGGTAAGGTCAGATTAGTCCAGAGTCCTAGTCCCCTTCCTGGCGGTTTACATAGTTAACCATACAATTATACCTTCCTTGGCTAGACAATTCCGAAATGGTCTCCCCCACCCCTTAACCACAGCGTAATTTTAATTTTAACCCATAAATAGTTACTAACATAACCATCGAATTTAATAAAACTACGCCTGAATACGAACACGTCAGGTGAATATTAATTCTAAACGTCATTAATCTGGCAGGTAATTGCAACTTTTAATTCCATCTTTAACCATTTCCAAAAAAAAAAAAACATCGTTACAGTTTTACATTTCTAGTGTTCTATTCGTGATCTTTGAGTTAGGTATTTAACGTAAAAGTCTTATATGTCTATAATTTAATCAGACAAATCTCACATCCATTAATTTATAAAAACTCAATCAATATAAAAATTGTTTCCAATAAATCTAGTTCACGCCAATTTTCACGCACAAATATCGAGATCAAATCGAACTCCGACCACTCAAATAAATCCAATATGCCACGCACGTAAACCAATTACTATTTCTACAACTTAATCAGACAAACAATAATTAAATTCGCCGTGCAAATCAATTACCATCAACACATTTAACTAAAAAAAATCGCATGTGACATAAAACAAATAAAATTCTCTTCCTTATGTATAACATGGACACTTGCAAGTCCTTGGGCAGAGCTCTGAAGCCTAGCTAATCTTTTGAGAAACTTGTTTAACCGGGTGTGTTCACGTGTCCACTTTTCCATTAACCCCGGCGGGGTAAATCCATGTTGGAATTTGCATAGGGTCCTCCCCAATTTGAAGTCCCCTGAGACAATAAATTTGTTCGAATTTGATTTTCGTGAGCATTTAATGACTTTCAGTTTAAGAGCTATGTTATAATCTGGCAGCTTTGTGCCGTTTGTAAAGGTCAATTCCTAAAGGCAGGTAGTAAACAACTAAATGAATGGTTTCGTTCAAATTTATTTTGGGGTTTTTTATAATACGTTATTTTATACAGTTTGAGTAATGGAACAGTTGTTTCCTACCACGTAATTGTATGATATTAATTGAGACTACCCAATATGAATTAAAAAAAAAAACTCTCAATAATTACACGTTATAACATTTGCTATGCCACACACCAATCACGTTTCACCTTCGATAGGTTTATTAAACAAGCGGAAACCAACAGCAATCATGATGTAATCGATTCAGTCACCCGCCATTACGCGGCGGCCGCTGGTCGCTGATAGCGTGAGGCTAGAGGCACTTTCTACGGCACTTGTCTTGTCGCGCAGAGCTAATTATCTTGTTCAACAACCCGTTAAACCGCCGGCGACCTCCAGTTTCGACAAATAAGTCTGAACATCGCATCCGTTCTTGTTATGATGTCGTTTGGTTTATTAGCAGCTAAACTGCCCATTGTAACCAGTCCGGAGAATGCAAATTGCGCTGTCGACCGCCCGAGGGTGTGGTCGCGTGTGCGCGTGTGAGAACACGGGCATGTGTGTGTTTTGACCTACAGCCCCGTCTGGCCTTGATACCAATATCATCTTAATTGCCGGATATTTTTTTTTTGTTGCAAGAGGGTTGACAAATAAATATAAATGCATTATATAGTTTTCCTGTAATTACGGTCAAACAAGTTACGCCAAGACCCTAGCTGTTTAAGATGTAAACTTCTAATACGTGTTGCACTGATAAGCTGGATAGATCACTCCTTGTGACTCTGTTAACAGTTATGCATAGAAGAATGTTATTTAACTTAGTGTTAAAAATGTATACCATCATGTAAAAGAACTTGTTGAAGAAAAATATACATATATATATATATTAACTTAAAGTGGGCTTAAGAAGTTTTTAGTTTTTTTTTTAAATATATAAAGCCAAGGCCCCTTAGTTGTTTTATAATGTAACTCCATACTATCAGTTATAACTACCTAATCTTAAACAATAAAAAAATCGCGTTGAACTTAAATACACAATACATGTCATTTTATTTGCAATGGATTAAGCTATATATTAACTTTTAATTTAAATTTTTTGAATAAATAAACATTACCTATCCACCTCATTAATAAAGCGCAATTTAATCCACTAATATTATATACATTTTTGAAGATGTATAATAACCAAGCACATTTTTATACATTAAAACACCAATACAATTATAAATTTTTATACTGACACTAACAACAATCAAAAAAACAAAAATACAAATCGAACTTTACTTGTTTGTTTAATATAATATTTATAATTTTTGGGCCGATGGTACATCGAGCTTTATTTTATTTCATTAGAGAAATATATCAACTCTACGGGTCAAAATAAACCTAAATATGAAGCAGCTAGACTACCCGTAGATTCAAAACGCTATAAAAAGAGCACCTTCCAAAAACCACACAGTTAAATAAATCATCAGTTGTTAAACACCTTATCAGTGAAAACCATTCTTCAAGTCAATGTTAAATAAAATAACTACAAATTTATAGAATTTTATAAAACTGCATGGTAATCTAAAAATATGAATTTGTTCCAGTTATAAGACAAATTTGTTAAATAAAAGGCAGTTCCTTTATGAAAATCAATAAACTTTGTATGTAATAAAATTTGTTCCAATTGTCTCTTACCAATTATAATGTTATGATTCATAATGTATCTAAGTATTATTTTTCCAACCAGTTATGTCTCCTCCTGACCGTAACGGTGACCGCAGTGTCAGCGCAGTATGGCGGCTACGGATACAAGCCCGCCTACGCGCCGCCCAAGGACGAGTTCTCGTACGCCGTCAACAACCCGTACACGTACGATGTCGAGCCAAAAGGAGTCGCGAGACGGCGACGTTGTGTACGGCGTGTACGAGCTGCTGGAACCCGACGGCTCCAAGGACACGGGCTACGGGTTCCAGGCTAAGGTGGACAAGCTGGGGGTTTTGTACCCCGAAGCTGTGTTTTTTGGGGTTTTCACATGTACTTTTAATTTAAATCAAATTTTAATTAATACCGTTGAATTCAGCTTAAAAAACAAACAATTTGGTATTTTTATCATTGCTCTACGTCAATTAGTTACCGAGATATTAAAAGTGCTAAACACAGTACGTTGTCTAATGTTATCCTTATGGAGAAAAAGAAAAATTGTAGATCTTGCTTATTTATGATTATAAACTGGCGAAATTTGGTATATGGCTTAATCTGGTTGTGGTTTATTGTTGTTTGCACACAAAAAAAAACAATTTTTCGCCTATGGTTCCTGTAGCAGCAAACTTAGGTACTTGGTCCCCATGTTATTCTTATGGAAAATACTTAAAATGTTATATATCGCTTATTTATGAATGTATATGGATTAAACTTGGTATGTGACTTCGCTAAGATGAGTTCTATTGATATTTGCATAAAAACCCATTATTTTGTGTGCCTTGTTGCAGGAAACCTGCGTACTCATCCCCGATGTTATTCTTATGGAGAACAATTAATATTTTAAATATCGCTTGTTTGTGAATACATTTCTTATGAATCCTGTTAAGTGTTTTAATGTGTTATGTTATATATTCATTGGAAATTCGCTGAGTATGCAAGTTTGCTGCAACGGGGGGTATTATTCTGTTCGGCTCCCTTAAATGTGTTAAGTGTTGGTGTTCTTATAATTTAATTTACCTTAAAAACAGCATAACAGCTCACTAACAAAATATGTTCGTTTAATATACAATTAAACTATATAATTTTAACTTAGAAATTATGTTATGTTTATATATTTATATAGTTATGTTTATTTAGGTTAATTATATCGTTCAAAGATTAAACACTACACAATGTATCTGAAGCAAAGACACTTATTCGTTAATGTTTTAGTATACTTATTTTTTTCAAGTGTAATGCGAAAACACAACTTGCAAAATTTGCAGATATTATCTGTGGTACGGAATCCCGGCCGAGATAGTTAGGTTGAATATTAATGAAATAATCTAGAAAACAAATTCAATTTTTTCTCGCATAAGATTAACTTTAGGATTCATTTAAGTGCTATTTCATTCGTTAATATTTAGCTAACGTCTATGTATCAATAGTAGCGTAAAGTAAGTATTTTGTCTGATCATACTTCTGTTAGGACGGGTTAAAAACACTGTTTTGATAACGCACAAAGTAAGATTACTATATTATTAGTTTTAAAAATACTGTACATATTTTGATTTTTAACAAATAAAGGTGCATTTGTTATTTTAAGATCTCTTTTTTAATAAATCATTTTTTGGTACTCAGTGAAAAATTCGTTGTCAAGTGTCAAATGTCACCGTAAATGTCAAGTAAAACACTTAAGTAGAAAAAACGGTAAACATATAATTTGACTGCTAAATAGTCTATAAAAAGCTAGAAATGAACATTCTTACTTGTATTTTCTCTGTTAGGAGGTCTGTAGATGTAAAATGACAAAAGTAAGTGTTTTTTCGTAACAGATTATCTGTGATATTTCTTTAGAATTGTTCATTGATAATATAAAATACTTTATTGATAAAATAAATAAATAAATTATAGTTTTCATCCAACCAAACTGTTTTTGTTTAGTACAGATATATATAATAAAACTATCATTTGATTCTTAAGGAGTTGAGACTCTTAGAAGACTTATTCCAAAACCATCTCGCTATATTTATTTATTTATTATTTTTTTTTTTTATTAGTCTTCAGAGAGCAATGTGCATTTTTGTTTTGTTTTATTAACTTGATTTATTCTCTGAAATATTTGTCTCCTATCTGTTGATGACTGTTTTTTAATAACATTCAACATTGTTTAAGTTTAATGTGTTGTAAATATAGATAGGTGTTCAGTGTTTTAAGCTAGTGAATAAACAATTGTAAATATTTGTTAAACTAGCTTCAGTAATAGCACAATATTTAACTTCAAGAGTTAAAAGAGGTGTGCTCTATTGTTTTCTTGAAGCAAAGCAATATCCCACAATTTCACTGCTCAAAATTTATTTTATTTAACCTTTTATTAATAGGCAAGCACACAACTGCCCCTCTTTTTTCTTAACTGTTATGCATCGTAGGAGAAATTCACGCATACCGTTAGGAAGGTATTGCTTTGTAAATGATCAGAAACCCATTATAATTTACATAGCCCCTCATACCTACGCCCCACAAATCTTTGAATATATTTAGTTTATTAAATTTGCTACATATCAAATTATAATTATGAGAAATGCAAGTTTTTGTTATGTAACGAAACCAAGCTTAACATTTTTCACTCACACATATTATTTTATTGCCCCAAGAATTTACAATAAACTTCCAAATAATAATGTTAAAACTTTGGTAAATCACACGAAATTCATAAAAAGAGGTTAGACAATGGTTGAAGGGTTTTAAAAATGTTGTTGTTTTATTACAAATAATGCTTTAGTTATGTTAAGAACACTACAAAATTATTTTAACAAAATTGGATATTTGGAGTTTGGTTTAGTAATATTATAATACGTATTTTTATAAGTTATTCTATTATGTTATTATACTTACAATTCAAAATACTTACATATAGCACAATATTTCATGTTAATAACCTGTACACAGAATGTAATGCATGTATTTGTTAGCTCCTAAAATCTTTGAAAGCATATATATATATATATATATATATATTTTTTTTTTTTCTTATGTAAAGGAACCTCTAAACGGACATTATGTCTTAGGGGTCTTATTTATTTAATTTTTTCTGCTCAAAAATTCGTTTTAATGGATCAGCCTGGTTTTAATTTTTTGTATGAAAGATGATTGTTTGTGAATTTTGTAATATTTATGTGTGTAAAAATAGAGTTGAGACTCTTAGAAGACTTATTCCAAAACCATCTCGCTATATTTATTTTTTTTTTTTATTAGTCTTCAGAGAGCAATGTGCATTTTTGTTTTGTTTTATTAACTTGATTTATTCTCTGAAATATTTTTTCTCGACTAAATGCTGGTCCGACAGCCAGCTTATCAACTAACATTTATGACTTTAAGTTCGAAAACCAGAAAAATCGGACCATGGGAAGGGGGGTTTATGGAGGGTTTTAAATTTTCAAAAAATCAGTTTTTTGCATTTTTCACCCTAAAATTTTTAAAACACTTAACTTTGGTTTTGACTATGTTATAGAGCTTAAAAAAAATAATATGGTATTTTGAATTATTAACCTAGGTAAAGTGCTTTTGAAGATAAGACAATAAGGATCTATCTATAGTGCTTATCTACATGATTTACGGAAAATATTAAAGTTATTTTGTTCGTTATTTTATTCCCGATTATTGTACTGGGAAGAGGTTCCTTAATTACTTGTAGTTATTAGTTTATAGATTCAAGGCATTTTCAAGATGTTTATGGATTGTAATTACAAAATTGAGATGTCTCGTTTACGTAGTGTAAATAATAAAATAAATGGAATACTTTAACTTGTCGCAATCATTTTGAGATATTTATAAAATAATTGACTTATATAATTGAACAACATTTTAAAAATGGCAGATATAAATTGAGGTTAGATCGAATCGTCTTAATTCAACATTGCATTATATAAAATGAATATGGAGTTGTGACATTAATTTTAAAAATTCACATTCCGTAAAAAATTAACTTATCGAATTGTATACATACATATATATATATATATGTAATTTTCATTCGGTAAAATATTGTAAGATTTTTTTTTTATACAAATATCAAAGTCAACTTCAAGTAAACCATATCTACAGTTACATTCTGCTCTACTTCGAAAGATGTCTAAGTAGTTGTACACACAGGTCTCGCAATCTACATTATCAGTTAGATTCATATACCTTGTAGTATTTATTTTGAACGTCTAATAATTCAGTTTACAACTGTTATATCTTTGTGTGGTTCACCGTAGATTATCAAAGGATAAATTCAGCTTACAACCTTAAATCTTTGTGCGGTTCACAGTAGGTTATTAATTCAAGGTCGGGTGACTTCTTCCAAAGCACTCGCTCTCTCTCCAATTTTATCCAGCTCTACTTCGAAAGATGTCTAAGTCCCGAGGGGGAAGTGTTTTTTTTTGTCTCTCTCTGTACACACAAGTCTCGTAATCTACGTTAACGGTTACATTCATATACTGTACCTCTTTAACCAGGCAGGGGACTTGTTAGTCTCGAGTTTGTGTGCAGTTCACGTTGTGTAGCCACTTTCTAACTTGTAGTATTTATTTTGAACGTCTAATAATTCAGTTTACAACTGTTATATCTTTGTGTGGTTCACCGTAGATTATCAAAGGATAAATTCAGCTTACAACCTTAAATCTTTGTGCGGTTCACAGTAGGTTATTAATTCAAGGTCGGGTGACTTCTTCCAAAGCACTCGCTCTCTCTCCAATTTTATCCAGCTCTACTTCGAAAGATGTCTAAGTCCCGAGGGGGAAGTGTTTTTTTTTTGTCTCTCTCTGTACACACAAGTCTCGTAATCTACGTTAACGGTTACATTCATATACTGTACCTCTTTAACCAGGCAGGGGACTTGTTAGTCTCGAGTTTGTGTGCAGTTCACGTTGTGTAGCCACTTTCTAACTGGATATGCAAGCGACCTTGCCCTTAACCTTGGCTATAATCTTGAGTGACCTTTAGGGTATAGGATTTGTATTAAAGACTAATACCCAAGGGTACAGTTAGTTTTACCTGCGTTCTCTTTCACCTGATTAAACATTCATAATTGTTTTGGGGTATAAAAAAAATGAGCTTGGTTATTATACACCTTCGAAAAGGTATATAATATTTGTGGATTAAATTGCGCTTTATTAATGCGGTAGATAGATAGTGTTTATTTATTCGAAAATTTAAATTAAAAGTAAATATATAGCTTAATCCATTGCACAGAAAATGACATGTATTGTGTTTTATGTAATGAGAAAAGTTCTAATGAAGAAATTTTTGTTATAGGTTTGTAATATCCTCGAAGTTTCACTTGCTAATAGAGAAGACAAGCAAGGGTATTAAATAACTTAGTCCAAATAGTTTTAAGACATTAGTTAATGTTCATTTACCCAAAGAAATTACAGTATTATTCAGTTGTTATCTCACCTTATATGTATGCAGACCTTCATTAATAATATTACTGTAATGCCTGTTTGAAATTTGATATAATTGTAAGGTAATGTCTGAAGTTCAGTTTACATTGGGTGTGATATACGATTTCAGCAAACAAGGATTTCACCCATATCAGAAGGATAATAATAAACAAAATATATATATATATATATATATATATATATATATATATATATATATATATATTTCGAACATATATTTAACATAAGAAACCACATTACAGTATAAAAAAGGTCTAACACTAAAATAAAATAAGGCTGGGAAGAAAAGCAACTTCCGGGCTAGTTTTTTATTTTATTTGAAATATATTTTTAAATTAACTATGCCAGGCGCGGCACCGGCGCGGCGGCGCGGCGCGCCGCGGGACATAGCGCCTTTGGCTATCCGAAGCCCAGTACACTGATTAAAAAATTGTATCGGAGGGTTGTGAGGTTTTTATATATTCATATTGTAATCAAAATTAGCTATCCGATACGCCGACTCGGAGGTAGATCAGACTAACATTAAGCGTTTTTATGAAGTTATAACAGTGTTTTGGACGGTTGTTTGAGCATTGCAAAGTGTTATAAAACGTAATTCAAATAAATATGTCACAAAATTTGTATTTAAACCCGAACAATAACCACTATATATTTAAACTTAATTATTCATGTAAATTTAACACCAGAAATATATTAAGACTGATTATTTGTCACTATTATCTCCTAAAGACTCTTCTTGACGTCATTTTCAAGGTTATATTCATTGGCGGTAGAAAGTTATATTAAAAGCGTTTATATAAGTTCGGTATAACTTGGGAAATTACTGTGGGGTAAGGAAAATATTGAAATCAAAGTATTGTTAAGATGTTGGAAAATTTATATATAGTGTTTCTGTCATTTAACGTGCCAACCGTTAATACTTATTAAGATCAAGGATTTTGTAAAATAACGCAAGATTTATACTTTATAATTTTTTTATGCCATGTACATTTAATTTGAACACACAAACTTATACAGCAGTATTTGTGATGTACTTTTTCGTTAATTTATTAATTTATCTGGCCGAAATTCAAAAAAATTTAAAGTTTGTTTTAGTTTTTTATTTGTATGAACAATTGTAACATATATACCAGACATAAAGTATAAGTTATTGTGTTTCTTTATTCTAGATAGTGTTTATTTATTCGAAAATTTAAATTAAAAGTAAATATATAGCTTAATCCATTGCACAGAAAATGACTTGTATTGTGTGTTTTATCTAATAACAAAAGTTCAACGCGATTTATTTGGTGTTTTTGTTTTGATTAAGATTGGGTAGTTATAACTGATAATATAGAGTTACATTATAAAACAACTGGAGGCTTTTGTCGTTAGTACAAGTGTTTCAGCCATTGCATATCTAAGTGTTTCAGCCATATCAAATGAACCGACAAAATAAAATACAAGAGTATTACGTCGACGCCGTATTAAATTACTTTTGCGACGCGGCGAATGTAGTAGAGTACATCTGCCTTTGCACCTGCTCCTCTGTCGGCTATAAAAGCGAGGGTCTAGCCGCAGTCGTCTCACAGTTTCAGGCTGGCAGCCTAGCTAGCTGTTCGCCTTAACTGTCTGTAATAGCATCTTTAGTATAGAGGTGGTACCCCTGTATACTAAAGATTCTACCTTAGCATGTTAGTTTGTTATGCATGTTAGTTTGTTTGTTAGATTATAGCTTGTAGTTTGCTGCTATAAAATGTAGTTAGTGTTGGTGTTTGTAATTATTTGTGGTGTTGGTCTTTGAAGTGTTCTATTGGCTAATTAAATATGTACTTTTCTTTCACGCTTTAAAACTGGCCTTGGGTCAAAACTTAGGTTCGCAGTAGCCTGACGCCGGGTGTTTGGGTCTACGTCCCACCGGGTTTCAGTGATACTGTTGACCTTTGCAAAACCGTCCTCGGTTGGTCTTTGTAAAATTAACTTTAACTAATCAGTATGTTTCTCATCCTTTTCCTAGCCCCTTACAAAAAAGGTATGGCACGAAAACCGACCTTATGTCAATACGGCGCGCAAACCGGTTGACATTGCCCATCTTAGCCCTTAATCACGAGAAACAGATTCAATCAGTTTGCTTATTTTTGGTTAAATTTAAGGGGATTTTGGTCAGGTAATTATTGTACTTCGGTTCGTAAAACTCTGACGCCTACACAGTGATGAACGTCCTTGCGGTTTCAGAGTGCGCGACTGTTGTTAACTGACCATTTTGCTTTTATTTATTTATTTTTGGGGGATAACTTTTCGGGGGAGAGGATAGCGTTCCGTTATCAGGTTTATGCCTATAATTGCGAGCATTAAACTAGGCCTCTTCTCCTAATACAGAGCGGGGAATAGAGCAGTTTGCGGTCCAAGTGAGAACCACTTACTGCTCTATTCCCCGTTTTGGCAATTTGTTCAGATGACCTTGGGGACTTGGAAAATTCCAGAAAATTCTCGTTTCTTAAAATACTGGAAGATGTATTGATTTTTCGGGAGAGATTAAGGTTTAGTTATAACAGAATTCAGATCCGACCAAGGGTATATCAGTAATAGTTAAAATCAACTATTTTGAAGGTCAAATCAAATTTTTTTTTTATTTCTGGTTTAACATACGCCAAGTGGGTACTCAAATTACGCGGATTGATCAGAGGAACAAATTGGTGCAAACATAAGTAGGGGTGGCAGCGATATAGCAAGCCAATCAGAAGCCAGCATTTTGGTCACGTGACTTGTGACGTCATTAGGCTCCGCCCCAAGATGGCGGCGCCCATGTTTCCCGCCAAATTTTCCCGCCAAATTTTCCCGCCAAATTCCCTAACCTCACTTTTCTCCCTCCAGTGTTGCCAACCTATGGCTATTATATATTCTATAGGGATACGCTACCAACTTAGCGGAGCTAAATAAGGTAAGTAAAAAGTCAGTTTGTTATACAATAGGTTTAATATATGAAAAATAATATATAATAAGAACAAGTTAAAAAACAAAGAGTATATAAAAAGAGTAATAATATAAAAACAATATATAATAAAAACGAGTTAAAACACAAAGAGTAATATGAAAAGAGTAATAATATAAAAAGAATATACATATAAAAAAGTTAATAATATAAAAAGAGTATATATATAAAGAAGTTAATAATATAATAATAAAAATACATGATTATATATATATAATGCTAGCGGTCCGCTGCATCCTCTGGCCCTCAGCGGTCCGCTGCATCCTCTGTGTCCTCCTCCCTGAAACAAAAAAAACACCGTTAGTCGACTAAAAATCCAGTTGTAACCTGTTAAAATACAGCTCTGTGATTGGTTGGAATAAGCTCGCACCCCATTGGTTGTCTTAGGCGTTCTGATCGCTGATTGGTCCATCCATACACCTGTACCGTTGGCGGCTTACCTCGTTCACTCTGTTCCAGGCTTTTGTGGTGGTCAGAGGTCTCTGCGCTGCTCAGTTCTTTGATATTGTGGTATAGTGATAGTATTGTGCAATCGCAGTAAGTGCTAGCTATAATTTACCGTTAGTATTTAACGCGTATTATATTTGAGACCTAACCTCAAATTTATTGCATAACATAACCCTATTTTGCGTGTATAACATAACCTCACTTTATTATTTTAATTATCTAGCCCTAGTGTTGTATTTACTCAAGTCGAGGTTTTCCATAACCTCACTTTTGAGGGTAAACATAACCCTACTTTTGCGTGTATAACATAACCTCACTTTATTATTTTAATTATCTAGCCCTAGTGTTGTATTTACTCAAGTCGAGGTTTTACATAACCTCACTTTTTCCTAACCTCTCTTTATTGTTTTGATTTTATTTTGACTTAAGTAGTAATGGCTAGTGTTGTTGAGCCTGTCGAAGTCCTCAGTGACGAGCAGGCGTATGTAAAGAAATTTCGATTGTACGGTACTAAAACTATTTTCAAATTTTCTAACCCCCCTCCCGATACTAGTGAGATAGATTGGCTCAGACAAGGTTTCGCCAAAATTGTGAATGAGATGAAAGGCCAAGCCCATGAAAACGATCAGCTCGGCTTTACTTTGCAGAGTCTTAACCTAAAAGGTAGAGATCCGGGGTTTGTTGCTTTTCGGCCCGCTGGTGAAATTGAAGAAGACATCCTTTGGCAAATTTTTGGGGGAATAGTACAGTCAAATTCTGAATCCATCAAGTCCACGGACACTTTTAAAGTAGAATGTACCCGAGTTAATCTCCCTGTAGGTTCTGGGGCCCGCAAAAGACCCGGCTTGTATAATACGTTTGAAGCGGAGTGTAAGGCGAGGAAGGGAATCGTAGTTATTAACAACAAAGACAACTTGTGTCTCCCTAGAGCTTTGGTGGTGGCTATCGCTCATGTAACAAAAGATCCTCAGTACAAAGCGATTCGTCAGGATGATAAAAAAAGGCAAACCGTTAGGGCTCAGGAACTAATTCAGCGGGCTAGGGTGGAGATGTCCGAGGATGGCGCAGGAATCCCCGAACTTGAAAAGTTTCAAGACTTGCTGAAAGAGTTCAAAATTACCGTGTTCAACTACGATAGGAAAGGCCGTGACGTTTATTTTGAGGGACGTGTTGAAAATGCTAAATTTCAAATTAACTTGCTCTTTCATAACGGCCACTATAACGTAATCACTAGTCTGACTGCTGATTTTGCCTGTAACTATTTTTGCGAAGCTTGCCATGTCCCTTACGATCACAAAGCTAAACACAGATGTTCGAACATCTGTTCTCAGTGTCAGACCATCTCACCTCCCTGCAAAGAGGAGCATGGGGGAATAGTTTGTCCAAAATGTAACATGACTTTGCGGAATCAGCGGTGTTTCACTGCTCACCAGGTCGATAGATGTAAAGAAGTTAAAAAGTGCCTTGACTGCGGTAAATTAATTTGGATTAGAGACAGATCCACACCCCACAAGTGCGGTGAAGTCTATTGCAAACCTTGCGGTTCCTTCCAAGATCCTAATCATAAATGTTTCATGCAGCGAGACGAGGGTAAGCCTAAACGCAAGGACTACCTATTCATTTTCTTTGATCTGGAGACTCGCCAAGACGAGTCTCTCCCCTCTGACCCCGAGCAAAAATTACATAAAGTAAACTTGTGCGTTTCTCAACAGTTTTGCTTTAATTGTATAGAGTCTAGATTTTGTATGACATGTAGAAACCGTACGAGAGTCTTCAACTCTGACCCGGTTAAAGATTTCATGGAATATGTCATGGAAGTCAGGAAACAGTTCAAAAATGTCTGTGTGATTGCCCACAACGGCCAAGGCTTTGATTTTCAGTTTTTGTTAAAGTATGTGTTGGAACAAACTAAATTCACACCAGATCTGGTCATGAGGGGAACCAAAATTATTCTCATGGAAATGGACAACGTGAGGTTTGTGGACTCACTCAACTATTTCCCCATGGCCCTCGCTGCGCTCCCTAACGCCTTCGATCTGCCTCCCGAGAGAAAGAAGGGCTACTTTCCCCACTTGTTTAACACTCTGGCAAACCAAGATTATGTAGGTCCTATGCCCGACAAGCAGTACTACTGCCCGGGATCAATGTTTGAAAAGTCCCACGAGGCCTTTGAAGAATGGTACGATGCGAGAGTGGCTGAAAACTATGTCTTTGACTTTAAAAAGGAAATTTTAGAGTACTGCATCTCTGATGTAGAGATCCTAGCTCAGGCCTGTCTTAAGTTCAGATCGATATTCCTCAAAGAGTGTAATGTCGATCCTTTCCTAGAGGCTGTAACGATCGCTAGCGCATGCAACTTGGCCTTCCGCCGCAACTTTTTAAAACCAAACACGATCGGCCTCATCCCAAAGAACGGCTACCGTTTAGTGGATAACCAATCAGCTATCGCCATTCAGTGGCTCAGCTGGGAAGAAGAGAAGCGTGAAGTGAGGATCGAGCATGCGGGGCGGGGTAAAGAAGTAAAGATTAACGGGCTAAAAGTAGATGGGTTTGACGGGGAAAACATCTACGAGTTTCACGGGTGCTACTGGCACGGTTGCCCCAAATGCTTCCCGTACAATCGAGAGGCTCCTCTGAAGGAGGATCCCTCGGACTCACTTCACTTGAGACACGAGAGAACCAAGTCCAAAATATCTAAGTTTAATGACTACGAAGTAGTCGAAATGTGGGAATGTGAGTTTCGAAAAGTAAAGAAAGTACAAAAGCTCACACACTTGGACTCTCTCCCCATACTAAACACACTCCCACTTGATCCTAGAAACGCTTTCTTTGGGGGCAGAACAGGCAACTCCAAGACTTACCACAAATGTGAAGGGGAAGAAACAATCCAGTATGTGGACGTGTGCTCTCTCTATCCGTATGTGTGTAAGTACGGTAAGTATCCCCTTGGTCATCCTACGATTTACGTGGGTGACAGGGAGTGCAGACAGAGAGGGCTCGGTGTAGATGGTTTGATGAAATGTAAAGTTCTGCCACCTCGGGATCTCTACCACCCGGTACTCCCAGCCAAAATGAACAAGAAACTCATGTTTGCCTTGTGTAGGACTTGCGGGGAAACTCAAAACCAAGGGGAATGTTTTCATGAGAGTGAGGAAAGGGCGTTAATAGGGACTTGGACTATGGATGAGGTGAGGAAGGCTGTAGAGAAAGGCTACGTTGTCCTCGACATCTACGAACTGTGGGAATATAAAATGGCAACATATGAGAAAGGGGGGCTTTTCACTGACTTTATCAATAAATTCTTGAAAATGAAGCAGGAAGCCTCAGGCTATCCTAGCTGGTGTGAGACTGAACAGGACAAAGACAAGTACATCGCGGACTACTTCACTCATGAGGGAATCAAATTAGAGAAAGACAAAATTGTTAAGAATGGGGGTTTAAGACAATTGGCTAAATTAATGTTAAATTCATTTTGGGGAAAGTTCGGGCAGAGGGAGAACCAAACCAAGGCAATGATTGTCAGAGATCCAAAAACACTCTTTGAAATGCTGACAAGTCCCGACGTACAAGTAAACCGAATCCAGACTGTTAATGAGGAGGTTGTAGTAGTTAGCTGGGAGTACCTGGAGGAAGTCGGCGAACCCTTAAGAAACGTAAATGTAGTCATAGCGACCTACACTACGGCCCAGGCTAGGTTGAAACTCTATGAACATCTGGAGGCCTTGGGCGGTCAGGTCCTCTACTACGACACGGACAGCTGTATCTATTTCTACAGGGGAGGTTTGTATAGAGTTCCTACGGGAGATTACCTCGGGGAAATGACAGATGAATTGGCAGGTGACTACGGGCCTGGTTCTTTCATCGTTGAATTCGTTTCTGGGGGACCAAAAACTTACGCGTACCTTGTCTGGTCAACCAAAAAACAAAAACTACAAACTGTGTGCAAAATCAAGGGCCTCACCCTCAATATGAAGACTTCCGAAACTTTAAACTTTGAAGCTCTGAAAAAGATGGTCCTTAGTGAAACAGCTGAAATTTTAGAAATTGAAGAAAACAGAATTAGGAGGACTAAAGACCGCGATATTGTAACTGTAAGCGAAACTAAAGTTTTCAAAATTACTGGACCAAAGAGGAAGTTTGAGGGAGAGTACGACACCCTGCCTTACGGCTACAAAATTCAAAGACTTGAGTAAAACAACACCGGAAGTGCAAGGGGGGCGAAACGCCCCCCTTGCCCATAATGAGTCATACCTTCCCCTCCCGCGAATCGCTCTGCCTCGGTCACTTTTGCCGCTGCTCCTGCCGAGGTAAGACGTGTCCTTACGTAGCTCTGATCTGTACTATTGCACAATACTTGATATAAAATGTCTCACTTAACTTCTTATATATTTAATAACCAGGCCGTTGCTGTCCTGTTTGACGGGGAAAATAATCCTTGGTTCAAAGCAAAAGATGTTGCTCAAATCCTAAACTATCAAGATACAAAGCATGCAATCCGTACCCATGTTAGAGAAAAACACCGCAAAACTATACTGGAAGTACAGGGGGGCGAAACGCCCCCCTTGTACTTTCATTCCCAAACAATCTTTCTAAACGAGCCTGGTCTTTATTCACTAATTTTAAAATCCAAATTGCCCATTGCTGAGAAATTCCAAGACTGGGTTTTTGAAGATGTCTTACCTTCCATTAGAAAATATGGAATGTATGAAATCAAACAGGAGAATAATCAGTTAAAGAATGAAAACTCTCAACTCTTGACTGAAATTACAAGGTCTCTGGAAAACAACCAACAGCTAGCTCAAATTAACTTAGAATTTAAAACTGCAAACGATATAATGTGTAAAGAAAACCAGTCACTGAATGAGTTGTTGACTGAACAGGCACCGAAGGTTGCTGTGATGTCAGACGACGATGGACTAAAACATGTTTTATGTGTCCTTATTAAAGAAACCCTTCTAGAGCTGTACGGAGTCTGCGAGTACAAATGTATTCGCATACAAAAAAGAAAATTTAACGAAGCTCTCATTAAAGCCAAAAATGAAGGTTTCGTACCTTGTTTCATCAAGTCTCCTGTTCCTAACGGGATTAATGTACTTAACAAAGCTAAAGAAGTAATGAAGAGTTATGGTATGCACTTTGACTCTGCATACAACAACATCCTAACTTCTCACAATTTTGTAAATATAGTTGAACATGTGTTAGATAATGCATAAGTTCCCACTGTATGTATGTGTGTGTGTGTGAATGAAGGTCCCTGGCGCGGGTGACGAAAAGCCCCGTAAACCTGTATGAAGGTCACTGGCGTGGGTGACGAAAAGCCCCGTAAACCTGAATGTGTGATGAGGAGTCTTACAGACCTCGGGTGAATGAAGGACTTTGTACATCGAGTAGTCTAGACTACTCCTTGGAACAGTCCGTACGGTGGGACTTGTAAAATTAAAAAGAAAAACGGGGGAGGCAGCTAGTTTGTTTTTGGAAGGCCTTCACGGGCCATGGCGGTGGAGGAGCCATGGTTTATCTTTTTTAAAA
This sequence comes from Allygus modestus, assembly GCA_963675035.1. Lineage (NCBI taxonomy): Eukaryota > Metazoa > Arthropoda > Insecta > Hemiptera > Cicadellidae > Allygus > Allygus modestus. The sequence continues at coordinate 480,931,881 of OY776112.1, read as the reverse complement.
AATACTCTATCCTTTGTTTGCTAAAAAGGGAGAGGGCATTAGTTCGTACTGGGCTACAACCAGGTAATCTGGATTGGCTCACGCACGGAATAATGTTTAACCTGGGTGCACATGCACGGGTGGTCTCAAACCCCACTCAAGCAAACAGATACTTACTTATTCCGAGTATACGGGGTTCATCACGGCGTACACCGGGTTTCTAGGCGGTAGCGGAGGTGGCTCTAAAGCTCGTGGCTCTATCTCGGAGTAGATGTCCTCTACCACTCTACGAAAGACAACCCTAGGTGTCGGAGCAGGGGGTGGCTTCTTCTTCTGACAGGACACTACATACCCGAAGCACACCAGTAAGCAGGACATTTTGATCAGTACTGACCGAGCGTTACTGCGGTGAGGGTTATCAAGCAGGACGCTGAGGTTTTGATAACGAATATGGCGTGGTGCCTGATAAGCTCTTTAGCGGACAAATTATTTGTCTTTGCTATATTTGTTACGAGCCTTGTATTTATCTATATAATGAGAATCACCGATGTTAGTATAAAACTAGTGTCCTCAGAATAATCGTATCATTAGTAAAATGGACGGTAAGACAGCTATAGCTGAGGAGCTGCACAGACCTGCCAGGAGAAACTATTCCAGGCGTAAAGTCACCCTTAAGGGTTTAAGGGACCTTTATCAGGCTGATCTCGTTGAAATGAAGCCTTATGCGAAAACTAACAAAGGCTACAAATATATTCTTACCATGATTAACTGTTTGTCAAAACTAGCTTTTGCCGTACCTCTAAAAGACAAGTCAGGGCCAGAAGTGGCAAAGGCACTCGCTCCTATCTTAGCTAAATATAAAATGAAAAACTTTCACACAGACCAGGGTACCGACTTTTTCAATAAACATGTAAACGCGTTAATGAAGAAATACAAAATCAACCATTACCACACATTTTCCGAACTTAAGGCTAGTATAGTAGAAAGACTGAACAGAACGCTTAAGACAAAAATGTACAAGTTATTTACTGCCAGAGGTAGTTATGAGTGGGTAAGTCTATTGCCAGAAATCATAAAATCTTACAACAACACGAAGCACAGGACTATAGGTATGAAACCCAAGGATGTGAGACAGAAACACGTCAAAGACATTCTAAATAAAATAAATAAAGTTAAAAAACCCAAACATAAAATCCTTAAACAAAAATTAAAACTAGGTGATAGTGTTAGAATCAGTAAAGCTAAAAGAGTGTTTAAAAAAGGCTATTTGCCAAATTGGACAAATGAGACGTTTACAGTATACGCGATTAAACCAACAAGACCAGTAACATATATATTACAAGACAGCAGGGGAGAAATACTTAAAGGAGGTTTCTACGCGGAGGAAATTAGCAAGTCTAAAACTGGTAACGTTTATTTAGTTGAAAAAGTCTTAAAAAGAAAAGGATCGAAACTTCTCGTACGTTGGAAGGGGTACGATAGCAGCCATGACAGTTGGATTGATTCACAGGATTTGGTGTGATAGCGGCATCCGGGAAGTATATATCAGTTGTAATCAGTAGTGAGTAATCAGTCAGGATGCGGGTTGAGAAGCAGGAAGTCGAGCTTCCCGTTCAAAACTTTGATGAATATATCGGGTCGGGCATGGTTAAAAAGAATAAACACGGTATTTTATTACCTGATTCAATACGCTGTATAATATGCGGGCCAAGTTCCTCTGGGAAGACCAATGTTTTATTTAATTTATTGTTTGACCCAAACGGCTTAAGATTTGAAAATGTCTACGTTTTTTCAAAGTCCCTCTATCAGCCAAAGTACGAATTTCTTAAGAAGGTAATGCCTAAGGAGGTCGGTTATTTCGCGTATGATGACAATAGTCTAGTTGTACACCCAAACGAAGCTAAACCAAACTCTATAATGATCTTTGACGATATTTCCTGCGAAAAACATGACAATATACGCAGTTATTTCACTATGGGTAGACATAAAAATATAGATACATTTTATTTAGGGCAGACATACAGTGCTATACCCAAACAGCTGGTGAGGGACAACTGTAACTTTGTTATTTTATTCAAACAGGACGAAAGGAACCTAAGACATGTGTACAACGATCATGTCACTACCGACATGTCCTTTGACAAATTTAAAGAGTTGTGCGCTCGGGCTTGGCGAGATAACTTTGGATTCCTTGTGATTGACAAGACTCTAGACCCTTATAAGGGAAGGTACAGAGTAGGGATGGACAGTTTTATAACAGAAGTGTAATGGTACGCATCTACACGTACAACGATTTAAGAGGCTTTAACGCTAAACTCCATAATGTCAAGTCAAACTTGTGCTCTTTTTATTACAAGGACAAGAAGAAATTCTGTGGAAACTACTGCAGTAAGAAACCCCCTCATGGGTACCAGCTTAACAAAAGATGCTGGAGACATAAAAAACTAAAAAGATCCGCTGTGATACCTCCTGTAGTTTTATTAATAATATCTGCGAGTGAGAGAACCTATAACCGAGATACATGGCTTAGTTTTATGAACAAATGCGAAGAAAAAAACGTACCTTTGGAACTTGTAATATATCACGAAGATATGTACAACTGTACCGTGCGAGACCCACAAAATATGATATCTAGATTCAGGCCGTTCCCCGAATTTTTTGGGCAAGTTTTGCCTTTACGTAACCTGCACGGAAGTGTTAATTTTACACAAATCTGTAATGAAATGCTGCAATACGGATGTAAGATCCCATTTGCTTCACGGTGTATACTTCTGACAGAACGCAGTATTCCTATAAGATCACCGATGACAGTCTATAAAAAAGCTTCAAGCTTAAAATGTCACATCGATATTAGTTATAATATCGGATACACGAACGTACCTCCTAGTGTCCCTAGATGCAACAGGAATAAACCGTTTAACGGTGTTAATAACCTGTGCCAGGGGTTGTATACTACAGAGTTTCTCAAACTGGCCCTGCCCACACTACCAGTACAGTGCGAGAGATTCGGTATAAGTCTAAACAACGGCGTGTACAGTGTAACAAACAGAGTGCTATTTGACCAGTGGAGAGCGTTCACAGGCGCGAACCCGAGCGAATTCTGGCTTTTAAATTCTTATTTACTGCAACACCTCAACGAGCCTAGGCCTATGGCGTTACTCAGACGATTCATGCAAAACACAATTGAAAGTGATAAATACACCGTAGCAGAAATACCTCAATGGAGAGACGGGTGGAAACGTACTTTTGTATTCAGGAGTTTTACCGGTCGTTATGTGATTCCCCGGTTCGATGCTAGAGAACAGAGGTACTACAGAGGTATGGACTTTAGCGCTGGTGTTTCACTGTTGGATATTATCGAGTTCATACGGAGGCATAAGAGGCGTGCCTTGTTTTTCAGGCAAGTCGAAATGCCTTAAATCTAGATGCGCTGGTTGAAATCTATCATTTATGACTATGAAGCGGAGCAGTAAACAGCAACTGACAAACCGGCTCATAGAGCTGCGTAATGCTATTAAACGGAAATATAAAATGTTTAAGGAAGGATCCGAGGAAAGTGATATTTTGCTTGAGAAGCAGTATAAACCAATTATTCAAGAACTTAGAAAAACGACAACAAACACAGCCGACATAAAAACTGAACCCGAAACCTTTAAAGAAGAGCCAATGGAATACGATACGACAGATGATGATGAAGGAGAAGCTGAATTTATTCCGCAGAGTGTATCAACACCTGAAACCAGCGGGTTAAAGCAAATTGTATCGACCCCTTCGGGACTGGAAACAGCGTCCCAATATATTGAAAGTCAGTTTAGTAACCCCATGACAGTGAGGTATATGACGCTACTTTTAAAAGATGCTAGCGGTAAGGTCCGAGTTATTGATCATGATTACGGCCCTAGATACGAAGGCAGTACTTTAATGATGGGAGATAAGGTGTTAGACTTTGACAACGATGGAACTATTCTAATAAACAACACAAGATATAGACCTACCGAAGGTTTGTATGAGCTCATATTTAAGAGAACCCCTGACGAAGATATATACAATAAAGACGATCTTAATACCTATAAGAGTATTATTATCGCCACCAACGCTCACAAGAGAGGCTACAAATTCCACAATCAAATTAGAAGGGACAACAATCTAAAGTACAGAAGAATTATAAAAGATTTGTTCCCGGTTAAAGCGGGCAAAGGTTTAGCGTGGAAGAATGCACGATCTCGTGATATAATACATTGGGATGACGCCAATGAATTAGTGGATCGGTTGCGACACATTGCCATGTCAACAGAGACTGGAAACAGAGTCCATGGCAGTGAAATACTGAGTATCGTGGAGGAACTAAGGGAGGCTGGTTACATAAAAGGAGCTGGTAACAGTAGGTTTAAAGCATTATTAAAATGACGATTGACAAGTTCGGACGTAGTAGCCGGAAATCCCGAGGTGAGGTCGTCAAGGGCCCCAAGGGAGAGGGTTTCAATTTAACGCCCCAGGGTGACTATGATATGCAAAATAAACGGTTATGTAAATTGGCTACACCGGTACAACCACTAGACGCTGCTACAAAGAATTATGTTGACCATAAATCTATACCTTCTGACTTTCAGAGGTTCAATATGCAAAACAAAAGACTATGGAGTGTAGCTGACCCTGTAGATTCCTCGGACGCAGTTAACTTGGGCACACTAAAAAAACTGAGTATGACTATCTCCAAAGATAATTATGACGCTAACAATAAACGAATAACTAATTTAGCTCTACCAACAGACCCCAGCGATGCAGTTACCAAGTCGTACGTGGAAAAAGAGATATTGCCTATAACCACTAACCTCGCTAATCAACAGCTTGACTTAACCGGTCTCAAGACCAGACTGTCAAAATGCGAAGGTCTAATAACTATTAATAAAGATTTTCACGAGAAACGGTTGAGGAAATTCGGTACCATGGTCTTTAATTATATTAACAAAAAACAAACTGGGAGGTCTGCCATTCTACCCACGCCGGGTGAAAACGATTACTTAGACTGGGAAGTTTTGTTTGCTGACGGATTGGAAGGTGGTGAAGAGCCTGAAGAAGAAGACGTCAAACCACTTCCGCCTGATACTTATGATCTCTTTATGACTGAAGAGGGACTGAGTGGAGCTTCTTTTGATACAAATTAAAGAGAATTTTCGTCTTGAACCAACGGGTATATTTAATAATACTGTTCTTTTTCCCCAATCTCCTCAGCTAACTCCGAGCCAGTTTAGGTATAAAAGGGGCAAGTTTACTTTATAACTAACATTAATGTGTTGGAGTGCAACGACATTACAGCGGATGATACTAGCGCTTGCAATAAATGGCTAACACAAGAAGGAAAACTCTCAGACGCAAGCTAGTGGTCGTGCGAGGTGCAGGTATTGTTTCATCGGTGCTGAACAAAGCTATAGATTTACTACCTGTCGAACTGCATATTCCTGGTTATCAGTACTGCGGACCTGGCACGAAGTTAAAAGAGAGACTGGCTAGAGGTGACAAAGGAATAAACGGGCTAGACGCGGCCTGTAAGGTCCACGACATAGCATACTCCCGGTATTCCGACAGCGAGCGGCGAAGGCAAGCTGACAAAGAGTTGGCGGAACGCGCTTGGCAGAGATTCAAGTCTAGTAACGCCAGTGTTGGTGAGAAAGCCGCTGCTTGGGCAGTCACAACAGCCATGAAAGCAAAAACAAAATTGGGGGGAGGTCGTAAGAAGAAACGCCCTGCTAAACGCCCGAAGGGTAGAGGATTGTATCTTAGACCCTATAGAAAGGAAGGTTCGGGTACAAAGGCGGGCGCAGGCCGAAGAAAGAAAAGAAGAACGAAAAAAAAAGCATCTCAATACCGATAAAGCCGCTTACAAATTACGATTTGATCAAATACGCGAGGTTATTGAAAATTCCTAATTTCAGAGGGGTTTATATGAGGAACAGTTTACCGAAAAACCCGAGAAAATGTGAATCTGCTATAGTTAACTTGGACAGTACAACCGGTCCAGGCACGCACTGGGTATGTTACAGGAAGATTGATAAAAAGGCCTATTATTATGACAGTTTTGGAAACCTAAGACCTCCACCGGAAATTTCTAAGTACTTGGGTGAATGTGGGATGTACTATAACTACGAGAGACAACAGAATTTTGACTCAGTTGTTTGTGGACATTTGTGTTTAAAGTTTCTCTGTAGTAATGTTCTGTCTAACAGGGGTAACTAGTGTTCTATCCCACGAGCTAGCGTTTCCTATTGATGTTAGCGAGGGTACATGGGAACTTGGTTTAATTGAACTGACCACTTATAACTCTATACCGAACATTGAAAAAAACATAAATGATACGTTTTACTACGGTGATGATAAAAGTATTACGATCCCTGAAGGGTCTTACGAAATTGAGGACATTGAAAAGTATATACAGTCGCAACTGCCAAAAGAAGTACAATTTACTTTGAAACCTAATAATAACACTTTGAAAGCTACGATATGTTGTTCTGAGAAAATTGACTTTACTAAAGAACATTCATTGGGAACACTCTTGGGCTACAAAAAACAAATATACGGGGCCAAAAATGAACATGTATCGGAACTGCCTGTAGATATAATAAAAGTTAACTCTATAAGGGTGGAATGTAATGTCACACGCGGGTCATACTTGAATGGGGTTGAGGGCCATGTCATACACGAGTTCTACCCGGCTGAACCACCGGGCTATAAAATAATGGAATTACCGAGGAATGTCATTTATTTACCTGTGATCAGTCAGAGGATCAACAACTTGACAGTGTCTCTAAAAGACCAGGACGGTAATCTTGTTAACTTTCGCGGAGAAAGGATCTCGGTGAGACTACATCTCAGGCGCAGTAATGGGGCTACTATTTAGGCATATACCATTAGGGCCACAAGTCAGTAGTGTTCAGAAAGCCAAGGAGTTAACTTGTAAAAGCATAACGTTTCTTCGCTCTCTCGGTTTTAAAGTAATAAAGAATGGCGCTATTAGCGATAGACAACCAGGCAGAGTATGCTGACCTGATAACCGGGATGGAGTTGCACTCACATCAGCCGTATGCAAGTACAACTTACAATAATAACGATGAAATAAGAATACCGATATTACAGCAGGACATAATAACCGCGCCTTTTGAAAGTTTTATTGTGATACACGGCAAAACCAACGCTACAAAGGCCGACGGGACTCCTCAGGATGTTTCCTTTATTAATAATGCGATATCTTTCTTGTTTGAAGAAATCCGCTATGAGATTTGTGGCAAGGAAATTGACAGGACAAAAAATGTCGGTATAACTACTACTTTAAAACATATTCTATCCATTCGCGAGGAGGAGAAAAATGCTCTAAAGGTCGCTTGCTGGTTTGGCCCTGGTAGTACTGAAAAAGTGACAGATTTTGTATATTCAATCCCTCTAAAACTCTTGCTAGGTTTCGCTGAAGACTACAGGCGGGTGTTGGTAAATGTTAAACAGGAACTGATACTATTACGTTCGGCTACAGATACAAACGCTGTAAAATTGAGGGAGGCCGGGACTTTAACATTAACAATTGACAAAATCTACTGGCGAATACCTCACGTTACAGTGAACGACGCTCAGAAGTTAAAATTGTACAAGTTTATTGAGAAAGACCCCGCAATACATGTTCCTTTCCGTCAGTGGGAAATGATTGAATACCCGAACCTACCGAGTACAGACACGTTATCTTGGACACTTAAAACATCTAACCAAACAGAAAAACCTCGGTATATTGTTCTAGCCTTCCAGACAGGCAGAAAGAATGACTTAACAAAGGACATGTCACGGTTCGACGCCTGTGATTTGCTTGATGTTAAACTGTATTTAAACTCAAGTTTCTATCCGTACGATAACCTTCGTGGGAACACTTGCCTGTTTTATGATATGTATGCGAACTTTCAAAACTCTTATTACGGTAGAATCGGCTCACCGATATTAAACTTTGATGATTTTAAAACAAAGTGTCCTCTGTATGTAATTGACTGTTCAAAGCAGGACGATACTATTAAGACCGGTCCCGTAGATGTAAGGCTTGAGATTCAGACTAAAACAGCAATCCCGGCTAATACTTGGGCGTACTGTCTCATAATTCACGACTGTCACTACACATACACACCGATCACTGGAGATGTCAGGAAAATATCTAGTTATTTTCCCCAGCCCGGTAGTTACAAAAATATACAGTTTGCCCGCTGAAGATAGAAAATCAGATTGGGAACAGTTAGCAAGGGATAGGGCCAGGTTTTTGAGACGTATCAAATTAACAGAAGAGAAAATCTCCAATGTAATTTCTAAACAGTGGACCCTCCGGGTCCAACACTTGGAATGTATGTACAAGGGGGGCGATTCGCCCCCCTTGGGGTTGGGTGGGGAAGGGGTAAAAGATACATCTAATTTTCAGAGTGTTAGTCTCCTGCTAGCACTCAGCGAGTAAACATGGGCGAGTGGGTTATTATTCAGTTTTATAACGCCGATAATGTTTTAATAGGTACAGCAAAAATGGATTGTTACAAGATATACTGTGAGAAGGAAATATCTGATATTCCTGAGGGTACAGCCACCGTAGTTGTTAAACTCAGAGACGATGGAGACTTTAGCAGTGATGATGATGAGGAGGGTATAGATGTTGTGGGTTAAGAGATTTTGTTAGTCTGAGGTGAGCAGTCAGTGAGTAAACATGGGTTACTACGGTTGGATTAAAATTGAATATTACTACAAGAAGGTTTTGATGAAAACAGATTACGTAGACAGTTACAAGTTTGCTAGTGTTGAAAAGGAGTTTAAATTAATGCGCGGGATCGATAGCATTATAGTTAAATGGCGTACAGATTTTGACAACAGTGAAGAATCCTCTTCAGATCCTGAGGAGAAGGAGGGTGGAGGGGAGGGGGTAGATGAGGTTGGGTGTGGACGTTTATTAACGGGGCGTACCGATTAGTAGCAGAGATGCCATCGGCCGAGACGGAGGTGAGTACGGGAGCTATACCCATCCCTAAGGGGAAAGAGCCTATAAATTTAATGACCGGAGTATTTCTAAAGTCAGTCCACTTCTTGGACCCTGAACTCACCAAGTGCGTAGTATCGGGTATTTTTAAAAACAGGGACAACAGCCTCGGAGTATTAATTAAGGGGAGGAAAGGTGTTGTGTTTTGGTCTTACGATTCTTACTGTCAGCTGGTTGACAGGTTCAATGAAATTACTTTAGCTTTTGAAGGCAAGTATCAATGCTTTGTAAAGACCGATACGGGAGCTGATATTAAAGTTAACAGTATTTTTGGTCAGCAGTACGCTTGTGTCTCTGACGGAGAACACTCCTTGGCTCTCAATCGACACGAGTGGAATCAGCTTGTAATTAACATTCCTTTGATCGGTCGCTCTCTATTAGAATTGTTTTATTTGGAGGATATTATTAAAGTTTTTATTGGTCAGGTTTTATCGGGCGCTGAAGCTTGTACAGAACAACTACCGCCTCAAGTAGCTGACCGTCTTTTTAGCGAAGTCTCATTATGGAAGCTGTAGTCGAGTTTCACGGGTTCAAAGACAATAATAATAAATTTATTATAAAGGAGTTTGCTATAGTCGGAAAGTCTTACAGAACTCAGCTGGTATTCCGGCCTCCTTACTGTTTTAATTTTTTGAATAGCAAGATGAAAAGAACAGCCCGCTGGCTGACTCGTCACTTTCACCATATAAAGTGGGATGAAGGTGAGGTACATTACAGCGAAGAGCTTTTGCGCTCACTGTGTAAACCCTTCGAGGTCATACACACAAAAGGCCTGGAGAAGGCTCAATTCCTTCGGGCATTTCATTCTAATGTTAAAGAAATAAATGAAAGTTTGTATATAGATGATGATGATTTTACAGTAGCTTGCATTATACATAAAAATAAAAACGAAACTTGCGCCTTGAGGTCCGCACAGTACTACGCTCGAAAAATATTTTCGAGTGGGGCCTAATAAAAATAAGGCCCGGCAGTCGCTCACCCAGCAGGCAAGGCTAAACCCTTTGTAAGTCCAGGGGTGTGGGGAGGTTGGCCTAAAAAACCGTGAAACCGTTTGTTGTAATCCTCCGACTGTCAGGGAAATGCGAATTAAAAGGCGCAACAAAAAAAAAAGTATAAAAATAAAAACCAAATAAAAAAATATAAAAGTAAAATTCTCTGTCTATTTTCTAGGCTAAAATGAACGGACACAGTCTTAGTAAAGAGCCTAGAAACAGAGAACAAAAAATATTTATCGGAGGTAGCATTTTTTGTAATGGAGTGGCTGCCACGAATCACTGCGTTGGTTGGGGCAGTGGTTTAAAAACAGTGAGAATAGGCCTACTGGGGATACTCACTTTAATAAAAAACGCGCCGAGACCCTACCCCCTGGGTGGTGTGGAAATATGGGTCATACAAATACTTAACTTGGACTCTAAAAACCGAATAAAAATAATAACATACCTTATAAGAAGTATTCCGTCCATCCAGAACGGAAACACATTCCGCACGTGGGGCAGGAATACCATACTGCCCACTCAACCACCAGCCATGAGAAAAGCTGGGGATGGAGGCAGTAATGGAACCTGATCTCCAGGTGTGGATATATCAGTACCCGGCTGCTCCGACAGCATACACCCCCCAAGTACAACGGCCATAAGTAGCTGGAATAGACCGGGAACTCTATACACAACGGCTCCATGACTGTAACTGAAGCGGCGAGTGTGACTCGCGCCCTAATCGCTATCACTTCCTGTGATAGCGCGGATGACTAGTGTAGCAAGCAATGCTAGACCCGTTTTTGAAAACAAGTTTCCACCACTGTCTAACGCTTGCTACCCTGTTCAAAAATAAGAACAATAATTAATACAATTACTTACTGAACAGCGTCGTGCTCACAGGACTCGATAGGTGGATGGTTTCCCCACTCCTCCGGGGACAGCTCCTCGCACCTACAACATATGTCGTAGCCTACCCCTTCTGGGGTAAACCACAACATATTACACGACGTCAGCTTGCCGCAGGCCTCGCAGTGGCTGTAATGGAGGTGCTCCATGGTGAGACGCGAATGAGTGAATGCATGTGTCGCAGCGGTTTCACGCCTGCGCGGTACTGATAAGAGTTTCCTCTGATTAGAACTTCAAGCGTTTCAAATGGATAATAAAATAGAAAACTAAAACGTGAGTAAAAATCATAATAGCTTATGATGATTGAGAGGCTAAATCATAGCCGCTAATAACAGGGTCCAGAAGCTCGTTAAAACAAAGTACCGCTCAAGATGATTGAGCGGCCGAAAATTACCATCGATTACGAGCCGGCCCAGACGCTCGTTAAATCCAAGTATCGCTCAAGGTGATTGAGCTCACGAAAATTACAGTCTATTTGTCTAATGGTTACACTGTGTGTTGTAAAATATTGTACTTACTATATTACGCAGGAACATCTGCTAACGGCTCTGCTAATTTCAAAGTCGCATATATCGCAGAGCCGCATCCTCTCCTGCGGTATAAAATCCGTGTAGCCACAGGTCTCTCTTGCCTCCTTCGACCTGTATGGAGGTATGTTGCCTCCACTCAGGATGATGGCTTCCTAAAACATTTGTTATAAAAACATAAATTACAATGCAACAACCCTTTTTAACAGTGTACTTAATTTAAGTGTACTTAATTTAAGTGTACTTACAAGAGTGCAGAAGACACACGAGACCAAGTCGTCTTCAAACTCGAACCAAAAACTCTCGAGGGTTTTACAACACCTTTTATGCTCATTAACGAGTTGAAGGCGCGTAGGTTGTGGTAACGGTAAGTTTAAAATTTGGTCTAAGCGCGGGTTATTAGCGCAGACGGCCTCCAGACAAATCTGTACGAGAGACGAGGCCATCGCGTACTGCCTGATGATTCAGCTCAAGGAGATAGGGAAAGCTACTGTGATAAGGTCCCTGGTGACTAAGGTTGCGGGTGGGGATAGAGTATAAATATGAGCGTTTGCTGTCTCTCGATTACAGTATTCCATGCATTCTGTAGTAATGTTCCGTCTACTGATTATTGTGACTGTTCTTCGCTTGTCCTCTGGGGACAGTGACGGCGAGAACCCACCACTTCAACCCGGGGTATGTAGTTAATTCAGTGTTGTTAATTTAGTTGATGTTGTTATTTAAATAGTTTCTTAAATGTAACGTTTTGTTAATTTATTTACAGGGTCCCAGACCTTCGAGCCCTGACATTTTTGCCGATGAAGACTCTGATGTAAGTGTATAGAGTAATTAATTCCAACATTTTAAAATTAATATTATTATGTTTTCTTATAGTAATGTAATTTTTTATATTTTCAGAGTGATTCGACTGACTTAGATCAGCCTCTTAACGGATATCGGCGGCGGACCCGAGCGACAAATATGCGAATAACTGAGATAATGGCTAGTGTAAGTATTTTTAATAATTGTGAAAATTTAATATATTTTAATAATGTAAATAATTAATTTAGTCGACTTACTACCGTCCTTATAATAATATTTTTGTTTTAGTGGGGAACTGATTGTCTATTTGACGAGTATAGCCGGAGCGACACAGGTGATGTGTTCTTCATAAATCGGCACAGGGACATCCTCTCATACTCCATGCCCGATGGAGATACTGACATGACCCTGGCGCCTCTTGAAGGGTTTCACCCGATACATTGGGTAAGTAAAATAACAAAAGTGTAAAATTGATCACTTGCTTATATATTCTGCTGAAATATATTTATATTCTTTTTTTTTTTTTTTTTTTTAAGGATGATGCTTACGATCGCTTATCGGATTGGAGACTATTTTCAAGCCCTACCGTGGAGACTGGAGCATATATCTATGAGGAGACCTGTGTAGTCGACGGTATTTTATGGATACGTTCTTCTTGGATGGTTAGTAGTTTTTAGGATTATATATAACATTAGATTAAGAATTAAAGTAATGGCGTGGCCTGTACTTATCGGTTTTAATTTTCAGAGGGGTATTGAACGCGTTCCGTGGGCCTATGAAACGGAACTACGGTCACGACCCACTTGCTGTAGAACGCGCAATGGAACCCGGTATGCGAGAGAGAATTCCGAATCCCTCCGCGATGCTGTGCAGCTCAGACAGCTCCAAGCTCTTGTGGTAAGATATCGATCGAAAAAAAACGTTTTAAAAGCCGGTAATACTTTGAAGAATCTAATAATTGTCTGTTTTTCAGCCAGCGTATGTCATGGAGGATGACATACATTTCATGAATGATGAGGAGGACATCCTCATTTATGAAGAGAATCCTGCCCCATCAGCTCCTAGAGGATTTCGCCGAGTTAGCTTTGTAAGTAACGTAGTATAATATAATAATAACTAACATACATTACTAGACTGTTTTATTCTTACTTAATGATTTAAACGTTTACAGGCGAGTGTTGAAACCCGTTTGAGGGAGATGGAGGCGCTTGCGTGGCCTTCGAGGCAGTCCCATGTGTACGTCCTCACTGAATCTACCTACTGGGCCAGGGATCGCTGGACTTTAATTCAGTTGAGGGTACGTAGGTCAATTTGCTAACGAACTTTCACTTTCTCACCAGGGTACAGATACTTACTCACAAATCTTTTGCAGAGGGAAGACCAGCCGCTAGAAAGGTGTACCCTCGGGGCTCGTCGGGCTTGTGCTGGCGTATATTACGTTCACCGACAAGCCACGGAACTTCGTACGCGTCTAGGGGTAATTATATTATTATTCTGTTTTTTAAATTGATATAAATCATGTTTCAAAATTAAATAGTAGTTTTTTGTTTTCAGACAGTAACAGTCGGTTTTCTTTATTTTAGCTTGAGGACGATTTACTAGGGCTGAGGATGTTGCGACATCCCATTACGAGTGCAAACACCTCCGCGGGGCCTTCCAGGAGAGTTGAACCTGTGGTAAGTTGAATACAACCCTTAGGGCTATTGTTTTTTAATGAGTATATGCAATTAACCAGTGTATTGTGTTCCAGCGTGTGTATGATGACCCGTCGCAGGCACAGGGGGCCGAGAACCTGCCTCCACCTAGCCCACCACCGCTGCCACCACAGCCCGAGAACCCGCCTGCACCACAGCCCGAGAACTCGCCTTCACCTAGTCCACCACCGCTGCCACCACAGCCCGAGAATCCGCCGCCACCTCAGCCCGAGAATCCGCCGCCACCTCAGCCCGAGAATCCGCCGCCACCACCACCACAGCAGCCCTGTCCCCACTGCCGTCGTGAGGAAAGGCTGCATGAGCTGAGGCATGACGCTTTTGGGATGGTGAGCATATAATAATAATAACTTAATGTGATTTATAAATTAAACTGTGTTTATGATTTCAGGGTTTATATAAGTATATTTTATGATTTTAAGACTTGTTTATGATTTCAGATCGAGGCACGACAGGAGGGTGTTGACCGTGCGTCTTGGCGGGCTGTATGCCACCTTACCACCGCTAGGTCAGAGCTCCGGGAGGTTCTCCACCTGTCCGAGACCGTCCTGGTGAATGCAACCCGTCAGGAGATGCTGGAAGTCGCCCCAGTCGTCTGGACCGAGATCCAGACTACGCTGGAGCGCATCCTCACTCAGACGGGGAGCCATATGGACCAGGAAATCTTCCGGGGACGTCCACCGCCTGCTACAGAACCTCCTAGGGCCCTGATGTGCAGGGTCTGCCTTGATACGCTCCCTACGGTGGTGCTGTCGCCGTGTCAACACACCCTCTGTCCCGCGTGTGCAGTTCGCCTCCACGTGTGCCCGTTCTGCCGCTCAACAGTCGTCGGCCGCAAGCGGATTTTCTTTGACGGCTAGTTTTTTATATTATTAACTTTTTTATATGTATATTCTTTATATATTATTACTCTTTTCATATTACTCTTTGTGTTTTAACTCGTTTTTATTATATATTGTTTTTATATCATTACTCTTTTTATATACTCTTTGTTTTTTAACTTGTTCTTATTATATATTATTTTTCATATATTAAACCTATTGTATAACAAACTGACTTTTTACTTACCTTATTTAGCTCCGCTAAGTTGGTAGCGTATCCCTATAGAATATATAATAGCCATAGGTTGGCAACACTGGAGGGAGAAAAGTGAGGTTAGGGAATTTGGCGGGAAAATTTGGCGGGAAAATTTGGCGGGAAACATGGGCGCCGCCATCTTGGGGCGGAGCCTAATGACGTCACAAGTCACGTGACCAAAATGCTGGCTTCTGATTGGCTTGCTATATCGCTGCCACCCCTACTAACATAATTCAGATCCGACCAAGGGTATAGCAGTAATAGCCAAAAATAACTATTTTGAAGGTCAAATCTAAATAATTTCTTTATTTCTAGTTTACCATATGTCAAGTGGGTACTCAAATTACGCAGATTGATCATAGGAACAAGTTGGTGCAAAAATAATTCAGATACGACCAAGGGTATAGCAGTAATAGCCAAAAATAACTATTTTGAAGGTCAAATCTAAATAATTTATTTATTTCTAGTTTACCATATGTCAAGTGGGTACTCAAATTACGCAGATTGATCAGAGGAACAACATTATTGAAGTTTTTAGTTACGGAGGTAAGGTCTTGACAGTCTAAGAGCTAAACCCCTAACTAACACATGTAAACTAGTTATTGTGCGATGTAAAACTTGGTGGGGAGACTGGTGTAGTGGGGGACTGGTGTAGTGGGGGACCACCATCTGCCGCACACTTGCCACCTGCCGCCTGCCACCTGCCGCCTTCCATCTGCCGTCCGCCATCTGCTTCGTTCTACTACACTTTTACCCCCACCATTTTGTTTGATACCAGAACGCTAGCTAGCGAATAGTCAGTACACCTCCGGCTCTCGACCGGTGAACATCGAGCTCTCCGAGACGCTCTTCACAAAATAACAATATCATTTCACTCACGATCTGATAGATGTTTCTATTTCATTGCCGTCAGGTATTATTTCCACCTGACAGCAATGAAATGCAGACACCTAACAGAACAGATAGATGTCGAAAACACAACATGGACTCTGCGCAGGGATCGAAGTATCTACCGTCTTTCTTCAGAAAGCAAAGTGATGGCCGCAACTCGTCCGGATCAACAACATCGATGACAACGAACAACGGGGAACTATTGTAAACATGAATTATTGTAAATAAAATAAAGTAATATTTGTAATATGAATTATTGTTAATAAAATAAAGTAATATTTGTAATTGTTCTACCTCGCACTCGTATCATTCGATTGTTTCATTCGATAATTTTCATTCGATATTTATTATCGATTAACTATCGAATCACAATCGTTTTACGAGTGCGAGGTAGATTTTTTTAAAAAAACTTCACCGTGACCTTGAACTTTGAACTTTTACTCATTTCGTCACAAAACCGCCTACGTCACTGGCTCAGCCTCAGATGACGTATTTTTTCACTCAGCGCATCCGGTCACTGACCGGATGTGACGTCACTTCCGCCCCAGCAGCCCCAAATGCACACTACTCGTATAACAATTAATGTAAATATAACAAATCCAGAACTACCGCAGTACTATATTTCGAAATGATTTAAAATATTAAATAACAAACCTAATTTCCTATCTTCACTTACTTAAAATAATTAAAAGCACTTAGCTTAGCACTTATGGAGACAATATAGTGTTTTAAATATAGTTTTAATATACTTGTCATTTTAAGAGTTCTCCGATAAACCTAAGAGCTAAATTACATTGGGAAGTAGAGGTTTTATAGGGTGATAAACCTGAAATGTCTGAGAGTGGCTCGTGCACCTCAAGCTTCTAGTGGTTGAGGGTTTGTTGTTAAGCTTGGCATTGAATGTTTTACAGTCAAGTTAAGCAATATCGTTAGAATCGTATAGGAAATACTCGCTTTGCTCGCTGGGGGCTCCGCCCCCAGACCCTCGCTTGGGGTCGCTCCAGTTGTTATTATTGGACAATGACCTTTCAAGTATTTTTTATATAGTATACTTTTTAGATTCATTATGGTTAAATCCACTCTAGATGTTTTCATTTTTCAATAGTTCTATAGTTTGTTTATACTTACCATGTGAAAGTTGCTTTGACAGTTTACTGGATATTTGTTTACAGCTGTTACGATTTCTTTTGTTTTTATTTGAAACTCCATAAGCCCAATGTTAAAATATCCAATTTTCAAGATAAAAATTATTGGTTTTAAAATTAAAAATTGTATATTTTGGCAATTTTACCGGGGGTTTCAAGGTACAAGCTACCTGCATGCCAAATATCACGTTTATAGTTCGCCTGGAAGTGGTCTAGAATTCTATGTCTGGGTGTGTTACACATGCGGCTGTATATATATATTAGATAATAAAACTAGGAAAATGTGTCTAGTTCAAAAACATATTCTTTTAAACGGTGCTTACACTAATAACCTTTGGTTTAAGTAATTTTAGGATAGTAAATAATAAAGATTTTTGTTTAATTTGTGTTTAATTGTTATAATTATCTACACTAATTAGAAAACCAAAGCGTTACCCAGATTTAAAACTAGATTACGTGTTTTGTGTACATTTTTAGGTAACATGCCCGGTGAAAATTAACGTAGCCCATCTTCTTCATCAAATAACCAATGCTATTTATAGCTTTCGCTAAGTCTAAACAATTATTTGACGGGTAGTTAAGGAAAAAAAAAAAACAAAAAAACATATCATACCGTACCACCGGTTGTAAGGTGGTATTTTTTTTGTAAGGTTGGTACCACCAGTGGTTGTAAGGTTGGTACCACCAGTGGTTGTAAGGTTGGTACCACCAGTGGTTGTAAGGTTGGTACCACCAGTGGTTGTAAGGTTGGTACCACCAGTGGTTGTAAGGTGTTTGTAAGGCGGAGGATTTTTTGGTATTCCAATATACATATAGGTTGAGAGATTTATTTGTTTTTAGCGAATTTCCCCTATAGGGAAGAAGCTATTGCCGTAGGTCTCATGGTAAGACTTAAGCCCGAGCCCATGATAACTTTTCATTTTGAGGTCCCCAGATGCCAAAAACACCATTCGTTCAAATTTTTATATATGTATATATGTATATATATATATATATATATATATATATATATATATATATATGTATCCGTAAGCACGATAACTCTCGTAAAAAGGGACCGATCTTAATGAAATTTGGTACAAATGTGTAAAGTACCATTTATTTGAACGAGTTCGAAAACCAGATGAATCGCACCATCCGAAGGGGGGTTTTTGGGGGGTTTTGTAGCCCAAAAATGTGTTTTTTGGGGTTTTCACATGTAATTTTAATTTAAATCAAATTTTAATTTATACCACTGAATTAAGCTTAAAAAACAAACAATTTAGTATTTTGATCATTGCTCTACGTCAATTGGTTACCGAGATATTGAAAGTGCTAAACACAGTACGTTGTCTAATGTTATTCTTATGGAGAAAAAGAAAAACTGTATATCTAGCTTATTTATGAACATAAACTGGCAAAATTTGGTATATGGCTTGATCTGGTTGTGGTTTATTGTTGTTTGCACAAAAAAAAAACAATTTTTTGCCTATGGTTCCTGTAGCAGCAAACCTAGGTACTTGGTCCTCATGTTATTCTTATGGAAAATACCTAAAATGTTATATATCGCTTATTTATGAATGTATATGGATGAAACTTGGTATGTGACTTCACTAAGATGAGTTCTATTGATATTTGCATAAAAACCCATTATTTTGTGTGCCTTGTTTCAGCAAACCTGCGTACTCATCCCCAATGTTATTCTTATGGAGAATAATTAATATTTTAAATATAGTTTTTTTGTGAATACATTTCTTATGAATCCTGTTAAGTGTTTTAATGTGTTATGTTATATATTCATTGGAAATTCGCTGAGTTTGCAGGTTTGCTGCGACGGGGGTATTTACGTATTTTACAGATACATAATATTTATAATAAAACTAACCTTATCTAACTCCAAGAGCACCAAATAAAGCAATTGTAAAGATTGCGTCATCTTTATTTCGATTAATCAAAATGACCTTTCAATAAAATTTAATATGTGTAATGTTTAACATGTTTATATCAAAATATAACAACATTAAACGTATATGAGCAACTTCGGCATTTTCATTCAAAAGAGTGGTAATACTCATACATAACTACAGCCTGGATATGTATTGTTAATCCAACAATGTACTGAACAATTAACGTAATAACTTAAAGTATGGAGATATTTGAGTCCCTCCGGCTGAAACACTAGCAAGACACAGTAACTGTCAAGTGAAATTGTATTTTGTATCTGCAGGCATCACTTAATTACCTTCTTTGACACAAGACACATAAGGCGAAACAGTCTGTTGCTGACATAGCCAAAGTTATAATCGTATAGCTTCGTAATGTCCTCTTAACTAACTTGATGAACAAGAACTAGCTGCGTAGATTTTAAGAGTGTTGTGATACAAATTACTCTATCAAACACATATTTAATTCTGTAGTTGATAGATTCATACTATAAAATGTTAATAGTATTAATAAACGATCAATTTGCTAGGCTAAATCACATAACAATATAGAAAAATAAATAATAAATTATATTATAATGAAAACGTTGTAGGAAAGTGATACAGGTTAATATGTAAATAACGAAGTGAATACATTTAAGTTTGAATTGTTAAACGAAAAGTTGTATACACAACTAAAATAGTAGTAGTACATCAAACAATTAGCAAGGTAGAAACATTAGAACGGTACAGGGGATTTATTAGAGAAAGTGACTCTGACTTTCTGTCAGGGACAAAGAACAAGATTACTTCCTTCAGTGATATTGTTCAAAGAGACTAGTGTTCCTGTGGCTTAAAACGTCAGAGTAACTTATTACTGCTGACGTTTAGTTGGAAACAAAACACAAATATTTAGACCAGAAAAAGTACACATTGTTCTGATTTTAATGAACTTGTTATATTAAACTTTACATGTTTTAAAATATTTTTTACCAGCAACAACCTTATGTATCGTTTATGAAGTTGTTTAACCTTCATATAATATTTTGTAATTTGATTGTATATTACGCTTTGTAATATATTATTAATGCTAATAAGTTAGACATATATTAGTTGTTTGTTATTTTTATATAAATGATTTATAGCAAAGATGTAGTAACAAGTTTGTAAATTATTTGTTTAACATTAGTTATTTTTTATGAATATGCGTAAAATATTATAAACAATACTTTTAAAACTATTTCAGTAATATTACAAGGCCTTTAATATACCTGTGCAAGGTAAAAACTAATAAGGCTAGCGGTAAGTGCTCATTTTAGCGAATTTCCCCTATAGGGAAGAAGCTATTACCGTAGGTCTCATGGTAAGACTTAAGCCCGAGACCATGATAACTTTTCATTTTGAGGTCCCCAGATGTCCAAAACACTATTCGTTCAAATTTATATATATGTATATATATATATATATATATATATATATATATATATATGTGTGTCCGTGAATGCGATAACTTGAGTAAAAAACGTCCGATTTCGATGAAATTTGGCTCAAATGTGTAAACTGACATTTATGACTTTAAGTTCGAAAACCAGAAAAATCGGACTATGGGAAGGGGGGTTTATGGGCGTTTTAAATTTTCCAAAAATCAGTATTTTGCTTTTTTACCCTAAAATTTTTAAAACACTTAATTTAGGTTTAGACCATGTTATAGAGCTTAAAAAAACAAATAATATGGTATTTTTAATTATTAACCTAGGTTAAGTGGTTGCGGAAAAAGTCCATAAAACATGCTCATAAAATCTCCCATGTTAATCTTACGGGAAAAAGGTTTTTGGCTTTTCCTCAGTTAATTTTACTTTAAACTTCACATTTTCTTTTACCAATCACTTCAGCTCCACAAAACAATCATTTTGGTGTTTAAATTGTGATTCTACGTCAAACCGTTGCAGAGATATTCAAAGTGCTAAACACAGTACGTTGTCCAATGTTATCCTTATGGAGAATAAATAAAATTTGATATCTTGATTATTTATGAATGTATATTGATGAAATTTGGTATGTGGCTTCATGTTGTACTGGTATATTGATAATTGCACAAAAAATAAATGTTTTGTTGATTGTCCCCGTAGCAGCTAACCTGCATACTCAGCCCTAATGTTATTCTTATGGAGAATAAGTAAAGTTTTATATCTCCCTTAATTATGAACATAAATTAATAAAACATGGTAAGTAGCTTCACCTGGTTCAGTTATATTGATAATTGCATAAAAACTCATTTCTTATCTTCCTCGTTGCAGCAAACCTGCGTACTCAGTCCTAATGTTATTCTTATGGGGAATAAATAAAATGTAATAAATCACTTATTTATGAATGTATTTTTGTCAAACTTGGTGAGTGGCTTTATGTACTAGTGAGAAACATATCAATGCATTGGAAATTCGCTGAGTACGCAGGTTTGCTGCGACGGGGGGTATTTTGTTTTATCATCAAACCGTTTCTCACAAAGACAAATAAATATAAAATATCAGAAACCTTTGCATTGTCTATATTTTACAGCCCTCCCAATTAGAGATATATATTAACTAGAAAAAAACAATATCTTTGAATTTAAAACCATTTCTAAATTCTTAAATATGAAACATTGTATATTTGATTTTTAATATGTTGAACCACCTGGTTATTCTATATTTGTATATGTATAGTACCCGCACTTTGTCATTCAAGACGACTTCTTCTACATACACCTAGACGACTCCTGTGCATTTTTCATAAGGTGTTTTATAACAATTTAACTAATGGAACGGCATTTTCTTACCTTATTTATAATAGTCTAAGAGCCAATGACCCAAAAAGTCATTTGCATATACTTTTATAATGCAGTATAACCAGTATGGCTTAAAATTGTATTTCAGAAAATCAAAGTCTGGCAGCCCAATCGCGTTACAAAAATAGGTAAATCTATATATAAGTTAAAATTTTTGGAGGGAAGTCAACTTATTCCCATACTTTTCATTATTACGTTATTTGCTTTATAATAGTTGGCCGATCCCCAAAATAGTAATGCCAGACCATTTGCATAATCCCAATTTTTATAAATCGTATACCTAATGCTTGATTTTGACTTTTGAGGTGTAATTTTAAAGGATATACCCTATTCAACATTACAGTCACTATCAAGATCGTTCAATATTTTTTAGTTTGTATTTTCAAACGTTAATTCTATAAATTCAGATGTTTTTTAATTACTCTGCAGAAGATAAAATATTACTGTAGTCGGCACAGGAATTCTTTAACTTATGACCGTAGTAACTTTACGTTTTAACTCACCTAACTGCGATAAATACTCTTTGTTAGAATTTGTATATGTATATTTTTGTATATGGCCCATCATTATCATTCATTCATCATTGTTGCGGATTAGGAAACCCCAGCATAGCTGCTAGTCACATCTTCCACAAGCAGGAATATTGCGCAGCTTACCGGAAAGATAGAATATAGCAGGAAAGGAAAGGGTGGGATGGGACGGCAGCCAAATCGACCCTTCAGAGGGCCAACTCCCATGGGGACCCACATTCTGCCCTCCAACTGGTCAACGCAACTGACAGGGTATCCACCAGGGTATATAACAGCCAGGGACCATCCATTCTCAGGTTGGTAGGTTGGGGACCAAATCCAGAGATTCTGTCCCTAGCCACTGCAAATGGAGGGACCATAGGTGAAAGGGAAGTTTGTCATAATGGACAGCCACAACACTTACCATATGTATTGATAACTTAATTTGGAGTATCCAATGTCAGCCTCAAAACTGGTACTGTATAGACCAGTTTTAAGGTAGTCCTGGGACTATATGTCCCATTTGGTATATGTAGATATTTTTGTATTTTTGTATTTTGTATTTTTTATTAAAAAATCATAAAACCACTTCCCATGATCCAATCCCCTGGTTTTTGAACTTGTGTCAGTAAATAATATCTTACATGGCCATACCAAATTTATTTGAAATAGAAGTGTTAACTCAAAAGTTACAGTGTAAATGGCCACGTATCCTAAAATATATACATGTACAAAATGGGTCTTATACAAAACTATACATGTAAAAATTCCAACAAAGAGTATTTATTGCAGTTAGGTGGGTTAAAACTTAAAGTTACTACGGTCACGGGTTATAGTTTTCCTGTGCCGACTGCAGTAATAACGTATTTTCTGTAGATTAATTCGAAAAAATCGGAATTCATAGAATTAGAGTTCGAACAGACAGACTAAACAATATTTAACGATCTTGATAATAACTGTGAATGTTTAATAGGGTATATGATTTAAAATGACAGCTTACAAGCCGAACCGGAGCTACAGGTATAGAAGTTATGAAAATTGGGACTGTATAGATGGTCTGATTAGGAACGGTTTCCCGCCCTTTTGATGACGTCTGCCGCCATTTTGGGAACGCCCAAATGGTCTGGCATTACTATTTTGGTGATCGGCCAAACTATTATAAAGCAAATAACGTAATAATGAGATGTAAGCAAATGAGTTGACTTGCCTCCAAAAGTTGTAACTTATATACACAGATTTACCCATTTTTGGAACACAATTAAGCTGCCAGAATTTGATTTTCTTAAACACAATTTTAAGTCATACTGGTTATATAGCATTAGAAAAGTATGGATATTGTATGAATTTTTGGGTCATTGGCTAAATGCTCTTAGAATATAATTATCATACTAAACATCCCTAATGGTGATAATTTAACTGAGGAACCAAGGACTAACCAAGGAACTAAATAGGTTTCTGATTCCCTATAAATTAAACTGTAGGTTCCATTGTAGATTTTTAATGTGTACTAATATTATTGAACAACATAAAACTAAAGCTAAACTCTAAACTTTGTTGTTGTTGGACCTTAACAACTATGAATCGTGGCGGGATGTTTGTGGGTCAGTCGTCCGTTCCCACGGAAAATACACGGAAAATACTGATACGTAAACACCGGTAGATTAATGAGCGTCACTACAGCTCATTCATTCATTAATATCGTACTCGGATAAATATGTTTTAAAGTGAACTCATATTCATTATAGGTTTCCATTAATCTAGTGTAATCTAGTGTAATTTAGTGTTTCAGCTGATAGATGTGTGTTTAGAAATTGGAAATAAATTTACAACACAAAGTATAGATCGGTTGATAACTTATTGAAAACTTATTTTTAAATGCAATTTTAATTTTTAGTACGCGTAGTAAAACGGATTCCTTTTATATTTGTAATAATAAGCTTGATTTAAATCACATAATAAAGTGGTTCAGAAAATAATGTTTCATGTTTTATACGATGTATTCTAATATACAATTACAAATAAATTAATTTTTCTATTATTGGGATCGTACATCTCACCACAATCATAATCAACAGAACTTAAAATTATTCTTATTAAAAACTAAGTATAACACATTCTTAAAATAATAAAAGTTTCATTCTATCACCACTAACTTGAAATATATACATTTAATATGTTGTACTTAAGTTTGTTGTTTCGTTGTACGGTTGTACTAAAATAAAGATGTTTAGTACCAAATGTACTGTGGTTATTCATTATCCAATGCTCACCATTGTCATGATTACCAGCGTAGCCAAATCTCAGTTCTGGCTACGGACAATGTTTGGACAAAACGGAATCCCTCCCGGAAGGAGAATGTTACAACTTTGTCATTTACATTAGCGACAACTGTAACTCGTTTTGTTCCCCGAGGAAATCTCCTCTGATGTTTAACGCTGTTATCAGCTTAATATTGATACCTGCGTTATTTTTCTCGACGTCCTATTACAGGATGATCAGTGAGTCTGGTAATAGTTGGCTTTTAGAATTTATCACGAAAGTATGTTTGTAAAGGTAAAATAAAACAAAAATGACAAGTTATAGGAAGTAACTGGCGGACTAAACGAATGAGTTAGTGTTAGACAGTAAGATTTGTTAATGTGTGTGTAAATCAGAAATAAAAATAGAGTGCTGCATTTAGGTTGTTTTCTTTTTGTAAATAAATGGTGTATACATGTTGTGTGCCTTTTCAAAAGACATTGGTGTATTTTATGAACAGCCTAATAAGAACTTTCTAATCAACCTCTACTTAGAAATCTTTGTTTTGTGTCACACGTTGGCTTTTAATCTGCAAGGAACTAAATAGCATATCCATCACTTGTTTTTTTCCAGTTGTATAATTCCTACAACTTTACATTTTGTTTTGCAAAATATTTTTCTACGTCGGTAGGGGTAAACGTGCACATTTAATGACACAATGTATTGTTCATGATTATTAGACTACTACAACAAAAATCGTGGTCGAAATAAATTGTGTATAAAACATTTAGTTTTAGACAGTTCAAAATCTTCTGATTGCAAGGAAAAGGGATTTAACTCTTATACAATTTTTATGATTTGTAAGTTCAATGAGAACAGCATCAAGCGCTCTCCTAGGGAACATTGGCAGTTTGAAGGGATTTCATCACAAGATTCGCCCCATAAACAAATATTTAATTGTTTCAAACCATTTTGATCATGATTATTACTCACAAAAATAAATTTTTATCAAACTATTATACTATCCAATGAGAAGGTAATGCAATATTTTACTACCGTTTACATATTTGTTGTTTTGTAATACAATTTTGTTATTTAATAATAAGAGTTAAAATATTGTCTGTGAACTTTGTTGGACAGACAAAACTGTGGATATTATTGTCACTATAAAGTTAAGCTTTTCAGAACACAATAACTCACCTGAAAGTTTCATAATATCCGTTAGGTGCCAAGGAAAATGTTGCATTAATGTTCAACTTTTAGAAAACCCGTCATTGTTACTGTTGATTATTTTTGATAATAATACGCAAATAACATTTTTGATTCTGTTTTTAATGGGGTAAAACACTGCATAGTGAAATAAGACTGTTAAGAATGGTTGTACAGTTTTGTTTTTGTTGAGTTAGGCATACCTATTCCCAGATTTTCGTGATAATTGATGAACGAAGTGAATCACTGTATTGATGAAGAAGTTTCAGTGGCCGTGTGTGGGTGTGTGTGTGTGTGGGTGGGTGTGTTATCGAAATACTAACTAACTGTAAAACATTTCTTAATGAAATTTTGAAGGAGTAATTTGGGATACCAAAGGGATGTTTTAACACAGCATTTGTATTTTATTTTGGATTATTAATAATTATTAAAACTAATTTTAATGTTTGATATTCAGTAGTTGAATTGGTTTTCGTAGTAAGCTATTGACTATGGTTGTCTTTAAAATGTCAGCTGGGATTTATCTGTGTTTCACTTGAGGGATTTTTATCCCCTATATGGGATATTTTGACTGCTTGTGGGATAAAATGGGATTGTGAGATAAAGTGGGATTTTTTTGAAATCGGCATTACGTCTGCTAGTTTGCTTACAACTTACGACCAGAGCACCTTAGCAGTAGCACTTCTAGTGGATTTTCTCGCCGTACTGGCAGTTGCGGGGTTTCCCATTTTTTAACCTCGCTGTCCGCACCTATTATGATTTTATAAACGTCACAGAACGAACACTGAATTATGTCAATTTCGCTGGCCGAGCCATGTTGGAATTAACAAGCAAACTATTTGTCATTATTTAGTACCTACTTCGTACTCTTTAGTACTACCATTAAAAATATTAGTACCTCTCACGTAAATAAATTATTTAATTTAGTTAATTCACCGTATCATTTAACCTATGTCACATTGCTCAAAATCCTTTGAGGTAATAAAATGTAAAATACCTATAGGTAATTAGTAGATCTAAATAAGCTCTATCTAACGGTATAAGTATTGTACTAATACATTATTCAATAATCATATAATATTTAACATTAATTGTGTTGCAATGTTTAACAAATCATTGGGAAAGTGTGGGATATGACGAGGGATACTATAAGGGAGAGTCTGGGATAGAGTGGGATTTTTTGTATCAGTGCGTGGCATATTTTTACCGTAGAGTGGAAACACTGCATGTTTGTTTATAAATCACAAAAAATGTAAACACGTTTTCAACTATGAAGTTAGGTTATGTTTTGTTCCATACATTTTGTTATTTTGAAATAATTTAAAATGTGAGTGTTATGTAAATTGATAGTGTTTTGTCGTGTTTAAAACAATACTTAGCCTATATCTATTTAGATTTATTATTAGTTTATTTTTTACGGGAAAACTTCGATGTAAAAGCTAAGTGTTTGGACTAGTAATTAATAAATTAATACAATAGGTTTTGAAATTTTTGAATTACTCGGACAGTATAACTCTGTAACACGACTGACTGTGATTGATAATCAAGCGTGTTGTAGACCTATAGTAGTTTCTTTACATTGTGAACAAATTACTTGATGGCAGACTTACTAAACGATCATACGTGCAAACTATCTTTATTACATGTAATGTACCAAATAAGCCTCACTGTCACCTAATGACATGGGATTAAAGTTTTGTAATCTACCGGTCAGTAAAATAGTCTGGTTACAGTTTATATTTGTTTGCATTTTCTGTGGTTAATATTGATTTTCATAAACAATCAAGATGTCCAAAACTCCTTAGTCCCAACCGTCTACATTGTTCAACTAATTACGATATAGACAGATTGCCCTCCTGAAAAATTGTCATTAATGTAGATGTTGGCTTTTGCTCTTAAATATCTCGTGCTGCGATTTCAGTAGCTTGTGTATTTAAATCCAAAATAACATATATTAATGATGTAAACATTTTTAAATTTAAGGTATGAATTTTATAAGATACTGTTATATAAATAAATCATTGAATACATTTGTTTACATTAAATGGGTTTAAAACAAGTATATTTCTGTATGTTTAACCCCCTGATTTTGGAGATGGAAATTAATAGGTGTAATAATAATTGGCAACTTTTCCCTCAGGTTATATACTTAAAACTCGTCGAAAACCATCCGGTGTCAAAAATATATTAGTCATTGGCCGAGTCATATAAAAGCGTGAACAGGAGCTAGGACCTGTTACCAAATAAACGCAATCAGTTTAATCTAATTTGCTAGGTACACACAGTGGTTTTAAGAGGTTAATTGCTCCACCTCACCCTCCAGGGTTAGATGGAAACGTACTCCGCATATTCTCTATTCACTGTTGCTAGATTAGGAAACCCCAGCATAGCTGGTATAGGCACGTTTTCCACAAGCGGGAATTTGGCGCAGGTTACCAGAAGGTTAGGGTATAGCAGGAAAGGAAAGGGTGGGATGGGACAGGCAGCCAAATTGGCCTTTCAGAGTACCAACTCCCGTGCCTTGTGACAGCTGTGATCAGGCTCAATGTGGACCCGCTCTGCCCTCCAACTGGCCAACTCAACGGATGGGGTATCCATGTACAACAGCCAGGGACCATACATTCTCAGGTTGGGGACCAACCCCTGAGTTTCCGCCCCGAGCCGCTGCAAGTGGAGGGACCAAAGGTGAAAGGGAAGTTTGTCATAATGGACATCCAAAAAACTTCATATGTAATGACAATTTCATTTGCTGTACCCAATGTCAGCATCCAAACTGGTATAGACCAGTTTTAAGGTTGTCCTAGGACGAATATTCTCTATTGGTCAATGCTAACCCACCAAGTTTTGATAAAATTAATCAGTATACAACAGATATATGTTTTTTTATTTCTTATAAGAATAACATCGGACAATATACTTAGTTTACTGCTGAATGGAAATTGAAATATTCTCCACAACCATTATCCGAATAGCCTACTAACGAAATACTAATTTAACCGTGTGTGGATTGGAGTACTAATTTTTAATCTTTTAGAGCTTTTTATGGCAATGAGATAAAACTGTTGAAACCTGCTAAAAATATTTAAAGTTTATGGTACTAAGAAAGGTAAAAAAACTGAAGTTTGGGATCTCTTAAGCCCTGTAATTTCTGAACCCAAATTTTTCTAAAAAATCAGGTGGTATATTTTATTAGAAACCTAATATAAACCACCAAATAAAAAATCCAAAGATTTCGAAAGCGGCTCCTCAAAACTGCTCCAGACCTATATACTACGTTGTTGGCTGTTGGGTACCAAAATATTATGGATAGCTCTTTGTTCTTCCCTCAGGGTTCTGCCTTTACTATCACTCCCAACTTTTAATTTTAACGTATGATTCGTTGGATTTATTTTGTTAAAGCAGCATCTCCTGAAAGATGTCCCAACGTTTGATACGCCGCCCTACTCAACCATAGACCTCCACCGCACAGGAAAATTTTCTATGTTATTATTTTCGCCTTTTTTAGTAATTTTAGAAAATTTTCAATTATACAAAAAATTGTTGTTATTTTCTTTTAACCCCGACCTTAGAGCTCCGCCTCGCTGGCTTTAAAAGTTGCCTTGTTAAATTTATAGAGGAAAGATGATCCTTGGGTAAGCGTTCGGGAGTTCGGGTCAGCGTTCGGGTTGAGTACTACTAGCTGGTCAGACAGACATTATTCTGTCCTAATGTCACTGAATTTGTTTTATGTCAAAAATTCTCGTTCTTTTTCATGATGAGCTCGTTAGCTACGCTCACTTGCCTATGTTTATATAGAGCTTGCTTCGGTATTGAAAATGAGTTGCTATTCAAATAGATTTATTATTTCTATAATAAACATATGTTTATATGCTTTTCAAGTATGTTTAGATATCATCCTTATAACAGCTGTTTGATGAAACTAAATAACTAACATACAATCCCGACTTTGTTTTATGTATTTAGATAATGAAAATCACTTAATAATATCTTGCCATGACAACGTTAATATACACTAGGCAGAAATACGGATTTTAGCAATTCGAAATTTAAGTAATTGCACAACGCCATCTGTAGAGCTTGATATAAGCGTAGGTTATATTATATAAATCAAACAGGAAAGTTGTCCGGGCTGGTAAGGGCCCTCACTTGCATTTAGGGTGTAGACCAGAGCCTGTACAGACCTAAATTCAGCCCTGGCCGTCTGTATGCAGAACTTCAAACATGCTAGAATCTAGAATCATTGTCCCTGTCTCGTGTACATTCTATGTGCCTAAGAGTAAAAATATGTTATAGTCAATCAATACAAATGCTGAATTATTTTGACTCAATCCTATCCTACACTATAATATGAGTAAGGTTTGCATGCTCGCTTGCTTGGTTGATTGCTTGCAACTCTTATCTCAAAAACGGCTCCAACTATTTTCTTGAAAAATAACTAATGTGTCCTTCCAACTACTTGTGTTGTAAAACCTGATATCTGGGTTAAAAATAAGTTCTAGACATGTCCCATCCCCAAAAAAATCAAATAATGTAAAAAGCCGCTATGGAAAATTGAAAAAATCACATTGGGCTTTTAGAGATTAAAATAAAAGCAAAAGAGTCATAACAGCTGTTCAAAATCTTTCAGCGAACTCTCAAAGTTATACTCATATAGTTTAAGTACTACCTGGGGCTGAGATTTGCTAGGGAAAGGTCAATCTTGTTTATGACTTGGAGTTGTTTTTCACTATGTACCCTACTAACGAGCATTTTTGAGGTCACAACAGTTGTTATTATAATGCACCTTTGAGTCATTCTGGATATGACCACTCTACATGTAATCTTCATTCAAAGGATTTATTATCTGATTT
The DNA here is from genome assembly GCA_963675035.1 of Allygus modestus. Classification (NCBI taxonomy): domain Eukaryota; kingdom Metazoa; phylum Arthropoda; class Insecta; order Hemiptera; family Cicadellidae; genus Allygus; species Allygus modestus. Next base: position 480,901,292 of record OY776112.1, on the reverse strand, counting down.
TATGGAACCACATGGAACTCATGTTGTTTATGATTATTAACATGTACTTTCCTGAGAGCAGAGATTAAAAGATTTGAGAGAAGATTACATATATAGAGTAGTAAAATAAATCAAAGGGATATTGAGCTATAAATAACAACTGGAGTGACCTTAAAAATGTAGAAAAGAGGCAAATGAGTTATACAAATCTGATTATCAGTAGGGGGAAGTGGTGAAATATGCTCCAAGTCATCTAAACAAACTGACTGGCCTTCCCCCGAGCAAAGTTCGGCCCCCAGGTATCATATACTCTAATATGAGTAAGATTTGCTTGTATGTTTGCTTGCTTGCGACACTCATCTCAAAAACGGCTCCAACGATTTCCTTAAAATGTTCAAAATAACTAATTTCTGGGATAAAAATAAGTTCTAGACAGGCCTCATCCCCAGGAAATATCAAATAATGTAAAAAAACTAAAATGATAGGTTAAAAAAATTAACATCGGGCTTATGGAGTTTTAAATCAACACAAAAGAATTTTAACAGCTGTTCATAATCAACCAGGGAACTGTCAAAGTAATACTCATGTTTTTTATGATTATTAACATGTGGTTTCCTGAGAACAGAGATTAAAAGATTTGAGTGAAGATTATATATATAGAGTAGTAAAATAAATGAAAGGGACATTGAGCTATAAATAACAACTGGAGGAACCTTAAAAATGTAGAAAAGAGGCAAATGAGTTATACAAATCTGATTATCAGTAGGGGAAAGTGATGAAATATTACTCCAAGTCATCTAAACTGACTGACTGGCCCTCCCCCGAGCAAAGCTGAGCCCCCCAGGTACTGTCGTGTTAAAACGGATATGAGAAGGGTGTTACCACTCCAGTAGTCAGTAGTATTTTTTATTTACATTAGTCCTAAATTATCCGTTCTTGCCGTTGTGGAGTTAAAACGGATATGGGAATGGTGTAACCATTCCATTAGTAAAATGTTTGGCTTATTAATTATCTTTTCTTGCTGTTGTGGAGTTAAAACGGATAACAGAAGAGTGTTACCAATCCAGTACCTGCCTACATATCTTTAAAAATTCAGTCTTCGTTAATCCTCTTACGGGAAGAATGAGCGTACACCTAGTTATTAGTGACTTTAAAATAATGTAACAATTCAATATTGTTGTGTTTATAAGCAGAGTTGTATACAATTTATACAACTATGTTTTTATTAAATGTTTATACATTTAACGTCAATGTACCAACAATCTGTACAAATAATGTATCTTTTTAGTAGTAGAAGAGATAACGTTAATTACAGACATATTATGTAGACAAATAATTCAATTTTAAAAATTGTTTTGTTTTTAAAAGCTAGTTTTAATTTTATTATTAACTAGCTGTTACCCGCAGGCTTCACCCGGCGAATTTTTTATAAAAACAATGATGGTTTTGTGTGCTGCATTCTGTGGTTAGCCTTTGGAACTACTACGAATCAAGATCAGCTGTTTCTATTTTCATCAGCTCAAACAAAAATAAATGTCCTTAAGGAATACAAGGGAACTTTGAACCTTCGTGGGGCATAACCCTATAGGATTTTCACAGCTTTAATATGCCTATATGTTACTCAAGGCTATCAAGTACCTCTCTGCAAAATTTCAGCTCAATCGGTCCAGTAGTTTTCACGTAGAAGAATAGTAGAAGAGATATCGTTCATTACAAACAGATTATGTTGACAAATAGTTAAATTTTAATGATTGTTTTGTTTTTAAAAGCTAGTTTCAATTTTATTATTAATATCAGCCCTAAGTTCCTCATTAATTTCTCTTTAATACAGAGGTGAACGATCCTTGGTCCTTAGAATGAATTTATCAAATATTTCCCAATCAAAATATTTTAGAAGGTAGCCAGAAGTCGTAAAAAGAAGATTCCATTGAATGAGTAAGTTTTTATTAGATCACCTAGTTCAGAAACTACTTTGCATGAACAAACTAATTTATTCTTTCACAAATCACGAAATATTGGAAACATTACAATAAGCAACCCGAGTTTGCAGTTAACAGACTCGAGTATTAACCCTTTGAATATTACATTTCTTAAATCAAACAATTTGCCGAAGATGAACTTTCTTCTCGTAATGTTTTGTTGTCACTACTTTTTCTGAAACTTATTAGCTTTAAAGTACTGAAGCTCTACATTTTCAGTAATGTTTTCAATATCTTTGATCAAAGTCAGAGCTTGATTGCAATATAAGATTTTTAAAAGAAATGTATTAATTAAAGTTACAACCGGAACTTGTTACCACGCGCGCCGAGGGCCAGAAGTGGATTGGGGACTCGCCTTTGTGGAAAACTAGTCCGAGGAATTAATTACTTTCTGGTTGCACCACTAGAAGGGTATTTACTGAATACTGATCCCTACTTAATCATATGGATGTTAGTTTTAGTTTTACTCTAATAAAGAGTTCCAACTAATATTATTAAACAATCAAAAAGATAAAAATTGGGGTTTCTGTACAATGTTCTATGAAAACTTATTCTTTTGATTAGATACATTTTTTGTTTGAGTTATTATCCAGTCTCATATTGCATTCGATTCGGTTACAGTTAGTCATCCGTTAGCTTTTGTTGCAATGGAATACGAAATGAAAATGAAATAACTTTGCTTGCTTTCAATAATATGCAAACGGCTGCATCCATGATATCACGTCAATACGTCATATAATAACCTTACAAATAATTAAAAAAAAGTTATACAAAAATTCCGAAATGTACCTAAAAGTGATTAAATTAGTTGTTGTACAAGAAAATAAATCCTTATAATTAAAAACATTTTATATTGTAAAAATCATAGAAATACAGCTTAGGGATTGATAAACAAGCACGATGCAAATACACGGTTTATCATATAAGTTGCAGGCAAAACTTTGCAGCGAGAATAATGTCACCACAGAACCTAATTTTTACTTGTATAAACATGATTTTTTTAAGGGATCTGCTACTTGTTTGTCTGATGTAATTTTGCTATTTGTTTCTAATTTTGCTATCTAATTAAAGTTCTATATACATCTTTCTGGGCAATAAAAGCTAGTGTAAATGATTACCAGTAGTAACATTGGCCTTAGTTTATTTTCTGCTAAACAATGTCCTGCTATAAATATAAGGAGTGAACACGTCTCAATGTCCTCTCGCTGTCATCATCATCATTGTTGCGGATTAGGAAACCCCAGCGCAGCTGCTAGTCACATCTTCCACAAGCAGGAATATTGCGTAGGTTACCGGATATAGCAGGAAAGGAAAGGGTGGGATGGGGTGGCAGCCAAATCGACCCTTCAGAGGGCCAACTTCCGTGCCCCTGTGACAGCTGGGATGGGGCTCTCAAACAGGGAAGCCGCATTCTGCCCTCCAATTGGTCAACTCAACTGATAGGGTATCCATGAACAAAAGCCAGGGACCATTCATTCCCAAGTTGGCAGGCTGGGGACCAAACCCGGAGATTCTGTCCCTAACCGCTGCAAATGGAGGGACCAAAGCTGAATGGGAGGTTTTCATAATGGACAGCCAAAAGACTTACCATATGTAATGACAACTTCATTTGCTGGACCCAATGTCAGCCTTAAAACTGGTATAGACCAGTTTTAAGGTAGTTCTGGGACTCTCGAAGTCATTCTGATCATAAGGTCCAAATCTGCCACACTTATGGATATCCACTACCAAGCTCCTATTGGTTGTTTTAGTCAATACTTTACTAGTACGAGCAGCTCTTATTACCGTAAAGCTAATACAATGTAAATCAGGTTGTATAATATTATAAGCGTTTAGTGAAAATAGTGGCTGAATAAGATGAAATTATTAAGATGGGACTATGAATGAATATGAGTGAGAAATTTTGATATTGGAATTTGCAGATTGATTTAAAGATTTGTCTCAAGAAAACTTAGTCCTCTAGATGCAAAAGGCCCAATAAACCTCATATCTTGGCCCAAACATGAGGCACAGAAGAGGACCTTACTCGCAGAGTGAGATATTCTTAATTTTTGCTTTGACTTATAGTTTTAGTGACTTATGAAGTTGTAATGTAAGTGGATATCAACGGTTTGATTGAAGATGCTTACAAACTAAGTTAAATGCCATGGAATTACTTTATGAACTCCTTTTCTATCGGACTTATTATTGGTTCAAATTGTTAAACAACTAGGAAGTCCTGATTGGTTTACGGTTTGGACTTAGAAATTTGGAACTGGGACACTATTATATTTATACAATTTACAATGGCGGTACTTTGTATTCAGAGTTTATTGAAACAACTTTAGATTGTTGCTCTACATAGTGGTAAAAGTATTGCTAACATAAATCCACACAACACAATAATTCTTATTGAAAACATTTTATACCAAAAACTATCTGATAAATTACAAGTAATCGCCATTTGTTTTGAAATATTAATATCAAACTTATAATGTGCTGACAAAGAGACAGTTAGCCAGAAATTAATATAAACTTTAACGTACTTTATACTTTACCCTATACCTGATATAAGGGAAACCGGATTTAGTCTGAGCCATATTTTTGATATATAGTAATATTTTTGCCTCACACCGCAGACTGTTTAGGAATGCAATTGTAGTCTTGAATCAAACATATATTTACAAAACAAATTGGTCACTATGTACAACACAATGGACAGGTGTAATTCGTCACGGAGGGGCTTCAGGAGGGATATCAGAATGTCATCAAATTGACATCAGCGATATAAAAAGTCGTGTCACGATTCTCGGCCTGTCTGATAACTCTATCTGACACTGCCTGACAACAGCGACCGGGATCTGGGTGGAGCCGACAAAATTAAAAGATATAATAGTGTTTCATAGTAAGTTGTATTTACTATCCATATCAACCCAGTTTTATATTGTATGGTTTGTAAAACTAGTGCTTGAATCTTCTTTAAAAGTTTCCAAGCTTGAATGAAGCTTGAGAAAGAAATTATTAGTGCCTTGCGTTTGATTAATTATTTCTTAAGTTTACAATTATTTTAATAACAGGCTAAAAATAAAGTTTGGTTATTATTTTGTCCTGTAAACAGAGAATATAGACATAAATGGAAGTGTCAACCCATAAAGTTTGATGAGTTAGATCTTATTGTAATTAAAGAATATACTTTTTAAGGAAAATTAATATTTTACCAAGTGCCAAAATAAAATATATATATATAAGACTTCTATACCGTCTAACATTGAATTTACATTTTTGAGCAATTTTTCATAAGTACACACAGTATTTACCAATATTTGTTAAAAAGGTAACACCAATAGCATGTTAAACTATTAACGTCATAAGTCTAAACTAAAACAAACAACAAATTCCAGCTGTGTTACTGAAAAGGGGGGTCGTGCTTACCTAGAGAAAGGAATTGAAAAAATAGGGTCGAGATGAGCTAAAAAGGGGCTTGTATACACTGAGAAAAATTTAGTCCTTACATACGTGAGCGACTTACGTAAATAAGGGTTTGCGGGTTACTCAATGCTGTCAGGAATTAGAAATGGAAATAGAAATTAAAGTATTATGACTTAAATGTGTGTTAAATTTGAGTTAGGTGGGTAAATCAACCCAAAACAAATACAGTACCAAACAACACAATCAATCATTATTGCACCACTTCACCAAACACTACCTCACTCCTTTTTGGTTCAACCACGACCGGTTACCTTTAAGAAGACGCATCAGACAACCTATGGGTAATAATCCTCTCAAATTGCTCATTTTGTAATGTTAATTGTGTTGAAGACAAAATCACAGGTTGGTCTGCCTTATTGGAAAACCTTTTTTTTATAAATTTCTGTTTTAATATTAAACAAAGTTTGATTGCAAATTTCCCAACTCACGGTCGCAAATACTCAAAATTCCCAACTTTTACACTTCTACAGGTGATTGCGGGCGAGGGGGGTATCTTCCCCCCAGAGTGACGCCCCTGAAACACATAATATAATTTTACTATTGATACTACCTATTATTCATTACTACCTATAATCAACAAAAGAGCTGAGTGTTCATAGTATTAAAAAGCCAGATCATTGTAGTTTGGCTAAACCAATTTTGACTACCTGTATATCACGAGAATTATATTAGTATATTGCGTAAATTATTGTTGAGTTTATAAAATGTAAACTGAGTAATTCTTTAGTCGCAGGAGCCTAAAGGAGCAAATTGTTGACAAAATTACGTTTAATTCAAAGGTTTAGAGGCTTCGCTAAACATCGGCTTGTCACATTTCTGCGTACTGTATATCATTAGAAAGCTGGTTAAATTTGATATTAAATAGACACTTTGTTTGCCCCATTTGGTTGATTTTTGGTCGTTAAAGAGCCATGTAAGAATCATAAATCTTAGATTTAAAAAAAATCCAAGGTGGCGGCCAATTTGGCGGCCTTTCCCCACGTGGATTTTGGTAGACTTTTGATATGTTGTTTGGGACCCTTATGCCATGTCTAAAAACCTTACTTTACTAGTCTGATGTTTAACCTTTTTTATTCTTAATTCGATTAGCCGATAACAGAAAGCTTTGATTGTATAATATAATCATTATCGTTGCTAAATAGTAGTTAAAATTATTTCGTATTCTTATTCAACAGTAATTTGTAGAGTGTAATAACGGTTCAGTTTAAACAGTTTAACTTGAGTTCTAATCACAGAAAATAAAAGTCTATGATTAATAATCATCAATCGTTTCCACTAATGAGCAATAAGTACACATGATTGTAACATCTTTGATATTGAATTTAGACATCACATATTGTAGTGACAACATTCTTTACTAAATGGGAATCTATTGCTCACACAATTTTAAACATAATATCAAACTTAGAATGACGCACACCGAAGTTTATTTTACATATTAAATTCTATGTTCTATATTAAATCCCAATAGCTGTTTGTATCGCACGTGGAGAGAGTATCATGACGTTTCATTCTTTCTAAAGTTATTGCATATTATATGGTTTTTATTGAGTTAAACTGTTGATATTTTGAAAGGTTATTACTCATATGTGAATACACGTATTTTGTATGATTCATATTTATTTGTTATTTTTATATTTTCTGAAGGACGGGAAGGTTTGATTTTATGTGTATTTGTAATATTTTTATTTTTCTGTTACTGATTTTAAACTTTTGTTATATTCCAAATAATGCTACTATAGACTGAACATTTTAAACTGTATGGGGTTCTACGCATCAATCCATAATATACATTTTTTTAAATAAAGTGGTAACTTTGTTAAAATATAAATGGTATCTAACACTTGGGTATGATTTTCCTATATTTAAATAGTTATATTTAGTATTTCAATTTTTATTACGTTTACGTTTATTGAATTCGATCAGATTTTAAGCTCTATTAATTAGTGTTTTTTTTAATTGATGTTAAAACGTTTGAAAGGACTAAAACAAAACATATGTAATAATATTTTTCTAAGAAAGTTCTGTTCTTTTTTATACGATGATAATTTTGTGTTGCTGGTTTGAAAGGTTTTTCCAAATCATATAAATGCAAGTTATTGGTCTAAAAGAGCATTAAACCCCTAAAATTGTTTTATTATTTACATATTGTTTATTAGTGGGTTTGCAGTGAAATGTTGTTGTTATTAATCCTAGCTCCAAGAATAATTTATTTCTAGGAGGAAAACCGTTTTTAGGAAGGAGAAATCCATGTATGCACACAGGTGGTCAACCTGTAGTGTGAGACTCCTACCAGAGTTTAACCTTTAACAACTTATTAACTATTTCGGATTATAATCTGGTAACTGTTTAGAATAGGCATCCATTAGGCGTACACCCACAGAGCTCGCTTCTCGAACAAACATGTTAAGTCATAACCCGGATATAGCAGAGAGTAAAGAGAATACGACAACGGTGTTCTATTAATGTAACTCAAGCAGTTTAACCACCTGTCCTAAAACCATACCCAAGTCCACCTGCCTAAACCACCTACCATGCTTATGAGACTTATACAACTTAACAATTTATCGATGATCTTTGATATTACCTATTGACCTTTAATTTAATTATTAAAATAATATTGAAAAAAATATTATTATTACTTATATTGAAAAACTTAGTTTTAATTTAAATGGACAGGGATGATTTGTTTCCCTGATAGCAGTAGTTAAGGTAACGTGATGAGCAAAGGTAGCGGGGGACGTGAATCGGACAACTAAATACTCTAGGGTTAGTGGCGTGCAGCCAACGCCAGGTAAAGAGCAGGGTTCAAGCGAGCACATTTTATATTTTCGTTTCAGTTCCACAATTCCGTGGGACAAGGAACAATGTATTTGTGTCGTCAAATTGAGGAAAGAAATTGTATTTTATTTCGCTCCAAGGAGATCGTTATTTGCTTATTTACCAATCATGTTGTGTTTCATCGTTCTCTGGTTTGTCACATCAACATTTCCACACTTGGATAAATCTATATCTATAAAAGAGGAAGTATGTATGTATATATGTATGTAGCCTATGGACTCCAAAACCGCTCAACAGATTGTAATGAAACTTTAAGGAATCATTAAGCATTATTCAAGGATGGTTTGTGTGAAGTTTGGTGCAAATCTGTCCAAAGGGCTCCGACCCAGAGGGCATACAAGGGAGCAGTGTCAGGTTTTAGAAATTTAGTGTTTACAAAATTAACAGCTGTAATTAAAAAAAATCAAAGTTTCTTTAAACTGTCATTTGTTTAAATGTAAAAAACACAATGTAAACAAAGAAATGTAAACACTGGCTGGTTTATTATCTTTTGAATTGTGTTACTTGAATGAATTATGTTACTTGAATTTATATTAACTTTTTTATTTTAATTTTTGGGCGCAGCAACGCGCGCCGGGTAACTGCTAGTATTTAATAATTTATCAATATATTTTTTTATGTATCCTTATTTTAATTTGTTATGTTTCATTTTAATAGAAAAATGGGCTTAAAGCTACGTACTAATATGCTTGAAATAAAAACCATCGTAGGTTATATAAAACTCACAGGTGCATTAATTAGTTTTTAAGAATATCCCATTCCCATTGAGAATGTTCGATCAAAGGTTTTATTCATCTTTGTAACAGTTTTTCCTTTCTTTTGTAAAACCCTCTTCCGATTTTATTACAACCGAAAGTTCATAGTGATATTTGGAATTGACTTTTAAAAACGTGTGTCCAAGAATACAAAAAGTTTCACAAAGGTTTCGTTTTAATTAATCCTGCTCTTATGTGAAGTCTGTAGCCACGCCAACAATGGCTAAGGGTTAATTGTTTGCAACTGCTCTTGTGAAAAACTGGTCGGCGAATCATTTAGAGTTCTGAAGTGAAACCGTTTCAATTACTTCCTTTTCTGTTTCTTTTCAGTAAATAAAAAGTTAAACTATAATAAAGCATTGTTTTTAGTTAGGCCTTGGTAGTCCAACATTTACATATTTTAAGCTATAAAAAGTCTTAAAAATTATAAAATGAGAACTTAAAACATACTTATAAGCTATTTTATTAGTTTACGATGTTTTATAACTGCGATACTAGGTCCTAGTAGTCTGGTTGTATATACAAATTGTAATAATAGTTATAACGTGAATATATCTAAAAATGCAGGGTTTTCTTATATGAATCATCGCATATTTGGTTTATTAATTTACGGTTAAGAAAACAAAAACTTTGCAGTTTGGTATTTCTTGATGTTAAAACTGACAATTTTTTGGATTATTAAGGTAAGCCTAAAGGGACTTATCAGCATTCGTGTATTTTCTTTGTACAGAATATTCTAGTAAGTTATTTTATAATATAACTTAACTAGACTCATAACAGAACTTTTAGTATAGAATTATTCATTTAAATACTTGCTGAACAATTTTGTTTAAATATTTTAGTAAAGTTGTATAATTATTTTAAAAGTATTAAATGCATGTTTTACAATAAACAAAAAGAGTTCTACACCAAACAGTCTTATCTGCCACGCTGCCCTAAGGCATATCAGAGGAGGGGAGACGCTACTTAAACTAACGTTCAACAGCGTTTTTGGTTTTCTTTAAACAATTATTAATTATAATACACCAGGTGCTTCAGACCACCTGTTTGTTTATAAAGGTTGGCTATTATAACATATAATTATTTTTAGGAACTTTGGGATATTAAGTTAAGGATTTTTTAAATGTAAGCATAAATGTATATCGTTGTAAAATCCGATTATAAATTATTACTGTGATGAATATATAACGCTCATTATCCTTCTAATAGCCTTCCGTATGGAATGGGTAACCCAATTTATGGAAGTATTGATATTTTTATAATAGCCTGTATTTCATTGGGTTTCCTTGACAGTCGGTTAAGCTAACTATTTGGTAAATGCGACATTCGGGTACAAGACCGGTTGACGAGGGTTAGACGATACAAATTCATTAAAGCAAAATTAAACCGAGGTAAACTCAACAAACCAATGTCACTGTATGTATTTGGAGCTGTTAAAGAAAGGTAAACCCCTTTATTATTTATATAACAGCTTAATATTTGAATTTAATACTCGCAACAAACTAAACTTGTATACTCGTATTATATGGCATACAATGCATTATATAAACCTAATAAAACAAATCATAATAAACGGTATCAGGAAACTGACACATACTTTCTCCCTTTTAGCCCAACTTTAACGAATAAATTACTTTTTATTTACTAAATATAGAATACAAAGCACGGTCGAATGTACAGAAAATCTTGTAAACAAGTTGTTTTAAAAAACATCCACCCAAATCCCTGTTTTAGAGGCACTACAGAATCCATTGCTACACTCGTGGTTTTAAGAGGGGAAATGCCCCCTATTACCCCCCCCCCGCCTGGGTTATTAAGGGGCAACATATTTCTAATTTCCTCTGTTGGTCAATGCTAAATTGACAAGCATATCAAGTTTGAATGAAATTGATCAGTAAATAAGAGAGAAATAGTAATTTTTGTATTCCCCATACGAATAACATTGGACAACGTACTGCGTTTACCGCTAAATGAAAATTTAAATTTTCTCCGAAACCAGCAATTGTAGAACAGTAATTCAAAGTACTAAATTATTCAGTTTTTTGAGCTCTTTTTAATGGTGAATAGTAATATTTTTTATATTTATGTATTTTTATGAAAAATCCAAAAATCAGAATTTTTGATGTTTTAAGTCCTGTAATTTCTGAACCCGATTTTTTACAGGAATGCGGGTGGTGTCATTTTGTTGGAAAACTAAAGTTCTACAAACGACTAAAGTTTAATCAAAATCGTTAGAGCCGTTTTTGAGAAATTTTGATTTTTCATGTTTTTTGGCGGTTTTTGGGGGATAATTACCCTTAAAAATCAAAAATTCAAAAAATGAAAAAAACGCCTGGAGATATCGTGGATTAGTACCTACATACCAAATTTCATAAGAATCGGCCCATTGGTTACGGCTCTAGCTCTGTACACATCCACACAGACACACACACACACACACACACACACACACACACACACACACACACGGACACACACACATACACACACACAGACAGACATCACGTAAAAACCACTTTTTTGGGTTCAGGGAGCACCAAAACGAATATTTCCACTAACAACTCAAATTCGAAAATTTTGACGAAAACAATACTTTCTCCATATACTATGTATAGGGGGAGAAAGTAAAAATTAAACCGAGGTAAACTCAACAAACCAATGTCACTCTGTATGTATTTGGAGCTGTTAAAGAAAGGTAAAGCCCTTTATTATTTATATAACAGCTTAATATTTGAATTTAATACTCGCAACAAACTAAACTTGTATACTCGTATTATATGGCATACAATGAATTACATAAACCTAATAAAACAAATCATAAAAATGTTAATAAGCGTAGGCGTTGACAAAATTATTAGTTATCATAAGTTTCATCTTTTGATGGTTAGGCCAGAGTAAGATATCAGGGAGACGGTCGTGACAAGACTTGTTATATCGCCGATGTCAAGTTGATTATGTTCTGATGCCTTCTTCAGTAGAGTACGTGTAAACATGGCTGACTCTTCCTTCTAAAGCCAAACTTAAAGAACAAAGTTACATAATTTATTTTACATTAAAGAAAAGTAGAGCTAAAGTGATGTTAGTTAGTAGTTAGTGTTTAAATCCAACTTGTTCATTATAATTAATTGTTTTATATTGATTTTTGAGGAAGTAAATAGTTTATTCACTTCAGATAAAACCTCTTGTATTTTTAAAATATTTATTTAAGTCTTTGAGTTTGTAATTTAGGATTGATTTTATTTTTAGGTTTTATTCCCTGACCAATCTTCCTAAATTCGTCCTATAACCAATTATCCTTCAACTTTTAGTAATTCGGGTTACTTCTATGTTATAATAACGGAATATTAATGTGGTAGGTGGAGGAAAGCAAACATTAGTTAACTAGACATAATATATAACAAATTAAATTCAATTGCTTCCTTACATTTTGTTCCTTTGTTAGGTTAGAACTAACTATCTCGCATTACAGTTAAATAATGTCGTGGAATATTCTGTACTATTCTTGGATCACAGTATTTACACTTAAGGTTTTAAAGTTAAGTTCTCAATAAGGTGAAACTATGTATTAAAACTAAACCTTGTCATTCTAGGAAAGATAAATTAGGATTCGGGGTTAACTACAATATTTACTGTATTTTTGAAACTCATAATAGCGATGAATTTGAATTTATTTTTTGATTTATTTGGACTTTACCTATCGCTTCTAGTGTTTAAAACTACACTACGTTTCGGGAGGTACGGAAACTCCTCCCGTTATCAAGTGAACCCTACTTACATCTAAATATCAAATTCTTACACCTAACTAACCTACCTACGTTTGTTTGGATTTTTTAACTATTTTTCTTTTACATTTTAATTTACACTAACAGAAAGAAAACAAATATATACACAAAAAATCGAATACAATACACTAACACAACATTTATATATATACACCTAACTAACCTACTTTTTTTGGATTTTTAAAATTTTTTTGCAATATTTAATTACAAAACTGACTACTGCAGTTATTGAAAGATCTTTGTTACAACTCGAAATACATCGACACTCTGAATGTTAATGAAACATTTTCTGAGGCACTCAACCTTAATCAAAAGCACTTTCCTTTAATTTAAAACATTAAACATTTGCTATTCGTCCAAACCGAACAATTCAGGTTATTAATTACATACTTTATGCTTTTCCAATGTAAAATAAATATTCACCACATATTTGGACCTTATTAGTTAGTTAGTTTTTTTAACTATCTGAATATGTTAACATTTTGGCAGACTTCGTGGTATACTCTTCATGCATTTTACAAAGTATTATATCATTTTGTGACATACATTTTATCTATGTTATTTATTTTTATTACCGGAATAAATATGAATTCCAACAAAGAAAATATACAGGTATTAAAGATTTTGATGGTTACAAAGCTTATAAATATCGTGTTTTTATATTTTTATTTAAGCTTAAGAAAACAGCGTTGAAGTTGGGTTAGTCATGAAGTTGAGATGTTAATATTTTAATGTGATTCGTAGTTGCTGCTTTATTAATCGTTTATTTACATTTCACCTGACTACACAAGTTGAACAAATCTTAATTAATTTATTATAATTGAAATACATCATGGGAGTTGTTTCTTAAGGGATTAAAATGTGGTAACCAGCAATACCTATCCTAAATATAATTTAATATTTATTACTGCTAATTGGAAGCTACAACATTTATGACGAAAGAACATCCTAAAAAAATCATGTTTTAACGTAAGTAAACATTTGAATAGAATTTTACAGACATTTTATATACAATTTTTTTTATAAAACCTCAACTGCCCGTCAACAATGGCTATTGACCTGTGGTGAACTAAAGACAACGAGGTGCCGTAATGGCATTAGTCAATTGGGCAAGCCAGAGGTGACCGCTCATGATCTTACTGGAGTCGGCCGGGACCGGGATCAAAAATTACCCTTAAAAATCAAAATTCCCATAAAATGAAAAAAAAAACACCTGGAGATATCGTAGATTAGTACATACCAAATTCCATAAAACTCGGACTATTGGTTAGGGCTCTAGCTCTGTACACATCCATACTGACAGACAGACATACATCACGTAAAAATCACTTTTTTTGGTTCAGGGAGCACCAAAATTAATATTTCCACCAACTCAAATCCGAAAATTTTGACGAAAACAATACTTTCTCCATATACTTCGTATAAGGGGGAGAAAGTAAAAAGATTACTATTCACCATTAAAAAGACCTTAATTAATTAGTATTTTGAATTACTATTTTACAATTGTTGGTTGCGGAGAAAATTTAAGTTTAAATTTCGCAATAAACACAGTACGTTGTCCAATGTTATTCTTATGGGGAATACAAAAATTACGATTCCTCTCAAATTTACTGGTGAATTTCATTAAAACGTGATATGCAGGTCAAGTTAGCATCGAAGAACAGAGGATGTTTGAAATATGTTACCACTTAACTCTGGGGGGGGGGATGAGGGGGCATTTCCCCTCTTTTAGCAACTGTGTGTAGCAAAGGATATTGTAGTGCCTCCGTAAAAGGGATTTGGGTGGATATTTTTGAAAAAAAAACTTATTTATAACATTTTCTGTACATTCAATCGTACTTTAAATTCTACATTTAGTAAATAAAAAGTAATTTTTTCATACAAATTATGCCAAAAGGGAGAAAGTATGTGTCAGTTTCCTAACATCGTTTATTTTTTATTGTGGTTACTGCGAGAGTATATTTGCCAATACAAATTAACAGTAGTAATATCCAAACGGTGATTTCACATCAGATATCCACTGATATTATCCGTGTTTCCCGCATAGTTTGTCAATTATCATAAACTCTTGGGAATGGCAACAGATTTCAAGATCCTCCTTATTGTCTATCACTTTGAACAAACTGTTTATGTATTGATACTTTCTACTTAAGAACTGTTTATATCAGAGTGTGTTTATAAATACTTGAAGAATTTGTTTAAAGTATTATTGAAATTAACCCTTTTTAAGACTGATAATTACTGTAAACCGCTAAGTCTAACATTCCTGGTTAGTTGATTTCAGACCATATTATTCTTCAAGCTGTATACTGCTGAACCACGCCCCCGCACCCGTACCCAAGCGAACCCTGAGCTCCCATGGAGACGGGGCGAGGGGGGCTCACAGCCCTATCTAACCACAAGGAAGGCCGTAGAGGAAAATAATAAAACTCACTGTTGAGAGGCACTAGCTGTATTCAAAAACCAACAACAAACACATGTAAACACAGCTCCAATATCAGTTTAAATGGTTCCATTATTAACTCCTACCTTTCCAATGGCTTAAAAATTCTTTTTAATTATTTTATTTAAATTTAAGGTTTCAATTTAAATTTTTCAAATTCGTGGATAAAAAAATAAATAACAACAAGAAAATAAATACAATACGAACATACAATAACAATTATTTTAGCTTTGCAGGGGCCCCAAATAAATTATAGACTGTGACTTAAAACTAAATAATAGAACTAAACTTTAAAAATTTCAACGGTTCGTTCAATAATTAATTAAAAGGGACTTGCGACAGACGGCATGTTAGGCGGGTCAGGTGATGCGGCGACCACCGGAGGGCGATGAGACGGCAGGAGAGGGAGCCCAGATCCTATGTGGCAGGCAGCAGTGGGGTAGAACCCCCAGTAGAGCCCTCTCTGCCGAAGCCCCAGCTCAGTTGGTCACTCTCCTCCGGGACCCCATCAGACTTGAGCGGCGTATTTAGAAAGCCATAACGCAGACACAAAAAACAATGATGAACAAATTAAACAATTGCATGTGTACAAAACTTCAACAGGCACAACACAATAGGCTTTCGGTTTGACAGTCACGCAGTCTATACCGTCAGAGAGCACATTGCACGGAAAAGACGCCCACGGGGATTACGTCCACGGACGTAAGGGCTCTCGTCATTGCACGGAAGCGTGCAAAACTGGAGCGTCAAACCCTCGCCACAACAAACTAGCACTATCATAAAATACCAAGAGACGTGACTTTCGCACGGTGGACGAAGTCACGGCTCACTGCTCACGACAATCTTTAGGGAGCGAATTATGGGAGAAACGATAAACGAGTTCGCACGCAGCACGCTGACGTGAGGGAAGTGAATTTCCACATAAAAAACTATAAAAACTCAAAATCAGTTAAAAACATGCAATTATTCCAATTTTTATTCAAATCTGAAAATATTGATTTTTTGGCTGTTCTGATGCTCCTGGTTTCATTTACCTGCAAAGCTGGGAATACAATTTTGCGCATTATAATGTTAGGATAAGGTTCATTCAGGCTTGAAAGTAGGCGTGAGGTTGCTGGGGATGATAAAAGTAATCTAACAAAGGAGTAGCAGGTTTTTCTAGTGTAAACCCCCCATAAGACAACGTACTGTGTTTGGTCGAAACACATTTTCTTTAATAACTCGGTAATTATTTATGCTAGAATGACGAGAGAGGGCTTAAAACTTTCGCCTCACTAATTCCCATCTTATTATATGCATTCATTTTACATACGGGGCTCTTCTGACCCTTTTTGGGCCCAAAAGCTCGAATTTTGAAAGATTAATCCCCAAAACAGGGGTTTGGAGTTTTCTGATTGTTTTGCCCAACGAACTTGTCCAACTGATTACAGAAAGAAACGTCCCTACCAAATTTTAAGTTAATCGGACAAAAATGCGACCGCTAGAGTGCAAACACACATATATATATACATATATCTATATATACAATTTTGAACGACCCCCCAAAACGTGTTCAGGGGGTCACGTTAGGAACTTCTATGGTGGTCCCGGGCTTAAGTTTCACCGTGCGGGTCATGCTAATAGTTCATTTTCCATAGGAAATTCACTAACAAGAGTAGTTTCTTGAATCACCACCACAAAGCGCTGATCAGTTGTTCATTGCTTGTTGACTTTTCATTCTCATTCATTATAGCCCAGTCAATAAACTAAAAAAACCGTCATTTGTCACAACTAATTAGGGGAAAGCTGAATTTTTTATATGTGATAGACCCTTATGAGATGTGTATTTTCTCAAAATTATCCGCCTCTCCCCCTTGTGCTTCCCCTCCAATCCTCCCTTTTAGCCTAAAAATGCAGAGTTTCACTAGAACGCTTATCATTGCCTTAAAATAAATCGTAGCGAATTATTTATTTTTTATTTTGTTCCTTATTACTTTTGTAAAACGTTCAGTCCTTATGCGTGTTTCGTTAAAATTAGTATTTAAGCCGTTATTGGACAACAAAAACAAATAAATAGTTTCTTAATTGATTTAAATTTACATTGTTAACCATATTTCCAAAACTATTTAAAATACACAAAAGTACTTGAAATAAATATTGTAGTCTGTATTTTGAGCTTTGAAATGGTATAAGTGATTGCATGTTTGTGATTATCGCTTGCGCTTGGAATGTCATCTAAGGTTGCGCTAGCGCGCCGCCCCGCACCGACGACGACGACGCTCGACGCCGCGTGGTCCGACGTGACGGATATTAATAACTATCAGTAATATTCTTATAGTTGTTTGTTTTTCTTTACTGCCTTAAGGCTTTTAGGTAAACATTGAATATCAATCCGAAGATAGTGGTCTTGTGATATTATAAATGATAGGCCTAACATTACTTAATAGAATGTTAAAAATATTTAATTTAAAAATCGTAAATAAAAATACTGTACTTGCTCTTTTATTAAAATAACGTGAATTATCAATTGTTGAAATTGATGCATGGGCCTGTAATAATAGATTGATCATAACTTGGTATAAATATTACATAAAAAAATGTTGCAGAAAAAGAAATCAATGTTGCGTTGTCACATTTGATCAACCTTTCTTCCTTAAAGGATCAGAAATAGTAGAAGGAGCAGATAAAAACAGTGATGTTTTAAAGATAATAGTAAGGCTAGGAGGATTCCATCTGTTAATGTCCTACATGGGATCAATTGGGCGTATTATGGAGGGAAGTGGTATAGAAAACCTGTGGGAATCAGTGTACGACAGTAACCCACATGCTAAATGGACACGCATATTCTAGAGCAATAAGAGCTTACACTCTTAACAGCAGCGGCCCTGGTTCAAGTAATGAGAAAAGAGTATAAAGACATTGATGAAACATTGATGAGACATTGATGAGTATAAATGGACTAGAAACTTTGTATAACGATCTAGTATCAGGCAATAAGGCAGTGGAAGAAGTGCAGGATGATGCGATATTGAAAGAGACTATTGAATATATTGATACCCGAAAAAATGTGATAAAAGAAAGTAGTAGAACAGCAAAATTATGGATTAACCTTTTGCATTTCATTGACATGATGCTCAGATTCATTACTGCCGAAAGAACGGGGGATTGGAAAATGCATCTGAACTCTATTATTGACATGCTCCCACTTTTTCACGCATCAGGGCATCTTCCTTATGCAAAATCAGCACACATGTATGTCCAAAGTATGCTGCAGCTATAGGATAAAGTGTCCAGGCAAGAATTTAAACATCTAACTGAAAACGGTTACTTTACAATACGAAGAAGCAACAAAAGTTGGTCTGGAACATGGTCGGACATGATAATAGAGCAGTGTCTCATACGACCCATGAAGTCAGTAGGAGGGTTGACACATGGTCGTGGAGTATCCGACAACACTATATGTAAGTGGATCCTTGCGACACCCTACTGTGTAAAAGTCCAAGAAAGCCTAGAGGAATTCACTGGAACAGGTTTGAGTTTTACAGAACAACATGTGGAGCTACGTGAGTCAAGAAAAAATAGGGATGTTCTAGATATAGGAAATTCACATCGTGGCTTCGACAGCATAACCCTTTTACTAAGCTCTCAGGAGAGCTTGTGTCCTTATCTTCAGGCTTTATTTCCGACACAAGTATTAATTGCGATAGTGCTTATGAGGTTGGCCTAGCATCAATACAAAAGATGAAAGGATGTACCTTTGGAAATTTGACTCTAAAGAGAAAAGACATGGTAATCACCCAGGGAAAACACAAATTGGTAACTATTGGAACAAGACAAGTCACAGTCAATTCTCAGCAATTATTTAATCGAATCCTGTGCATTACAGATCCTTATAAGCTAAAGAACTACTTAAGTTATGAATTGGCTTCGAAACCCCTTTTATTTTTTAAGAAATTTCCCTTGGTAAAGGAACTAAATCTTCAATGGTAAAAATGTTTAGCGAAAGTGTTCTCGATGAAGTTGACTTGGAAAATGCATCATTTGTCATTTATGGAGGACATCTACTTCATTCCGTTGTATGGCCAACTAAAAGTACTTACGGCGATATTGTCAAATCATACTCATTTTATGTAAATGCTACATTTGGGAAAAACTCAACCATTGTTTTCGATGGATATTCGGACGAACCATCTACTAAAGATGAAGAGCAAAGGAGAAGATCAGCCAATATCTCATCGTGCGACATTGAATTCAACTGAAACACACACTGTTTGACTAAGAAAGAAGCTTTCCTTTCATATAAGAAGATCAAAGAAAGAATTATCGAGGAACTGTGTCACGAGTTGAATGAATCTGGTTTTAAGACAGTCAAAGCAACAGGGGATGCTGATGTTGACATCGTTCAAACTGGCATTCAGCAGCTCATAAGTTCCACAAAAGTGATTGTCGTTGGAACAGATACGGATCTTATTGTCCTTCTAGTGAGTCTTGTACCTGAAGGGAAGTCTATTTATTTCTATAAAAATGTATGTGGTAAAGCCCCTTCGAGGACATTCTACAGTATAGAGAAGGCTATTAAGATGTACAAAGATAACAGGAATTGCTTGCTATTTGCCCACGCAATAAGTGGTTGCGATACCACGTCATCCTTCTATGGGCTTGGAAAGAAAAGAGCTGTTGAAATGATTAAGACCAGTGCAGAATCTAAAAAGACAGCAGAGATTTTTCTTCAAACGGACGTTGCTGAAGCTGACCTAGTGAAAAATGGAGAAAAATTTGTTCTCGATATGTATGGACTTGGAAGCTACGCCAGCTTAAATGAAGCTCGGTGCGTAAAATTTACAAGACTGACAATGAAATCTAGACTAAAATCAAAATTTGATTTAGCTAAACTCCCTCCGACTTCAGAAGCGTGCCACCAGCATTTACTAAGGGTATAGTTTTGGTTAGGGAACCGACTTGATCCTACGGTTTGGGGATGGAGACACGAAAATGTGACTGAACACAGGCAACAAATAAAAATCTTAACACCAGTCCCAACAAAAAAACAGTTTGCTCCTGATGACCTGCTTTCATTTGTGTCTTGATCCTGTAAGTCTGGATGTGGAAGCTACTGCGGCTGCAGAAAATCTGGTTTTAGCTGTTCCGCTATGTGTGAACAATGCAACGGGTTGTAATGTCTGAACACTCCGAAGTATGACGATGTAGTTGATGGCTCTTTAAACTAATTAGTTTAAACGTGGTTCATTGTAATATTTTGTAATCAGTTATATATATGTATTGTAACATATTTAATAAATTGTATATATATTGTAACATTTGTAATCAATTTGTTATGTGGTGTGTGGGTGGTCCGTGACACCGTCATATATTATAATATTGAAAAAAATATTCGTAACCATTTTCAAGGATTTGATCAATATATGACGGTTGCTGGTTTGGCCAGTCCGGGGCACGGCGGGTCCATAGGTGGTGGATAATGGAAATCCCTATTTATTACGTTATACAGGGTAGGGTTAGCCCCCCAAACCAAAACTGGTATTCAAAATATAATTTTAATACCTTTAATCTAATTGCTTTCACTTGGTAAGAAATAAACAATGAATGGCAAAAACAATAAATAATTATTTGTATAATTTATTATTGTTTCTTAAACCTTTCAATATAAATTAATACTAAGTTTTAATATATGTATCGTTGTAACTAACTTATCTAATATATTTGCAATCCAAGCCGTGACTTACAAACTATTACATAAATTAAATACAGTCATTGTCGTCGTTGTCTCTTCAAAGTTCGTCGGTCCACGAGGCGTCGTCGTCGTCGGTGCGGGGCGGCGCGCTAGCGCAACCTTAGATGACATTCCAAGCGCAAGCGATAATCACAAACATGCAATCACTTATACCACTTTAAAGGTCAAAATACAGACTACAGTATTTATTTCAAGTACTTTTGTGTATTTTAAATAGTTTTGGAAATATGGTTAACAATGTAAATTTAAATCAATTAAGAAACCATTTATTTGTTTTTGTTGTCTAATAACGGCTTAAATACTAATTTTAACGAAACATGCATAAGGACTGAACTTTTTAAAAAAGTAATAAGGAAAAAAATAAAAAAAACAATAATTCGCTACAATTTATTTTAAGGCAATTATAGGCGTTCTAGTGAAACTCTGCATTTTTAGGCTAAAAGGGAGGATTAGGGGGGAAGCACAAGGGGGAGAGGCGGGGACTTTTGAGAAAATACACATCTCATAAGGGTCTATCACATATAAAAAATTCAGCTTTCCCCTAATTAGTTGCGATAAAAAACCTTTATTGACTGGGCTATTATGGTGGGTTGTGGACGCTACGTGGACAAGATGTCAAATTCCTGATCATACGGTGCCGGGTTCAAGTCGTGTTTACTATTTCAATTTTGATAATTATTGGCAAATATTATAATCATAATTGTTTATAAAAATCAATTTGTCATTTTTTTTTAGTTATTTAGGAGCATTAAAATGGTTGGATGGTGGGGTTTATAATTCGTGTTTTCTATGTTAGTATCTTGGGTTAGGTGAGTTGTCAGGATACGTAGGATAGGTTTGGTTTGTTTGGTCGATAATATTTTACAAATAATATGTTTAATCTAGGATGCAAATAAACAAAAATCAACATACAGGACTTCACTATCTTATAAACCTTACGTAACCTTACATTAACGCAATAACCTTTGTCAAACCCACTAGAATTTATTTCCTTTTAGCGAATTTCCCCTATAGGGAAGAAGCTATTACCGTAGTCGGCATGGTAAGACCTAGGCCCGGGACCATGATAACTTTTCGTTTTAAGGTCCCCAGACCCCAAAAACACCATTCTTTCGAAACTGTACATATATATATATATATATATCTATATCTATATATATAATATAGATATATATAATATATATCTATAATATATATATATATATATATATATATATATATATATATATGTGTGTGTGTGTCCGTGAGCACGATAACTCTCGTAAAAATTATCCGATTTCGATGAAATTTGGTATAAACGTGTAAAGCAACATTTATGACTAAGTTCGAAAACCAGCCAGATAGCTTTATCCGAAGGGGTATTTTGGGGGGTTTTGTTCCCCAAAAATGGGTTTTTCGAATTTTTTACATGTAATTTTGGAAATAGTAAAATATTAGTTTTCCCATTGGATTCAGCTAAAAAAAACACACAATTTGGTATTTTGATCATTTCTCTACGTCAATTGGTTACCGAGATATTGAAAGTGCTAAACACAGTACGTTGTCTAATGTTATTCTTATGGAGGAAAATAAAAATTTTATATCTCGCTTCTTTATGAACGTATACTGACGAAACTTGGTATACGGCTTCGTCTTGTTGTGGACCATTGATATTTGCTAAAAAAAACAATTTTTTGCCAAAGGCTCCCGTAGCAGCAAACCTGCGTACTCAGCCCCATGTTATTCTTATGGAGTGTAAGTAACGTGTTATCTCCCTTAATTATGAAAATAAATTAATGAAATTTGGTATGTGGCTTTACCTACTTGAGTTATATTGATATTTGTATAAAACCCCATTTTTTGTGTTCCTTGCTTCAGCAAACCTGCATACTCAGCCGCCATGTTATTCTTATGGAGAATAATTAAAATGTCATAAATCGTTTATTTATGAATGTATATTGATGAAACTTGGTATGTGGCTTTATGTGATAATAAGATACATATATATGCATTGGAAATTCGCTGAGTACGCAGGTTTGCTGCTACGGGGGTATTTAATTTTACCTTAACATTTGGATAGGTTTGCTTGGTTTTCATGGCTAAATATGAATATTCTAGTTTGACACTTTTATTTGACCTAATTCTTAAAATAAAATGTGTGTACATGTAGTATGTATGTGTGTATGAAATTAATTTAACATTATTTACAATGCACTTTAACCTTTGGTTTCACTAGTGTGAAGCTCTCCAATAAGTCCTGAATTATACATTTTATTATTCACACCAAGGCTAGTCGCTTGGATCAATTTGGTAAAAATGTATCGCTCATTACTCAAAAAGATATGTTTATGAAAAACTGAAAGATTTTAATTTTATTTGAGGCAAAGAAGAAACAATGAGTTAATTAAGCCATTGAAACGGACGGTTTCCGCCACTGTTAAAAGAGCCAATTACGAGCATTGTTCTTTTATACAACCTTAGACAAAGATTTTGAAATAAAATGATTAAACAATTTCTTTATAACTTTTTACAATACTATACATCGTTTATGATATGCTATTAAATCTAATGCACTTTTTTATAATCCTTTCTGTTCCATACTTGCTATTCTCATTCATTTTCTTGTCAGCGAGAAAAAAATACTTTTGTGCAAAGTAAATCAATGTTATGTAAAGCCAAACAATGCAGAAATAAAGCTTAGTTGTCTGGCTATAAAATCACGTCCGAAATATTGCATTGGGGGCACATTACAGGAAACGAACTATATCCACTGCCACATATGTTGGTAGTTTACGACCGGCGCTGGATATGTTATTCTATAATGTTCTGTTTGCTCTATGAGCACTTACTCAATGTTATTGCATGCACTGTACAGACAAGTTAACTCATATCTGAGAGCTCCAATTCTACAATTCTACCCAATATGAACCTAAACGACACTCGACAAAATAGCTCGAGATAGATACCGACCCTAATCAAACTAACAAGTTTTTATTTTTTATTTTTTAAAGTAATATTAAATCCAATTTTATCCAGAATAACCCCTCGTAGAATGCTATTAAATATTAATTATTTTCAAAGAGTCCCTCTTTTGAAAACACCATTTATAGTTAAATTTTGATTCAACTTTGTTTTTGATGAATGGGTAAGTTTGATTTATTGGTTTCAATAAACAGATCAACCTTCACAGTTTACAAACAAATAAAATAACATGGAGTAGTTTTAATAATCTACATGTAAGACAACCGGTACGGAAATTGAATTGAATCAACAATTATTGAGGTATGTTCAATGCAAACTAACACGTCGAATTTGATTTAAAATGAGATTAGGCAGTGAAAAATAATAAATGAAAATCATACTTGAACTTTACGATGACATTATAACTTTATCCCATTATTAAATATTCGTTGTGTAAGATAACACCCATTAAAAAATACATAGTAATTTTTCAAACACGTAGATACTACGCTGTTACAATATTAGTACTATGACCTTGTCTTGCCTCAACACACTGCTAGTAACAGATCTCGGTGATCAAGTGTTGAGACAGATTGTAAGCGGGACCAGAATGTAACGCCGCTCATCGCATATTCATCAACATTTACACAAACAGTTCAAGCTCTCCGGACAGTTGTTTGAATAATCGCACGTCTGATTTGCAATCCTTTGTTGATATGGTATGCATTTTAGAGTACGATGAACCATTGAACAAGTATTATAATAACCGAAAGGGTTTATATAATATCCGGTAAGTAAAATATAAAAAAATAACCGAGTTAGGTTAGTGAGAACATTATATCCATATTAAAATTTGGTGGTACATCATTCAAAATTAGTTTTTACTCTCTTAACTGAGTGATCAAGGTTATTTATTTAAATATTTTATAGTTTGAGGTGAATGATCCCACTTAATTTCTTTGCTCATCACGTATATGTTTTGCTGTGTTCACCGAAGTAGATATTTTATCATTATAAATAAACTCATACAACTTTTTATCTCTATTGATAATTTTTTATTCAGTTTATATTATTTTATTGTTCATCTCCGTCCCTTTCTTATTAAGTCATCTTGTTTTGGAATCAGACAGTTAATTACAGTCTGTGTTAGTTCGATGTCCAAGTTAGTTTAATTATTTAACCATGTGCGAGTGATTAACACTCTGGTGGAATAAAATCTGAAATATTTATATTAAAGGTTTCCTCTTATAGAAGACAATATATTTCCGAATCTTGAAAGCTTTTATTTAATTTATTATAATCTATGTTTTCTACTGGTTATCGAATGTACAGTATATTGAAATTAACCCAGAATTAGCATAAAGTTTATTTAGAAATAAATTATTGGACACTACCCACCTCCAGGATTTTTGGCGTTAAGTCAGAAGTTCTGAAAATCTCCGAGTAGAAATCCTCTTGTCAATACACAAACACATACAAAACACACACGAATAAAACGATTAATAACGCCACTAATACTACCCGTCGTTTCTAGAAACCAAAAAAACGTTTCCCGTTCTCTAGGGTCATTGAGACAAGTGTTTATTGCACAACCGAGCCGAGCGCCGGACCGGTGAGTCTACGACAACGTCAACGAATAAATAACCCAACTAACGCAAAGCAAAATAGAAACGTGCTGTGAATGTTATATTTCGCGACTCATGCGAAGTGACTTCCAATATAATTTATTTTAAATCTATAAAAAATAAATATTCTAAAATTTATATAGTTTTAATCATTAAAAATAAGCATTTAAAATACAGACTGTAGAAAATACAACATATTTGCTACACTGTTTGGTACTAAGACAAATTCTAGAAACAAATTTAGGCTTATGAATAATTAAATGTTTTCCTTACTATATCACTCTAAAATAAGAATATTAATGAAATAATAGAAATGTTTAATGCACCAGTTCTCGTCTCGTAATAAAACATTGCAATTCCTCTAGACATGTTTAGGATTTGTCTTAAAATGAGGTTACATCACAGTAACTGTACTTTTACCTAACCTACCATTAGGCAATCCTTACATGATTTAATTATATGGTGAACATGTATTGAAATCAAATGAGTGTGGTAGTTTGCATTATATGGTCAGTATTATGGTTTTGACATTTACACCAACACTCGGCGCTACACAACTCAGCCCACACGGACCGTGTCACGTGACCCGCTGCTGTGGTCAGCTGTGCAGCTCTGTTGTAGGGAATATCAATATTTCCATTACTGACACCTGTCTTTGCTACTGAGCTTTTAGCGGTTTGTATTTTAATATATCGTCCATGATGCTGGAACAGCACCCCTGTATTTTGTATTCTTGGTATGAAGAAGTATATAAAAACATTTACGGGTGCAGGTCATAACGTCATACATGAACAGATGCAAGTTGTTAGTTAGCTTTTAGTTAAGATAAAGCAATCTAAAAACCTCCTTTATTTTCAAAAGTGTTGAAATTGAGTTGAATATTATATTTGAATCATTCTTGCCAATCATTATCATGTTAATTTTTATCAAACTTAATTTACTTTTCAAGTCCTGATTATTCAAACTTCAGATTCGGTTGTTGTGGTGTGCCTGGTTTTACTTCCGCCGTGGTAGATAACAATCAGCAGAACATAGTTAAACATACATTTTTGTTATTGACTTTGGGATTTCATAACTTTTTTTGTGAGCTTTATATAAGTACGATTATTATTATCATTATAGAACTATACTGTGTAAATTAAGTGGATAGAACAAATGTATACAAATTTTCCATTCAAAGACTAATTATAATATTATATCCGCTAAAGTTGTATTATTAATTTAACTCTGGTTATTAAACCTTTTAGTGTATCCTGTTAGAGCAATGTAGTTCCCCAAGCAATGCAGTTGTAAAGGCAGCCTTATATTTCAAAGCGTTTACAAAAAAGTATTTTATCAGGCTAACAACATTCAACAACATAATTCCATTACTCATGCTTAAACAATTGCAGATTTTTGAACAGTAAATCAATGTTCAGTTGTTACTGGGATTAGCAGATTACTTTAATTAGTAATATAATCATTTTAAATATGTCCACTCTAATAAAGTGTTGAATAGAGTTTTTACTATGATACATTTAATCATTTATTTTACAATTTATAAAAGTAATGTCTAGATTAAAACCAAGTGAATTATTTATAATGAAGTGTACACATTTTGCAGGTGTAATATATTATATATTTATAAACAAATTATTAAACCAAAATTCATATTGAGGCCCCTGGACTATATTCAAGACTTAACAGGTTATCTTATCTCCTTCAATAGTCACAGACAAATTATTTATATATATATATATATATATTTATAGTTATACACAACAAAACCGTGAATATCCAAAAAATTAGTGACTTTCATGTTTCTATTTGTACATCTTTTAAATAAGTTCAACGTCCTATTATTGAATACAGTGATAAGTGTAAATGTATTTTTAACTGTTCTAAAACTTAGATAAGTAATAACAAACGAAATAACAACTACAACATACGACATAGGTAAATAATAACATGTTCTATGCTAATCAAGAAGTTGTCTATTTTCTCTATATACATTTAATCCATCGTAGGATCAAGAGTAATGAAACCATCCCGTTCTTGAGAGTTTTGCTTAAAGCTCATTTCACACAGTTTCCAAAACTAATCTCAATCCGTATATTTGGAAATGCAGTAGTTAACACTACAGTCACGTGCCTTATAACAGTAGCATCAGTAACCAGCTCAGTTTAATGAAGGCTCAAAACCCCTTTTGTTAGATGTTTCCATGTATTTTCCACTTGTTTGTTCTAAATATAATTTAAGTTCTAGACTGTAATAATGATAACTTTGAGAATAGACATATTTAATGTGATTTTGGGCCAAACCCCCGTTTTTTTACTAGTTTATACAGATTTTATGAAACTACCATCTTTTTAGCGAATTTCCCCTATAGGGAAGAAGCTATTACCGTAGGTGGCATGGTAACACTTAAGCCCGAGACCATGATAACTTTTTGTTTTGAGGTCTCCAGATGCCAAAAACACTATTCGTTCAAATTTATATATGTATATATATATATATATATACATATACATATATAAATTTTTTTCTATATATATATATATATATGTGTGTGTCCGTTACCGCGATAACTTTTGAAAGAAACACCTGATTTTGATGAAATTTGGCAAAAATGTGGAGAGTAGCATTTATGACTTTAAGTTCGAAAACCAGATCGATCGCACTATGGGAAGGGGTTTTTATGGGGGTTAACAATTTTCTAAAAATCGGTTTTTTGCAAATTTGTCCCCAAAATGTTAAAAACACTCAGTTTTGGTCATAGCCATTTTATAGAGCTTAAAAAAACAAATAATTTAGTATTTTGAATCATTAACCTGGGTTAAGTGGTTGCGGAGAAAATCCAAAAAACGTGTCCCATGTTAATCTTATGGGAAAAAAGGTTTTTAGATTTTTATCAGATAGTTTTACTAAAAACTTCAAATTTCTGTTTATTAATGTGTTTAGCTCAACAAAACAAACATTTTGGTGTTTTAATCGTTGTTCTACGACCAACCGTTGCAGAGATATTCAAAGTGTTCAACACAGTACGTTGTCCAATGTTATCCTTATGGAGAATAAATAAAATTCTATATCTCGATTATTTATGAATATATTATATATTGATGAAACTTGGTATGTGGCTTCACCTAGTTGTGGTATATTGATATTAGCACAAACAAACAAGTTTTTTGTTGATAGTCCCCATAGCAGCAAACATGCATACTCGGCCCCGATGTTATTCATATGGAGAATAAGTCAAGTTTTATATCTCCCTTAGTTATGAACCTAAATTAATACAACTTGGAAAACTTGGTATGTAGCTTCACCTGGTTCAGTTGTATTGATAATTGCAAAAAAAAACACATTACTTATCTTCCTCGTTGCAGCAAACCTGCGTCCTCAACCCTAATGTTATTGTTATGGAGAATAAATACAATGATATATATCACTTATTTATGGATGTATTTTTGTGAAACTTGGTAAATAGCTCTATGTGGTAGTGAGTCACATATATATGCATTGGAAATTCGCTGAGTACGCAGATTTGCTACGACGGGGTTATTAATAAGTAGAGTTTTACCACAGATGCCAATTTAGTTATAATATACAATTTTCTTATAAGTGAAATGCTTTAAAAAGGATCCCTTCTGAGTAAGTCATTATTCTTTATGATTGTTGATTATTGCATTGTACGGAAAGTTAAAATTATATATTTTATATTAATGTCACAAAAACGTGTCATCCTACGGAAGAGAATTGTCTTTCTTGTCATTACACAAACTGGACTTGTATAAACTACAATTTAATTAAGAGTGTTTCACTATTTTTATTTCTGTTATGAACAAAAGATAAAACGTTATACTCTTTATAAGGTAAAGGTTACAGACAGCAATCTGAATATTGTTAGCCATTATCTCGTAAATGTTACATTTTACATTGTGTTTAAGCGGTAAGACCGCACAAGGTTTTAATTACAAAGTTTACAACCATTACAGTTTCTGACAAAGAATATATAGCTTAATTGAAACAGCTTTGTCAAAATCTAACTTTATAAAACTTCGTCTCTCTTGAATTAACTTTTGTCCCGTATACATTCAAGACGAATTTAAAGGTTTGCTTCTGTTTGATGTATTTTGACGCATAGCGACACGGTTTTATATAGTGCAGCAAACTCAATCGCGCTGCTCCGCCGCTCTCGTTCATCTTTCGGTCTGCCCGCCTTCTGGCAAAAGATGTGTAGTTTGTCGTTCAATTTGTTATAGGCCGGCTACCTCCCCCCTTCTCCCCGTCTCGCACCATCCTCCTTTGAAGAAACATCACTGGCTCACTTGTCGTAGAAAATACTTGCAGTACCATGGATAAGTCTTAGTTTTGAAGTAGATAACTTCATCCAAAATGATAGGCTAGAGTTCCAAACTTAAGGGGAAAGCCGTCAGGCTTTCGCCTAGCTCTGGAGATTTAGGGATTCCGAAGTTTTAATTAATTGCTAAACAAACTACGTATATTTCAAGCTGATTTTTATTGTATACAGTGGCCAAAATGATCCTCCCTTGACCTAAAGATAATCCAGTTGTATCCTTCCAAAGTTGTGAGTCAGGTCTGATTTCTTCCAATAAAGCCAATTCACCTGAAACGTGGGCCAGGTACGTGTTTTCGGTCACATTTATTTACAGACCAAAATAGCATTTTGTAGCTCTTTCTTGAATTAAATTTCAGTAAAAACACAAAGTGGATAAGTTTTTTTTGTCACAAAAAGCACGATTTTAACCATTCCTTTTACCATAAAACCAACACATTTATTAAAATACGTTTTTGTTAATTTAG
Source organism: Allygus modestus (assembly GCA_963675035.1). Classification (NCBI taxonomy): domain Eukaryota; kingdom Metazoa; phylum Arthropoda; class Insecta; order Hemiptera; family Cicadellidae; genus Allygus; species Allygus modestus. Next base: position 480,870,949 of record OY776112.1, on the reverse strand, counting down.
AAAAAAAGTTTGATTTGCCTCTGAATCTGCTTAATTTTTATTTTATTACTGTATATATAGAGATATATAATAAATATCTCACCGTTTTCATATTTATTTAATGTCTTTATCTTTAATATATAGCAAAATGTACAAATATATTTAACATATAAAACAGTTTAGTAATATTTCCGAACTTATGTTAAATTTGTTTTGTATAAATGAAATTAAATACTATTCTAAATAAATCTTATGAGTACTTTCCCAACTACCCAGTCATATGCCCATAAAAACCCTCGAAGGGTTACGGTATTAAGCTACGGTATTAAGCTTTACTAACGAAACTAGACCTTAATCATAGTAAACAGGGTTTTAATTGTTTACTTAATACTCGCAAAATTAATGGTCCTTGCCTTATGTATATGTTTCATGCGATATAACAAGAAAGTTTAGTATATCTTCTTCACAGTTCATCCGTGAATAATACAATTTTTGAATTACATCTAGGTAAAAGACTAGGAGATAAACAGTCTGCAGCTTACAATTTCGTTATTCATATGTTTTTATTGTTTTACACTAGTTAATAGCGTAAGCATAATATAACGATTATATTTTCTTTATAGGTAATATTTTTACAGTATTTAGTAACACATCGCTTGCGTAAAATGTAAATAAATTGGTTTTATACCTTAAAAGACTGTCCTGTTTCCTGGTTAGAATATACAAATGTTATTTTTGGGAGTTCAGTAACGTCTAAATGTCTTATTATTTAGGTTAATTTATAATTTTAAAGTGGTATATTTTTAAGTCAGTGTGATTGTTGATTTTGTTGTAAATTCACATAAAAAATCAAACAAATTTAGATTTAATTGTTTAAAACGTCATGTAAGATTCGATGTTCCCAAAGAGCCGAAGTGAATACGACTGTTAATTCGAATGATGTTTAAATGGTAATCTAGCTTCAACTTGATTTCCCCTTAAATCATTAACTAGCGTAAGGGGAGCTAAACTGTTGTAGAAGCGGGCCAAACAAGTAAAATATTCCTCACAAGTTCCTTTCACCCTAAGACACAGGCATTTTTAGTGGTTGCTCTAACCCCTGAACCCCTTGCCAGGAGCATGGAAAGGTTCAGTTCAGGTATTCCTGTAATTTCACAAGCAGTTTGTCTTTACCCCAGAAATATTGCATTCCTCAGACTAGGCTACATACTGACGTGGAACAATGTGAAGCTCATTTATTTCATGTGAAACTTAAGAAACAATATTTGTTAGAAACTTAACAGTTAAAAAATTCACTAATAAGACAAATAAATATAAGAAAACATAAATACCCCCGTCGCAGCAAACCTGCGTACTCAGCGAATTTCCAATGTATAATATATGTCTTAATACAACATAAAGCCGCAAACCAAGTTTCATAAAAATATATTCACATATAAGCGATTTTAATTATTCTCCATAAGAATAACATTGGTAATGAGTACGTAGGTTTGCTGAAACAAGGAACAGAAACAATTGGTTTTATGCAAATATAAATAGAATTTAACTAGGCGAAGCCACATACTAAGTTTCATCAATATTCAATCATAAATAAGCGCTATATAACATTCTAGTTATTCTCCATAAGAATAACATGGGGGTTGAGAAAGCAGGTTTGCTGCAACAAGGAACAGAAAAATGGGGTTTTATATAATTATCAATATAACTCAACCAAGTGAAGCTACATACCAAGTTTTATTAATGTATGTTCTTAATTAAGGGAGTCATTACATTTTACTTATTCTCCATAAGAGTAATATGGGGGCTGAGTACGCAGGTTTGCTGCTACGGGAATAATCAACAAAAAATCAATTTTTTGTGCAAATATCAACATACCAGTACTACGTGAAGCCACATACCAAGTTTCATCAACATACATTCATAAATAATCGAGATATCAAATTTTATTTATTCTCCATAAGGATAACATTGGACAACGTACTGTGTTTAGCACTTTGAATATCTCTGCAACGGTTAGGTTGAATCACAATTTAAACACCAAAATGATTCTTTTGTGGAACTGAGCAGATTGGTAAAAGCAAATGTGAAGTTTATATTAAAATAAACTGAGGAAAAGCCAAAAACCTTTTTCCCATAAGATTAACATGGGAGATTTTATGAGCAGGTTTTTTTGGATTTTCTCCGCAACCACTTAACCTAGGTTAATAATTCAAAATACTAAATTATTTGTATTTTTAAGCTCTATAACATGGTCAAAACCAAAATTAATTTTTTTTAAAATGTTAGGGTGAAAAATGCAAAAAACTGATTTTTGGAAAATTTAAAACCCCCATAAACCCCCCTTCCCATGGTCCGATTTTTCTGGTTTTCGAACTTAAAGTCATGAATGTCAGTTTACACATGTGAGCCAAATTTCATCAAAATCGGACGTTTCTTACTCAAGTTATCGTGTTAACGGTCACATATATATATATATAAATTTGAACGAATAGTGTTTTTGGCATCTGGGGACCTCAAAACAAAAAGTTATCATGGTCTCGGGCTTAAGTCTTACCATGAGACCTACGGTAATAGCTTCTTCCCTATAGGGGAAATTCGCTAAAAGACACAATACATAATAAAACCCCCATCACAGAAAATCTGCGTACTCAGCGAATTTCCAATGCATATAGTCTTAATACCGTATAAAGCCGCTTCCCAAGTTTATTTAGTATGCATTTACAAATAAGCGATTATACCATTTTAATGATTCTCCATAAGAATAACATGGGGGCTGCGTACGCAGGTTTGCTGTAACAAGGAACACAAGAATGGAGTTTTATGCAAATTTGGTCATAACTCAACTAGGTAAAGCCACATACCAAGGTGTATTAATTTATGCTCAATAATTAAGGGAGACATAATATTTTACTTATTCTCCATTAGAATAACATGGGGGCTGAGTACGTAGGGTAGCTGCTACAGGAAGTATCGGTAAAATTTATTTTTGTGTGCAAATAACATTAGACCGCTACCAGACAAAGCCATATATCAAGTTTCGTCGCTATAACTTGTTTCGTCGTTTGTTTCATATAATTATTTGAATATAAAATTATTTGTGTTCTCCATAAGAGTAACATTGGATAACGTACTGTGCTTATCACTTTCAATATCTCTGTACCCAACTGACGTACAGCAATGATCAAAACACCGAATTGTGCGTCTTTTTAAGCTGAATCTAATGAAGAAAACTAAAATTTGACTTAAAAAAATGATTGGTATAAAACTCAAAAGCCCACTTTTAGGGTACAAAACCCCCCTAAATTGGTCAATCTACCTGGTTTTCAAATTTAAAGTCATAAATGCTGCTTTAAACGTTTGTACCAAATTTCGTCGAAGTGGGACCATTTTTACAAGAGTTATCGTGCTCACGGACATATATATATATTTAAATATATATACTATATATATATGTCTGTGTCCGTGGGAGTGACAACTATCGTGAAAATGGTAAGATTTTTTGTGAAATTTGGAACAGGCGAGTAAACCAACATTTATGACTCTAAATCCAAAAACCAGGCAGATCACACCATTCGAACGGGTTTTGTACCCCAAAAATGTTTTTTTTTTTCAGTATTTTACAAATAATATTTTTTTAAATCCAACTTTAATTTTCACCATTAGATTAAACTAAAAAAAACAAACAATTTGACGTTTTGATCATTGTTCTACGTCAATCGGTTACACAGATATTGAAATTGCTAAACACAGTACGCTGTCCAATGTTACTTTAATTGAGAATAAGAAAAACTGTATATATCCCTTATTTATGAACTTATATTGACACAACTTGGCATATGGTTTCAAATGGTTATGGCCTATTGGTATTTGGTAAACAAATGTATTGCCAATGGTTCCCATAGAAGCATACCTGCGTACTCAGCCCCCACGTTATTCTTATGGAGAATAATTACAATTTTATGTCTTCCTTATTTATGAACATAAATTAATAAAAATTGGTATGTGGCTTCACCTAATTCTGTATTTTGAGTTATATTAATATTTGCATAAAAACAAACTTATGGAGAATAATTTTAAAATTGTACATATTGCTTTATGAAACTTGGTAAGTGGCTCTATGTAGTATATATAAATTTTAAATTTACAGAGTAAAGAGGTTTGCTGTGACGGGGTTATTCTTATGAATGTTTTCTACTACGTATTGTGACAAAATTGTGTAACTTAAGTTTTGAACCTAAAATTAGAGTACCGATTAATAGATTTTAGAAATGTTACACATTTCAATGAATGAATCATTTAGAAATTTAATTACAGTTATAGCATCAGATTAAAGGCTCTTTTTTAGATAAATTGATAAAGGGTTTTTAACTAATTCTTGATATCCTATATGTAAGCCGTTGCTGTAATGGTTGTGTCATCTAATACTTTTACTAAACATTTAGATGTATCCACAACTGAAATTGACTTGACAACAATAGTCTTATTCTTTTACTTATCCGTACGTCAAATATGTTATGTTTTTAACAATTTCAAATTCAGAAACTAAAACAATATATTGTTTCAATCCTGTTTGTAAAGGTTAAAACCATCAATTACTTGGTGTTAACAAGTCTCGACATTCACTCATTCTTATTACTACAATCGCATTGGGCGCTTACACAAATGGGCTGTGGTAACTAAAATTCACGTAGTAAATCATTTGGTTCAAAAAATGAAACCTGATCAAATAATTGCAAGGTTTATGTCTCCTAGAGGAAATTAATGATCGGAAGAGGAACCTTGCGGACCGTAAAATTAAAGTGGCGTCCAGGTGAAATATTGTTGTTTTACTTTGCAGACCTATCACACTTGAACTGGCTGTTGTTTTAAACTATTTATAATATATCTCTTGTTGTTAAGCAATCGATCTGAATACCTTGTGTTCGTCCCACAACATTGGACAAATATAACAAATACAAAAATAACTAGGACCGCAGTGTGTTTCGTTGAAGTTTTTTTTACAAAAAAAGTTTTGTAGATTTAGAGGAAAACCTAATTAATAAACATGAAGCTACAGTGGTGTTCGTAATTAAAAGTGTTTTTGTGTACCTACATTATTGGCAGTTTTAACGTCATGAGAGGGAACCATCCTACACCTGATGCATTTATAAGTTCCATTTGTTCATAGAAAGCATCATTAACCACTAGTCGGATGAGAAATGTCAGCTGGGTCCAACATTGGCTTAACTCAGCTACTGTCTGGCGAACATTAGAAACTAAAGCTACCACATTAGCAGGTTCAACTGAATATAATTTGATATAACTTTTGGTGGTAGTGCTATTCTATAAAATTGGCAAAACGGAGCCACAATAAAGAAAACAAATAAGGAGAAATGTTAGCGCGTGAAAGGAATAACGCCAGGACGTTAGGTTGGCAAGGGCCCGATATTTACGAGTGCCCAGGGAGTCCGCCTTGGAGATGTTCCCCATACTTCACCTAATATCAAACAGTATTCTTTATCCTATGGGCATACTTGCAGCTAGAGTAGTAAATGAGTCATGTAATAGGCAATAAGCTTTTACATCGTACAACTTAATAATAATTACTTAATATTTTTATATCCAAGAAACACTTTATGTTAAATTTTTCAAACTATATACATATATATATATATATATATATATATATATATACTGTAAATATATATATGTATAATGTAATGTGTATGTATATATAATTTAAATATAGTACTAAAACCATGATAATATATATATATTAACATAGTTTTTGTACTATGTTTAAATTTAGTTACATATTAAAGGCTCCGATAATTTAGGGACAAAAATGAGCTATTAAAAATACAGAGAATAAGAGTGGTAGGTAAAAAAGTATAGTAAATACGCCTGATTTAATGAGTAAAACTGTATAATGTAACTTAATAAGTGAGACAGGTATCAAAGTGTTAATGATTGCGTTTCACATTTGGGAGTTCCCGGGTTAAAATCTTGGACTGTCTGTTATATGTTGAGTTTGTATGGCTCCTCATCTTTCCGAGGGGCCGTACTCACTAGATTAGGTAGTAGAGAGGACTTTTCAAAGGAATCAATTTAAATTTATTTTCAATTTTACCTAGTTATTCAAATTAATTTCTGAATACTTGTTGTAAGAATTTTGAGTGTTCAAGCTTAGACCTGGTAAAGTCCTTTAAAATTGGATTATAGTTGTTGAAATATTACGAGATATGCCCCATGTTTGTAGCAGCAGGTTGCCAGGCATTGATTCCATGTGAGTATTAGTTCCCAGTCAAAGAAAGTAGATTAAATTCCTAAGGAAAGTGAAGGATGATAAGCAAACAACATAAGGAATGACGTTATTACTAGATAAATTCTAAACAAATTTCCACGCTGCTTACTTGGAGAAATTCTAGTTTTGCTTAAAAAGAATATTTGTAAAGTTGATAGAAATGTATTAACTTAAGTACTGTTCATGGCATTGTTTTAAGAATATAGCGTGAACAAATGTTTGCTCACAACAAACCTACAGCCTCGTAAATACAGTTGAAACAGGAACTGAGTGATTTATGACTGAAACATACAATCACGCAAATCAAAAATGACACTCTGGGTGTGTTGTAAATAAATTTGCAATTTTATGAGTTATAATGACGCTATCCCTATTACTTACTCTGAATCAAAGCTTACCTTTTAATGTTAATGTTATTAAATGTTACTTAATATCCTTCGAATAATCCACTCTTATCAGTATGCTGTTTTTCTTAGGGATAATATTAGGTTATAAGAGTGCTTAGTTAAATATTGATGAGAATCTTAATGATTGAATCGCGAAACAGCAAATAGTATTCGATTATCCTTTTTCTGCCAAAGTGTGTCACACAACTGATGACAACCTCAATAAGAGTAATTCAGTTTTTGTGTACGCAAAGGGTGAAGCTTTAATGCTTTGAAGCCAGTAGTAGCCAGTAGAATTACCATTTAAAATATGTGACTGAACAAAATATAAATTAAACATTTTTACAAACCTTTTACTGTACATTTAAGTATTATTAAATCAGGCACAAATTATTATTTCAGCACTATTAAGGATTAAGCTCACAACAGGGTGTAACATGAAGAACATTTGACTATTCAGTTACAATACCATTTGTAGATATGTCTATCCATAAGTTGTTTATCGTTACATTTAGGAGATGTTTAACACAGGTCATTAGCAGCCCCACTGATGACAGTGTGTAGTTCACTAGGGCTCTTATACACCTCCGGCCCGGACCCTATTATTAGTAACAGGACTCTACTATTAAAAATCAATTCTATTAGATGTTTGAAAAGACTGTTTTTAAAGTTATTATTATAAACTGATGGTGTTTTGTTTACAAGTAATTCGGTTGTTCTAAGTTGTAGGTTTTTTAATGTTTAATTAAATTTAATATTATTTACCATAAAAGTCTTAAGGTTTCTTAATCAATGTATCCTCCTCAGTTGTGTGTTTAGTACACTGGGATGTTGGTACTACATCTACTGCCTCTCGGAACTGTCAATTACAACAACTGTCTTCGTTGATAATCGGTTGTGTGTTTAGTACACTGGGATGTTGGTACTACATCTACTGCCTCTCGGAACTGTCAATTACAACAACTGTCTTCGTTGATAATCGGTTGTGTGTTTAGTACACTGGGATGTTGGTACTACATCTACTGCCTCTCGGAACTGTCAATTACACCAACTGTCTTCGTTGATAATCGGTTGTGTGTTTAGTACACTGGGATGTTGGTACTACATCTACTGCCTCTCGGAACTGTCAATTACACCAACTGTCTTCGTTGGTAATCAGTTGTGTGTTTAGTACACTGGGATGTTGGTACTACATCTACTGCCTCTCGGAACTGTCAATTACAACAACTGTCTTCGTTGATAATCGGTTGTGTGTTTAGTACACTGGGATGTTGGTACTACATCTACTGCCTCTCGGAACTGTCAATTACAACAACTGTCTTCATTGATAATCGGTTGTGTGTTTAGTACACTGGGATGTTGGTACTACATCTACTGCCTCTCGGAACTGTCAATTACAACAACTGTCTTCGTTGATAATCGGTTGTGTGTTTAGTACACTGGGATGTTGGTACTACATCTACTGCCTCTCGGAACTGTCAATTACACCAACTGTCTTCGTTGATAATCGGTTGTGTGTTTAGTACACTGGGATGTTGGTACTACATCTACTGCCTCTCGGAACTGTCAATTACACCAACTGTCTTCGTTGGTAATCAGTTGTGTGTTTAGTACACTGGGATGTTGGTACTACATCTACTGCCTCTCGGAACTGTCAATTACACCAACTGTCTTCGTTGGTAATCAGTTGTGTGTTTAGTACACTGGGATGTTGGTACTAAATCTACTGCCTCTCGGAACTGTCAATTACACCAACTGTCTTCGTTGGTAATCAGTTGTGTGTTTAGTACACTGGGATGTTGGTACTACATCTACTGCCTCTCGGAACTGTCAATTACACCAACTGTCTTCGTTAGTAATCAGTTGTGTGTTTAGTACACTGGGATGTTGGTACTACATCTACTGCCTCTCGGAACTGTCAATTACACCAACTGTCTTCGTTGGTAATCAGTTGTGTGTTTAGTACACTGGGATGTTGGTACTACATCTACTGCCTCTCGGAACTGTCAATTACACCAACTGTCTTCGTTGGTAATCAGTTGTGTGTTTAGTACACTGGGATGTTGGTACTACATCTACTGCCTCTCGGAACTGTCAATTACACCAACTGTCTTCGTTGGTAATCAGTTGTGTGTTTAGTACACTGGGATGTTGGTACTACATCTACTGCCTCTCGGAACTGTCAATTACACCAACTGTCTTCGTTGATAATCGGTTGTGTGTTTAGTACACTGGGATGTTGGTACTACATCTACTGCCTCTCGGAACTGTCAATTACACCAACTGTCTTCGTTGGTAATCAGTTGTGTGTTTAGTACACTGGGATGTTGGTACTACATCTACTGCCTCTCGGAACTGTCAATTACACCAACTGTCTTCGTTGGTAACTGTACTGTAATAAAGCACCAATAATGTGACAATTAGTTATTAAATGTGTTAAATACATAGTTATAGTGGAAACACAGAATATATCTTGATAAGTAATTATTGTTTCATAGATATAATTATTTATTAATACAGCAGAGTCAATATTAAAAATAGTATTTTTGTAAAAAATAAATTGTTATGTGAAATAAATAAGTTTTAAAAGTATTACCAAATTATAAATTGGCAATTTTATAATCTTGGTGCACATTTAAATTACTTAGTGCAGGCTAACAGAAATTCACTCACCGAGTGCAGACTCCTTTCAAGCAGAATGGTTTTCACCCTTTCAAGAAAAAAAAGACAATTTCACCCTTTGACATTTCATTGAGTTAAAAAAGGATGATTATAAAAATATGTTCTTAAACTTAATAGGTAAATGTGCAACAGTACTTTTGGAAAGAAAAGTAAGATAGCTTTAGCAATTTTTCAGGTGAGCTAAATTGTGAAAATGTTATGCTCTCAGTAATATAATCATTTCACGTAATAAAATTAATAACAGTTGTTTTACAATCAAAGGGCTTTGCATTATGTATTGGATTACAACCAGTTTACATTACTGTTTTATATCAAACTCTCATAGTCTCATTTGTATTTTTAATATAGCTGCTGTTGTAAATAAGTCAAGTGAAATAACACAACGTTGCTTATGTTATTTGTTAGTGTATTAACAACCAAGACTAAACAGATCAAATAAAAATCTACCTGAAAAAGTATTAAGATTAATATTTGTATCCATATATGTATACAATGCATGACCAATGATAATGAATAACATGTCCAATATGAATCATTTTGTTGCAAGCCGATTTTAGATAGATATTTCCTCATAATGAGGCTAAGTGCTCTGATGTATTGTATGTCACAAACATTTGTCGACAACATTTAAAGTCCGATATCACAGCTTTGATCAAAGATCGGGCCGATCCTTTTAACAGGGATCTCTGTGTACCACTGTAATAGCTTAAAGCTTTCCATTGATTCCAACACATGCATGTGTATTTATTTAGTTTACCCTTTCATTACCTCGTTTTGGAACGGATTATATATTTACCTCGTACTAAAAAGAGGTAAATAAAAGAGTTACAAATAATTATGTATTTGTTTGTAAATGTATGAATAAAACTGTTTTTAAATACGACTCTGTTTACTAATTATTTTATACACATGTATATTCTAAACTTACCACATACAATTTCAAGTAAACTAAAAAATACGTTTTGCAAGGTTTACTATAACTAATTTTTTATAACAGATTAGTAGTGTGGGTTTGCCGGTTCTGGGCCAAGTGATTTATGGCTTCCGGTCACGTGACCGGAAGCGCTGAGTCATTAAACACGTCATCTGAGCCTCAGCCAGTGACGTAGGCGGTTTTGTGACGTAATGAGGGAAAGGTTAAAGGTCAAGGTCACGGGGAGGTTATTTTAAAAAAGTACTACCTCGCACGCGTAAAATCCGATTGTGATTCGATAGTTTTCATTCGATAAAATATCGAATGAAAACAATCGAATGAAGCAATCGAATGATACGAGTGTGAGGTAGTACTATTTAATTTATTACTTTAATGTTTACATTTCTTTTTATTTACAATAAGTTATGTTTACAATAATTTATGTTTACAATAGTTCCCCGTTGTTTGTCGTCATCGATGTTGTTGATCCGGAGTCGCGGCCGTCAGACGCAGTTTTTAAGTGCTGCGCTTGTTTGTCCAATCGGTCCATCGCCTATTTATGTGACCGCAGGGAACACACAGTCGGGACGAGCAGCTCGATGTTCACCGGTCGAGAGCCGGAGGTGTACTGGCTATTCACAAGCTAGCGTTGTAATCGTACTAAATGGTGGGGGTAAAAGTGTGGTGGGGTGGAGCAGATGGCGGACGGCAGATGGCAGGCGGCAGATGGCAGGCGGCAGATGGTAGGCGGCAGGTGGCAAGTGCGCGGCAGATGGTTGCTACTCCATTCGCCGCCAAAGTAATGCAAGCCGTCGCCGTAATTCTTGTATTTTATCTTGACGGTTCATTTGATATGTTTTACATCTACATATGCAATAGCTGAAACACCTGCACTTACGACAAGCTTTCCCGTCAACTTGATCGCCTGGTATTTTAAAACATTGCAACTCGCAACAATATGTCTTCAAATTGTTATCGAAAAATAAATTGTTCATCGGTGGCACCGACATGTTAGCTGCAGCGTGTGTTAGACAAGACTGAGACTAACTTCACTGCTCCCTCTCTTTTATACCCCTTCATAAGTTAACCCTGAATGAAAGTTCAAGGTCATCCATTTGAATTTTAAAAAAAAGCAACACAGCAGTATATAAAATAATATACTGCTATGTTGCTGTTTTTTTTTTTGTTTTTTTCTTTTAATGTTATTCTTTTATTTTTATTTTTCTTTCTTTATTAAACAAACATTTTACAATACAATAAGCTTAAGTCTAACATTGATAACTAGAAATACAAACAGAGAAAAACAAATAGAGACATTATGTACAATGATGCATGATGTGCAGAGTGAGTTCCGTCGAGTTGTTGCCGCTTACACCGTGTGATACCAAATACAACGTCCCCGGTTGAATATCTCGCAAGTCTTCATTTTGTAGCAGTTGAACAAATCGTTTTGGAAGAAATACTTGAAACTTCGGCTCATCTCCTGGAGTCATAGGTCCTTCGCACAATGATACTAGAATTGCTTCTCCATGTGTGGTTTCCACTTTCTTGATGCTATGAATAATGTAATGTCTTTGTTCTTTTAGTTCTGAACATTTTTTAGTTAGCAGAAGGTTCGATTTTGAGTGAGTGTTGAATTGATCAACCAATGTTTGTAGATATTGTTGTGATGCCATCTTCGTCAGAGGTGGTGTCTTCTGTGATGTTGCCTCTTCGGAGTCTCGAATAATACTCGTGCTGAAGCGGTGTTGTCTCCTCGTATTTATAGGCCCCGCTACCCCCACCACATTTCTGTTCTCCACTACCCCCACCACATTCCTGCGTTTGTTTCAAGTAAGCAGCCAAACGATATGCGTTGTACAATGCACAGTTTGTTTGACCGTGTTTAAGATCTTTTGCAGCGACACAAATATTACCGAGATTAATGTTAAAGTCCTTACTGATAGTTATATCGAAAACATTACCGTGCGTATACTTTTGTATCCAGTTCTTTTTTTCTAATCCTCTTGTGTATATATGTGAATATTGTTTGCAAAAGTTAAACATAATACTGTGCAGATTACTGTAGCTTATAAATCCTTCATACCAATGTATGTGATGAAAGTAGTTTGTTATCCATTTGTTTGTACTTTTTGCTTTGGTGTTAAGTTTGTTAAAAGAAAAAGGAGCTTCAAACGTGAATGGGTAGGCTACAAATGTAAGCAAGTCTAAAATTACTAATTCCTTGATAATAAACCTATCGTCATTATTTCGAAATGCTTGAAATTCTATTACACAAGGCTTTACACTCACTTCTTCATCCCCTCCGCTCATCATGGCACCTAGCGATCAACTAAACTGTTTTCCACACCACGGTAGGTTAAATACCAGGCCGTACAGTTGCAGGCGCGTTGGTGTATATTTAACGTGGGCACCGTCCCCAATAGGCCTACCCCACGTGTGTTCTTCTTTACTAAGTCAAACTTTAGTCTTTTTTAACTTCTTCTTCTTGTGTTTCGTTTTCTTCTTCTTCTTGTTTCTCCGTTTCTTCTTCTTCCTGTGTTGTTTCTTCTGTAGCTTCTGTAGCGATTTCTACAAGTGGTTCAAAATCCTTTAACTTTCTCCACATGCAAACTTCATGAGGTATTCTATTAAAAATAGATGTATCCACAGGTCCGTTCACGATGGTGCTATCAGGCTGTTTTTCCAAAGTATCGACTAAATATTCTTTAATAATAGCGCTCTTGCAAATACCAACTGTCTCATGTACCTTGTAATAGGTTCTGTTGCGTAGTTTAAAACGTAGAATTCTTCACGTGACAGTAGAATCTTATTTTCATGTTGAGTCAAGTCTCTAATTCGCACTTGTAGTTGTCCGCGATGTTTAACAATATCGATTTCATTGTCACAATCCAAAAGTCGAATATGTGTTTTCCTTCCACACAAACTATTAGTTAAATAACATTCTATTAAATGTACATGTTTCAAAAATGACTCCCAAGCATTTTGCGAAAATAAAACCTTTTTTGTTCCATGGTGTAGTATTACTGTAGGGGAATAATCCAATGATTTCATCAATCCAACTGATACACTTTTACTGATGCATGCTGAGATGGGGTAAAAGATTCGCAGAAAAACTTCAGTTAAAATGTGAGGAGGAATATTTTCTTCAACTTTCTTCTTCCTCTTTGGTACTACCTTTGATGGGTCTGCATTAATTTCCTCCTCTCTATCTCTTTTACCAAACTTTAAAAATGCAGTTATTTCCTTGATGATTTCTGCTTCACTAGTATTATCACGTTCCAATAACGGTGCCACCTCTGCATCACCTTGTACAACAGATGGAGAACTCATTTTGTAGAAGATGTTACCCATTCGCCGATAGACGATCAACTGAAGACCTGCATTGCTGCTCCGCTATTTATAGGTTAGCGACAGTGGCGGTGCCGGTGGTGGTACAGCGTTTTACAATACTGTCTTTACAATACCGGTCAACGGTGTGTATGTAACAATTTTATCGTGCAAAATTAAACAATACGCAGATGTATTTGCAGGTACGTTTTCTTGAAATTCCATTTCTATTTTTATATCAACACTAGACGATTTTACAAATTCATTTTGTTTGGAACAATCAATTAAAACAATCGGAGCTTTCGATTCAAACTGAACGGGAGATAGTAGAGGTGTATTTGTTTTGCCGTAATATGAATTTTGGAACCTAGCGTACATGTCGTATAAAACACTGTATCTTTTCTTATCAAAAGAAATATTAAAGTTGTCGTAGGGAAAGAATTGTGAATTCAGGAACACTTTACAGTTTGTTAATTTACAATGGTCAAATTCACCAGCATTTTCAGTTATTATACTTTTCTTCTTCGTTTGTAATCCAAATATTACATATCTCGCTTTTTCCAAATGAGTAGAAGTTTTTACAGTCCATGTATGCCGTTGTGTTGTAGGTAAAACGGGGTATTCATGAAACTCCCAGCTTCTGAATGGCATTACAATGTCTCGATCTGATTTTAACTTTCTTAATAATGTAATCCTGTGTTCATCATTTAGTCGCACATGTGGTACTCTCCAAACAATCTTGTCTAATGTTAATTTCCAGTCTAAATTGGCATCAGTTGTTCCAGTAGCTGCTTTAATAATATCTTTATCGTTTGATGATCTTAATAAAACTAGTTCTTGTTTTACATTTATTATTATTCTTCTGTAGTCTTCAGCAAATCCTAGGAGTAATCTTAAAGGTACGTAGAAATCAAAGTTTCCCGAAGAGTCAGGAGCGATTGTACTTTTGTCTGGTGCAACCCATCCTGCAACAGCTAACAGATTCTTCTCATTTGGTGTTAAAGACGCTAATCCTTTCAATGTACTGGAAATTCCAACCTTTTTTGTTGAATCGACTGTAACTCCTGAAATTTCATATCTAATCTCGTCAAACAAAAATGCCATAGGATTATTTATGAACGGAACAGTGGTTCCAGCAGTACCATCATTTTTTGTTACTTTCCCTTCAATATATAAATAACTTTCGCATGGAAGAGTATAAATGTCTTGTTGTTGTATAGGAATCCTAATTTCATCGTTATTGTTTAATTTGGACGAAGCGTAAGGGTTGTGCGTGTGATATTCCTTTTCCCATAAGGTCTCGTCGAATGTTGGACCCTGCGCTATATCCAGTATATCCATTGTTAATGACTTTTAATCCAATTTCATCTAGAAAACGAATGTTGTCACTTGTTAACCCTTCTACAGCTGATGAGCTACTGACCTCTTTGCTTGTTGGCTCTCTCTTTTTAAATGATAACCCCATTGTCTAAGCGGATGATTTTATATGTATTCTTACAGTAATAGCTTCTCCTCTAAAGTCAATAAGGTTTCCGTCTTGATCCACTATGTTCAGCACGATGTCTGAAATGAAACTGGTGTTTAACGGTAGGTACACAAGGTTTTGAGGCTTTTCTACTATCTTGAAACCCGGTGCAACTGATGGGTAGAATGTGTGTAATATATGACGATTCTCTCCATCTCTGTAGGATCCTTGTATAATGTTACATGTAATGGCAATGCTATTAACTTTGATGATCGTCACAGTTTTATTCCCAGAATGAGTTTTATTAGGTTCTAATACTTTTGTTTCCTTAGAAAACCCCAATAAACTACCAATTGAATGTTCTTGACTAAAATCAATATAATACTTAGACGTAATTTCGGCTTTCATTGTATTGTTATTGCCTTTTATCGTTATATTTTCTTTTCCCATATATTTTTGTATAACTTCATTTATATTATCAATTTCATAAGCTCCTGTTGGTAAACTGAATTCTTCCAAAGCTGAATACTTTCCTTTATCATCTTTTGTCTTGTAATAATGTATTTTGTTATTAATTCCTTCACTAACGTTTGGAATAGAGTTATATGTTGTTAAATCCAATAATGCAGCTTCCCATAGTCTTCCTTTTTGCAAACGTAGCGCTGGAAACAGAATACTGCGCAAAGTACATGAGTTACTGGTTAATGACACTGTATACGAGGACATCTTAAAGTTGACTAACACTTTTAGCTAAAAAGTCTAAACATAAATGACCGCAAATGGATATATCATCAGGTTGTTTTCTTGTATGATTGTAAAAAACATTTTCTGCCGCACGAAAGTATTGTTGAAGTTCTTTCGGTGGTGGAAGGTCTCCAAAACTGTCGAAATAATAAATGGTTTTACCAAGTTTCTTGTAACACACCCAATGAGTGCCTAATCCTTCACTATTATCCAAATTTACAATACCAGTCTCATTTTTCCACATTTTAACCGGTAACTCATCTTTCATAAATACTCCTCTAAAAAATGGGATTTTCAAACAAGAAGCATATGTAATCAGTTCTTCATTGGTCAATTCTTTGTTTTTAATTATTAATTGCTCTTTCTTATTTAATACACACGATACGGTCTTAGGTATAATCCTCCTCCCTTTTTTATCATTGACCATATTGTTGGTTTCTTTTTAGCTTTACCACTGGTAGATCGACGTTTTCTTCTGATATTACCTCCTTGTTTTTTAGCGGGTTTTTTCCCACGCCTTCTTCTCTTTCCTCCTCCAAACGTAGTTTTTGCTTTCATTGCTGCTGTTACTGCTAAAGACGCTGCTTTTTCACCAATACTCGCGTCACTAGATTTTACTCTTTGCCAAGCTTTCTCAGCAAGTGCTTTATCCGCTATTGATCTATTTTTAGTATCACCAAATTTGGAATACGCTATATCGTGCTGTTTACAAGCCTGATCGAGCTTATTTATTCCAGGATCTCCTCTAGCAAGACGTTTCTCTAATTTGGTTCCAGGACCACAATATTGATATCCTCCAGGTAAATGTAATTCCACAGGTAATAAATCAATCGCCTTGTTAACTATAGCTCCAACCGGTTTACTCAATAGAGAAAATGCTGTTGATGCTATTCCCCTTCCTCTCTGTAATCTCTCTCGATTATGACTGATGCGTTTAACCCTCGACATGGCTATTTATAGCAAAACTTACAATCAGTAGGTGCACTCTATAAATGTTTTACAATGAATGTAATATCAGTTTTGGTTTCTTGTATTATATACTGTTTAAAATCCATTTATTATATCGAAATGGATTTATTAATTAAATGTAGACATATTAAATAAAAGTAGTAAAAATAGAAATAAGGTGTAATTGAAGATGTTCCAGATGTTTCTCCGCTGGTGATGGTATCGTTGTCTTCGGTAAAATGAATAAACTTTAAATAGTTGTCATGTTCCCTTAGAAACTTGCCACTTAATCGTTGATAATTGAATAACACATCCCAGTCTAGTTTATCTTTAAAATTGTCAATGTAATTCTCAGAGAGATTTTGATATTTACTTATTACTTCCCAACAGTTATTAAAATTCGATGTCATCTCTACGAGGAAGTCTTCTGAAAACTGTTGTCTTTGTAAAATATGGATCCAGTTAACTCTGTGAAAATAAATTCTTAACATAGTCATTGTAAAGAGGTAATGTATGGAAAGTTGTTCCCAATCCATATATCTATCAAACCGTTGAACAAAACCATCTGTCAACACTCCTTGGGGAAATCTCGGCTCTTGAGATATTAAACTCCACGCAGTAATATTGGATTCCACCATCCTCTCTGTATCGTCTATCGAATATGACTGATGCTTTATCCCTTATCATGGGGGGTATTTTAAATTCTTTTTTCTCTTATGTAATCTTCATTGTTTTCTGTTGGTTCATTAATCACATTCACTTTATCCTCCTTTCCTAATGTCTTGACTTTAGAAGGCTTAGACGGTTTATCTCGTTGATTAGGTTTCTCTGGATTGTGTATATTTTTCCAGTCTAAATAATTGTGACTGTCAACATCTGAAGCTGCATCTCTTCCTGAAGCCCGATGGATATAATGGAATAGAGCTGCACCAAACCTTTCCAAATGTTTTTCATATTCCGTAGTCCATTTCTTGTGTACAATATCAAACATTTTCTTATTTACAGCGTCTCCATCCTGCTCACAATCACCTACATTTGATAATTTTAATTTTTTTACATCATAGCTTGTGTCAGTTTTATTACTTTTGTAAATCGTTAACAATTTTAGAGTAGCTAAATTTACTGCTTCACCATCATAAATGGGATATTGTATATCGCTTAACCTTTTACCGGAAAACCCCCAATGATCTTCGTGTACAGTTGGGGTTCTTTTTTTCATGTACTGTACCGTAACCGCATCAGACGACATAAGCGGATCACCAACATTTTGAATTACTTTTCCTTCAAAATTATAGTTGCCGTCAGATGTTAACGGAAACCCAGCTCTTTTTTCACTATATCCAGATTTTACTCCAAACTCGGAATACCGTCCAAACTTGTCCACACTCATGATGTAACTGAATCGCTATCGTTTAGGTTCTTATTATATATATATATGCGTCTACTGAACAATTATTCCTTGTTTTCGCAGTTCATCAACCAAAGCTACCCATTCGTTTTCTAAACCAGTGTGCCCGGCTTCCATGGCTTCATGTAATAATCTCATTCGATCAACTAACTTATTTATATCGTTGTAATATATTATATTAGTTTTATACAAATTTTTCAATAATCCCCTTCCAGATGTGGTAGGATCAGTTGTTTTTCTCTTTTTATGCAAAACATTTAATTCAGCAGAAGATAAAGCTCTTCTTTTAATTTGAGCTTTTTTTGATTTTGAGGGGAAAAGACTAGAAATAATACTTGTATATTTTATTGACCGATTTCTATGAATAGGTAGGTCTTTGGAATACTTTTTTCTATGTGCATTTGTATACTCTTATATATTTTTAAACAATTGTAAATCCCTTTTAGTATATTTACCAGGATTATTTTTAAAGATAAGTTCAAACAAACCTTTTGTACCTTTATATTTCTTATCTCCAATAACTATATCATCATTTTCGTTTATATCTAACTTGCTATCTCCAATCATTAATCCTTTATCCTCTATTCTAGCTCCATAGGTATGATAACTTCGATTAGCATGTGCGGCGTGTAACATTTTTAACGTATATGTTCTTCCAAGTGTTCCTTTAAACATAATATCCGTGCCTAATTTGCTTAAGTTGGATGGGTTAATATCCTCTTCTTCTGCTCTTGTATCTTCTACACTTGTATCTTCTGTGCTTGTATCTTCTGCAATATCCTTTTCCTTTAAATCCTCTATATCTCCGCTTTCTTCATACTCGTCGCTTTCTTCAGATGTATGTAACTGGCCAAAACTTTCATCATTCTGAAATTCTTCTTCATATTTGGAAATTGGTAGCATTTTGTCTCCTTCGAAGCGAATTGAAGGTTTTTCCATATTTTGTGCTAATCGCTTTAAAGGTTCAGTAACAGGTTTGAATGTTGTTTCTAAAAATTGCTCTCTTTCATTTATACCTGATTTTAAAGCTCGGTTTTTTTGTCTAATAGAATCACTAAGTGATTTTATTTCCTTTAATAGCTTTTCCTGGTTAACCATCTTCACACCTTGACGACTTGTACAGTAATACCGCTAATCAGTGTATTAAAACGAATTTATCAAAACCTATTCTATAACGACCATCTTTTATAGCATGATCTTTCATAATAACCAAAAATCCATACTTTTCCGCCCATGCTTTTCCGAAAAGTTCTTTAAACTTTTCAAATGGCATATCCGCATTCACATGATCGTTATATATATGTTTTAGGTTAGTATCATCTTGTTTGAATACAATCAGAATATTTGCATTATCTCTGATAAGTTGTTTTGGGATTTTGCTATAGGTTTGTCCTATATATATGCTGTCGATGTTATTATGTCTTCCCATGGCAAAGTAGTTTCTAATAGTATCCTGATTTTCACAAGATACATCGTCAAATATAAATACAGAATACGGTTTCGCTTCGTTTGGTTGCATAATGCTATCACTAGCGTTAAATTTGTAAAAATTAACATCAGACACATCAGATAGGATTTTATCCAGCAATTGATACTTTGGTTGATGTAGAGACTTTGAAAAAATATATAGGTTATTAAACCTTAATCCCTGCGGATTAGTGATCAAATTAAAGACAACATTGGTCTTTCCGCAGTTTGAGGGGCCACTTACTATACATCGAACAGTGTTTGGAAGTAAACTACCGTGTTTACCATTGTTGATTTTAACGTTATCCACAGTTAAATCATCTATGTTATTAATATTGAATCGATCTTTATGGTTAATAATCTCCATCCTGCTCAAAGGTTAACGATGAAATGAGTTGCTTGCATTAAACCAAGTCCTTTATAGGTATCCATGAATCCTCAGTTTTGTTAAACCCTAACCACCGCACTTTAACTGCGTCCTTTTTTCTTTGTAACACTTTTTCAACAAGATATACATCACCTACTGTTGACTTTAACATTTCATGTCCATAAAATGCACCTTGCAACAAATCTCCTTTGTTATCTTTTAAGATATACGTTTCAGGTACAGTCGGTTGTACTTTATACACTGTAAAAACTTCATTCGTCCAATTGGGAAGGTATTTCTTGGTAAACACTCCCTTATATTTACTAATCCGTACTTTATCACTTACATTAAATTTTCTTGGCTGCATTTTTTCTACTTTAGGCTTTGTATTTTTCTTTATGCGTTTTAATACATCTTTTGCATTTCTTCTATTTACTTTGTTAGGTTTCATACCGATAGTTCTATGAAACCTGTTGTTATAATCATTTATTAGTTGTGGTAAAACATCATACCATACGTAAGAACCTCTTTTTGAAAATTGTTTATACAGTGCTCCTTTTAAGGTTCTATTGAATCTTTCTACAATAGCTGCTTTTTTCTCTGAATTTGTAGAATAATGATTTATTTTATATTTATTCATTAACTGTGCAAAGTTTGTATTAAAGTATTCTGTTCCATCATCAGTTTGTAAATGTTTAATTTTGTTTTTATCTCTTTTTATGGCTATTTCCATGGCTTCTGTTACGCTTTTACCAGTCTTGTCCTTTAGAGGCAAAGCGTCTGCAACTTTTGTAAAACAATTAATAATTGTGAGTATATATTTAAATCCTTTGTTTATTCTGCTATGCGGTCGCATTTCAATTAAATCCGCTTGATATAGATCATTTATCCCTTTTATAACAGTATTTCTTCTTGGAAACTTTATTCTTGCAGGTTTGTGTAGTTCATTAATAATCTTCTCCTTCAGGTCTGACATGATGGTTTCACGGAGACAGCTGATATGATATTAAATATTCTTTTGTATAAATCTGCTTATATAGGTCAAGGTCATTCTAAACTAATGTATAAAAGGGGGAACACAGCAAAATACTGCTGTGTTCCCCCTTTTATACGGAAAGGAAAAGGAAAAGGGATGTAGGACGATGAAAGGGTTACTCGTCAATAGGGTTGAGGGAATAGTGGCCGAATGGTAGAGTGTGGATGTTGTCTGCAAGGATGTGTCGTTTATCATCATTTGAAGAGAGAGCTTTTTTTACTTCCGTCACGCTGTACAGCTGATGGTTGAAACTTCTGATTGTGTTGAATTTTGCTGTTATATCTTGATCTTCAAATAAACATTTCTTATAGTGATTAAAATGCACATTCTTCTTTAAATACAAACTTTTTACTCCTTTAGCTTTCTTAATGACTTGGTTTTCATTTAGTTGTAAAGAATATAATTTTGACATTAGTGCAACAATTTCTTGAAGTATAACACCATTGGCTTCATCTTTAAATTTGCCAAGCACTTTTTTGTTTCTGTCATTGTCGTAGTTTGGATGATCTTTTGGATAGTCGGAAAAGTCAAAGTCGTTTTTGTAATCAAATGTCCGTAGGTCTTCATACATATCGTTAGTAATTATCCAATATATAAAAGCGTCTGTATCCATGTAGGAGATGCCGATGTTTTCTCGTCCATAAAAGGTGACCATCTTTTTGTAATGAAAATCGTACATATGAGTCTTGGAGATATCCAGGATTGTCATACCTATATACAAAGGACGATCCATCTTCACACTTGTTTTCTTCATAGATACAGCTACAAGATTTTCGTTAATAATTATAGATGTTCCAAAGTTTGGCTGTTGTACGAGTTTTTGTAGTTTGTTCGGATCTGTAACAAGTTTAACATTTGTATGTCTTCTTTTGTTTTCCAATGTTTTACCGAATATCGCATTGTTCATCAATTTAAAAAAGTCTTTTTGAAAGGCTGATGTAGCGGCTGCTCTTCTGGTAGTATTCGAGTCTATGTACGGTTTCAACCAGCACGATTGGGAAAATTCTACAACTCTATTAATTTTAGTAAGACGTAAACCTAATTCGATAGCTTGTTGAACAACCCAATAGTGAGCTACGTATCGTTGTTTATTGTTAAGGGTCATCATTAATTTGGGGTGTTTTCCAGTTGGTGAAATTTCTGTTCTTGCAAGGAGTGGAAGGTCATAATGAAGATCGTGTAAATGTTCTGGATATTCAAAGTCGCAATCCAAAATATATCCGGTATCTCCTTGTTTTGGAATTTGTGAAATATCGCCAATACAGTCGGGATCAACCCATTTAAAGTTGTCAAATGGAAGTGGGTTCGACATGGCCCATCCATACAGATTATTTGCGTCGAAATATCCCAAGTACGTTGAAGGTTTCTCTTGATCATGGTCAGGTAGATATTTGTTGTTGGCTTTAACATGTCTTGCCACGCTTTGAGTTAATCCACCTCTAACACCCGACTCAACCATTAAAACCATATCTATATCTGTTAACAGCTGGAGTTTGCATTTTGTTTCTTTCAGCATTGCTTGCCAAGCTAGTCCTGGAGATGTATATGAATGTAGAGGGTCTAAACCTGTAACATTTCATGGATTTATTGTTAAATAATATCAGTCGCAATGTTCATACAAGCCATCATAAATAAGATGTACTATATAATTCTTGTAAAATTGTTATTTCCCCAATAAATACACATATAGGCTAATGATAGATATAATATCCTTCCATAATGATCGTATCACAAATTGAACCCTTCATAAAGTAAGTTATTATATTATATTCCATCATTCAACACCATGAGAAACCTATAATTAAAAATAATGGGTATTGAATAATATTGTAAAGCTGCTTCAAATATTTAATTAATGATAATAATTTTTAAAAATTGATCTCACTTCCCCATTTTATTTATATAGTGCAGTGTTAAAAAA
This sequence comes from Allygus modestus, assembly GCA_963675035.1. Classification (NCBI taxonomy): domain Eukaryota; kingdom Metazoa; phylum Arthropoda; class Insecta; order Hemiptera; family Cicadellidae; genus Allygus; species Allygus modestus. The sequence continues at coordinate 480,848,020 of OY776112.1, read as the reverse complement.
TAGATCATCATGTGGAAGAAATTTGTGAAGAAACATATGGCAGTGTGCTTTGTTGTATAGCTGGATTTTGAATATGAAGAGAATATAAACAAATGGAAGATGGCCCAGTGTTAATTGTATTTTTTTTATGAGTCTCAACTCAAATTAAATAACATCCCTAATAAAAGTGTAGTAGGCCATAAAGAACCAACTCTTTTAGTAGAATGAAGAGCCACAGATAATTATTTCCCATATTTTTAAGGCCGCCAAGAGGAATCTGTGGTGAAGAACATTGGTGAGGAAATTCCACGTCATTATAACTTAGTCTAAGAAGAAACTACATGTTGAGCAACAGATGCATTATTTGATTTAACCAAGACTAAATAAGTTCAAATACCTGAAAGGAACTTAACTCAACTCCAATTCATTGGTTAAATATCCCTAAAGACTCTAGTTGAACTTTGTAAAGAACATTTATTTCATTTTATAGTAGCCTAAATTCCAAGGCCTACTACCTCAAGATTTTCATAGTAGCCATTTTTTTTTTTTGAGCTGAACAGTTTGGACTTATTACCTCATTCAGCACATCTGAGATCATAATTGGCCTATTTACATATTTAATTAAATTCAAATTCTGATTTATTAAGTATTTATAAGTATTTAAAACATTTCAATCAATATAATATAGAACAAATATCCAGATCCGGCACACTACCCCACCCGAGATTTAAGAGATACTCTCATTTATTAATCAAAATTTGAGCCTAATTTTGTCTTATATTTATTATGTAAACAAAAGTTAGAATTTCCCAGATATTGTAAAACATTCTTTGTACCCTTATTTTGATTGAAAACCCATGACATTGTAACTTAATCATAATAAAACCACAAGTTTGTTAATTGTATAAAACTTTATTTCTTGACTAAAGTAAAGGAAAACATTAATTATAAGTTTACCATAGAGAAATGTATCCAACGAAAAACAGCTGTTTATAATTTTAAGTCATAGTAAGCCAGGGCTAGATTTACATAGTATATCAAAGATAGAATCAGCAGTTAATAGTTAAAGGATAAAGAGTGAGAGTAAACAAATAATTAAGAGTAAATAAATAAAACAAAACGTGAGTAGTTTTTCAAACCGTATGCTGCAAAACAGGTTCTTCGGAATTCTTCCATAACATCGCAGAGAAGAGTCACATCAAGTTTTACATAAAAGTCTGAGTATTCTCCTAAAGTCTTCATATCCAACTCGTTCCATACTCGACATGCGTGTTGATAGTCTTCAAGTGAAATCTCCGAATCATTAAGTTTGTTGTTAAATTGTTCTGGTGGAGGAAGTGATGTTTCATTAAATCTATGAAGTCCATCGATGTAATCGTAGGGGAAGACTCCTTTTCGAAGAACCAGATCCATTTTACTACTGGCTACAATTTTGCTTGTTTCTATGAGATCTTCTCTTTTTAAATTATCAGTTAATTTCATTAGGCTAGAAGGCATAAATCGAAACGAATCAATAAATCTAAGTTTTATTTTGCCAACCTTTTTAGAAAAACTTATAAATTTTTCCATTGTTGTTGCCAAAACATCTATTGCTCCATCATCTCTTCCTAACTCCGGGATTATGAAATGAGAGTCATATCCGCTAAGGTTATGTAGAACAACGGGTATAAAAGATGGTACTTTGTAATTTAAGTTGCAAGCGTTACAGGCTGCACCTCTGTAGGCTCCTGTAAGATGGTCGTGATCACGCACTTTAACGTTATCTGGTGTAAATAGGTTATTACACAGATAACATGTTGTTGCCAAATTGTGATGTTGAAGTTGGTGTTCATCCATAGGTTGCATCGGTATTTTAATTTTGTAGATTTCTTCCACCTTAGAGGCAATGTAATACAACTCATCTACAAAGTGTTTCGCTGCTTGTTCACCACGATAAATCTTCGGAGCAGATGATAGTCCAAATTCTTGAAGATGTTCTTCAGACAGCGTGGATTTTGTTAGTATACAATAACTGTTTGGTGCATGTTTTTGATATTTGCTTCTTTTTGTGATATCCTCTTCTTGTTGTTCAATAGGAAGTAAAGATGCTTCGAAGTCCGCGTACACAACAAATGGAACAGGGTATTGTTGATTTACTTTGTCAAATCTTATCTGCGCTCTGCTGGGATGTGGCAATTTAATTCTTACCTCATAGTTTCCACTACATAACCTTTGATGTTCTACTAACCATTCTGATCCTCCCCGTCTCAATTCTTTGTTTGTATGACAAAAACATCTTTTACAAATTGTAATCTTTTTTCATGCTTAGATAATTGTTTAGAAACAAGAGCTTCAAAATTTTTAATGTAGACATAGTGGGATATATCCCCTTTAGTGATTAATAGCAAATCCGTATGATCTCTGCGCTCAATAGGTGTTATGCGTAAGGGGTACACATTTTTAGACGAATCCAAGCCAAAAATGTTGACAGAAGCTGAAGGGTTTTGTTTTTCAAATTTCGATATATCAGTAATTGCAACAGGGTAAGTCATTCCCTGTGTAAGTCATATACTTGTGTTGAACTTCTTCATATGCTTGACTTGGTCTTTCCGGATGGTTTTTTACATATTTGGCCAACATAACATATTTAAAACATTCATTATTTTCATTTTGCACGTTAATACAGGATTTGGTATTCATAATTTTTTGAGGTAGAGGGATATAGCTACTTCCTCTCATTTCATAACCGTGTTTATGAACTCTAACATCTAGACTTGTTATACTTAATAAAGTCCATCCAGATCCTCTTCCTTCATGCTCTTGTAGTTTCGTCAAAAGTTCCTCAAGACATTCTGTTACGATCTTTTCAATATCTGACGCAGCCATGATGGTTCGGTTTTTTGTCATGAAACCTCTTGCTGATGTTTCGTTTTGAATGTTAGTGAATATGGCATCTAGCAACAGTCCAAATTTGATAAAATTTAATCTTTTTTGTTCATTCTTTAGTGTTTTGGTTACTAATTCTTTGGCGTTATGTAAAAAGTTTTCAAGTTGTAATTTTACGTTGTCAATTTTAAAATGTGTTACTACCTTACCAGGTAGTGCTTGAGCGTGTAGTTCCACATCTACTGCTGTTGATGTTGAGGGTCGGTGAAGAGTAGACATAGCAGCTGTTGATGTTGAAGGACGGTGAAGTGTAGACATAGCAGGCGTTGAAGTCGATGTTGATGGTGTTGATGTTGAAGGATGGTGAAGTGTAGACATAGCAGGCGTAGAAGTCGATGGTGTTGATGTTGAAGGATGATGAAGTGTAGACATAACAGGCGTAGAAGTCGATGTTGATGGCGTTGAGTGTGCATAATGGATGACACTCGGTCTTAAAACTTCATTTTGTTCTTTTTGATTTAGGTTTGCAAATTGATGTTGTGCTAATTGATGGTCGATTGAATCTAATTCTTGTTCATTTTGTTCTTCTTTTGTATTTGTGTTGGGATTATGTTTTAGTTCTTTATGAATGGCTAGAAGCCAATCATCTCTAAATGAGGCTTTACAAATATCGCACCGATACATATTATAACTGAGTCTTCCTCAAAGGCTAACCAGCTACTAATAACACTCCAAAATGCACCTCTATTTATACCCGAAAAAGAACAGTGGTGGGGGGTATACATGCCGGAGCATATGTGTTAGTGAAGAAATACCAAATTTTACGCAGGCAGTACATTTTGCATCAAACCAAGATGTTTTCAAGTCCCCAAAGTGGGTCAAGGTCGTTTGAACATGTTGCCAAAACGGGGAATAGAGCAGTAAGTGATTCTCACTTGGACCACAAACTGATCTATTCCCCGCTTTGTATTATTTAACAGATCTTTAAGTTTTCTTTTAATTATCCTGATCTTCAAAAAGTTGTTTGTATGAGGGTTCTTCAGCAAAGAAATGTTGAACCGCCAAGTCATCTTCAGTCAGAGGACATGATTCCAACAGTTTTTGATCGATTGAGGGAGCTGACAGCGGTTCTTGGAGTTTTTCATCTTCAGTCAGAGGACATGATTCCAACAGTTTTTGGTCGATTGAGGGAGCTGACAGCGGTTCTTGGAGTTTTAACTGTAAACTTTTGATATATTTCATGGCCTTATACAAAACGGTTATTTTTGCATCTCGAGGATTGGCGAATGGGATTACACTTTGTAATCTCTCATATCCAGTGTTAATATTCACTCTCCATTTCTTTGAGTGTTCAGCGTTTCTCTGATTGTAGCCAGATCTGGAGTTGGATGTGCTTGCTTGCGAATCCATAGCTGACTAATACATGTATTCCAAAGTGCATGGTTAAATACCTGCTTACCCCCACCATTAGAGTACCCCCCTCTTGGAGCATATGTTTGATTTAGTAATAATTATTGTATCAAAAGAAGTTGTTTCCAAGTCCAGATATAGGTCAAGGTCATCTGAAGATATTTCCAGAACGGGGAATAGAGCAGTAAGTAGTTCTCACTTTGACTACAAACTGATATATTCCCCGCTCTGTATTTGTAGTTGGAAGGTTAACGAAGAAAACTAATCAGACTCATCTGACACATCCGACTCATCAAACGGAAATAAGCGACGGGGGAGAAAGCTAGTGACGTAGGTACCCTCAAAAAGGGTCCTACTACCACTCGGAGTTGCCTCCATGTGTTCCAAACAGAGTGACTGTTGGTAACACTCCGCATCGTCCGAATTCGAGTTTTCCTCCACGTCATCCGCTACACTAGAGATATCCTCATCACTCTCCAATTGTTCCATCCAACTCACGGCTTCCATCTCTACGGAATCAACTTCTTCATCTTCCAACACCGCATCTTCATTTTCATCTTCATCTTCTAACATAATGTTTTTTAACATTAGAATTACCTCTCGTGGATGAGGAAAGATGATGTCTCTTGGTGCCATGACTAGACTGATTCAACCATTGATACAAACTCGCCTTTTATACCACAATATTTAGAGGGGGGGAGCGTTGGGGAGGGGATATTGTTGTTAAATATATATTTAGTACTAAACAAAGTTGTTTGCAAGTCCTGAAGCGGGACAAGGTCGTTTGAACATGTTACCAAAACGGGGAATAGAGCAGTAAGTGATTCTCACTTGGACCACAAACTGATCTATTCCCCGCTTTGTATTCCAGACGTCTTTAATTTTGTTAACCCAGTCATCCTGGTCTTCATCCATGAGGAAGATTTGTTTGTAGGCTGACGGTTCTTCCTCAAGAAAATGATGTTTCGCCAACCTATCTTCCACCAGGAACACGCATTCTATCGGTTCAAGAGAGACCGGTTCTTCAGAAGGAACTTCTGCAACTATTTCCTGCAGATGTTTTATGTATTCTATTGCCCGATATATCATGTCCTTTGTTTTAGTAGTAGATTTAACGCCCGGGACTTTACTTGATAATCTCCGGTAGGCCTTTTGCATTGTCAGCTTATATGTTTTTGTTCTTAATGCGTTTTCGGCTCTTTGGTTCCGCAAGCAATTGTTGAACTTCAAAAACTCTGATAGTTCATCTTTATACTCTTTGGATGTACTTGCTTGGGAATCCATAGCTAACTACTGGGGATATTCCGATGCGGTCGCTTAAATACCAAGTTTACGTGGTGGGGGTAAATGTCAAGGATATTATTGTAGGAAGTACATTTTATATCAAACAACGATGTCGCAGAAAGACAAGTATTGTAAGTGGGTCAAGGTCGTCTGAACATACCACCAGAACGGGGAATAGAGCAGTAAGTGGTTCTCATTTAGACCTCAAACTGATTTATTCCCCGCTCTGTTTTTAATCTCTCTCCTTTTTATTGATTCAACAATGGTTTGGTTTAATATAAAATGTTGTATTGATGATCCATTTCTGCCGGAGTAACCTTTCCATTATACCAATGATTTTAAGTAACTTTACATTGTTTTTATAGCTTGTTTTCCATGCTTCCTGTTCACTATTATACACTGGAGCCGTAGGCTTCCACATATACAAATCACAACCAACCTCCCAATCGAGAAACTTGTGCAGTAATCTTCTTAAGACAATTAACTGATCGTGCTTTTCAACCTTTCTGCTTACTACTAGTGTTGCTGCAGCGATAGGGAGAGCGGGTGTACTCATTTTCAGCAGAATGATTTTACCAGTGATAGGGAACCCCTTTTATACTACGTTTAAATGGTGGGGGTTAGTGGTGGGAGTACAAGGGTTAGGGAAGGGGTATATCGTGTTAAGAAATAAATATATCTTCCATTATTTTACCACACGGAGTGTAAGTCAATACTATACACAAATATTCTAAGTCTTTTTAGTGGGTCAAGGTCGTCTGAACATATTGCCAAAACGGGGAATAGAGCAGTAAGTGATTCTCACTTTGACCACAAACTGATCTATTCCCCGCTTTGTTTTTTTTAACCCCTCTCATTGTTTTAACGAGTTTAGTCATCTTCTTTTTTAAGGGTCGGAGGTTCGACAAAAACGTTCCCTAATTCTTTTTGTAAGATTAAGGGGGGCAGCGGTTCCTCAGGCAGTTCAGATTTTATAGAAGGTTCTTGAAGCTGTGTTTGAAGAAACTTAATATATTGTATTGCCTGTCGAATTTTTGAAATCCTAGAATCACTACGATTAGCAAATGGTACAGCGACTTGTAATCTTTTGAATCCTTCTCTTACTTTATTTTCGTTTCTTCGCGAACGATCTCTATGTTGTTTCGCTCTACGTTCCCAGATTACTTCCATATCAGTAGCTGATGAGTTGGATGAACCTGCTGGAGTCTCCATAGCTGACTAATGAATATGTTCTACGACGCCACGCTTATATACCCGCTTACCCCCACCTAAAAGGTTGGTGAACAGATCAATGTTTTGGTTTGAAAAGGAATTTAAACAGAGCGAAATGTTTCTAAGTCCGTTATCTAGGTCAAGGTCGTTGTAACATTGTAAAAAAAAAGTGTGGACAACCTATTTACACTCTGCAGCATATGCTACAAAATGTAAATAGGTTGTCCACCCTTTTTTTTTAATTTGGAAAAAGAAAGACTTGATTTAATTTGGAAAAAGGTTATTAAAATTTTTTCCACACAGTGGTTCCTGAATTGTCTCTGATTAGATAGTGCTTTTTCGTGGGTTTGTAGGGATGGCGCATGGCTTTAGGTAATCTTAAAATGTAGAGTTGGTCTCCACATTTTAACATGACCTTTAAGAAACCCATTATTTTGACAAAGAAGTATTGTTTGTTTTTACAAAGCCTATTAATCCGAGTTTTGGCTGGTTTCACTGTTGGATGTGGTGTGGAAAGAGAAACGGTATCCTTGTGGTTTTGTCTTAAATGAAAACTGCATAATTCTTCATCTAAGACACAAGATTTAGCACAACGTTCCCCTTTCCTTGCACCTTTTTTAAAACTGTATTTACATTGTTGTGCAGGAAGTAAGCACTTCCTTCTCAAGGATTTTAATTCATTAAATTTCTCTGAAGGAGTTTGATCATTTATGCAGATTACTGACGGACGAAAACTTGTGGAAGGTGGAGTGATGATTGGAGAAATGATCTGCGGTATAGTGGGTGTTGAAGATCTTGAACTCGGTGATGATGATCCCGAGCTCGAAGATGAAGAAGAAGAGGACCTCGAGCTCGAAGATGACGAAGAAGAAGATGACGAAGAAGACCTTGTCCTTGACCTTGGTGATGGGGAAGATAGAGATGATTTTGTTGGTGACTTGGGTCTTGGTGGTGGAGAAGATGGAGACCTTGGTTGCGACTCTTCCGGAATTATCAAGGACATCAGTAATGCCTGGCGGAGTATGGACGCAGGACCGGATGATGAAGAAGCAGGCGATGAAGAAGCAGGCGATGAAGAAGCTGGCGAAGATAAAACCTGGCGGAGTAGAGACGGTGCAGAAGTAGTTGGTGTAGATGATGAAGAAGCAGTAGAAGAGGTAGTAGGTGTTACAAGAGCTGGTTTTGCTACGACCATCTTCTTAGGCTTGGTCTGCTTCCTGATATGCGCCATGGTTAAACACAAACAGCAGAATGTTTTACCAGTGATGGGGAACCTCTTTTATACCCAATGTAAGTGGTGGGAGATGTAAATGGTGGGGGAGATGTAAGTGGTGGGAGTGGAGGTGATTGAGAAAGGTTATTTTAAAAGTATATTTCTTCCAATATTTGATCAAACGAAAGTTTTTCTAAGTCCCGTCAGTAGGTCAAGGTCATCTGACATAATGCCAAAGCGGGGAATAGAGCATAACATACTGCTCTATTCCCCGCTCTGTATTGGGGAAGGGGACAAAAGACAACAAACAAGAGACTGATTTTAAACAAGAGACTGATTTTAAACAAGAGACTGATTTTATATTTCACAAACGTTTCTCATGGGTGAGATAGGTGGTGTCAACCGGTTTGCATGGCCGTATTGATCTTATTGACAAGGCCGGTTTTCAGGGCCGAACCTTATTGTCAGGGGGTTAGGAAAAGGATGAGAAACAAGATACATTACTTTGAAAATAAAGACTTTACCAGCAACTATGTAAAAGAAACAAATTAATCAGTTAACGTTATTTTTACAAAAACAGCCGAGGTCGGTTTTGCAAAGGTCAACAGTATCACTGAAACCCGGTGGGACGTAGACCCAAACACCCGGCGTCAGGCTGCTGCGAACTCAAGTTTTGACCAAGGTTGTTGAGGGACCTGTAGGGCCGGGAGTACATATGTTATTAGTAAATAAAACACTTCAAACCAATACCAAACACTAACATATATATTAGACTAACTACATTACCTAGCAGCAAACTACAAGCGTTATCTAACATGCTTAAACAAACTAACTAAACATGCAAGGGCGCGGTTCTCTTAATTGCGCGTCGGGCCCAACGCACACTTAACAGACCTACGCTGCAGCAGAGTGCAACCCACTGGGACGTATATCCAAACAGCGGGCGGCAAGCTACTGCGACGAGACTGCGGACTGCTCCCGCTTATAAAGGCAAAGTGACGTCACCGAAGCGGAAGGGGGGAGGTTGAAGGGGGGGGGTGACCTTGAACATGACCCAAATCGGGCGGGGGGGGTTACGTCAAGGGGGGGGGCTCCGCCCGTGACGTCAGGGGGGGGGCTCCGCCCCGTGACGTAAGGGGGGGGGGGTTGTGTCGTCACGGTGGAAGGGGAACAGGATGTAGACCGGTCTTTAGCTTTCTACCCGTATATGGAAATGTCACGGTTACACTTGGCGACCCGCTTTGCTCCGTCTGGTACCTCATTCCAGCTTTGCCTTGCGAACTGTATACACCTCTGCGCTATGTCTTCTCCCATCACACCCGAGAAACTGCAACGTTTGAAGGAGACTTTGAAGAAGTCTTCGGAGAAAAGGAGCGGTTTCAAAAGACCTAGTTCTTTTAGGTCTTGTATACAAAGAAATTTTCGGAACCACCCACTTTACTTTGATCAACGGCCTTCGACGTCTTCTGCATCTCCGCCAACGACAACGCCTCGCCCTTCATCGTCTCGACCTTCATCGCCGCCTCCAACTGTTGAGGAAATAATGAAGAGGACGGCTACGGTGAAACTTACCGAGTTGGTAACGCCGCTGGAGTCTGTCACCGTCAAGTTTGCCCAGTTGAAATTGGACATTGAATATTTATTTGTGGGGAAGATCGGTGATGAGTACCTACTGCAACACCTCTTTGGCGGCCGTTACGTCAAGGTCCACCTTCCAAGGTCTACTCTGCCACCTCCTGAGACCGAGTGCGACTTGTTTTTGGTACGGCAGAAGGGTCAAGTAAAGTGGGTTACGAAGAAATAAAGTAAACACTGTCCACCGCTCCTTATCCACCATCTCCTTCAAACACAAACGGTCCTTTTCAGGACCACCCTAAGCATTTCAAGTTAGGGACTTGGCCTGTACATAGGCAGGAGACTGTTAGTCTCATGTTTGTGTGCAGCCCACTTTGTGAAAATTTCTAAGTCCCAAGGTCCTTGACCTTGACTTGACCTTGAACATGACCCATTTTGGGGGGGGGGTACAAAGTTTGTGCAAAGTATGTCATGTGGGTACTCAAATTACGCGGATTGATTAGACGAACAAGTTGGTGAAAACCGAATTCAAATCCGACCAAGGGTATAGCAGTAATAGCTAAAGACAACTATTTTGGAGGTCAAACCTAAATAACTTCTTTATTTACGGATTAAAATATATCAAGTGGGTATTCAAATTACGCGGATTGATCAGACAAACAAGGCGGTGCAAACAAAATTCAGATCCGACCAAGGGCATAGCAGTAATAGCTAAAAAACAGCTATTTTAGAGGTAAAACCTACATAACTTCTTTATTTACGGTTTAAAATATATCAAGTGGGTACTCAAACTACGCGGATTGGTCAGACGAACAAGTTAGTGCAAACAGACTTCAGATCCGACCAAGGGTATAGCAACTGTAGTGAAAACAACTGTTTGAAGGACAAGGGAACGTTGTGGTGGGGATAGGTGTCTATCCTACAAGCTAGCGCTACATCATTATACTTCCAGCTGTTGTCGGATGAACATCTACCTATATAGTTTGTGTTAACATTTGAACATGTCACAGGTTTACAGGAATATGAGTAAGGTGTCCTTCAGTAGCCCGCTTGCCACCACCTTCTACTTCTCCGACGATGAAGATAGAATGTCTACGCTTTTAGCGGACAATGAGCGGTTCCATCGTAGAATAGCCAAGGTTGAAACACTCTTACCCAGTTGTCTGCTGCACAAGAAGCAACACATGGAAACATGCACTAGTTTAGATCATAGTGACTGTAATATTTATACACATATAGTGTTGAGACAAATTAATTGAAGTTTTCAGTTAAGGAGCTACAGTCTTGACAGTGTAAGAGTCAGACCCTAACTAATGCGTGTACGCTAGTTAGTGCGCGATGTGAAAACTTGGTGGGGGAAGTGGTGTGGTGGGGGGAGTGATGTAGTGGGGGAAGGGACGAGTACCTAACCTACACTCAAACGCTGCATTACTATACAATCATTGGAACAGACAACACCATGAGCAGCGTTAACGACAATATTTGGGGAGATGCGGTTTGTGAGGAGGAGTTGATAGCAACTCTTGACGCTACCGAGGTTGAGCAAACTACATCTCAGCAGCCAACAAGCAACATCATAAGCCGTGGCAATAACATTATTTGGGGAGGTGTGATTAGTGAGAAGGAGTTGGTGGCAACTCTTGAGACTACCGAGGTTAATCAAGGAGCGGCGATGCAAACTATATCTCAGCAGCCTAGGACATATGAACAAGTCCTTGAGGAATATAAGAACGCGTATGATTATGCTTGCAAGAGGTGGTGTGCGCAGCCGCAATGTCCAGAGCAGGAGGATGAAATGGAAGCGGATTTTCGGCTGGTTACTAAACTAGAGGAGGAACTTCAACGTGCAGACCAGGGTTTTAACTAATGGATATTTTATCCAAAGTCTTCCTCCCCACGTCAGCTGCCATCTGCCGCGCACTTGTCACCTGCCACCTGTCGCCTGCCATCTGCCGCCTACCATCTGCTCCGCCCCACCACACTTTTACCCCCACCATTTGGTACGATTGCAACGCTAGCTTGTGAATAGTCAGTACACCTCCAGCTCTCGACTGGTGAACATCATCCTCTCTCCGCGCTCTTCACAAAATAACATTGTCATGTCACTCAAGATTCGATGTATTTATTATGACTCTATTTATCTATCAACTTCTACGGACCTGGAGGTTTTTAAAGAGGAGTTAAGACTTCTCCTAGCGAATGGCTACAGTTTATCTCTAGAACTGATCGCAACAAACAACATTGACTCTGCGCAGGGGTCAAAGTATCTACCGCCTTTCATCAGAAAACGAAGTGATGGTCGCGACTCCGGATCAACAACATCGATGACGACAAACAACGGGGAACTATTGTAAACATAAATTATTGTAAACATAACTTATTGTAAATAAAAAGAAATGTAAACATTTAAGTAATAAATGAAATAGTACTACCTCGCACTCGTATCATTCGATTGCTTCATTCGATTGTTTTCATTCGATATTTTATCGAATGAAAACTATCGAATCACAATCGGATTTTACGCGTGCGAGGTAGTACTTTTTTAAAATAACCTCCCCGTGACCTTGACCTTTAACCTTTCCCTCATTACGTCACAAAACCGCCTACGTCACTGGCTGAGGCTCAGATGACGTGTTTAATGACTCAGCGCTTCCGGTCACGTGACCGGAAGCCATAAATCACTTGGCCCAGAACCGGCAAACCCACACTACTCAGATTATAAAATACCGTTTTTAGTTCCAAACTATACCTAATAATACCGCACCTTAACTCCTTAGGGTTACTAACCAAGGAAAACCGGCTAAGCAAAATTACAAATCAGCGAGATTTCTCCACGTGGAACGAATAAAACTAAATTGTCTAGAGGCAAAGGACATACAGTTACTTCGGGAGCTTAGCTTTACTCTGATGAACCATTTTATTTTGGTGGAAGTTGTCTCCTGAAAACTTGATTTTAATTTGTAAAAATATTTATATAAATATTTAACGCTACTCATATTTTAGTAAAGGTAAAACGAACTATTTGAAGATAATCTTCCTTTATGTAATTAGTTAAGCTTGACCTTTCCACATTATTATCTTCCATTAATTTAACATATACATACATATATACTTGATACGTAGGGAAATTCCTTTCTTTGAAGTACATCCATTACCCATGCTATCAAATTTGGGTATATAACTATGTAAAAGTTATTTCATTTAGTTTCTCATCTCTTGCATTTAATGATTAATAAACAACAACCGTCCATAACAAATGACCCTGGAAATTCGTATTTCTATTAAATTAATTAGTTATAAGGATTTAAGAGTTCACGGTTTCTTTTTTCACATCCTTATTACTTTAACAGCAATATTTTTAACCACAAAATTACTTAAAATATACATCTCGTACGTTATGTACTGTACTGAAGTAATTTTAATAATAATATTAAATTTAAATAATTTTAAAAACCTAAATAAATTTCTCGATGTATACAGTAATATAAGTCATGATCATTAGACTCACCAATTATAGAATTTCATTTCACCTGGTTGGCAGAACTGGACAACAGCTGTCAATAAAGTCTGAGTTTAATTGTAATTAGCTTCATTCATTCACTAGCTAGCTGATTCACAACCCAAACTGTATACTTGTTGACATATGAGTTACCATCACAGGTGGCTAACTGCTCGTGTGGAGGTGGGGAGCTGATATCTGCTCATGTGATTGTACGGACCATCACAGGTGGCTGACTGCTCGTGTGAAGGTAGGGAGCCAATAACTGCTCGTGTGATTGTACGGACCATCACAGGTGGCTGACTGCTCGTGTGAAGGTAGGGAGCCAATAACTGCTCGTGTGATTGTACGGACCATCACAGGTGGCTGACTGCTCGTGTGAAGGTAGGGAGCCAATAACTGCTCGTGTGATTGTACGGACCATCACAGGTGGCTGACTGCTCGTGTAAAGGTAGGGAGCCAATTACTGCTCGTGTGATTGTACGGACCATCACACAATACGGTTGCCAAGTACGGTTGCCAATTTTAAAGTACGGTACGGATGTTCAAATACCAATTTAAAGTACGGTACTAATAATAGCCGGGCATTAGCCCCATAAAGTCATAATACACAAAGTAAGATTGTTCTTATTTTCATTGAGGTAGTAAAAGGTATTTTATGTTCAGGAAGGATTATTGTACCAAATTATTATCACCATTATAAAGTGGATTTATTCAAGAAGAATAAACTATGATTTGTTATTACTATGATTGTAGCAGTATTTGGTAACCATACCACCAACCGAGGGAAATTTCATATTATAGGCTACTGCAGTGTCCACAAGAACTATTAGCAATTTGAGCAAAAAGACAATAACTAAATTTAATTTGGCCCGCCTACACTCCGGTGATTGGCCTATCCAGGAGTACTGGGCAGTGTAAAATATAGAAAAATATAAAAAACGTTTAATAACTCAAACGTCCATAAACAATTTGGCTTATACTCCTAAATTTTGTAAGGCCAAGTAAGTACGTAAGTAAGTTTGTTGCTTTCTGCATGGTTAGTAAGAACAGTTTCGATACATATAAAAATTATGATGATTTTATTATATTAAAAACTAGCACTTTTTCAATATAAAATATTTGCAACTTTAATACAATTGTTGACAAATAATGTGCAAAATGATATATATATATATAGAGCTCGCCAGGTAAAAACGTCACTACCCAGATATTAGCCTCTTGAATGAGTCACTATATTCACAAGGGCAGTCATTAGCCACCTGCAGTAGTCCTGATACTCGCACGAGCAGTCATTAACCGCCTGCGATAATCCCTACACTCACACGGGCAGTCATTAGACACCTCCGATAGTCCCAATACTCACATGTGCAGTTATTGGACGTTTTTCGATAGCCCTTACCTTCACACGAGCTGTCATTAGCTACTTCGTGGAATACCTATAATTTCACGAGCGGTTATTGGTTACCAACCTTCACACGAATAGTCAGCCACTTGTGATGGTCCGTACAATCACACGAGCAGTTATTGGCTCCCTACCTTCACACGAGCAGTCAGCCACCTGTGATGGTCCGTAAAATCACACGAGCAGTTATTGGCTCCCTACCTTCACACGAGCAGTCAGCCACCTGTGATGGTCCATACAATCACACGAGCAGTTATTGGCTCCCTACCTTCACACGAGCAGTCAGTCGCCTGTCATGGTCCGTACAATCACACGAGCAGATATCAGCTCCCCACCTTCACACGAGCAGTCAGCCACCTGTGATGGTCCGTACAATCACACGAGCAGTTATTAACCGCTAACCGCTAGTGATAGTCTCAACAATCATACGAGCAGTCATTTCCTCCCTACCTTCATACGAGCAGTCAACCACCTGTCATGGTCCGTACAATCACACGAGCAGATATCAGCTCCCCACCTCCACACGAGCAGTTAGCCACCTGTGATGGTCCGTACAATAATACGAGCAATTTTTGGCTACTTACCTTCACACGAGCAGTTATTAACCGCTAGTGATAGTCTCAACAATCATACGAGCAGTCAATTCCTCCCTACCTTCACACGAGCAGTCAGCTACCTGTCATGGTCCGTACAATCACACGAGCAGATATCAGCTCCCCACCTCCACACGAGCAGTTAGCCACCTGTGATGGTCCGTACAATAATACGAGCATTTTTTGGCTACTTACCTTCACACGAGCAGTCAGCCACCTGTGATGGTCCGTACAATCACACGAGCAGTAATTAACCGCTTGTGATAGTCTCAACAATCATAAACTCCCGGGACTCGATAACTGGCTTCGCTTCCTCCTGACTCTATCAATTAGCACAACTACCATCCACGTGTCGTTTAATGGAATAACTTTACTGCAGTGCGAATGACAAGCATTTCAGTTTGAGCTCTAGTTTATGAGACATTTTAGTATATTATGAAACTTAAAAAATGTCACAACATGAAGGTTGTTTTGTTCCAACTATTCAATATAGTATTTATTGTTCTGGTAAAACTGTAGGCTTATGCTCTTTTAAATTTCTATGATTAATATTAAAATATATAATTTGTAGTTCCAGTTACAGAGAAGAGTTGATTTTGAAAGATATGAAGGATATTTTCTAAACGGTTTTAAGTAATTTAAGAATAAATAATTTGACTTACTCCGTTATTATTTTTTTTAAACATCTATAAATTAGACATAATTTATTTTAATGAAGCAAATGGTTTTTCTATTATAAATAAACCAGCTTGGATTATCGCTACACGTTCCTTATCTGGTCTAAACAGTAATAGCATTATGTACTTTGAGTATCACAATCTCAGCTAGATAAATTTTAATGTTTTCACATTTGATATTTCCTCTTATATTAATCATCAGGTTTTTTATCTCTCTCCCGGATTTGAAATAAATTGTCTTGCTGAAATTGCCTACCTTATCGAAGTTTAGGCACTGTTACAATAGATTATTCGCAGCAGTCACAAACTTACTGCAAAATTCGCTGACTAGATAAATAATATGCAATCATGATCTAAAAAGTGGGTCCTACTTACTAAAACTGCATATTTATATAGGTTTAAGGCTTGTATAGAAATTTCAAATAAAGTGCCTAGAAATTCCAGTTATGCATATCTTTCTTTAAATATATTATACCACTGAAGGTTATTTTGAGTGGATGTAAAACTATAGGTTGTAAGAAGAGCTAAACCTCCTAATCTCAGAAAGTGGCTATATTTTTGGCTTCACCACCGAGTTTAGGTTTTTATTGGGCGAGCAATTGCATTTTGGGGAGTTTAATAGTATTTATTAACAACATTGAGCTTAACTAATGTTAAAGAGGATGGATTAATAACATATCTACTCGAAATACAACGCATTGTGTGATACTTTTAGGGTTGTAAATTCACAATTATTAGAGTAATTGCTCCTGTTTGAACGGCAGACCTTACTAGTTAACCATTTCTAACAAGTCATGATTTTTGTTTTGAATACATGTACCATTGATGTATAAAATATAGATTCACATTTGTATCATCATACACATTGATTGCATCTAGTAAATGGCTAGTGTGTGTAAAAGTGTGGCGAAGCAAAATATAACGATAAACAACTTGGCAAGAAGGAAGAAATTAAATATACCTATACCTGCAACAACGAAACAGGCTTGTGTCTATGTTTTAACATTATATTTTAGCCAAATACTGGTATAAAGTGGTTAAGTATAATTAAAAAAACCTTATTCTTAATTGAGAGTAACAAATAATATATTCAGAAATGATATCCACTATTTATTGTGTACATAGACCGTAACATTTCTTAGAAAAATAATAAATCATCATTGTTCAGTTCTACAGCATTTTAATAGCATACTAAAGATACAAGTAGTTTGTTCCCTTAACAAACCTCCAACTTTCAGACAGGTGTTTAGACTTAACCCCTTGCGATATTAGGCTAATAAATTACAGCAAGTTACTACAAAAACCTCTCTTTGTTAAGAAACATAAAAACTAAAATAAATGGGAAGCTTGCCCTAAAGTGTAGCAAGTGCATTTCTTACATGATATGATTTAATAAACTAGCTTGTATCTAAGGTTAACATTCAGGGTGAATAGATTAGCTAGGGGTCAGTTATGGAATGATTTATGATACTAGCGAATAACTGTTATATTACTCAATTGTTCACTAATACTTATGCAAATGTTACTGATGACTAATACAGGGTTTAAAAGTATATTTTAGTATGTAATTAGTATGACAAGTTATGCCCTCAATCACTTAGTTTGTGCTAATTAAACATTGTATTTGTGATTAAGAAATAACTACAGGTAAATAATCAATATAATTATAAAATCATATCCGTTGAAACTGTAAAAACTAATAAGGATTTTTGTATTCCATCATTATTTTAACTCTTTCAATTATTTCGGTCCTCACATTTTTATAAAAATAATACAGTAAATAATCAATGATACCTGTGTGAGCTTCTAAAACATCATCGATTTTGAATTATTAGTATATTGCCAACCTTCTACCATAGGTAAATTTTGTATTATATCTATTAATATTTGAGGTAAAATTAACTTGTTTGTAATTTTCCTTCATAATTTTATAAGCTGTATTTAATCACAACCATATATATTATAAAATAAATGTTTGATATCTTCAGTTTGAACTAATATTGGTTAGAACTTAATTAAGGTTAGAACGAATGCATCGTCGTGGTTACCGCCAATGAGAAATGGGTAGAACCGGTTGGTAAATAACTCAACAAGAAGGGCAACTGATGAACACGCAACTCACTAGATTATTGATAAACCTCCAGGCACTGATCACACATTGCTGATTTGTCCTGGAATTGTCAATTACACTAATCTCCTCGCCTCAATTATTCAGAATTGGAACCGTCAGTGTTACTGTGAGTCAGTAAAGGAGTTAACCGAGAAGGTCAAAGGGCTTATACATAAATAATATTCACATAAGGCTATTGCAAAGTATATTAAAAAACTGATTAATAATTTATTTAGTTTCGTTTTGAGGAAGACTAAGTAACATTTAAAACCAATAGTAGATTTTGTATGGAAAGAAATATAAAAAAAACTATTACAAACTTTATAAAAACTGTATTCAAATTAGTTAAAACTATAAAGCATGTACAAATGTTAATGACGTCTCACAACATTTAAAATATATATTTACACTTATAATGCATTCACATTTCAGATAGTAACTATAAATAAAGTATGGTACAATGCTATAATTTTAGACCAGTCGCACAGATTTCTCCCTCATTGGGCTTGATGATGACCGCTGTGATTGGTCCAAATCGATAGGCTTGTGCATATTTTATATATGGTTTAACGTCAGTTATGCAAATTCAGTATAAGAGTAAATCTTATACTCTTATATGAGCAATGTTTGCTTGATTGGTTGGTTGCACGATTACCTCGAAAACGGCTCCGAGGATTTCCTTCAAATTTTGGAAATAACTAAGTTCTGGTATAAAAATATGTTCTCGACAGGTCTCATCCCCAGTAAAAACCAAATAATGTTATAAACGAAATTGAAAAGTTAAAAAAATTAACATTGGGCTTATGGAGTTTCAAATCAAAACAAATGAATTGTAACAACTGTTCATAATCAACCAGGGAACTGTCTAAGTAATACTTATGTTCTTTATGATTATTAACATGTGGTTTCCTGAGAGCATAGATTAAAAGATTTGAGTGAAGATTACATATATAGAGTAGTAAAATAAATCAAAGGAACATTGAGCTATGAATAACAAGAGTGACCTTAAAAATGTAGAAAATAGGCAAATGAGTTATACAAATCTGATTATCAGCAGGGGGAAGTGCTGAAATATTACTCCGTCACCTAAACAAACTGACTGACCTTCCTCCGAGCAAAGATCGGCCCCCCAGGCACTATGTTTTTAAGTGTTTTAATATGTCCTTTATTACATCTCGCATTAATTTAATTAAACCATTGATGGACACAGGACGGATAAAACTAATGGCTATCATAATTTATTTTACATTCAACATAGTTACCTTTTGAAGTGCGGGCTACAAACTTAACAAAAAAAAAGGAACTGTATGTTTACAGTACAATCAAAATTGTTTAGCAGTTTTCAGGTTAGATAAAATGTGAACATTTCATGCCCGGCAGTAATGTAAACATTCTGCGGGGGGCAAAGTATTACCATTGTTGGTTTCCTGGGGTTTCTCCACCTGGGGCTATGTTTTATTCATTGGACTATAACCAGTTTACAATGGTTATGCTTCCATGCTGTTTTGGATATACCTCACTACACGAGCCAACAAACACAAAATGGCAATGGCAAAACAAACACAAATCTGTACGATGTTTGTACAAAAGTTGGTGTAATTTATATTGTAAATAAAAGTTAAAGTAACAATTTTTGTTTGACTAAAAGAATAGTATATATATTTAGATCAATATCAACCTCTAACCAGAGTAAAGTGTTTGTAAAGTATATTCTATTTGGTATAACATGTGTATTATATGTGTATCAATCACCGGTGATGATGGGCTATACATTTGTTCTTTAAGAATAATTTTTACCACAGAAGAAATTAAACAAAAATTTCCTCATAACCACGTTTGGTTCTGTGATATATATAATGTCAAAAACCATTGCTCAAAAATTAATTCGTTTTGTAATTTTTATTATTTGGATTTAAGTGGTCTATACAAACCCGTAACCCATTTTAGCGAATTTCCCCTGTAGGGAAGAAGCTATTACCGTAGGTCTCATGGTAAGACTTAAGCCTGAGACCATGATAACTTTTCATTTTGAGGTCCCCAGATGCCAAAAACCTCATTCGTTCGAATTTTTATATATGTATATATATATATATATATATATATATGTGTGTGTGTGTGTGTGTGTGTGTGTGTGTGTCCGTAAGCACGATAACTCTCGTAAAAAAGGTCCGATCTTAATGAAATTTGGTAAAAATGTGTTAAGCACCATTTATTTGAACGAGTTCGATAACCAGACGAATCGCATCATCCGAAGGGGGGTTTTTTGGGGGTTTTGTACCCCAAAAATGGGTTTTTTGGGGTTTCCACATGTAATTTTTACTTAAATCAAATTTTAATTTTTACCATTGAATTCAGCATAAAAAATAAATAATTTGGTATTTTGATCATTGCTCTACGTCAATTGGTTACTGAGATATTGGAAGTGCTAAACACAGTACGTTGTCTAATGCTATTCTTATGGAGAAAAAGAAAAATTGTATATCTCGCTTATTTATGAACATAAACTGACGAAATTTGGTATATGGCTTCATCTGGTTGTGGTTCATGGTTGTTTGCACAAAAAAACAATTTTTCGTCTATGGTTCCCGTAGCAGCAAACCTAGGTACCTGGTCCCCATGTTATTCTTATGGAAAATAATTAAAATGTTATATATCGCTTAATTATGAATGTATTTGGATGAAACTTGGTATGTGACTTCACTAGGATAATTTCTATTGATATTTGTATCAAAACCTAATATTTTGTGTTCCTTGTTGCAGCAAACCTGCGTACTCATCCCCAATGTTATTCTTATGGAGAATAATTAATATTTTAAATATTGCTTGTTTGTGAATACATTTCTTATGAATCCTGTTAAGTGTTTTAATGTGTTATTTTATATATTCATTGAAAATTCGCTGAGTATGCAGGTTTGCTGCGACGGGGGTATTTTCAGCTAGCAATAGGACTGGGTTTTAAACAATAAGCTATGTAATATCTTAATTAGTAATAGCTAATAATAGGTCATACTTAAGGCATACTTAACAAAAACATGATGTTAGTTTTACATAGAGTCAAGTAACACAATATTTGTTTATCTAGAGGTTCCAAATACGGAAAGCTGGTGAAAATTGGAGGAAAACCAGAGAAATGCTCATAAGTGGAATGAATAAATTAAGTAATGGTAGAGGAAATTGATATAATTTACTTAACTTTAGAGGAATGGAATGCTCTTGGAATCATTTTACTTTTGTAGAAAATATCCCCTGAAGCTATAAAATATATGAATACATCTAAGTATAATAGTGGCTAGCAATAAAGCATTTAGCGTTACATCAAGGTTTATTGTTTCTTGGATATTGTATCTATTGGTTTTAATTTGTATTTACAGGTATTTGTTTGACAACATATTTTGTCAGGTAAAATTAATTATAAGGTCAATACTGAAAGATCAGAGTAAAAATAAATAAATAATAAACATAAACCATAGTAGTATTAATTTGTTATGCTATCGGTTTTATTTTGTTAAAAGAATCAAATAAAAAAAACAGTAGCACATTTTTGTAATTACGCTAAAATAAATTGCCACGTCAGAATAAAAGTGACAATGTAAACGCTTTGCAAAATGTGTATGTGAAATAATAAAAGATATTGTAATTACTTGAGCTGAACCTAACAAAAATCGTTAATGTAAATATATGAAATAAAAAAAATTAGTATATCGTTTTTGTAGGAAAATGTTAAACTATTTTTAAAAAGTGTTTTAAAATAATTGATTATTCAGGTTATTCAGGACAAATTAGTAAAAATAATTTGTCTTCTACTAACAAATAGTATTAATAAATGCTTATGACTTTACTTATGGATTGTTTCACTATAAGCTGCTATAATGTAGTAAATTGAAAGCTATATGATTTAATAATTTGTGGCAAAAGGTTAAATTTTCAATTTATCAACCGATTGTTCCATCGTTGCACACAATTCCCCAGAATTAGGTCACGTATCATTTGCCAACGATATCCGTTAGTAACAAATGAGCTCGTCATTTTTGATTGATGATGTTATAACGAGTAACATCGTTTCCATCCTTTAAAGCGTTTGTTTTGCAAATCATTTAAAGTATTCAAATATTTTCAAACTCCTAGCATGTTTAAAATTTGTATTACGTTACAAAAAGCTATAATCAAATGACTACAGTGATTTTTTAAACTGATATAATGTTCTGCTTTCTACGTAAAACATCAAGTTAGTTATTTAAAAGAATATGCTTTCTAAATCATATTTTTTTAAACGATGATTTCATAAATTAAAGAGTTTAAAAATATGTTTTGTTTACATATTTAGGTTAAGAAAATAAAACATCCTATTGGTTAAATTCAGATAGTAACTGAATGAACAAGTTTTATTTTATTTGTATTTATATAAATACATTTTTACATTTTTACAACAACAACAAAAACAGCTGACAAGGTTTTATAAAACTATTTAACTATGATTATAGCTATTTCAAAAAAACGTTGTAATGTAACAGTATGATAGATTTATGTGATAGATCTTCGTAAATGTTTTCTTAATAAAAGTAATGACAAGTTTCAATATACATTTATAAAATTAAAGAATGTTTGTTGATAGATTGTAAAAAAATATTATGTATTTAAACAATTTCCCACAAACTTATTTGGAAAATTGTTGTAAGTGCAAATTTTGTCTAAAAGCAGATTTTGCTCTCCAGTACAGAGTTAAAAGGTCCATTTAGTTCTAAGTAATCCCATGTGAGTAATAAATATACCACTCACAAAGTTACAGGAAATGCATCACCATATTGGCGGCACCGGGGGATCTCCTGAATCGATAAGTGAACATAAAAAATATTTATTTCTATCCATTTGCAGTATTTTCCATACAAAACTACATCGTAATGAATTATTAATTTTAGAATAAGTATGACATAGTAATCTTTACATATTTGTATTGAAGTACTGCCTGGTTTAAGCACTAAGACCAACATCGTAGCAGAATTCATAACCCCAACAAATTAAAAATATTTAATACAATTTTTTTAGTTAAACACATTAAACATGGTTTGTTTTAGTTGTTTGGTGAGATATTTTTCTATATATTTGTCCTGTTTTCAGCATTCTTTACATGAATTAAAACTGATGATATCCTTGTCAACATTAATTGAAACCGGGTAGGTTAGGAAGCCTTAAAAACGTTTACGCTGTAAACATTTGATAGAATTAGCAAGTTTATTTAGATTTTATGACATGTAATTCACATTTGAAAAATACAAATTTATTCTCAGAGACCAAGGTGCGTTGTTATATTTAAGTTGTATTTGTAAAGCTATAAATGCCCCTTGACTGGGCTAAAACAGCCTTCGGATTGATGAAAGTGCCATATTATTGTTCTCATACTTTTATAAAGATTACATTACCATCTAGTCTAATTTTACAATTAAATTTTAATTATGTCTTCATCAAATAATGCAATCAACAATATATACTATCTGAATTATATCGATAAAAATAGTTTTAACAGAAGAAAATTCGTACCAATACTGACTTTTTCATAGTAAAATTATTAATGAAACAAATAAGGTTAAAAAGTAAAGTAAAACTTATTAAACTGACCAAACACTAATAGTCCTCAGTTCAATGTCACATCCAACTTAATGATACATAAACAAACATTCACAAACTTCTCATGATTGTGCTTATGGTACAATTCACTATTGCTTTGTAAGAAAAATAAAAAGGGGAAATTACAGTATAGAGTTTATATTATACAAAAGTGTAGTGACATTACGGAGGGTATATATATATATATATATATTTATAAATACAAAATACGTTTACATACAACCTTAAGTAAAAATCCTGTACATAAGCATCCTACATGAAAGTCTACATGGAAGCTTACATAAAAGGGCTACCTTTTACTCGGCTTTGCTAAACGTAATTACGTTTTACATGCAAAAGCCTCCTTAAATTTCCAACATAGGAAATGCGGTTTGAGAACGTGTTTGGCCTGACAACATAACTTAATGGAATGTACGCTCGCCTCTCTAATAATATTCTTACATTTAAAATGTGAAAGTTAATGCAGACGTTAGAGTACGTGTGTGTTGTACTCTTGAACTTTATTCATGCAATAAAATATATAAATAAATACAAAATAGAAATATGACAAAATATATTTATGGCAAAATATATAAACCACAAAGGCGAATGTTCATACAATAATTCAGTAGCCTGTTTAGAGATATTAAAATAACTCTATGTAGCTCATAGTCGTAGTTTCCAAATCCATATCAAGCATCTTTTAGCGAATTTCCCCTATAGGGAAGAAGCTATTACCGTAGGTCTCATGGTAAGACTTAAGCCCGAGACCATGATAACTTTTCATTTTGAGGTCCCCAGATGCCAAAAACACCATTCGTTCAAATTTATATATATGTATATATATATATTTATATATATATATGTGTGTCCGTAAGCACGATAACTCTCGTAAAAAAGGTCCGATCTTAATGAAATTTGGTACAAATGTGTAAAGTACCATTTATTTGAACGAGTTCGAAAACCAGATGAATCGCACCATCCGAAGGGGGGTTTTGGGGGGGTTTTGTACCCCAAAAATGTGTTTTTTGGGGTTTTCACATGTAATTTTAATTTAAATCAAATTTTAATTTATACCATTGAATTCAGCTTAAAAACAAACAATTTGGTATTTTGATCATTGCTCTACGTCAATTAGTTACTGAGATATTGAAAGTGCTAAACACAGTACGTTGTCTAATGTTATTCTTATGGAGAAAAAGAAAAAATGTATATCTCGCTTATTTATGAACATAAACTGGCGAAATTTGGTATATGGCTTAATCTGGTTGTGGTTTATTGTTTTTTGCACAAAAAACAATTTTTCGCCTATGGTTCCTGTAGCAGCAAACCTAGGTACTTGGTCCCCATGTTATTCTTATGGAAAATACTTTAAATGTTATATATCGCTTATTTATGAATGTATATGGATGAAACTTGGTATGTGACTTCACTAACATGAGTTCTATTGATATTTGCATAAAAACCCATTATTTTGTGTGCCTTGTTGCAGCAAACCTGCGTACTCATCCCCAATGTTATTCTTATGGAGAATAATTAGTATTATAAATATTGCTTGTTTGTGAATACATTTCTTATGAATCCTGTGAAGTGGTTTAATGTGTTATGTTATATATTCATTGGAAATTCGCTGAGTATGCAGGTTTGCTGCAACGGGGGTATTTTAAAAACTCTTACACACCTAATTTCATTGTAAATTGATTCTGGAAAAAGTTAATAACTGTGTTTTTAGTACATATTTGAAGCGCCACTTCAAGTAAGTTATTTTTACCTTGCCAAAGTGCAAGGCATAGGTTTTTTATGGTTAATTGCATTTTATGTTCGAAAAAACTGCAATTTAACGTAGTTTGAATTAATTTGATTTTTCGGTTTGATTTATAGTTCATTACAATGAGCAAGAAATATGCAAGATATTTACGAGAAAATTATTGGAAATTTGATTTTAATTATTGTTTGTTTTACTTAACTTTAATTGATATACTTCATACATTGATATAATTTAGTAGCTAAACAAATTAAATTAACCAATTATTAATGTTTTTGTAACTCCTAAATTTAGTTAAATGTCTTTAGTGTCCATAAAGATTGGGGTTGAATAAAGGTAAGATTATGTACAATAATACAATATCAGTTTTTTCAGGTCCCACTTCTTTATTCATTAAGGGCGTCGCTGGAAACTTTTAATATTTGGTAATTTATACATTTTGATCTTTTAAAGTTGAAGGCCCACGAATCAGTTTGAAATAGTATACTGATTTGTATTTTAAATATAAATAAAATAGTTAATATTTGCACTTTGTTATCTTTGTTTTGTTAGGTTAAGACTCTATGTTGAATCATTGTTGTTAGTGAATTTCCTTTGGAAAGTGAACTATTAGCATGACCCGCACGGTGAAACTTAAGCCCGGGACCACCATAGAAGTTCCTAACGTGACCCCCTGAACACGTTTTGGGGGGTCGTTCAAAATTTTATATATATATATAAATATAAAATTTATTCTAGGCTTTTCTAGTGTAAAACCCCCATAAGACAACGTACTGTGTTTAGCCGATACACATTTTCTTTAATAACTCGGTAAATATTTACACTAGAATGACGAGATAGGGCTTAAAACTTTCGCCTCTCTAATCCCCATCTTTTTACATCCATTAGGTTTACATATGGGGCTTTTCTGACCCTTTTTGGGCCCAAAAACTCAAAATTTGAAAGATTAATCCCCAAAAAATGGGTTTAGAGTTTTCCGATTGTTTTGCCCAACGAACTTGTCCAATAGATTATAGAAAGGAATGTCCCTACAAAATTTGAAGTAAATCCGACAAAAAATGCGACCGCTAGAGTGCATACACACATATATATATATATATATGTCTATATATATATACACATATATATACATATATATGTCTATATATATATATACACATATATATACATATATATATATGTATGTATATATGTATATATATATATATATATAGACATATATATATATATATGTGTGTATGCACTCTAGCGGTCGCATTTTTTGTCGGATTTACTTCAAATTTTGTAGGGACATTCCTTTCTATAATCTATTGGACAAGTTCGTTGGGCAAAACAATCGGAAAACTCTAAACCCATTTTTTGGGGATTAATCTTTCACATTTTGAGTTTTTGGGCCCAAAAAGGGTCAGAAAAGCCCCATATGTAAACCTAATGGATGTAAAAAGATGGGGATTAGAGAGGCGAAAGTTTTAAGCCCTATCTCGTCATTCTAGTGTAAATATTTACCGAGTTATTAAAGAAAATGTGTATCGGCTAAACACAGTACGTTGTCTTATGGGGGTTTTACACTAGAAAAGCCTGTCATTCCTTTGTTAAAGTACTTGTATTATATCCCCAGCAACCTCACGCCTACTTTTAAGCCTGTCTGGACCTTCTCCTAACCTTATAATGCGCAAAATTGTATTCCCAGCTTTGCAAGTAAATGAAACCAGGAGTATCAGAACAGCCAAAAAATCAATGTTTTCAGATTTCAATAAAAATTGGACAAATGTATGTTTTTACACTGATTTTGAGTTTAAAAAGTTTTTATGTGGAAATTCACTTCCCTCACGTCAGCGTGCTGCGTGCGAACTCGTTTATTGATTTGTTATTTATTTATGTAATAAGTGAATTCTATGTTATGTTATGAGCTTGAATAGAAATAAATACTTTCTTTCTTTATTTTCTAATAAAATGGATGAAAATGCACCCTAATGAATATTTAACAGTAGTTAGTAAGTTCTTAAACAATCATATGAATATTTACAGTTTTATGGAGTAAATTTGAAATACCTCTTATTTAGATTTAAAATTTTATGAAAAATAGAGAAAGATTTGTTAGTACTGTAGAGTATTATAATCATAATCTTTTTATTGTATTTACCAATCAACATTTGGTACCTAGTAGCCTATTTGACCTGGTATTAGTTTTACAAAATTCCCATTAATGATTTTTCTTTTTTTAAATTGCAAAATTGCATTGTGAGTAAATATGAGACCAACCCGTATTGATGTAACATATATTTTGTATGATTTACGTAAATCAAATGACTTACTAAAACAAAACATTTTTAAATCAGGTGATTTTATTACTATTATAATTTATATTTTTAGAGCTCTCAAGTAAAGGGTAACAACGAAGGCTTACCCTTCCTACTCTGATCATCCATGTTCGCAGACTCGAGAATGAGGAAATTAATAAAACGAAAACTTGACCAAAGTTTACCATTCATTCCTTAGTTAGCACATTTAATTAATTGTTCTTAAGTGTATTTGGTTAAATTGGTTTTAATAAATAGTTGTGGTTAAATATTGATATGCGATTGACGTTTCACAAATTTAAATCGAAATCGTTGAAGAAATTGTACTGACAAATTAATATCTAGAAATTTATATTTTGAATCAAAAATACCTGTTACGATTAGATATCACTTTGGGACTTCAAATACTGGATACCACTTGTCGCACGGTCTTTGCTAGTTTAAATTCTGTTATAATTGTGTGGTAAGTGTGCGGATATAAACAACTGACAACTTTTGTATGGTAGTTTACGTATAATTTATTTAATAAAGCAACAATAACTTTTAAGGTAGTGTAAAAAAACTTGCAGCTAAGCAATACTGTTCACAAAATGTTGCACAGTTTCTGAAAATAGAACAAACGAACACAAACTACAAAGAGCTTACTAGTTGAATTTTAATAGAATAAATTAAGCCATGGATGCAACACTGAACAAAGCAAAAACTCGTCGAATGCAACTAGCTAGGGTATCGAGGGTGGCTAGGAATAGAAAGTTTAACTGTATTATTAAACTTTCAATGATCCTGTTTCAACTCTAGTAATTACATTCGTCAACTCTATTATTCATGTATGTTTATTGTTAGAGTAA
Organism: Allygus modestus; assembly: GCA_963675035.1. Lineage (NCBI taxonomy): Eukaryota > Metazoa > Arthropoda > Insecta > Hemiptera > Cicadellidae > Allygus > Allygus modestus. The sequence goes on along the minus strand of OY776112.1, from coordinate 480,819,684 downwards.
CATGTTTGTAAACTTATGAAACTAAGTACACTTAATACATATTTGCTTTGTTTAGTTTATTGATTAATTTTAAGCCAATGTACTTTATTTAACTTTGTTCCAAAGCCTTTCATTGATGGGATGAAATTTATTTAAATGCTTGATAGTGTCAGTTTTCACCATTGGTTTTCTTTTATGCTATACAAAAATAATATAAACTGTTATTATCCTACAATGTTTAATTTGGAATATTGACTATAAGTAGAACAAAAATATATCTTAAACGTTAAACTAAAACACTGCATTGATTTAACTTTTCCCTAATTTATCAATTCCCGTCAATCTCTCTCAAAACCCCTGACCTATACGTGGGTGTTTGATAATCCTATTAAATAATAAACTCATACCCCAGATCTTTAACTGTTTCCCCTGAAGACTTTTTTATTGAAATTTTAATGTCATAATGCAAAATAATATAAGTCGTTAAAATTATATTATATTGCATTTCTTTCACTGGTCCTTCGTCATGTAGGACAGACGAAAAGGTTTCTCAGGTTCATGATAATATTAAATTATTACATCAGTCCTAGAAAGATAATTTATCACGAGACAATATTATTGAACACGTATTAAATATCCTCTAAAATATAAAACTTGTTTCCTATCTAGTCAATTGCGTAGGGTTGCGGTTTGATGTTATTAGTTGGAACACAGCTTATAACTTTAACAGTCACTTATTTTGATACTTGCAAAACATTAATATAACAAATCATAAAACCATGATATTGACCTTACTTAAATTTATATATGTTTTGAAGAATTAAGTAATTTTTATAAAATACGTGATTCCAAAATAGTTTTAATACATTCCAAAACTTGAACATATGTTCCCTATGTGTTATTATTTGCATTTATGTAGCTGATAAATATGAAAGTATCTCAGTGCTGCAATATTAACGTTCAAGGGAAAAATAAATCACTTAAAAATGAAAATAATTATTATGGTTTTAATTTCTGAAATTTACATTGTCTTTTTATCTTTTATCCTGCTAGGGTTTCAAATGTATGACATGCTAATGTACTAGGTATACGAAAAATAAATAAATTTAAAACTATTATTATGTTACAAAGATATCATGTTTTTTTTCGTTCCGAAGCCAATTTGTGTTAACCCTTCTCTTATGTAAATATCCGATATTTATCTCTTGGTATATGCCACGTGGTTGGCGATTTCAAGAAATAACACAACGTATATATCTCCAGTGTATAAACCCGGCTAATGCTAACGGATTAAGTGACTCAAATGAATTATGCGTTTATGTTAAAGGTATTTCTGAGTAAATATTTGGAGTAATTTATGATTAATTTGATCAAAACTTGTTGTGTAAAAAGGTTTTACACAAAAGTACTGTGGATTTTCATTTTGACAAATACAAATATTATTATCATTAGTTGTGGCTATTAAAGATATTACAATGTTTATGAAAGTTTCTATGTATTAATTTTGTTACCGATATATGCTTTAGGTAAATTAATTATCTAAAAGGTACCACACATAGTTAATAGCTTAATAGCACAGTTAATACCACACATAGTTAAAGAAGTAAGTTTACTTCTTTCGTTTGAGAACATTCTAAATAGCAGATAACGTAAATTTGTATATGCGTGTTTAAATGAACTCATAGGATACATTGTGTGCATCAGCGAGAGGACATAAGTTAATCTCGTGTTAACATTTTCAGCGTTATTTTCATAATACCAAGTAAATATTTGATTGATTTTGAATTGATAAACTAAAAATGCAAGACACCGAAAAAACTGTATTCTTGTTTCTTATAAGATATAAGACATAAAATATTTATTGATCTTTTTGGCATACAATTCATCCATAAGCAAGTCAAATACATACAACACATGTTGTGTTGGGTGTGTTGTCACTGAAACATGCAATATGAGACACATGCAATGTTCACGCAAACTTGACATAAAATTAAATAAATTAAAAGTAATCTCACTAGCAAGTCAACAATTAGGCCCTATTTTATAAAAAAAACTGCAGCTAAAATGATATCACAGTTATACAGGCATGGTAAAGTTGCATGGACTGAAATAAATATAATCGCAGATAATAATAAAAAAACGAGTTCGTATGCAGCACGCTGACATGAAGTGAATTTCCACATAAAAAAATTTAAAACTCAAAATCAGTGTAAAACATACATTTAATCCAATTTTTATTGAAATCTGAAAACATTGATTTTTTGGCTGTTCTGATGCTTCTGGTTTCATAAAACCCAACTCTGTTTCTTCAATTTCCACGCCCGCCGCTTCTCCCGCACCAAGAGAGATCCCATTTTCCTTAACAACGTCCGTCTCCCCCTCAAAATATCCTGCACCTACCTAGGTGTCACCCTTGACTCCCGACTTTCCTTCGTCTCTCATCTCCGCGAAGCCAAAAAGAGAGCTACCACCCGCCTCCGTGCCCTCCGTATCCTCAACCACCGCAGCCGTGGCTGCTCCAAACCCACTCTTGCCCGCCTCTACTCCTCAGTCATCTGCCCTGTTTTAACCTACGCCCACCCGATCCTTCTATCCGCCCGAACAGCTTCCTTTCAAGCTTCGAGGCCACTGAGAGACGCGCCCTCCGCCTTGCCTCCCACCTCCCACCCTGGGCCCGTAACCACACGGATTACGAGGCCCACTCAATCCCCAGACTCAAAGACTTCCTCCACCACCTCAACATCACCTACCTCGAGAAAGCCCGCACCTCCGACATCCTCCAACCTTACTTCCAACCCTACTTCACTGACCGCCCCAGCCTCACGATCCACCACCTTTCCGACCTAGACCAGCAGCCCGAACCATAACCCCCACCACTAAACCCCATGTAAACCTCGCCTAGCTCCCACTCCTGACCACTGTGACAGGCACTCGTTATAAAACAAAAAAAAGTCCTGTCGCAGTGTGTTCATCTCTCCTCCCCCCAAACCATCCCCGGGCCACTGTAGCAGGCAAAAAAAAGTCCTGTTGCAGTGTGTTCACCTCCAACCCCAAACCATTCCCTGGCCACTGTAGCAGGCAACGAAAAAAAATAATAAAAACGTCCTGTTGCAGGGTGTCAATCTCCCCCTCACCGACCAACCCTATCCGACGGCTGAAGAGGGCCCAAGCGCCCTAAAGCAGCGTCAGTGGGCCAGGGACTTTCCCGCCCACTGGAACCTCACAAAAACAACAACTGCAATGGTGGGAATACAATTTTGCTCATTATAAGGTTAGGAGAAGGTCCAGTCAGGCTTGAAAGTAGGCGTGAGGTTGCTGGGGATGATAAAAGTACACCAACAAATGAATAACAGGCTTTTCTAATGTAAAACCCCCATAAGACAACGTACTGTGTATGGTGAGTACACATTTCATTCTATAACTTGGTAAATAGTTATGCTAGAATAACAGGAGAGGGCTTACAAGTTTCGCCACACTAATTCCTATCTTTATACATGGATTAATTTTACATCCGGGGCTTTTATGACCCTTTTTGGGCCCAAAAACTCAAAATTTGAAAGATTAATCCCCAAAAAAGGGGTTTAGAGTTTTCCGATTGTTTTGCCCAACGAACTTGTCCAAATGATTACAGAAAATAACGTCCCTACCAAGATTGAAGTAAATCGGACAAAAATGTGACCGCTAGAGTGCATACACTTATATATATATATATATATATATATATATATATATATATATATATATATATATATATATATATACATATATACAATTTTGAACGACCCCCCAAAACGTGTTCAGGGGGTCATGTTAGGAACTTCTATTGTGGTCCCGGGCTTAAGTTTCACCGTGCGGGTCATGCTAATAGTTCACTTTCCAAAGGAAATTCACTAATAAAAAACCTATATACAAAGTTTAACAGTGGTACAGGTTTTACATCAAACAGTTTGGAAAAATAATCATCCTTCTTTTACATATATTATTTTAAGATTATATGTTCCCTTCATATTTTTTTGGGAAGCTGGTGTGTAGTTTATGATTAATCACAATGTTAGGAAATGTTGATAGATATCCTGCTATAACCATCTATATAAATGGAATTAGTTAAACTAAAACGATTACAACGTATTATAAAACAAATTTTTTATTTGCATATTACGTGTTGTTATTATTAATGGGATGTAATAAAAGGCGTCTTAAAAATATATTTACACTTATACTATATTCACATAACAGACCGCAAACATAAATAACAGATGGTACAAGACTATCATTTTGAACAGTCACACTGGTCATCATCAGGTCAACAAGAGAAATTACAGAACCGAAATGGCGTCCCTGCATATACCCTATTGGTTACCGGAAGTTCCGGATACAAGTTCCTAAATGTGCCACCCCAGTCGAAGTTAACTTGTTCATTTATCATTTTATCTCTATCTTTAAATTTTTCCTTAAATATAAACAATTCTTCCCATGCGTTAATTTCACTTCCTTTTTTACAATTCTTCAGGGTGCTGAGGTTTTCTTCTATTTTCCTTATGGTGTGGTCATTCTCTAAAAGATGTTTAGCTACGTTTGATCTTTCCAGTTTTCCGTTCGTCCAAGCTGATACATGGTTCGAAAATCTTTTAACAAAATTAACAGTTTGACCAATATAAAGTTATCAGAGTTGTTACAATTAATTTTGTAAATGCCGGGAATGTCGGATTTGTTACAATATTCTATCTTAGTATTTAGTATTTTGTTCAAGGTGCTTTGCGTTCTGAAGGCTATATTAAGTCCGTGTTTCTTGAATCCATTACCGAACTTTTGTATTTTAGTTCCTGTGAAGCTGAACGTTGCTAAATTGCTTGATGCTTCTTTTCTTCCGTCTATTTTATTTGATTTATTTAATTAAAGGCAGAGCCTTTTTTACATGCAATACCAATGTACATTCTCTGCCTTAGATGTTCAACAAAACCTAGAAGTTCTCGACTCGAACAAGGAACCTGGGCCAGATGGAATGCCTCCTGCTGTACTCAAACACTGTTCTGCCGTTCTCGCCCCTCACCTTACAATCCTTGATAGAAAACTTATCGCAGAAGGTATATTTCCCTCTGGCCTTAAACAGAGCTACGTGGTCACTATCTAAAAGTCTGGCAATATATGTAATGTGAGCAATTATAGACCGATAGCCATACAGCCTGTACTCGCAAGAATTTGTGAAAGTCTTGTCCTTGACTGCTTGCAGTTCCAACTTAAGAATGTAAATGCTCCTGATCAACATGGTTTCCTTCGTGGTCGGCCATTCACCACTAACCTTCTAGTGTTTCATCATGTCTACTTTCATCGAATCTTCCCAAGTGGATTAAATATACTTTGGCAAGGCATTCGATAAGATAAACCACAAATTGTTGATATAAAAACTTGAAGGATATGGCATTTGTGGACCGCTCCTTCAATGGACGAGAAGCTACTTGGACGGAGGGTTTTCCTACTCTTTCCCTGCTATGTTTGGAGTTCCCCAATGTAGTCATTTGAGCGCCTTGCTGTTCAGCTTATTTATTAACGATATAAGTGAGGCAATGGATTCAAAATTCCTTCTCTTTGCCGATGATGCCAAATTGCTCAACAGAATAAACTGCTCCAGAGATCAAGATGTACTCCAGCAATCGCTCGAAAACATATAAAACTGGGGTTTAACCAACGAAATGGATCTTAATGTCTCAAAATGTCACACAATTTCTTTCAGTCGTAGCACCATAACCTATACCTACGACTACACTATCAACGGTACTAGTCTTGAGATGGTTAATACAGTCAGAGACTTGGGCGTCATCACAACTTTTTCACTTAATCCCTATGACCATCTAGTAAATATATCCTCACGAGCCTCCTCACTTCTTGGGTTCATTTTAGCGAATTTCCCCTATAGGGAAGAAGCTATTACCGTAGTCGGCATGGTAAGACCTAGGCCCGGGACCATGATAACTTTTCGTTTTGAGGTCCCCAGACCCCAAAAACACCATTCGTTCGAAACTGTATATATATATATATGTGTATATATATATGTATATATATATATATATATATATATATATATATATATATATATATATACATACAAGACCCAAGCATATAAGGGTCTTCTTATATTTTTTAATTTGACAATATAATACAACAACAACAACAACAACAACAACAACAACAACAAAATACCCCCGTCGCAGCAAACCTGCGTACTCAGCGAATTTCCAATGCATAATATATGTCTTAATACCATATAAAGCCGCATACCAAGTTTTATAAAAATATATTCATATATAAGCGATATATACAATTTTAATTATTCTCCATAAGAATAACATGGGAGATGAGTAAGCAGGTTTGCTGCAACAAGGAACTAAAAAATGGGTTTTTATGCAAATATCATTATAACTCAACAAGGTGAAGCCACATAGCAAGTTGTATTAATTTATGTTCATAATTAAGGGAGTCATTACATTTTACTTATTCTCCATAAGAATAACATGGGGGCTGAGTACGCAGGTTCGCTGCTACGGGGATAATCAACAAAAAATCAATTTTTTGTGCAAATATCAATATACCAGTACTACGTGACCCCACGTGCCAAGTTTCATCAATATACATTCATTAATAATGGAGATATCAAATTTTATTTATTCTCCATAAGGATAACATTGGACAACGTACTGTGTTTAGCACTTTGAATATCTCTGCAACGGTTGGACGTAGAATCACAATTTAAACACCAAAATGATTGTTTTGTGGAGCTGAATTGATTGGTAAAAGCAAATGTGAAGTTTACATCAAAATTAACTTAGGAAAAGCCAAAAACATTTTTCCCATAAGATTAACATAGGAGATTTTATGAGCAGGTTTTTTTGTATTTTCTCCGCAACCACTTAACCTAGCTTAATAATTCAAAATACCATATTATTTGTTTTTTTAAGCTCTATAACATGGTCTAAACCAAAATTAAGTGTTTTACAAATTTTAGGGTAAAAAATGCAAAAAACTGATTTTTGGAAAATTTAAAACCCCCATAAACCCCCCTTCCCATGGCCCGATTTTTCTGGTTTTCGAACTTAAAGTCATGAATGTCACTTTACACATTTGAGCCAAATTTCATCGAAATCGGACGTTTTTCCTCAAGTTATCGCATTCACGGACACATATATAGATATATATATATACATATATATAAATTTGAACGAATCGTGTTTTAGTCATCTGGGGACCTAAAAAAAAAAATTTGTCATGGTCTCGGGCTTAAATCTTACCATGAGACCTACGGTAATAGCTTCTTCCCTATAGGGGAAATTCGCTAATTCCCTATAGGGGAAATTCGCTAAAACTACTGAGAAGGTTTTATAAAACTATTTAACTATGAATTTATGTAATTATGTAATTAACTGTTTGAATATTTAATGTAACAGTGTGATACATTTATGTGATAGATCTTGTATACTATATATATATATATATATATATATATATATATATATATATATATATATATATATATATATATATATATATATATGTGTGTGTGTGTGTGTGTCCGTGAGCACGATAACTCTCGTAAAAATTATCCGATTTTGATGAAATTTGGTATAAACGTGTAAAGCAACATTTATGACTTTAAGTTCGAAAACCAGCCAGATCGCTCTATCCAAAGGGGTATTTTGGGGGGAGTTTTGTACCCCAAAAATGGGGTTTTTCGAATTTTTTACATATAATTTTGGAAATAGTCAAATTTTAGTTTTTTCCATTGGATTCAGCTTAAAAAAGACACAATTTGGTATTTTGATCATTTCTATACGTCAGTTGGTTACCAAGATATTGAAAGTGCTAAACACAGTACGTTGTCTAATGTTATTCTTATGGAGGAAAATACAAATTTTATATATCGCTTATTTATGAACGTATACTGACGAAACTTGGTATACGGCTTCATCTGGTTGTGGACCATTGATATTTGCTCAAAAAAAATATTTTTTACCAAAGGCTCTCGTAGCAGCAAACCTGCGTACTCAGCCCCATGTTATTCTTATGGAGAATACGTAACGTGTTATCTCCCTTCATTATGAAAATAAATTTATCAAATTGGTATGCGGCTTTACTTACATGAGTTATATTGATATTTGTATAAAACCCCATTTTTTGTGTTCCTTGCTTCAGCAAACCTGCATACTCAGCCGCCATGTTATTCTTATGGAGAATAATTAAAATGTCATAAATCGTTTATTTATGAATGTATATTGATGAAACTTGGTATGTGGCTTTATGTGGTATTAAGACACATATATATGCATTGAAAATTCGCTGAGTACGTAGGTTTGCTGCTACGGGGGTATTTAATACTACGAGGATTTTTGTTTGTTTGTTTATTTGTTTCCCAACTGCCATTAATTACAATAATAACTTAGATTAATACTAAATACAAACTGAGAACAACATTTTACATGCAGATCATAGTGACCTTACTAATATTTGATATATTCTATGTTTTTAAGCATTAAGTAATTGTTATATAATACGTGATTCCGAAATATTTTTAATACTTCGTTCAACTTTTAATGTTTCGTTCAACTTTTAGACTTGTTATTTTGTACAAATCTCTTATTCGCCCCATACTAGAGTACTGCTCTGTTATTAGGTCTCCTCACCAGTCCTGGCATATAGCATTGCTAAACCTGATCCAGAGAAGATTTATCAGACTACTGGGGGAAAAGTTCGTTATCGCTTTCTAGATGTACATATAGATAACTTGAAAATTCAGTACAACATAAATCACTTAAATCCAGGCGTAAATTTGTTGATCTGATGTTCCTGTACAAAATTGACTGTCCAGATATTTTAAGTGGTGTCGATTTTATTGTTCCGAGAAATACCAGATAAAAATTGATCTTCAACAGAAGATTCTAACCGACAAATCACCATAGAAGCCCTCCACCATAGAGCCTCCAGGCTTCTGAGGACTGACAGTGAGGCCTCCCAGTTTCTAAATTTCTTTCGGTCATTGGTTTCTTTTTTCATGAAAGATGCTTGTACTTTATTTGAAGGCTAGATTTCCCAGTGAGTTTCGGTGATTCCTCTAAAGGTGTAGGTGGTGCCTCTAAAGGACCGCACTTGTGTCTCAGCAGTGGTTGTGCCCTCAGTTCAAACCAGTGTGTGGATGAGTGTCCAATACCACTGATCGTAGTGATCGTATCTAAGTCCTGATATGGACAACTCAGGTCTCTCTGTGATTGATAGTTATTTGGAATTAAATATAATTGTTTCATACATTATTATTTCATGATCTTTCATAATTTTTTTCCAAAATGATCTCCTTGTTATGTTACAAAAATACCTCTGATAATATTGATGAAAGGGGGATACTTATGGCTAAGCCATCAGTTTGTGTATACAATCTGTTGTTAAACCTAACGTAGCTTTACTTCAATACGATTCAAGCTGATTTACATGCTCATTACTTATGAACCTAGCTTGAATTAGTTCAATAGTTTTATTCACAGTAATATTTGTACATAAATTTGAAATAGCAAACGAAACTAGCCTACTATTTTCACTAACATTAATTCTCATAAGTTTATCAACAGGATCATATCTATTAAAAAAGTCATGATCTTGTTTATAAAGTTATGGAAACATATTTTAGAAAATGGCCAAACAATAGAGAAAATAGAAAAAAACCTCAGCATCCTTAAGAAATTAAATGAAAAAAATAGGAAATTTTGTTTAGTTGAAAAAAAAAATTAAAAAGGGAAAAGAAACGAATGCATCGAAATAATTGTTGATAAATGAACAAGTTAACTTTGACTCAGGTGGCACGTTTAGGACCTTGTATCCGGAACTTCCGGTAACCTATAGGAAGCAAGGACGCCATTTTGGTCATGTAATTTCTCTCATTGGCCTGATGATGACCAGTGTGACTGGTCGAAATCGATAGCCTTTTACCATATGTTACATATGTTTACCATCTGTTATGTGAATACAGTATAAGTGTAAATATATTTGTAATTGTTGTAAGACTTATTTTATTAAATCCCGTAAATGTATTAGAAAACAACCTAACCGTAAACTGTATTTTCTGTATCACACTTATGTTATTGTATCACATTCAGTTTTCTTCGAAAACAGAGAATCACTACCTCTTGGGGTATACCTCCGCTCAGAGGCTCTAGCCAATATAACTTAGACATCTCAGTGGACGCTGCCACCTAATGCTTACTGACCCAAAGATTTACTGCCACAGAGAGAAATCCTCCCCACCTGTAATACCAAAAATAGTTTGAATATCATTGTGGCGAAATAAGTTGTATTTGTTTATAGTAAAAATAAAAAAATTCTCCTTTTTTTACAACTTTTATCTGATTCAATTCACTCAACATTCACAGCATTCACAGCATCTGCAAGTAATAAAACAAAATTCATGTTCTTTCAATAAAAATGCTTTGTCTATTTATAATAATTTGCATTACCCTGCCGTTGATTATAAAACTTAGAACTTGTTTTTTAAGCTTATATAATACATATTATTCTAATTTTAATCAATGACAGTAAGCTTCCACGAACATGAGTTCATTTATTGTTCTAAAAATATTCATTCATGTAGATTGTAAAACATTTAATTAGATTAGATAGAATTGTAGCAATATTAGTGACAACGCTATGAACTAAACTTATTGTGCAAACAAAATTGTACATGAGTATGTGATAATTTAATTCAGATCTTATTTTATTTTAATAACCGTTTTATAATAAAATTTCCCATATATTTTGTTTATTTTTGGTTGCCAACTACTCAAAGCTAACAAATACAAAACTTAAGATTTAATACTGGATAGCTAAAATTAAATTGAATCATAAAGAAAAATTTAAAAAACCATATGCCCTCTTTTATCATGCCTGTCAGTCACTCCATATGTTGATGCCAAATATAATGCTTCAAGGGTTACCATGATTACATTTTCAAGCCAGATCTTACTTCGTTAGTTGAAATTAAGTGAATAAATATTTTTTATATTACTGATGTCAAATAGGTTTTCATATATGCTACAAACTGCACATCCTGGCAACATAATAACTGACAAACACTAAGACAGCAGATTAGAGCCTGGCTTAGGGTTGCAGTAATCCTCTCCACGTATTCACCTACATTTATTCAGATTGTTTATTTTTAGCGAATTTCCCCTATAGGGAAGAAGCTATTACCGTAGTCAGCATGGTAAGACCTAGGCCCGGGACCATGATAACTTTTCGTTTTGAGGTCCCCAGACCCCAAAAACACCATTCGTTCGAAACTGTATATATATATGTGTCCGTGAGCACGATAACTCTCGTAAAAATTATCCGATTTTGATGAAATTTGGTATAAACATGTAAAGCAACATTTATGACTTTAAGTTCGAAAACCAGCCAGATCGCTCTATCCGAAGGGGTATTTTGGGGGGGTTTTGTACCCCAAAAATGGGTTTTTCAAATTTTTTACATTTAATTTTGGAAATAGTCAAATTTTAGTTTTTTTCATTGGATTCAGCTTAAAAAAACACACAATTTGGTATTTTGATCATTTCTCTACGTCAATTGGTTACCGAGATATTGAAAGTGCTAAACACAGTACGTTGTCTAATGTTATTCTTATGGAGGAAAATACAAATTTTATATCTCGCTTATTTATGAACGTATACTAACGAAACTTGGTATACGGCTTCATCTGGTTGTGGACCATTGATATTTGCTCAAAAAAACTTTTTACCAAAGGCTCCCGTAGCAGCAAACCTGCGTACTTAGCCCCATGTTATTCTTATGGAGAATAAGTAACGTGTTATCTCCCTTCATTATGTAAATAAATTAATGAAATTCGGTACGTGGCTTTACCTACATGAGTTATATTTATATTTGTATAAAACCCCATTTTGTTGTGTTCCTTGCTTCAGCAAACCTGAATACTCAGCCGCCATGTTATTCTTATGGAGAATAATTAAAATGTCATAAATCGTTTATTTATGAATGTATATTGATGAAACTTGATATGTGGCTTTTTGTGGTATTAAGATACATATATATGCATTGGAAATTCGCTGAGTACGCAGGTTTGCTGCTACGGGGGTATTATATAACATTAAATTAGAATGCTTCATGGATGATGTCAGCCAAGCATTATTTTCCAATCACACTAATTTAATTACTGAAAGAAACAAGCATAATGTAAACTCTAGAACTGTTTAACGCATTATAACTTTAAAGCATTATATTAATGCTTTAATAATGCTATTGTCACAATGGTAAATGCCAACATATAAGTTATTGATTCAAACAAATTTTTTCGTAGTTAAGGCCGTTTTTTATGCATTTAAATTGGCTTGAGCCAACAAAAGTAATGGAATGTTTACGTTTAACACAAGATTGAAATCAAAACCTTTTCATAAGGTTACGTCAGTTGTAAATCATAGCATTTAAAATGGTGTGATACAATGTTTGTGATAGTGACACCTCAAAATAATTTCAATATTTTATAAAATCAATGGTTTCTTGAGTCCTTCTTTATAGAACCACTATCCATCCGTTTTAACTGAAATTCATTTAAGCAACTAATTATTCATCTTTTCCCACCTTGGATGGATATTATAAAATATCTAAAGTGGTTTATAAACTATGTGTAATTTTATCCTGAACTTATGGGCAAAGGGGAAAGATATATTTAAATGCTCTTTGATAGACGACTGATTTAATGGATGTTGTTTTCACATACAATTTATCAACGTGTCTGGCTCACGTGTGAGAGATGGTTTGTGGTGACAAATAACCTGATCATTACATTCTATCAATCAGAAGGGAGAATCATTAGCTATTATTTGTATTCTATAAAATTGCTTTATTTTTCCAAGAAAACAATATTATTAAATTTTTACATAACAAAAACTAGTATTTACTTAATCTAAAAAATACAATAAAATCATTTTATTTAATGGTAATATTTCTTGTAGATAAAGTAAAACTTGTTTTCAGTCCTGCACGTAAACAATAGTGAGTTTTAACCATACAAGTCTAGAAATGAAGGTTGCTTTTACACAACCATGACAAAACATGTTAAAATTCATTATGTAATCCAACTATTTACGAATAAAAACAATCTACATGGTTTTACATTTAACTTAGTTGAGCCGTATATTCCAAACCTGGAGATTTATGATAATGTAAATTGTAAATCAACAGAATTTTATCTCTTTACAAAGTACCTTAAAATATAAGATTTCTCTTCAGGAAAGGGGGTTTTAACCTATTCTTGGCAATAAAAACATGTTTTCGCGTGGCGTATTCAGTCAAGTAAAGTGGATTCCCTTGTATTCGCTAAAAGATTACAAAGTTTAAACACCTCCTGTGACTTTAAACAGTTTATATGCGGTTGACAATAATTCAGGGGAATAAATACAAATAATATTCAAATTTCTGACACTGTTCTTCCCACCATTATCATGCAGCAAATCTAAATCATATATGAAACATCAAGTCAAGGGTTATCCGTGTTATACAAAGGGGTTGCCGATGAATTACTACTTGAACATACAGACCTCAGCTGGGGGTTGGTTGTGGAATGAAATCTGCTTGCTAAAGAACAATGCAATGGAATCAACCCTATGCAAAAATGATTATAGAGTATTATTCAAATAAACCAAAAATAGTATTATAAAATATCATTTACAGTATTATTGAGTACCAATAATATTCAATTCATAAATTCGACAATGATACTAGAAATTATTATAGGAAGTATCATTAAAAGTATTATTAAAATTGTATAATACTAAACAATACAATAATTTAAATTTTAATAATACCCAATGAAACAACTTATAAAACCTATAATAATAAACTAAACCCTGTATTTAAATGTTTTATAAATTTTAAATAATATGATTTTCCCAATTAAATTTCTTAATAAATCAATAATATAAATTAAAATAGTATTTAATTTGCAAAAATATCCAGACCAGGTTGGGTCTTGAACCCACGACCTTTCAGTTACTGACCTCACGCCTTTACCCCCACACACTAGGGTGGAGTGAACCTACACGACTCAGACAATACTTCAGTTTTATTTTTCTAAGCGAGTCTGCTCGTGCAAATCACTGAAATAAAAGTAATAAAAGTTGGAAGAAATGCATTTGGTCCATTTGATTTATGTATCTATTCTTACGATGTAATATGAAAAACTGGGAGAAAATTAATATATATTTAATATAATTATAATAATATTATAATTAATGCTAAAATAATTGTAACAGTGTACCCTTTAAATCTTTTTATTAAGCTAATAATGCTAATATAATATAATGTTAATATAGTTTATACAGCAACTACCCAACCTTGGTCCAACAATATTGACAGTATTAAAAGACGATTTTACCACAGATTATTACCGTTTTGAGGATATAATTTCGTCCCAAAATAATCCAGAGGCAAGATAAATCCCGCCTGAAAAAATTACCAAAATTTCGATAATAATGAGATAAGGAACAACTAAACTAACTTTCTGTCAAACTAAGGGCGCGCGGAAATAAAATTCCCTCTAGCCAATTGATCACCGCACTTCTAAGATTATTTAAAAAAATCGAGTCTCTTGGTTGACTGGCGCCCTAAGCTGCACCCCAGTCAGCCTAATGGTTAACCAGGCCCTGTTTTTCACTTATTACACACTGTATTTCATTGTCATTGACTTATAAGTTTGATAGTAACCCTCTAAATAAACAATTGTTTATTAAAAATTAATATCTTCCTCCTATTAATTATAATACTAACTAATTAACTATCTGTTGAGCTATTTCATTAATAATTCCCAATTACAAGATTTAAAAAAGGTTTAATGATATGAACTACACTAAATATCACCCTGTATAATTCAAACTATAATTTAGCATTATAGCTTCAATGATGCACTACACTTAATAATACTCTTTATAATACCAACTATCATATGATAATAGTACAATAATATGTATTTCACTCAATAATACTGTATAATTCAGTTTACTGGTTATAACAAGTTCCTATAGTACTTTCATGTTTATAATACCCAATAATATATACCTTCAATGATACATATTCAACATAATGATATATATAGTATTATTCAACTGTATAATACAATTGACAGGTATTATACAATTATCAATCATACTAAATTGGTTATTATAGCCAATAGTACCTCTAACAATTACCTCTAACAATTATCATTGACCATATTATTGAATGTTATGAAGTTAATGTATTAATAATGCTCAATAATTATTTTTGCATAGGGAAACCACTTCAATACAAGAACTTCTGTTACAAGTGGCATGTTTTTTTGTTTTTTTTAAAAAGGCAATGGATTTTTGTGACTCTTCATCGGTTTTATTTTTATTTTTTTCAAAATAGGTGTGTAATTTATTTTGAAAATCACTTAGATTGTTTGACTTCAAAACTAGTTATACTAATTTTTAAACTAAATTCTTTCATAATATCATAACAATTTAGTTTCGCACTATAGTCACTTTGTTAATGGATTAAAACCCAAAAAAACAAAGTTTAGATTTATCCAAATATTACAAAAATAAAAATATCTGAAATATACTTGAACATTATAAAATATATAGTAAATTTCACTTATTAATGATTACCTTGGGGTTATTAACTCCAAATATTTCAAATGAATACACTTAAAATAAAATATTCTAGGTTAATATATTTTTAACTATATTGGAATGATGATTAGCTCCGAATCCCCACAGCCATTTAAACCATTGACATTTAAATGGCTTAAATATAATTCTTCAGTGAATACCTGTACATTTCTTTAAAGTTCCAACCTGCACATTCCAGCTGTTCCAGTTGCACATTTAACGTGAAATAGTCGTTTTTCTAAACTTTTAAAACTTATTCCAGACTTCCGCTTATCTCCCTTCGTGGAGGACTTCCTCTCCCCGTTTTAAGATGTCTAATTTTATACAGAAACTTTTGTGACCATCTTATTTGTTGATGTGTAAAAAACAATAACGTCGCAAAGGCTCGCTCCATTAATAAGAGAATACGATAAATAAATTTTTTTTAATAATAGTTAATGTGAAAATAGCGTTATTTATTGTTGCTAGATTTTTCTAGTTTAGGAATTCGAGATACGTTAAGCAATACTTGCAATTTGTTCACTTGCTCACACTTTGATCATAGAATTATTGTTTTTTCTATGTTCCGCATGAAATAAACGAGCCTCAAATTGCTCCGCGTCAGTATGTAGTCTAGTCTAAGGAATGCATTATTTCTGGGGCAAAGACAAACTGTTTGTTGAAATTACAAGAATACCTGAACTGAACTTTCCCATGCGTCTGGAGAGGGCTGAAATATTGAGCATTAACATTCCTGTTTCTCATTATGAATAAACAATGATATATTCGGAGTATCTAGGAAATATTCTCGATTAGTCGCAAACGAAAATTAGAGTTATATAGATAAGTTATGTTACGGAATGGTTTCTGCCTTGATGACTTTTGCATGGCGGTGCATGCCCCATAGAACTGCAAGCTTGTGGTCACCAGACAACGAAAGGTTGTCATGTAAAATTATGAACAAATACAATCTTTTAAAAACGGTAATGGAAAAATAATTAGGAATATAAGTGTTACGTATTTTGTTTAGTACTAATAAAATATATAATTATTCCATGTACAGGTCTACTATAACTGTATAACTAAATAATAAATGAATGTATGGATTAATTATTGAAGATGTAATTGCTACGAATAAATTCTGCAGTTGTCCACCAGTAACTGTAATGCTATTCTATAAACAAATTAGATTTTATATTTAAAAGGTACTAACGTGTTACCAAAACAGTTATAATTTTCACAGGAAAATAAATGTCATTATAAATTTCAGCTGTCACGAACAAGTGAAACATGAAATATGACTTTTATCGAAGGGAGATTTTAAGTTCAGTTTATTATTTTTGCTTTTACAGCTTTACCTTTAACATTGATATGAATATTTATTCGAAGAGGACATATGTTAAAAAGTGTGTTTATGATTTTGCTTTAAATATATATATCTATATATTTCTGATAATATTTTTTACGTTATGTACTATGAAAATCATTTAGTATTTTTTAACAATATAACGCTTAAGTATTAACTAATATTGCTAGTGGCTGTAATAAATATTTCATGTTATGTCGTGTGTTAATGTTTAATTTCGATACTATTCGGTTTATGAGATGTTACAAACACATTAGATACAAAAACACACCTTGCAAACACTATATTGTCTAATGATATACAACACATGAAAACACAGACTGGTATAGACACCTAATTGTGTCTGAGCACGTTTAAGTGTTAATGTATTTAGTAGTGATGTTAGACCCATGTACTACATGCCATGGAGTGGTTAGAGTTATGTTAGAGGGTATTATACTTTATAACTTTAAAAAAGTGATTTCAACTCCACCACCTATTTGACTTATTTCGTTTCAAGAAAGATATAATATTTTAAACATAAAAAGTTTCAAATAGAAACTTTGTAGACCAAATAAAACTTGTAATTATGGATGGTATTTGGAAATAAATTAATTTATACAACAGGTACTTAAAAGACTTCAAAAAGGGAAATATAAGTTTTTAATTTATCTTAGATTTTTTAAGATCTTATACACAACTGTAAATGTGTATAACAGTATATGCTTTGAATATATATACTGTATTTTTAATTAACGATCCTTATAAGATAAAATCTGACACACATTTTGCTTTGTGAAGAAATAAAACCGAAACACGTACTGAGCCCACGATTCAGGGGAATTGGCTTGATTGGAAGAAAACAGACCTGACTCACAACAGTGGGAGGGTACAACTACATTATTTTCATGTCAAGGGAGGATTTTGTTAACCACCATAAATTTATACGGATTAGTAGGAGTATAATTAATTTTGTTTTCCATTTGTAACTAACTTAGGATAAACTGAATGTAGTATCTTTGTGTTGTAAACTCCGGGAAAATCTTAAATTTATTTGTGGGTTATATTAAAAACTGTTTTTGGTAACAGCGATATGTTTTAATTATACGAAATAACATCTTTAAATTCCTTAACTCCTACGTCTTATTGATAGAAATACTTTCTTTTACATTTAACAACTTGCAATTGTAGCTCACATTTATAATTACAACAAATAAATATATATATATATACATAATATATTATATATATAATTATTTATTTAATATAATATATATAATTATAATATATAATAATTAATAATAATAATATATAATAATTAATAATAATAATAATTATTATTTAATATATAATATATATAATTATTTATTTATAATTATTATATATACATATATAATAAAGCACTTGTTTTTAAAGAAAGCAATTATTTTTGTTGCGGATAATTTTTTGTTTATGCAATATATACCGATAATCTGTCTATAAAAATACTAATTTCAAACACTGGTGAACGAGTATATAGGTTCGTTAAACTACTGGTAAATGTGCAACTCAATTTTAGATATTAAAAAAAAATCATCAATGAATAAAAGTTTGTATTTTGTGTACAAATGTATAATTACTTGAGTTATATATTGAAATAACATTCTAAACAGTTTTAAGCAAGTGTATAACTTACAAATAAAATGTATTTTTGGACGGAAATAATAGTTCATTCAGAAAATATTAACTTTAAGGCAGCAACAACTTTAGCAAAGTAATCTCAATTACGCCAAATATTCTTTAGCAAAACTTTAGTGGCTGTAACTTTGTAATTAAAACTTAGTGTGGTATTATCTCACAGACACATTGTAAACTGTAACATTAGCTGGAAAATGTTTAACAATGTTCAGTTTGCAGCCTGCAAACTTCACTTTCAATGGCGTATAATGTTTAATAATACCCATGTTTCATAGCACATTATTTTCTGTCTCAAAAATAATTATTTAAAAAAATAGACTACTTAATATAAAACATCTTGACACTGCACCGGTTAAGATATTTATTGAACATATTCTTGATATATTTAAACCAAAACATTTAGTTGTAAAGAAGTACATTTATATTTATATTTGTATCATAATGTAATATTTATTACACATGAAGTTACAATACTCAATTGTAACTGAGAATAGCCTTTGCTTTTATGGAATCCAATTATATATTTTACCAATATATATATCTGTAAATATACCCGTTCCAGGAACAACGCTCCCTCCAGCACCTCCATCTCACTGATGATGGTCAGCTCGCACTGGTAACACAAGGTACAGTCAGTTCCAGGAACAACGCTCCCTCCAGCACCTCCATCTCACTGATGATGGTCAGCTCGCACTGGTAACACAAGGTACAGTCAGTTCCAGGAACAACGCTCCCTCCAGCACCTCCATCTCACTGATGATGGTCAGCTCGCACTGGTAACACAAGGTACAGTCAGTTCCAGGAACAACGCTCCCTCCAGCACCTCCATCTCACTGGTGATAGTAAGGTCCCCCTGGAAACACAAGGTACAGAAAGTTCCAGGAACAACGCTCCCTCCAGCACTTCCATCCCTTACTGGTGATAGTCAGCTCCCCCTGGCAACACAAAGTAGACAGTTATATGCGTTTTATAAATAACTCATGAGCGAATTAACAATAAAATACTGCCAACAAGTAGTTTACTACTTAAAAAATACACTTCGATATAAAATTCTAAAGTTAAACAAGTGATCAGAGTATTTATATTCTATGTTACAAATATAATCAAAAGTACCTTTATTTACGATATTATTTCAGTTGTTGCCAATTATTTACATAATGGCATAAATAAGAAAAACTAATCATAGTTACTAATATAATTTAGTTGATTTATGCTAAGAAATAATAATCCTTACATAGCCTATGCATAAGAATCAGTCTAATATTTCATCCTATTATAATATTTAATTGAAAAAAGGTTATCGGTGGGAAATTACTTAATATTAAATTTAAACTGAATTTAATACACAACTGTAAATCATAATTAATTACCTTAAAAACAGAGACTGATAGAAGAACTGACGGTTATGTTATTAATAGTGGCTAAAATAAAACGATTCCTGGAATAGCATCTTGAAACTACTGACGGATGGACCCCCCCCGTAATAGCCCATCCTAACTTCAATCCCCCCCCCATCACCACATGAACTTTCATTCAAAAACACACACTCACTGATGCCCACACACTCACGCACAGCGCATTCACACACGCAAACATGCTGTTACCTGCCCCCCTCCCCCTACTTAGATCTATAAATAGATTTGATAACCTGCTCTATATTTTCCCCACCAATTTCGTTCAGCTACTTGATAAGTTGTTTCTTGCAAGTATAAAACGAAAACTCATATCTTTTAAAAATGTTGGTAAATTTGTATAAATAATGTTTGCCAAGTAAAAATAATCTTTGTTTGAAATTGATTTTACTAATTTAGGACCTCTGATACCAACAGTTGCATTTCTAGTCGAATGTTCATGTGTAGCGTGCTCAAAAATGAATTCGGAATGTTAAACAAATTTGAAAATAACACATTAACAAAATAGCTGTCTGATGCCCAGGATTCCCATTTCTGAAAATACTGCCTCGGACGAGTACCACCGACATGTACCCAAGGCCGCCTTCAAAATAGATTTCTGTATTACAAACAAGGGATTCAAAATATATTTGCAAGCTGCCCCCAAACGATAATTCCCCCCTCAAGGAGTGACTGCACATAAGCATATAGTATGGTACTTCCAGTTCATCCGTCATTAAAACACCTTGAAATTGATAAAATGCATAAATCAATTTCCTGAGTTTACCATGTAAGTAAGAAATGTGTGCTGGTAATGTTAATCTAATATCAAATAAAACCCCAATGTGTTTATACGTATCAACCCTATTTAGAACTTCACAACAGCAAACGGCACTATTAGGGTCACCACAATAATGTCACTTTATTGAGTTAACGTGAGTGTCACTGATGTGTCTTAGTGACATTGGCATGAATTTAGCAAACACACTTATTAAACTAATTGGGCGATAATTTGACATTCGATAAAATAGTTTGATTTAAAAAGTGGGATTACCTTGGCGACCTTGAAGACATCAGGAAACACGCCCGAGTGTAAGCTGTTGTTAATAATGTGCAAGAGAGGTTTGTTGAAAACCTGAAAATGATCGATCAGGAAAGAGGCAGGTATCCTGTCGTACCCTGGAGCCGAGCCACCGCGCAAGCGCTGACAAAGAGAAAAAGGCCAGTTTCTGTGAATGTCTGAAGAGTGAAGACAGTATTAGTTGTATAATCATGGTCTTTTACTAAAAGTGGCCCACTAGAGTCAGTAAAGTTGGCAAGGTTTCCCCCAACTAGTGAAAAAAATGTGTTAAAGCCGCGAGCCACGTGTAAGTGCAAGTACGTCAAAACGATTTCTAAAAATTTAATATAGTTATTTTATTTCTAAATAGAAAAAAATTACCTTACGTGACCTCAAAAGAAATGCGATCACGTTTCCTTGAGGTGAAAGGAGCACAACAGAAACACGTACAAGATTCCCGATCAGATTTATTGGCGCGATTGTTCGAAAACTGGCTTGACTTACAGCTAGACGAGGGATATGTGTTCAAGGTTTTTATGTTCTGTAAGTATTGCAAAACATAATATAATTAGTTCTATGGTAGTGATAGGTATGGTAATAATTCGATGTAACAGTTACACATGATCGGAAGCCTAATTCAAATTAAATGGTGTTCATTAATTAGTGAAATCATTGTAGCAAAAAATAAAAATTGTAAAACTTTTGTTAGAGGTAATGCAATGCGATTTGATTACCCATGATCAGTTCTCGCAAAAAATTACATGATTGGCAGTTCTACTGAATTAAAACTTTACGATAAACTAGTTTAACAACTTTTATTGATTGAAATGCTTGCGATGTAATTATGTTGAATACTTAGCCTTCAGTAGAACCCTTTTAACAATATGAAATTATGTATCAAAAGCTTTTTCAGACTGTACATCAAATTTGAGATTCCTACTCACTAACGTCACTTTGACTTGGCATTTGACTGGTCAATTTTAGAATATCTCGGTAGAGAAAAGTGTAATCAATAATACCCCCGTTGCAGCAAACCTGCATACTCAGCGAATGTCCAATGAATATATAACATAACACATTAAAAAACTTAACAGGATTCATACGAAATGTATTCACAAACAAGCGATATTTAAAATATTAATTATTCTCCATAAGAATAACATTGGGGATGAGTACGCAGGTTTGCTGCAAAAAGGCACACAAAATTATGAGTTTTTATGCAAATATCAATAGAAGTCATCTTAGTGAAGTCACATACCAAGTTTCATCCATATACATTCATAAATAAGCGATATATAACATTTTAAACATTTTCCATAATAATAACATGGGGACCAAGTACCTAGGTTTGCTGCTACAGGAGCCATAAGCGAAAAAATGTTTTTTGTGCTAACAACAATAAACCACAACCAGATCAAGCCATATACCAAATTTCGCCAGTTTATGTTCATAAATAAACGAGATATGCAATTTTTCTTTTTCTCCATAAGAATAACATTAGACAACGTACTGTGTTTAGCACTTTCAATATCTCGGTAACCAATTGACGTAGAGCAATGATCAAAATACCAAATTGTTTGTTTTTTTAAGCTGAATTCAATGGTATAAAGTAAAATTTGATTTAAATTAAAATTACATGTGAAAACCCCAAACAACACATTTTTGGGGTACAAAACCCCCCAAAAACCCCCCTTCTGATGGTGCGATTCATCTGGTTTTCGAACTCGTTCAAATAAATGGTACTTTAAACATTTTTACCAAATTTCATTAAGATCGGACCTTTTTTACGAGAGTTATCGTGCTTACGGACACATATATATATAACTATATATATATATATATATATATATATATATATATACATATATACAAATTTGAACGAATGGTGTTTTTGGCATCTGGGGACCTCAAAATGAAAAGTTATCATGGTCTCGGGCTTAAGTCTTACCATGAGACCTACGGTAATAGCTTCTTCCCTATAGGGGAAATTCGCTAAAACGAACTGGTGTTTATATGTTAACAAATATTAACATGGTAATTAATGTTCTCCTAACAACGCATTTCATACGGCTATTTTAAATTATATTAGGAATAAAAAAATATAGATATTTAAGTATTTTGACTAACATAGTATATATTGTAAAAGGAGTTAAAAACGTAATATATCAACGATTAGAAAATTACTTAATTTTCATGATCGTACTTTTTAATGAGCTATACCTCTTAAACTATTTAAAATTATAATAAATAATTAATATTCTTGGTATAGCAAATAATAAATGTGAAATAAATATATTATTTCCCTGTGTGATTTTCCGTAACAATGACAGTATAAAACGGTCTTTGATTTACTGTTCAACGAATCTGCAGTTGTTCGTGCAGAAATAATATAATTAGTTCCGTGGGATATTATTAGTCTGATAATGCAATTAAAAATAACTTAAGAATTAGAATGCATTTATAAGGAAAACTTGAAGTTAAAAAAAACTGTTGAATCATGATGTTGAACCATTATGATTTATATAGTTATGATATTTGTACTATACATTATGATATTTGAATAGTTAAATTTTGCTCCCTCATCTAAAAAAATTAATTTGTTAACATATTATTTTATAATCAAAATAATACATGGAATTTTGCAATATGTCAAAAAGAGAGTAAAGTGATTAAATGGAGGGGGATTCCACTTTTTATAGTAAACCAGGGTACGATAAATGGAGCCTAAGCGCTTCAGAGCAGCATGCCTCTAGGTGCTTCATAATATAAATAGTCATATATTTTCCAACCAGGAAAGTTAGGAGGACTTGAAATGGGATTACTTTTACTGAGTCATCATTTAAACCTGATAAGGTTAAATACGAAATAGATTAAAAAAATCCGAAACAGCATTTTTTATCTGGGGGTTGTACATTCCTAATTCGCCGAACATACCCTCGATAATCATAATATAAACTAAGTCTATAATATTAACATTTAGTACTATAATATTAGTATTAATATGATACTATATAACCTCAAGGTCTATATAATAGGAAAGTAGGAAGCTTGCTAGAAATTCTTACTTTTTCGTATGTAATTGAGTCACGCACCACATTCCATTTGGTACTATAACTTGTATTTTTTGTACTTTTGTAAAAGCTTTAAACTTTTTTATTTAACTTTCACTGGCTTTTTATTTTGGTAAATAATTTAGATGCAAGTTAACACAATTTAGTTAGTGTGTAAAATCAAATATTTGTTTTGATTATGAAAAAAAATTACTAATTTCAATTAGTTTTTTTATGTTTTGGGGCTTATTTGTTAACTTACAATTTTGAAATATGTTTATAAAATGAACTTTGTTATAAAAATCGTTGGTTCACATTATTTAAATAATAATTATGAGAAAAGAGAAAATGTAATGTTACATACTAAGCCCATGAAAGCCAAACAAATCATTACATGTAGATTTAGTATTTTGTATTGTTACATTTAATTATACACCAGTTTGGTTTGTTAAGTTTTAATTACACCCAAAAAATAACCAATTTTATTTAAACATAGAAATGAATTTGTAACAGTACCTAATAATTGCTCCCTATACTAACGTACGTAAATAAATTTAATCTAAAAATTTAATTACTTACTCCCCATATCCAATAGGAAACGTGCTATGTTATTAGGGGTTACATTATCAAAGACAATGTTGATCTGGAGTTCGTAACTAAGTTTCTGCTATTTGCAAAATTGCAATATGAGAATTTCCCTCCAAAAGACTTTGAACATTCCAAGCTTGTAAAAATAAACTTTTAACATAAGAAGCAACAGGTAATTTATAATAATTTAATAGATAACAATACCTAAATTTATTTTTAAACATATATTGTCACTTTAAACATTATGTATTTTATGAAGTTTAGTGGACGTTTGCACTCACATATAAAAAAGTTACGACAATATCGGTCTAAAATATTTGTGCATTGGAAAATATTCCTCAGAGAAAAATTAATTGAAATTAGAATAGATAACATTGCACGGAGCGCATTGACCTTTAAACGAGAAAGGTCACCAATGGTATTACTTTTAGTGTAATTGATTTACTCAAACTCAAAACCATTATGTATATCATTCAATTTAACTTATTAGTTATATAGTTTGTATTCCCAACTCACCATATAAGCTATATGTTTTATACATCTTGTTACTATGTATTGGCTTCGGCGGTTGATAAATAAATAGATACTGTAGGCAGGTGTGTCAATAGTGAATAGTTATTTGTGCAACTAGTGAGCAAAGTGAGCAATTGCCTCACTCGAGAGAAATCCTTACTCACGAGCCGTAGGCGAGTGAGGAATGGTTTCTCGAGTGAGGCGATTGCACTTTGCACTCGAGTTGCACATTATATTTTTCCTACAGTTACCATAAAACAAATAAATTGGTAAAGAAACGTAACATATTTTTTCCGTTGGGCTTTTTACATTCTTACTTTCACACCAGGAAGTAAACAATTCATACCTTTTTTCATATTTATGTTTTGATTTCTCTGGAAGAAGATTTAGAGACACATTCCTCGCCACATTTTTTAATTCTTCTGGAGTACAAGATTCTTCTGGTGAACTATTATTACTAAAATCGTTATTAACGTCCATTTTGCGACAGCAAAACCACCTTCAATGTTTACAAATGGCAAATCAATGAAATGGTGGCTTCTGCCGTGACCGGAAGTGTTGTGACAAATACAACAGTACAACAGCTGACCAGCTGATTTACAGCCAGTGCTGCCAACGTATTTCGCGCGCATACGACCTTGTCTGCATGTTACGTGCTCACTATTTCGTGCCTTCACGTTGCAAATCTGGAGTGAGACAAAGTAATTAGAGTGAGACAATGTTAACATTGTCTCACTGATGAGCGAATTGGCCACTTTGCTTTCTCAAATCAGTGAGAGAACATGTACATTGTTAGGTAACTGTAGGAAAAATCTTTATATTCTCTACAACAGAGCTGCAAAGCTGACTAAAGCTGGTTACCTATAACGGTACATTAGTGGAAGAGTGAATTAAGTTTTATTTAAAGCGATATATATATAAACACTTTAAAATATGTTAAAGATATTGTATGTAAGGACTTTCTACGATTTTATAGTATGTTGTAAATTTATAACACCTTTCATAAAGTATGAGCCGTAGTGTCTCGTAATTTCAGTAGTAATTAAATTAAATTTAATTTTAACAGCTGGATAATAAAATAAATCGTTTATACACCGTCCTATAATATGTAAAATAAACCTTGGAAGCTTGTAGAGAGCCATAAAACATTTTTGAATGTTTATTAATTTCAAAGAATACACACCTATGCATATTTTAACTAGTAGGTTAATTTATTTTGTTTTACGATTATTTAGAACTTTATTTATTTTAAACTGATATTCAAATATAAAAAACAATAAGATTGGTATTGATAGTACCAATAACAGTATTGGTATTATTGTGCACAAATTATATTACGGTAAAACATAAAGGTTCGAACGTTATGTTTTCTAACATAAAAGCCGGAACAAGACATGACTCGTAAACATTAAGTCTTTTATCGGGGTTTTATTACTGAGTAGCGATAACAGAACCGAGATTTAATTTAGTTTTCTTCGCACTAGAATGTACCTGTATGAGCCAGTAATGCATTTATGTGCATTCAGTTCTTAATACAACTACAGGCACTGAAAGAAAGGTAGCGATCGAAATTAGTACGAAGATATCGTATAATAGAGTGGACAGAGGAATTTATGTTTCAGGTACGCCGCCACCAAGGGTGTCAGTGCGGTTATAAAATCCGCTAGATAAAACCACTGAAGTCCTTTTTGACATTAGTGTTAAACTTTTAAAACTCTACTTTTCTTCTTAAAATTAACTTTGCTTCTTGTCCACCTTCTCGGATAAACTCTAAACCATTTTGTTTACTACCAAACTTCTTTCTAGGTTTTGGTTTGTTTATTATACCAGGTAGGTGATAGTGATATTACTATATCCAGACATGCATTTCGGACAAAATATTATGTGGTTGTGTAGTAGAGGGGTTAAGTAGTATTTGAGTTTATAATTATTTGCAGTTTTTGAAATACACATGTTTTAAGGTTTGTTATTCGATAATTATACAAATAAAATACCATTCAGTAAATAAAATCCAAAATTCAAAGGATTGATCCACATCGTGTGTGCATCAATTTTATGTTTTCAGATAAAGTAAAATTGCCTCCTTTATAACCAATATATAAAGCTTACTGCGTTGTATATCTTCAACATTATGTAAACTATGCATTGAAATAACATGTACTGGTAACACTGGTAAGGTTAAAGGCGCGTTATATGTCTTGCATTTCAATATAGCTGATACTGAACCTATGACGGATGATAAACCAATACACTAGTATGTAATGCAAATATAGCACGTGGACTTTGTTGAATTGGGTATTAGGGAACAATGACAACATCACACAGAACTCTGCAGTGCTGAGTATTGAAATATGAGACAAATTTAATATATCCATCGCACTACAAAGTACGCAATATTCATAGAGGGATCGACCTAAACACGTGAACCGGCTCTGATAAAAGTATGTATAAAATACAATCCAACCGATTTTTTAACAGATAAATAATACCTATTCTGTGTGTATTTTGTTGGATATTCATGTTGAACAATGATTTACGATGATCAGATAGCTCTATAAACCAGTTTTAGTCACTGTAAAACTATTGCAGAACCTATCAAAAGGTATTGGACATCGCGTCTGTTCCCCAACAAATCGAGCCACTCCACCGTTGACGCCCACCCAGAAGGCTCTTTCTTCCTTGTCCTTACTCCCAGTACAATAACACTAACTCTTTAAAACCAGCATTTTATTATTTAGCTTATATCATTTTTAAAGTTGTTTGTTATTACGCCTGGTTATTCCTAAATAATTGAATTAATATAACATTCGCAGCTGTTAGCAGTTATGTAATGAAAGAAGACTACTTATACAGCAGTATGTCAGGAAATGTTTAGATAGTTTTGTTTCAGAAGCCAAATCGAAAATACACCCGTCGCAGCAAACCTGCATACTCAGTGAATTTCCAATGAATATATAACATAACACTTAATAGGATTCATAAGAAATGTATTCACAAACAAGCGATATTTAAAATATTAATTATTCTCCATAAGAATAACATTGGGAATGAGTACGCAGGTTTGCTGCAACAAGGCACGCAAAATAATGGGCTTTTATGCAAATATCAATAGAACTCATCTTAGTGAAGTCACATACCAAGTTTCATCCATATACATTCATAAATAAACGATATATAACATTTTAAGTATTTTCCATAAGAATAACATGGGGACCAAGTACCTAGGTTTGCTGCTACAGGAACCATAGGCGAAATTTTTTTTTTGTGCAAACAACAATAAACCATAACCAGATCAAGCCATATACCAAATTTTGCCAGTTTATGTTCATAAATAAGCGAGATATACAATTTTTCTTTTTCTCCATAAGAATAACATTAGACAACGTACTGTGTTTAGCACTTTCAATATCTCGGTAACCAATTGACGTAGAGCAATGAGCAAAATACCAAATTGTTTGTTTTTTAAGCTAAATTCATTGGTATAAATTAAAATTTGATTTAAATTAAAATTACATGTGAAAACCCCAAAAAACACATTTTTGGGGTACAAAACCCCCCAAAAACCCCCCTTTGGATGGTGCGATTCATCTGGTTTTCGAACTTGTTCAAATAAATGGTACTTTACACATTTGTACCAAATTTCATTAAGATCGGACCTTTTTTACGAGAGTTATCGTGCTTACGGACACACACACACACACATATATATATATATATATATATATATACATATATATATATATATACATATATAAAAATTTGAACGAATGGTGTTTTTGGCATCTGGGGACCTCAAAATGAAAAGTTATCATGGTCTCGGGCTTAAGTCTTACCATGAGACCTACGGTAATAGCTTCTTCCCTATAGGGGAAATTCGCTAAAAGCGAAAACAAACGTAATAGCTATCAATGAACACAGATTAAATTTAAATTAGGATATATGAATTTGTTATATATCTTTTACTATTTTATATCTATCTATGGCACAGTAAGTTATTCTTTCAAGAGTTTTTATAAATAATTTCAGATAAAAAATGTATTCAATACTGATTTTTAACATTCATGTTTTGGATTTTATTGTTATTTGTAATGCAAAAGCAAACACAATTTAAATACACAGGCATTGGTGAAACTCATTTACTTTTTTCTTTTTTTCATAGCAATATAACATATATATATATATATATGTTATGCGATAGAAGTTGTTTAAATGTTATCTTATATTAGCTATTTATAACACTCACAATAGATTAAAACAATTACTTTGGTACTTTATTTAGGATTTCACACTAAAACTTGAAGTCAGAGTAAGAAAATACTTATTCATCAGATATTATACAAAAATAGTCGTATTTATCGGTTTGAAAATATTATGGTTCATCCTAGTCTAAAACGCATACCAAATCAACAGAGGGTTGCAAATGAGACGTGCGATTATTAAAACAACAGTCAAGAGAGCTTGAACTGTTTGTGTAAATGTTGATAAATATGCGATGAGCGGCGTTACATTCTGGCACCGCTTACAATCTGTCTCGACACTTGATAACTGAGGTCATGTTGATAGCAGTGCGTTGAAGCAAGACAAGTCAGGGTACTACTGTTGTAAATATCAGTGATGTAAGTAGGATAATTCAGGTTATCAGGATATAAGGTTTAGGATAATTTATCAGTGTACAAATTGTATGTTATTATGTAAATATTATAACATGGACACAATAGCGAGAGTGCAGTTATTATTATCTTATTAAACGAAGGCGTAGTATACGTTGGAAATGGTCAAATATGAGTGACTTTAAGTGAAAATGCTGCCTTTCACTGCCCAAGTCCACTTTTTGATGTTGAGGTTAATTGGTTTTATGCGTTATAAGGGCATTACACATTTTTGAGTAAAAAATAAATTGTTTACGGGTGGCTTAACTTGCAATCTTAGTAAACATTTTACTTTTGAGGACTACGTTCTCCAAAAAATAATATGAACAATAAGAATGGCTAAAATAAATTGGATTAAATAACCAATTAAAATAGTGTTGTATAACAGAATAAACTATACAAGAAAAGTAATAAAATAATTATTTGTTTTATGGACTGTTTTAGTATGAATGGCATTTAAATGAAAGAGTATAAAAGAGTTTGAAACTGAAGACTTTATTAAAACTAATTATAATTTTTACTCCTCTCTGAGTTAATAATTTATTTCAGTAAAACTTGGTGGATTGTTTAGAAGGTGAACAGTCCAAAGTAATTTGGCAAGTACCGGACCGCTTAATCATAAAGTTTATTTGACCATAGGTGACCTTGCTTTTACATACCTTTAATATCATATGTAATTTTGTATTGGGCTGACAGGAATATTGAAACGTTATAGCATAGCATATCTAATGCTAGCTATAAAGCTATAACATATGCGGCAGTGGATCTAGTTCGATTCCCAATGCGCTCTCAATGCAATATTTTGGAAGTGATTTTATAGCCATTCCATTCAGCTCTGCTTCTGCATGAGTTTGCTTTTCATACATATTTTTATACGTCATAAAACTAATATATTGCCTGTTTGTATGAAAATGAACGATAATGATAGTTCTATGTCGTTAAATAATATATAAAGTATATTTCTTTTAAAGTTATTATCAACTTCAAATCAAAGCAACTAGAACCTCCAAGCTATTAAAAACAAACAAAGCTTATAATTGGTTCCACTGGCAGAAGCCGGCCACTACTCCTTCAATTATTTAATTAACTTAGATTTTTTACTTCGCCTCTAATAAAGTTAATACAAAATTACAGTTTTTGTTGTTGGCTTAATAGTGAACAATTATGTTTCAATAATTAAAACATACTTTGTATTTTGTATACTTAAAGTTCAACCAAATTTAAATTAAATAAACACACAAATTACACAAAAAAACCACTGGTTACTAGTCATACACAAACAAGAAAGCAGTAGTACACAAGTGTACTAAAATAAAAAAAAACATCAAATGAGTGTACTAGTATTGTCTGGTTTGATTTTTTGGTATGTCACTTGTGTGTTTGCTTTAGTTTTTTTGACTTCAGTTACAGATCTCTGTTTTAGATTTTCTGTGTTTTATTTAGCAGTGTTGCCTGAAATGTACCCCTAATTCTGTTATATTCTTGGTATTTTTTTCATTTGAGGGCAAGATAAGATTGCAGATCCCGAAACGACATAAAACTTAAACTTGTTAGTGAAATTCCTATGGAAAGTGAACTATTAGCATGACCCGCACGGTGAAACTTAAGCCCGGGACCACCATAGAAGTTCCTAACGTGACCCCCTGAACACGTTTTGGGGGGTCGTTCAAAATGTTTTATATGTATATATATATGTTTTTGCACTCTAGCGGTAGCAATTTTTATCCGATTTACTTCAAATTTGGTAGGGACGTTCCTTTCTGTAATCAGTTGGACAAGTTCTTTGGGCAAAACAATCGGAAAACTCTAAACCCTTTTTTGGGGGAATAATCTTTCAAATTTCGAGTTTATGGGCCCAAAAATGGTCATAAAAGCCCCAGATGTAAAATAAATGCGTGTAAAAGGATGGGAATTAGAGAGACGAAAGTTTTAAGCCCTCTCTCGTCATTTTAGCATAAATATTTACCGAGTTAATAAGGAAAATGTGTATTGACTAAACACAGTACGTTGTCTTATGGGGGTTTTACACGAGAAAAGCCTGTTATTCCTTTGTTAGAGTACTTTTATCATCTCCAGCAACCTCACATCTACTTTCAAGCCTGTCTGGACCTTCTCCTAACCTTATATCGGGCAAAATTGTATTCCCAGCTTTGAAATTAAATGAAACCAGGAGTATCAGAACAGCCAAAAAATCAATGTTTTCAGATTTCAATTAAAATTGGACAAATGTATGTTTTTACACTGATTTTGAGTTTTAAAAGTCTTTATTTGGAAATTCACTTCCCTCACGTCAGCGTGCTGCGTGCTAACTCGTTTTTCACCTATCCGTGATGGAAAATGTCCGTAATAACTTATTCATGTATTATTGATGTACTATATACTTAGTGTATTATATCCTCTATGTGCTAAATACTTTGGGTAATATATCATAAATGTACTAAATATTTTATGTATTATATTCCCAATGTACTGCATACTTATATTATATTCTTGATGTACTTAGTGTATTGGTTAAAGCGACGGCCTCGATGACTAATGGTCAGTTGGAATCCAGGTATTGCAAAGTTAATATATCAATACTGTACAATACACGAGGTCAGTAATGACAAGCTACATGCTTTTGGAAGTGGCAAATCTGTTTTTAAATATAAGTTTCTATAAATATTATCGTATAAGTAGTAAGCAGGTAATGAGCCGTTGTGAAAAGACCGAATCAATGGAGAGGAACGCCCTGCACTGTCAGTCCTACCACGCGTGAAAGGTTTCAGTCAGTACTCATCGTTCGCAACTGGCCACACACTGCTTTGCGAACGCACATGTCGTAGAGGCAAGTAGTTGCTGGATAAGTTGAACGGGGTTAATGTTTAAAGAAGCCACCTCAGTTATATCTCAAGATAAAAAAACTGTGCCAGGAGAAGAAGTAGGACTTATTTCCGTAAGAGAGTGAATAAAAAAACGAATGCTAAACAGAAAACATAACTTTGATAGGTTTGGCTGTATGTTTGAAATATGGTTAATAGCGGATAAATGCAAGGTAATCCTTATTATCGAAGCTATTGAGGGCTTCCCTACCAAACGGAGGGCTTTTGAGCTATGGGTCACGTTACACTCTGCTTGTCTTGAAAAGCACTTTACAAAAATATTGATATTCTGATTACCAAGTTATGTATAGAGAAGATAATACTATTCTAAAATAACACTTTTCTAATAATTAAGGAGCCTCAACACACAAAATTACGTGGAAAAGTGACGATACTAAAAACAAGGACTATCAACTATAGCATATATATTTAGTCACTATTTAATGTTCCAAAATAGCTATAAAATGTATAACTTGTCTTGCAACTAAGAAGACTTAAATTTTAAAAGTTTTAAGTTCCTAAAAGGATTAAAAGATAATTCTCAGGATTTCGCTGAAGAACTTCGCTGCCAACAATTTTAGCGTAGACACTGTGATAATATCGTGCGTAAGAAGTATGATTTTGAATCTCATTTTAACCTTATATCTGTTATTTGTTATTAAGATTTGTTTGGACTTTACCTACTATTATAGAGCTTACTACAATGGTATGGAATACTAAACTAAATTTTAATACGAGTATTGAATACGTTAGCAATTGAACCCTGCATAGCTAAATAATTTTCTTAGTAACACAATTGAATCACTACTTTTTTTATTAATTAGTCATCACTTTACAACGCTAGAAGTGTCTTTAGCTCCCGAACGTAGTTTCGCTTGTAGCACTAGAAATTATAGTTTCAAAATAATCTTTATAACCCGTTACACATGAATGTAAAATATTTTGTTCAGGAAACTGGTCAATTAAGGGGAAAATATGCTGGAGTTATCTACTATTGAAAAAAAGTCTAAATCTTTTAATCTGTTGCTGTTGTTTTTATGCAAACATGTAATAATCTCATAGCCTTTATAAAGTCATATTTATCAAGTTAGTATTATGTACTACTTTTACAATAACTTTATATTAAAATACTGACGTTTTAAAATGTTGCGTCTTCTACATCCAATCTATGAAAGGGTAAGATGCGATTTAGTTTATAACAACTCAAACTAAATCATTGTTATCTTTGTACATTGTGGTCTAAAATCAGGTTTTAATTTAGACCTAGTGGTTTTGCAGTAGTTGGAACTGTTACATGTACGATCTTTAATGATGACCGATTACTCTTTGTTTTATATTCTGGTGATTATAGTAATATAATTTTTACAATTAATCTTAAGTGGGGTTAAACCACCACTGATTAGGCTATCGTATTTTTCCTAAATGTTCCTAAATGTAAAATACCTATTTACATATGAGTGGTTATATGTGTATCCAGTAATTTGTTTCCACTCCCAACACAACTCCACTGACGCCACTGATTCGTGTTGACATGTGACAATTGCCAGACTATGCGTTAAACTCGGATAGTATCAGTGGATATCCGATGTAAAATCACTGTTTGGATAATCGTGATTGTTTCCGTTGTCTTTTACACTCCTACAGTTTCAAAAATAAAGGTTGGTATTTTGTTTATATTAAAAACAGTGCTTTTAGGGAAGTTTTTTTTTAAATAGTACTAATAATATACCCCCGTTGCAGCAAACCTACGTACTAAGCGAATTTCCAATGTATAATATATGTCTTAATACCACATTAAGCCGCATACCAAATTTCATAAAAATATATTCACATATAACCGATTTTAATCATTCTCCATAAGAGTAACATTGGTCGGATATGCAATGCAAGATACCCAGGGTAGGGCAGTGTTTATCTACGTCATATGATATGGATGGTTATTTAAAAACTAATTGATACTGTTGGTATTGTTTGGAAAAACACGTTTAATTATTTAATTTAACTACATCCGACAGTTAACCATGATAGACTTCGTAATTACTACTGTGGCGTCCAACTAATATCAATCCATAATTTTTTATACGGAAATATACGGTGCACAGTATAGTGTATAAAGATATAATGTTTTTATATTCGAGTGTTGAAATTGATCATTTGTTTTTATGACAATTTATCACGAATTGTGGTTTTGCCGGTAATTCCTCCTTTCTGTATCCAAGCAGACTAAAATATAATTAATCTACGATTTTTATAGAGTAGTGTATGTAGGTTCATAATATCCCCCGTAATATCCCTATGACGCTGATATTTAAGGCGTGCTATCCCACAAAAGCGTAACTAACAGCATATATTTATAATTTCTCAATATATATAATATTTATATTACATCGGATGTCCAAAAATTCCCGGATCTTACAATGTATTACAATTTAGAATCAATTATGTTTTGGTTTTTCTGGAGGATTTCAGTTTGATTATTAATGATTATAATTCAGCAAAAAAAATCGTTGTCGAATAATATAATGCGAAGAATACATAGACTGCTTACACAGTCCATAATAGTAATATTAATGATATGTTTAATCCAAAAGTACTCTATTTTAACATAATAAAACCAACGATATTAAAATAAAAAAAACACAAATGTTTATTTCAATCTTTAATACGGGAATTAAAGACTGTTGAATTATTAGTGTTTTAGAATGTTACTATTAAATTAAAAATAATAACTCGATGGATGTATTTTTTCATGCTTGTTGTAAATTATGTTTTAAATTTATTTTTATTCATGTTGTGTGTGTCAAGGTCTACCAGCGTTGGCAGTCTAGGCTTAGGCTAGCTAACCGCTCAAACCCCCTCTGAAATCTTCCCTTCCGAAAGGCACAACACAACTTCTTGGGCTTTAAATAAAAACATATATAACTAGTTGTAGTCAGTGGTCTTTAATGCTGATTCTTCTTTTATAAAACAATTCACATGTTTTATACATAGAGTAATAGACGAGCACCTAATACAAAATAAGGTTATTTTATCTTTTCACACATCACATGCCATCCTGATACGCCATCTTAGAACGCGTGGAAAATCAGACAGTGGTATCCGGTGAGGGGGGGAGGAGGCATCGTGCGTGACAAGACTCGTTATATCGCTGATATCGTCGTCATTCTGTTGGGATTGTTGTGCCGCGCTGTAGCAAACACTGGCGTTGTTGTTAAGGGTAATTTATAAACGAGTTAATCTTTGTTTAAATTACAATATAATATTGATTTGTAGTTTGTAACAACAATTTTAAAACACTAAGTAGAAGCTTAACAAACACCATTTTAACAAAAACTTAATGTGAATTTATAATTTTGGAAATCTGTTATAAGAATAAAGAAAATTATTATAAAAGTGTTCATTCGTGCTATGACTTTTGCCTTAGAAACTACATTCACGTGCTGACTTGTCTATATTTGTTAATAAAAGTTCATTTTGCATAAATATACAATGTTCTACTTTATATTTTTGGCCAATAAGGCTGTAAATGTGATTGTTTCATTAACAACTTTAAAATAAACCCAAATAACGTATAATAACTAAAATGATTTAATTTGTAATTAATTATGTTTAATTTTTATTACTTAGTTATTTCTTATTTATTTATACTACCAATTTATTTCCTAAACCACTCTAATACTAAAGCACATAACTAGATCACTACTGGCTTTAATCGGACCGATTTCTGAGTCTTTATTTCAATAATTATTACGGTCTCTCATCTGTCAGAACTTTTTGGACGAAGCAATAGGTGTGGAGAAAGCACGACAGCTATCAGTAAAAATCCAAATATTTTCCCTTAAGTAAGTATGGTGTAAGTATGTGATAGAATTCTCTCATTTCACAAACGTACCTCCCAAACATATTCTGCACTCTCTGCATCCCGCCCAGATCACCCAGTGTTACAGCATTGCCATATACCGCAAGATAATACTCTAATATAGAGAGCACCATAGCTTGCACATGGAGAAGTTTAGAAGGTGCGGGGAACAAGTGCCAGTGCCTGCACAACATTTTCAAACGGGTCACAGCTCTCTGACTAGCAATGCTGACATGTCTAGAGAACGTAAGTCTGGCATAGAATCAAAGACCAAAAGGTTAGGAAGAATTTCACTCTTTCAGTACAACACCACCGAGGAACACACCAATTGGTTGGGATTGCAGTTTCTTGCCAGCTGGAAAGTCAGAAAAGAACATTATCGCTCCTGTTCAGTTAGATACCATGACTTAAGGACCAAGTATTAATTGTATCCAGATCTGAATTAAAATTGGAAACAGTCCGGCCAACCTAGTCAGTGTCGTACTGAAGAGCTAGCTAGACATCATCAAAATTCGAGTACAGTTGACAATGACGTAAACCTTTTCCCAAGAGGGCATCAAAAAAAGAAAACCAGTCAGGCCCAAGGGATACCTGTTGGACTCCTTATGATTTGTTTTAGAGGGGAAGAAACATCAGAGACCATTTAGATCTTGATTGTCCTTCGATATAAATATGAACCATGAAACTACCCCATAGTCAAACTATTAAACTTCATCGTGGAAAGCAGCAAGCTTAGGCCAATGGAATCCAGCGCTTGTAAAAGTGCAATCTCAATCATGAAAATATTAATCATTACCAAAAGGTTTTTTCATAAATACTCGTCCACTTGGGCCTCGGGGACTTTGCGTGGAACGAATCAAGCAAAGTAAGGGTTGAGGCGCTTTAGTACAAACTAGATAGTACAGTACTGACAAAATGTACTAGGCTGAACTAGGATTTGAACCCACGCCAGGGTCACTGCCATGGATCCGAAGTCCGTCGCATTGACTGCATACCTTTACGTAAACATTACAACAACCAATGTTACAAGCAAATATGAAAATGCATATTATTTTTTGAAAAACATTCCGATGGATTGATTCACTCAAACAAGGAAATAAAGAGTTAAATGCAATATATTTACTTTATATATTCTTCCTGGAAAATCAGAACGGAGCAAATTGGTTCGGATGTTTTTCAGTATTCTAATTGGACCAATTTTGTATTTCACAAAAGCAGTCTGGGACAATATTAACATTTTACCCGTGTTGGAGTGCTTCATGCTTCATATGTTGGAATGCTTCATAAAAGGGGAAGTTAAATTAATACCAACCCTTTGCCAATCTTTTGTGATATTGAGCACACACTTTTTAAGAGCCACTTTCAAAGCTCGTTTTGAACCCTTGGTCTTATAATTGTAAAATAAGGAAAAGTCAAAAGGTTAATTAAAAACGAACCTGCCACTAACACTTGATTGTTTTTATTTTGAAATAATACGCCCAGTGGGTAGATCTTTACTGAATAAACGCGTTTATGAGTACTTATTTTTGTGTTTAAATGGTATTAATTAAAAATATATTATCCCTAAAAAGTTAGTAGGTATTTTTCAGGTTTTTTTTATAAAAAGTTCAAGCCCCGACAACACCTAAGAACTTTAAAATGTTATTCTTTATTCTTAATAAAACTTTGTCAAATGGATGATTTTCGAGACTTTTAAATTGAAAACCTGCTGTAAATATTTATTTTCTTCAGGACAACCAAAAAGTAGGTTTCTGTTTATATAAATTTTTACTACTACAGTTAAGATTGATGCAGTATTTTTAATGTCATGTTTTATAATGGTTATTTACGTTTTACATATAGTTTACAGTATTAATGATTGTTAACAGTTAAACTAAATGGATATTGCATTGTAAAAATTATTTTAATGATGGCAAAACTCCCCTTTTAAGACCATGAATTTTGCCAAGCTCACGCACAGTGTTTGATCGTTTAGAGACCTTGAAACAGGTTCTGCTTGAGTTTATAATTAGAGCGTTACCTTGTTTACTTGAACATGTTACTGAATAGTTCGAAACATATATTATGTTGACACAAATTATGATTACATTCCCAAACTCGCTGATCATCCTGTGATAGGACGACGACAACAATAACGCGAGTATCAATATTAAGCTGACAGCAGCGTTAAATATCAGAGGAGATTTCCTCGGGGAACAAAACAAGTTACTCTTGTCGCTAATGTAAATTACAAAAGTTAAAACATTTTGCTTCCAAAAGGGATTCCGTTCTGCCCAAACATTGTCCGTATTCAGAACTGAGTTTTGGCTGCACTTGTTAATCATCACAATGACGTGCATTGGATAAGTAATTAACGATAATTACAATAACTTTTCCTTTGGGATTAAAATTATTTTTAGAAAGTCACGTACTTAATTGTCCCAATATTTATATAATTGTATTGAATTTAGTAAATATAACCACAGAAAAATCATGTAATTTTAATAATTACGCACTTGATGTTTTTTTTTTCAGTTATATATTTGAACAAGTTTGTATAAACTTGAAGTATTGAAGATTTAAAGTTGGTTAGTTAGCGTTATAATAAAAGTATTACAGACAATTCATCAAAGATAGCTCTTTTATTAGAAATAACTAGCAATATATTACATTATTACCTGTTGATTTCAATGGTATAATTTTTATTGGAGCAATATTCAGTACATACAATTCGAATATGATATTTTAACTTTTACAAAATGTAATTGAAACCAATAAATTAATTTGTCATGCAAAACAATTTTAAAATGGTAAATATATTTTAGTGAACATTTTTAATAGTGTAGTCAAACTTAGTTTAGTACATATAAACACATTCGTCATTTATTTTTTGGTATTGATGAATGAATAAACAAATCAGTAGCTGCGTCTATAAATCTACTGGTGTGTAAGTATCAGCTGTATTTGTCGCGGGAACGGACGACTGACCCACAAACATCCCTATATTTCAAATTTGAAGTGGTCGAACCACAAACTAGATTTGAATGCTTTAACAACAGCTTTAATACGATTTTGGTCGACGGTAAAATATGATCATAATGAACATTTTTGTATTATAATTATTTTCCACATTTTGGTTTGGATCAATACAATTATGATCATTATATAAGTAATATATTTCTAAATAATGCACAAAAAAACATTTTGTAGGTTGTACATTTTTTGGTATAGAGCATTAAGCGAAACCTTTCAGGGATCTTAACAATTTTTAAAAAGAATAACAACAATTGTTTAAATAAGAAAAAAGGTATATTGAAATCCAAGTGTACGACGTAATAAAATAATATTTGAATTGCATTACAGTATAAGCATTTAGTATAACAGTTTAGCTCATAGTATATTTGTATTTTTCCTGATAAAAGCAAAGGAGTTTACAGTAGTTGTGACGTATAAGGTTTACTCATAAAAACATATTTTATGTAGTTTATTCGGCAACTCAACGCAAAAAAACAAACTTAATTTTAACATTACAAACACTTTATTTTACATAGCCTATTCCGAGCCTTCAAAATTATGATAATATTCGTTGTATTATGTAGCTTTATTAAATTTCTAATTTAGTTGCTTTTAAGTTACAAGTATATATTGTACTGATTTATCTATCTATTAATGTTACTGACTTCACTCTTACATAAAAAAAACTAAATTATTGTAAAAATTAAACTTAAATGTTAATTGGAACTTTGTTTCAGATATTAAAAGATCTAGTGGCAATACACTAAACAAACCCTTACTTATAAACCCAGTCTATAATTTATATTGCATTTGATGGACCGGCTACCAATTATCATATAGTTAATTTACAGCTACAATGAGGTGCTTAGTTTCATAATTGTTCCATATGGCCATAAATTTGTTTTTTTTTCTGAAAAATCAGTGGTAAAAGGTAGGCAATATATTGTATTTTATTGCTTGCCTGCTTGTCAATATCCCCTGCAACAGGGATCATGAGCTGTTTTTGTTGTAGTACAGAGTCGATTTGAATATAAAACATTTAAACAAATAAACACGTATAAAATCTTAGGTTGTAACCTGCATTCATCAAATTAAAATCAGATTATTGGCGTATGTATATATACAAACATCAGATATGCCGTCAAACAGATCGAGAAACGGGATATCAGACAAAAGGATTATATTATACTTGCAATCAAGTCAGGTTCGTAAAATTTTAAAGACTTGTAAATTTACCCAAAAATGCTAATTCCTAACATATAGTTTTTTGTGAAACTTTTGAATGATAGTGGTCTAGTTTGGTATCAAACCAATCACCTTAACCGTTAACAAATCAGTATAAAAGTGTTCACTTTGATAATATTTCAGTGTTTTGAATCAAATAATTGGATAGTTCTAATAAATGTATAAGGAAATATGTTATCTCCCGGTAGGATATCACTACCGGGAGTAACATAGGATTTCGGTTATTCTGAACTAAACTCTTGTTGGTACTCCCAATTAACCTCTTAAAATTTTCAAATTTACGAGGTTAATTACAATTTACAAATAATCATGCTAGGTTATGTCACGTTTGAAAATAATCACTACATGGTCCAATTAGTAAACGAGAACTGCGTTGGCACAACAAACTGCATGGGCGAGTTGTTAGCGAAGTGTGATTGTTGTTAATTCGACCACCAATATTGTTTTTGATCATATGTAACAAACATATTATTGGTTGAATAAATTGTGCCTATGAAATTCGTTATATCACTAAAGTAACAGCCATCGTTTGCATCCACAGTAAATACAAGTTTATACAATATTTTCCACAAGACAAGAAGCACCTGGTTATTTAATATTTGTAAACTTAAATTAAATTTGTATTGGCTCTTATGAATTTGAAGTCCTCCTTATTATTTCCCGATTAAAAAATATTACAAAACTATAGTAATTACGTATCGGATTAACTATATAAAAAAATTAAATTAAGTATGTTATTTAAAGACCAGCGTATTAAGCTACTGTCATCGTTAAGAGAAGCAATCTTGTTTTTCGCCTCTGATGAATATCAAGGTGTTTCCTCCCTAATCTCGTGTCCTGCAGTATTTTCTTGAGTATCATTCTTGACTAAACACTGATAAAAATGTCACAGTTTACAGAAAGAACATTTTTGCGCCAAAAGTTCTAAAACTTAAAACACTTTAAGGTGGAAAAAATTATATTATTTTTGATGGATTAAGGCATTTAAATACCTAACAAATATAAAATACCATCATAACCTTCGTTTTATCATATATCCTGTCGAAGTACTCACCAACTCAGGTAGTTGAAACAATCGTCAAATCGTAGTTTAGAAAGGGTGAAAGTGGAACGTGTACTCACTTGGAGGACTACAATAACTTACTCTCGGAGTTCAGCCATCATGAACGTGTACTCCGTTATGTAGTGAAAAGATTATTCTACCTATACTAAAACGAGTTTGCACGCAGCACGCTGACGTGAGGGAAGTGAATTTTCACACACAAAACTTTTCAAACTCAAAACCAGTGTAAAAACATACATTTTTTCAAATTTTATTGAAATCTGAAAACATTGATTTTTGGCTGTTCTGATGCTCCTGGTTTCATTTACCTGCAATGCTATGAATAGAATTTTGCGCATTATAAGGTTAGAAGAAGGTCCAGTCAGGCTTGAAAGTAGGCGCAAGGTTGCTGGGGATGATACAAATACACCAACAAATGAATAACATGCTTTTCTAATGTAAAAAAACCCATAAGACAACGTACTGTGTTTAGCCGATATATTCTTTAATAACTTGGTAAATATTTATGCTAGAATGACGAGAGAGTGCTCAAAACTTTTGCTTCACTAATTCCCATCTTAATACATGCAATAATTTAACGTCCGGGTCTTTTCTGACCCTTTTTGGGCCCAAAAACTCAAAATTTGAAAGAATAATCCCCAAAAAAAGGGGTTTAGAGTTTTCCGATTGTTTTTCTCACCGTACTTGTCCAACTGATTATAGAAAGGAACGTCCCTACCAAATTTAAAGTAAATCGGACTAAAAATGCGACCGCTAGAGTGCATAAACATATATATATATTTAAGTTTGAACGACTCCCCAAAACTTGTTACATGTTAGGAACTTCTATGGTGGTCCCGGGCTTAAGTTTCACCGTGCGGGTCATGCTAATAGTGCGCTTTTCCATAGGAAATTCACTAATAAACAATACAAATGAGCAAAGCAATCCCGGCAATAGTGCTCCACTCGTCGGTGTTCTAGGGGAGTGTCCATGAAGAGAGACTGCAGTGAGAAGTTAAAGGCTAATTATTTTGATTCTTACTAGATCACTTACTTTGATTTCTTACTTTGATTTACTAAACTTATGAAAAGTAATATCGTGGTAGTAAACTGTGAAGCTACTCACTCATACATACAAATCAGGAATCCTAAATTAAACATCGTTAGTAGATTAATGGCTAATTGATGACCTAAGAAAAGATTATACTTACGTTTATGCCTTATGAATTAATTATCAGTAACACAGTATATTCATCCCAGTATATACATTTTTACTAAGTTTAACCACCCTTTATTCAAAAGTTAAAGTTGTTATATAAATGTTAATCCATCTGGTGACGCAGTCGATCCAGTAACTTTCAGCTAAAACAAAAGTATAAATCAAAGATTCAATTATATTTTACGTATTAACTAACAGTTATGTTTATTTGAAAGTGAAAGACCATACATCAGTACAAAATATTTATAGTTTATAGTCATAGCTACGAATACAAATGTGTTATTTAACTTTTTAAATTGTATTTACTTATTCCGATTTCCATCACAAAGCCTTATATTTTTTATATCTTAAACGATATTTAAACGTTTTAACATATTTTGTCTAAATTTTTAATTTTGAATAACTACACTAACTTGAAAATGTACAGTAATAAAATATATCACTACGATGTTCGTTTGTTTTATATTTTCATTTTAAAAGTATAACATTGTAATTTTATATTTTGAGATTGTACATCCCTGTTGAGTTACTAAAGGCTATCACACTTCCAAACAAAACTAACATTGATTTAATTAAATAATTTACTGGCAACTGTTTAGGAACAGAGCGCAAAGTTCTACTCCGTATGAAGTGCTGCAACACTTTATAGCCTGCATTAAAGAGGGTGACGTTTAAACCTATATTCTATTGTGAAAATGAAATACGGTAAACTCTGAATTAAATTCCAAAAGCTTGATTAAATATCATCTTAATACTTGATTTTCTATTGTTTATTTTTGATGGGCCTTTTGATACTTATTTCTTTTTCGTATAGAAAGGTGTGTATATTCCAGGAATTTCAAATACCCAAAACACTATTTCTAAGTTTTGAAGGGTCTGATTGAGTTATTAGGAGGGAGAGAGGCGTGACAAAATTGGTTACATGTCTAAGGTCCTAATGATGATACTGCAACGTTGAGTATCTGATAGATGACGTATCAGCCACATTTTGAAATTTAATGCTTCCTTCATTCACTAAAACTACATCAGAAGATAAATCATAAGATATGACACATGTTTTTACAACATTGATATGTTTAACATTTGTATAAATCAGTAGATTATCTAAGTGGATTTGCAACAAAGAGTCTTAAAGTTTACAAATCTAGAGGGACTTTAATAAAACCTTTTGATAATTTACTCTATTGTCATAATCTTCAACAGTTTCTTTTTAACCATTACATAAATACTCTTTATTAACTTCAATATGGGCTGAGTTGCAGATATATTTTAAGTTGTTAATTTCTGCAGATAAACTTTTGCATCACTGAAATAATATCCAGTATTTACATCTAATGTAAATACAATTTGTTCAAATTTTTTCCCACGAGACAATAAGCTCCCGGTTATTTAATATATGTAGGATTTAATTATAAATTCCTGATCTTTTAACAAATATAAGCTGCTGAAGTCCACCTAATTATTTTACGATAAGCAAAATTGTTACAACAAAATTACTATAAAGATTCAACAAATTAAATAAATGCAATATTTAAATCAAGTGTGTTGTTCTAACACAACAGTTTAAAGCTGTGTTGACTCTATTGTTATCTTCAAAGAAAGCAATCGTGTCCTTCGCCACTGACGGATGTCTCGTCCTTCATTTCCTTTGCTAACTCTATTCCTAAAATATGTCCTTGTTACACTGATCCTTCCTTAAGCACTGATGAAAACGCGAAGGCTCTCTGGATGAATATATTTCGCCCAAATGTTCT
Organism: Allygus modestus; assembly: GCA_963675035.1. Classification (NCBI taxonomy): domain Eukaryota; kingdom Metazoa; phylum Arthropoda; class Insecta; order Hemiptera; family Cicadellidae; genus Allygus; species Allygus modestus. The sequence goes on along the minus strand of OY776112.1, from coordinate 480,774,805 downwards.
AAATCCTAAATTTTACCTTTAACACCAAACTGTAGGTATCAATTATACAAATTGCTTTTAAAATTTAAAACACGTTTTGTACCTACTACAAGTTATGTTAGGTTGTACCAAGTGTTCATACTCAACGATAGTGATTTTTTGTTGTTGTATATGTTGACTTTTGAAGACGAAATAAATTGGTAGGTTGACAATATCTCAAAATTTATTATTTTAACCAAGACAATTACAAATCTACTTATTTGCCTGGTTAAAACTTTTGAAGTAGTTAACCATGTGATGTATAAATACTAGCTTGAAATCAATATTAATCAAAACATAATGAGCATAAACACAGTCTAATTAATTTTCTGGAACCTGTATTGACAGCAGCCATTTCAAAGAGACGCTCATACCGATGTTGGAGGATCCAGAAAATATTACAATTCCAATTCCAATTCCTTTAGTGGCTTCCTCCACTTTTGATTCTCACTTTATTTTTAAAATGGTCAACGTTAATGCAACTATGTTGATTCGCAATATAAATTATCCTGATGAACAGGATTTATTGTGAAGTAGGTCTAAGGTTCATGCTAGTTACATCGACAGCCAAAGTGAAGGACTTGCATAATCTTTTGATCAAGGATTCAACACTACAGATCTCATGGATAAGAGGTTTCCCTACTACAGTTTATATACCCAGGAAAACATGTTTTTGTTATTAAAAGCGTCCAAAATGAAAAGAAAAGTTAAATAATTAGAGTAGTTGTCACTACCATAATTATTTTATCCTGTATTGTTATACAGAGTAAAACAGCTTTAGGTTTTAAACAATTTTGAATAAAATCATATAGTATACAGGATGTCTCACATAAGGTGTCTCAAACCGATTGCAGACGATTCACATGACCTAGAAGGGTTAAATAAAACTATCTGCCACTAAATCGACCCAAAGGAGTAAGGTAAAAATATTTTTAACTCGTTTAAAATACAGGGTGTTCCAAAAAACACCTAACATATGGAGTTGCTATTTGGGGTGTCGAAACGGCGAAGCACAGGGAGCTTTTTCGTTTGCAGAAGAAGGCCTTGCGGATCTCCGGTATGAAAAGGCCTGACTCGTGCAGAAGAGTTTTAAGTTCTAATAACATTTTAACATTCCCCTGTTTGTATATCCTAGATTGTTTAACTTTTTTGGCTAAGAATCAGAAAATGTATTATTACAGAAGCTCTACACAGTAAAGTCTTCGAGAAGATTCGTTGCTCTCCATTCCATTTCAAAAAACTCAACCTACAAACCTACCTATATGTTTGTTGAAAAGCAAACATATTTTTCTTCAATAAAATTATTCAACTCCCTTCCAATTTACCTTAGACAATAATCAGACGTTGGCAAGTTTAGATTGAGGTTGAAAGTGCTCCTCTTGGAAAAGGAATACTATAGTGTACAAGACTATATTAATGACAAGTTATGTTAGAAGTATTTTTTTATTTTACTGGGCAGATTATGTGAACTGTTTTGTTTAGTATAATATTATGTTGTTAGTGTACTACTATGCAAATATTATAAGTATGAGACTCATGACTTGACCTATTGTCAATGCTATATATAGTCTGATGACAATAAATGATTTGATTTGTAAAAAAATAGCGGAAATTTTTTCGAAAATATTAAATTTACGGAATACCCTGTATCTGCTAAACCACAAGATATTTTTTATTCTGATTCAAATTTCCTACTCGAATTGAACTCAGCTTTACCCTGTTATGCTACATGTCAATATTTAAAACATGGTAAAAAATAATAAAATATCCTTTTTTCGAAAAAGGTTTATATGCCCAAAATTCTAAAAAGTCCAATAGTAACGAATGTCAAAAAGCATGTAGTTTTAAAGGTCTTAGAAATCCTAACAACGTTATATTTGACATCAACATTGTATTTTTTTCTCTTTTTAGCAATAAACGAAAATCATCATTTTCCCATATGAAATACATGTTATTTCTACATAACTCTTCCAAACACTCTTTTATAATGAGTTATGTACAACCAAGATGTATTTAATGGGAAAATGATGAATTTTGTTTATTGCTAAAAACCTAAAAGAGATACAAGATTGATGTAAATTAGAAAGTTGTCAGGAATTTTAATACCTTTAAAATTATATACTTTTTAATATTCGTTACTATTTGACTCTTTTGATGTTTGGGCATATCAACTTTTTAATATCTTTCATTATTTTTTACCAAGTTTAAATTCTGCCATGTAGCATATCAGGGTAAAATAGAGTTCAATACAAGTAGAAAATTTGAATCATAATTTAAAAAAAAACTTGTGGTTTATTAGATACAGAATATTCCGTAAATGATAATATTTTTCGCAAAAATGGCCGCCATTTTGAAACAGATATGTGAGTTCTGTTTCCACCAAAAGGTTTCTCTGTTAAAGGGCTTTAAAATGATATTTAACAGGACGTATGTTTATATTTGAAAATTCCGAGAATCGAACTAGTGACTCTCAGTTTTTGGAACACTCTGTATTTTGTATTTTTGTATAAACGAGTTAAAACTATTATTACGTTACTCCTTGGGGTTGATTTAATGGGAAATAATGTTATTTGATCCTTCTAGGTCAAGTGGTTCGTCTGCAATCGGTTTGAGACACCTTACTTGACTCTCTGTATAATGAAATTAGCCATTATAACAAAATTATGTTTCCCATTCCCAACACCATCCTTCACGGCTAACTAAATCTGAGTCCCAATTAACGCATTAAAAACGTTTTACACATGATTGTGTTTAACACTAAGACAGACTAAATTCATAATTATATCCCTAAATGTATATTGATAGAGGTATCTATTAGTGTTTAGGGAGCAATAACTTTGGTATATTATAGTTGGTTAGAATTTAACCATGTTAATACATACTTTATTAGTTTTAATTTCGCATGGACTTGATATAGTTATAGACAACCTATATTGCACAAAGAAATTCTTTAAATTACTTTGAAGGTTTTTTAAAAATACAAAAGTTTTAATACAAACAAATCATTCCCGTTTAAAAGAAAATTTCTTTTAGGACATAAGATTATTTAATCCTGTAACCAGTAATTTAATTTCAATTATGAAATAACAAAGTTTCACCAAGACAAGAAAGCAAATATGGAAAACAAATTATTATAAGTGCGGTTTGAATCAAACCATATATTGTTAATAAACCTCTATCACATACATGGTTTCACAGTATTTTTATCATATACTGATTTGTATAATAAATATATTTTAATCAGCTAAAATTAGAGTAAAATATTTTACTTTACAATTTCTTGATTGAGAGTCAGAGTAAGATTGGGTTATGAGGGAATGAGCTTCGTGACAGGACTTGTTATATCACTAATGTCAACATGATGATATTTTGATCCATCCTCCAGTCCTATATCAAAACTTAGTACACAAAATTCTCGACCGTCGCACCGTTCCATGAAATTTATGGAAAGAAAATTAATTTATTGTACATAGTAGCGCTTTATTGTTACAGTTACCACTAATCAGTGCAACGTATGAAGCAGCTTGTCAACCTAATACGACTATAACAACTAGCCAATGAATAATATAACATTTTAAAGGTCTTAATAAAAGAAGAAGAATGGTGAAAATGGAGGTAATTATTCCAACCCTACATAAAATGAAAGACAATCCAAATTATAGTCATTCTGGAATCTCATAATTTTAACTATTTTATTTAATGGATAGAGAAACAATAATATTCTCACAAGTTGTTATGAAGTTTGAGACTTAGTCTAGTTATAAAACTTGTTAATCAAGAGTAAAAAAAATCAAAATTTGAACATTATCCCATCTACTGGACTAGATTAGATAACCTATCTAATAATAGGGTTAGAGGAGGGTAGGACCTTTAAGACACTCGTTATGCAGCCTAACAAAAATACTGTACATTATTTTAAATAAAAAAAACATAACCGAAAGTACATTTAAACATGTTGTTAGAAGATAGGCTTGTTCATTGAAAACGTACTGCATGTCCGACTGTAAAATAAAAACCAATAACGAGACCTATAAGCATCTGGAAGTGTTTAAAAATTATTAAAGAGTACGATTACAACTGTATGCAGTAGCATTACGGTGTATTTTATGTTTGAAGAAAGTATTAAAGTTTATGAAACAATGTAAGAAGTCATATTACTTATAAATTATACAAATCATAAGATAAACCAGTAAAATGTATGATTTGAGCGTAACAATTTTATCTAAACCAAAAAATATAAATATTCTCTTCGGTATAACTAAATTGATCCTCCCTAATCTATATGACTATGTTCATGTTACTAATCAGCAATACAACTGATTAATGGATTGATTGAACTAAAATGCCCTTACACAATCAATTACGTAATAACGATTCATTTTTAACAAGATGAATTTGAAATAGATTGCTGATCCACGAGTAATGGATTGTAATAGCTAATCGCTTTACAACAAGCTTGTGGTTCAGGCTTTAAAATTCACTGGTACCTGTTTGAAAACAGATTTCTCTGTGCCCGAGTATTTATTTTTGTACGGAAAAATCGTTCCTGTATTAAACATAATATATAAAAACAACACTTTGTATAGTGTAAAAATTAAAAATAACGTTATTTAGAGTTTTCTACCAATGTTGAATTATTTCCTTACAGATTTACTTACGTCTTGCAGATAATTATTTTACATTTAATTGACAAATTTAAAGCTTGCATAAAAGTTGTGACACGTTGTTTAAGAGTTGGTCTGGGAGTAAAAGAAAATATAAAAAAGAAAAGATATACCCAAAAGAACTCAAATCTGCCAAGGCTTTCATGTCACAAGGCTCTTGAGACAATAAATATTTTTGGAAGAGGATAAGGAAATGGCAAATAATTAACAGTTGCATTAAAAACAATTTGTATTTTATACATAGGAGTAAGTATTACTTAAATTTGCCTGGATAAAAAAAAGTTTTAACAATTATGTGGGATGTGTTTATTTTTATAAGTTTAAATTTTGGTGACTCCAAACAGGTTTTTCTTATATGTATATAATGTGCATTTATAAAATTCATTTATTTCTTAAGTTATTAAATTAAAATTGGGGAACCAAGCCCATTAAAGATTAAACAGGTACAATCTTGTAATAATAAGTAGAATATAATCTTTAGGAAGCAACTGTACATTGATCAACATAAACTGAAGGGTCTCATTATAGCTTAGAATTTAATACTGTCAGTAAATGTACACAATAACTGTAGCTCTCATAATAAATAGTACAGGCGGGAAGAATTGTAATAATACAGTTTCTATCTAGATAGTATTATAATTAATTAAAAAACCCTTTGAATTCAAATGTCAGTTAATGTCTAAATTGTATTTGCTTTTTAATTTTTCATGTCCTTTATGTACTAAAAAAATATAATACACAATAACTCACAGCTTTAACTGTTGATTCTGAAGAAACCGACTTGTTAAATAATAAACCAGAATTTTACTATAAAAAAATACATTTGTTATAATTATTTATTGTGTTTTTACATAAAATTTAAACGTATTTTCTATTTTAAATTTATTATAATTCTAAAATGGTATTTTTATAATATACTGTGTACTGCAAAATAATAAAAACGCTTTGTGGTTATTTTATTATTATTTTAAAATAAATTGCATAATGCATTACAAGTTACACGATATATATATTTTGCCATGAGTTTGACAAACCAGACATTTACAAGAATGATTGAATTGGTTCTATAATATGGTTAATGAACGCAAATGAATTCTAAGATGAATAGAATGCTTTTATTGTTTTTATATGAAAAATAAGTCCCGTTTAACATTACCGTTTATTAGGTTATAGCAGGTAAACAATTTTTTGATGTAATTCTTTTTGTTATGATCATAATACAGATGTTTCCCACATCTATAATTTAGAAAAAATACATCTATAAACATAAAACTGTTATTTATGATGCGGAATATTCCTAACTATAGAAGATACATGATTTCATCCATTAAAAAATCACTTGAATTTTCTATCTCTACCTCTTAAGTCTAATCAAGTTTCTGTTATGCAAATGTTACAAATGTTTAAACGTCTGTTTGATGAATATTTGTAGGCCTTGGATTATAAAATACGTATTTCTCAGATATTGGTAAATTCTTCTTCAAACATAACTGTACATAATTCGTAATAACCAATATGTTTGACGTATACTATACATGCATTCTATTATTTAATATCAGGGCATATCGTTTCAAATGAGAAACCCGTTTGAAGTACGCCTGTGGTTCATGGTACAGTACCACATCACAAACCAAGATGCTGGATTGACCTGCTCTCTTGATCAATAGCTCAACCAACATATCTCAAAGGGAATGGGATTCAGAACTGTGGTTTAATTGTATTGGGGAAAGGTAATTATTGTAGAGGAGGGAATACTTGAATTATAAACGAATTTTTATACTTCAAGTTAAACGATAATTTTTGGAAATAAGACACTCGTACAAAAATACAGGCACTAAAAATTTGATTTACTCAGAAATTAGACTTTAGGTAAAGTTTTACTACTGTTGTTTTCTATGTTCAAAGATATGTGTAATATTTAAAATATTTCATACAAAAGAGAGATAGTTCACTTTTTTAAATTGTTATTATGTCTAAATTGTAAATTATCTGTTTTACATTACATAACACTTAATTGTTAAATTGTTACATAACCAATGATATTCTTTGCATAAATAGTATAGCATAAATACTTGAAAATATTTGAAAAGTAGCATTTTTATAGTTATTAAGAGCTGTAGTGTAAAAACGTAATTATTTAATTTTAAAATATTCCCACTAAATACAAAGTCTACATGAATTTATTTAGGGTTTTACGATAACATATTTTTATGATTTATTATGTAGTCAAATACACATTAATTTAATGTACCTATAAAGTTTCATTCACTATGGGTTATAAACAATCATGACCTCTTTTTATTTTAAATTATAAACTATTAAACATAAAATGAGCAAATACACGGGTTAGTGGATTAATGGCACTAAATAAACCGTTGTCACTATTTGTTAAAATATCACTTTTTAATAAAATCGGTTAACAATTTATTGTGTCATCGAATATTGGTTTGTTAACGCTAATCTGATCACTAAATTTTTTAGTGCAGGCAATCAAATTATTTACAACTGTTCCAAAGCATTCTGTATATAACATTGGAGCTAATACTGGGAATATGTATAATCGTTGTGCATAGTTGTTACATTAAACATTAAACAACATATTTAAATCGTAGAAATAAAATCTAAATCAATATAAAACACGTAAAAATATATTTAAAGGAGATGACGACAGTTTTTATATGTATTGGCTATCTTATTACGACATAGTATTTGTTGAGAAAATGTTGATAAATAATCATGATAGATTAAAGTTTTTAAGTGTTAATTATCGATTGTTATTTTATTTATTTTAATATCTGATGTTAAGACAAATACGCTACTAGAAATACATATATTTAAATATACTAAATTAATTCTTATTTAGGAAAGGAAACATGGTATTGTTTTGAAGTAACTGCAGTTTTACTTGAAATTTAGAGTTCGGAATAATTTCAAAATCAAACTTTCTATTAATCTAGAGAAACCAAACTGTCTTAACCATTTCTGAGAATATGTTTATTTATAAACCGAGCCATTCGCTCCACCTAAAACCAAAGGTGCTGCTAATAACCTGCTTCAAACAGGAGGATTGTAATTTTGCTGGTTTCTTGAAGTAATTCCCAAACTCCGTTGAATTGAAACACACAGTTAAAAATATTTAGAAACTTTCCTTTTGAATTTACTTCATATCTTCCCTTAGCTTAATTCTGTTGCTGAACAAATCTACTGAGAACACGGTTTTAGTCGTAATCTAAGTGTAAAAAAATAGTCGTGTCATTTAAACATTTAAGCTTATAGGCAAAAACATCGTACAAACAAAATTTACGTAAGTGTTTATGTTATAAATTTCATATCTTTAGAAATAATACAACTATCTCACTGTTAAATTAGTTTACCATTAAACCGTTCAAACCATTGCAAATAGTAAAAGTAATATTGAAATTGTTAAACAATGATGTAATTAACTGTCTCTTTGTTGTAACTAATATATTTATTTATATACTTATAAAATAATACATGTTGTTACATGAAAAGCTTACTTTTAATAATTAATTTTAACAAATTTATTATAATAATATAACTTATATAGGCACGTTTTTCTGCAAGTTTAATAGGTTTGAATTTATTTGATGGCATGTATAATTTGCTAATGGGAATTTCTCAGAATATGAGCTTAATAGAAGCTGGTTATAAACATCGTGTAGGATAAACTGATGTTGCTGTTTTGGTTCTTGTGTTTAAAACTCGAAGGATCCCTCTTTAAAAGATTTATTATGCACGTGCATCATAGATTTATCAAACTCTTTACCTATTTTCCCGTTAAGTTTTCAAATTCCATTCTCATGACAGAAGAGCATACAGCTTATTCTACATTCAGTTGCACAGCTTACAAAACTAAAATGTATTAACTATTTTAACTACTATGAAAGAACTACTCGTCTAAGGATACGTTTGTCATCTAGTTCCCTTATTAGGGCATGATATTTTTGTATTGCCTTTACATTCTTTCCAGTAGGGTTCAACATATAAGTTAAAACTTTTAGGTTCAAATATGTATTTGTTTACTTTCTTGAATTTAAGGGCTTCTTTGTCCCTTGTCCTATGTTTCCACACGTGAAGTCAAAATTTTTGTCTACTTATTATATCAATTCGACTCAAAAATTGGAAACGGACTATGTTATAGTAAGTATTTAAAAATTAAGACACGAAACTCACCCAATCCTAAAGAATTGCAAAAAATAATGCTATCAGTTTAAAGTTGCATTTAAAGAATCGATGAGAAATTCGTAGGCCATAATAATGTTTCATGCGTTGTATAGCGTTTCGTTACTATTTAAGGTCTGTTGACAGAGGTTTCTAGTGTCACTGACGTGACCAGCGACTACTTATATATTGGTTATCAATCCCATAACGTTCCTTCTGGTTTCAAGAAAAAATAAAACTCAACTGCGTGTCGTCATAGGGTTGAGTAGCGATCTACAGAATATGAGGTGTCGTAGAGGCGGGAAATACAGTAGTGACAGTGGTGACCACTCGTGGACAAGTATCATAGGAGGTGCTGGGATCGAACCTGCGCCTGTTCACTACTGACTTGGGAGGCCAAGCTACCCTGTCCAGTGAAAAAGCACGGTAGCATTCTGAGTTTCTAAGATCACATGGACTTCACCAGAAATTGAATGTAAGCCAAGCCTCTCAAATACAACTATCACACGTATGTTATACGATCATTACCCTGCTGAAAGTTAACAAAATGTGTAATTATCTCTATACAAATCATAATTTTATATTTGAACACCCGTATGAACGTCAAAATAGTTGACTTTGGTTTTTCAATAAGCACATAGCTTTGAAATTATAACTAACCTTTATTCAGATTTAATTATTGTACATTAAAATACAAAACTACAATTATTATATTACAAGTCCATTCAAACAACTAAGTCATATTCATAGACTGGTAGAGCAGTAACTACATTCACCGCTGGTTTATAGATTAACTAAGTTTGTAGTCCAGCCACGTCTTAGAATTATGAAACTTTGGTGACCATCGAAGCTTAAGCTTGACTTTGTACCTCCTGTTATTCAACATTGATTTCAAGTTTATTTAAGAACACTCTGATAGAAACATATTCTCAGGGGATTTATTCCTATCAGTATATTTCTTAACTTATAATAATTTATTTATTCTCTGAAAATCGACACCCATGCAATACATTATATGAAAATTAGGAAAAGTTCCCATAGGCATAAAAGCGTAAAGAACATAAAAATGTAATCTACTTAAAAAAACAACAAGATACTTATAAACTAATATTAATAATACATATTGTATATAAATCACCAAGTGCACAACAAATCGATACTAATCTGTACGTTATACAAATCACGTTTATAGAAGGATGAAACTAAAAACTTAAGAAGTGGGGAAAAACACACGCCACACATACTTACATACTGACTCACATACGTACATGAATAAATAAACATACACCAAGGCTAAAACCTTTCAATAACATGCGTAGTAAGGATGAGTAGCTGAAACTTTGTGATGGTAGGAAACATGAAAACTCATTTATGAATCATCAGTCAAAAGTGACAAACGCATTTGTTTCGGAAGGTTTTCGTTGACAAATTATACGCGTGCTTGTTATTAATTTCGTGTTTAAATATGTTAGGGTCAGGCAGTTTTATAATCCATACTTATTAAATTTATAACTATAATCATCGGCTGATATAATTGAAATACTTATTATTTAAAAACTCGTTTCGTAAGTAAAAAATAAAATAAATCACTGGATATCTCAGATCTTAGACCATATGTGTTGAAATATTTATGACTTTATTTTTTCTGATAACTTGGTGAGTAGTACATGAATCTATGAAGTCGTTTAATTGAATTTAAATTAAAGATACTAACTTCCATGAAATATGATGTCAATCATTATATTTTGGCTTTATAATATGTTGTTTTGTTTTTAGAATTAAAAGATGATATCCAACGATAATACATAAAATGTTGTTCTTTTTTAAAGAAACTAAATAAACAAACCATATTCATAATTAAATTATTTGTAACTTAAATGTCCATATTAGAGTAATTTTAACTTTAGTTCAAATAAGTAGTGTTTAACGAATGACTGTCATTTAAAATGCACTGAAAACCGATTCATCACTGAACCATAGCTCATAAGTCCATTGGAAAAGTGGAATTTGTTACTTTCAAACACATATTAAATTACTCATTTTTAACGCATTCATTGTCAAAATAAACACTCGCTATGGTTCATAACAACTCAACATGCCACTGGGGAAGTGTCATCATGACTCATAAGAGTGCAAATATATTTACAACACTCCCACAGTGTCATGTGTGATGGCGTGATTGTGTGATTCTGTCGTGTTTTACTTGGGTTGTATTTCAACGTGATTTACAAGGTATTTCTTGAGATTTATTCTTTTTTAGCGAATTTCCCCTATAGTGAAGAAGCTATTACCGTAGTCGGCATGGTAAGACCTAGGCCCGGGACCATGATAACTTTTCGTTTTGAGGTCCCCAGACCCCAAAAACACAATTCGTTCGAAACTGTATATGTATATGTGCCCGTGAGCACGATAACTCCCGTAAAAATGATCCGATTTTGATGAAACTTGGTATAAACGTGTAAAGCAACATTTATGACTTCAAGTTCGAAAACCAGCCAGATCTCTCCATCCAAAAGGGTATTTTGGGGGGGTTTTGTACCCCAAAAATGTTTTTTTTGAGTTGTTACATATAATTTTTGAAATAGTCAAATTTTAATTTTTACCATTGGATTCAGCTTAAAAAACACACAATTTGGTATTTTTATCATTCCTCTACGTCAATTGGTTACCGAGATATTGAAAGTGCTAAATACAGTACGTTGTCTAATGCTATTCTTATGGAGGCAAATACAAATTTTATATCCCGCTTATTTATAATGTATACTGACGAAACTTGGTATACGGCTTCATCTCGTTGTGGTCTATTGATATTTGCTCAAAAAAGTAATTTTTTGCCAAAGGCTCCCGTAGCAGCAAACCTGCGTACTCAGCTCCCATGTTATTCTTATGGATAATAATTAAATGCTTTGTCTCCCTTAATTATGAAAATAAATGAATAAAAACTGGTATACGACTTCACCTATCTGAGTTATATTGGCATAAAACCCATTTTTGTGTTCCTTGTTGCAGCAATTCTGTGTACTTAGCCCCAATGTTATTCTTATGGAGAATAATTAAAATTGTATATATCGCTTATTTGTGAATATATTTTTATGAAACTTGGTAAGTGGCTTTTTGTAGTATTAAGACATTATATCTCTACTGGAAATTCGCTGAGTATGCAGGTTTGCTGCGACGGGGGTATTTTTTGTTTTAATATCATGTCACCAAATGCTCGCAAATGCTCGCCAAATGGGCATCTTGCAAGCCTAACGGTTAACGTCTTGGACTTCGGTTCAAAGGTTCACGGGTTAAAATCTCGAGATATCCACACAAATTTGAGGGGTTTGGACCGCTTTCCCTCTAAGCGTTTATGTACTCTTTAACAAAAAATCCGTTGGCTTTGAAATACAAAAAACCTATATCTACTATAAAATAAAAGATTTTGATAGTTATCAGCATAGTTTTTTTTTTACAATTTTGCACAAACCTATGTCTAAGTATGTAAACCCTCCTTTTTGATCCAGAGACTCTGTCAAATGTTAGTTGTTTGTGAAAAGTTTGTATTTACAAACAATATTTAAAAGCTTTAGTAATATACATTTCTAAGTATATAAATCTAGAAATTAGATAGTATTGTTATGTCAACATCAATATATTTTGATATAACATATATTTTTTAACAAAATTTACACGAACTATGTTTACAAAATGTAAAGATTATATCTTAAAGTGGTACAACGAGTACACGCATAGTTTGAAACTAACACCATCTCAACTTGGGTTACGGAAATACAATCTATTACTTATAAATGTTGTATATTAAATATCCAGGATTCACTTTGGAATATAAGGAAGGAAATGGACGAAACGAAATGCGTGAGTTGAATTTTAAACCATCCTGTCCGCTACATTACGATCCATATCAAAGGCAAAGCAGGGTGAGTGCGACTGGTGGAGTACAGTTGAATGTTTTAACAATTTGTTATGAGCATGATGCATTTTAATATTAAACGAGTTCGCACGCAGCACGCTGACGTGAGGGAAGTGAATTTCCACATAAAAACTTTTAAAACTCAAAATCAGTGTAAAAACATACATTTGTCCAATTTTTATTGAAATCTGAAAACATTGATTTTTTGGCTGTTCTGATACTCCTGGTTTCATTTACTTGCAAAGCTGGGAATACAATTTTACGCATTATAAGGTTAGGAGAAGGTCCAGACAGGCTTGAAAGTAGGTGTGAGGTTGCTGGGGATAATAAAAGTACTTTAACAAAGGAATAACAGGCTTTTCTAGTGTAAAACCCCCATAAGACAACGTACTGTGTTTAGCCGATACACATTTTCTTTAATAACTCGGTAAATATTTATGCTAGAATGACGAGAGAGGGCTTAAAACTTTCCCCTTTTTAATTCCCATCTTTTTACATGCATTAATTTTACATCTGGGGCTTTTCTGACCCTTTTTGGGCCCAAAAACTCGAAATTTGAAAGATTAATCCCCAAAAAATGGGTTTAGAGTTTTTCGATTGTTTTGCCTAACGAACTTGTCCAACAAATTATAGAAAGGAACGTCCCTACCAAATTTTAAGTAAATCGGACAAAAAATGCGACCACTAGAGTTCATACACATATATATATAAAATTTTGAACGACCCCCCAAAACGTGTTCAGGGGGTCACGTTAGGAACTTCTATGGTGGTCCCGGGCTTAAGTTTCACCGTGCGGGTCATGCTAATAGTTCACTTTCCAAAGGAAATTCACTAACAAATACATGCGACAGGTCAAGTTAGAGAGTTTATATTTATAAACTTGATTGTAGAAATCTAACAGTTACGTCCTCGTCCAGACGTCTTAACAAGGCAATAACAAATCTGACTATTCGTAGCAACATATTTTTAAGGTTTGTTTTATAAATATTTTACATATAGTTTTCATGAATTGCATACAAATCAGTTGATCAAAATGGGTGCACTTTTTGTTTTACTTAATTACGGCCTTACAACGCGTTTTATTTTCAACAACACCAAAAAATAATAATAAACTTGTACTGGTTATTTTAAAACTAACAAAAATTTTAAAACACAAAAGAAAGTTCACTGGCACTTAGAGAATGTGATTTCTTATAAATAAAGGTCTGCTAAGCCTGTCAAATTAAACTGTACGGTATGGCGATATCGTTATAATACTTTTCTTTATTTCAGAAAATATATCAAAAACCTTGATTAACTTGAAAGATACGATCGCTATTATATAAGTTAGCAACTTCGATTTGTTTTCAGTGGGCCGTGGACTGAATTCTCTCAGTGGCCACGTGACTTTGAAAAGTTTGGACATTTGTCATATCTCAAATTTTAGTGTACGGAATGTAATAATAACATGTACTATGGGAATCAAGAAGTTGTTTAAATTGTAGCGTGTCCATATGTGCCACTGGCATGGCATTGGGAAAAAATTCAGGTTATCAATCGTCCATTTCAATTCTAGAACAAACCTATGTTAAATACATAGTTATACAAATTTGCACTAATCAAGCTGCAAAAGTGGCTATATAATAGAAAAGAAAAATGTTCGGATTTTGTGAAAAAATCAGGAAAATCTCCAGAGTGGGGACTCCCTGGGCCCTCGTAAATATCAGTCCCTCGTAACGATCTGGTGTTACTCCTCTCACATGCTAACATCACTCCTTATTTGTTTAATTTATTGTCAGTCGTATCTCTTTAATAATGCCCGATTACAGTCAAAATAACCAAATTGAAAGATAGTTTTATTTTATTCATTCGTTTAGTCCAAGAGCCGATGACCCAAAAAGTCACATCACTTGCATACTTTTCTAATACTATACAACCAGTATGACTTAAAATTTTATTTCAGAAAATCCAAGTCTGGCAGCTTAATTGCGTTCCGAAAAGGGGTAAAACTATATATACAATGTATAAATGAATAAATAAGCCCATCCAGAATGTATAACGGGAAAACGGTCTTGTCTAAAGTCATCAAACAAAATTCTTCCTAACCAAAACGCATAAGGGCAATCTATTAAAAATACGTTAATTTAAACCTATTTACAGAATGTTCAAAAACGCACGAATCACGGGTTCGATTTTAAAATTTTTTTTATGTAAACATAGGGAAAATTATAGATAATTTTAAATGTCTCGATAAAAGAAAGCTTTTGGCGAAAACAAAATTCACTTATCTTTATCTGTTTGAAAATGGCGGCCAATTGTGTAAATAAACACATTTACGGATCACTCTGTATTTTTTAAACCACAACTTGTATCTTTTTCAGACTAAAATTTCTTACTCGTGATAAGCTCAGCTTTACTCTGGTATGCTACATGACAGGTTTTTTTTAACAAATCTAAATTTCAATAACACAGTTTTTTTTTAATGCTTTGATTCACGAAACTGAAAAAAGTCAAAAAGTAGTGTATGTCAAAATGAAAATCATTGAAAAGGTCTTGTAAACTATAGCAACTTTATAATTTACACAAACCTTGTACCTCTTTTATTTTTTTGCAATCAGCAAAAACCCCTATTTTCCTATATGAAATGCATGTTAATTTGCATAACACTTGCGTGTATTCTGTGGCCACATTCATTTGTACAATTAACATGCATTTCATATGGAAAAATAAGGTTTTTTACTGATTGCCAAAAAACTAAAAGCGATACAAGGTCGATGTAAATTAGAAAGTTGCTAGAATGTACAAGACCTTTTCAATGATAAGCTTTTTGACATACAATACAATTTGACATTTGTCTGTTTTATGTATTTAAGCATTAAAAAAACAACTGTATTATTGAAATTTTGATTTGTTAAAAAAACCTGTAATGTAGCATACCAGAGTAAAGCTGAGTTTATCACGAGTTAAAAATTTGAGCCTGAAAAAAATACAAGTTGTGGTTTAGAAAATACAGGGTGAAATTACACTTAAACTAATTATTTCAAGCACTTGAAATGTGTATGCAATCAATTAATAAGTGCCTAACGATTTGCGAGTGCTGCAAGATAATCTTGGGTAAAAATGAATGACATATATACTAAATATTACAAATATCAAAACAACAACGGTAAAATTACCTAGCATAACATAATCATAAATAAAATAACCAAATATAGTATCAAGAAAGACAAACCTATAATTTAAAACAATGATATAAAAAACAAACCCGTTATTTATTTAATCATACACCTAAGATAAAATAATATTTAATTTGTTACATAAACATAATAATATAACAAACCTATTTCGTTGCATACGATTAAATCTAAAATAGAAGAGAATGCTTAAATAAAAGTCAAACGTAAGCTTTTAGACCTAAAATTCAATCTTAAATTCATTTAAAAGGCTTATTTATCTTTTATATGTCTATCTATAAACGACTTATTGTTACATTCATTATAATTTTAGCGTAATCTATCTCAAATAATTAACTTACTAGTTAATGTGTCTATAGTTGATAGTTCAAACTTTACGTGAGTAAGATAAATACGTTTATTTTATATGCCTAGTGCGTATACAAAATTAGAGTTTGTGTAAAAACTAATAAAGGCTATGAATTAATATTGTCTTTACATTTTGGCCACCTATTTGTAAGAAGCGTCTAAATAATTGTTTACATAATTTTCAAATAGAAACACTCTTTAAGTAACAGCTCTTTAAAGTAACAGCTCTTTAAAGTAACAGCTCTTTAAAGTAACAGCTCTTTAAAGTAACAGCTCTTTAAAGTAACAGCTCTTTAAAGTAACAGCTCTTTAAAGTAACAGCTCTTTAAAGTAACAGCTCTTTAAAGTAACAGCTCTTTAAAGTAACAGCTCTTTAAAGTAACAGCTCTTTAAAGTAACAGCTCTTTAAAGTAACAGCTCTTTAAAGTAACAGCTCTTTAAAGTAACAGCTCTTTAAAGTAACAGCTCTAAAGTAACAGCTCTTTAAAGTAACAGCTCTTTAAAGTAACAGCTCTTTAAAGTAACAGCTCTTTAAAGTAACAGCTCTTTAAAGTAACAGCTCTTTAAAGTAACAGCTCTTTAAAGTAACAGCTCTTTAAAGTAACAGCTCTTTTATATATTATGAAGAATTAATGAGTCAAACTTCCCCCAATGTTCCATTATTACAACAAGAAAAGTTTAATCTTCATAAGGAACAAGTGGTTAAGTTGAACAAGTTTCGAATATATATTAGCTTAATTTATAATTTAAATGTTCTAACAGACCAATGAGCACCAGTTAATTGAAACACCGTACCTGTAACAGACTGGTGGCATAATTTTTAAGAAACCAATTATAAGCTTTGTTCCTTTAAAGCTTCTATACACAAGATTAAAAGACGCGTAAAATAAGACCAAATACCTCAATACTAATAACAAGTACTGTATTATTATTTGTAGGGATTATGAGCATTGTGTTCGTCTTTCCATGATAAATTCTTTCAGAAAAATATTCCATTACACAATTTAATTAGGCTTGGATATTTATTAACTTGTATAGACACTTCACCGGTAGTAACTTTTTAAACAAGTTTTATTACCAATTATTTATAATCCATAGGAATCAGTTACTACTTACTAAAACTTACTAATACTATTTTTTCTATACTTATTCTTGGTTGATTATTTGGCATTCTCATCTTCTCTAAAACTATATTAAGTGAACCAAATTTAAAATTGAGTGAAACAAATATAAAATTTGTTTCACTTAATATAGTTTTAAAGAAGATGAGAATGCCAAATTACCAACCAAGAATACAATCACCATTTTCAACAAGGTCAGAAGCATTTAGAAGAAAAATAATTTCTATTCTTAATTTTTGACATTGTATTAATTTTAACCAAACCAAACATCTACGTAATGTTCTTACTTAATGTTACTTAAGAATATACTAATTAGTGACTAACTGAATTACTTGACATGGGTTGGGTGGACATCTAAGTAATGTTGGCATCACAACCAGTAATATTTATTGTTAAACGAAAATCCCAGTCAGTTGGCAAAGTAATGGTTTTACTTACGGAGACCCGAGTGTCTGACGGTCTTCAGGGATTTATTTTGCCCTTTACGGATTTCGTTTTTCCTCTTCTTCCCAAATATATGACGTTCTAGAATTGCAGTCGTAAAATTGACTCTAACACATTTTACTTTCAACATAACCACCGCTTTTATTTTTATTGTTAAAACATATACAATTTTGAGCCATTAAAACCATAATTATTATATTATATATAAAGAAAGTGCTAGTCTTATTTTATTGTTGTAATAGGTTGCTTTATTGTTGTAACCTAATTTGCGTTTTATGAATGTCCACATATACTATAAAACAAAGCGAGGAACGTGTTCAGCAAAGCAAGATGTGGGCCTTTGTACAAATTAGTTGTACATGATACCCTTTAAACCTCCAAAAACCAATAAACATTATAATTGTTATACTTAAATAAGCTAAGTAAATTTTATTTAACTATTCATAGCCACGCTGTGTATAATTGTGCAGTTATACATGCTACAAATTAATATATTATCTTTTTGTGAGTCACATTGCAGATTTATTTAAACCCGGAAGCAAAAATATTGATTTGTTAGCCCAATTCTTGAGTAATAAATATAAAACAAAATTTAGTAAAGTAAAAATAAAATAAAGTAAAAATTAAAATGTTAAAACTTATTTCATTTGTTTATTGTCTTACAGGAGCATAAATTACACAAATGATAGTTTGTGAACGTGTTATTATACTTACGCCTTATATATGTTTGTTTTTAATTTGTTTATGGTTTGTATTAAAATGTTTGATATCCTATGAAAACTTGTTTGATAGCCATTACAACAAGGTTTATAAACATAAATAGATGTTTTTATTGTACCTAACACCCATCAATTTACAAATTAATGTTTAAAATTTTCCTAGAAACAAAATAGTGGTAGACTTTGATAGCAGCATGGTGAGAGGCAAACCCTTATACCCTTATACCCTTTAACCCTTATAAATGCTGTTACTGACCATAAAATGACGTTTTAGTAGTCACGTACTATTATCTATCCCCAAACTTAGACATTTTATTGTTCTAACAAAAATTACGAAATATTTTGTCACTGGAAATAGCTGTGTCACTTTGAAGGAGTACGATACAAATAAAACAGATTCTGTTAAGATTCTATTATTCTATTTTCATTTTATAGCTTTACTTATTATGAGTAAATTACAGTGATAAAGATTGAAAATCTTTAAACTTGGGCCTGAAAAAGTACATTATTTATTTATGATACTGAAAATAAACCGAACGTACGCAAATATAAACGAGTTCTCTAACAATAATTAATTTTTACAATTTAAAAGTCTAGTTAACATGGAATGGGATGGGACTTTCATTAGTCTGTGGTGAGGGACGTCCCTTTGTAATGAAGGTTTGAACCCTTATAAATGCTGTTACTGACCATAAAATGACGTTTTAGTAGTCACGTACTATTATCTATCCCCGAACTTAGACATTTTATTGTTATACTATAAATTACGAAATATTTTGGAAAATAGACGTAGTGTATATATTTATATCTATTACTGACTACGTAATGAACGTTGTAATGTGTTCAAGTTTTACGACGGTATATAATAAAATAGGTTTTGTGGACAGTTGTGGTTTGATAATGAAATAATTGGAATGTATTAAGTTGAAGAACCGAGCACCATTTGATTTTGTGATGGCTTGGAGCAGACTATTACAATTTATTATTTTCTATTTGGTTCGTGTCAGCTATTTTTTAAGATCAATGACATTTCCCTTACTCGGAGAAAAAACCTTATGCAGACGGTTAAGAGCTTTAGAGCAGGATAACCTAATTTATCTTTGTTGTCGATGTTTAAAATGGTTTTAAAGGTAAAGGCATTAGCTCAGATTGAGCAACAACCCTATACATACTTTTTACTGTCTCCCCTTTAACATAGTATATGAAGACAACATTGTTTTATTCTAAACTAGCTGTTCCCGCAGGATTTGCCCCGCAAATAATTTATAAAACCTATGACAGTTGTGTGTGGTGCATTCTGTAGCTACGTGGAACTACTAAGAATCCAGATCAGCTGTTTGTATTTTCATTTGCTCAAACAAAAATGAATGACCATAAGAAATACATGGGACATTTGTCGGGATCTCTGGCAGAGCACTAAGGTCAGATCAGGATGAAAACAAGTTAGTTTTCTTATTTTATGCCTAAAGAATCAGTGTACAAAATTTCAGCTCTCTACATACATGGGAGGTGGAGAATTAGTGATGAGTGAGTGAGTCAGTTCTTCAGTCAGTCAGTGAGTCAGTCAGCCAGGGCTTTGCCTTTTATAGATATAGATTCTATAATATGATTTTTAGGGGAACTATTCGTTTTGGTACTTCCTGAATCCGATAAATTGGGTTTTTAGGTGATGTCTGTCTGTCTATGTACAAACATATAGACAATAATAATGTCCCGATTTTGGAGAAAGATATTGTTATCCAGGGAAAAATCTCCTGTCAGTCAAAAAGTGTTTCTACTTTATTTTAATGAGTAACCGTCCATAAAACAACTAAAACAAATAAACAATTGAAAATTGCAAAAGCACTTCAGCGATTTGTATCAAAATTTGGTTCTTTATATTGATTTGGGTCCTTAAATAAATACACCAAGTGGACTTCTTGTAAAATTTGATTCGTAATTATAAGGCTCAAATATTTCTAAATCTTTTTTACATAAAGCAAAACATTACCTTAAGTTAAACGCACTTATATCCATCAATAAGAGCTTCAAAATTAAAACTGCCTGTCTCTTGAATTATTATTATTCGGCTAATAGTTGCGGGAAAATTGAAATTTAAAATCAGCAGTAAAATTATTACTTTTTCAAATGTAATTCTTATCGGGAATTAATGCATTTTAATTTATCTATTATTTACTGATAACAAATCTTAGACCTTAAATAATGTATGTATGATGAACTAACAATAACCAACAAAGAATTTTTGGAATATCGTTCCACGTAATCCCCTGTGGTGTCGGATGGTGGATTTCCTCCCTCAAAGCTACCGTGAATAGCAAATAATCCAGTAATATAAACAACCATTCACGTTACGTTCTGCAATTAGTATGAATATAAAACAATTTTTTCATTCAAATAGGTTTAAAAGTTGGAAAGCATGTGTCAGTTTTCTGAATCAGTTAAAGAGAAAATTTCATGCGGCATTCTACTCAACCACCTACTGCTCTGGAACTTTACAGATTATTCCCTATATCATGTAAGAGTTAATTAAAGAAGAAAACCAATATACTATATGTGTTAGCGAAACATGTTAGTCACTGTAGTTCCTATTAGACGGTTCACAGTAATGAGTTCCACCGAGGCAACAAAACATTCCTGGGCCACAATAGCACAGCCACGAGCCTTCCTGTTATTGGTCGCTGTATAGTAGTACTGCAGTTTGCTGACAATGGATATCACTTTATCCGGTTGGAATATTAGTCGACGGAAACTATTCAAATACATGTCTGACTCCACTATTTTAACAAATAGAATGTTTTACTCATAATATTGAATATATACGAAATTTTAGAGCGTTCAAGGTATAAATTCCATTATATTACGACGTATACCACAACATTGATACGGTATGAGGGCATCACTATTCTACCCGCAGTTTCCTGATCGTCACAACAGTCGAGGCTCAGCCAATCGCGTAATGGCCTTCCTTGTCACGTGACCCGAGGGTGGGTTGTTTCCTACGTGATCCTTTTACTTATACAAAACAAGACAGATTGCGACATAGTGTTGTATATGGCTAACAGAAACAGCTGGCTATAAAGTTATAAAACATTTCTAAAGAGATAAAATATCACTTGAATGATTTTTAACTCGTATTTGTAATCTCCTAAATATACGCTCTAGTGTTTTGTTAAATATTTTAATGGTTTCAGGTTTACAGGATACAACTACATCTGACCAAGTTGTGTCTTAAAAAATAGCAAATGGCATAGATTCTATGGCAAGCAATCACAAACGGCTGCCAACAACATACGTTTTACAACAGATATTCAAAATCTGATATAAATGAAGGAGATATGTGAATGACTGACTTTGGATGTATCCTTGTGACACTAATGATATTTATAGTTAATAAACGGTATCAGAAACTGACACATACTTTTTCCCTTTTAGCCCAACTTTAATGAATAAATTACTTTTTATTTACTAAATATAGAATACAAAGCACGGTCGAATGTACAGAAAATCTTGTAAACAAGTTGTTTTAAGAAACATCCACCCAAATCCCTGCTTTGGAGGCACTACAGGATCCATTGCTACACTCGGGGTTTTAAGAGGGGAAATGCCCCCTATTCCCCCCCAGGGATATTAAGGGGCAACATATTTCGAATTAACTCTGTTGGTCATGCTTAATTGACAAGCATATCAAGTTTGAATGAAATTGATCAGTAAATAAGAGAGAAATAGTAATTTTTGTATTCCCCATAAGAATAACATTGAACAACGTACTGCGTTTACCGCTAAATGAAAATTTCAGTTTTCTCCGAAACCAGCAATCGTAGAATAGTAATTCAAAATACTAAATTATTTAGTTTTTTGAGCTCTTTTAATGGTGAATAGTAATATTTTTTTATATTTATGTATTTTAATGAAAAATCCAAAAAACTGAATTTTGGATGTTTTTAAGTCCCGTAATTTCTGAACCAGAATTTTTACAGGAATGCGGGTGGTGTCATTTTGTTGGAAAACTAAAGTTCTACAAACTACTAAAGTTTAATCAAAATCGTTAAAGCCGTTTTTGAGAAATTTGGATTTTTCATGTTTTTTGGTGGTTTTTGGGGGATAATTACCCTTAAAAATCAAAAATTCAAAAAAATGAAAAAAACACCTGGAGATATTGTGGATTAGTACCTACATACCAAATTTCATCAAAATCGGCCCATTGGTTAGGGCTCTAGCTCTGTATATATCCACACAGACACACACACACACACACACACACACACACACACACACACACACACACACACACACACACACACGGACACACACACACACAGACAGACATCACGTAAAAACCACTTTTTTGGGTTCAGGGAGCACCAAAACGAATATTTCCACTAACAACTCAAATTCGAAAATTTTGACGAAAACAATAATTTCTCCATATACTATGTATAGAGGGAGAAAGTAAAAAGTCGGAAATGGACTAACACGAGTAATTGGGAGAAACCGCTAAAAAGTAATACTTCAAAGATTCCTAAGCCTTGAGTTGTCAATGGACCTGACATTTGTATCACTTATAACTTGAACATTGCACGAATCATTTAATTCGCAATCCCTCCACAAAATGTATACATTGGTACTTCATTATACTCACTCACCTCACTCGTGTGTTGTAATTACAGTTTAAATATAGTCTAGATACATGATCTCCTGTTGTGAGATTTAACTTGTTGTCTCGTGTTTGATTGTTACACATCGTATCATGTCACTCAACTTTTATTATTATATATGATACATATATTATAAATTTTTATTTGAAAAAATCACTTAATTGTCATTTATATTTTTCACAACATACATATTGTAAAAACCTTATTGCTGACATCAGTATTAACGTTTATTGTTCAATTAAATGTTAGGTTTTGGAATATTATTTTATATTACCTTATAAAAATTAAGAACTATGTATACTCATTTGAAAGGCCGACAGTAGGGATATGCCTTTAAAAAATAATTTCTTTATCAGCATGATACGTGTTGTTACAACTAAACAGGATAAATAAACTACGTCTCACAACACTATAAAGTGTTGTCCTAATATACTATAATGCAATATACTATGATATACTTTATAGTGTTGTAAGACTATTTTATTTATCCTGTTTACAAAAAACTCAGTTTGTCAGTGTTTTTCTAATTCTTGATAATTCTTCATGACTTTCAAAATAGGAAATAAGCAGTAGGTGTGAATTTGTTTCTAAATTTTTTTGACATACAATAAATTTAAATAAACATATTATAGTATAAACCTTACAGTAGTTCACGCTACTTAAAGATTTAAAATAATTAATGTTTACTAAACATTAATATACTGAATCATAAACAATCGTAAATTATTAAGTTGCTTTGATCCAACAGTCACAATAAGTTGGCAGTAAATAAGCTGCTGAGTTGTGCTTGGACTTGTTAACACCAGATTAATTTGTTACAATGATGCACGCCTTACTCAGTCCGTATTAATTAGAAAACACTCAGTTTATTTAGGAACGCATTTAAGAATAAAAACATATTATTCCTACTTAAATATTAGTTTCTACGACTTTTAGATCTAATACTTAAATTTACCACTTCATCAGAGGCCCAAAGAGCTACAACTTTAACTGGAAACAGGTGAGAGTATAATTAACAATCAGTTAGTGATTCTGAATCCAGATAAATATATTTTCATAAAACAATTACAATTATAAATCACAAAATAAATCTAGTTAGATCTGCCATAGGGTGTTCTAATTACAAACTGAATTACAATGGAGAGTTAAATCATAATACAAGTAAACATTTAATAATCCTAGTTATAAATTAATGCTGTTTTTATTTATAAATATAATCCTTCCAGTTTTATAGAATTTGTAAGGTATAATTTCGTTCAAATAGAATGACGGACAGAAATGAGTTACTTACTAGTAAAGAGTTTGATAAATGTTAGCTTCTTTGAAAGTAAAGACTACATTTTCAGAAATATTAATTTAATTAAAATGAGTCTATTAATTTCACGTAATTCTTACTTTATATTTTTATTACATAGATGTTTTAACTTTTTATTAGGGCTTACATGAAATTAATTTAAACTCTGCAACGAAACCGTCATTCTCATTTCTAGCAGAAATATGTTTAATAACTATTTCCTCACGTCTTATTTTCCAATTATACATTTTATCTATAAAATTTATAATCAATTTAATATAATTATAAATATTTTTTTATAGAATAAATATTTGGTTATACTCTTAACCTACAATTCACTAAAATAATTATATGTAAATCAGCTATTATGGATTGTAGTAAAATCTCGTAAAATAAATTCTAAACATTTTCTATCATAAAATTGTCTTATGTTTTAGTATATTGTCATATTTTATTTTATGTTGTACAAACTGTCTCATGTTTTAGTATATGGTCGTATTTTATTTTATGTTGTACATATTGTCTCATGTTTTAGTATATGGTCATATTTCATTTTATGTTGTACAAATTGTCTCATTTTTTAGTATATGGTCATATTTTATTTTATGTTGTACAAATTGTCTCATGTTTTAGTATATGGTCATATTTTATTTTATGTTGTACAAATTGTCTCATGTTTTAGTATATGGTCATATTTTATTTTATGTTGTACAAATTGTCTCATGTTTTAGTATATGGTCATATTTTATTTTATGTTGTACAAATTATGCAAGTTTTGTATGAAACAATTGAAAGAAATTGATATAATTTATATGATCATATTATTCATCGTATAAAATCTGCGTACCTTTAAATTTAAACATCCAAACCTTAAACATTGGTGCAAGGGCTCTAGTGTCTCCCCTTTTTCAGTTAAAAAATTTTAAAACCATCATATAATAAAGAAGGTAAGAAGATAATCTTAAAGGTCTCTGGTGTAATGCTTCAAGGAAAATCCCCCTACGTTAAATTCCTCGTAGAATTTTAAAATAATGTTTATGTCAACTTACCTAACTTGCATTATAAAACAGCCAGTACTGCTTTAAAACATAGCCTATTTGTATTTACACAATATTTATTTTATAATTTTAACCAATACAATCAACAGGACTGACATATAGTTTCACTCGTAGCGAAAAATAATATTTTTGACTGCTGTGATAAAACACAATCACCACTTCTATTTAATTACTGATTTATATTATATGTAAAAAGCCTTTTATGTATTATCATAATTGAATTTTGAAGGATTTATTTCTTAATTTAATGACCAATGTTATTTCTATGTATGGCATATACGTGATAGCCTATTATTATACCTACTACACCAATTATAACTTGAGATACTTTTACTTATAGCTTGGTATTTTACCTTAGTTTTAGCTAACACGAAAGAGGTATTCAACCCCTGAAACCATGTTATGTTATATGTCACCTAGAGTGTGTTATATAATTCTATTAGTGAATATATGCATCCAAACAGCTATTTGTGAGCTCAGGCGGTTAGGCTCTAATGAACAACTAAGTGTTTTGTAAAACATGTTAGTAGGTGCATTTTTGTTGTATTTAGATATAGTAACTTTGTACAGTTATAATTATAAAACACAAACATTAAGCAATAAAACTTAAAGTTTAATCAGAAAAACTACCCTTTTATAATTTATTAAACTGTGATTTCAGTTTAAAAGGTATAATCAGCCAAATAATAGAATAATAGAATAATAGAATAACGAGCCAGATTATCTGGTTTGTTAAATGTTTGATTTAGTCTACCGATATACAAAACCATCTGAACCATTCGCGCTGAGTTGGAAGCGAATCAGCAACTCAATATTCTTTCAAGTGCGCCTGCATCAATCCGAATAATAATCTCGGGTGGCTCGTGAATATTTCAACCTACTTCCATTACCGTATCCGATTTTTCCATGTGAAGTGGTACACAAATTACATGGAGACAAATTCAAAAGCTTCTTAAATGATTGCCAATGTTACATAATACATATTCAAAATCGATGAAAAAAATCGCATGCAAAATCGATGTGATTGTATAATTCACTGAAAAGTCAGTCATTTGAAAATGTTGTATACGGCCGTAATGTCTCCTTAAATATTAAAACCTCTCAATATTGCACATGTAAAACTTCATTGCACACTATGTTGGAAGTTTAATTAATATATCAAATTAATGGGTCAGTGTACAGAAAGTAATTGCAGTTATTTATGCTTGTTTACGCTACTGGCGTTTTTGCATTACGCTGTTATAAGGCAACGGTCCTAACCTCTCAAAGACATGGAGGCTCCGGAAAATCGATTCCGTGATCTCTTTCCCTAAACACAAAAACAATAACCGTTAGGATGGCATGATGAATAGTTCTTTCATTATAGTTTGATTAAGGAAAATTAAAAAAAGAATGACAAAATTATTTGAAATTCATCATTATTAGATGAAAATTGTATCATTCCCAAAGAGCATTTTAAAACAACTCATAATGTTGTTGAAACACATACGTATATAATTAATATTTTATTTGTTGAAGTACTATAGATAAATAATTAATTGGAATTTGTGACAAAATAAAAATCCCATTGTTAGTTTTCATATGTATTTAATTACATCAATAATACAAATTGTTTGAACGGAAGAGGAATAATCAGATTAAAAACTATATTTTGTCAGGGTGGTGTAAATAAATATTTGTTAATAATGGGAAGAAACTTCTTATTTACATTTTCTAGCTTTTAACATTTAATAACAAATGGCATAGAAAACACGCCCTATCGACACTCTCTATAACTAACAATTCAGTTATACGAGTTACTAGCTGATGTACCCGTTCTTCGCACAGGTGTTTTCTTTACCCGTTCTTTAGTCAATGCAATTTGCATTTTAGATAGCTTGAAACAGCGGTTCTTGCTTCTGCTCTTTAAGCTGTCAAAAGGAAGTATCCACAGCTGTTCACAATACAGTTTGTGAATGTTTACTTTCTTCTGAAATGTAAACATTGAAACTTAGGACGTTCATGGGGCGTAGCCCGAGGAGATTTTAAGGAAGTGAATATGCCTATGTGTTGCATGGGTTCAATATCTACCTTTGTGTAAGGTTTCAGCCCAGTCGGTTCAGTAGTTTTTGCGTTCACCCGGAACATCAGACAGACAGACAGACAGAAACCACCTCTTCTTTATAATATTATAGATTTACTACAGCTTATTATGCGGTAAATTGCAGTGATTTATATTGATCGATAATCCAATACAATCATATTGCTATTACCAGTCCAAGTCACTTTAAAGAGTCAATATCCTTCCGCTCTAAAACAAATTACTTCGAAATTTACGTTGTTCCACCCTACCATCGTGTTTGTGTGGTGAAATGTGGCGGGAATGTTTGTGGCTCAGCAGCTAATTCCCACGGTAAATACTGCTGATGTGTAACAAACAGTTCGAGCCTCAATGGATTTATTGTACTGGCGGTGTCCAACTAAGTAGTGGTGAACTGAGAAAGAGGCATACTATTCGGCGCTTTTTCCCCATGTTATTCTTATGGGGATCAGTTTTTGCACCGACACCCGATCCCGCCTATACTAATAAGCCACAAGTTTCCTTGTTGGCCCATATTAATACCCAACCCTTGCCTATATTAAATATATTGTCCCCATCCCTCCTCTATATTTTTTAAAATTAATTTTCAAATTCTAAAAAACTATCTTTAGTGTTTATGGTCCGATTTGTTTAAAACTTGGATATGTTATTGTCGTAGGCAAGTGTTTTAATAAATTACACTTACATTTCCCAAATTCACTATTACGGTCAAATTAAAAATTATTTTTGAAAAATACTGCCAATTGCCAACTTCTTTATTTACTGTCCGATTTGTCTGCAATTTGGATATGTTATTGTCCTAATGTTTTAATAAATTCTACATATCCCAAATTCGGTCAAACCGCCAATTTTGACCCTATTTTAAAATTCATTTTAATACATCCTTTGCAGAAATCCACGAGTTCTGGCTACTTGGGAACCCGAGCCATTTGACATATAATAAATCACCCCTCCTCCTAATTACCTTCTCTACCAAATACATGTCTTTATATTTAGTCTTTAACAATTCTTCTGTATAAAATCCTCCTTTGATTATATTGCCATTTTCATCTTTCAAAATATAAGTCACAGGCTTTGTTTTCTTAACTTCTGCTATTGTAAAAAGCTCTCCCGTCCAGTTAGGGGTATATCCTTTACTAAATACATGTTTATATTTAGATATCCTTACACTATCCCCCACCTTATATCTTGGCTTTTTAACTTGTGCTTTAGATGCTAACCTTTCATGTACATCTTTAGAGTTCTTAGCACTTACTTGGTTAGGCTTCATCCCTATGGATCTATGTACTTTATTATTATATATCCTTATTAACTTTGGAAGTAAATCCAACCACTTGTAACTCCCCTGTGCACTAAACTCTCTATACAACCAATTCTTTAAAGTTCTCTGGAACCTTTCCACAATAGCCGCCTTAGTTGTAGAGTAAGTGTGGTAGTGATTAATATTTAGAATTTTCATTAGTTTGGTAAAATGTTCATTAAAAAATTCTTTTCCGTTATCAGATTGAATATTTTTAACTCCCTTTGGGAGAATAGTTTTTATAGCTTCTGTGACTACTAATCCAGTTTTATTCTTTAGTGGAGCAGCATAAGCTTTTTTAGAAAATGTGTCTATTAAAGTTAAAATATATTTATTCCCAGAATTCTCTCTAGCATAATTCCGCATATCTATTAAATCTATTTGAACAGTTTCGTTTATACCCAACACCTTAAAAGACCTTCTAACAAAGTTCTTTCTTGGGATTATGCAATTCGTAAGCAATTTTTTCCATTTTTTATTCTTTATTTTTAATGTTAACGTATCTGCCAGTCTCTGTCGTTTCAAAAACACCTCCATTGCTACCAATTAACATACCATCACTCATTCTTTGATATACATAGTTTTTTGGCAAATATGCCCCTCCATCTAAAGTCTTAAATCCGCTTAAAGATGTAGGGTCTGCAACCAACAATTTAGGATTGTACATCATCAAATCGATTTCATTATTGTCTTGCATAAATTTATTAGTTTTATTGTTAAACCTTAATGCGTGTGATTTTAAACAAATATCAAATTTAATATTGTCTTGTCTAAAAGTTTTAATATTATCGTCATACCTCAAAACCTGCGACATTAAACAAATATCACTCCTATCTTTGCCTTCAGGTACATTCTTTATTAATTTGTCCTCTGCATCCCACATATCGCTATCTAATGTTAATACATTATAATATTTATCCCCCTGTTTTATTATGCTTTTCTCACCCTTTGTTAATATTTGCTTAACAACAGCCACATCATTTGGCAATGTTCCAGGTAAAATGTTTGTTAATTGCTTATTTTTACCATCAAATTTAAGACCGTCTAAAGTCACAGTCTGATGTTTTGTAACACAATCGTTCTCATCAACAGCGGGTTTAACACGAACTAGCCTTTTATTATTAAAATCCCAAAAGTTTAGATCCATTTTTGGTACTTGAGAGACGTTTACAACATCATCGCTTTCTTTACCAGCCAACAAATTACTTATTTTTCGCTTTTTGGCATTCCAAATATTTCCATTTTTTCCATTCTCCAATTCCAAAAATTCATAATTATTTTTGTCTTGTACAAAGACACCATCTTTTCTTATTAAAGTTTGCTCTAATGTGGGTACATCGGTTGAGCTTTCACCTCGTTTAACATTAGTAATTTTGCGTTTATTAGCGTTCCAATTATTACTCTTGGATTCTAAAAACTTATATTTAGTATTACCTTGTACAAAAGCATCACCTTTTCTGGTTAACGTCTGCCCCAAAGTCGATACATCATCAGTAAACTCCCCACCCTTAACATTACTAATTTTATAATTTAAAGCATTCCAACCATCATCTTTTAGATTTAAAGTAGTTTCTTTAAAACTTCTAGCTTCTGGTTTACTATACGGGTTATATACGCGATAAAATTTATCTATCATCTTTTTATTTAATAAACAATTCCACTTTCCCTCAATTCTTCTATGATAGAATCTATCTCATTATCCACTCCAGAATTTCCCGCCAATCGACTTAACCAAAGCAGTCTTAACCTATCTACAAGCTCATTAGGATCGTCCCAATAAACATAGTCTATTTTATTACCAGTTACCTGCCTTAAACCTTCACCAACAGTCTTAAACAGGGGTTTAATTATATTAAGATATTTAGTGTGTTTATTACTTGACATCGCCGCACCTGTTTTATAACCCTTTAAATGTGCATTTGTAGCTTCCAAAATCTCTTTATAATTTTGCAAATCAGCCTGACTATAGTTTACGGGTTCTTTTAAAGTTAACAATTCCCACAATCCCTTTGTCCCTTTATAAATTTTTTCTCCAACCGCAACATCATCATTGGCAATTTGAACTTCCTGATTCCCAACAAAAAATTTATTTCCTTCTCGCCTAATACCATATGTGGTGTCTGTCATACTACTTCTACTAAGGTAATTTCCTAAATAGTCTGATGCTAAAAGACCAAAATCTAATTTGTGCGGTGTTATCTGTGTTATTCTTGGTATTCTAGACGGGGTCTTTTCTAAAATCATTGGGAGAACTGGCCTCTCTGTTTTTGTGGCTAAATTTTTTAATTCTTGCAAAGGCTCTATTAACGGTTGGAATGTTTGGAACCTCTCTTCAGCCTCTAGAAATTTACCACGTTTTAACGCCCTATATTTTTCTCTTATTTGTTTTGCAGACTCTACCAATTCTTGTTGAATATTTGTTTTCATTTTATTTACATTTTATTTATCTCATTTGTCAAAGGATTATACTCAAACACCTTATCGTGTATTATTAGGCAATATGCAGATGTGTTTGAAGGGACATTTTCTGCAGTTTCAATTTCTAATTTAATATCTACAACCCCCTCTTTGACCGATTCATTCTGCCTAGAACAATCTATTACAATTAGAGGATATTTCTTTATAAAGTCAGCTCTGTTAAACATAGGATCGGGGACGGTGTTGTAGTAACTCTCCCTAAACCTCACAAACATCTCATAAGCTTTAGAGGCATCTCCATTTTCAAAGTCGAGATTTAAATCACTATAAGGATAATATTCAGAGTTTAAAAACACTTTGATATTTTTCAATTTACAGTGATCAAATTCATCAGTTCTTTTTCGTGCACTGTTGTCCCTACCTGTTTGGAAACCAAATATAATATACCTGGGCTTCTCCAAACTCGAAGACGTCTTAACTGACCATGTATGTCTCTTGGTTTCGGGGTATGATGGGAGTTCGTGTAGCTCCAAACTTCTAAATGCAATTTGCAAATTTTTATTTTGCAATAACATCTTTTGTAATTGAAGCTTCTCCCCATCAGACGGCACCACGTGCGGCATCACCCACTGAATCGATTTAAGCGTAATTTTAGGAATAGGATCGACCCCAGCATTAGATGTTGTTAATATACAATTTAAGTCGTTTTTGGATCTTTTCAACACCAATTCTTGTTTAACATTTACTAAAACCTTATTAAAATCCTCAAACACACCCATTAACAGCTCTAACGGGACACAAGTACTAAACTTGCCGCTTTTATGGAACTCCTTTAAATTTTCATCAGAATCAAATGCTACATTTGACAATTTAGTTGTTTTATTGTAAGAGCACAATATTTTCATAAGACTGGAAATTCCCGGATTTCTTACAATATCTATTTCTTTACCAGCAACTTCGTATCTAATTTCGTCAAATAAGAATGCAAATGCATTATTTATAAAATGTCCTTTATCATGATTCTCTATTTCTCCTTTAATATACAGATAACTCCTACATGGGAGTGTTAGTAAATCTTGATTATTTATGCATATTCGAATTTCATCGGAATTATTTATTGCTAAAGTGTTGTGTGGAACATAGGAGTGATTTGTAATTTTAACCAGGCTATCATCGTATTGGAATTTTCCTGTAACGTCTAGAAAATCTTCCATTTTTATTAATAGAAAATTTTAACTTCAACCCAATTGATCGCAGAAACCTGGCATTTTGCACACTCAGTCCGTTCTTGTAAATTCTCATATCTTTTTTATATGACAAGTAATTGTAGTTTCTTCTTTATTAAAGTCAATTGGCTTGTCGTGTTGATCTGCAAATGTAATGCTAACAACATCTAAACTTCTCTTATTTACAGGAAAGTATATAATATTTCTGGGAACCTCAATAATTTTGTAGCCGGGAGGAGCTTCTGGGTAAAAACTGTGTATGGTGTGTGATTTGTCACCATTTAAATAAGACCCATTCGCAATATTACATTTTACTCTAATCACATTTACATTATTTATGTTGATTTTATTTACGGATTTAAACGCAATATCTGGAGTAGAAAATCCTTTAAATCCCAATAATTCAGACCCTAAACATGGTTTTGTAAAATCAAACACATGGCCAGAATGTAATGTGGCTTTCATAGTTTTATTATCGGCTATAAGTACAAAATCTGGGAGTTGCTTTTGAATTTCCTTCGCAAGCTCAAACACTTCGTATGTACCTTCAGCAATTTCAATTACATTTGGAGCTTTGTGATCGTAATAATACACATCCTCACCCTCGTCTATAATTAATTTTGTGTCTTTAAGTTTATTTAATTTTGGAACTAGCCCTTTGTAAAATATAAGTTTGACTTTTGTATTAATTAATGCTACTTTATTTTGTATAATAACTTCAACTTTACCATCTAATGCCCGGTTTAATTCGTCAATTGTGACCTCCCCTTTTGGGGTTGTAATTTTGTGCATTTTGTAATATGTCAAAGTATTTAGAGGTTTTTTAACATTAAATATAGAATTATAACTTTGAAAATCTACCAGTCCAATTACATAATCACCACTTAATTCTATAGGAGGAAAGAACACCGACTTCAACTCTGGCTCTGTACCCGTAGATGTTATAGTAAATGAATCCATTTTTATAAACTAAAATTTTTCAGAAATGATAAACATAAAATTCCACAAATGGAACTGTTTAAATCTTGTATTTGATCAGTTGTATAGTAAATTTTAGATGGTACAAAATATTCAATTACCTCTTTTGGAGGCTGTATTCCGAAAGGGTCAAAATATATTACAACATCTTTATTTTTACGATATGCTGTCCAATGCGTGCCCCTGTCACTGTCTAAATTAATAATTCCACATTCTCTTACTTTTGGTCTCAGTTTTCTTAGCTCGTTTTTTAGGTACACTCCTCGAAAGTGAGGCACGTCTCTTGCTGCCTCTAACAGCTGAAAGTTGTCCATCTTTTTTATTAAATTTTAATCCCATTCCCATTTTTGCCTTAGCCTTCATCAAATTTGTCACTGCATAAGCTGCTGCTTTTTCGGCCAGACTGGCGTCCTTTGCCGAAACTCTAGTCCAAGCCTGGTCCGCTAATCTCATATCTGCCTTGTTCCGGGCGGCTGTATCAGGATTATTCATGTAGAATATGTCGTGCTCTTTACAATAAGAGTCTAGCTTATTTTTTGGAGGCACATTTTTGGCTAAATTTTCACGTATATTAGTTGCTGGACCACAATATCTATACGACGGGATGTGGAGAGGGAAAGGAAGGTTGTTTATAAGGGTATTTAACAAGCCACGGCCTCTATATGGCTTTAAGAATAATCCCTTACCCTTCTTACACTTTCTCTTTGCCATTTTTATTATATAAAAAAATTATTAAACAAAAGAACAAATTTAACACATAAAGAAAATACACCATTTATTCAACAAATTTAACACATAAAGAAAATACACCATTATATAAAAAATGTCATTTATTCAACAAAGAACAAATTTAAAATAGCACATAAAGAAAATACACCAAAGAAGTTGGGTCTATTTCCTAATAATATTCGCTGTCTTATAATAGGGCCCAGTGGTTCGGGGAAGACTGTTGTAATTTATAACTTAATTGTAAAAAAACAAGGATTAAAGTTTACAAATTTATATATAATATCCAAATTTTTAGAACAAGAAAAATATAAAAAAATAATTGAAATATTCCGTCTGTGTGATGAAGTTAAATTACACACATATTCAAACTGTGAAATCACACCAAATGATGTAGAATCACACTCAATAGTTGTATTTGACGACATAAATAGTCCAAATATCACACAATTTTTCTCAATGGGCAGACACAAAAATATTAACAGTTTTTACTTGTGTCAATCTTACAGTAAAGTACACAAACATTTACGCGACAATGTTAATTTTCTAATATTATTTAAACAAGACGATTTAAATTTAAAACATGTGTATAACAATCATGTGGGAAATGATTTTTCATTTAACCAATTTAGAAATCTCTGCCATCAATGCTGGGATAGGTCTAAATATGGCTTTTTTGTAATAGACAAGGAAAGGCCAAAGAATAATGGCAAATACAGATTTATGTTTGACCAATTTTATAGTGACCAAGGGCAAGGGTGTTGATGCCATCCACAATAAACCTCTTGTCGTCATCAAAAGAGAGTACCTTTTTGTTCATCGTTAATGTTTGCAGATGGTGGTTTGTGGATTTAATTCTTGTAACATTCTCATAGTAATCTTCTCCGGTTGCAAGACAGTGTAAGTAGTGTTGGTGTGTTAAGAGATGTTTAACTGTAGCGTTGTCAGCTCCTTTTGCCTTCTTAACCTCTAGCTCATTTTGCTTTTCTTTTTCGTATAACCATTGTAAAGGAATGAAAGAGTATAATTTTGGCCTTAAACCACAATATTCATACATAATTTGACCATTTAATTCGTCTTTAAACTTGCCCGTAACTTTTTTGTTTTTATCAGAGTATAAGAAATGGTCTTTACTATATGCAGAGGTGTCAAAACGGTCCAAGTCACATTGTATTTCCTTGTAAAAGTCCTCTGTTACTATAGAATAAAGAAGGCTGTCTGTGTCTGTCATTAAGAACCTTTTATTCTTAAATTTTGACATATAATTATAGTGGAAATCATACATTATTACTTTGCTGATATCCAAAATGGTCATTCCTAAATATATTGGTTTATCAAACTTTACAATTAATTTATTTAAATGCACAGCATGCAAGTTGTTATCGAACTTTTTGCTGCAGTCAAATCTTGGCTTTGTAACATACTTTGTTAACTTAGACTCGTCTACAAGATGTATATCACGAAACTTGCGTTGGTTCATAATTGTTCGACCAAAGAGACTGTTATTTAACAGTTTGTAAAAGTCTTTTTCAAAATCATGTTCAGCTTTTTGTCGCTTTTCAATATTAAAATTAATATAGGGGGCGAGCCATTTTGATTGTCTGAATTTTAAGATTCTGTGGTATTTTGTAACTACCAAACCCAGTTCTTCGTATTTTTTTAGTGCTTTATAATGCAAAATATATTTGGTTTTGTCATTTAAATTTGGTATTAATTTTCCATTCATTTTTTCTGGTGCGAGCGGGTAGTCATTATGCAAATCGTGTAAACTTTTATCGTATTTTAAATCAACTTCCAAAATAAATCCAAAGTTTTCATTTTGATTGGATTTATAATCTTTCTCATTTGTCCATCTAAAGCCATCAACGGGCAACGACTCGCACATTGCTGTAGAGTATAGCGAGTTGCAGTCTAAGTATACAAGATAGGTGCTTTCTTGATTTGGGTCATAATGTTCGCCCATGTACTTATTATTGGCTTTGGCGTGGCGCGTGGAAATCATACTTACACCGCCTCTAATGGCGTGTTCTATAAACAAATGCATGTCAACGTCTTGAAATAATTCTAATTTTATGCCGGTCATTCTAAGACATGCCTCCCATGTTAGTCCAGGCAGTGAGTACATGTGGACGGGGTCGAGTTTATAATCCTTTAAACACAAGTCCCTAAATGTCTCAAACACATCAGCCAATAACAACACATCTGTTTTAAGGTATAAATCGTGATATTCTTTTAAATTCTTTATATTAAAATGATTCCATACGTTTTTAGCATGTTCATATTGTGCAGGAGATATACATTCTTTAGTTAGACTGCTGTAAAATGCCTCTATGGGTGGGAGGGGCTCTAAAACTTTTCTGGTCCTGTCATGTATTCGTACGGAAATTCGCCCTTACATTGTAGTAGTGGATTGTCTATAAATCTAAACGTATTTAAATTGGAAGCTAATTTGCTTAAGGGAAGAGACAGAAAGTTGTAGGAATCCAAAAATACCAAATCATCAACAGAGAACGAAATATTCTTTTCCATGTC
This sequence comes from Allygus modestus, assembly GCA_963675035.1. Classification (NCBI taxonomy): domain Eukaryota; kingdom Metazoa; phylum Arthropoda; class Insecta; order Hemiptera; family Cicadellidae; genus Allygus; species Allygus modestus. The sequence goes on along the minus strand of OY776112.1, from coordinate 480,737,956 downwards.
TTTGGCTATGCAATTCAATTTCCGATTGAATTTTCCCAAGTGTTGCATTATTAAATGACCGTCATAGTTTTTAAGATTGTGGAAGAATACTGGAATTTTCTTGGTTACTTTATAGTTTAAATTGCAAGAGTTGTGGGAGGGTCCTCGGAACTCGCCTGTTAGGTGGCAGTGGTCGCGCACTTTATCACACAGTAGTGGCTGTTGGCATATGTGGCAGTGTGTAGAGTTTTGGAAGGATGCCTCTTGCTCTGCAGTCATTACAAGGGGAACATATACTCCCATCTGACTTTTAATAAAGTCATAAGTTTTAAATAACTTTTCGAAAAACACATCCATCACATTTTCACCGCTGTACAACTCTTCGTAAATAATGTTAGAATCTCTCACCACAACATAAGCAAATCCAGAAGGAGTGTGTTTGCCACAGTTTATAAAACATTCGAAATCTGCATAAATCACAAAGGGAGCTTTAAGTTGATATTTGTAATTCGTAAATTGTAGTGTATCTTTTTTAGACATTTGTACTCTTTGGGCATCAAAGGTTTTACAATATGTTGTGTGAAGTTCCAATATATCTTTGGTGCAAAAATGTTGCAAACAGAACTTGCAAAAATATTTCTTATTGTTGTGTTTTGTAGACCGTAGCATTAACTTATCAAAATCACGAATTAAACAGTAATGTGATTTCCGACCTTGTTGTAGAAGCAGCAGGTTGACGTGCGTGTTACTATTTAGTTTAGTTATTCTCAGTGGATATATTAATTGTCCTTCAATTCCATATACGTTAACACTTATGTTATTTTGTTTTTCAAATTTATCAATGTCGGATATTTTTACGGGATATTTTATATTTGACATATTTAACTGACCTATGTGGGGTTCGTAGTAAAATACTCGATTTGCATTTTCTTTACGATTCCTTGGATTCAAGCTTGCTAAAACACTCCACACGAAACATTTATTATCACTGTTTTTAATATTTAAAACAGCGTGTTTTGATTTTATATTTTTTGGTGTAGGAATGTATGATTTGGGAGTTAGGGGTTTATACTTGTAAACATGTAGCTGCCAGTATTTAGTGTGGTCATATATCCATCCGCTGCCTTGGGCTTGATACTTGTGCATGGAGGTATCGATCTTAAAAAGTGCTTCTTTAATTTGAGTCTTTAATTGTGCTTTCTCAATTGATAAATTAGTTAAACTTCGAAAATCAGCAATACATTCTTTGTCAGTGATTAAATCACCATTATTGTCCACCGAGTGTTTGATGAACTTTACCCTCCTAATAAGAATCCATTTGATAGGTAGGGGACAAGATTGAAGAGTGTCTAATACTTCCACAGATTCACCGTTAAAAATATACAACTTGTAAGGTCGTTTGTCACATCGTAGGTGGTGGCGGGGTTTGTTCCGAGTGATGACTCTCTTACACACATTACAAGTATTGTGGTTATTAAGCATATGCATTTTAAAATGATTGTTATTATCAAATATTTGATGGCATTTTTTACAAATTTTAGGAATAACTTTGTGAATGTTACGATAGTGTCTGATTAAATTGCTTCTGTTGGAGCGGGGCACGGAGCATATTGCACAGGACAACATGTTGGATGTAAATAAATTTTGAGATGACATTACTCTGCTTTTTATAAACAAGAAATTACCATTTTTAAATTTTTTAAATTTTTAAATTTTTTTAAATTATTTAACAGCGGTTTTTAAATTATATTTTACAAGTTTACGAGAGTTCAGAAATTGCCATAGTGATGGATTAACTATTGTCCCTCCGTAGCTACAACTACCGTCGCTAACACTCACAGCTAACATAGAGTCCTAGGTGGAGAGGTGGGCCGAGAGATGTGGAGAGGTGAGAGCCAGAGTGCGGCGTGGTGACGTCATCTGGTGCTGGTGCCTTGTGTCGCTGGTGGCGCGTCCGGTGTCTTCATCCGGTGCTGGTGGTGGAGGTCACTGTTGTTGTGTGTTGTTGGTGGCTCCTTATATACACATCAGATTTTCAATTTAAACGGGAAATGACATTGGCTGGACTTTCTATGGTAAGTGGAAATTCTGGTCAATGTGACGCGTGCTTGCGCATGACCGACTTAGTGTGTTAGTATGTCAGCGTGTGCAGGCAGCGGATCGTTGCGCGTGCAAGCGGCGGATGTTTTAATCAGTTGGCAGTTCGACCGTAGTTGGGATATGTAAGTGAAATTTATTAAAACATTAGGACAATATCATATCCAAATTTTAAATAAATCGGACAGTAAATAAAGAAGTTGGCAATTGGCAGTATTTTTCAAAAATATTTTTTAATTTGACCGTAATAGTGAATTTGGGAAATGTAAGTGGAATTTATTAAAACACTTGCCTACGACAATAACATATCCAAGTTTTAAACAAATCGGACCATAAACACTAAAGATAGTTTTTTAGAATTTGAAAATTAATTTTAAAAAATATAGAGGAGGGATGGGGACAATATATTTAATATAGGCAAGGGTTGGGTATTAGTACAGGCCAACAAGGAAACTTGTGGCTTATTAATATAGGCGGGATCGGGTGTCGGTGCAAAAACTGATCCCCATAAGAATAACATGGGGAAAAAGCGCCGAATAGTATGCCTCTTTCTCAGTTCACCACTACTCAACTATTATTGAATACAGTCCAAGAGTTTGGTTCAGTATGCTTGTAATACATTTAATATACGAGTATTAGGCATATAAACTGTTTTTACATCGGATAAAATATTTGCATAGGTTTTAACAAACTCAATATGAATCTAATATTTGTTAAAGCTTAGACAGTTATTAAAATTCATACTATCTTTAAGGGTACGATTAAATCGATATACCATGCTAGTAATAATTGTCTAAAACCATCTACTTAACGCAACGGTATTTGAGTATTACCAAAATCTAAGATGATAATCATAAATATAGTTGTGAAACACGGTTATTCCTATTTCATTAATATTTCTTAGTACTATTGTGTGGTTGATAATGTTCAAGCAATTATAACTGGCATTCAATGTGATAAGGTAATGTAGTGATTATTGTAATTATCATTGTAACCAACCCAACATCGTACAAGTTAATGTCTTCCCATCATTACAATGTATCCTACAATGTATCTACGCAAATGAAAAATACTTAAAGGCATATATACATCCTACAAGAAGTCTAATCATCACATGGCCTGCCTATATATCGTTCCAAACAAAAAATATATATTTAATAACTATATTGGTAAAATACCTCCTAGGAAAGCCATTTATATAGATCATCAAAACGTTTGTTTATTGAAAAACTATATTAAATGCTGGTAATGGCTTGGAATCCCTTCTTTAACAAGTTAACTTGGTAGGAGCAATGATAAAGAAAATGTAATATTACACCTATCATTCACATAGTCTTGGTAGAAGTTATTCCTAGAAGAATTATCCAGTAAACCAGACAACAGTTCAGCGAGATGTTCAATTCATCTATAGGATCAAGACTCTATAGGATCTACAGGATCAAGACACTTTGTGTTCACAATAACATTCAGATGGTATAAACAAGTTTTTTTTATTCCTTAAATTTTATTTTGCCAGGAGTCATGTTACTGTAAATAGATTGCATTTGGCAAATAAAATAAAATGTTGTTTTATCATTACAACAGTATTGATTAAAACAGTCCCAAAAAAATTATGAAATGTGTTTAGCTATTATAGTAAATTTATTTTAAATATTTGTCTTTTTTGTAATATAAACAAGACGGTTATATGACACAGACATAGAACCATTATATAATACATTTGAATTAGATTGAAAATATTACTGATAATCATTGACATAGATTCAAACGAGTGAAAAATAATGCGTTTTGTACAATTAACATCATACAATACCTATGCCTGGTAAGAAATGACGTTTGTATTTCTTGTTGTAATGCAGTTCGTAATGGGGTTGAACAATGTACAACTCCTAAATAAAAGATGCTGAAAGTTTTATTAACGTTGAATTTGTAAATAATAAAATACAAGGCTTAGGTGGTCACCAAAGGTACATTTAATTCCCAGTATGTTGGAGACATAAAATGTGGTTCCTACGCTGATTCTTCAGATACGTTATGGGGAAAGTAAATGGTTCTGATTTTAATTCGACCCCACAGATATTCTAAGTTTCAATTCTACTTTTACGGACATTAATTTATTTGACCATATGATGTACTTATTTCAAATTTTTAAAAAGGTTAACCACAAAAGAGCACACACAACTGTTGTATTCCCGGGTGAAACGGGTTCTGTCGCGGTCAGTAATGCTTACTTTTTACTTTTTTTAAACTTTTAATTCTATTTTTAACATTCATTACATATTCTGTTCAATATGTACTTTCAATAGAAAACTAAATACAAATTTGGTTCTTCTTCTACGACTTACAATCGCTCTAGCACGCTCTAGCACGCTCTGGCACGCTCTAGCACGCTATAGCACGCTCTAGCACGCTCTAGCACGCTCTAGCACGCTCTAGCAAGCTTTAGCACGCTTTAGCACGGTCTAGCACGGTCTAGCACGGTCTAGCACGGTCTAGCAAGCTCTAGCACGCTCTAGCACAGTCTAGCACGCTCTAGCACGCTCTAGCACGCTCTAGCACGGTCTAGCACGGTCTAGCACGTTCTAGCACGCTCTAGCAAGGTCTAGCACGCTCTAGCACGGTCTAGCACGGTCTAGAGCGCTCTAGCACGCTCTAGCACGGTCTATCACGCTCTAGCACGGTCTAGAACGGTCTAGCACGGTCTAGCACGCTCTAGCACGGTCTAGCACGGTCTAGCACGCTCTAGCACGCTCTGACACGCTCTAGCACGCTCTAGCACGCTCTAGCACGCTCTAGCACGCTCTAGCACGCCCTAGCACGCTCTAGCACGGTCTAGCACGGTATAGCACGCTCTAGCACGCTCTAGCACGCTCTAGCACGGTCTAGCACGGTCTAGCACGGTCTAGCACGCTGTAGCACGCTCTAGCACGGTCTAGCACAGTCTAGCACGCTCTAGCACGCTCTAGCACGCTCTAGCACGGTCTAACACGGTCTAGCACGCTCTAGCACGCTCTAGCACGCTCTAGCACGGTCTAGCACGCTCTAGCACGCTCTAGGACGCTCTAGCACGGTCTAGCACGTTCTAGCACGCTCTAGAACGGTCTAGCACGGTCTAGCACGGTCTAGCACGCTCTAGCACGGTCTAGCACGATCTAGCACGCTCTAGCACGCTCTAGCACGGTCTAGCACGGTCTAGTACGCTCTAGCACGCTCTAGCACGCTCTAGCACGGTCTAGCACGGTCTAGCACGCTCTAGCACGCTCTACCACGCTCTAGCACGGTCTAACACGGTCTAGCACGCTCTAGCACGCTCTAGCACGGTCTAGCACGCTCTAGCACGCTCTAGGACGCTCTAGCACGGTCTAGCACGCTCTAGCGAGCTCTAGCACGGTCTAGCACGCTCTAGCACGGTCTAGCACGCTTTAGCACGATCTAGCACGGTCTAGCATGATCTAGCACGCTCTAGCACGCTCTAGCACGGTCTAGCACGCTCTAGCACGCTCTAGCACGGTCTAGCACGGTCTAGCAAGCTCTAGCACGGTCTAGCACGGTCTAGTACGCTCTAGCACGCTCTAGCACGCTCTAGCATGGTCTAGCACGGTCTAGCACGCTCTAGCACGCTCTAGCACGCTCTAGCACGGTCTAGCACGATCTAGCACGCTCTAGCACGCTCTAGCACGGTCTAGCACGGTATAGCACGGTCTAGCACGCTCTAGCACGCTCTAGCACGCTCTAGCACGCTCTAGCACGCTCTAGCACGCTCTAGCACGCTCTAGCACGCTCTAGCACGCTCTAGCACGCTCTATCACGCTCTAGCACGCTCTAGCACGCTCTAGCACGCTCTAGCACGCTTTAGCACGGACTAGCACGGTCTAGAACGGTCTAGCACGGTCTAGCAAGCTCTAGCACGCTCTAGCACAGTCTAGCACGGTCTAGCACGCTGTAGCACGCTCTAGCACGCTCTAGCACGGTCTAGCATGGTCTAGCACGCTCTAGCACGCTCTAGCACGGTCTAGCACGGTCTAGCACGGTCTAGCACACTCTAGCACGGTCTAGCACGCTCTAGCACGCTCTAGCACGGTCTAGCACGGTCTAGCACGGTCTAGCACGGTCTAGCACGCTCTAGCACGCTCTAGCACGGACTAGCACGGTCTAGCATGGTCTAGCACGCTCTAGCACGCTCTAGCACGCTCTAGCACGCTCTAGCACGCTCTAGCACGCTCTAGCACGGTCTAGCACGGTCTAGCACGCTCTAGCACGCTCTAGAACGGTCTAGCACGGTCTAGCACGGTCTAGCAAGCTCTAGCACGCTCTAGCACAGTCTAGCACGGTCTAGCACGCTCTAGCACGCTCTAGCACGCTCTAGCACGGTCTAGCACGCTCTAGCACGCTCTAGCACGCTCTAGCACGGTCTAGCACGCTCTAGCACTGTCTAGCACGGTCTAGCACGGTCTAGCACGATCTGGCACGGTCTAGCACAGTCTAGCACGGTCTAGCACGCTCTAGCACGCTCTAGCACGCTTCAGCACGCTCTAGCACGCTTTAGCACGGTCTAGCACGGTCTAGCACGGTCTAGCACGGTCTAGCAAGCTCTAGCACGCTCTAGCACAGTCTAGCACGGTCTAGCACGGTCTAGCACGCTCTAGCACGCTCTTGCACGGTCTAGCACGGTCTAGCACGCTCTAGCACGCTCTAGCACGGTCTAGCACACTCTAGAACGGTCTAGCACGGTCTAGCACGCTCTAGCACGGTCTAGCACGGTCTAGCACGGTCCAACACGCTCTAGCACGCTCTAGCACGGTCTATCACGCTCTAGCACGGTCTAGCACGGTCTAGCAAGGTCTAGCACGCTCTAGCACGGTCTAGCACGGTCTAGCACGCTCTAGCACGGTCTAGCACGGTCTAGCACGCTCTAGCACGGTCTAGCACGGTCTAGCACACTCTAGCACGGTCTAGCAAGGTCTAGCACGGTCTAGCACGCTCTAGCACGGTCTAGCACGGTCTAGCATGGTCTAGCACGATCTAGCACGCTCTAGCACGATCTAGCATGGTCTAACACACTCTAGCACGCTCTAGCACGCTCTAGCACGCTTTAGCACGCTTTAGCACGCTTAGCACGCTCTAGCACGCTCTAGCACGCTCTAGCACGTTCTAGCACACTCTAGCACGCTCTAGCACGCTCTAGCACGCTCTAGCACGCTTTAGCACGCTTTAGCTCGGTCTAGCACGGTCTAGCACGCCTAGCACGGTCTAGCACGGTCTAGCACGCTCTAGCACGCTCTAGCAGGCTTTAGCACGATTTAGCACGGTCTAGCACGGTCTAGCACGCTCTAGCACGCTTTAGCACGCTTTAGCACGGTCTAGCACGGTCTAGCACGCTCTAGCACGGTCTAGCACGGTCTAGCACGTTCTAGCACGCTCTAGCACGCTTTAGCACGCTTTAGCACGGACTAGCACGGTCTAGCACGCTCTAGCACGATCAAGCACGGTCTAGCACGCTCTAGCACGCTCTAGCACGCTTTAGCACGCTTTAGCACGGTCTAGCACGGTCTAGCACGCTCTAGCACGGTCTAGCACGGTCTAGCACGCTCTAGCACGCTCTAGCACGCTTTAGCACCCTTTAGCACGGTCTAGCACAGTCTAGCACGCTCTAGCACGGTCTAGGACGGTCTAGCACGCTCTAGCACGCTCTAGCACGCTTTAGCACGCTTTAGCACGGTCTAGCACGGTCTAGCACGCTCTAGCACGGTTTAGCACGGTCTAGCACGGTCTAGCACGGTCTAGCACGCTCTAGCACGCTCTAGCACGCTCTAGCACGGTCTAGCACGGTCTAGCACGGTCTAGCACGCTGTAGCACGCTCTAGCACGGTCTAGCACGCTCTAGCACGCTCTAGCACGCTCTTGCACGGTCTTGCACGGTCTAGCACGCTCTAGCACGCTCTAGCACGGTCTAGCACACTCTAGAACGGTCTAGCACGGTCTAGCACGGTCTAGCACGGTCTAGCACGGTCTAGCACGGTCTAGCACGGTCTAGCACGGTCTATCACGCTCTAGCACGGTCTAGCACGCTCTAGCACGGTCTAGCACGGTCTAGCACGCTCTAGCACGGTCTAGCACGGTCTAGCACGCTCTAGCACGGTCTAGCAAGGTCTAGCACGGTCTAGCACGCTCTAGCACGGTCTAGCACGGTCTAGCATGGTCTAGCACGATCTAGCACGCTCTAGCACGATCTAGCATGGTCTAACACGCTCTAGCACGCTCTAGCACGCTTTAGCACGCTTAGCACGCTCTAGCACGCTTTAGCACGCTTAGCACGCTCTAGCACGCTCTAGCACGCTCTAGCACGCTCTAGCACACTCTAGCACGCTCTAGCACGCTCTAGCACGCTTTAGCTCGGTCTAGCACGGTCTAGCACGCCTAGCACGGTCTAGCACGGTCTAGCACGGTCTAGCACGCTCTAGCACGCTCTAGCACGCTTTAGCACGATTTAGCACGGTCTAGCACGGTCTAGCACGCTCTAGCACGGTCTAGCACGGTCTAGCACGCTCTAGCACGCTCTAGCACGCTTTAGCACGCTTTAGCACGGTCTAGCACGGTCTAGCACGCTCTATCACGGTCTAGCACGGTCTAGCACGTTCTAGCACGCTCTAGCACGCTTTAGCTTGCTTTAGCACGGACTAGCACGGTCTAGCACGCTCTAGCACGGTCAAGCACGGTCTAGCACGCTCTAGCACGCTCTAGCACGCTTTAGCACGCTTTAGCACGCTTAGCACGCTCTAGCACGCTCTAGCACGCTCTAGCACGCTCTAGCACACTCTAGCACGCTCTAGCTCGCTCTAGCACGCTCTAGCACGCTCTAGCACGCTTTAGCACGCTTTAGCTCAGTCTAGCACGGTCTAGCACGCCTAGCACGGTCTAGCACGGTCTAGCACGCTCTAGCATGCTCTAGCATGCATTAGCACGATTTAGCACGGTCTAGCACGGTCTAGCACGCTCTAGCACGGTCTAGCACGGTCTAGCACGCTCTAGCACGCTCTAGCACGCTTTAGCACGCTTTAGCACGGTCTAGCACGGTCTAGCACCTTCTAGCACGGTCTAGCACGGTCTAGCACGTTCTAGCACGCTCTAGCACGCTTTAGCACGCTTTAGCACGGACTAGCACGGTCTAGCACGCTCTAGCACAGTCAAGCACGGTCTAGCACGCTCTAGCACGCTCTAGCACGGTCTAGCACGCTATAGCACGCTCTAGAACGCTTTAGCACCCTTTAGCACGGTCTAGCACAGTCTAGCACGCTCTAGCACGGTCTAGCACGGTCTAGCACGCTCTAGCACGCTCTAGCACGCTCTAGCACGCTTTAGCACGCTTTAGTACGGTCTAGCACGGTCTAGCACGGTCTAGCACGCTCTAGCACGGTTTAGCACGGTTTAGCACGGTCTAGCACGGTCTAGCACGCTCTAGCACGCTCTAGCACGCTCTAGCACGCTCTAGCACGCCCTAGCACGCTCTAGCACGGTCTAGCACGGTCTAGCACGCTCTAGCACGCTCTAGCACGCTCTAGCACGGCCTAGCACGGTCTAGCACGGTCTAACACGCTGTAGCACGCTCTAGCACGGTCTAGCACGGTCTAGCACGCTCTAGCACGCTCTAGCACGCTCTTGCACGGTCTAGCACGTTCTAGCACGCTCTAGCACGCTCTAGCACGGTCTAGCACACTCTAGAACGGTCTAGCACGGTCTAGCACGGTCTAGCACGCTCTAGCACGGTCTAGCACGGTCTAGCACGGTACAACACGCTCTAGCACGCTCTAGCACGGTCTATCACGCTCTAGCACGGTCTAGCACGGTCTAGCAAGGTCTAGCACGCTCTAGCACGGTCTAGCACGGTCTAGCACGCTCTAGCACGGTCTAGCACGGTCTAGCACGCTCTAGCACGATCTAGCACGCTCTAGCACGATCTAGCATGGTCTAACACGCTCTAGCACGCTCTAGCACGCTCTAGCACGCTTTAGCACGCTTTAGCACGCTTAGCACGCTCTAGCACGCTCTAGCACGCTCTAGCACACTCTAGCACGCTCTAGCACGCTCTAGCACGCTCTAGCACGCTTTAGCACGCTTTAGCTCGGTCTAGCACGGTCTAGCACGCCTAGCACGGTCTAGCACTGTCTAGCACGCTCTAGCACGCTCTTGCACGCTTTAGCACGATTTAGCACGGTCTAGCACGGTCTAGCACGCTCTAGCACGGTCTAGCACGGTCTAGCACGCTCTAGCACGCTCTAGCACGCTTTAGCACGCTTTAGCACGGTCTAGCACGGTCTAGCACGCTCTATCACGGTCTAGCACGGTCTAGCACGTTCTAGCACGCTCTAGCACGCTTTAGCACGCTTTAGCACGGACTAGCACGGTCTAGCACGCTCTAGCACAGTCAAGCACGGTCTAGCACGCTCTTGCAAGATCTAGCACGCTTTAGCACGCTTTAGCACGGTCTAGCACGGTCTAGCACGCCCTAGCACGGTCTAGCACGGTCTAGCACGCTCTAGCATGCTCTAGCACGCTTTAGCACCCTTTAGCACGGTCTAGCACAGTCTAGCACGCTCTAGCACGGTCTAGCACGGTCTAGCACGCTCTAGCACGCTCTAGCACGCTTTAGCACGCTTTAGCACGCTCTAGCATGCTCTAACACGCTCTAGCACGCTCTAGAACGCTCTAGCACGCTCTAGCACGCTCTAGCACCCTCTAGCACGCTCTAGCACGCTCTAGCACGCTCTTGCACGCTTTAGCACGATTTAGCACGGTCTAGCACGGTCTAGCACGCTCTAGCACGGTCTAGCACGGTCTAGCACGCTCTAGCACGCTCTAGCACGCTTTAGCACGCTTTAGCACGGTCTAGCACGGTCTAGCACGCTCTAGCACGGTCTAGCACGGTCTAGCATGGTCTAGCACGATCTAGCACGCTCTAGCACGATCTAGCATGGTCTAACACGCTCTAGCACGCTCTAGCACGCTCTAGCACGCTTTAGCACGCTTTAGCACGCTTAGCACGCTCTAGCACGCTCTAGCACGCTCTAGAACGCTCTAGCACACTCTAGCACGCTCTAGCACGCTCTAGCACGCTCTAGCACGCTTTAGCACGCTTTAGCTCGGTCTAGCACGGTCTAGCACGCCTAGCACGGTCTAGCACGGTCTAGCACGCTCTAGCACGCTCTTGCACGCTTTAGCACGATTTAGCACGGTCTAGCACGGTCTAGCACGCTCTAGCACGGTCTAGCACGGTCTAGCACGCTCTAGCACGCTCTAGCACGCTTTAGCACGCTTTAGCACGGTCTAGCACGGTCTAGCACGCTCTATCACGGTCTAGCACGGTCTAGCACGTTCTAGCACGCTCTAGCACGCTTTAGCACGCTTTAGCACGGACTAGCACGGTCTAGCACGCTCTAGCACAGTCAAGCACGGTCTAGCACGCTCTAGCACGCTCTAGCATGGTCTAGCACGGTCTAGCATGGTCTAGCACGCTCTAGCACGCTCTAGCACGCTTTAGGACGCTCTAGCATGCTCTAACACGCTCTAGCACGCTCTAGAACGCTCTAGCACGCTCTAGCACCCTCTAGCACGCTCTAGGACGCTCTAGCACGGTCTAGCACGCTCTAGCACGGTCTAGCACGGTCTAGCACGCTCTAGCACGCTCTAGCACGGTCTATCACGCTCTAGCACGGTCTAGCAAGGTCTAGCACACTCTAGCACGGTTTAGCACGGTCTAGCACGCTCTAGCACGCTCTCGCACGCTCTAGCATGGTCTAGCACGGTCTAGCACGGTCTAGCACGCTCTAGCACGCTGTAGCACGGTCTAGCACGATCTAGCACACTCTAGCACGCTCTAGCACGGTCTAGCACGGTCTAGCACGGTCAAGCACGCTCTAGCACGGTCTAGAACGGTCTAGCATGGTCTAGCACGGTCTAGCAAGCTCTAGCACGCTCTAGCACAGTCTAGCACGGTCTAGCACGCTCTAGCACGCTCTAGCACAGTCTAGCACGGTCTAGCACGCTCTAGCACGCTCTAGCACGCTCTAGCACGGTCTAGCACGCTCTAGCACGCTCTAGCACGCTCTAGCACGGTATAGCACGCTCTAGCACGGTCTAGCACGGTCTAGCTTGGTCTAGCACGATCTAGCACGGTCTAGCACAGTCTAGCACGGTCTAGCACGCTCTACCACGCTCTAGCACGCTCTAGCACGCTCTAGCACACTCTAGCACGGTCTAGCACGGTCTAGCACGCTCTAGCACGCTCTAGCACGCTCTAGCACGTCCTAGCACGGTCTAGTACGGTCTAGCACGCTGTAGCACGCTCTAGCACGGTCTAGCACGGTCTAGCACGCTCTAGCACGCTCTAGCACGCTCTTGCACGGTCTAGCACGGTCTAGCATGCTCTAGCACGCTCTAGCACGCTCTAGCACGGTCTAGCACACTCTAGAACGGTCTAGCACGGTCTAGCACGGTCTAGCACGCTCTAGCACGGTCTAGCACGGTCTAGCACGCTCTAGCACGGTCTAGCAAGGTCTAGCACGCTCTAGCACGCTCTAGCACGGTCTAGCACGGTCTAGCATGGTCTAGCACGATCTAGCACGCTCTAGCACGATCTAGCATGGTCTAACACGCTCTAGCACGCTCTAGCACGCTCTAGCACGCTTTAGCACGCTTAGCACGCTCTAGCACGCTCTAGCACGCTCTAGCACGCTCTAGCACACTCTAGCACGCTCTAGCACGCTCTAGCACGCTCTAGCACGCTTTAGCACGCTTTAGCTCGGTCTAGCACGGTCTAGCACGCCTAGCACGGTCTAGCACGGTCTAGCACGCTCTAGCACGCTCTTGCACGCTTTAGCACGATTTAGCACGGTCTAGCACGGTCTAGCACGCTCTAGCACGGTCTAGCACGGTCTAGCACGCTCTAGCACGCTCTAGCACGCTTTAGCACGCTTTAGCACGGTCTAGCACGGTCTAGCACGCTCTATCACGGTCTAGCACGGTCTAGCACGTTCTAGCACGCTCTAGCACGCTTTAGCACGCTTTAGCACGGACTAGCACGGTCTAGCACGCTCTAGCACAGTCAAGCACGGTCTAGCACGCTCTAAGACGCTCTAGCACGCTTTAGCACGCTTTAGCACGGTCTAGCACGGTCTAGCACGCCCTAGCACGGTCTATCACGGTCTAGCACGCTCTAGCACGCTCTAGCACGCTTTAATACCCTTTAGCACGGTCTAGCACAGTCTAGCACGCTCTAGCACGGTCTAGCACGGTCTAGCACGCTCTAGCAAGCTCTAGCACGCTTTAGCACGCTTTAGCACGCTCTAGCATGCTCTAACACGCTCTAGCACGCTCTAGAACGCTCTAGCACGCTCTAGCACGCTCTAGCACCCTCTAGCACGCTCTAGCACGCTCTAGCATGGTCTAGCACGGTCTAGCATGGTCTAGCACGCTCTAGCACGCTCTAGCACGCTTTAGCACGCTCTAGAATGCTCTAACACGCTGTAGCACGCTCTAGAACGCTCTAGCACGGTCTAGCAAGGTCTAGCACGCTCTAGCACGGTCTAGCACGGTCTAGCACGCTCTAGCACGGTCTAGCACGGTCTAGCACGCTCTAGCACGGTCTAGCACGGTCTAGCACGCTCTAGCACGGTCTAGCAAGGTCTAGCACGGTCTAGCACGCTCTAGCACGGTCTAGCACGGTCTAGCATGGTCTAGCACGATCTAGCACGCTCTAGCACGATCTAGCATGGTCTAACACGCTCTAGCACGCTCTAGCACGCTCTAGCACGCTTTAGCACGCTTTAGCACGCTTAGCACGCTCTAGCACGCTCTAGCACGCTCTAGCACACTCTAGCACGCTCTAGCACGCTCTAGCACGCTCTAGCACGCTTTAGCACGCTTTAGCTCGGTCTAGCACGGTCTAGCACGCCTAGCACGGTCTAGCACGGTCTAGCACGCTCTAGCACGCTCTTGCACGCTTTAGCACGATTTAGCACGGTCTAGCACGGTCTAGCACGCTCTAACACGGTCTAGCACGGTCTAGCACGCTCTAGCACGCTCTAGCACGCTTTAGCACGCTTTAGCACGGTCTAGCACGGTCTAGCACGCTCTATCACGGTCTAGCACGGTCTAGCACGTTCTAGCACGCTCTAGCACGCTTTAGCACGCTTTAGCACGGACTAGCACGGTCTAGCACGCTCTAGCACAGTCAATTACGGTCTAGCACGCTCTTGCAAGATCTAGCACGCTTTAGCACGCTTTAGCACGGTCTAGCACGGTCTAGCACGCCCTAGCACGGTCTAGCACGGTCTAGCACGGTCTAGCACGCTCTAGCATGCTCTAGCACGCTTTAGCACCCTTTAGCACGGTCTAGCACAGTCTAGCACGCTCTAGCACGGTCTAGCACGGTCTAGCACGCTCTAGCACGCTCTAGCACGCTTTAGCACGCTTTAGCACGCTCTAGCATGCTCTAACACGCTCTAGCACGCTCTAGCACGCTCTAGCACCCTCTAGCACGCTCTAGCACGCTCTTGCACGCTTTAGCACGATTTAGCACGGTCTAGCACGGTCTAGCACGCTCTAGCACGGTCTAGCACGGTCTAGCACGCTCTAGCACGCTCTAGCACGCTTTAGCACGCTTTAGCACGGTCTAGCACGGTCTAGCACGCTCTAGCACGGTCTAGCACGGTCTAGCATGGTCTAGCACGATCTAGCACGCTCTAGCACGATCTAGCATGGTCTAACACGCTCTAGCACGCTCTAGCACGCTCTAGCACGCTTTAGCACGCTTTAGCACGCTTAGCACGCTCTAGCACGCTCTAGCACGCTCTAGCACGCTCTAGCACACTCTAGCACGCTCTAGCACGCTCTAGCACGGTCTAGCACGCTTTAGCACGCTTTAGCTCGGTCTAGCACGGTCTAGCACGCCTAGCACGGTCTAGCACGGTCTAGCACGCTCTAGCACGCTCTTGCACGCTTTAGCACGATTTAGCACGGTCTAGCACGGTCTAGCACGCTCTAGCACGGTCTAGCACGGTCTAGCACGCTCTAGCACGCTCTAGCACGCTTTAGCACGCTTTAGCACGGTCTTGCACGGTCTAGCACGCTCTATCACGGTCTAGCACGGTCTAGCACGTTCTAGCACGCTCTAGCACGCTTTAGCACGCTTTAGCACGGACTAGCACGGTCTAGCACGCTCTAGCACAGTCAAGCACGGTCTAGCACGCTCTAGCACGCTCTAGGACGCTTTAGCACGCTTTAGCACGGTCTAGCACGCCCTAGCACGGTCTAGCACGGTCTAGCACGCTCTAGCACGCTCTAGCACGCTTTAGCACCCTTTAGCACGGTCTAGCACAGTCTAGCACGCTCTAGCACGGTCTAGCACGGTCTAGCACAATCTAGCACGCTCTAGCACGCTTTAGCACGCTTTAGCACGCTCTAGCATGCTCTAACACGCTCTAGCACGCTCTAGAACGCTCTAGCACGCTCTAGCACGCTCTAGCACCCTCTAGCACGCTCTAGCACGCTCTAGCATGGTCTAGCACGGTCTAGCATGGTCTAGCACGCTCTAGCACGCTCTAGCACGCTTTAGGACGCTCTAGCATGCTCTTACACGCTCTAGCACGCTCTAGAACGCTCTAGCACGCTCTAGCACCCTCTAGCACGCTCTAGGACGCTCTAGCACGGTCTAGCACGCTCTAGCACGGTCTAGCACGGTCTAGCACGCTCTAGCACGCTCTAGCACGGTCTATCACGCTCTAGCACGGTCTAGCAAGGTCTAGCACACTCTAGCACGGTTTAGCACGGTCTAGCACGCTCTAGCACGCTCTCGCACGCTCTAGCATGGTCTAGCACGGTCTAGCACGGTCTAGCACGCTCTAGCACGCTGTAGCACGGTCTAGCACGATCTAGCACACTCTAGCACGCTCTAGCACGGTCTAGCACGGTCAAGCACGCTCTAGCACGGTCTAGAACGGTCTAGCATGGTCTAGCACGGTCTAGCAAGCTCTAGCACGCTCTAGCACAGTCTAGCACGGTCTAGCACGCTCTAGCACGCTCTAGCACAGTCTAGCACGGTCTAGCACGCTCTAGCACGCTCTAGCACGCTCTAGCACGGTCTAGCACGCTCTAGCACGCTCTAGCACGCTCTAGCACGGTATAGCACGCTCTAGCACGGTCTAGCACGGTCTAGCTTGGTCTAGCACGATCTAGCACGGTCTAGCACAGTCTAGCACGGTCTAGCACGCTCTACCACGCTCTAGCACGCTCTAGCACGCTCTAGCACACTCTAGCACGGTCTAGCACGGTCTAGCACGCTCTAGCACGCTCTAGCACGCTCTAGCACGTCCTAGCACGGTCTAGTACGGTCTAGCACGCTGTAGCACGCTCTAGCACGGTCTAGCACGGTCTAGCACGCTCTAGCACGCTCTAGCACGCTCTTGCACGGTCTAGCACGGTCTAGCATGCTCTAGCACGCTCTAGCACGCTCTAGCACGGTCTAGCACACTCTAGAACGGTCTAGCACGGTCTAGCACGGTCTAGCACGCTCTAGCACGGTCTAGCACGGTCCAACACGCTCTAGCACGCTCTAGCACGGTCTATCACGCTCTAGCACGGTCTAGCACGGTCTAGCAAGGTCTAGCACACTCTAGCACGGTCTAGCACGGTCTAGCACGCTCTAGCACGGTCTAGCACGGTCTAGCACGCTCTAGCACGGTCTAGCACGGTCTAGCACGCTCTAGCACGGTCTAGCAAGGTCTAGCACGCTCTAGCACGCTCTAGCACGGTCTAGCACGGTCTAGCATGGTCTAGCACGATCTAGCACGCTCTAGCACGATCTAGCATGGTCTAACACGCTCTAGCACGCTCTAGCACGCTCTAGCACGCTTTAGCACGCTTAGCACGCTCTAGCACGCTCTAGCACGCTCTAGCACGCTCTAGCACACTCTAGCACGCTCTAGCACGCTCTAGCACGCTCTAGCACGCTTTAGCACGCTTTAGCTCGGTCTAGCACGGTCTAGCACGCCTAGCACGGTCTAGCACGGTCTAGCACGCTCTAGCACGCTCTTGCACGCTTTAGCACGATTTAGCACGGTCTAGCACGGTCTAGCACGCTCTAGCACGGTCTAGCACGGTCTAGCACGCTCTAGCACGCTCTAGCACGCTTTAGCACGCTTTAGCACGGTCTAGCACGGTCTAGCACGCTCTAGCACGCTTTAGCACGCTTTAGCACGGACTAGCACGGTCTAGCACGCTCTAGCACAGTCAAGCACGGTCTAGCACGCTCTAAGACGCTCTAGCACGCTTTAGCACGCTTTAGCACGGTCTAGCACGGTCTAGCACGCCCTAGCACGGTCTATCACGGTCTAGCACGCTCTAGCACGCTCTAGCACGCTTTAATACCCTTTAGCACGGTCTAGCACAGTCTAGCACGCTCTAGCACGGTCTAGCACGCTCTAGCACGCTCTAGCAAGCTCTAGCACGCTTTAGCACGCTTTAGCACGCTCTAGCATGCTCTAACACGCTCTAGCACGCTCTAGAACGCTCTAGCACGCTCTAGAACGCTCTAGCACGCTCTAGCACGCTCTAGCACCCTCTAGCACGCTCTAGCACGCTCTAGCATGGTCTAGCATGGTCTAGCATGGTCTAGCACGCTCTAGCACGCTCTAGCACGCTTTAGCACGCTCTAGAATGCTCTAACACGCTGTAGCACGCTCTAGAACGCTCTAGCACGCTCTAGCTCCCTCTAGCACGCTCTAGGACGCTCTAGCACGGTCTAGCACGCTCTAGCACGGTCTAGCACGGTCTAGCACGCTCTATCACGGTCTAGCACGGTCTAGCACGTTCTAGCACGCTCTAGCACGCTTTAGCACGCTTTAGCACGGACTAGCACGGTCTAGCACGCTCTAGCACAGTCAAGCACGGTCTAGCACGCTCTTGCAAGATCTAGCACGCTTTAGCACGCTTTAGCACGGTCTAGCACGGTCTAGCACGCCCTAGCACGGTCTAGCACGGTCTAGCACGCTCTAGCATGCTCTAGCACGCTTTAGCACCCTTTAGCACGGTCTAGCACAGTCTAGCACGCTCTAGCACGGTCTAGCACGGTCTAGCACGCTCTAGCACGCTCTAGCACGCTTTAGCACGCTTTAGCACGCTCTAGCATGCTCTAACACGCTCTAGCACGCTCTAGAACGCTCTAGCACGCTCTAGCACGCTCTAGCACCCTCTAGCACGCTCTAGCACGCTCTAGCACGCTCTTGCACGCTTTAGCACGATTTAGCACGGTCTAGCACGGTCTAGCACGCTCTAGCACGGTCTAGCACGGTCTAGCACGCTCTAGCACGCTCTAGCACGCTTTAGCACGCTTTAGCACGGTCTAGCACGGTCTAGCACGCTCTAGCACGGTCTAGCACGGTCTAGCATGGTCTAGCACGATCTAGCACGCTCTAGCACGATCTAGCATGGTCTAACACGCTCTAGCACGCTCTAGCACGCTCTAGCACGCTTTAGCACGCTTTAGCACGCTTAGCACGCTCTAGCACGCTCTAGCACGCTCTAGAACGCTCTAGCACACTCTAGCACGCTCTAGCACGCTCTAGCACGCTCTAGCACGCTTTAGCACGCTTTAGCTCGGTCTAGCACGGTCTAGCACGCCTAGCACGGTCTAGCACGGTCTAGCACGCTCTAGCACGCTCTTGCACGCTTTAGCACGATTTAGCACGGTCTAGCACGGTCTAGCACGCTCTAGCACGGTCTAGCACGGTCTAGCACGCTCTAGCACGCTCTAGCACGCTTTAGCACGCTTTAGCACGGTCTAGCACGGTCTAGCACGCTCTATCACGGTCTAGCACGGTCTAGCACGTTCTAGCACGCTCTAGCACGCTTTAGCACGCTTTAGCACGGACTAGCACGGTCTAGCACGCTCTAGCACAGTCAAGCACGGTCTAGCACGCTCTAGCACGCTCTAGCATGGTCTAGCACGGTCTAGCATGGTCTAGCACGCTCTAGCACGCTCTAGCACGCTTTAGGACGCTCTAGCATGCTCTAACACGCTCTAGCACGCTCTAGAACGCTCTAGCACGCTCTAGCACCCTCTAGCACGCTCTAGGACGCTCTAGCACGGTCTAGCACGCTCTAGCACGGTCTAGCACGGTCTAGCACGCTCTAGCACGCTCTAGCACGGTCTATCACGCTCTAGCACGGTCTAGCAAGGTCTAGCACACTCTAGCACGGTTTAGCACGGTCTAGCACGCTCTAGCACGCTCTCGCACGCTCTAGCATGGTCTAGCACGGTCTAGCACGGTCTAGCACGCTCTAGCACGCTGTAGCACGGTCTAGCACGATCTAGCACACTCTAGCACGCTCTAGCACGGTCTAGCACGGTCTAGCACGGTCAAGCACGCTCTAGCACGGTCTAGAACGGTCTAGCATGGTCTAGCACGGTCTAGCAAGCTCTAGCACGCTCTAGCACAGTCTAGCACGGTCTAGCACGCTCTAGCACGCTCTAGCACAGTCTAGCACGGTCTAGCACGCTCTAGCACGCTCTAGCACGCTCTAGCACGGTCTAGCACGCTCTAGCACGCTCTAGCACGCTCTAGCACGGTATAGCACGCTCTAGCACGGTCTAGCACGGTCTAGCTTGGTCTAGCACGATCTAGCACGGTCTAGCACAGTCTAGCACGGTCTAGCACGCTCTACCACGCTCTAGCACGCTCTAGCACGCTCTAGCACACTCTAGCACGGTCTAGCACGGTCTAGCACGCTCTAGCACGCTCTAGCACGCTCTAGCACGTCCTAGCACGGTCTAGTACGGTCTAGCACGCTGTAGCACGCTCTAGCACGGTCTAGCACGGTCTAGCACGCTCTAGCACGCTCTAGCACGCTCTTGCACGGTCTAGCACGGTCTAGCATGCTCTAGCACGCTCTAGCACGCTCTAGCACGGTCTAGCACACTCTAGAACGGTCTAGCACGGTCTAGCACGGTCTAGCACGCTCTAGCACGGTCTAGCACGGTCTAGCACGCTCTAGCACGGTCTAGCAAGGTCTAGCACGCTCTAGCACGCTCTAGCACGGTCTAGCACGGTCTAGCATGGTCTAGCACGATCTAGCACGCTCTAGCACGATCTAGCATGGTCTAACACGCTCTAGCACGCTCTAGCACGCTCTAGCACGCTTTAGCACGCTTAGCACGCTCTAGCACGCTCTAGCACGCTCTAGCACGCTCTAGCACACTCTAGCACGCTCTAGCACGCTCTAGCACGCTCTAGCACGCTTTAGCACGCTTTAGCTCGGTCTAGCACGGTCTAGCACGCCTAGCACGGTCTAGCACGGTCTAGCACGCTCTAGCACGCTCTTGCACGCTTTAGCACGATTTAGCACGGTCTAGCACGGTCTAGCACGCTCTAGCACGGTCTAGCACGGTCTAGCACGCTCTAGCACGCTCTAGCACGCTTTAGCACGCTTTAGCACGGTCTAGCACGGTCTAGCACGCTCTATCACGGTCTAGCACGGTCTAGCACGTTCTAGCACGCTCTAGCACGCTTTAGCACGCTTTAGCACGGACTAGCACGGTCTAGCACGCTCTAGCACAGTCAAGCACGGTCTAGCACGCTCTAAGACGCTCTAGCACGCTTTAGCACGCTTTAGCACGGTCTAGCACGGTCTAGCACGCCCTAGCACGGTCTATCACGGTCTAGCACGCTCTAGCACGCTCTAGCACGCTTTAATACCCTTTAGCACGGTCTAGCACAGTCTAGCACAGTCTAGCACGCTCTAGCACGGTCTAGCACGGTCTAGCACGCTCTAGCAAGCTCTAGCACGCTTTAGCACGCTTTAGCACGCTCTAGCATGCTCTAACACGCTCTAGCACGCTCTAGAACGCTCTAGCACGCTCTAGCACGCTCTAGCACCCTCTAGCACGCTCTAGCACGCTCTAGCATGGTCTAGCACGGTCTAGCATGGTCTAGCACGCTCTAGCACGCTCTAGCACGCTTTAGCACGCTCTAGAATGCTCTAACACGCTGTAGCACGCTCTAGAACGCTCTAGCACGGTCTAGCAAGGTCTAGCACGCTCTAGCACGGTCTAGCACGGTCTAGCACGCTCTAGCACGGTCTAGCACGGTCTAGCACGCTCTAGCACGGTCTAGCACGGTCTAGCACGCTCTAGCACGGTCTAGCAAGGTCTAGCACGGTCTAGCACGCTCTAGCACGGTCTAGCACGGTCTAGCATGGTCTAGCACGATCTAGCACGCTCTAGCACGATCTAGCATGGTCTAACACGCTCTAGCACGCTCTAGCACGCTCTAGCACGCTTTAGCACGCTTTAGCACGCTTAGCACGCTCTAGCACGCTCTAGCACGCTCTAGCACACTCTAGCACGCTCTAGCACGCTCTAGCACGCTCTAGCACGCTTTAGCACGCTTTAGCTCGGTCTAGCACGGTCTAGCACGCCTAGCACGGTCTAGCACGGTCTAGCACGCTCTAGCACGCTCTTGCACGCTTTAGCACGATTTAGCACGGTCTAGCACGGTCTAGCACGCTCTAACACGGTCTAGCACGGTCTAGCACGCTCTAGCACGCTCTAGCACGCTTTAGCACGCTTTAGCACGGTCTAGCACGGTCTAGCACGCTCTATCACGGTCTAGCACGGTCTAGCACGTTCTAGCACGTTCTAGCACGCTCTAGCACGCTTTAGCACGCTTTAGCACGGACTAGCACGGTCTAGCACGCTCTAGCACAGTCAATTACGGTCTAGCACGCTCTTGCAAGATCTAGCACGCTTTAGCACGCTTTAGCACGGTCTAGCACGGTCTAGCACGCCCTAGCACGGTCTAGCACGGTCTAGCACGGTCTAGCACGCTCTAGCATGCTCTAGCACGCTTTAGCACCCTTTAGCACGGTCTAGCACAGTCTAGCACGCTCTAGCACGGTCTAGCACGGTCTAGCACGCTCTAGCACGCTCTAGCACGCTTTAGCACGCTTTAGCACGCTCTAGCATGCTCTAACACGCTCTAGCACGCTCTAGCACGCTCTAGCACCCTCTAGCACGCTCTAGCACGCTCTAGCACGCTCTTGCACGCTTTAGCACGATTTAGCACGGTCTAGCACGGTCTAGCACGCTCTAGCACGGTCTAGCACGGTCTAGCACGCTCTAGCACGCTCTAGCACGCTTTAGCACGCTTTAGCACGGTCTAGCACGGTCTAGCACGCTCTAGCACGGTCTAGCACGGTCTAGCATGGTCTAGCACGATCTAGCACGCTCTAGCACGATCTAGCATGGTCTAACACGCTCTAGCACGCTCTAGCACGCTCTAGCACGCTTTAGCACGCTTTAGCACGCTTAGCACGCTCTAGCACGCTCTAGCACGCTCTAGCACGCTCTAGCACACTCTAGCACGCTCTAGCACGCTCTAGCACGGTCTAGCACGCTTTAGCACGCTTTAGCTCGGTCTAGCACGGTCTAGCACGCCTAGCACGGTCTAGCACGGTCTAGCACGCTCTAGCACGCTCTTGCACGCTTTAGCACGATTTAGCACGGTCTAGCACGGTCTAGCACGCTCTAGCACGGTCTAGCACGGTCTAGCACGCTCTAGCACGCTCTAGCACGCTTTAGCACGCTTTAGCACGGTCTTGCACGGTCTAGCACGCTCTATCACGGTCTAGCACGGTCTAGCACGTTCTAGCACGCTCTAGCACGCTTTAGCACGCTTTAGCACGGACTAGCACGGTCTAGCACGCTCTAGCACAGTCAAGCACGGTCTAGCACGCTCTAGCACGCTCTAGGACGCTTTAGCACGCTTTAGCACGGTCTAGCACGCCCTAGCACGGTCTAGCACGGTCTAGCACGCTCTAGCACGCTCTAGCACGCTTTAGCACCCTTTAGCACGGTCTAGCACAGTCTAGCACGCTCTAGCACGGTCTAGCACGGTCTAGCACGCTCTAGCACGCTCTAGCACGCTTTAGCACGCTTTAGCACGCTCTAGCATGCTCTAACACGCTCTAGCACGCTCTAGAACGCTCTAGCACGCTCTAGCACGCTCTAGCACCCTCTAGCACGCTCTAGCACGCTCTAGCATGGTCTAGCACGGTCTAGCATGGTCTAGCACGCTCTAGCACGCTCTAGCACGCTTTAGGACGCTCTAGCATGCTCTTACACGCTCTAGCACGCTCTAGAACGCTCTAGCACGCTCTAGCACCCTCTAGCACGCTCTAGGACGCTCTAGCACGGTCTAGCACGCTCTAGCACGGTCTAGCACGGTCTAGCACGCTCTAGCACGCTCTAGCACGGTCTATCACGCTCTAGCACGGTCTAGCAAGGTCTAGCACACTCTAGCACGGTTTAGCACGGTCTAGCACGCTCTAGCACGCTCTCGCACGCTCTAGCATGGTCTAGCACGGTCTAGCACGGTCTAGCACGCTCTAGCACGCTGTAGCACGGTCTAGCACGATCTAGCACACTCTAGCACGCTCTAGCACGGTCTAGCACGGTCAAGCACGCTCTAGCACGGTCTAGAACGGTCTAGCATGGTCTAGCACGGTCTAGCAAGCTCTAGCACGCTCTAGCACAGTCTAGCACGGTCTAGCACGCTCTAGCACGCTCTAGCACAGTCTAGCACGGTCTAGCACGCTCTAGCACGCTCTAGCACGCTCTAGCACGGTCTAGCACGCTCTAGCACGCTCTAGCACGCTCTAGCACGGTATAGCACGCTCTAGCACGGTCTAGCACGGTCTAGCTTGGTCTAGCACGATCTAGCACGGTCTAGCACAGTCTAGCACGGTCTAGCACGCTCTACCACGCTCTAGCACGCTCTAGCACGCTCTAGCACACTCTAGCACGGTCTAGCACGGTCTAGCACGCTCTAGCACGCTCTAGCACGCTCTAGCACGTCCTAGCACGGTCTAGTACGGTCTAGCACGCTGTAGCACGCTCTAGCACGGTCTAGCACGGTCTAGCACGCTCTAGCACGCTCTAGCACGCTCTTGCACGGTCTAGCACGGTCTAGCATGCTCTAGCACGCTCTAGCACGCTCTAGCACGGTCTAGCACACTCTAGAACGGTCTAGCACGGTCTAGCACGGTCTAGCACGCTCTAGCACGGTCTAGCACGGTCTAGCACGGTCCAACACGCTCTAGCACGCTCTAGCACGGTCTATCACGCTCTAGCACGGTCTAGCACGGTCTAGCAAGGTCTAGCACACTCTAGCACGGTCTAGCACGGTCTAGCACGCTCTAGCACGGTCTAGCACGGTCTAGCACGCTCTAGCACGGTCTAGCACGGTCTAGCACGCTCTAGCACGGTCTAGCAAGGTCTAGCACGCTCTAGCACGCTCTAGCACGGTCTAGCACGGTCTAGCATGGTCTAGCACGATCTAGCACGCTCTAGCACGATCTAGCATGGTCTAACACGCTCTAGCACGCTCTAGCACGCTCTAGCACGCTTTAGCACGCTTAGCACGCTCTAGCACGCTCTAGCACGCTCTAGCACGCTCTAGCACACTCTAGCACGCTCTAGCACGCTCTAGCACGCTCTAGCACGCTTTAGCACGCTTTAGCTCGGTCTAGCACGGTCTAGCACGCCTAGCACGGTCTAGCACGGTCTAGCACGCTCTAGCACGCTCTTGCACGCTTTAGCACGATTTAGCACGGTCTAGCACGGTCTAGCACGCTCTAGCACGGTCTAGCACGGTCTAGCACGCTCTAGCACGCTCTAGCACGCTTTAGCACGCTTTAGCACGGTCTAGCACGGTCTAGCACGCTCTAGCACGCTTTAGCACGGTCTAGCACGCTCTAAGACGCTCTAGCACGCTTTAGCACGCTTTAGCACGGTCTAGCACGGTCTAGCACGCCCTAGCACGGTCTATCACGGTCTAGCACGCTCTAGCACGCTCTAGCACGCTTTAATACCCTTTAGCACGGTCTAGCACAGTCTAGCACGCTCTAGCACGGTCTAGCACGCTCTAGCACGCTCTAGCAAGCTCTAGCACGCTTTAGCACGCTTTAGCACGCTCTAGCATGCTCTAACACGCTCTAGCACGCTCTAGAACGCTCTAGCACGCTCTAGCACGCTCTAGCACCCTCTAGCACGCTCTAGCACGCTCTAGCATGGTCTAGCATGGTCTAGCATGGTCTAGCACGCTCTAGCACGCTCTAGCACGCTTTAGCACGCTCTAGAATGCTCTAACACGCTGTAGCACGCTCTAGAACGCTCTAGCACGCTCTAGCTCCCTCTAGCACGCTCTAGGACGCTCTAGCACGGTCTAGCACGCTCTAGCACGGTCTAGCACGGTCTAGCACGCTCTAGCACGCTCTAGCACGGTCTATCACGCTCTAGCACGGTCTAGCAAGGTCTAGCACACTCTAGCACGGTTTAGCACGGTCTAGCACGCTCTAGCACGCTCTCGCACGCTCTAGCATGGTCTAGCACGGTCTAGCACGGTCTAGCACGCTCTAGCACGCTGTAGCACGGTCTAGCACGATCTAGCACGCTCTAGCACGCTCTAGCACGGTCTAGCACGGTCTAGCACGCTCTAGCACGGTCTAGAACGGTCTAGCATGGTCTAGCACGGTCTAGCAAGCTCTAGCACGCTCTAGCACAGTCTAGCACGGTCTAGCACGCTCTAGCACGCTCTAGCACGCTCTAGCACGGTCTAGCACGCTCTAGCACGGTCTAGCACGGTCTAGCATGGTCTAGCACGATCTAGCACGCTCTAGCACGATCTAGCATGGTCTAACACGCTCTAGCACGCTCTAGCACGCTCTAGCACGCTTTAGCACGCTTTAGCACGCTTAGCACGCTCTAGCACGCTCTAGCACGCTCTAGCACGCTCTAGCACACTCTAGCACGCTCTAGCACGCTCTAGCACGCTCTAGCACGCTTTAGCACGCTTTAGCTCGGTCTAGCACGGTCTAGCACGCCTAGCACGGTCTAGCACGGTCTAGCACGCTCTAGCACGCTCTTGCACGCTTTAGCACGATTTAGCACGGTCTAGCACGGTCTAGCACGCTCTAGCACGGTCTAGCACGGTCTAGCACGCTCTAGCACGCTCTAGCACGCTTTAGCA
This sequence comes from Allygus modestus, assembly GCA_963675035.1. Taxonomy (NCBI): domain Eukaryota; kingdom Metazoa; phylum Arthropoda; class Insecta; order Hemiptera; family Cicadellidae; genus Allygus; species Allygus modestus. Next base: position 480,711,803 of record OY776112.1, on the reverse strand, counting down.
CGCTTTAGCACGGTCTAGCACGGTCTAGCACGCTCTATCACGGTCTAGCACGGTCTAGCACGTTCTAGCACGCTCTAGCACGCTTTAGCACGGACTAGCACGGTCTAGCACGCTCTAGCACAGTCAAGCACGGTCTAGCACGCTCTAGAACGCTCTAGCACGCTTTAGCACGCTTTAGCACGGTCTAGCACGGTCTAGCACGCCCTAGCACGGTCTAGCACGGTCTAGCACGCTCTAGCACGCTCTAGCACGCTTTAGCACCCTTTAGCACGGTCTAGCACAGTCTAGCACGCTCTAGCACGGTCTAGCACGGTCTAGCACGCTCTAGCACGCTTTAGCACGCTTTAGCACGCTCTAGCATGCTCTAACACGCTCTAGCACGCTCTAGAACGCTCTAGCACGCTCTAGCTTGCTCTAGCACCCTCTAGCACGCTCTAGCACGCTCTAGCATGGTCTAGCACGGTCTAGCATGATCTAGCACGCTCTAGCACGCTCTAGCACGCTTTAGCACGCTCTAGAATGCTCTAACACGCTCTAGCACGCTCTAGAACGCTCTAGCACGCTCTAGCACCCTCTAGCACGCTCTAGGACGCTCTAGCACGGTCTAGCACGCTCTAGCACGGTCTAGCACGGTCTAGCACGCTCTAGCACGCTCTACCACGGTCTATCACGCTCTAGCACGGTCTAGCAAGGTCTAGCACACTCTAGCACGGTTTAGCACGGTCTAGCACGCTCTAGCACGCTCTCGCACGCTCTAGCATGGTCTAGCACGGTCTAGCACGGTCTAGCACGCTCTAGCACGCTGTAGCACGGTCTAGCAGGATCTAGCACGCTCTAGCACGCTCTAGCACGGTCTAGCACGGTCTAGCACGCTCTAGCACGGTCTAGAACGGGCTAGCATGGTCTAGCACGGTCTAGCAAGCTCTAGCACGCTCTAGCACAGTCTAGCACGGTCTAGCACGCTCTAGCACGCTCTAGCACGCTCTAGCACGGTCTAGCACGCTCTAGCACGCTCTAGCACGCTCTAGCACGGTATAGCACGCTCTAGCACGGTCTAGCACGGTCTAGCACGGTCTAGCACGATCTAGCACGGTCTAGCACAGTCTAGCACGGTCTAGCACGCTCTACCACGCTCTAGCACGCTCTAGCACGCTCTAGCACACTCTAGCACGGTCTAGCACGCTCTAGCACGCTCTAGCACGCTTTAGCACGGTCTAGCACGGTATAGCACGCTCTAGCACGGTCTAGCACGGTCTAGCATGGTCTAGCACGCCCTAGCACGCTCTAGAACGCTTTAGCACGCTCTAGCATGCTCTAACACGCTCTAGCACGCTCTAGAACGCTCTAGCACGCTCTAGCTCGCTCTAGCACCCTCTAGCACGCTCTAGGACGTGCTGGTCTAGCACGCTCTAGCACGCTTTAGCACGCTTTAGCACGCTCTAGCATGCTCTAACACGCTCTAGCACGCTCTAGAACGCTCTAGCACGCTCTAGCACGCTCTAGAACGCTCTAGCACGCTCTAGAACGCTCTAGCACCCTCTAGCACGCTCTAGGACGCTCTGGTCTAGCACGCTCTAGCATGGTCTAGCACGGTCTAGCACGCTCTAGCACGCTCTAGCACGGTCTATCACGCTCTAGCACGGTCTAGCAAGGTCTAGCACACTCTAGCACGGTTTAGCACGGTATAGCACGGTCTAGCACGCTCTAGCACGCTCTAGCATAGTCTAGCACGGTCCAGCACGGTCTAGCACGCTCTAGCACGCTGTAGCACACTCTAGCACGGTCTAGCATGGTCTAGCACGCTCTAGCACGCTCTAGCACGCTCTAGCACGGTCTAACACGGTCTAGCATGCTCTAGCACGCTCTAGCACGGTCTAGCACGCTCTAGCACGCTCTAGGACGCTCTAGCACAGTCAAGCACGTTCTAGCACTCTCTAGCACGGTCTAGCACGGTCTAGCACGCTCTAGCACGGTCTAGCACGGTCTAGCACGGTATAGCACGCTCTAGCACGGTCGAGCACGGTCTAGCATGGTCTAGCACGCTCTAGCACGCTCTAGCACACTTTAGCACGCTCTAGCATGCTCTAACACGCTCTAGCACGCTCTAGAACGCTCTTGAACGCTCTAGCACGCTCTAGCACCCTCTAGCACGCTCTAGCACGCTCTAGCATGGTCTAGCACGGTCTAGCATGGTCTAGCACGCTCTAGCACGCTCTAGCACGCTTTAGCACGCTCTAGAATGCTCTAACACGCTCTAGCACGCTCTAGAACGCTCTAGCACGCTCTAGCACCCTCTAGCACGCTCTAGGACGCTCTAGCACGGTCTAGCACGCTCTAGCACGGTCTAGCACGGTCTAGCACGCTCTAGCACGCTCTAGCACGGTCTATCACGCTCTAGCACGGTCTAGCAAGGTCTAGCACACTCTAGCACGGTTTAGCACGGTCTAGCACGGTCTAGCACGCTCTCGCACGCTCTAGCATGGTCTAGCACGGTCTAGCACGGTCTAGCACGCTCTAGCACGCTGTAGCACGGTCTAGCACGATCTAGCACGCTCTAGCACGCTCTAGCACGGTCTAGCACGGTCTAGCACGCTCTAGCACGGTCTAGCACGCTCTAGCACGGTCTAGAACGGTCTAGCATGGTCTAGCACGCTCTAGCAAGCTCTAGCACGCTCTAGCACAGTCTAGCACGGTCTAGCACGCTCTAGCACGCTCTGGCACGCTCTAGCACGGTCTAGCACGCTCTAGCACGCTCTAGCACGCTCTAGCACGGTATAGCACGCTCTAGCACGGTCTAGCACGGTCTAGCACGGTCTAGCACGATCTAGAACGGTCTAGCACAGTCTAGCACGGTCTAGCACGCTCTACCACGCTCTAGCACGCTCTAGCACGCTCTAGCACACTCTAGCACGCTCTAGCACGCTCTAGCACGGTCTAGCACGCTCTAGCACGCTCTAGCACGCTTTAGCACGGTCTAGAACGGTCTAGCACGCTCTAGCACGGTCTATCACGCTCTAGCACGCTCTAGCACGCTTTAGCACGGTCTAGCACGCTCTAGCACGCTCTAGCACGGCCTAGCACGGTCTAGCACGGTCTAACACGCTGTAGCACGCTCTAGCACGGTCTAGCACGGTCTAGCACGCTCTAGCACGCTCTAGCACGCTCTTGCACGGTCTAGCACGGTCTAGCACGCTCTAGCACGCTCTAGCACGGTCTAGCACACTCTAGAACGGTCTAGCACGGTCTAGCACACTCTAGAACGGTCTAGCACGGTCTAGCACGGTCTAGCACGCTCTAGCACGGTCTAGCACGGTCTAGCACGCTCTAGCACGCTCTAGCACGCTTTAGCACGCTTTAGCACGGTCTAGCACGGTCTAGCACGCTCTATCACGGTCTAGCACGGTCTAGCACGGTCTAGCACGCTCTAGCACGCTCTAGCACGCTTTAGCACCCTTTAGCACGGTCTAGCACAGTCTAGCACGCTCTAGCACGGTCTAGCACGGTCTAGCACGCTCTAGCACGCTCTAGCACGCTTTAGCACGCTTTAGCACGCTCTAGCATGCTCTAACACGCTCTAGCACGCTATAGAACGCTCTAGCACGCTCTAGCACGCTCTAGCACCCTCTAGCACGCTCTAGCACGCTCTAGCATGGTCTAGCACGGTCTAGCATGATCTAGCACGCTCTAGCACGCTCTAGCACGCTTTAGCACGCTCTAGAATGCTCTAACACGCTCTAGCACGCTCTAGAACGCTCTAGCACGCTCTAGCACCCTCTAGCACGCTCTAGGACGCTCTAGCACGGTCTAGCACGCTCTAGCACGGTCTAGCACGGTCTAGCACGCTCTAGCACGCTCTACCACGGTCTATCACGCTCTAGCACGGTCTAGCAAGGTCTAGCACACTCTAGCACGGTTTAGCACGGTCTAGCACGCTCTAGCACGCTCTCGCACGCTCTAGCATGGTCTAGCACGGTCTAGCACGGTCTAGCACGCTCTAGCACGCTGTAGCACGGTCTAGCACGATCTAGCACGCTCTAGCACGCTCTAGCACGGTCTAGCACGGTCTAGCACGCTCTAGCACGGTCTAGAACGGGCTAGCATGGTCTAGCACGGTCTAGCAAGCTCTAGCACGCTCTAGCACAGTCTAGCACGGTCTAGCACGCTCTAGCACGCTCTAGCACGCTCTAGCACGGTCTAGCACGCTCTAGCACGCTCTAGCACGCTCTAGCACGGTATAGCACGCTCTAGCACGGTCTAGCACGGTCTAGCACGGTCTAGCACGATCTAGCACGGTCTAGCACAGTCTAGCACGGTCTAGCACGCTCTACCACGCTCTAGCACGCTCTAGCACGCTCTAGCACACTCTAGCACGGTCTAGCACGCTCTAGCACGCTCTAGCACGCTTTAGCACGGTCTAGCACGCTCTAGCACGCTCTAGCACGCTTTAGCACGGTCTAGCACGGTATAGCACGCTCTAGCACGGTCTAGCACGGTCTAGCATGGTCTAGCACGCCCTAGCACGCTCTAGAACGCTTTAGCACGCTCTAGCATGCTCTAACACGCTCTAGCACGCTCTAGAACGCTCTAGCACGCTCTAGCTCGCTCTAGCACCCTCTAGCACGCTCTAGGACGTGCTGGTCTAGCACGCTCTAGCACGCTTTAGCACGCTTTAGCACGCTCTAGCATGCTCTAACACGCTCTAGCACGCTCTAGAACGCTCTAGCACGCTCTAGCACGCTCTAGAACGCTCTAGCACGCTCTAGAACGCTCTAGCACCCTCTAGCACGCTCTAGGACGCTCTGGTCTAGCACGCTCTAGCATGGTCTAGCACGGTCTAGCACGCTCTAGCACGCTCTAGCACGGTCTATCACGCTCTAGCACGGTCTAGCAAGGTCTAGCACACTCTAGCACGGTTTAGCACGGTATAGCACGGTCTAGCACGCTCTAGCACGCTCTAGCATAGTCTAGCACGGTCCAGCACGGTCTAGCACGCTCTAGCACGCTGTAGCACACTCTAGCACGGTCTAGCATGGTCTAGCACGCTCTAGCACGCTCTAGCACGCTCTAGCACGGTCTAACACGGTCTAGCATGCTCTAGCACGCTCTAGCACGGTCTAGCACGCTCTAGCACGCTCTAGGACGCTCTAGCACAGTCAAGCACGTTCTAGCACTCTCTAGCACGGTCTAGCACGGTCTAGCACGCTCTAGCACGGTCTAGCACGGTCTAGCACGGTATAGCACGCTCTAGCACGGTCGAGCACGGTCTAGCATGGTCTAGCACGCTCTAGCACGCTCTAGCACACTTTAGCACGCTCTAGCATGCTCTAACACGCTCTAGCACGCTCTAGAACGCTCTTGAACGCTCTAGCACGCTCTAGCACCCTCTAGCACGCTCTAGCACGCTCTAGCATGGTCTAGCACGGTCTAGCATGGTCTAGCACGCTCTAGCACGCTCTAGCACGCTTTAGCACGCTCTAGAATGCTCTAACACGCTCTAGCACGCTCTAGAACGCTCTAGCACGCTCTAGCACCCTCTAGCACGCTCTAGGACGCTCTAGCACGGTCTAGCACGCTCTCGCACGGTCTAGCACGCTCTAGCACGGTCTAGCACGCTCTAGCACGGTCTAGAACGGTCTAGCATGGTCTAGCACGCTCTAGCAAGCTCTAGCACGCTCTAGCACAGTCTAGCACGGTCTAGCACGCTCTAGCACGCTCTGGCACGCTCTAGCACGGTCTAGCACGCTCTAGCACGCTCTAGCACGCTCTAGCACGGTATAGCACGCTCTAGCACGGTCTAGCACGGTCTAGCACGGTCTAGCACGATCTAGCACGGTCTAGCACAGTCTAGCACGGTCTAGCACGCTCTACCACGCTCTAGCACGTTCTAGCACGCTCTAGCACACTCTAGCACGCTCTAGCACGCTCTAGCACGGTCTAGCACGCTCTAGCACGCTCTAGCACGCTTTAGCACGGTCTAGAACGGTCTAGCACGCTCTAGCACGGTCTATCACGCTCTAGCACGCTCTAGCACGCTTTAGCACGGTCTAGCACGCTCTAGCACGCTCTAGCACGCTCTAGCACGGCCTAGCACGGTCTAGCACGGTCTAACACGCTGTAGCACGCTCTAGCACGGTCTAGCACGGTCTAGCACGCTCTAGCACGCTCTAGCACGCTCTTGCACGGTCTAGCACGGTCTAGCACGCTCTAGTACGCTCTAGCACGGTCTAGCACACTCTAGAACGGTCTAGCACGGTCTAGCACGGTCTAGCACGCTCTAGCACGGTCTAGCACGGTCTAGCACGGTACAACACGCTCTAGCACGCTCTAGCACGGTCTATCACGCTCTAGCACGGTCTAGCACGGTCTAGCAAGGTCTAGCACGCTCTAGCACGGTCTAGCACGGTCTAGCACGCTCTAGCACGGTCTAGCACGGTCTAGCACGCTCTAGCACGGTCTAGCACGGTCTAGCACGCTCTAGCACGGTCTAGCAAGGTCTAGCACGGTCTAGCACGCTCTAGCACGGTCTAGAACGCTCTAGCACGCTCTAGCACGCTCTAGAACGCTCTAGCACGCTCTAGAACGCTCTAGCACCCTCTAGCACGCTCTAGGACGCTCTGGTCTAGCACGCTCTAGCATGGTCTAGCACGGTCTAGCACGCTCTAGCACGCTCTAGCACGGTCTATCACGCTCTAGCACGGTCTAGCAAGGTCTAGCACACTCTAGCACGGTTTAGCACGGTATAGCACGGTCTAGCACGCTCTAGCACGCTCTAGCATAGTCTAGCACGGTCCAGCACGGTCTAGCACGCTCTAGCACGCTGTAGCACACTCTAGCACGGTCTAGCATGGTCTAGCACGCTCTAGCACGCTCTAGCACGCTCTAGCACGGTCTAACACGGTCTAGCATGCTCTAGCACGCTCTAGCACGGTCTAGCACGCTCTAGCACGCTCTAGGACGCTCTAGCACCGTCAAGCACGTTCTAGCACTCTCTAGCACGGTCTAGCACGGTCTAGCACGCTCTAGCACGGTCTAGCACGGTCTAGCACGGTATAGCACGCTCTAGCACGGTCGAGCACGGTCTAGCATGGTCTAGCACGCTCTAGCACGCTCTAGCACACTTTAGCACGCTCTAGCATGCTCTAACACGCTCTAGCACGCTCTAGAACGCTCTTGAACGCTCTAGCACGCTCTAGCACCCTCTAGCACGCTCTAGCACGCTCTAGCATGGTCTAGCACGGTCTAGCATGGTCTAGCACGCTCTAGCACGCTCTAGCACGCTTTAGCACGCTCTAGAATGCTCTAACACGCTCTAGCACGCTCTAGAACGCTCTAGCACGCTCTAGCACCCTCTAGCACGCTCTAGGACGCTCTAGCACGGTCTAGCACGCTCTAGCACGGTCTAGCACGGTCTAGCACGCTCTAGCACGCTCTAGCACGGTCTATCACGCTCTAGCACGGTCTAGCAAGGTCTAGCACACTCTAGCACGGTTTAGCACGGTCTAGCACGGTCTAGCACGCTCTCGCACGCTCTAGCATGGTCTAGCACGGTCTAGCACGGTCTAGCACGCTCTAGCACGCTGTAGCACGGTCTAGCACGATCTAGCACGCTCTAGCACGCTCTAGCACGGTCTAGCACGGTCTAGCACGCTCTAGCACGGTCTAGCACGCTCTAGCACGGTCTAGAACGGTCTAGCATGGTCTAGCACGCTCTAGCAAGCTCTAGCACGCTCTAGCACAGTCTAGCACGGTCTAGCACGCTCTAGCACGCTCTGGCACGCTCTAGCACGGTCTAGCACGCTCTAGCACGCTCTAGCACGCTCTAGCACGGTATAGCACGCTCTAGCACGGTCTAGCACGGTCTAGCACGGTCTAGCACGATCTAGAACGGTCTAGCACAGTCTAGCACGGTCTAGCACGCTCTACCACGCTCTAGCACGCTCTAGCACGCTCTAGCACACTCTAGCACGCTCTAGCACGCTCTAGCACGGTCTAGCACGCTCTAGCACGCTCTAGCACGCTTTAGCACGGTCTAGAACGGTCTAGCACGCTCTAGCACGGTCTATCACGCTCTAGCACGCTCTAGCACGCTTTAGCACGGTCTAGCACGCTCTAGCACGCTCTAGCACGGCCTAGCACGGTCTAGCACGGTCTAACACGCTGTAGCACGCTCTAGCACGGTCTAGCACGGTCTAGCACGCTCTAGCACGCTCTAGCACGCTCTTGCACGGTCTAGCACGGTCTAGCACGCTCTAGCACGCTCTAGCACGGTCTAGCACACTCTAGAACGGTCTAGCACGGTCTAGCACGGTCTAGCACGCTCTAGCACGGTCTAGCACGGTCTAGCACGCTCTAGCACGCTCTAGCACGCTTTAGCACGCTTTAGCACGGTCTAGCACGGTCTAGCACGCTCTATCACGGTCTAGCACGGTCTAGCACGTTCTAGCACGCTCTAGCACGCTTTAGCACGCTTTAGCACGGACTAGCACGGTCTAGCACGCTCTAGCACAGTCAAGCACGGTCTAGCACGCTCTAGCACGCTCTAGCACGCTTTAGCACGCTTTAGCACGGTCTAGCACGGTCTAGCACGCCCTAGCACGGTCTAGCACGGTCTAGCACGCTCTAGCACGCTCTAGCACGCTTTAGCACCCTTTAGCACGGTCTAGCACAGTCTAGCACGCTCTAGCACGGTCTAGCACGGTCTAGCACGCTCTAGCACGCTCTAGCACGCTTTAGCACGCTTTAGCACGCTCTAGCATGCTCTAACACGCTCTAGCACGCTCTAGAACGCTCTAGCACGCTCTAGCACGCTCTAGCACCCTCTAGCACGCTCTAGCACGCTCTAGCATGGTCTAGCACGGTCTAGCATGATCTAGCACGCTCTAGCACGCTCTAGCACGCTTTAGCACGCTCTAGAATGCTCTAACACGCTCTAGCACGCTCTAGAACGCTCTAGCACGCTCTAGCACCCTCTAGCACGCTCTAGGACGCTCTAGCACGGTCTAGCACGCTCTAGCACGGTCTAGCACGGTCTAGCACGCTCTAGCACGCTCTACCACGGTCTATCACGCTCTAGCACGGTCTAGCAAGGTCTAGCACACTCTAGCACGGTTTAGCACGGTCTAGCACGCTCTAGCACGCTCTCGCACGCTCTAGCATGGTCTAGCACGGTCTAGCACGGTCTAGCACGCTCTAGCACGCTGTAGCACGGTCTAGCACGATCTAGCACGCTCTAGCACGCTCTAGCACGGTCTAGCACGGTCTAGCACGCTCTAGCACGGTCTAGAACGGGCTAGCATGGTCTAGCACGGTCTAGCAAGCTCTAGCACGCTCTAGCACAGTCTAGCACGGTCTAGCACGCTCTAGCACGCTCTAGCACGCTCTAGCACGGTCTAGCATGCTCTAGCACGCTCTAGCACGCTCTAGCACGGTATAGCACGCTCTAGCACGGTCTAGCACGGTCTAGCACGGTCTAGCACGATCTAGCACGGTCTAGCACAGTCTAGCACGGTCTAGCACGCTCTACCACGCTCTAGCACGCTCTAGCACGCTCTAGCACACTCTAGCACGGTCTAGCACGCTCTAGCACGCTCTAGCACGCTTTAGCACGGTCTAGCACGCTCTAGCACGCTCTAGCACGCTTTAGCACGGTCTAGCACGGTATAGCACGCTCTAGCACGGTCTAGCACGGTCTAGCATGGTCTAGCACGCCCTAGCACGCTCTAGAACGCTTTAGCACGCTCTAGCATGCTCTAACACGCTCTAGCACGCTCTAGAACGCTCTAGCACGCTCTAGCTCGCTCTAGCACCCTCTAGCACGCTCTAGGACGTGCTGGTCTAGCACGCTCTAGCACGCTTTAGCACGCTTTAGCACGCTCTAGCATGCTCTAACACGCTCTAGCACGCTCTAGAACGCTCTAGCACGCTCTAGCACGCTCTAGAACGCTCTAGCACGCTCTAGAACGCTCTAGCACCCTCTAGCACGCTCTAGGACGCTCTGGTCTAGCACGCTCTAGCATGGTCTAGCACGGTCTAGCACGCTCTACCACGCTCTAGCACGCTCTAGCACGCTCTAGCACACTCTAGCACGGTCTAGCACGCTCTAGCACGCTCTAGCACGCTTTAGCACGGTCTAGCACGCTCTAGCACGCTCTAGCACGCTTTAGCACGGTCTAGCACGGTATAGCACGCTCTAGCACGGTCTAGCACGGTCTAGCATGGTCTAGCACGCCCTAGCACGCTCTAGAACGCTTTAGCACGCTCTAGCATGCTCTAACACGCTCTAGCACGCTCTAGAACGCTCTAGCACGCTCTAGCTCGCTCTAGCACCCTCTAGCACGCTCTAGGACGTGCTGGTCTAGCACGCTCTAGCACGCTTTAGCACGCTTTAGCACGCTCTAGCATGCTCTAACACGCTCTAGCACGCTCTAGAACGCTCTAGCACGCTCTAGCACGCTCTAGAACGCTCTAGCACGCTCTAGAACGCTCTAGCACCCTCTAGCACGCTCTAGGACGCTCTGGTCTAGCACGCTCTAGCATGGTCTAGCACGGTCTAGCACGCTCTAGCACGCTCTAGCACGGTCTATCACGCTCTAGCACGGTCTAGCAAGGTCTAGCACACTCTAGCACGGTTTAGCACGGTATAGCACGGTCTAGCACGCTCTAGCACGCTCTAGCATAGTCTAGCACGGTCCAGCACGGTCTAGCACGCTCTAGCACGCTGTAGCACACTCTAGCACGGTCTAGCATGGTCTAGCACGCTCTAGCACGCTCTAGCACGCTCTAGCACGGTCTAACACGGTCTAGCATGCTCTAGCACGCTCTAGCACGGTCTAGCACGCTCTAGCACGCTCTAGGACGCTCTAGCACAGTCAAGCACGTTCTAGCACTCTCTAGCACGGTCTAGCACGGTCTAGCACGCTCTAGCACGGTCTAGCACGGTCTAGCACGGTATAGCACGCTCTAGCACGGTCGAGCACGGTCTAGCATGGTCTAGCACGCTCTAGCACGCTCTAGCACACTTTAGCACGCTCTAGCATGCTCTAACACGCTCTAGCACGCTCTAGAACGCTCTTGAACGCTCTAGCACGCTCTAGCACCCTCTAGCACGCTCTAGCACGCTCTAGCATGGTCTAGCACGGTCTAGCATGGTCTAGCACGCTCTAGCACGCTCTGGCACGGTCTAGAACGGTCTAGCATGGTCTAGCACGCTCTAGCAAGCTCTAGCACGCTCTAGCACAGTCTAGCACGGTCTAGCACGCTCTAGCACGCTCTGGCACGCTCTAGCACGGTCTAGCACGCTCTAGCACGCTCTAGCACGCTCTAGCACGGTATAGCACGCTCTAGCACGGTCTAGCACGGTCTAGCACGGTCTAGCACGATCTAGAACGGTCTAGCACAGTCTAGCACGGTCTAGCACGCTCTACCACGCTCTAGCACGCTCTAGCACGCTCTAGCACACTCTAGCACGCTCTAGCACGCTCTAGCACGGTCTAGCACGCTCTAGCACGCTCTAGCACGCTTTAGCACGGTCTAGAACGGTCTAGCACGCTCTAGCACGCTCTAGCACGCTCTAGCACGCTCTAGCACGCTCTAGCACGCTCTAGCACGGTATAGCACGCTCTAGCACGGTCTAGCACGGTCTAGCACGGTCTAGCACGATCTAGAACGGTCTAGCACAGTCTAGCACGGTCTAGCACGCTCTACCACGCTCTAGCACGCTCTAGCACGCTCTAGCACACTCTAGCACGCTCTAGCACGCTCTAGCACGGTCTAGCACGCTCTAGCACGCTCTAGCACGCTTTAGCACGGTCTAGAACGGTCTAGCACGCTCTAGCACGGTCTATCACGCTCTAGCACGCTCTAGCACGCTTTAGCACGGTCTAGCACGCTCTAGCACGCTCTAGCACGGCCTAGCACGGTCTAGCACGGTCTAACACGCTGTAGCACGCTCTAGCACGGTCTAGCACGGTCTAGCACGCTCTAGCACGCTCTAGCACGCTCTTGCACGGTCTAGCACGGTCTAGCACGCTCTAGCACGCTCTAGCACGGTCTAGCACACTCTAGAACGGTCTAGCACGGTCTAGCACGGTCTAGCACGCTCTAGCACGGTCTAGCACGGTCTAGCACGCTCTAGCACGCTCTAGCACGCTTTAGCACGCTTTAGCACGGTCTAGCACGGTCTAGCACGCTCTATCACGGTCTAGCACGGTCTAGCACGTTCTAGCACGCTCTAGCACGCTTTAGCACGCTTTAGCACGGACTAGCACGGTCTAGCACGCTCTAGCACAGTCAAGCACGGTCTAGCACGCTCTAGCACGCTCTAGCACGCTTTAGCACGCTTTAGCACGGTCTAGCACGGTCTAGCACGCCCTAGCACGGTCTAGCACGGTCTAGCACGCTCTAGCACGCTCTAGCACGCTTTAGCACCCTTTAGCACGGTCTAGCACAGTCTAGCACGCTCTAGCACGGTCTAGCACGGTCTAGCACGCTCTAGCACGCTCTAGCACGCTTTAGCACGCTTTAGCACGCTCTAGCATGCTCTAACACGCTCTAGCACGCTCTAGAACGCTCTAGCACGCTCTAGCACGCTCTAGCACCCTCTAGCACGCTCTAGCACGCTCTAGCATGGTCTAGCACGGTCTAGCATGATCTAGCACGCTCTAGCACGCTCTAGCACGCTTTAGCACGCTCTAGAATGCTCTAACACGCTCTAGCACGCTCTAGAACGCTCTAGCACGCTCTAGCACCCTCTAGCACGCTCTAGGACGCTCTAGCACGGTCTAGCACGCTCTAGCACGGTCTAGCACGGTTTAGCACGGTCTAGCACGCTCTAGCACGCTCTCGCACGCTCTAGCATGGTCTAGCACGGTCTAGCACGGTCTAGCACGCTCTAGCACGCTGTAGCACGGTCTAGCGCGATCTAGCACGCTCTAGCACGCTCTAGCACGGTCTAGCACGGTCTAGCACGCTCTAGCACGGTCTAGAACGGGCTAGCATGGTCTAGCACGGTCTAGCAAGCTCTAGCACGCTCTAGCACAGTCTAGCACGGTCTAGCACGCTCTAGCACGCTCTAGCACGCTCTAGCACGGTCTAGCACGCTCTAGCACGCTCTAGCACGCTCTAGCACGGTATAGCACGCTCTAGCACGGTCTAGCACGGTCTAGCACGGTCTAGCACGATCTAGCACGGTCTAGCACAGTCTAGCACGGTCTAGCACGCTCTACCACGCTCTAGCACGCTCTAGCACGCTCTAGCACACTCTAGCACGGTCTAGCACGCTCTAGCACGCTCTAGCACGCTTTAGCACGGTCTAGCACGCTCTAGCACGCTCTAGCACGCTTTAGCACGGTCTAGCACGGTATAGCACGCTCTAGCACGGTCTAGCACGGTCTAGCATGGTCTAGCACGCCCTAGCACGCTCTAGAACGCTTTAGCACGCTCTAGCATGCTCTAACACGCTCTAGCATGCTCTAACACGCTCTAGCACGCTCTAGAACGCTCTAGCACGCTCTAGCTCGCTCTAGCACCCTCTAGCACGCTCTAGGACGTGCTGGTCTAGCACGCTCTAGCACGCTTTAGCACGCTCTAGCACGCTCTAGCACGCTCTTGCACGGTCTAGCACGGTCTAGCACGCTCTAGCACGCTCTAGCACGGTCTAGCACACTCTAGAACGGTCTAGCACGGTCTAGCACGGTCTAGCACGCTCTAGCACGGTCTAGCACGGTCTAGCACGCTCTAGCACGCTCTAGCACGCTTTAGCACGCTTTAGCACGGTCTAGCACGGTCTAGCACGCTCTATCACGGTCTAGCACGGTCTAGCACGTTCTAGCACGCTCTAGCACGCTTTAGCACGCTTTAGCACGGACTAGCACGGTCTAGCACGCTCTAGCACAGTCAAGCACGGTCTAGCACGCTCTAGCACGCTCTAGCACGCTTTAGCACGCTTTAGCACGGTCTAGCACGGTCTAGCACGCCCTAGCACGGTCTAGCACGGTCTAGCACGCTCTAGCACGCTCTAGCACGCTTTAGCACCCTTTAGCACGGTCTAGCACAGTCTAGCACGCTCTAGCACGGTCTAGCACGGTCTAGCACGCTCTAGCACGCTCTAGCACGCTTTAGCACGCTTTAGCACGCTCTAGCATGCTCTAACACGCTCTAGCACGCTCTAGAACGCTCTAGCACGCTCTAGCACGCTCTAGCACCCTCTAGCACGCTCTAGCACGCTCTAGCATGGTCTAGCACGGTCTAGCATGATCTAGCACGCTCTAGCACGCTCTAGCACGCTTTAGCACGCTCTAGAATGCTCTAACACGCTCTAGCACGCTCTAGAACGCTCTAGCACGCTCTAGCACCCTCTAGCACGCTCTAGGACGCTCTAGCACGGTCTAGCACGCTCTAGCACGGTCTAGCACGGTCTAGCACGCTCTAGCACGCTCTACCACGGTCTATCACGCTCTAGCACGGTCTAGCAAGGTCTAGCACACTCTAGCACGGTTTAGCACGGTCTAGCACGCTCTAGCACGCTCTCGCACGCTCTAGCATGGTCTAGCACGGTCTAGCACGGTCTAGCACGCTCTAGCACGCTGTAGCACGGTCTAGCGCGATCTAGCACGCTCTAGCACGCTCTAGCACGGTCTAGCACGGTCTAGCACGCTCTAGCACGGTCTAGAACGGGCTAGCATGGTCTAGCACGGTCTAGCAAGCTCTAGCACGCTCTAGCACAGTCTAGCACGGTCTAGCACGCTCTAGCACGCTCTAGCACGCTCTAGCACGGTCTAGCACGCTCTAGCACGCTCTAGCACGCTCTAGCACGGTATAGCACGCTCTAGCACGGTCTAGCACGGTCTAGCACGGTCTAGCACGATCTAGCACGGTCTAGCACAGTCTAGCACGGTCTAGCACGCTCTACCACGCTCTAGCACGCTCTAGCACGCTCTAGCACACTCTAGCACGGTCTAGCACGCTCTAGCACGCTCTAGCACGCTTTAGCACGGTCTAGCACGCTCTAGCACGCTCTAGCACGCTTTAGCACGGTCTAGCACGGTATAGCACGCTCTAGCACGGTCTAGCACGGTCTAGCATGGTCTAGCACGCCCTAGCACGCTCTAGAACGCTTTAGCACGCTCTAGCATGCTCTAACACGCTCTAGCACGCTCTAGAACGCTCTAGCACGCTCTAGCTCGCTCTAGCACCCTCTAGCACGCTCTAGGACGTGCTGGTCTAGCACGCTCTAGCACGCTTTAGCACGCTTTAGCACGCTCTAGCATGCTCTAACACGCTCTAGCACGCTCTAGAACGCTCTAGCACGCTCTAGCACGCTCTAGAACGCTCTAGCACGCTCTAGAACGCTCTAGCACCCTCTAGCACGCTCTAGGACGCTCTGGTCTAGCACGCTCTAGCATGGTCTAGCACGGTCTAGCACGCTCTAGCACGCTCTAGCACGGTCTATCACGCTCTAGCACGGTCTAGCAAGGTCTAGCACACTCTAGCACGGTTTAGCACGGTATAGCACGGTCTAGCACGCTCTAGCACGCTCTAGCATAGTCTAGCACGGTCCAGCACGGTCTAGCACGCTCTAGCACGCTGTAGCACACTCTAGCACGGTCTAGCATGGTCTAGCACGCTCTAGCACGCTCTAGCACGCTCTAGCACGGTCTAACACGGTCTAGCATGCTCTAGCACGCTCTAGCACGGTCTAGCACGCTCTAGCACGCTCTAGGACGCTCTAGCACAGTCAAGCACGTTCTAGCACTCTCTAGCACGGTCTAGCACGGTCTAGCACGCTCTAGCACGGTCTAGCACGGTCTAGCACGGTATAGCACGCTCTAGCACGGTCGAGCACGGTCTAGCATGGTCTAGCACGCTCTAGCACGCTCTAGCACACTTTAGCACGCTCTAGCATGCTCTAACACGCTCTAGCACGCTCTAGAACGCTCTTGAACGCTCTAGCACGCTCTAGCACCCTCTAGCACGCTCTAGCACGCTCTAGCATTGTCTAGCACGGTCTAGCATGGTCTAGCACGCTCTAGCACGCTCTAGCACGCTTTAGCACGCTCTAGAATGCTCTAACACGCTCTAGCACGCTCTAGAACGCTCTAGCACGCTCTAGCACCCTCTAGCACGCTCTAGGACGCTCTAGCACGGTCTAGCACGCTCTAGCACGGTCTAGCACGGTCTAGCACGCTCTAGCACGCTCTAGCACGGTCTATCACGCTCTAGCACGGTCTAGCAAGGTCTAGCACACTCTAGCACGGTTTAGCACGGTCTAGCACGGTCTAGCACGCTCTCGCACGCTCTAGCATGGTCTAGCACGGTCTAGCACGGTCTAGCACGCTCTAGCACGCTGTAGCATGGTCTAGCACGATCTAGCACGCTCTAGCACGCTCTATTACGGTCTAGCACGGTCTAGCACGCTCTAGCACGGTCTAGCACGCTCTAGCACGGTCTAGAACGGTCTAGCATGGTCTAGCACGCTCTAGCAAGCTCTAGCACGCTCTAGCACAGTCTAGCACGGTCTAGCACGCTCTAGCACGCTCTGGCACGCTCTAGCACGGTCTAGCACGCTCTAGCACGCTCTAGCACGCTCTAGCACGGTATAGCACGCTCTAGCACGGTCTAGCACGGTCTAGCACGGTCTAGCACGATCTAGCACGGTCTAGCACAGTCTAGCACGGTCTAGCACGCTCTACCACGCTCTAGCACGCTCTAGCACGCTCTAGCACACTCTAGCACGCTCTAGCACGCTCTAGCACGGTCTAGCACGCTCTAGCACGCTCTAGCACGCTTTAGCACGGTCTAGAACGGTCTAGCACGCTCTAGCACGGTCTATCACGCTCTAGCACGCTCTAGCACGCTTTAGCACGGTCTAGCACGCTCTAGCACGCTCTAGCACGCTCTAGCACGGCCTAGCACGGTCTAGCACGGTCTAACACGCTGTAGCACGCTCTAGCACGGTCTAGCACGGTCTAGCACGCTCTAGCACGCTCTAGCACGCTCTTGCACGGTCTAGCACGGTCTAGCACGCTCTAGCACGCTCTAGCACGGTCTAGCACACTCTAGAACGGTCTAGCACGGTCTAGCACGGTCTAGCACGCTCTAGCACGGTCTAGCACGGTCTAGCACGGTACAACACGCTCTAGCACGCTCTAGCACGGTCTATCACGCTCTAGCACGGTCTAGCACGGTCTAGCAAGGTCTAGCACGCTCTAGCACGGTCTAGCACGGTCTAGCACGCTCTAGCACGGTCTAGCACGGTCTAGCACGCTCTAGCACGGTCTAGCACGGTCTAGCACGCTCTAGCACGGTCTAGCAAGGTCTAGCACGGTCTAGCACGCTCTAGCACGGTCTAGCACGGTCTAGCATGGTCTAGCACGATCTAGCACGCTCTAGCACGATCTAGCATGGTCTAACACGCTCTAGCACGCTCTAGCACGCTCTAGCACGCTTTAGCACGCTTTAGCACGCTTAGCACGCTCTAGCACGCTCTAGCACGCTCTAGCACACTCTAGCACGCTCTAGCACGCTCTAGCACGCTCTAGCACGCTTTAGCACGCTTTAGCTCGGTCTAGCACGGTCTAGCACGCCTAGCACGGTCTAGCACGGTCTAGCACGCTCTAGCACGCTCTTGCACGCTTTAGCACGATTTAGCACGGTCTAGCACGGTCTAGCACGCTCTAGCACGGTCTAGCACGGTCTAGCACGCTCTAGCACGCTCTAGCACGCTTTAGCACGCTTTAGCACGGTCTAGCACGGTCTAGCACGCTCTATCACGGTCTAGCACGGTCTAGCACGTTCTAGCACGCTCTAGCACGCTTTAGCACGCTTTAGCACGGACTAGCACGGTCTAGCACGCTCTAGCACAGTCAAGCACGGTCTAGCACGCTCTTGCAAGATCTAGCACGCTTTAGCACGCTTTAGCACGGTCTAGCACAGTCTAGCACGCCCTAGCACGGTCTAGCACGGTCTAGCACGCTCTAGCATGCTCTAGCACGCTTTAGCACCCTTTAGCACGGTCTAGCACAGTCTAGCACGCTCTAGCACGGTCTAGCACGGTCTAGCACGCTCTAGCACGCTCTAGCACGCTTTAGCACGCTTTAGCACGCTCTAGCATGCTCTAACACGCTCTAGCACGCTCTAGAACGCTCTAGCACGCTCTAGCACGCTCTAGCACCCTCTAGCACGCTCTAGCACGCTCTAGCACGCTCTTGCACGCTTTAGCACGATTTAGCACGGTCTAGCACGGTCTAGCACGCTCTAGCACGGTCTAGCACGGTCTAGCACGCTCTAGCACGCTCTAGCACGCTTTAGCACGCTTTAGCACGGTCTAGCACGGTCTAGCACGCTCTAGCACGGTCTAGCACGGTCTAGCATGGTCTAGCACGATCTAGCACGCTCTAGCACGATCTAGCATGGTCTAACACGCTCTAGCACGCTCTAGCACGCTCTAGCACGCTTTAGCACGCTTTAGCACGCTTAGCACGCTCTAGCACGCTCTAGCACGCTCTAGCACGCTCTAGCACACTCTAGCACGCTCTAGCACGCTCTAGCACGCTCTAGCACGCTTTAGCACGCTTTAGCTCGGTCTAGCACGGTCTAGCAAGCCTAGCACGGTCTAGCACGGTCTAGCACGCTCTAGCACGCTCTTGCACGCTTTAGCACGATTTAGCACGGTCTAGCACGGTCTAGCACGCTCTAGCACGGTCTAGCACGGTCTAGCACGCTCTAGCACGCTCTAGCACGCTTTAGCACGCTTTAGCACGGTCTAGCACGGTCTAGCACGCTCTATCACGGTCTAGCACGGTCTAGCACGTTCTAGCACGCTCTAGCACGCTTTAGCACGCTTTAGCACGGACTAGCACGGTCTAGCACGCTCTAGCACAGTCAAGCACGGTCTAGCACGCTCTAGCACGCTCTAGCACGCTTTAGCACGCTTTAGCACGGTCTAGCACGGTCTAGCACGCCCTAGCACGGTCTAGCACGGTCTAGCACGCTCTAGCACGCTCTAGCACGCTTTAGCACCCTTTAGCACGGTCTAGCACAGTCTAGCACGCTCTAGCACGGTCTAGCACGGTCTAGCACGCTCTAGCACGCTCTAGCACGCTTTAGCACGCTTTAGCACGCTCTAGCATGCTCTAACACGCTCTAGCACGCTCTAGAACGCTCTAGCACGCTCTAGCACGCTCTAGCACCCTCTAGCACGCTCTAGCACGCTCTAGCATGGTCTAGCACGGTCTAGCATGGTCTAGCACGCTCTAGCACGCTCTAGCACGCTTTAGGACGCTCTAGCATGCTCTAACACGCTCTAGCACGCTCTAGAACGCTCTAGCACGCTCTAGCACCCTCTAGCACGCTCTAGGACGCTCTAGCACGGTCTAGCACGCTCTAGCACGGTCTAGCACGGTCTAGCACGCTCTAGCACGCTCTAGCACGGTCTATCACGCTCTAGCACGGTCTAGCAAGGTCTAGCACACTCTAGCACGGTTTAGCACGGTCTAGCACGCTCTAGCACGCTCTCGCACGCTCTAGCATGGTCTAGCACGGTCTAGCACGGTCTAGCACGCTCTAGCACGCTGTAGCACGGTCTAGCACGATCTAGCACACTCTAGCACGCTCTAGCACGGTCTAGCACGGTCAAGCACGCTCTAGCACGGTCTAGAACGGTCTAGCATGGTCTAGCACGGTCTAGCAAGCTCTAGCACGCTCTAGCACAGTCTAGCACGGTCTAGCACGCTCTAGCACGCTCTAGCACAGTCTAGCACGGTCTAGCACGCTCTAGCACGCTCTAGCACGTCCTAGCACGGTCTAGTACGGTCTAGCACGCTGTAGCACGCTCTAGCACGGTCTAGCACGGTCTAGCACGCTCTGACACGCTCTAGCACGCTCTTGCACGGTCTAGCACGGTCTAGCATGCTCTAGCACGCTCTAGCACGCTCTAGCACGGTCTAGCACACTCTAGAACGGTCTAGCACGGTCTAGCACGGTCTAGCACGCTCTAGCACGGTCTAGCACGGTCTAGCACGGTCCAACACGCTCTAGCACGCTCTAGCACGGTCTATCACGCTCTAGCACGGTCTAGCACGGTCTAGCAAGGTCTAGCACGCTCTAGCACGGTCTAGCACGGTCTAGCACGCTCTAGCACGGTCTAGCACGGTCTAGCACGCTCTAGCACGGTCTAGCACGGTCTAGCACGCTCTAGCACGGTCTAGCAAGGTCTAGCACGCTCTAGCACGCTCTAGCACGGTCTAGCACGGTCTAGCATGGTCTAGCACGATCTAGCACGCTCTAGCACGATCTAGCATGGTCTAACACGCTCTATTACGCTCTAGCACGCTCTAGCACGCTTTAGCACGCTTAGCACGCTCTAGCACGCTCTAGCACGCTCTAGCACGCTCTAGCACACTCTAGCACGCTCTAGCACGCTCTAGCACGCTCTAGCACGCTTTAGCACGCTTTAGCTCGGTCTAGCACGGTCTAGCACGCCTAGCACGGTCTAGCACGGTCTAGCACGCTCTAGCACGCTCTTGCACGCTTTAGCACGATTTATCACGGTCTAGCACGGTCTAGCACGCTCTAGCACGGTCTAGCACGGTCTAGCACGCTCTAGCACGCTCTAGCACGCTTTAGCACGCTTTAGCACGGTCTAGCACGGTCTAGCACGCTCTATCACGGTCTAGCACGGTCTAGCACTTTCTAGCACGCTCTAGCACGCTTTAGCACGCTTTAGCACGGACTAGCACGGTCTAGCACGCTCTAGCACAGTCAAGCACGGTCTAGCACGCTCTAAGACGCTCTAGCACGCTTTAGCACGCTTTAGCACGGTCTAGCACGGTCTAGCACGCCCTAGCACGGTCTATCACGGTCTAGCACGCTCTAGCACGCTCTAGCACGCTTTAATACCCTTTAGCACGGTCTAGCACAGTCTAGCACGCTCTAGCACGGTCTAGCACGGTCTAGCACGCTCTAGCAAGCTCTAGCACGCTTTAGCACGCTTTAGCACGCTCTAGCATGCTCTAACACGCTCTAGCACGCTCTAGAACGCTCTAGCACGCTCTAGCACGCTCTAGCACCCTCTAGCACGCTCTAGCACGCTCTAGCATGGTCTAGCACGGTCTAGCATGGTCTAGCACGCTCTAGCACGCTCTAGCACGCTTTAGCACGCTCTAGAATGCTCTAACACGCTGTAGCACGCTCTAGAACGCTCTAGCACGCTCTAGCTCCCTCTAGCACGCTCTAGGACGCTCTAGCACGGTCTAGCACGCTCTAGCACGGTCTAGCACGGTCTAGCACGCTCTAGCACGCTCTAGCACGGTCTATCACGCTTTAGCACGGTCTAGCAAGGTCTAGCACACTCTAGCACGGTTTAGCACGGTCTAGCACGCTCTAGCACGCTCTCGCACGCTCTAGCATGGTCTAGCACGGTCTAGCACGGTCTAGCACGCTCTAGCACGCTGTAGCACGGTCTAGCACGATCTAGCACGCTCTAGCACGCTCTAGCACGGTCTAGCACGGTCTAGCACGCTCTAGCACGGTCTAGAACGGTCTAGCATGGTCTAGCACGGTCTAGCAAGCTCTAGCACGCTCTAGCACAGTCTAGCACGGTCTAGCACGCTCTAGCACACTCTAGCACGCTCTAGCACGGTCTAGCACGCTCTAGCACGGTCTAGCACGGTCTAGCATGGTCTAGCACGATCTAGCACGCTCTAGCACGATCTAGCATGGTCTAACACGCTCTAGCACGCTCTAGCACGCTCTAGCACGCTCTAGCACGCTTTAGCACGCTTTAGCACGCTTAGCACGCTCTAGCACGCTCTAGCACGCTCTAGCACGCTCTAGCACGCTCTAGCACACTCTAGCACGCTCTAGCACGCTCTAGCACGCTCTAGCACGCTTTAGCACGCTTTAGCTCGGTCTAGCACGGTCTAGCACGCCTAGCACGGTCTAGCACGGTCTAGCACGCTCTAGCACGCTCTTGCACGCTTTAGCACGATTTAGCACGGTCTAGCACGGTCTAGCACGCTCTAGCACGGTCTAGCACGGTCTAGCACGCTCTAGCACGCTCTAGCACGCTTTAGCACGCTTTAGCACGGTCTAGCACGGTCTAGCACGCTCTATCACGGTCTAGCACGGTCTAGCACGTTCTAGCACGCTCTAGCACGCTTTAGCACGCTTTAGCACGGACTAGCACGGTCTAGCACGCTCTAGCACAGTCAAGCACGGTCTAGCACGCTCTAGCACGCTCTAGCACGCTTTAGCACGCTTTAGCACGGTCTAGCACGGTCTAGCACGCCCTAGCACGGTCTAGCACGGTCTAGCACGCTCTAGCACGCTCTAGCACGCTTTAGCACCCTTTAGCACGGTCTAGCACAGTCTAGCACGCTCTAGCACGGTCTAGCACGGTCTAGCACGCTCTAGCACGCTCTAGCACGCTTTAGCACGCTTTAGCACGCTCTAGCATGCTCTAACACGCTCTAGCACGCTCTAGAACGCTCTAGCACGCTCTAGCACGCTCTAGCACCCTCTAGCACGCTCTAGCACGCTCTAGCATGGTCTAGCACGGTCTAGCATGATCTAGCACGCTCTAGCACGCTCTAGCACGCTTTAGCACGCTCTAGAATGCTCTAACACGCTCTAGCACGCTCTAGAACGCTCTAGCACGCTCTAGCACCCTCTAGCACGCTCTAGGACGGTCTAGCACGGTCTAGCACGCTCTAGCACGGTCTAGCACGGTCTAGCACGCTCTAGCACGCTCTACCACGGTCTATCACGCTCTAGCACGGTCTAGCAAGGTCTAGCACACTCTAGCACGGTTTAGCACGGTCTAGCACGCTCTAGCACGCTCTCGCACGCTCTAGCATGGTCTAGCACGGTCTAGCTCGGTCTAGCACGCTCTAGCACGCTGTAGCACGGTCTAGCACGATCTAGCACGCTCTAGCACGCTCTAGCACGGTCTAGCACGGTCTAGCACGCTCTAGCACGGTCTAGAACGGGCTAGCATGGTCTAGCACGGTCTAGCAAGCTCTAGCACGCTCTAGCACAGTCTAGCACGGTCTAGCACGGTCTAGCACGCTCTAGCACGCTCTAGCACGGTCTAGCACGCTCTAGCACGCTCTAGCACGCTCTAGCACGGTATAGCACGCTCTAGCACGGTCTAGCACGGTCTAGCACGGTCTAGCACGATCTAGCACGGTCTAGCACAGTCTAGCACGGTCTAGCACGCTCTACCACGCTCTAGCACGCTCTAGCACGCTCTAGCACACTCTAGCACGGTCTAGCACGCTCTAGCACGCTCTAGCACGCTTTAGCACGGTCTAGCACGGTATAGCACGCTCTAGCACGGTCTAGCACGGTCTAGCATGGTCTAGCACGCTCTAGCACGCTCTAGAACGCTTTAGCACGCTCTAGCATGCTCTAACACGCTCTAGCACGCTCTAGAACGCTCTAGCACGCTCTAGCTCGCTCTTGCACCCTCTAGCACGCTCTAGGACGTGCTAGTCTAGCACGCTCTAGCACGCTTTAGCACGCTTTAGCACGCTCTAGCATGCTCTAACACGCTCTAGCACGCTCTAGAACGCTCTAGCACGCTCTAGGACGCTCTAGCACCCTCTAGCACGCTCTAGGACGCTCTGGTCTAGCACGCTCTAGCATGGTCTAGCACGGTCTAGCACGCTCTAGCACGCTCTAGCACGGTCTATCACGCTCTAGCACGGTCTAGCAAGGTCTAGCACACTCTAGCACGGTTTAGCACGGTATAGCACGGTCTAGCACGCTCTAGCACGCTCTAGCATAGTCTAGCACGGTCCAGCACGGTCTAGCACGCTGTAGCACACTCTAGCACGGTCTAGCATGGTCTAGCACGCTCTAGCACGCTCTAGCACGCTCTAGCACGGTCTAACACGGTCTAGCATGCTCTAGCACGCTCTAGCACGGTCTAGCACGCTCTAGCACGCTCTAGGACGCTCTAGCACAGTCAAGCACGTTCTAGCACTCTCTAGCACGGTCTAGCACGGTCTAGCACGCTCTAGCACGGTCTAGCACGGTCTAGCACGGTATAGCACGCTCTAGCACGGTCGAGCACGGTCTAGCATGGTCTAGCACGCTCTAGCACGCTCTAGCACACTTTAGCACGCTCTAGCATGCTCTAACACGCTCTAGCACGCTCTAGAACGCTCTTGAACGCTCTAGCACGGTCTATCACGCTCTAGCACGGTCTAGCACGGTCTAGCAAGGTCTAGCACGCTCTAGCACGGTCTAGCAC
Source organism: Allygus modestus (assembly GCA_963675035.1). Taxonomy (NCBI): domain Eukaryota; kingdom Metazoa; phylum Arthropoda; class Insecta; order Hemiptera; family Cicadellidae; genus Allygus; species Allygus modestus. The sequence continues at coordinate 480,687,550 of OY776112.1, read as the reverse complement.
GGTCTAGCACGCTCTAGCACGGTCTAGCACGGTCTAGCACGCTCTAGCACGGTCTAGCACGGTCTAGCACGCTCTAGCACGGTCTAGCAAGGTCTAGCACGCTCTAGCACGCTCTAGCACGGTCTAGCACGGTCTAGCATGGTCTAGCACGATCTAGCACGCTCTAGCACGATCTAGCATGGTCTAACACGCTCTAGCACGCTCTAGCACGCTCTAGCACGCTTTAGCACGCTTAGCACGCTCTAGCACGCTCTAGCACGCTCTAGCACGCTCTAGCACACTCTAGCACGCTCTAGCACGCTCTAGCACGCTCTAGCACGCTTTAGCACGCTTTAGCTCGGTCTAGCACGGTCTAGCACGCCTAGCACGGTCTAGCACGGTCTAGCACGCTCTAGCACGCTCTTGCACGCTTTAGCACGATTTATCACGGTCTAGCACGGTCTAGCACGCTCTAGCACGGTCTAGCACGGTCTAGCACGCTCTAGCACGCTCTAGCACGCTTTAGCACGCTTTAGCACGGTCTAGCACGGTCTAGCACGCTCTATCACGGTCTAGCACGGTCTAGCACTTTCTAGCACGCTCTAGCACGCTTTAGCACGCTTTAGCACGGACTAGCACGGTCTAGCACGCTCTAGCACAGTCAAGCACGGTCTAGCACGCTCTAAGACGCTCTAGCACGCTTTAGCACGCTTTAGCACGGTCTAGCACGGTCTAGCACGCCCTAGCACGGTCTATCACGGTCTAGCACGCTCTAGCACGCTCTAGCACGCTTTAATACCCTTTAGCACGGTCTAGCACAGTCTAGCACGCTCTAGCACGGTCTAGCACGGTCTAGCACGCTCTAGCAAGCTCTAGCACGCTTTAGCACGCTTTAGCACGCTCTAGCATGCTCTAACACGCTCTAGCACGCTCTAGAACGCTCTAGCACGCTCTAGCACGCTCTAGCACGCTCTAGCACGCTTTAGCACGCTTTAGCTCGGTCTAGCACGGTCTAGCACGCCTAGCACGGTCTAGCACGGTCTAGCACGCTCTAGCACGCTCTTGCACGCTTTAGCACGATTTAGCACGGTCTAGCACGGTCTAGCACGCTCTAGCACGGTCTAGCACGGTCTAGCACGCTCTAGCACGCTCTAGCACGCTTTAGCACGCTTTAGCACGGTCTAGCACGGTCTAGCACGCTCTATCACGGTCTAGCACGGTCTAGCACGTTCTAGCACGCTCTAGCACGCTTTAGCACGCTTTAGCACGGACTAGCACGGTCTAGCACGCTCTAGCACCGTCAAGCACGGTCTAGCACGCTCTAGCACGCTCTAGCACGCTTTAGCACGCTTTAGCACGGTCTAGCACGGTCTAGCACGCCCTAGCACGGTCTAGCACGGTCTAGCACGCTCTAGCACGCTCTAGCACGCTTTAGCACCCTTTAGCACGGTCTAGCACAGTCTAGCACGCTCTAGCACGGTCTAGCACGGTCTAGCACGCTCTAGCACGCTCTAGCACGCTTTAGCACGCTTTAGCACGCTCTAGCATGCTCTAACACGCTCTAGCACGCTCTAGAACGCTCTAGCACGCTCTAGCACGCTCTAGCACCCTCTAGCACGCTCTAGCACGCTCTAGCATGGTCTAGCACGGTCTAGCATGATCTAGCACGCTCTAGCACGCTCTAGCACGCTTTAGCACGCTCTAGAATGCTCTAACACGCTCTAGCACGCTCTAGAACGCTCTAGCACGCTCTAGCACCCTCTAGCACGCTCTAGGACGGTCTAGCACGGTCTAGCACGCTCTAGCACGGTCTAGCACGGTCTAGCACGCTCTAGCACGCTCTACCACGGTCTATCACGCTCTAGCACGGTCTAGCAAGGTCTAGCACACTCTAGCACGGTTTAGCACGGTCTAGCACGCTCTAGCACGCTCTCGCACGCTCTAGCATGGTCTAGCACGGTCTAGCTCGGTCTAGCACGCTCTAGCACGCTGTAGCACGGTCTAGCACGATCTAGCACGCTCTAGCACGCTCTAGCACGGTCTAGCACGGTCTAGCACGCTCTAGCACGGTCTAGAACGGGCTAGCATGGTCTAGCACGGTCTAGCAAGCTCTAGCACGCTCTAGCACAGTCTAGCACGGTCTAGCACGGTCTAGCACGCTCTAGCACGCTCTAGCACGGTCTAGCACGCTCTAGCACGCTCTAGCACGCTCTAGCACGGTATAGCACGCTCTAGCACGGTCTAGCACGGTCTAGCACGGTCTAGCACGATCTAGCACGGTCTAGCACAGTCTAGCACGGTCTAGCACGCTCTACCACGCTCTAGCACGCTCTAGCACGCTCTAGCACACTCTAGCACGGTCTAGCACGCTCTAGCACGCTCTAGCACGCTTTAGCACGGTCTAGCACGGTATAGCACGCTCTAGCACGGTCTAGCACGGTCTAGCATGGTCTAGCACGCTCTAGCACGCTCTAGAACGCTTTAGCACGCTCTAGCATGCTCTAACACGCTCTAGCACGCTCTAGAACGCTCTAGCACGCTCTAGCTCGCTCTTGCACCCTCTAGCACGCTCTAGGACGTGCTAGTCTAGCACGCTCTAGCACGCTTTAGCACGCTTTAGCACGCTCTAGCATGCTCTAACACGCTCTAGCACGCTCTAGAACGCTCTAGCACGCTCTAGGACGCTCTAGCACCCTCTAGCACGCTCTAGGACGCTCTGGTCTAGCACGCTCTAGCATGGTCTAGCACGGTCTAGCACGCTCTAGCACGCTCTAGCACGGTCTATCACGCTCTAGCACGGTCTAGCAAGGTCTAGCACACTCTAGCACGGTTTAGCACGGTATAGCACGGTCTAGCACGCTCTAGCACGCTCTAGCATAGTCTAGCACGGTCCAGCACGGTCTAGCACGCTGTAGCACACTCTAGCACGGTCTAGCATGGTCTAGCACGCTCTAGCACGCTCTAGCACGCTCTAGCACGGTCTAACACGGTCTAGCATGCTCTAGCACGCTCTAGCACGGTCTAGCACGCTCTAGCACGCTCTAGGACGCTCTAGCACAGTCAAGCACGTTCTAGCACTCTCTAGCACGGTCTAGCACGGTCTAGCACGCTCTAGCACGGTCTAGCACGGTCTAGCACGGTATAGCACGCTCTAGCACGGTCGAGCACGGTCTAGCATGGTCTAGCACGCTCTAGCACGCTCTAGCACACTTTAGCACGCTCTAGCATGCTCTAACACGCTCTAGCACGCTCTAGAACGCTCTTGAACGCTCTAGCACGGTCTATCACGCTCTAGCACGGTCTAGCACGGTCTAGCAAGGTCTAGCACGCTCTAGCACGGTCTAGCACGGTCTAGCACGCTCTAGCACGGTCTAGCACGGTCTAGCACGCTCTAGCACGGTCTAGCACGGTCTAGCACGCTCTAGCACGGTCTAGCAAGGTCTAGCACGCTCTAGCACGCTCTAGCACGGTCTAGCACGGTCTAGCATGGTCTAGCACGATCTAGCACGCTCTAGCACGATCTAGCATGGTCTAACACGCTCTAGCACGCTCTAGCACGCTCTAGCACGCTTTAGCACGCTTAGCACGCTCTAGCACGCTCTAGCACGCTCTAGCACGCTCTAGCACACTCTAGCACGCTCTAGCACGCTCTAGCACGCTCTAGCACGCTTTAGCACGCTTTAGCTCGGTCTAGCACGGTCTAGCACGCCTAGCACGGTCTAGCACGGTCTAGCACGCTCTAGCACGCTCTTGCACGCTTTAGCACGATTTATCACGGTCTAGCACGGTCTAGCACGCTCTAGCACGGTCTAGCACGGTCTAGCACGCTCTAGCACGCTCTAGCACGCTTTAGCACGCTTTAGCACGGTCTAGCACGGTCTAGCACGCTCTATCACGGTCTAGCACGGTCTAGCACTTTCTAGCACGCTCTAGCACGCTTTAGCACGCTTTAGCACGGACTAGCACGGTCTAGCACGCTCTAGCACAGTCAAGCACGGTCTAGCACGCTCTAAGACGCTCTAGCACGCTTTAGCACGCTTTAGCACGGTCTAGCACGGTCTAGCACGCCCTAGCACGGTCTATCACGGTCTAGCACGCTCTAGCACGCTCTAGCACGCTTTAATACCCTTTAGCACGGTCTAGCACAGTCTAGCACGCTCTAGCACGGTCTAGCACGGTCTAGCACGCTCTAGCAAGCTCTAGCACGCTTTAGCACGCTTTAGCACGCTCTAGCATGCTCTAACACGCTCTAGCACGCTCTAGAACGCTCTAGCACGCTCTAGCACGCTCTAGCACCCTCTAGCACGCTCTAGCACGCTCTAGCATGGTCTAGCACGGTCTAGCATGGTCTAGCACGCTCTAGCACGCTCTAGCACGCTTTAGCACGCTCTAGAATGCTCTAACACGCTGTAGCACGCTCTAGAACGCTCTAGCACGCTCTAGCTCCCTCTAGCACGCTCTAGGACGCTCTAGCACGGTCTAGCACGCTCTAGCACGGTCTAGCACGGTCTAGCACGCTCTAGCACGCTCTAGCACGGTCTATCACGCTCTAGCACGGTCTAGCAAGGTCTAGCACACTCTAGCACGGTTTAGCACGGTCTAGCACGCTCTAGCACGCTCTCGCACGCTCTAGCATGGTCTAGCACGGTCTAGCACGGTCTAGCACGCTCTAGCACGCTGTAGCACGGTCTAGCACGATCTAGCACGCTCTAGCACGCTCTAGCACGGTCTAGCACGGTCTAGCACGCTCTAGCACGGTCTAGAACGGTCTAGCATGGTCTAGCACGGTCTAGCAAGCTCTAGCACGCTCTAGCACAGTCTAGCACGGTCTAGCACGCTCTAGCACACTCTAGCACGCTCTAGCACGGTCTAGCACGCTCTAGCACGGTCTAGCACGGTCTAGCATGGTCTAGCACGATCTAGCACGCTCTAGCACGATCTAGCATGGTCTAACACGCTCTAGCACGCTCTAGCACGCTCTAGCACGCTCTAGCACGCTTTAGCACGCTTTAGCACGCTTAGCACGCTCTAGCACGCTCTAGCACGCTCTAGCACGCTCTAGCACGCTCTAGCACACTCTAGCACGCTCTAGCACGCTCTAGCACGCTCTAGCACGCTTTAGCACGCTTTAGCTCGGTCTAGCACGGTCTAGCACGCCTAGCACGGTCTAGCACGGTCTAGCACGCTCTAGCACGCTCTTGCACGCTTTAGCACGATTTAGCACGGTCTAGCACGGTCTAGCACGCTCTAGCACGGTCTAGCACGGTCTAGCACGCTCTAGCACGCTCTAGCACGCTTTAGCACGCTTTAGCACGGTCTAGCACGGTCTAGCACGCTCTATCACGGTCTAGCACGGTCTAGCACGTTCTAGCACGCTCTAGCACGCTTTAGCACGCTTTAGCACGGACTAGCACGGTCTAGCACGCTCTAGCACAGTCAAGCACGGTCTAGCACGCTCTAGCACGCTCTAGCACGCTTTAGCACGCTTTAGCACGGTCTAGCACGGTCTAGCACGCCCTAGCACGGTCTAGCACGGTCTAGCACGCTCTAGCACGCTCTAGCACGCTTTAGCACCCTTTAGCACGGTCTAGCACAGTCTAGCACGCTCTAGCACGGTCTATCACGGTCTAGCACGCTCTAGCACGCTCTAGCACGCTTTAGCACGCTTTAGCACGCTCTAGCATGCTCTAACACGCTCTAGCACGCTCTAGAACGCTCTAGCACGCTCTAGCACGCTCTAGCACCCTCTAGCACGCTCTAGCACGCTCTAGCATGGTCTAGCACGGTCTAGCATGATCTAGCACGCTCTAGCACGCTCTAGCACGCTTTAGCACGCTCTAGAATGCTCTAACACGCTCTAGCACGCTCTAGAACGCTCTAGCACGCTCTAGCACCCTCTAGCACGCTCTAGGACGGTCTAGCACGGTCTAGCACGCTCTAGCACGGTCTAGCACGGTCTAGCACGCTCTAGCACGCTCTACCACGGTCTATCACGCTCTAGCACGGTCTAGCAAGGTCTAGCACACTCTAGCACGGTTTAGCACGGTCTAGCACGCTCTAGCACGCTCTCGCACGCTCTAGCATGGTCTAGCACGGTCTAGCTCGGTCTAGCACGCTCTAGCACGCTGTAGCACGGTCTAGCACGATCTAGCACGCTCTAGCACGCTCTAGCACGGTCTAGCACGGTCTAGCACGCTCTAGCACGGTCTAGAACGGGCTAGCATGGTCTAGCACGGTCTAGCAAGCTCTAGCACGCTCTAGCACAGTCTAGCACGGTCTAGCACGGTCTAGCACGCTCTAGCACGCTCTAGCACGGTCTAGCACGCTCTAGCACGCTCTAGCACGCTCTAGCACGGTATAGCACGCTCTAGCACGGTCTAGCACGGTCTAGCACGGTCTAGCACGATCTAGCACGGTCTAGCACAGTCTAGCACGGTCTAGCACGCTCTACCACGCTCTAGCACGCTCTAGCACGCTCTAGCACACTCTAGCACGGTCTAGCACGCTCTAGCACGCTCTAGCACGCTTTAGCACGGTCTAGCACGGTATAGCACGCTCTAGCACGGTCTAGCACGGTCTAGCATGGTCTAGCACGCTCTAGCACGCTCTAGAACGCTTTAGCACGCTCTAGCATGCTCTAACACGCTCTAGCACGCTCTAGAACGCTCTAGCACGCTCTAGCTCGCTCTTGCACCCTCTAGCACGCTCTAGGACGTGCTAGTCTAGCACGCTCTAGCACGCTTTAGCACGCTTTAGCACGCTCTAGCATGCTCTAACACGCTCTAGCACGCTCTAGAACGCTCTAGCACGCTCTAGGACGCTCTAGCACCCTCTAGCACGCTCTAGGACGCTCTGGTCTAGCACGCTCTAGCATGGTCTAGCACGGTCTAGCACGCTCTAGCACGCTCTAGCACGGTCTATCACGCTCTAGCACGGTCTAGCAAGGTCTAGCACACTCTAGCACGGTTTAGCACGGTATAGCACGGTCTAGCACGCTCTAGCACGCTCTAGCATAGTCTAGCACGGTCCAGCACGGTCTAGCACGCTGTAGCACACTCTAGCACGGTCTAGCATGGTCTAGCACGCTCTAGCACGCTCTAGCACGCTCTAGCACGGTCTAACACGGTCTAGCATGCTCTAGCACGCTCTAGCACGGTCTAGCACGCTCTAGCACGCTCTAGGACGCTCTAGCACAGTCAAGCACGTTCTAGCACTCTCTAGCACGGTCTAGCACGGTCTAGCACGCTCTAGCACGGTCTAGCACGGTCTAGCACGGTATAGCACGCTCTAGCACGGTCGAGCACGGTCTAGCATGGTCTAGCACGCTCTAGCACGCTCTAGCACACTTTAGCACGCTCTAGCATGCTCTAACACGCTCTAGCACGCTCTAGAACGCTCTTGAACGCTCTAGCACGCTCTAGCACCCTCTAGCACGCTCTAGCACGCTCTAGCATGGTCTAGCACGGTCTAGCATGGTCTAGCACGCTCTAGCACGCTCTAGCACGCTTTAGCACGCTCTAGAATGCTCTAACACGCTCTAGCACGCTCTAGAACGCTCTAGCACGCTCTAGCACCCTCTAGCACGCTCTAGCACGGTCTAGCACGGTCTAGCATGCTCTAGCACGGTCTAGCACGGTCTATCACGCTCTAGCACGGTCTAGCAAGGTCTAGCACACTCTAGCACGGTTTAGCACGGTCTAGCACGCTCTAGCACGCTCTCGCACGCTCTAGCATGGTCTAGCACGGTCTAGCACGGTCTAGCACGCTCTAGCACGCTGTAGCACGGTCTAGCACGATCTAGCACGCTCTAGCACGCTCTAGCACGGTCTAGCACGGTCTAGCACGCTCTAGCACGGTCTAGAACGGTCTAGCATGGTCTAGCACAGTCTAGCACGGTCTAGCACGCTCTAGCACGCTCTGGCACGCTCTAGCACGGTCTAGCACGCTCTAGCACGCTCTAGCACGCTCTAGCACGGTATAGCACGCTCTAGCACGGTCTAGCACGGTCTAGCACGGTCTAGCACGATCTAGCACGGTCTAGCACAGTCTAGCACGGTCTAGCACGCTCTACCACGCTCTAGCACGCTCTAGCACGCTCTAGCACACTCTAGCACGCTCTAGCACGCTCTAGCACGGTCTAGCACGCTCTAGCACGCTCTAGCACGCTTTAGCATTGTCTAGAACGGTCTAGCACGCTCTAGCACGGTCTATCACGCTCTAGCACGCTCTAGCACGCTTTAGCACGGTCTAGCACGGTCTAGCACGCTCTAGCACGGTCTAGCACGGTCTAGAACGCTTTAGCACGCTTTAGCACGGTCTAGCACGGTCTAGCACGCTCTAGCACGCTCTAGCACGGTCTAGCACACTCTAGAACGGTCTAGCACGGTCTAGCACGCCCTAGCACGGTCTAGCACGGTCTAGCACGCTCTAGCACGCTCTAGCACGCTTTAGCACCCTTTAGCACGGTCTAGCACAGTCTAGCACGCTCTAGCACGGTCTAGCACGGTCTAGCACGCTCTAGCACGCTCTAGCACGCTTTAGCACGCTCTAGCATGCTCTAACACGCTCTAGCACGCTCTAGAACGCTCTAGCACGCTCTAGCACGCTCTAGCACCCTCTAGCACGCTCTAGCACGCTCTAGCATGGTCTAGCACGGTCTAGCATGATCTAGCACGCTCTAGCACGCTCTAGCACGCTTTAGCACGCTCTAGAATGCTCTAACACGCTCTAGCACGCTCTAGAACGCTCTAGCACGCTCTAGCACCCTCTAGCACGCTCTAGGACGCTCTAGCACGGTCTAGCACGCTCTAGCACGGTCTAGCACGGTCTAGCACGCTCTAGCACGCTCTACCACGGTCTATCACGCTCTAGCACGGTCTAGCAAGGTCTAGCACACTCTAGCACGGTTTAGCACGGTCTAGCACGCTCTAGCACGCTCTCGCACGCTCTAGCATGGTCTAGCACGGTCTAGCACGGTCTAGCACGCTCTAGCACGCTGTAGCACGGTCTAGCACGATCTAGCACGCTCTAGCACGGTCTAGCACGGTCTAGCACGCTCAAGCACGGTCTAGAACGGGCTAGCATGGTCTAGCACGGTCTAGCAAGCTCTAGCACGCTCTAGCACAGTCTAGCACGGTCTAGCACGCTCTAGCACGCTCTAGCACGCTCTAGCACGGTCTAGCACGCTCTAGCACGCTCTAGCACGCTCTAGCACGGTATAGCACGCTCTAGCACGGTCTAGCACGGTCTAGCACGGTCTAGCACGATCTAGCACGGTCTAGCACAGTCTAGCACGGTCTAGCACGCTCTACCACGCTCTAGCACGCTCTAGCACGCTCTAGCACACTCTAGCACGGTCTAGCACGCTCTAGCACGCTCTAGCACGCTTTAGCACGGTCTAGCACGGTATAGCACGCTCTAGCACGGTCTAGCACGGTCTAGCATGGTCTAGCAAGCTCTAGCACGCTCTAGCACGCTTTAGCACGCTCTAGCATGCTCTAACACGCTCTAGCACGCTCTAGAACGCTCTAGCACGCTCTAGCTCGCTCTAGCACCCTCTAGCACGCTCTAGGACGTGCTGGTCTAGCACGCTCTAGCACGCTTTAGCACGCTCTAGCATGCTCTAACACGCTCTAGCACGCTCTAGAACGCTCTAGCACGCTCTAGAACGCTCTAGCACCCTCTAGCACGCTCTAGGACGCTCTGGTCTAGCACGCTCTAGCATGGTCTAGCACGGTCTAGCACGCTCTAGCACGCTCTAGCACGGTCTATCACGCTCTAGCACGGTCTAGCAAGGTCTAGCACACTCTAGCACGGTTTAGCACGGTATAGCACGGTCTAGCACGCTCTAGCACGCTCTAGCATAGTCTAGCACGGTCCAGCACGGTCTAGCACGCTCTAGCACGCTGTAGCACACTCTAGCACGGTCTAGCATGGTCTAGCACGCTCTAGCGCGCTCTAGCACGCTCTAGCACGGTCTAACACGGTCTAGCATGCTCTAGCACGCTCTAGCACGGTCTAGCACGCTCTAGCACGCTCTAGGACGCTCTAGCACAGTCAAGCACGTTCTAGCACTCTCTAGCACGGTCTAGCACGGTCTAGCACGCTCTAGCACGGTCTAGCACGGTCTAGCACGGTATAGCACGCTCTAGCACGGTCGAGCACGGTCTAGCATGGTCTAGCACGCTCTAGCACGCTCTAGCACACTTTAGCACGCTCTAGCATGCTCTAACACGCTCTAGCACGCTCTAGAACGCTCTTGAACGCTCTAGCACGCTCTAGCACCCTCTAGCACGCTCTAGCACGCTCTAGCATGGTCTAGCACGGTCTAGCATGGTCTAGCACGCTCTATCCGCTCTAGCACGCTTTAGCACGCTCTAGAATGCTCTAACACGCTCTAGCACGCTCTAGAACGCTCTAGCACGCTCTAGCACCCTCTAGCACGCTCTAGGACGCTCTAGCACGGTCTAGCACGCTCTAGCACGGTCTAGCACGGTCTAGCACGCTCTAGCACGCTCTAGCACGGTCTATCACGCTCTAGCACGGTCTAGCAAGGTCTAGCACACTCTAGCACGGTTTAGCACGGTCTAGCACGCTCTAGCACGCTCTCGCACGCTCTAGCATGGTCTAGCACGGTCTAGCACGGTCTAGCACGCTCTAGCACGCTGTAGCACGGTCTAGCACGATCTAGCACGCTCTAGCACGCTCTAGCACGGTCTAGCACGGTCTAGCACGCTCTAGCACGGTCTAGAACGGTCTAGCATGGTCTAGCACGGTCTAGCAAGCTCTAGCACGCTCTAGCACAGTCTAGCACGGTCTAGCACGCTCTAGCACGCTCTGGCACGCTCTAGCACGGTCTAGCACGCTCTAGCACGCTCTAGCACGCTCTAGCACGCTCTAGCACGGTATAGCACGCTCTAGCACGGTCTAGCACGGTCTAGCACGGTCTAGCACGATCTAGCACAGTCTAGCACAGTCTAGCACGGTCTAGCACGCTCTACCACGCTCTAGCACGCTCTAGCACGCTCTAGCACACTCTAGCACGCTCTAGCACGCTCTAGCACGGTCTAGCACGCTCTAGCACGCTCTAGCACGCTTTAGCACGGTCTAGAACGGTCTAGCACGCTCTAGCACGGTCTATCACGCTTTAGCACGCTTTAGCACGCTTAGCACGCTCTAGCACGCTCTAGCACGCTCTAGCACGCTCTAGCACACTCTAGCACGCTCTAGCACGCTCTAGCACGCTTTAGCACGCTTTAGCTCAGTCTAGCACGGTCTAGCACGCCTAGCACGGTCTAGCACGGTCTAGCACGCTCTAGCACGCTCTTGCACGCTTTAGCACGATTTAGCACGGTCTAGCACGGTCTAGCACGCTCTAGCACGGTCTAGCACGGTCTAGCACGCTCTAGCACGCTCTAGCACGCTTTAGCACGCTTTAGCACGGTCTAGCACGGTCTAGCACACTCTATCACGATCTAGCACGGTCTAGCACGTTCTAGCACGCTCTAGCACGCTTTAGCACGCTTTAGCACGGACTAGCACGGTCTAGCACGCTCTAGCACAGTCAAGCACGGTCTAGCACGCTCTAGCACGCTCTAGCACGCTTTAGCACGCTTTAGCACGGTCTAGCACGGTCTAGCACGCCCTAGCACGGTCTAGCACGGTCTAGCACGCTCTAGCACGCTCTAGCACGCTTTAGCACCCTTTAGCACGGTCTAGCACAGTCTAGCACGCTCTAGCACGGTCTAGCACGGTCTAGCACGCTCTAGCACGCTCTAGCACGCTTTAGCACGCTTTAGCACGCTCTAGCATGCTCTAACACGCTCTAGCACGCTCTAGAACGCTCTAGCACGCTCTAGCACGCTCTAGCACCCTCTAGCACGCTCTAGCACGCTCTAGCATGGTCTAGCACGGTCTAGCATGGTCTAGCACGCTCTAGCACGCTCTAGCACGCTTTAGCACGCTCTAGAATGCTCTAACACGCTCTAGCACGCTCTAGAACGCTCTAGCACGCTCTAGCACCCTCTAGCACGCTCTAGGACGCTCTAGCACGGTCTAGCACGCTCTAGCACGGTCTAGCACGGTCTAGCACGCTCTAGCACGCTCTAGCACGGTCTATCACGCTCTAGCACGGTCAAGCAAGGTCTAGCACACTCTAGCACGGTCTAGCACGCTCTAGCACGCTCTAGCACACTTTAGCACGCTCTAGCATGCTCTAACACGCTCTAGCACGCTCTAGAACGCTCTTGAACGCTCTAGCACGCTCTAGCACCCTCTAGCACGCTCTAGCACGCTCTAGCATGGTCTAGCACGGTCTAGCATGGTCTAGCACGCTCTAGCACGCTCTAGCACGCTTTAGCACGCTCTAGAATGCTCTAACACGCTCTAGCACGCTCTAGAACGCTCTAGCACGCTCTAGCACCCTCTAGCACGCTCTAGGACGCTCTAGCACGGTCTAGCACGCTCTAGCACGGTCTAGCACGGTCTAGCAAGCTCTAGCACGCTCTAGCACGGTCTATCACGCTCTAGCACGGTCTAGCAAGGTCTAGCACACTCTAGCACGGTTTAGCACGGTCTAGCACGCTCTTGCACGCTCTCGCACGCTCTAGCATGGTCTAGCACGGTCTAGCACGGTCTAGCACGCTCTAGCACGCTGTAGCACGGTCTAGCACGATCTAGCACGCTCTAGCACGCTCTAGCACGGTCTAGCACGGTCTAGCACGCTCTAGCACGGTCTAGAACGGTCTAGCATGGTCTAGCACAGTCTAGCACGGTCTAGCACGCTCTAGCACGCTCTGGCACGCTCTAGCACGGTCTAGCACGCTCTAGCACGCTCTAGCACGCTCTAGCACGGTATAGCACGCTCTAGCACGGTCTAGCACGGTCTAGCACGGTCTAGCACGATCTAGCACGGTCTAGCACAGTCTAGCACGGTCTAGCACGCTCTACCACGCTCTAGCACGCTCTAGCACGCTCTAGCACACTCTAGCACGCTCTAGCACGCTCTAGCACGGTCTAGCACGCTCTAGCACGCTCTAGCACGCTTTAGCATTGTCTAGAACGGTCTAGCACGCTCTAGCACGGTCTATCACGCTCTAGCACGCTCTAGCACGCTTTAGCACGGTCTAGCACGGTCTAGCACGCTCTAGCACGGTCTAGCACGGTCTAGAACGCTTTAGCACGCTTTAGCACGGTCTAGCACGGTCTAGCACGCTCTAGCACGCTCTAGCACGGTCTAGCACACTCTAGAACGGTCTAGCACGGTCTAGCACGCCCTAGCACGGTCTAGCACGGTCTAGCACGCTCTAGCACGCTCTAGCACGCTTTAGCACCCTTTAGCACGGTCTAGCACAGTCTAGCACGCTCTAGCACGGTCTAGCACGGTCTAGCACGCTCTAGCACGCTCTAGCACGCTTTAGCACGCTTTAGCACGCTCTAGCATGCTCTAACACGCTCTAGCACGCTCTAGAACGCTCTAGCACGCTCTAGCACGCTCTAGCACCCTCTAGCACGCTCTAGCACGCTCTAGCATGGTCTAGCACGGTCTAGCATGATCTAGCACGCTCTAGCACGCTCTAGCACGCTCTAGCACGCTTTAGCACGCTCTAGAATGCTCTAACACGCTCTAGCACGCTCTAGAACGCTCTAGCACGCTCTAGCACCCTCTAGCACGCTCTAGGACGCTCTAGCACGGTCTAGCACGCTCTAGCACGGTCTAGCACGGTCTAGCACGCTCTAGCACGCTCTACCACGGTCTATCACGCTCTAGCACGGTCTAGCAAGGTCTAGCACACTCTAGCACGGTTTAGCACGGTCTAGCACGCTCTAGCACGCTCTCGCACGCTCTAGCATGGTCTAGCACGGTCTAGCACGGTCTAGCACGCTCTAGCACGCTGTAGCACGGTCTAGCACGATCTAGCACGCTCTAGCACGCTCTAGCACGGTCTAGCACGGTCTAGCACGCTCAAGCACGGTCTAGAACGGGCTAGCATGGTCTAGCACGGTCTAGCAAGCTCTAGCACGCTCTAGCACAGTCTAGCACAGTCTAGCACGCTCTAGCACGCTCTAGCACGCTCTAGCACGGTCTAGCACGCTCTAGCACGCTCTAGCACGCTCTAGCACGGTATAGCACGCTCTAGCACGGTCTAGCACGGTCTAGCACGGTCTAGCACGATCTAGCACGGTCTAGCACAGTCTAGCACGGTCTAGCACGCTCTACCACGCTCTAGCACGCTCTAGCACGCTCTAGCACACTCTAGCACGGTCTAGCACGCTCTAGCACGCTCTAGCACGCTTTAGCACGGTCTAGCACGGTATAGCACGCTCTAGCACGGTCTAGCACGGTCTAGCATGGTCTAGCAAGCTCTAGCACGCTCTAGCACGCTTTAGCACGCTCTAGCATGCTCTAACACGCTCTAGCACGCTCTAGAACGCTCTAGCACGCTCTAGCTCGCTCTAGCACCCTCTAGCACGCTCTAGGACGTGCTGGTCTAGCACGCTCTAGCACGCTTTAGCACGCTCTAGCATGCTCTAACACGCTCTAGCACGCTCTAGAACGCTCTAGCACGCTCTAGAACGCTCTAGCACCCTCTAGCACGCTCTAGGACGCTCTGGTCTAGCACGCTCTAGCATGGTCTAGCACGGTCTAGCACGCTCTAGCACGCTCTAGCATAGTCTAGCACGGTCCAGCACGGTCTAGCACGCTCTAGCACGCTGTAGCACACTCTAGCACGGTCTAGCATGGTCTAGCACGCTCTAGCACGCTCTAGCACGCTCTAGCACGGTCTAACACGGTCTAGCATGCTCTAGCACGCTCTAGCACGGTCTAGCACGGTCTAGCACGCTCTAGCACGCTCTAGCACGGTATAGCACGCTCTAGCACGGTCTAGCACGGTCTAGCACGGTCTAGCACGATCTAGCACGGTCTAGCACAGTCTAGCACGGTCTAGCACGCTCTACCACGCTCTAGCACGCTCTAGCACGCTCTAGCACACTCTAGCACGGTCTAGCACGCTCTAGAACGCTCTAGCACGCTCTAGCTCGCTCTAGCACCCTCTAGCACGCTCTAGGACGTGCTGGTCTAGCACGCTCTAGCACGCTTTAGCACGCTCTAGCATGCTCTAACACGCTCTAGCACGCTCTAGAACGCTCTAGCACGCTCTAGAACGCTCTAGCACCCTCTAGCACGCTCTAGGACGCTCTGGTCTAGCACGCTCTAGCATGGTCTAGCACGGTCTAGCACGCTCTAGCACGCTCTAGCATAGTCTAGCACGGTCCAGCACGGTCTAGCACGCTCTAGCACGCTGTAGCACACTCTAGCACGGTCTAGCAAGGTCTAGCACACTCTAGCACGGTTTAGCACGGTATAGCACGGTCTAGCACGCTCTAGCACGCTCTAGCATAGTCTAGCACGGTCCAGCACGGTCTAGCACGCTCTAGCACGCTGTAGCACACTCTAGCACGGTCTAGCATGGTCTAGCACGCTCTAGCACGCTCTAGCACGCTCTAGCACGGTCTAACACGGTCTAGCATGCTCTAGCACGCTCTAGCACGGTCTAGCACGCTCTAGCACGCTCTAGGACGCTCTAGCACAGTCAAGCACGTTCTAGCACACTCTAGCACGGTTTAGCACGGTATAGCACGGTCTAGCACGCTCTAGCACGGTCTAGCACGGTCTAGCACGGTATAGCACGCTCTAGCACGGTCGAGCACGGTCTAGCATGGTCTAGCACGCTCTAGCACGCTCTAGCACACTTTAGCACGCTCTAGCATGCTCTAACACGCTCTAGCACGCTCTAGAACGCTCTTGAACGCTCTAGCACGCTCTAGCACCCTCTAGCACGCTCTAGCACGCTCTAGCATGGTCTAGCACGGTCTAGCATGGTCTAGCACGCTCTATCCGCTCTAGCACGCTTTAGCACGCTCTAGAATGCTCTAACACGCTCTAGCACGCTCTAGAACGCTCTAGCACGCTCTAGCACCCTCTAGCACGCTCGAGGACGCTCTAGCACGGTCTAGCACGCTCTAGCACGGTCTAGCACGGTCTAGCACGCTCTAGCACGCTCTAGCACGGTCTATCACGCTCTAGCACGGTCTAGCAAGGTCTAGCACACTCTAGCACGGTTTAGCACGGTCTAGCACGCTCTAGCACGCTCTCGCACGCTCTAGCATGGTCTAGCACGGTCTAGCACGGTCTAGCACGCTCTAGCACGCTGTAGCACGGTCTAGCACGATCTAGCACGCTCTAGCACGCTCTAGCACGGTCTAGCACGGTCTAGCACGCTCTAGCACGGTCTAGAACGGTCTAGCATGGTCTAGCACGGTCTAGCAAGCTCTAGCACGCTCTAGCACAGTCTAGCACGGTCTAGCACGCTCTAGCACGCTCTGGCACGCTCTAGCACGGTCTAGCACGCTCTAGCACGCTCTAGCACGCTCTAGCACGGTCTAGCACGCTCTAGCACGCTCTAGCACGCTTTAGCACGGTCTAGAACGGTCTAGCACGCTCTAGCACGGTCTATCACGCTTTAGCACGCTTTAGCACGCTTAGCACGCTCTAGCACGCTCTAGCACGCTCTAGCACGCTCTAGCACACTCTAGCACGCTCTAGCACGCTCTAGCACGCTTTAGCACGCTTTAGCTCAGTCTAGCACGGTCTAGCACGCCTAGCACGGTCTAGCACGGTCTAGCACGCTCTAGCACGCTCTTGCACGCTTTAGCACGATTTAGCACGGTCTAGCACGGTCTAGCACGCTCTAGCACGGTCTAGCACGGTCTAGCACGCTCTAGCACGCTCTAGCACGCTTTAGCACGCTTTACCACGGTCTAGCACGGTCTAGCACACTCTATCACGATCTAGCACGGTCTAGCACGTTCTAGCACGCTCTAGCACGCTTTAGCACGCTTTAGCACGGACTAGCACGGTCTAGCACGCTCTAGCACAGTCAAGCACGGTCTAGCACGCTCTAGCACGCTCTAGCACGCTTTAGCACGCTTTAGCACGGTCTAGCACGGTCTAGCACGCCCTAGCACGGTCTAGCACGGTCTAGCACGCTCTAGCACGCTCTAGCACGCTTTAGCACCCTTTAGCACGGTCTAGCACAGTCTAGCACGCTCTAGCACGGTCTAGCACGGTCTAGCACGCTCTAGCACGCTCTAGCACGCTTTAGCACGCTTTAGCACGCTCTAGCATGCTCTAACACGCTCTAGCACGCTCTAGAACGCTCTAGCACGCTCTAGCACGCTCTAGCACCCTCTAGCACGCTCTAACACGCTCTAGCACGCTCTAGAACGCTCTAGCACGCTCTAGCACCCTCTAGCACGCTCTAGGACGCTCTAGCACGGTCTAGCACGCTCTAGCACGGTCTAGCACGGTCTAGCACGCTCTAGCACGCTCTAGCACGGTCTATCACGCTCTAGCACGGTCAAGCAAGGTCTAGCACACTCTAGCACGGTTTAGCACGGTCTAGCACGCTCTAGCACGCTCTCGCACGCTCTAGCATGGTCTAGCACGGTCTAGCACGCTCTAGCACGCTCTAGCACGCTGTAGCACGGTCTAGCACGATCTAGCACGCTCTAGCACGCTCTAGCACGGTCTAGCACGGTCTAGCACGCTCTGGCACGGTCTAGAACGGTCTAGCATGGTCTAGCACGGTCTAGCAAGCTCTAGCACGCTCTAGAACAGTCTAATACGGTCTAGCACGCTCTAGCACGCTCTAGCACGCTCTAGCACGGTCTAGCACGCTCTAGCACGCTCTAGCACGCCTTAGCACGGTATAGCACGCTCTAGCACGGTCTAGCACGGTCTAGCACGGTCTAGCACGATCTAGCACGGTCTAGCACAGTCTAGCACGGTCTAGCACGCTCTACCACGCTCTACCACGCTCTAGCACGCTCTAGCACACTCTAGCACGCTCTAGCACGCTCTAGCACGGTCTAGCACGCTCTAGCACGCTCTAGCACGCTTTAGCACGGTCTAGAACGGTCTAGCACGCTCTAGCACGGTCTATCACGCTCTAGCACGCTCTAGCACGCTTTAGCACGGTCTAGCACGGTCTAGCACGCTCTAGCACGGTCTAGCACGGTCTAGCACGCTTTAGCACGCTTTAGCACGGTCTAGCACGGTCTAGCACGCTCTAGCACGGTCTAGCACGGTCTAGCACGCTCTAGCACGCTCTAGCACGCTCTAGCACGCTTTAGCAAGCTTTAGCTCGGTCTAGCACGGTCTAGCACGCTCTAGCACGGTCTAGCACGTTCTAGCACGGTCTAGCACGGTCTAGCACGCTCTAGCACGCTCTAGCACGCTTTAGCACGATTTAGCACGGTCTAGCACGGTCTAGCACGCTCTAGCACGTCTAGCACGGTCTAGCACGCTCTAGCACGCTCTAGCACGCTTTAGCACACTTTAGCACGGTCTAGCACGGTCTAGCACGCTCTAGCACGGTCTAGCACGGTCTAGCACGTTCTAGCACGCTCTAGCACGCTTTAGCACGCTTTAGCACGGACTAGCACGGTCTAGCACGCTCTTGCACGGTCAAGCACGGTCTAGCACGCTCTAGCACGCTTTAGCACCCTTTAGCACGGTCTAGCACAGTCTAGCACGCTCTAGCACGGTCTAGCACGGTCTAGCACGCTCTAGCACGCTCTAGCACGCTTTAGCACGCTTTAGCACGGTCTAGCACGGTCTAGCACGCTCTAGCACGGTCTAGCACGGTCTAGCACGCTCTAGCACGGTCTAGCACGGTCTAGCACGGTATAGCACGCTCTAGCACGGTCTAGCACGGTCTAGCATGGTCTAGCACGCTCTAGCACGCTCTAGCACGCTTTAGCACGCTCTAGCATGCTCTAACACGCTCTAGCACGCTCTAGAACGCTCTAGCACGCTCTAGCACGCTCTAGCACCCTCTAGCACGCTCTAGGACGTGCTGGTCTAGCACGCTCTAGCACGCTTTAGCACGCTTTAGCACGCTCTAGCATGCTCTAACACGCTCTAGCACGCTCTAGAACGCTCTAGCACGCTCTAGAACGCTCTAGCACCCTCTAGCACGCTCTAGGACGCTCTGGTCTAGCACGCTCTAGCATGGTCTAGCACGGTCTAGCACGCTCTAGCACGCTCTAGCACGGTCTATCACGCTCTAGCACGGTCTAGCAAGGTCTAGCACACTCTAGCACGGTTTAGCACGGTATAGCACGCTCTAGAACGCTCTAGCACGCTCTAGCACCCTCTAGCACGCTCTAGGACGCTCTAGCACGGTCTAGCACGCTCTAGCACGGTCTAGCACGGTCTAGCACGCTCTAGCACGCTCTAGCACGGTTTATCACGCTCTAGCACGGTCTAGCAAGGTCTAGCACACTCTAGCACGGTTTAGCACGGTCTAGCACGCTCTAGCACGCTCTCGCACGCTCTAGCATGGTCTAGCACGGTCTAGCACGGTCTAGCACGCTCTAGGACGCTGTAGCACGGTCTAGCACGATCTAGCACGGTCTAGCACGGTATAGCACGCTCTAGCACGGTCGAGCACGGTCTAGCATGGTCTAGCACGCTCTAGCACGCTCTAGCACACTTTAGCACGCTCTAGCATGCTCTAACACGCTCTAGCACGCTCTAGAACGCTCTAGAACGCTCTAGCACGCTCTAGCACCCTCTAGCACGCTCTAGCACGCTCTAGCATGGTCTAGCACGGTCTAGCATGGTCTAGCACGCTCTAGCACGCTCTAGCACGCTTTAGCACGCTCTAGAATGCTCTAACACGCTCTAGCACGCTCTAGAACGCTCTAGCACGCTCTAGCACCCTCTAGCACGCTCTAGGACGCTCTAGCACGGTCTAGCACGCTCTAGCACGCTCTAGCACGGTCTAGCACGGTCTAGCACGCTCTAGCACGCTCTAGCACGGTCTATCACGCTCTAGCACGGTATAGCAAGGTCTAGCACACTCTAGCACGGGTTAGCACGGTCTAGCACGCTCTAGCACGCTGTGGCACGCTCTAGCACGGTCTAGCACGGTCTAGCACGGTCTAGCACGCTCTAGCACGCTGTAGCACGGTCTAGCACGATCTAGCACGCTCTAGCACGCTCTAGCACGGTCTAGCACGGTCTAGCACGCTCTAGCACGGTCTAGAACGGTCTAGCATGGTCTAGCACGGTCTAGCAAGCTCTAGCACGCTCTAGCACAGTCTAGCACGGTCTAGCACGCTCTAGCACGCTCTAGCACGCTCTAGCACGGTCTAGCACGCTCTAGCACGCTCTAGCACGCTCTAGCACGGTATAGCACGCTCTAGCACGGTCTAGCACGGTCTAGCACGGTCTAGCACGATCTAGCACGGTCTAACACAGTCTAGCACGGTCTAGCACGCTCTACCACGCTCTAGCACGCTCTAGCACGCTCTAGCACACTCTAGCACGCTCTAGCACGCTCTAGCACGGTCTAGCACGCTCTAGCACGCTCTAGCACGCTTTAGCACGGTCTAGAACGGTCTAGCACGCTCTAGCACGGTCTATCACGCTCTAGCACGCTCTAGCACGCTTTAGCACGGTCTAGCACGGTCTAGCACGCTCTAGCACGGTCTAGCACGGTCTAGCACGCTTTAGCACGGTCTAGCACGGTCTAGCACGCTCTAGCAAGGTCTAGCACGCTCTAGCACGCTCTAGCACGCTCTAGCACGCTTTAGCACGCTTTAGCTCGGTCTAGCACGGTCTAGCACGCTCTAGCACGGTCTAGCACGGTCTAGCACGCTCTAGCACGCTCTAGCACGCTTTAGCACGATTTAGCACGGTCTAGCACGGTCTAGCACGCTCTAGCACGGTCTAGCACGGTCTAGCACGATCTAGCACGCTCTAGCACGCTTTAGCACACTTTAGCACGGTCTAGCACGGTCTAGCACGCTCTAGCACGGTCTAGCACGGTCTAGCACGTTCTAGCACGCTCTAGCACGCTTTAGCACGCTTTAGCACGGACTAGCACGGTCTAGCACGCTCTTGCACGGTCAAACACGGTCTAGCACGCTCTAGCACGCTTTAGCACCCTTTAGCACGGTCTAGCACAGTCTAGCACGCTCTAGCACGGTCTAGCACGGTCTAGCACGCTCTAGCACGCTCTAGCACGCTTTAGCACGCTTTAGCACGGTCTAGCACGGTCTAGCACGCTCTAGCACGGTCTAGCACGGTCTAGCACGCTCTAGCACGGTCTAGCACGGTCTAGGACGGTATAGCACGCTCTAGCACGGTCTAGCACGGTCTAGCATGGTCTAGCACGCTCTAGCACGCTCTAGCACGCTTTAGCACGCTCTAGCATGCTCTAACACGCTCTAGCACGCTCTAGAACGCTCTAGCACGCTCTAGCACGCTCTAGCACCCTCTAGCACGCTCTAGGACGTGCTGGTCTAGCACGCTCTAGCACGCTTTAGCACGCTTTAGCACGCTCTAGCATGCTCTAACACGCTCTAGCACGCTCTAGAACGCTCTAGCACGCTCTAGAACGCTCTAGCACCCTCTAGCACGCTCTAGGACGCTCTGGTCTAGCACGCTCTAGCATGGTCTAGCACGGTCTAGCACGCTCTAGCACGCTCTAGCACGGTCTATCACGCTCTAGCACGGTCTAGCAAGGTCTAGCACACTCTAGCACGGTTTAGCACGGTATAGCACGGTCTAGCACGCTCTAGCACGCTCTAGCATAGTCTAGCACGGTCCAGCACGGTCTAGCACGCTCTAGCACGCTGTAGCACACTCTAGCACGGTCTAGCATGGTCTAGCACGCTCTAGCACGCTCTAGCACGCTCTAGCACGGTCTAACACGGTCTAGCATGCTCTAGCACGCTCTAGCACGCTCTAGCACGGTCTAGCACGCTCTAGCACGCTCTAGAACGCTCTAGCACGCTCTAGCACCCTCTAGCACGCTCTACGACGCTCTAGCACGGTCTAGCACGCTCTAGCACGGTCTAGCACGGTCTAGCACGCTCTAGCACGCTCTAGCACGGTCTATCACGCTCTAGCACGGTCTAGCATTGTCTAGGACGGTCTAGCACGCTCTAGCACGGTTTAGCACGGTCTAGCACGGTCTAGCACGTTCTAGCACGCTCTAGCATGCTCTAGCACGCCCTAGCACGCTCTAGCACGGTCTAGCACGGTCTAGCACGCTCTAGCACGCTCTAGCACGCTCTAGCACGGTCTAGCACGGTCTAGCACGGTCTAGCACGCTGTAGCACGCTCTAGCACGGTCTAGCACGGTCTAGCACGGTCTAGCACGGTCTAGCACGGTCTAGCACGCTGTAGCACGCTCTAGCACGGTCTAGCACGGTCTAGCACGCTCTAGCACGCTCTAGCACGCGTTAGCACGCTTTAGCACGGTCTAGCACGGTCTAGCACGCTCTAGCACGGTCAAGCACGGTCTAGCACGCTCTAGCACGCTCTAGCACGCTTTAGCACGCTTTAGCACGCTTAGCACGCTCTAGCACGCTCTAGCACGCTCTAGCACACTCTAGCACGCTCTAGCACGCTCTAGCACGCTCTAGCACGCTTTAGCACGCTTTAGCTCGGTCTAGCACGGTCTAGCACGCCTAGCACGGTCTAGCACGGTCTAGCACGCTCTAGCACGCTCTAGCACGCTTTAGCACGATTTAGCACGGTCTAGCACGGTCTAGCACGCTCTATCACGGTCTAGCACGGTCTAGCACGGTCTAGCACGCTCTAGCACGCTCTAGCACGCTTTAGCACGCTTTAGCACGGTCTAGCACGGTCTAGCACGCTCTAGCACGGTCTAGCACGGTCTAGCACGTTCTAGCACGCTCTAGCACGCTTTAGCACGCTTTAGCACGGACTAGCACGGTCTAGCACGCTCTAGCACGGTCAAGCACGGTCTAGCACGCTCTAGCACGCTTTAGCACGCTTTAGCACGGTCTAGCACGGTCTAGCACGCTCTAGCACGGTCTAGCACGGTCTAGCACGCTATAGCACGCTCTAGCACGCTTTAGCACCCTTTAGCACGGTCTAGCACGGTCTAGCACGCTCTAGCACGGTCAAGCACGGTCTAGCACGCTCTAGCACGCTCTAGCACGCTTTAGCACGCTTTAGCACGGTCTAGCACGGTCTAGCACGCTCTAGCACGCTCTAGCACGCTTTAGCACGCTTTAGCACGGTCTAGCACGGTCTAGCACGCTCTAGCACGCTCTAGCAAGCTTTAGCACGCTTTAGCACGGTCTAGCACGGTCTAGCACGGTCTAGCACGCTCTAGCACGGTTTAGCACGGTCTAGCACGGTCTAGCACGGTCTAGCACGCTCTAGCACGCCCTAGCACGCTCTAGCACGGTCTAGCACGGTCTAGCACGCTCTAGCACGCTCTAGCACGCTCTAGCATGGTCTAGCACGGTCTAGCACGCTGTAGCACGCTCTAGCACGGTCTAGCACGGTCTAGCACGCTCTAGCACGCTCTAGCACGCTCTAGCACGGTCTAGCACGGTCTAGCACGCTTTAGCACGCTTAGCACGCTCTAGCACGCTCTAGCACGCTCTAGCACGCTCTAGCACATTCTAGCACGCTCTAGCACGCTCTAGCACGCTCTAGCACGCTTTAGCACGCTTTAGCTCGGTCTAGCACGGTCTAGCACGCCTAGCACGGTCTAGCACGGTATAGCACGCTCTAGCACGGTCGAGCACGGTCTAGCATGGTCTAGCACGCTCTAGCACACTTTAGCACGCTCTAGCATGCTCTATCACGCTCTAGCACGCTCTAGAACGCTCTAGAACGCTCTAGCACGCTCTAGCACCCTCTAGCACGCTCTACGACGCTCTAGCACGGTCTAGCACGCTCTAGCACGGTCTAGCACGGTCTAGCACGCTCTAACACGCTCTAGCACGGTCTATCACGCTCTAGCACGGTCTAGCACGGTCTAGCACGGTCTAGCACGCTCTAGCACGGTTTAGCACGGTCTAGCACGGTCTAGCACGGTCTAGCACGCTCTAGCACGCTCTAGCACGCCCTAGCACGCTCTAGCACGGTCTAGCACGGTCTAGCACGCTCTAGCACGCTCTAGCACGGTCTAGCACGGTCTAGCACGGTCTAGCACGCTGTAGCACGCTCTAGCACGGTCTAGCACGGTCTAGCACGCTCTAGCACGCTCTAGCACGCTTTAGCACGCTTTAGCACGGTCTAGCACGGTCTAGCACGCTCTATCACGGTCTAGCACGGTCTAGCACGTTCTAGCACGCTCTAGCACGCTTTAGCACGCTTTAGCACGGACTAGCACGGTCTAGCACGCTCTAGCACGGTCAAGCACGGTCTAGCACGCTCTAGCACGCTCTAGCACGCTTTAGCACGCTTTAGCACGCTTAGCACGCTCTAGCACGCTCTAGCACGCTCTAGCACGCTCTAGCACACTCTAGCACGCTCTAGCACGCTCTAGCACGCTTTAGCACGCTTTAGCTCGGTCTAGCACGGTCTAGCACGCCTAGCACGGTCTAGCACGGTCTAGCACGCTCTAGCACGCTTTAGCACGATTTAGCACGGTCTAGCACGGTCTAGCACGCTCTAGCACGGTCTAGCACGGTCTAGCACGCTCTAGCACGCTCTAGCACGCTTTTGCAAGCTTTAGCACGGTCTAGCACGGTCTAGCACGCTCTAGCACGGTCTAGCACGGTCTAGCACGTTCTAGCACGCTCTAGCACGCTTTAGCACGCTTTAGCACGGACTAGCACGGTCTAGCACGCTCTAGCACGGTCAAGCACGGTCTAGCACGCTCTAGCACGCTCTAGCACGCTTTAGCACGCTTTAGCACGGTCTAGCACGGTCTAGCACGCTCTAGCACGGTCTAGCACGGTCTAGCACGCTGTGGCACGCTCTAGCACGGTCTAGCACGGTCTAGCACGCTCTAGCACGCTCTAGCACGCTCTTGCACGGTCTAGCACGGTCTAGCACGCTCTAGCACGCTCTAGCACGGTCTAGCACACCCTAGAACGGTCTAGCACGGTCTAGCACGGTCTAGCACGCTCTAGCACGGTCTAGCACGGTCTAGCACGGTCCAACACGCTCTAGCACGCTCTAGCACGGTCTATCACGCTCTAGCACGGTCTAGCACGGTCTAGCAAGGTCTAGCACGCTCTAGCACGGTCTAGCACGGTCTAGCACGCTCTAGCACGCTTTAGCACGCTTTAGCACGGTCTAGCACGGTCTAGCACGCTCTAGCACGGTCTAGCACGGTCTAGCACGGTCTAGCACGCTCTAGCACGGTCTAGAACGGTCTAGCATGGTCTAGCACGGTCTAGCAAGCTCTAGCACGCTCTAGCACAGTCTAGCACGCTCTAGCACGGTCTAGCACGGTCTAGCACGCTCTAGCACGCTCTAGCACGCTTTAGCACGATTTAGCACGGTCTAGCACGGTCTAGCACGCTCTAGCACGGTCTAGCACGGTCTAGCACGGTCTAGCACGCTCTAGCACGGTCTAGAACGGTCTAGCATGGTCTAGCACGGTCTAGCAAGCTCTAGCACGCTCTAGCACAGTCTAGCACGGTCTAGCACGCTCTAGCACGCTTTAGCACGCTTTAGCTCGGTCTAGCACGGTCTAGCACGCTCTAGCACGGTCTAGCACGCTCTAGCACGGTCTAGCACGGTCTAGCACGCTCTAGCACGCTTTAGCACGATTTAGCACGGTCTAGCACGGTCTAGCACGCTCTAGCACGGTCTAGCACGGTCTAGTACGCTCTAGCACGCTCTAGCACGCTTTAGCACGCTTTAGCACGGTCTAGCACGGTCTAGCACGCTCTAGCACGGTCTAGCACGGTCTAGCACGGTCTAGCACGCTCTAGCACGGTCTAGAACGGTCTAGCATGGTCTAGCACGGTCTAGCAAGCTCTA
Organism: Allygus modestus; assembly: GCA_963675035.1. Classification (NCBI taxonomy): domain Eukaryota; kingdom Metazoa; phylum Arthropoda; class Insecta; order Hemiptera; family Cicadellidae; genus Allygus; species Allygus modestus. The sequence goes on along the minus strand of OY776112.1, from coordinate 480,661,734 downwards.
GCACGCTCTAGCACAGTCTAGCACGGTCTAGCACGCTCTAGCACGCTCTAGCACGGTCTAGCACGCTCTAGCACGCTCTAGCACGCTCTAGCACGGTATAGCACGCTCTAGCACGGTCTAGCACGGTCTAGCACGATCTAGCACGGTCTAGCACAGTCTAGCACGGTCTAGCACGCTCTAGCACGCTCTAGCACGCTCTAGCACGCTCTAGCACACTCTAGCACGCTCTAGCACGCTCTAGCACGGTCTAGCACGCTCCAGCACGCTCTAGCACGCTTTAGCACGGTCTAGCACGGTCTAGCACGCTCTAGCACGGTCTATCACGCTCTAGCACGCTCTAGCACGCTTTAGCACGGTCTAGCACGGTCTAGCACGCTCTAGCACGGTCTAGCACGGTCTAGCACGCTTTAGCACGCTTTAGCACGGTCTAGCACGGTCTAGCAAGCTCTAGCACGGTCTAGCACGCTCTAGCACGCTCTAGCACGGTCTAGCACGGTCTAGCACGCTTTAGCACGATTTAGCACGGTCTAGCACGGTCTAGCACGCTCTAGCACGGTCTAGCACGGTCTAGTACGCTCTAGCACGCTCTAGCACGCTTTAGCACGCTTTAGCACGGTCTAGCACGGTCTAGCACGCTCTAGCACGGACTAGCATGGTCTAGCACGTTCTAGCACGCTCTAGCACGCTTTAGCACGCTTTAGCACGGACTAGCACGGTCTAGCACGCTCTTGCACGGTCTAGCACGGTCTAGCACGCTCTAGCACGCTCTAGCACGCTCTAGCACGCTCTAGCACGCTTTAGCACGCTCTAGCATGCTCTAACACGCTCTAGCACGCTCTAGAACGCTCTAGCACGCTCTAGCACGCTCTAGCACCCTCTAGCACGCTCTAGGACGTGCTGGTCTAGCACGCTCTAGCACGCTTTAGCACGCTCTAGCATGCTCTAACACGCTCTAGCACGCTCTAGAACGCTCTAGCACGCTCTAGAACGCTCTAGCACCCTCTAGCACGCTCTAGGACGCTCTGGTCTAGCACGCTCTAGCATGGTCTAGCACGGTCTAGCACGCTCTAGCACGCTCTAGCACAGTCTATCACGCTCTAGCACGGTTTAGCAAGGTCTAGCACACTCTAGCACGGTTTAGCACGGTCTAGCACGCTCTAGCACGCTCTAGCACGCTCTAGCATAGTCTAGCTCGGTCCAGCACGGTCTAGCACGCTCTAGCACGCTGTAGCACACTCTAGCACGCTCTAGCACGGTCTAGCACGGTCTAGCACGCTCTAGCACGGTCTAGCACGGTCTAGCACGGTATAGCACGCTCTAGCACGGTCGAGCACGGTCTAGCATGGTCTAGCACGCTCTAGCACGCTCTAGCACACTTTAGCACGCTCTAGCATGCTCTAACACGCTCTAGCACGCTCTAGAACGCTCTAGAACGCTCTAGCACGCACTAGCACCCTCTAGCACGCTCTACGACGCTCTAGCACGGTCTAGCACGGTCTAGTACGCTCTAGCAAGCTCTAGCACGCTTTAGCACTATTTAGCACGGTCTAGCACGGTCTAGCACGCTCTAGCACGGTCTAGCACGGTCTAGCACGTTCTAGCACGCTCTAGCACGCTTTAGCACGCTTTAGCACGGACTAGCACGGTCTAGCACGCTCTTGCACGGTCTAGCACGGTCTAGCACGGTCTAGCACGCTCTAGCACGCTTTAGCACGCTCTAGCATGCTCTAACACGCTCTAGCACGCTCTAGAACGCTCTAGCACGCTCTAGCACGCTCTAGCACCCTCTAGCACGCTCTAGGACGTGCTGGTCTAGCACGCTCTAGCACGCTTTAGCACGCTCTAGCATGCTCTAACACGCTCTAGAACGCTCTAGCACGCTCTAGAACGCTCTAGCACCCTCTAGCACGCTCTAGGACGCTCTGGTCTAGCACGCTCTAGCATGGTCTAGCACGGTCTAGCACGCTCTAGTACGCTCTAGCACAGTCTATCACGCTCTAGCACGGTTTAGCAAGGTCTAGCACACTCTAGCACGGTTTAGCACGGTCTAGCACGCTCTAGCACGCTCTAGCACGCTCTAGCATAGTCTAGCTCGGTCCAGCACGGTCTAGCACGCTCTAGCACGCTGTAGCACACTCTAGCACGCTCTAGCACGGTCTAGCACGGTCTAGCACGCTCTAGCACGGTCTAGCACGGTCTAGCACGGTATAGCACGCTCTAGCACGGTCGAGCACGGTCTAGCATGGTCTAGCACGCTCTAGCACGCTCTAGCACACTTTAGCACGCTCTAGCATGCTCTAACACGCTCTAGCACGCTCTAGAACGCTCTAGAACGCTCTAGCACGCACTAGCACCCTCTAGCACGCTCTACGACGCTCTAGCACGCTCTAGCATGGCCTAGCACGGTCTAGCACGGTCTAGCACGCTGTAGCACGCTCTAGCACGGTCTAGCACGGTCTAGCACGCTCTAGCACACTCTAGCACGCTCTTGCACGGTCTAGCACGGTCTAGCACGCTCTAGCACGCTCTAGCACGGTCTAGCACACTCTAGAACGGTCTAGCACGGTCTAGCACGGTCTAGCACGCTCTAGCACGGTCTAGCACGGTCTAGCACGGTCCAACACGCTCTAGCACGGTCTAGCACGGTCTAGCACGCTCTAGCACGGTCTAGCACGGTCTAGCACGCTCTAGCACGGTCTAGCAAGGTCTAGCACGGTCTAGCACGCTCTAGCACGGTCTAGCACGGTCTAGCATGGTCTAGCACGATCTAGCACGCTCTAGCACGATCTAGCATGGTCTAACACGCTCTAGCACGCTCTAGCACGCTCTAACACGCTTTAGCACGCTTTAGCACGCTTAGCACGCTCTAGCACGCTCTAGCACGCTCTAGCACGCTCTAGCACACTCTAGCACGCTCTAGCACGCTCTAGCACGCTCTAGCACGCTTTAGCACGCTTTAGCTCGGTCTAGCACGGTCTAGCACGCCTAGCACGGTCTAGCACGGTATAGCACGCTCTAGCACGGTCGAGCACGGGCTAGCATGGTCTAGCACGCTCTAGCACGCTCTAGCACACTTTAGCACGCTCTAGCATGCTCTAACACGCTCTAGCACGCTCTAGAACGCTCTAGAACGCTCTAGCACGCTCTAGCACCCTCTAGCACGCTCTACGACGCTCTAGCACGGTCTAGCACGCTCTAGCACGGTCTAGCACGCTCTAGCACGCTCTAGCACGGTCTTTCACGCTCTAGCACGGTCTAGCACGGTCTAGCACGGTCTAGCACGCTCTAGCACGGTCTAGCACGCCTAGCACGGTCTAGCACGGTCTAGCACGCTCTAGCACGCTCTAGCACGCTTTAGCACGATTTAGCACGGTCTAGCACGGTCTAGCACGCTCTATCACGGTCTAGCACGGTCTAGCACGCTCTAGCACGCTCTAGCACGCTTTAGCACGCTTTAGCACGGTCTAGCACGGTCTAGCACGCTCTAGCACGGTCTAGCACGGTCTAGCACGTTCTAGCACGCTCTAGCACGCTTTAGCACGCTTTAGCACGGACTAGCACGGTCTAGCACGCTCTAGCACGGTCAAGCACGGTCTAGCACGCTCTAGCACGCTTTAGCACGCTTTAGCACGGTCTAGCACGGTCTAGCACGCTCTAGCACGGTCTAGCACGGTCTAGCACGCTATAGCACGCTCTAGCACGCTTTAGCACCCTTTAGCACGGTCTAGCACGGTCTAGCACGCTCTAGCACGGTCAAGCACGGTCTAGCACGCTCTAGCACGCTCTAGCACGCTTTAGCACGCTTTAGCACGGTCTAGCACGGTCTAGCACGCTCTAGCACGCTCTAGCAAGCTTTAGCACGCTTTAGCACGGTCTAGCACGGTCTAGCACGGTCTAGAACGCTCTAGCACGGTTTAGCACGGTCTAGCACGGTCTAGCACGGTCTAGCACGCTCTAGCACGCCCTAGCACGCTCTAGCACGGTCTAGCACGGTCTAGCACGCTCTAGCACGCTCTAGCACGCTCTAGCATGGTCTAGCACGGTCTAGCACGCTGTAGCACGCTCTAGCACGGTCTAGCACGGGCTAGCACGCTCTAGCACGCTCTAGCACGCTCTAGCACGGTCTAGCACGGTCTAGCACGCTTTAGCACGCTTAGCACGCTCTAGCACGCTCTAGCACGCTCTAGCACGCTCTAGCACATTCTAGCACGCTCTAGCACGCTCTAGCACGCTCTAGCACGCTTTAGCACGCTTTAGCTCGGTCTAGCACGGTCTAGCACGCCTAGCACGGTCTAGCACGGTATAGCACGCTCTAGCACGGTAGAGCACGGTCTAGCATGGTCTAGCACGCTCTAGCACACTTTAGCACGCTCTAGCATGCTCTAACACGCTCTAGCACGCTCTAGAACGCTCTAGCACGCTCTAGCACCCTCTAGCACGCTCTACGACGCTTTAGCACGGTCTAGCACGCTCTAGCACGGTCTAGCACGGTCTAGCACGCTCTAACACGCTCTAGCACGGTCTATCACGCTCTAGCACGGTCTAGCACGGTCTAGCACGGTCTAGCACGCTCTAGCACGGTTTAGCACGGTCTAGCACGGTCTAGCACGGTCTAGCACGCTCTAGCACGCTCTAGCACGCCCTAGCACGCTCTAGCACGGTCTAGCACGGTCTAGCACGCTCTAGCACGCTCTAGCACGGTCTAGCACGGTCTAGCACGGTCTAGCACGCTGTAGCACGCTCTAGCACGGTCTAGCACGGTCTAGCACGCTCTAGCACGCTCTAGCACGCTTTAGCACGCTTTAGCACGGTCTAGCAAGGTCTAGCTCGCTCTATCACGGTCTAGCACGGTCTAGCACGTTCTAGCACGCTCTAGCACGCTTTAGCACGCTTTAGCACGGACTAGCACGGTCTAGCACGCTCTAGCACGGTCAAGCACGGTCTAGCACGCTCTAGCACGCTCTAGCACGCTTTAGCACGCTTTAGCACGCTTAGCACGCTCTAGCACGCTCTAGCACGCTCTAGCACGCTCTAGCACACTCTAGCACGCTCTAGCACGCTCTAGCACGCTCTAGCACGCTTTAGCACGCTTTAGCTCGGTCTAGCACGGTCTAGCACGCCTAGCACGGTCTAGCACGGTCTAGCACGCTCTAGCACGCTTTAGCACGATTTAGCACGGTCTAGCACGGTCTAGCACGCTCTAGCACGGTCTAGCACGGTCTAGCACGCTCTAGCACGCTCTAGCACGCTTTAGCACGCTTTAGCACGCTTTAGCACGGTCTAGCACGGTCTAGCACGCTCTAGCACGGTCTAGCACGGTCTAGCACGTTCTAGCACGCTCTAGCACGCTTTAGCACGCTTTAGCACGGACTAGCACGGTCTAGCACGCTCTAGCACGGTCAAGCACGGTCTAGCACGCTCTAGCACGCTCTAGCACGCTTTAGCACGCTTTAGCACGGTCTAGCACGGTCTAGCACGCTCTAGCACGGTCTAGCACGGTCTAGCACGCTGTGGCACGCTCTAGCACGGTCTAGCACGGTCTAGCACGCTCTAGCACGCTCTAGCACGCTCTTGCACGGTCTAGCACGGTCTAGCACGCTCTAGCACGCTCTAGCACGGTCTAGCACACTCTAGAACGGTCTAGCACGGTCTAGCACGGTCTAGCACGCTCTAGCACGGTCTAGCACAGTCTAGCACGGTCTAGCACGCTCTAGCACGCTCTAGCACGGTCTAGCACGCTCTAGCACGCTCTAGCACGCTCTAGCACGGTATAGCACGCTCTAGCACGGTCTAGCACGGTCTAGCACGATCTAGCACGGTCTAGCACAGTCTAGCACGGTCTAGCACGCTCTAGCACGCTCTAGCACGCTCTAGCACGCTCTAGCACACTCTAGCACGCTCTAGCACGCTCTAGCACGGTCTAGCACGCTCCAGCACGCTCTAGCACGCTTTAGCACGGTCTAGCACGGTCTAGCACGCTCTAGCACGGTCTATCACGCTCTAGCACGCTCTAGCACGCTTTAGCACGGTCTAGCACGGTCTAGCACGCTCTAGCACGGTCTAGCACGGTCTAGCACGCTTTAGCACGCTTTAGCACGGTCTAGCACGGTCTAGCAAGCTCTAGCACGGTCTAGCACGCTCTAGCACGCTCTAGCACGGTCTAGCACGGTCTAGCACGCTTTAGCACGATTTAGCACGGTCTAGCACGGTCTAGCACGCTCTAGCACGGTCTAGCACGGTCTAGTACGCTCTAGCACGCTCTAGCACGCTTTAGCACGCTTTAGCACGGTCTAGCACGGTCTAGCACGCTCTAGCACGGACTAGCATGGTCTAGCACGTTCTAGCACGCTCTAGCACGCTTTAGCACGCTTTAGCACGGACTAGCACGGTCTAGCACGCTCTTGCACGGTCTAGCACGGTCTAGCACGCTCTAGCACGCTCTAGCACGCTCTAGCACGCTCTAGCACGCTTTAGCACGCTCTAGCATGCTCTAACACGCTCTAGCACGCTCTAGAACGCTCTAGCACGCTCTAGCACGCTCTAGCACCCTCTAGCACGCTCTAGGACGTGCTGGTCTAGCACGCTCTAGCACGCTTTAGCACGCTCTAGCATGCTCTAACACGCTCTAGCACGCTCTAGAACGCTCTAGCACGCTCTAGAACGCTCTAGCACCCTCTAGCACGCTCTAGGACGCTCTGGTCTAGCACGCTCTAGCATGGTCTAGCACGGTCTAGCACGCTCTAGCACGCTCTAGCACAGTCTATCACGCTCTAGCACGGTTTAGCAAGGTCTATCACACTCTAGCACGGTTTAGCACGGTCTAGCACGCTCTAGCACGCTCTAGCACGCTCTAGCATAGTCTAGCTCGGTCCAGCACGGTCTAGCACGCTCTAGCACGCTGTAGCACACTCTAGCACGCTCTAGCACGGTCTAGCACGGTCTAGCACGCTCTAGCACGGTCTAGCACGGTCTAGCACGGTATAGCACGCTCTAGCACGGTCGAGCACGGTCTAGCATGGTCTAGCACGCTCTAGCACGCTCTAGCACACTTTAGCACGCTCTAGCATGCTCTAACACGCTCTAGCACGCTCTAGAACGCTCTAGAACGCTCTAGCACGCACTAGCACCCTCTAGCACGCTCTACGACGCTCTAGCACGGTCTAGCACGGTCTAGTACGCTCTAGCACGCTCTAGCACGCTTTAGCACGCTTTAGCACGGTCTAGCACGGTCTAGCACGCTCTAGCACGGTCTAGCACGGTCTAGCACGTTCTAGCACGCTCTAGCACGCTTTAGCACGCTTTAGCACGGACTAGCACGGTCTAGCACGCTCTTGCACGGTCTAGCACGGTCTAGCACGGTCTAGCACGCTCTAGCACGCTTTAGCACGCTCTAGCATGCTCTAACACGCTCTAGCACGCTCTAGAACGCTCTAGCACGCTCTAGCACGCTCTAGCACCCTCTAGCACGCTCTAGGACGTGCTGGTCTAGCACGCTCTAGCACGCTTTAGCACGCTCTAGCATGCTCTAACACGCTCTAGAACGCTCTAGCACGCTCTAGAACGCTCTAGCACCCTCTAGCACGCTCTAGGACGCTCTGGTCTAGCACGCTCTAGCATGGTCTAGCACGGTCTAGCACGCTCTAGTACGCTCTAGCACAGTCTATCACGCTCTAGCACGGTTTAGCAAGGTCTAGCACACTCTAGCACGGTTTAGCACGGTCTAGCACGCTCTAGCACGCTCTAGCACGCTCTAGCATAGTCTAGCTCGGTCCAGCACGGTCTAGCACGCTCTAGCACGCTGTAGCACACTCTAGCACGCTCTAGCACGGTCTAGCACGGTCTAGCACGCTCTAGCACGGTCTAGCACGGTCTAGCACGGTATAGCACGCTCTAGCACGGTCGAGCACGGTCTAGCATGGTCTAGCACGCTCTAGCACGCTCTAGCACACTTTAGCACGCTCTAGCATGCTCTAACACGCTCTAGCACGCTCTAGAACGCTCTAGAACGCTCTAGCACGCACTAGCACCCTCTAGCACGCTCTACGACGCTCTAGCACGCTCTAGCATGGCCTAGCACGGTCTAGCACGGTCTAGCACGCTGTAGCACGCTCTAGCACGGTCTAGCACGGTCTAGCACGCTCTAGCACACTCTAGCACGCTCTTGCACGGTCTAGCACGGTCTAGCACGCTCTAGCACGCTCTAGCACGGTCTAGCACACTCTAGAACGGTCTAGCACGGTCTAGCACGGTCTAGCACGCTCTAGCACGGTCTAGCACGGTCTAGCACGGTCCAACACGCTCTAGCACGGTCTAGCACGGTCTAGCACGCTCTAGCACGGTCTAGCACGGTCTAGCACGCTCTAGCACGGTCTAGCAAGGTCTAGCACGGTCTAGCACGCTCTAGCACGGTCTAGCACGGTCTAGCATGGTCTAGCACGATCTAGCACGCTCTAGCACGATCTAGCATGGTCTAACACGCTCTAGCACGCTCTAGCACGCTCTAGCACGCTTTAGCACGCTTTAGCACGCTTAGCACGCTCTAGCACGCTCTAGCACGCTCTAGCACGCTCTAGCACACTCTAGCACGCTCTAGCACGCTCTAGCACGCTCTAGCACGCTTTAGCACGCTTTAGCTCGGTCTAGCACGGTCTAGCACGCCTAGCACGGTCTAGCACGGTATAGCACGCTCTAGCACGGTCGAGCACGGGCTAGCATGGTCTAGCACGCTCTAGCACGCTCTAGCACACTTTAGCACGCTCTAGCATGCTCTAACACGCTCTAGCACGCTCTAGAACGCTCTAGAACGCTCTAGCACGCTCTAGCACCCTCTAGCACGCTCTACGACGCTCTAGCACGGTCTAGCACGCTCTAGCACGGTCTAGCACGCTCTAGCACGCTCTAGCACGGTCTTTCACGTTCTAGCACGGTCTAGCACGGTCTAGCACGGTCTAGCACGCTCTAGCACGGTCTAGCACGCCTAGCACGGTCTAGCACGGTCTAGCACGCTCTAGCACGCTCTAGCACGCTTTAGCACGATTTAGCACGGTCTAGCACGGTCTAGCACGCTCTATCACGGTCTAGCACGGTCTAGCACGGTCTAGCACGCTCTAGCACGCTCTAGCACGCTTTAGCACGCTTTAGCACGGTCTAGCACGGTCTAGCACGCTCTAGCACGGTCTAGCACGGTCTAGCACGTTCTAGCACGCTCTAGCACGCTTTAGCACGCTTTAGCACGGACTAGCACGGTCTAGCACGCTCTAGCACGGTCAAGCACGGTCTAGCACGCTCTAGCACGCTTTAGCACGCTTTAGCACGGTCTAGCACGGTCTAGCACGCTCTAGCACGGTCTAGCACGGTCTAGCACGCTATAGCACGCTCTAGCACGCTTTAGCACCCTTTAGCACGGTCTAGCACGGTCTAGCACGCTCTAGCACGGTCAAGCACGGTCTAGCACGCTCTAGCACGCTCTAGCACGCTTTAGCACGCTTTAGCACGGTCTAGCACGGTCTAGCACGCTCTAGCAAGCTTTAGCACGCTTTAGCACGGTCTAGCACGGTCTAGCACGGTCTAGCACGCTCTAGCACGGTTTAGCACGGTCTAGCACGGTCTAGCACGGTCTAGCACGCTCTAGCACGCCCTAGCACGCTCTAGCACGGTCTAGCACGGTCTAGCACGCTCTAGCACGCTCTAGCACGCTCTAGCATGGTCTAGCACGGTCTAGCACGCTGTAGCACGCTCTAGCACGGTCTAGCACGGTCTAGCACGCTCTAGCACGCTCTAGCACGCTCTAGCACGGTCTAGCACGGTCTAGCACGCTTTAGCACGCTTAGCACGCTCTAGCACGCTCTAGCACAATCTAGCACGCTCTAGCACATTCTAGCACGCTCTAGCACGCTCTAGCACGCTCTAGCACGCTTTAGCACGCTTTAGCTCGGTCTAGCACGGTCTAGCACGCCTAGCACGGTCTAGCACGGTATAGCACGCTCTAGCACGGTCGAGCACGGTCTAGCATGGTCTAGCACGCTCTAGCACACTTTAGCACGCTCTAGCATGCTCTAACACGCTCTAGCACGCTCTAGAACGCTCTAGAACGCTCTAGCACGCTCTAGCACCCTCTAGCACGCTCTACGACGCTTTAGCACGGTCTAGCACGCTCTAGCACGGTCTAGCACGGTCTAGCACGCTCTAACACGCTCTAGCACGGTCTATCACGCTCTAGCACGGTCTAGCACGGTCTAGCACGGTCTAGCACGCTCTAGCACGGTTTAGCACGGTCTAGCACGGTCTAGCACGGTCTAGCACGCTCTAGCACGCTCTAGCACGCCCTAGCACGCTCTAGCACGGTCTAGCACGGTCTAGCACGCTCTAGCACGCTCTAGCACGGTCTAGCACGGTCTAGCACGGTCTAGCACGCTGTAGCACGCTCTAGCACGGTCTAGCACGGTCTAGCACGCTCTAGCACGCTCTAGCACGCTTTAGCACGCTTTAGCACGGTCTAGCACGGTCAAGCTCGCTCTATCACGGTCTAGCACGGTCTAGCACGTTCTAGCACGCTCTAGCACGCTTTAGCACGCTTTAGCACGGACTAGCACGGTCTAGCACGCTCTAGCACGGTCAAGCACGGTCTAGCACGCTCTAGCACGCTCTAGCACGCTTTAGCACGCTTTAGCACGCTTAGCACGCTCTAGCACGCTCTAGCACGCTCTAGCACGCTCTAGCACACTCTAGCACGCTCTAGCACGCTCTAGCACGCTCTAGCACGCTTTAGCACGCTTTAGCTCGGTCTAGCACGGTCTAGCACGCCTAGCACGGTCTAGCACGGTCTAGCACGCTCTAGCACGCTTTAGCACGATTTAGCACGGTCTAGCACGGTCTAGCACGCTCTAGCACGGTCTAGCACGGTCTAGCACGCTCTAGCACGCTCTAGCACGCTTTAGCACGCTTTAGCACGCTTTAGCACGGTCTAGCACGGTCTAGCACGCTCTAGCACGGTCTAGCACGGTCTAGCACGTTCTAGCACGCTCTAGCACGCTTTAGCACGCTTTAGCACGGACTAGCACGGTCTAGCACGCTCTAGCACGGTCAAGCACGGTCTAGCACGCTCTAGCACGCTCTAGCACGCTTTAGCACGCTTTAGCACGGTCTAGCACGGTCTAGCACGCTCTAGCACGGTCTAGCACGGTCTAGCACGCTGTGGCACGCTCTAGCACGGTCTAGCACGGTCTAGCACGCTCTAGCACGCTCTAGCACGCTCTTGCACGGTCTAGCACGGTCTAGCACGCTCTAGCACGCTTTAGCACGCTTTAGCACGCTTTAGCACGATTTAGCACGGTCTAGCACGGTCTAGCACGCTCTAGCACGGTCTAGCACGGTCTAGCACGCTCTAGCACGCTCTAGCACGCTTTAGCACGCTTTAGCACGCTTTAGCACGGTCTAGCACGGTCTAGCACGCTCTAGCACGGTCTAGCACGGTCTAGCACGTTCTAGCACGCTCTAGCACGCTTTAGCACGCTTTAGCACGGACTAGCACGGTCTAGCACGCTCTAGCACGGTCAAGCACGGTCTAGCACGCTCTAGCACGCTCTAGCACGCTTTAGCACGCTTTAGCACGGTCTAGCACGGTCTAGCACGCTCTAGCACGGTCTAGCACGGTCTAGCACGCTGTGGCACGCTCTAGCACGGTCTAGCACGGTCTAGCACGCTCTAGCACGCTCTAGCACGCTCTTGCACGGTCTAGCACGGTCTAGCACGCTCTAGCACGCTCTAGCACGGTCTAGCACACTCTAGAACGGTCTAGCACGGTCTAGCACGGTCTAGCACGCTCTAGCACGGTCTAGCACGGTCTAGCACGGTCCAACACGCTCTAGCACGCTCTAGCACGGTCTATCACGCTCTAGCACGGTCTAGCACGGTCTAGCAAGGTCTAGCACGCTCTAGCACGGTCTAGCACGGTCTAGCACGCTCTAGCACGCTTTAGCACGCTTTAGCACGGTCTAGCACGGTCTAGCACGCTCTAGCACGGTCTAGCACGGTCTAGCACGGTCTAGCACGCTCTAGCACGGTCTAGAACGGTCTAGCATGGTCTAGCACGGTCTAGCAAGCTCTAGCACGCTCTAGCACAGTCTAGCACGCTCTAGCACGGTCTAGCACGGTCTAGCACGCTCTAGCACGCTCTAGCACGCTTTAGCACGATTTAGCACGGTCTAGCATGGTCTAGCACTTTCTAGCACGGTCTAGCACGGTCTAGCACGGTCTAGCACGGTCTAGCACGCTCTAGCACGGTCTAGAACGGTCTAGCATGGTCTAGCACGGTCTAGCAAGCTCTAGCACGCTCTAGCACAGTCTAGCACGGTCTAGCACGCTCTAGCACGCTTTAGCACGCTTTAGCTCGGTCTAGCACGGTCTAGCACGCTCTAGCACGGTCTAGCACGCTCTAGCACGGTCTAGCACGGTCTAGCACGCTCTAGCACGCTTTAGCACGATTTAGCACGGTCTAGCACGGTCTAGCACGCTCTAGCACGGTCTAGCACGGTCTAGTACGCTCTAGCACGCTCTAGCACGCTTTAGCACGCTTTAGCACGGTCTAGCACGGTCTAGCACGCTCTAGCACGGTCTAGCACGGTCTAGCACGGTCTAGCACGCTCTAGCACGGTCTAGAACGGTCTAGCATGGTCTAGCACGGTCTAGCAAGCTCTAGCACGCTCTAGCACAGTCTAGCACGGTCTAGCACGCTCTAGCACGCTCTAGCACGGTCTAGCACGCTCTAGCACGCTCTAGCACGCTCTAGCACGGTATAGCACGCTCTAGCACGGTCTAGCACGGTCTAGCACGATCTAGCACGGTCTAGCACAGTCTAGCACGGTCTAGCACGCTCTAGCACGCTTTAGCACGCTCTAGCACGCTCTAGCACACTCTAGCACGCTCTAGCACGCTCTAGCACGGTCTAGCACGCTCTAGCACGCTCTAGCACGCTTTAGCACGGTCTAGCACGGTCTAGCACGCTCTAGCACGGTCTATCACGCTCTAGCACGCTCTAGCACGCTTTAGCACGGTCTAGCACGGTCTAGCACGCTCTAGCACGGTCTAGCACGGTCTAGCACGCTTTAGCACGCTTTAGCACGGTCTAGCACGGTCTAGCAAGCTCTAGCACGGTCTAGCACGCTCTAGCACGCTCTAGCACGCTCTAGCACGGTCTAGCACGGTCTAGCACGCTTTAGCACGATTTAGCACGGTCTAGCACGGTCTAGCACGCTCTAGCACGGTCTAGCACGGTCTAGTACGCTCTAGCACGCTCTAGCACGCTTTAGCACGCTTTAGCACGCTTTAGCACGGTCTAGCACGGTCTAGCACGCTCTAGCACGGACTAGCACGGTCTAGCACGTTCTAGCACGCTCTAGCACGCTTTAGCACGCTTTAGCACGGACTAGCACGGTCTAGCACGCTCTTGCACGGTCTAGCACGGTCTAGCACGCTCTAGCACGCTCTAGCACGCTCTAGCACGGTCTAGCACGGTCTAGCACGCTCTAGCACGCTTTAGCACGATTTAGCACGGTCTAGCACGGTCTAGCACGCTCTAGCACGGTCTAGCACGGTCTAGTACGCTCTAGCACGCTCTAGCACGCTTTAGCACGCTTTAGCACGGTCTAGCACGGTCTAGCACGCTCTAGCACGGTCTAGCACGGTCTAGCACGGTCTAGCACGCTCTAGCACGGTCTAGAACGGTCTAGCATGGTCTAGCACGGTCTAGCAAGCTCTAGCACGCTCTAGCACAGTCTAGCACGGTCTAGCACGCTCTAGCACGCTCTAGCACGGTCTAGCACGCTCTAGCACGCTCTAGCACGCTCTAGCACGGTATAGCACGCTCTAGCACGGTCTAGCACGGTCTAGCACGATCTAGCACGGTCTAGCACAGTCTAGCACGGTCTAGCACGCTCTAGCACGCTCTAGCACGCTCTAGCACGCTCTAGCACACTCTAGCACGCTCTAGCACGCTCTAGCACGGTCTAGCACGCTCTAGCACGCTCTAGCACGCTTTAGCACGGTCTAGCACGGTCTAGCACGCTCTAGCACGGTCTATCACGCTCTAGCACGCTCTAGCACGCTTTAGCACGGTCTAGCACGGTCTAGCACGCTCTAGCACGGTCTAGCACGGTCTAGCACGCTTTAGCACGCTTTAGCACGGTCTAGCACGGTCTAGCAAGCTCTAGCACGGTCTAGCACGCTCTAGCACGCTCTAGCACGCTCTAGCACGGTCTAGCACGGTCTAGCACGCTTTAGCACGATTTAGCACGGTCTAGCACGGTCTAGCACGCTCTAGCACGGTCTAGCACGGTCTAGTACGCTCTAGCACGCTCTAGCACGCTTTAGCACGCTTTAGCACGGTCTAGCACGGTCTAGCACGCTCTAGCACGGACTAGCACGGTCTAGCACGTTCTAGCACGCTCTAGCACGCTTTAGCACGCTTTAGCACGGACTAGCACGGTCTAGCACGCTCTTGCACGGTCTAGCACGGTCTAGCACGCTCTAGCACGCTCTAGCACGCTCTAGCACGCTCTAGCACGCTTTAGCACGCTCTAGCATGCTCTAACACGCTCTAGCACGCTCTAGAACGCTCTAGCACGCTCTAGCACGCTCTAGCACCCTCTAGCACGCTCTAGGACGTGCTGGTCTAGCACGCTCTAGCACCTTTAGCACGCTCTAGCATGCTCTAACACGCTCTAGCACGCTCTAGAACGCTCTAGCACGCTCTAGAACGCTCTAGCACCCTCTAGCACGCTCTAGGACGCTCTGGTCTAGCACGCTCTAGCATGGTCTAGCACGGTCTAGCACGGTCTAGCACGCTTTAGCACGCTTAGCACGCTCTAGCACGCTCTAGCACAATCTAGCACGCTCTAGCACATTCTAGCACGCTCTAGCACGCTCTAGCACGCTCTAGCACGCTTTAGCACGCTTTAGCTCGGTCTAGCACGGTCTAGCACGCCTAGCACGGTCTAGCACGGTATAGCACGCTCTAGCACGGTCGAGCACGGTCTAGCATGGTCTAGCACGCTCTAGCACACTTTAGCACGCTCTAGCATGCTCTAACACGCTCTAGCACGCTCTAGAACGCTCTAGAACGCTCTAGCACGCTCTAGCACCCTCTAGCACGCTCTACGACGCTTTAGCACGGTCTAGCACGCTCTAGCACGGTCTAGCACGGTCTAGCACGCTCTAACACGCTCTAGCACGGTCTATCACGCTCTAGCACGGTCTAGCACGGTCTAGCACGGTCTAGCACGCTCTAGCACGGTTTAGCACGGTCTAGCACGGTCTAGCACGGTCTAGCACGCTCTAGCACGCTCTAGCACGCCCTAGCACGCTCTAGCACGGTCTAGCACGGTCTAGCACGCTCTAGCACGCTCTAGCACGGTCTAGCACGGTCTAGCACGGTCTAGCACGCTGTAGCACGCTCTAGCACGGTCTAGCACGGTCTAGCACGCTCTAGCACGCTCTAGCACGCTTTAGCACGCTTTAGCACGGTCTAGCACGGTCAAGCTCGCTCTATCACGGTCTAGCACGGTCTAGCACGTTCTAGCACGCTCTAGCACGCTTTAGCACGCTTTAGCACGGACTAGCACGGTCTAGCACGCTCTAGCACGGTCAAGCACGGTCTAGCACGCTCTAGCACGCTCTAGCACGCTTTAGCACGCTTTAGCACGCTTAGCACGCTCTAGCACGCTCTAGCACGCTCTAGCACGCTCTAGCACACTCTAGCACGCTCTAGCACGCTCTAGCACGCTCTAGCACGCTTTAGCACGCTTTAGCTCGGTCTAGCACGGTCTAGCACGCCTAGCACGGTCTAGCACGGTCTAGCACGCTCTAGCACGCTTTAGCACGATTTAGCACGGTCTAGCACGGTCTAGCACGCTCTAGCACGGTCTAGCACGGTCTAGCACGCTCTAGCACGCTCTAGCACGCTTTAGCACGCTTTAGCACGCTTTAGCACGGTCTAGCACGGTCTAGCACGCTCTAGCACGGTCTAGCACGGTCTAGCACGTTCTAGCACGCTCTAGCACGCTTTAGCACGCTTTAGCACGGACTAGCACGGTCTAGCACGCTCTAGCACGGTCAAGCACGGTCTAGCACGCTCTAGCACGCTCTAGCACGCTTTAGCACGCTTTAGCACGGTCTAGCACGGTCTAGCACGCTCTAGCACGGTCTAGCACGGTCTAGCACGCTGTGGCACGCTCTAGCACGGTCTAGCACGGTCTAGCACGCTCTAGCACGCTCTAGCACGCTCTTGCACGGTCTAGCACGGTCTAGCACGCTCTAGCACGCTTTAGCACGCTTTAGCACGCTTTAGCACGATTTAGCACGGTCTAGCACGGTCTAGCACGCTCTAGCACGGTCTAGCACGGTCTAGCACGCTCTAGCACGCTCTAGCACGCTTTAGCACGCTTTAGCACGCTTTAGCACGGTCTAGCACGGTCTAGCACGCTCTAGCACGGTCTAGCACGGTCTAGCACGTTCTAGCACGCTCTAGCACGCTTTAGCACGCTTTAGCACGGACTAGCACGGTCTAGCACGCTCTAGCACGGTCAAGCACGGTCTAGCACGCTCTAGCACGCTCTAGCACGCTTTAGCACGCTTTAGCACGGTCTAGCACGGTCTAGCACGCTCTAGCACGGTCTAGCACGGTCTAGCACGCTGTGGCACGCTCTAGCACGGTCTAGCACGGTCTAGCACGCTCTAGCACGCTCTAGCACGCTCTTGCACGGTCTAGCACGGTCTAGCACGCTCTAGCACGCTCTAGCACGGTCTAGCACACTCTAGAACGGTCTAGCACGGTCTAGCACGGTCTAGCACGCTCTAGCACGGTCTAGCACGGTCTAGCACGGTCCAACACGCTCTAGCACGCTCTAGCACGGTCTATCACGCTCTAGCACGGTCTAGCACGGTCTAGCAAGGTCTAGCACGCTCTAGCACGGTCTAGCACGGTCTAGCACGCTCTAGCACGCTTTAGCACGCTTTAGCACGGTCTAGCACGGTCTAGCACGCTCTAGCACGGTCTAGCACGGTCTAGCACGGTCTAGCACGCTCTAGCACGGTCTAGAACGGTCTAGCATGGTCTAGCACGGTCTAGCAAGCTCTAGCACGCTCTAGCACAGTCTAGCACGCTCTAGCACGGTCTAGCACGGTCTAGCACGCTCTAGCACGCTCTAGCACGCTTTAGCACGATTTAGCACGGTCTAGCATGGTCTAGCACTTTCTAGCACGGTCTAGCACGGTCTAGCACGGTCTAGCACGGTCTAGCACGCTCTAGCACGGTCTAGAACGGTCTAGCATGGTCTAGCACGGTCTAGCAAGCTCTAGCACGCTCTAGCACAGTCTAGCACGGTCTAGCACGCTCTAGCACGCTTTAGCACGCTTTAGCTCGGTCTAGCACGGTCTAGCACGCTCTAGCACGGTCTAGCACGCTCTAGCACGGTCTAGCACGGTCTAGCACGCTCTAGCACGCTTTAGCACGATTTAGCACGGTCTAGCACGGTCTAGCACGCTCTAGCACGGTCTAGCACGGTCTAGTACGCTCTAGCACGCTCTAGCACGCTTTAGCACGCTTTAGCACGGTCTAGCACGGTCTAGCACGCTCTAGCACGGTCTAGCACGGTCTAGCACGGTCTAGCACGCTCTAGCACGGTCTAGAACGGTCTAGCATGGTCTAGCACGGTCTAGCAAGCTCTAGCACGCTCTAGCACAGTCTAGCACGGTCTAGCACGCTCTAGCACGCTCTAGCACGGTCTAGCACGCTCTAGCACGCTCTAGCACGCTCTAGCACGGTATAGCACGCTCTAGCACGGTCTAGCACGGTCTAGCACGATCTAGCACGGTCTAGCACAGTCTAGCACGGTCTAGCACGCTCTAGCACGCTTTAGCACGCTCTAGCACGCTCTAGCACACTCTAGCACGCTCTAGCACGCTCTAGCACGGTCTAGCACGCTCTAGCACGCTCTAGCACGCTTTAGCACGGTCTAGCACGGTCTAGCACGCTCTAGCACGGTCTATCACGCTCTAGCACGCTCTAGCACGCTTTAGCACGGTCTAGCACGGTCTAGCACGCTCTAGCACGGTCTAGCACGGTCTAGCACGCTTTAGCACGCTTTAGCACGGTCTAGCACGGTCTAGCAAGCTCTAGCACGGTCTAGCACGCTCTAGCACGCTCTAGCACGCTCTAGCACGGTCTAGCACGGTCTAGCACGCTTTAGCACGATTTAGCACGGTCTAGCACGGTCTAGCACGCTCTAGCACGGTCTAGCACGGTCTAGTACGCTCTAGCACGCTCTAGCACGCTTTAGCACGCTTTAGCACGCTTTAGCACGGTCTAGCACGGTCTAGCACGCTCTAGCACGGACTAGCACGGTCTAGCACGTTCTAGCACGCTCTAGCACGCTTTAGCACGCTTTAGCACGGACTAGCACGGTCTAGCACGCTCTTGCACGGTCTAGCACGGTCTAGCACGCTCTAGCACGCTCTAGCACGCTCTAGCACGGTCTAGCACGGTCTAGCACGCTCTAGCACGCTTTAGCACGATTTAGCACGGTCTAGCACGGTCTAGCACGCTCTAGCACGGTCTAGCACGGTCTAGTACGCTCTAGCACGCTCTAGCACGCTTTAGCACGCTTTAGCACGGTCTAGCACGGTCTAGCACGCTCTAGCACGGTCTAGCACGGTCTAGCACGGTCTAGCACGCTCTAGCACGGTCTAGAACGGTCTAGCATGGTCTAGCACGGTCTAGCAAGCTCTAGCACGCTCTAGCACAGTCTAGCACGGTCTAGCACGCTCTAGCACGCTCTAGCACGGTCTAGCACGCTCTAGCACGCTCTAGCACGCTCTAGCACGGTATAGCACGCTCTAGCACGGTCTAGCACGGTCTAGCACGATCTAGCACGGTCTAGCACAGTCTAGCACGGTCTAGCACGCTCTAGCACGCTCTAGCACGCTCTAGCACGCTCTAGCACACTCTAGCACGCTCTAGCACGCTCTAGCACGGTCTAGCACGCTCTAGCACGCTCTAGCACGCTTTAGCACGGTCTAGCACGGTCTAGCACGCTCTAGCACGGTCTATCACGCTCTAGCACGCTCTAGCACGCTTTAGCACGGTCTAGCACGGTCTAGCACGCTCTAGCACGGTCTAGCACGGTCTAGCACGCTTTAGCACGCTTTAGCACGGTCTAGCACGGTCTAGCAAGCTCTAGCACGGTCTAGCACGCTCTAGCACGCTCTAGCACGCTCTAGCACGGTCTAGCACGGTCTAGCACGCTTTAGCACGATTTAGCACGGTCTAGCACGGTCTAGCACGCTCTAGCACGGTCTAGCACGGTCTAGTACGCTCTAGCACGCTCTAGCACGCTTTAGCACGCTTTAGCACGGTCTAGCACGGTCTAGCACGCTCTAGCACGGACTAGCACGGTCTAGCACGTTCTAGCACGCTCTAGCACGCTTTAGCACGCTTTAGCACGGACTAGCACGGTCTAGCACGCTCTTGCACGGTCTAGCACGGTCTAGCACGCTCTAGCACGCTCTAGCACGCTCTAGCACGCTCTAGCACGCTTTAGCACGCTCTAGCATGCTCTAACACGCTCTAGCACGCTCTAGAACGCTCTAGCACGCTCTAGCACGCTCTAGCACCCTCTAGCACGCTCTAGGACGTGCTGGTCTAGCACGCTCTAGCACCTTTAGCACGCTCTAGCATGCTCTAACACGCTCTAGCACGCTCTAGAACGCTCTAGCACGCTCTAGAACGCTCTAGCACCCTCTAGCACGCTCTAGGACGCTCTGGTCTAGCACGCTCTAGCATGGTCTAGCACGGTCTAGCACGCTCTAGCACGCTCTAGCACAGTCTATCACGCTCTAGCACGGTTTAGCAAGGTCTAGCACACTCTAGCACGGTTTAGCACGGTCTAGCACGCTCTAGCACGCTCTAGCACGCTCTAGCATAGTCTAGCTCGGTCCAGCACGGTCTAGCACGCTCTAGCACGCTGTAGCACACTCTAGCACGCTCTAGCACGGTCTAGCACGGTCTAGCACGCTCTAGCACGGTCTAGCACGGTCTAGCACGGTATAGCACGCTCTAGCACGGTCGAGCACGGTCTAGCATGGTCTAGCACGCTCTAGCACGCTCTAGCACACTTTAGCACGCTCTAGCATGCTCTAACACGCTCTAGCACGCTCTAGAACGCTCTAGAACGCTCTAGCACGCACTAGCACCCTCTAGCACGCTCTACGACGCTCTAGCACGCTCTAGCATGGCCTAGCACGGTCTAGCACGGTCTAGCACGCTGTAGCACGCTCTAGCACGGTCTAGCACGGTCTAGCACGCTCTAGCACACTCTAGCACGCTCTTGCACGGTCTAGCACGGTCTAGCACGCTCTAGCACGCTCTAGACGGTCTAGCACACTCTAGAACGGTCTAGCACGGTCTAGCACGGTCTAGCACGCTCTAGCACGGTCTAGCACGGTCTAGCACGGTCCAACACGCTCTAGCACGGTCTAGCACGGTCTAGCACGCTCTAGCACGGTCTAGCACGGTCTAGCACGCTCTAGCACGGTCTAGCAAGGTCTAGCACGGTCTAGCACGCTCTAGCACGGTCTAGCACGGTCTAGCACGCTCTAGCACGGTATAGCACGCTCTAGCACGGTCTAGCACGGTCTAGCACGATCTAGCACGGTCTAGCACAGTCTAGCACGGTCTAGCACGCTCTAGCACGCTCTAGCACGCTCTAGCACGCTCTAGCACACTCTAGCACGCTCTAGCACGCTCTAGCACGGTCTAGCACGCTCTAGCACGCTCTAGCACGCTTTAGCACGGTCTAGCACGGTCTAGCACGCTCTAGCACGGTCTATCACGCTCTAGCACGCTCTAGCACGCTTTAGCACGGTCTAGCACGGTCTAGCACGCTCTAGCACGGTCTAGCACGGTCTAGCACGCTTTAGCACGCCTTAGCACGGTCTAGCACGGTCTAGCAAGCTCTAGCACGGTCTAGCACGCTCTAGCACGCTCTAGCACGCTCTAGCACGGTCTAGCACGGTCTAGCACGCTTTAGCACGATTTAGCACGGTCTAGCACGGTCTAGCACGCTCTAGCACGGTCTAGCACGGTCTAGTACGCTCTAGCACGCTCTAGCACGCTTTAGCACGCTTTAGCACGGTCTAGCACGGTCTAGCACGCTCTAGCACGGTCTAGCACGGTCTAGCACGTTCTAGCACGCTCTAGCACGCTTTAGCACGCTTTAGCACGGACTAGCACGGTCTAGCACGCTCTTGCACGGTCTAGCACGGTCTAGCACGCTCTAGCACGCTCTAGCACGCTCTAGCACGCTTTAGCACGCTCTAGCATGCTCTAACACGCTCTAGCACGCTCTAGAACGCTCTAGCACGCTCTAGCACGCTTTAGCACGCTCTAGCATGCTCTAACACGCTCTAGAACGCTCTAGCACGCTCTAGAACGCTCTAGCACCCTCTAGCACGCTCTAGGACGCTCTGGTCTAGCACGCTCTAGCATGGTCTAGCACGGTCTAGCACGCTCTAGCACGCTCTAGCACAGTCTATCACGCTCTAGCACGGTTTATCAAGGTCTAGCACACTCTAGCACGGTTTAGCACGGTCTAGCACGCTCTAGCACGCTCTAGCACGCTCTAGCATAGTCTAGCTCGGTCCAGCACGGTCTAGCACGCTCTAGCACGCTGTAGCACACTCTAGCACGCTCTAGCACGGTCTAGCACGGTCTAGCACGCTCTAGCACGGTCTAGCACGGTCTAGCACGGTATAGCACGCTCTAGCACGGTCGAGCACGGTCTAGCATGGTCTAGCACGCTCTAGCACGCTCTAGCACACTTTAGCACGCTCTAGCATGCTCTAACACGCTCTAGCACGCTCTAGAACGCTCTAGAACGCTCTAGCACGCACTAGCACCCTCTAGCACGCTCTACGACGCTCTAGCACGCTCTAGCATGGCCTAGCACGGTCTAGCACGGTCTAGCACGCTGTAGCACGCTCTAGCACGGTCTAGCACGCTCTAGCACACTCTAGCACGCTCTTGCACGGTCTAGCACGGTCTCGCACGCTCTAGCACGCTCTAGCACGGTCTAGCACACTCTAGAACGGTCTAGCACGGTCTAGCACGGTCTAGCACGCTCTAGCACGGTCTAGCACGGTCTAGCACGGTCCAACACGCTCTAGCACGGTCTAGCACGGTCTAGCACGCTCTAGCACGGTCTAGCACGGTCTAGCACGCTCTAGCACGGTCTAGCAAGGTCTAGCACGGTCTAGCACGCTCTAGCACGGTCTAGCACGGTCTAGCATGGTCTAGCACGATCTAGCACGCTCTAGCACGATCTAGCATGGTCTAACACGCTCTAGCACGCTCTAGCACGCTCTAGCACGCTTTAGCACGCTTTAGCACGCTTAGCACGCTCTAGCACGCTCTAGCACGCTCTAGCACGCTCTAGCACACTCTAGCACGCTCTAGCACGCTCTAGCACGCTCTAGCACGCTTTAGCACGCTTTAGCTCGGTCTAGCACGGTCTAGCACGCCTAGCACGGTCTAGCACGGTATAGCACGCTCTAGCACGGTCGAGCACGGGCTAGCATGGTCTAGCACGCTCTAGCACGCTCTAGCACACTTTAGCACGCTCTAGCATGCTCTAACACGCTCTAGCACGCTCTAGAACGCTCTAGAACGCTCTAGCACGCTCTAGCACCCTCTAGCACGCTTTAGCACGCTTTAGCACGGCCTAGCACGGTCTAGCACGCTCTAGCACGGTCAAGCACAGTCTAGCACGCTCTAGCACGCTCTAGCACGCTTTAGCACGCTTTAGCACGGTCTAGCACGGTCTAGCACGCTCTAGCACGGTCTAGCACGGTCTAGCACGCTATAGCACGCTCTAGCACGCTTTAGCACCCTTTAGCACGGTCTAGCACAGTCTAGCACGCTCTAGCACGGTCTAGCACGGTCTAGCACGCTCTAGCACGCTCTAGCACGCTTTAGCACGCTCTAGCACAATCTAGCACGGTAGCACGCTCTAGCACGGTCTAGCACGGTCTAGCACGCTCTAGCACGCTCTAGCACGGTCTATCAAGCTCTAGCACGGTCTAGCACGGTCTAGCACGGTCTAGCACGCTCTAGCACGCTCTAGCACGCTCTAGCACGCCCTAGCACGCTCTAGCACGGTCTAGCACGGTCTAGCACGCTCTAGCACGCTCTAGCACGCTCTAGCACCGTCTAGCACGGTCTAGCACGGTCTAGCACGCTGTAGCACGCTCTAGCACGGTCTAGCACGCTCTAGCATGCTCTAGCACGGTCTAGCATGGTCTAGCACGCTCTAGCACGCTCTAGCACGGTCTAACACGGTCTAGCACGCTCTAGCACGCTCTAGCACGCTCTAGCACGCTCTAGCACGGTCTAGCACGCTCTAGCACGCTCTAGGACGCTCTAGCACAGTCAAGCACGTTCTAGCACGCTCTAGCACGGTCTAGCACGGTCTAGCACGCTCTAGCACGGTCTAGCACGGTCTAGCACGGTATAGCACGCTCTAGCACGGTCGAGCACGGTCTAGCATGGTCTAGCACGCTCTAGCACGCTCTAGCACACTTTAGCACAATCTAGCATGCTCTAACACGCTCTAGCATGGTCTAGAACGCTCTAGCACGGTCTAGCACGGTCTAGCACGCTCTAGCACGCTCTAGCACGGTCTATCACGCTCTAGCACGGTCTAGCACGGTCTAGCACGGTCTAGCACGGTCTAGCACGCTCTAGCACGCTCTAGCACGCTCTAGCACGGTCTAGCACGCTCTAGCACGCTCTAGCACGCCCTAGCACGCTCTAGCACGGTCTAGCACGGTCTAGCACGCTCTAGCACGCTCTAGCACGCTCTAGCACGGTCTAGCACGGTCTAGCACGGTCTAGCACGCTCTAGCAAGCTCTAGCACGGTCTAGCACGCTCTAGCACGCTCTAGCACGCTCTAGCACGGTCTAGCACGGTCTAGTACGCTCTAGCACGCTCTAGCACGCTTTAGCACGCTTTAGCACGGTCTAGCACGGTCTAGCACAATCTAGCACGGTCTAGCACGGTCTAGCACGTTCTAGCACGCTCTAGCACGCTTTAGCACGCTTTAGCACGGACTAGCACGGTCTAGCACGCTCTTGCACGGTCTAGCACGCTCTAGCACGCTCTAGCACGCTCTAGCACGCTCTAGCACGCTCTAGCACGCTTTAGCACGCTCTAGCATGCTCTAACACGCTCTAGCACGCTCTAGAACGCTCTAGCACGCTCTAGCACGCTTTAGCACGCTCTAGCATGCTCTAACACGCTCTAGAACGCTCTAGCACGCTCTAGAACGCTCTAGCACCCTCTAGCACGCTCTAGGACGCTCTGGTCTAGCACGCTCTAGCATGGTCTAGCACGGTCTAGCACGCTCTAGCACGCTCTAGCACAGTCTATCACGCTCTAGCACGGTTTAGCAAGGTCTAGCACACTCTAGCACGGTTTAGCACGGTCTAGCACGCTCTAGCACGCTCTAGCACGCTCTAGCATAGTCTAGCTCGGTCCAGCACGGTCTAGCACGCTCTAGCACGCTGTAGCACACTCTAGCACGCTCTAGCACGGTCTAGCACGGTCTAGCACGCTCTAGCACGGTCTAGCACGGTCTAGCACGGTATAGCACGCTCTAGCACGGTCGAGCACGGTCTAGCATGGTCTAGCACGCTCTAGCACGCTCTAGCACACTTTAGCACGCTCTAGCATGCTCTAACACGCTCTAGCACGCTCTAGAACGCTCTAGAACGCTCTAGCACGCACTAGCACCCTCTAGCACGCTCTACGACGCTCTAGCACGCTCTAGCATGGCCTAGCACGGTCTAGCACGCTCTAGCACGGTCTAGCACGGTCTAGCACGGTCCAACACGCTCTAGCACGGTCTAGCACGGTCTAGCACGCTGTAGCACGCTCTAGCACGGTCTAGCACGGTCTAGCACGCTCTAGCACACTCTAGCACGCTCTTGCACGGTCTAGCACGGTCTAGCACGCTCTAGCACGCTCTAGACGGTCTAGCACACTCTAGAACGGTCTAGCACGGTCTAGCACGGTCTAGCACGCTCTAGCACGGTCTAGCACGGTCTAGCACGGTCCAACACGCTCTAGCACGGTCTAGCACGGTCTAGCACGCTCTAGCACGGTCTAGCACGGTCTAGCACGCTCTAGCACGGTCTAGCAAGGTCTAGCACGGTCTAGCACGCTCTAGCACGGTCTAGCACGGTCTAGCACGCTCTAGCACGGTATAGCACGCTCTAGCACGGTCTAGCACGGTCTAGCACGATCTAGCACGGTCTAGCACAGTCTAGCACGGTCTAGCACGCTCTAGCACGCTCTAGCACGCTCTAGCACGCTCTAGCACACTCTAGCACGCTCTAGCACGCTCTAGCACGGTCTAGCACGCTCTAGCACGCTCTAGCACGCTTTAGCACGGTCTAGCACGGTCTAGCACGCTCTAGCACGGTCTATCACGCTCTAGCACGCTCTAGCACGCTTTAGCACGGTCTAGCACGGTCTAGCACGCTCTAGCACGGTCTAGCACGGTCTAGCACGCTTTAGCACGCCTTAGCACGGTCTAGCACGGTCTAGCAAGCTCTAGCACGGTCTAGCACGCTCTAGCACGCTCTAGCACGCTCTAGCACGGTCTAGCACGGTCTAGCACGCTTTAGCACGATTTAGCACGGTCTAGCACGGTCTAGCACGCTCTAGCACGGTCTAGCACGGTCTAGTACGCTCTAGCACGCTCTAGCACGCTTTAGCACGCTTTAGCACGGTCTAGCACGGTCTAGCACGCTCTAGCACGGTCTAGCACGGTCTAGCACGTTCTAGCACGCTCTAGCACGCTTTAGCACGCTTTAGCACGGACTAGCACGGTCTAGCACGCTCTTGCACGGTCTAGCACGGTCTAGCACGCTCTAGCACGCTCTAGCACGCTCTAGCACGCTTTAGCACGCTCTAGCATGCTCTAACACGCTCTAGCACGCTCTAGAACGCTCTAGCACGCTCTAGCACGCTTTAGCACGCTCTAGCATGCTCTAACACGCTCTAGAACGCTCTAGCACGCTCTAGAACGCTCTAGCACCCTCTAGCACGCTCTAGGACGCTCTGGTCTAGCACGCTCTAGCATGGTCTAGCACGGTCTAGCACGCTCTAGCACGCTCTAGCACAGTCTATCACGCTCTAGCACGGTTTATCAAGGTCTAGCACACTCTAGCACGGTTTAGCACGGTCTAGCACGCTCTAGCACGCTCTAGCACGCTCTAGCATAGTCTAGCTCGGTCCAGCACGGTCTAGCACGCTCTAGCACGCTGTAGCACACTCTAGCACGCTCTAGCACGGTCTAGCACGGTCTAGCACGCTCTAGCACGGTCTAGCACGGTCTAGCACGGTATAGCACGCTCTAGCACGGTCGAGCACGGTCTAGCATGGTCTAGCACGCTCTAGCACGCTCTAGCACACTTTAGCACGCTCTAGCATGCTCTAACACGCTCTAGCACGCTCTAGAACGCTCTAGAACGCTCTAGCACGCACTAGCACCCTCTAGCACGCTCTACGACGCTCTAGCACGCTCTAGCATGGCCTAGCACGGTCTAGCACGGTCTAGCACGCTGTAGCACGCTCTAGCACGGTCTAGCACGCTCTAGCACACTCTAGCACGCTCTTGCACGGTCTAGCACGGTCTCGCACGCTCTAGCACGCTCTAGCACGGTCTAGCACACTCTAGAACGGTCTAGCACGGTCTAGCACGGTCTAGCACGCTCTAGCACGGTCTAGCACGGTCTAGCACGGTCCAACACGCTCTAGCACGGTCTAGCACGGTCTAGCACGCTCTAGCACGGTCTAGCACGGTCTAGCACGCTCTAGCACGGTCTAGCAAGGTCTAGCACGGTCTAGCACGCTCTAGCACGGTCTAGCACGGTCTAGCATGGTCTAGCACGATCTAGCACGCTCTAGCACGATCTAGCATGGTCTAACACGCTCTAGCACGCTCTAGCACGCTCTAGCACGCTTTAGCACGCTTTAGCACGCTTAGCACGCTCTAGCACGCTCTAGCACGCTCTAGCACGCTCTAGCACACTCTAGCACGCTCTAGCACGCTCTAGCACGCTCTAGCACGCTTTAGCACGCTTTAGCTCGGTCTAGCACGGTCTAGCACGCCTAGCACGGTCTAGCACGGTATAGCACGCTCTAGCACGGTCGAGCACGGGCTAGCATGGTCTAGCACGCTCTAGCACGCTCTAGCACACTTTAGCACGCTCTAGCATGCTCTAACACGCTCTAGCACGCTCTAGAACGCTCTAGAACGCTCTAGCACGCTCTAGCACCCTCTAGCACGCTTTAGCACGCTTTAGCACGGCCTAGCACGGTCTAGCACGCTCTAGCACGGTCAAGCACAGTCTAGCACGCTCTAGCACGCTCTAGCACGCTTTAGCACGCTTTAGCACGGTCTAGCACGGTCTAGCACGCTCTAGCACGGTCTAGCACGGTCTAGCACGCTATAGCACGCTCTAGCACGCTTTAGCACCCTTTAGCACGGTCTAGCACAGTCTAGCACGCTCTAGCACGGTCTAGCACGGTCTAGCACGCTCTAGCACGCTCTAGCACGCTTTAGCACGCTCTAGCACAATCTAGCACGGTAGCACGCTCTAGCACGGTCTAGCACGGTCTAGCACGCTCTAGCACGCTCTAGCACGGTCTATCAAGCTCTAGCACGGTCTAGCACGGTCTAGCACGGTCTAGCACGCTCTAGCACGCTCTAGCACGCTCTAGCACGCCCTAGCACGCTCTAGCACGGTCTAGCACGGTCTAGCACGCTCTAGCACGCTCTAGCACGCTCTAGCACCGTCTAGCACGGTCTAGCACGGTCTAGCACGCTGTAGCACGCTCTAGCACGGTCTAGCACGCTCTAGCATGCTCTAGCACGGTCTAGCATGGTCTAGCACGCTCTAGCACGCTCTAGCACGGTCTAACACGGTCTAGCACGCTCTAGCACGCTCTAGCACGCTCTAGCACGCTCTAGCACGGTCTAGCACGCTCTAGCACGCTCTAGGACGCTCTAGCACAGTCAAGCACGTTCTAGCACGCTCTAGCACGGTCTAGCACGGTCTAGCACGCTCTAGCACGGTCTAGCACGGTCTAGCACGGTATAGCACGCTCTAGCACGGTCGAGCACGGTCTAGCATGGTCTAGCACGCTCTAGCACGCTCTAGCACACTTTAGCACAATCTAGCATGCTCTAACACGCTCTAGCATGGTCTAGAACGCTCTAGCACGGTCTAGCACGGTCTAGCACGCTCTAGCACGCTCTAGCACGGTCTATCACGCTCTAGCACGGTCTAGCACGGTCTAGCACGGTCTAGCACGGTCTAGCACGCTCTAGCACGCTCTAGCACGCTCTAGCACGGTCTAGCACGCTCTAGCACGCTCTAGCACGCCCTAGCACGCTCTAGCACGGTCTAGCACGGTCTAGCACGCTCTAGCACGCTCTAGCACGCTCTAGCACGGTCTAGCACGGTCTAGCACGGTCTAGCACGCTCTAGCAAGCTCTAGCACGGTCTAGCACGCTCTAGCACGCTCTAGCACGCTCTAGCACGGTCTAGCACGGTCTAGTACGCTCTAGCACGCTCTAGCACGCTTTAGCACGCTTTAGCACGGTCTAGCACGGTCTAGCACAATCTAGCACGGTCTAGCACGGTCTAGCACGTTCTAGCACGCTCTAGCACGCTTTAGCACGCTTTAGCACGGACTAGCACGGTCTAGCACGCTCTTGCACGGTCTAGCACGGTCTAGCACGCTCTAGCACGCTCTAGCACGCTCTAGCACGCTCTAGCACGCTTTAGCACGCTCTAGCATGCTCTAACACGCTCTAGCACGCTCTAGAACGCTCTAGCACGCTCTAGCACGCTTTAGCACGCTCTAGCATGCTCTAACACGCTCTAGAACGCTCTAGCACGCTCTAGAACGCTCTAGCACCCTCTAGCACGCTCTAGGACGCTCTGGTCTAGCACGCTCTAGCATGGTCTAGCACGGTCTAGCACGCTCTAGCACGCTCTAGCACAGTCTATCACGCTCTAGCACGGTTTAGCAAGGTCTAGCACACTCTAGCACGGTTTAGCACGGTCTAGCACGCTCTAGCACGCTCTAGCACGCTCTAGCATAGTCTAGCTCGGTCCAGCACGGTCTAGCACGCTCTAGCACGCTGTAGCACACTCTAGCACGCTCTAGCACGGTCTAGCACGGTCTAGCACGCTCTAGCACGGTCTAGCACGGTCTAGCACGGTATAGCACGCTCTAGCACGGTCGAGCACGGTCTAGCATGGTCTAGCACGCTCTAGCACGCTCTAGCACACTTTAGCACGCTCTAGCATGCTCTAACACGCTCTAGCACGCTCTAGAACGCTCTAGAACGCTCTAGCACGCACTAGCACCCTCTAGCACGCTCTACGACGCTCTAGCACGCTCTAGCATGGCCTAGCACGGTCTAGCACGGTCTAGCACGCTGTAGCACGCTCTAGCACGGTCTAGCACGGTCTAGCACGCTCTAGCACACTCTAGCACGCTCTTGCACGGTCTAGCACGGTCTAGCACGCTCTAGCACGCTCTAGCACGGTCTAGCACACTCTAGAACGGTCTAGCACGGTCTAGCACGGTCTAGCACGCTCTAGCACGGTCTAGCACGGTCTAGCACGGTCCAACACGCTCTAGCACGGTCTAGCACGGTCTAGCACGCTCTAGCACGGTCTAGCACGGTCTAGCACGCTCTAGCACGGTCTAGCAAGGTCTAGCACGGTCTAGCACGCTCTAGCACGGTCTAGCACGGTCTAGCATGGTCTAGCACGATCTAGCACGCTCTAGCACGATCTAGCATGGTCTAACACGCTCTAGCACGCTCTAGCACGCTCTAGCACGCTCTAGCACGCTCTAGCACACTCTAGCACGCTCTAGCACGCTCTAGCACGCTCTAGCACGCTTTAGCACGCTTTAGCTCGGTCTAGCACGGTCTAGCACGCCTAGCACGGTCTAGCACGGTATAGCACGCTCTAGCACGGTCGAGCACGGGCTAGCATGGTCTAGCACGCTCTAGCACGCTCTAGCACACTTTAGCACGCTCTAGCATGCTCTAACACGCTCTAGCACGCTCTAGAACGCTCTAGAACGCTCTAGCACGCTCTAGCACCCTCTAGCACGCTCTACGACGCTCTAGCACGGTCTAGCACGCTCTAGCACGGTCTAGCACGCTCTAGCACGCTCTAGCACGGTCTTTCACGCTCTAGCACGGTCTAGCACGGTCTAGCACGGTCTAGCACGCTCTAGCACGGTTGAGCACGGTCTAGCACGGTCTAGCACGGTCTAGCACGCTGTAGCACGCTCTAGCACGGTCTAGCACGGTCTAGCACGCTCTAGCACGCTCTAGCACGCTCTAGCACACTTTAGCACGCTTTAGCACGGTCTAGCACGGTCTAGCACGCTCTAGCACGGTCTAGCACGGTCTAGCACGCTCTAGCACGCTCTAGCACGCTTTAGCACGCTTTAGCACAGTCTAGCACGCTCTAGCACGCTCTAGCACGCTTTAGCACGCTTTAGCACGGTCTAGCACGGTCTAGCACGCTCTAGCACGGTCTAGCACGGTCTAGCACGCTATAGCACGCTCTAGCACGCTTTAGCACCCTTTAGCACGGTCTAGCACAGTCTAGCACGCTCTAGCACGGTCTAGCACGGTCTAGCACGCTCTAGCACGCTCTAGCACGCTTTAGCACGCTCTAGCACGGTCTAGCACGGTAGCACGCTCTAGCACGGTCTAGCACGGTCTAGCACGCTCTAGCACGCTCTAGCACGGTCTATCACGCTCTAGCACGGTCTAGCACGGTCTAGCACGGTCTAGCACGCTCTAGCACGCTCTAGCACGCTCTAGCACGCCCTAGCACGCTCTAGCACGGTCTAGCACGGTCTAGCACGCTCTAGCACGCTCTAGCACCGTCTAGCACGGTCTAG
Source organism: Allygus modestus (assembly GCA_963675035.1). Lineage (NCBI taxonomy): Eukaryota > Metazoa > Arthropoda > Insecta > Hemiptera > Cicadellidae > Allygus > Allygus modestus. The sequence continues at coordinate 480,630,676 of OY776112.1, read as the reverse complement.
CACGGTCTAGCACGCTGTAGCACGCTCTAGCACGGTCTAGCACGCTCTAGCATGCTCTAGCACGGTCTAGCATGGTCTAGCACGCTCTAGCACGCTCTAGCACGGTCTAACACGGTCTAGCACGCTCTAGCACGCTCTAGCACGCTCTAGCACGGTCTAGCACGCTCTAGCACGCTCTAGGACGCTCTAGCACAGTCAAGCACGTTCTAGCACGCTCTAGCACGGTCTAGCACGGTCTAGCACGCTCTAGCACGGTCTAGCACGGTCTAGCACGGTATAGCACGCTCTAGCACGGTCGAGCACGGTCTAGCATGGTCTAGCACGCTCTAGCACGCTCTAGCACACTTTAGCACACTCTAGCATGCTCTAACACGCTCTAGCATGGTCTAGAACGCTCTAGCACGGTCTAGCACGGTCTAGCACGCTCTAGCACGCTCTAGCACGGTCTATCACGCTCTAGCACGGTCTAGCACGGTCTAGCACGGTCTAGCACGCTCTAGCACGGTTTAGCACGGTCTAGCACGGTCTAGCACGGTCTAGCACGCTCTAGCACGCTCTAGCACGCCCTAGCACGCTCTAGCACGGTCTAGCACGGTCTAGCACGCTCTAGCACGCTCTAGCACGCTCTAGCACGGTCTAGCACGGTCTAGCACGGTCTAGCACGCTCTAGCACGCTCGAGCACGGTCTAACACGGTCTAGCACGCTCTAGCACGTTCTAGCACGCTCTAGCACGGTCTAACACGCTCTAGCACGCTCTAGGACGCTCTAGCACGGTCTAGCACGTTCTAGCACGCTCTAGCACGGTCTACAACGGTCTAGCACGGTCTAGCACGCTCTAGCACGCTGTAGCACGCTCTAGCACGGTCTAGCACGGTCTAGCACGCTCTAGCACGGTCTAGCACGGTCTAGCACGCTCTAGCACGCTCTAGCACACTTTAGCACGCTCTAGCATGCTCTAACACGCTCTAGCACGCTCTAGCACGGTCTAACACGGTCTAGCAAGCTCTAGCACGGTCTAGCACGGTCTAGCACGCTTTAGCACGGTCTAGCACGGTCTAGCACGGTCTAGCAAGCTCTAGCACGCTCTAGCACAGTCTATCACGGTCTAGCACGCTCTAGCACGCTCTAGCACGTTCTAGCACGGTCTAGCACGCTCTAGCACGGTCTAGCACGGTCTAGCATGGTCTAGCACGCTCTAGCACGCTCTAGCACACTTGAGCACACTCTAGCATGCTCTAACACGCTCTAGCATGGTCTCGAACGCTCTAGCACGGTCTAGCACGGTCTAGCACGCTCTAGCACGCTCTAGCACGGTCTATCACGCTCTAGCACGGTCTAGCACGGTCTAGCACGGTCTAGCACGCTCTAGCACGGTTTAGCACGGTCTAGCACGGTCTAGCACGGTCTAGCACGCTCTAGCACGCTCTAGCACGCCCTAGCACGCTCTAGCACGGTCTAGCACGGTCTAGCACGCTCTAGCACGCTCTAGCACGCTCTAGCACGGTCTAGCACGGTCTAGCACGGTCTAGCACGCTCTAGCACGCTCAAGCACGGTCTAACACGGTCTAGCACGCTCTAGCACGCTCTAGCACGCTCTAGCACGGTCTAACACGCTCTAGCACGGTCTAGTACGCTCTAGCACGCTCTAGCACGCTTTAGCACGCTTTAGCACGGTCTAGCACGCTCTAGCACGCTCTAGCACGCTCTAGCACCCTCTAGCACGCTCTAGGACGTGCTGGTCTAGCACGCTCTAGCACGCTTTAGCACGCTCTAGCATGCTCTAACACGCTCTAGCACGCTCTAGAACGCTCTAGCACGCTCTAGAACGCTCTAGCACCCTCTAGCACGCTCTAGGACGCTCTGGTCTAGCACGCTCTAGCATGGTCTAGCACGGTCTAGCACGCTCTAGCACGCTCTAGCACAGTCTATCACGCTCTAGCACGGTTTAGCAAGGTCTAGCACACTCTAGCACGGTTTAGCACGGTCTAGCACGCTCTAGCACGCTCTAGCACGCTCTAGCATAGTCTAGCTCGGTCCAGCACGGTCTAGCACGCTCTAGCACGCTGTAGCACACTCTAGCACGCTCTAGCACGGTCTAGCACGGTCTAGCACGCTCTAGCACGGTCTAGCACGGTCTAGCACGGTATAGCACGCTCTAGCACGGTCGAGCACGGTCTAGCATGGTCTAGCACGCTCTAGCACGCTCTAGCACACTTTAGCACGCTCTAGCATGCTCTAACACGCTCTAGCACGCTCTAGAACGCTCTAGAACGCTCTAGCACGCACTAGCACCCTCTAGCACGCTCTACGACGCTCTAGCACGCTCTAGCATGGCCTAGCACGGTCTAGCACGGTCTAGCACGCTGTAGCACGCTCTAGCACGGTCTAGCATGGTCTAGCACGCTCTAGCACACTCTAGCACGCTCTTGCACGGTCTAGCACGGTCTAGCACGCTCTAGCACGCTCTAGCACGGTCTAGCACACTCTAGAACGGTCTAGCACGGTCTAGCACGGTCTAGCACGCTCTAGCACGGTCTAGCACGGTCTAGCACGGTCCAACACGCTTTAGCACGGTCTAGCACGCTCTAGCACGCTCTAGCACGCTTTAGCACGCTTTAGCACGGTCTAGCACGGTCTAGCACGCTCTAGCACGGTCTAGCACGGTCTAGCACGCTATAGCACGCTCTAGCACGCTTTAGCACCCTTTAGCACGGTCTAGCACAGTCTAGCACGCTCTAGCACGGTCTAGCACGGTCTAGCACGCTCTAGCACGCTCTACCACGCTTTAGCACGCTCTAGCACGGTCTAGCACGGTAGTACGCTCTAGCACGGTCTAGCACGGTCTAGCACGCTCTAGCACGCTCTAGCACGCTCTAGCACGGTCTATCACGCTCTAGCACGGTCTAGCACGGTCTAGCACGGTCTAGCACGCTCTAGCACGCTCTAGCACGCTCTAGCACGCCCTAGCACGCTCTAGCACGGTCTAGCACGGTCTAGCACGCTCTAGCACGCTCTAGCACCGTCTAGCACGGTCTAGCACGGTCTAGCACGCTGTAGCACGCTCTAGCACGGTCTAGCACGCTCTAGCATGCTCTAGCACGGTCTAGCATGGTCTAGCACGCTCTAGCACGCTCTAGCACGGTCTAACACGGTCTAGCACGCTCTAGCACGCTCTAGCACGCTCTAGCACGGTCTAGCACGCTCTAGCACGCTCTAGGACGCTCTAGCACAGTCAAGCACGTTCTAGCACGCTCTAGCACGGTCTAGCACGGTCTAGCACGCTCTAGCACGGTCTAGCACGGTCTAGCACGGTATAGCACGCTCTAGCACGGTCGAGCACGGTCTAGCATGGTCTAGCACGCTCTAGCACGCTCTAGCACACTTTAGCACACTCTAGCATGCTCTAACACGCTCTAGCATGGTCTAGAACGCTCTAGCACGGTCTAGCACGGTCTAGCACGCTCTAGCACGCTCTAGCACGGTCTATCACGCTCTAGCACGGTCTAGCACGGTCTAGCACGGTCTAGCACGCCTAGCACGGTTTAGCACGGTCTAGCACGGTCTAGCACGGTCTAGCACGCTCTAGCACGCTCTAGCACGCCCTAGCACGCTCTAGCACGGTCTAGCACGGTCTAGCACGCTCTAGCACGCTCTAGCACGCTCTAGCACGGTCTAGCACGCTCTAGCACGGTCTAGCACGCTCTAGCACGCTCTAGCACACTTTAGCACGCTCTAGCATGCTCTAACACGCTCTAGCACGCTCTAGCACGGTCTAACACGGTCTAGCAAGCTCTAGCACAGTCTAGCACGGTCTAGCACGCTTTAGCACGGTCTAGCACGGTCTAGCACGGTCTAGCAAGCTCTAGCACGCTCTAGCACAGTCTATCACGGTCTAGCACGCTCTAGCACGCTCTAGCACGTTCTAGCACGGTCTAGCACGCTCTAGCACGGTCTAGCACGGTCTAGCACGGTCTAGCACGCTCTAGCACGGTCTAGCACGGTCTAGCACGCTCTAGCATGGTCTAGCACGCTCTAGCACGCTCTAGCACACTTTAGCACGCTCTAGCATGCTCTAACACGCTCTAGCACGCTCTAGAACTCTCTAGAACGCTCTAGCACTTTGTAGCACCCTCTAGCACGCTCTACGACGCTCTAGCACGGTCTAGCAAGCTCTAGCACGCTCTAGCACAGTCTATCACGGTCTAGCACGGTCTAGCACGCTCTAGCACGGTTTAGCACGGTCTAGCACGGTCTAGCACGCTCTAGCACGCTCTAGCACGCTCTAGCACGCTCTAGCACGCTCTAGCACGCCCTAGCACGCCCTAGCACGCTCTAGCACGGTCTAGCACGGTCTAGCACGCTCTAGCACGCTCTAGCACGCTCTAGCACCGTCTAGCACGGTCTAGCACGGTCTAGCACGCTGTAGCACGCTCTAGCACGGTCTAGCACGGTCTAGCACGCTCTAGCACGCTCTAGCATGCTCTAGCACGGTCTAGCATGGTCTAGCACGCTCTAGCACGCTCTAGCACGGTCTAACACGGTCTAGCACGCTCTAGCACGCTCTAGCACACTCTAGCACGCTCTAGCACAGTTTAGCACGCTCTAGCACGCTCTAGGACGCTCTAGCACAGTCAAGCACGTTCTAGCACGCTCTAGCACGCTCTAGCACGCTCTAGCACACTTTAGCACGCTCTAGCATGCTCTAACACGCTCTAGCACGCTCTAGCACGGTCTAACACACTTTAGCACGCTCTAGCATGCTCTAACACGCTCTAGCACGCTCTAGAACTCTCTAGAACGCTCTAGCACTTTGTAGCACCCTCTAGCACGCTCTACGACGCTCTAGCACGGTCTAGCAAGCTCTAGCACGCTCTAGCACAGTCTATCACGGTCTAGCACGGTCTAGCACGCTCTAGCACGGTTTAGCACGGTCTAGCACGGTCTAGCACGGTCTAGCACGCTCTAGCACGCTCTAGCACGCTCTAGCACGCCCTAGCACGCTCTAGCACGGTCTAGCACGGTCTAGCACGCTCTAGCACGCTCTAGCACGCTCTAGCACCGTCTAGCACGGTCTAGCACGGTCTAGCACGCTGTAGCACGCTCTAGCACGGTCTAGCACGGTCTAGCACGCTCTAGCACGCTCTAGCATGCTCTAGCACGGTCTAGCATGGTCTAGCACGCTCTAGCACGCTCTAGCACGGTCTAACACGGTCTAGCACGCTCTAGCACGCTCTAGCACACTCTAGCACGCTCTAGCACAGTCTAGCACGCTCTAGCACGCTCTAGGACGCTCTAGCACAGTCAAGCACGTTCTAGCACGCTCTAGCACGGTCTAGCACGGTCTAGCACGCTCTAGCACGGTCTAGCACGGTCTAGCACGGTATAGCACGCTCTAGCACGGTCGAGCACGGTCTAGCATGGTCTAGCACGCTCTAGCACGCTCTAGCACACTTTAGCACACTCTAGCATGCTCTAACACGCTCTAGCATGGTCTAGAACGCTCTAGCACGGTCTAGCACGGTCTAGCACGCTCTAGCACGCTCTAGCACGGTCTAACACGGTCTAGCACGCTCTAGCACGGTCTAGCACGGTCTAGCACGCTTTAGCACGGTCTAGCACGGTCTAGCAAGCTCTAGCACGCTCTAGCACAGTCTAGCACGGTCTAGCACGCTCTAGCACGCTCTAGCACGGTCTAGCACGGTCTAGCACGCTCTAGCACGGTCTAGCACGGTCTAGCACGGTTTAGCACGGTCTAGCACGCTCTAGCACGCTCTAGCACACTTTAGCACGCTCTAGCATGCTCTAACACGCTCTAGCACGCTCTAGCACGGTCTAACACGGTCTAGCACGCTCTAGCACGGTCTAGCACGGTCTAGCACGCTTTAGCACGGTCTAGCACGGTCTAGCACGCTTTAGCACGGTCTAGCACGGTCTAGCACGCTCTAGCACGCTCTAGCACGCTCGAGCACCGTCTAGCACGGTCTAGCACGGTCTAGCACGCTGTAGCACGCTCTAGCACGGTCTAGCACGGTCTAGCACGCTCTAGCACGCTCTAGCATGCTCTAGCACGGTCTAGCATGGTCTAGCACGCTCTAGCACGCTCTAGCACGGTCTAACACGGTCTAGCACGCTCTAGCACGCTCTAGCACGCTCTAGCACGGTCTAGCACGCTCTAGCACGCTCTAGGACGCTCTAGCACAGTCAAGCACGTTCTAGCACGCTCTAGCACGGTCTTGCACGGTCTAGCATGGTCTAGCACGCTCTAGCACGGTCTAGCACGGTCTAGCACGGTATAGCACGCTCTAGCACGGTCGAGCACGGTCTAGCATGGTCTAGCACGCTCTAGCACGCTCTAGCACACTTTAGCACACTCTAGCATGCTCTAACACGCTCTAGCATGGTCAAGAACGCTCTAGCACGGTCTAGCACGGTCTAGCACGCTCTAGCACGCTCTAGCACGGTCTATCACGCTCTAGCACGGTCTAGCACGGTCTAGCACGGTCTAGCACGCTCTAGCACGGTTTAGCACGGTCTAGCACGGTCTAGCACGGTCTAGCACGCTCTAGCACGCTCTAGCACGCCCTAGCACGCTCTAGCACGGTCTAGCACGGTCTAGCACGCTCTAGCACGCTCTAGCACGCTCTAGCACGGTCTAGCACGGTCTAGCACGGTCTAGCACGCTCTAGCACGCTCAAGCACGGTCTAACACGGTCTAGCACGCTCTAGCACGCTCTAGCACGCTCTAGCACGGTCTAACACGGTCTAGCACGCTCTAGCACGGTTTAGCACGGTCTAGCACGGTCTAGCACGGTCTAGCACGCTCTAGCACGCTCTAGCACGCCCTAGCACGCTCTAGCACGGTCTAGCACGGTCTAGCACGCTCTAGCACGCTCTAGCACGCTCTAGCACGGTCTAGCACGGTCTAGCACGGTCTAGCACGCTCTAGCACGCTCTAGCACGGTCTAACACGGTCTAGCACGCTCTAGCACGCTCTAGCACGCTCTAGCACGGTCTAGCACGCTCTAGCACGCTCTAGGACGCTCTAGCACAGTCAAGCACGTTCTAGCACGCTCTAGCACGGTCTAGCACGGTCTAGCACGGTCTAGCACGCTCTAGCACGGTCTAGCACGGTCTAGCACGGTATAGCACGCTCTAGCACGGTCGAGCACGGTCTAGCATGGTCTAGCACGCTCTAGCACGCTCTAGCACACTTTAGCACACTCTAGCATGCTCTAACACGCTCTAGCATGGTCAAGAACGCTCTAGCACGGTCTAGCACGGTCTAGCACGCTCTAGCACGCTCTAGCACGGTCTATCACGCTCTAGCACGGTCTAGCACGGTCTAGCACGGTCTAGCACGCTCTAGCACGGTTTAGCACGGTCTAGCACGGTCTAGCACGGTCTAGCACGCTCTAGCACGCTCTAGCACGCCCTAGCACGCTCTAGCACGGTCAAGCACGGTCTAGCACGCTCTAGCACGCTCTAGCACGCTCTAGCACGGTCTAGCACGGTCTAGCACGGTCTAGCACGCTCTAGCACGCTCAAGCACGGTCTAACACGGTCTAGCACGCTCTAGCACGCTCTAGCACGCTCTAGCACGGTCTAACACGGTCTAGCACGCTCTAGCACGGTTTAGCACGGTCTAGCACGGTCTAGCACGGTCTAGCACGCTCTAGCACGCTCTAGCACGCCCTAGCACGCTCTAGCACGGTCTAGCACGGTCTAACACGCTCTAGCACGCTCTAGGACGCTCTAGCACGGTCTAGCACGTTCTAGCACGCTCTAGCACGGTCTACAACGGTCTAGCACGGTCTAGCACGCTCTAGCACGCTGTAGCACGCTCTAGCACGGTCTAGCACGGTCTAGCACGCTCTAGCACGGTCTAGCACGGTCTAGCACGCTCTAGCACGCTCTAGCACACTTTAGCACGCTCTAGCATGCTCTAACACGCTCTAGCACGCTCTAGCACGGTCTAACACGGTCTAGCAAGCTCTAGCACAGTCTAGCACGGTCTAGCACGCTCTAGCACGCTCTAGCACGGTCTAGCACGCTCTAGCACGGTCTAGCACGGTCTAGCACGCTCTAGCACGCTCTAGCACGCTCAAGCACGGTCTAACACGGTCTAGCACGCTCTAGCACGCTCTAGCACGCTCTAGCACGGTCTAGCACGCTCTAGCACGGTCTAGCACGCTCTAGCACGCTCTAGCACGGTCTAGCACGCTCTAGCACGGTCTAGCACGGTCTAGCACGGTCTAGCACGCTCTAGCATGGTCTAGCACGGTCTAGCACGCTCTAGCACGGTCTAGCACGGTCTAGCACGGTCTAGCACGCTCTAGCACGGTCTAGCACGGTCTAGCACGCTCTAGCACGGTCTAGCACGGTCTAGCACGGTATAGCACGCTCTAGCACGCTCTAGCACGCTCTAGCACGCCCTAGCACGCTCTAGCACAGTCTAGCACGGTCCAAAACGCTCTAGCACGCTCTAGCACGCTCTAGCACGCTTTAGCACGCTTTAGCACGGTCTAGCATTGTCTAGCACGCTCTAGCACGGTTTAGCACGGTCTAGCACGGTCTAGCACGGTCTAGCACGGTCTAGCACGGTCCAACACGCTCTAGCACGCTCTAGCACGGTCTATCACGCTCTAGCACGGTCTAGCACGGTCTAGCAAGGTCTAGCACGCTCTAGCACGGTCTAGCACGGTCTAGCACGCTCTAGCACGGTCTAGCACGGTCTAGCACGCTCTAGCACGGTCTAGCACGGTCTAGCACGCTCTAGCACGGTCTAGCAAGGTCTAGCACGGTCTAGCACGCTCTAGCACGGTCTAGCACGCTCTAGCACGGTCTAGCACGGTCTAGCACGCTCTAGCATGGTCTAGCACGCTCTAGCACGCTCTAGCACACTTTAGCACGCTCTAGCATGCTCTAACACGCTCTAGCACGCTCTAGAACTCTCTAGAACGCTCTAGCACGCTCTAGCACCCTCTAGCACGCTCTACGACGCTCTAGCACGGTCTAGGACGCTCTAGAACGGTCTAGCACGGTCTAGCACGCTCTAGCACGCTCTAGCACGGTCTATCACGCTCTAGCACGGTCTAGCACGGTCTAGCACGCTCTAGCACGGTTTAGCACGGTCTAGCACGGTCTAGCACGGTCTAGCACGCTCTAGCACGCTCTAGCACGCTCTAGCACGCCCTAGCACGCTCTAGCATGGTCTAGCACGGTCTAGCACGCTCTAGCACGCTCTAGCACCGTCTAGCACGGTCTAGCACGGTCTAGCACGCTGTAGCACGCTCTAGCACGGTCTAGCACGGTCTAGCACGCTCTAGCACGCTCTAGCATGCTCTAGCACGGTCTAGCATGGTCTAGCACGCTCTAGCACGCTCTAGCACGGTCTAACACGGTCTAGCACGCTCTAGCACGCTCTAGCACGCTCTAGCACGGTCTAGCACGCTCTAGCACGCTCTAGGACGCTCTAGCACAGTCAAGCACGTTCTAGCACGCTCTAGCACGGTCTAGCACGGTCTAGCACGCTCTAGCACGGTCTAGCACGGTCTAGCACGGTATAGCACGCTCTAGCACGGTCGAGCACGGTCTAGCATGGTCTAGCACGCTCTAGCACGCTCTAGCACACTTTAGCACACTCTAGCATGCTCTAACACGCTCTAGCATGGTCTAGAACGCTCTAGCACGGTCTAGCACGGTCTAGCACGCTCTAGCACGCTCTAGCACGGTCTATCACGCTCTAGCACGGTCTAGCACGGTCTAGCACGGTCTAGCACGCTCTAGCACGGTTTAGCACGGTCTAGCACGGTCTAGCACGGTCTAGCACGCTCTAGCACGCTTTAGCACGGTCTAGCACGGTCTAGCAAGCTCTAGCACGCTCTAGCACAGTCTAGCACGGTCTAGCACGCTCTAGCACGCTCTAGCACGGTCTAGCACGGTCTAGCACGCTCTAGCACGGTCTAGCACGGTCTAGCACGGTCTAGCACGGTCTAGCACGCTCTAGCACGCTCTAGCACACTTTAGCACGCTCTAGCATGCTCTAACACGCTCTAGCACGCTCTAGCACGCTTTAGCACGCTTTAGCACGGACTAGCACGGTCTAGCACGCTCTAGCACGGTCAAGCACGGTCTAGCACGCTCTAGCACGCTTTAGCACGCTTTAGCACGCTTAGCACGCTCTAGCACGCTCTAGCACGCTCTAGCACGGTCTAGCACGGTCTAGCACGGTCTAGCACGGTCTAGCACGGTCTAGCACGCTCTAGCACGCTATAGCACGGTCTAGCACGGTCTAGCACGTTCTAGCACGGTCTAGCACGGTCTAGCACGGTCTAGCACGGTCTAGCACGGTCTAGCACGCTCTAGCACGGTCTAGCACGGTCTAGCACGCTCTAGCATGGTCTAGCACGCTCTAGCACGCTCTAGCACACTTTAGCACGCTCTAGCATGCTCTAACACGCTCTAGCACGCTCTAGAACTCTCTAGAACGCTCTAGCACGCTCTAGCACCCTCTAGCACGCTCTACGACGCTCTAGCACGGTCTAGCACGCTCTAGCACGGTCTAGCACGGTCTAGCACGCTCTAGCACGCTCTAGCACGGTCTATCACGCTCTAGCACGGTCTAGCACGGTCTAGCACGCTCTAGCACGGTTTAGCACGGTCTAGCACGGTCTAGCACGGTCTAGCAAGCTCTAGCACGCTCTAGCACGCTCTAGCACGCCCTAGCACGCTCTAGCACGGTCTAGCACGGTCTAGCACGCTCTAGCACGCTCTAGCACGCTCTAGCACCGTCTAGCACGGTCTAGCACGGTCTAGCACGCTGTAGCACGCTCTAGCACGGTCTAGCACGGTCTAGCACGCTCTAGCACGCTCTAGCATGCTCTAGCACGGTCTAGCATGGTCTAGCACGCTCTAGCACGCTCTAGCACGGTCTAACACGGTCTAGCACGCTCTAGCACGCTCTAGCACGCTCTAGCACGGTCTAGCACGCTCTAGCACGGTCTAGCACGGTCTAGCACGCTCTAGCACGCTCTAGCACACTTTAGCACGCTCTAGCATGCTCTAACACGCTCTAGCACGCTCTAGAACTCTCTAGAACGCTCTAGCACGCTCTAGCACCCTCTAGCACGCTCTACGACGCTCTAGCACGGTCTAGCACAATCTAGCACGGTCTAGCACGGTCTAGCACGCTCTAGCACGCTCTAGCACGGTCTATCACGCTCTAGCACGGTCTAGCACGGTCTAGCACGCTCTAGCACGGTTTAGCACGGTCTAGCACGGTCTAGCACGGTCTAGCACGCTCTAGCACGCTCTAGCACGCTCTAGCACGCTCTAGCACGCCCTAGCACGCTCTAGCACGGTCTAGCACGCTCTAGCACCGTCTAGCACGGTCTAGCACGGTCTAGCACGCTGTAGCACGCTCTAGCACGGTCTAGCACGGTCTAGCACGCTCTAGCACGCTCTAGCATGCTCTAGCACGGTCTAGCATGGTCTAGCACGCTCTAGCACGCTCTAGCACGGTCTAACACGGTCTAGCACGCTCTAGCACGCTCTAGCACGCTCTAGCACGGTCTAGCACGCTCTAGCACGCTCTAGGACGCTCTAGCACAGTCAAGCACGTTCTAGCACGCTCTAGCACGGTCTAGCACGGTCTAGCACGGTCTAGCACGCTCTAGCACGGTCTAGCACGGTCTAGCACGGTATAGCACGCTCTAGCACGGTCGAGCACGGTCTAGCATGGTCTAGCACGCTCTAGCACGCTCTAGCACACTTTAGCACACTCTAGCATGCTCTAACACGCTCTAGCATGGTCTAGAACGCTCTAGCACGGTCTAGCACGGTCTAGCACGCTCTAGCACGCTCTAGCACGGTCTATCACGCTCTAGCACGGTCTAGCACGGTCTAGCACGGTCTAGCACGCTCTAGCACGGTTTAGCACGGTCTAGCACGGTCTAGCACGGTCTAGCACGCTCTAGCACGCTCTAGCACGCCCTAGCACGCTCTAGCACGGTCTAGCACGGTCTAGCACGCTCTAGCACGCTCTAGCACGCTCTAGCACGGTCTAGCACGGTCTAGCACGGTCTAGCACGCTCTAGCACGCTCAAGCACGGTCTAACACGGTCTAGCACGCTCTAGCACGCTCTAGCACGCTCTAGCACGGTCTAACACGCTCTAGCACGCTCTAGGACGCTCTAGCACGGTCTAGCACGTTCTAGCACGCTCTAGCACGGTCTACAACGGTCTAGCACGGTCTAGCACGCTCTAGCACGCTGTAGCACGCTCTAGCACGGTCTAGCACGGTCTAGCACGCTCTAGCACGCTCTAGCACGCTCTAGCACGGTCTAACACGGTCTAGCACGCTCTAGCACGGTCTAGCACGGTCTAGCACGCTCTAGCACGGTCTAGCACGGTCTAGCAAGCTCTAGCACGCTCTAGCACAGTCTAGCACGGTCTAGCACGCTCTAGCACGCTCTAGCACGGTCTAGCACGGTCTAGCACGCTCTAGCACGGTCTAGCACGGTCTAGCACGGTCTAGCACGGTCTAGCACGCTCTAGCACGCCCTAGCACACTTTAGCACGCTCTAGCATGCTCTAACACGCTCTAGCACGCTCTAGCACGGTCTAACACGGTCTAGCACGCTCTAGCACGGTCTAGCACGGTCTAGCACGCTTTAGCACGGTCTAGCACGGTCTAGCACGGTCTAGCAAGCTCTAGCACGCTCTAGCACAGTCTATCACGGTCTAGCACGCTCTAGCACGCTCTAGCACGTTCTAGCACGGTCTAGCACGCTCTAGCACGGTCTAGCACGGTCTAGCACGGTCTAGCACGCTTTAGCACGGTCTAGCACGCTCTAGCACGCTGTAGCACGGTCTAGCACGGTCTAGCACGCTTTAGCACGCTTTAGCACGCTTTAGCACGGTCTAGCACGGTCTAGCACGCTCTAGCATGGTCTAGCATGCTCTAACACGCTCTAGCACGCTCTAGAACTCTCTAGAACGCTCTAGCACTTTCTAGCACCCTCTAGCACGCTCTACGACGCTCTAGCACGGTCTAGCAAGCTCTAGCACGCTCTAGCACAGTCTAGCACGGTCTAGCACGCTCTAGCACGCTCTAGCACGGTCTAGCACGGTCTAGCACGCTCTAGCACGGTCTAGCACGCTCTAGCACGGTCTAGCACGGTCTAGCACGCTCTAGCACGCTCTAGCACGGTCTATCACGCTCTAGCACGGTCTAGCACGGTCTAGCACGCTCTAGCACGGTCTAGCACGGTCTAGCACGCTGTAGCACGCTCTAGCACGGTCTAGCACGGTCTAGCACGCTCTAGCACGCTCTAGCACGCTCAAGCACGGTCTAACACGGTCTAGCACGCTCTAGCACGCTCTAGCACGCTCTAGCACGGTCTAGCACGCTCTAGCACGGTCTAGCACGCTCTAGCACGCTCTAGCACGGTCTAGCACGCTCTAGCATGGTCTAGCACGGTCTAGCACGGTCTAGCACGCTCTAGCATGGTCTAGCACGGTCTAGCACGCTCTAGCACGGTCTAGCACGGTCTAGCACGGTCTAGCACGCTCTAGCACGGTCTAGCACGGTCTAGCACGCTCTAGAACGGTCTAGCACGGTCTAGCACGGTATAGCACGCTCTAGCACGCTCTAGCACGCTCTAGCACGCCCTAGCACGCTCTAGCACAGTCTAGCACGGTCCAACACGCTCTAGCACGCTCTAGCACGCTCTAGCACGCTTTAGCACGCTTTAGCACGGTCTAGCATTGTCTAGCACGCTCTAGCACGGTTTAGCACGGTCTAGCACGGTCTAGCACGGTCTAGCACGGTCTAGCACGCTCTAGCACGCTCTAGCACGCTCTAGCACGGTCTAGCACGCTCTAGCACGCTCTAAGACGCTCTAGCACAATCTAGCACGTTCTAGCACGATCTAGCACGGTCTAGCACGGTCTAGCACGCTCTAGCACGCTCTAGCACGGTCTAGCACGCTCTAGCACGGTCTAGCACGGTCTAGCTCGGTCTAGCACGCTCTAGCACGGTCTAGCCCGGTCTAGCACGCTCTAGCACGGTCTAGCACGGTCTAGCACGCTCTAGCACGGTCTAGCACGGTCTAGCACGCTCTAGCACGCTCTAGCACGGTCTATCACGCTCTAGCACGGTCTAGCACGGTCTAGCAAGGTCTAGCACGCTCTAGCACGGTCTAGCACGGTCTAGCACGGTCTAGCACGGTCTAGCACACTCTAGCACGGTCTAGCACGCTCTAGCACGGTGTAGCACGGTCTAGCACGGTCTAGCACGATCTAGCACGCTGTAGCACGCTCTAGCACGGTCTAGCACGGTCTAGCACGCTCTAGCACGCTCTAGCACGCTCAAGCACGGTCTAACACGGTCTAGCACGCTCTAGCACGCTCTAGCACGCTCTAGCACGGTCTAACACGCTCTAGCACGCTCTAGGACGCTCTAGCACGGTCTAGCACGTTCTAGCACGCTCTAGCACGGTCTAGCACGGTCTAGCACGGTCTAGCACGCTCTAGCACGCTCTAGCACGGTCTAGCACGCTCTAGCATGGTCTAGCACGGTCTAGCACGGTCTAGCACGCTCTAGCACGCTGTAGCACGCTCTAGCACGGTCTAGCACGGTCTATCACGCTCTAGCACGCTCTAGCACGGTCTAACACGGTCTAGCACGCTCTAGCACGGTCTAGCACGCTTTAGCACGGTCTAGCACGGTCTAGCACGGTCTAGCAAGCTCTAGCACGCTCTAGCACAGTCTAGCACGCTCTAGCACGCTCTAGCACGGTCTAGCACGCTCTAGGACGCTCTAGCACGGTCAAGCACGTTCTAGCACGCTCTAGCACGGTCTAGCACGGTCTAGCACGCTCTAGCACGGTCTAGCACGGTATAGCACGCTCTAGCACGGTCGAGCACGGTCTAGCATGGTCTAACACGCTCTAGCACGCTCTAGCACACTTAAGCACGCTCTAGCATGCTCTAACACGCTCTAGCACGCTCTAGAACGCTCTAGAACTCTCTAGCACGCTCTAGCACCCTCTAGCACGCTCTACGACGCTCTAGTACGGTCTAGCACGCTCTAGCACGGTCTAGCACGGTTTAGCACGGTCTAGCACGGTCTAGCACGCTCTAGCACGCTCTAGCACGCTCTAGCACGCCCTAGCACGGTCTAGCACGGTCTAGCACGGTCTAGCACAATCTAGCACGCTCTAGCACGCTCTAGCACGGTCTAGCACGGTCTAGCACGGTCTAGCACGCTGTAGCACGCTCTAGCACGGTCTAGCACGGTCTAGCACGCTCTAGCACGCTCTAGCACGCTCAAGCACGGTCTAACACGGTCTAGCACGCTCTAGCACGGTCTAGCACGCTTTAGCACGGTCTAGCACGGTCTAGCACGGTCTAGCAAGTTCTAGCACGCTCTAGCACAGTCTAGCACGCTCTAGCACGCTCTAGCACGGTGTAGCACGGTCTAGCACGGTCTAGCACGCTCTAGCACGCTCTAGCACGCTCAAGCACGGTCTAACACGGTCTAGCACGCTCTAGCACGCTCTAGCACGCTCTAGCACGGTCTAGCACGCTCTAGCACGCTCTAAGACGCTCTAGCACGGTCTAGCACGGTCGAGCACGGTCTAGCATGGTCTAACACGCTCTAGCACGCTCTAGCACACTTAAGCACGCTCTAGCATGCTCTAACACGCTCTAGCACGCTCTAGAACGCTCTAGAACGCTCTAGCACGCTCTAGAACGCTCTAGCACGCTCTAGCACCCTCTAGCACGCTCTACGACGCTCTAGTACGGTCTAGCACGCTCTAGCACGGTCTAGCACGCTCTAGCACGCTCTAGCACGGTCTATCACTCTCTAGCACGGTCTAGCACGGTCTAGCACGCTCTAGCACGGTTTAGCACGGTCTAGCACGGTCTAGCACGCTCTAGCACGCTCTAGCACGCTCTAGCACGCCCTAGCACGGTCTAGCACGGTCTAGCACGGTCTAGCACGCTCTAGCACGCTCTAGCACGCTCTAGCACGGTCTAGCACGGTCTAGCACGGTCTAGCACGCTGTAGCACGCTCTAGCACGGTCTAGCACGGTCTAGCACGCTCTAGCACGCTCTAGCACGCTCAAGCACGGTCTAACACGGTCTAGCACGCTCTAGCACGGTCTAGCACGGTCTAGCACGCTTTAGCACGGTCTAGCACGGTCTAGCACGGTCTAGCAAGTTCTAGCACGCTCTAGCACAGTCTAGCACGCTCTAGCACGCTCTAGCACGGTGTAGCACGGTCTAGCCTGGTCTAGCACGCTCTAGCACGCTCTAGCACGCTCAAGCACGGTCTAACACGGTCTAGCACGCTCTAGCACGCTCTAGCACGCTCTTGCACGGTCTAGCACGCTCTAGCACGCTCTAAGACGCTCTAGCACGGTCTAGCACGTTCTAGCACGATCTAGCACGGTCTAGCACGGTCTAGCACGCTCTAGCACGCTCTAGCACGGTCTAGCACGCTCTAGCACGGTCTAGCACGGTCTAGCACGGTCTAGCACGCTCTAGCACGGTCTAGCCCGGTCTAGCACGCTCTAGCACGGTCTAGCACGGTCTAGCACGCTCTAGCACGGTCTAGCACGGTCTAGCACGCTCTAGCACGCTCTAGCACGGTCTATCACGCTCTAGCACGGTCTAGCACGGTCTAGCAAGGTCTAGCACGCTCTAGCACGGTCTAGCACGGTCTAGCACGGTCTAGCACGGTCTAGCACACTCTAGCACGGTCTAGCACGCTCTAGCACGGTCTAGCACGGTCTAGCACGGTCTAGCACGCTCTAGCACGCTCTAGCACGGTCTAGCACGGTCTAGCACGCTCTAGCACAGTCTAGTACGCTCTAGCACGCTCTAGCACGGTGTAGCACGGTCTAGCACGGTCTAGCACGCTCTAGAACGCTCTAGCACGCTCAAGCACGGTCTAACACGGTCTAGCACGCTCTAGCACGCTCTAGCACGCTCTAGCACGGTATAGCACGCTCTAGCACGCTCTAAGACGCTCTAGCACGGTCTAGCACGTTCTAGCACGATCTAGCACGGTCTAGCACGGTCTAGCACGCTCTAGCACGCTCTAGCACGGTCTAGCACGCTCTAGCACGGTCTAGCACGGTCTAGCACGGTCTAGCACGCTCTAGCACGGTCTAGCCCGGTCTAGCACGCTCTAGCACGGTCTAGCACGGTCTAGCACGCTCTAGCACGGTCTAGCACGCTCTAGCACGCTCTAGCACGCTCAAGCACGGTCTAACACGGTCTAGCACGCTCTAGCACGCTCTAGCACGCTCTAGCACGGTATAGCACGCTCTAGCACGGTATAGCACGCTCTAGCACGCTCTAAGACGCTCTAGCACGGTCTAGCACGTTCTAGCACGATCTAGCACGGTCTAGCACGGTCTAGCACGCTCTAGCACGCTCTAGCACGGTCTAGCACGCTCTAGCACGGTCTAGCCCGGTCTAGCACGCTCTAGCACGGTCTAGCACGGTCTAGCACGCTCTAGCACGGTCTAGCACGCTCTAGCACGCTCTAGCACGCTCTAGCACGGTCTATCACGCTCTAGCACGGTCTAGCACGCTCTAGCACGGTCTAGCACGGTCTAGCACGGTCTAGCACGGTCTAGCACACTCTAGCACGGTCTAGCACGCTCTAGCACGGTCTAGCACGGTCTAGCACGGTCTAGCACGCTCTAGCACGCTCTAGCACGGTCTAGCACGCTCTAGCACGGTCTAGCCCGGTCTAGCACGCTCTAGCACGGTCTAGCACGGTCTAGCACGCTCTAGCACGGTCTAGCACGCTCTAGCACGCTCTAGCACGCTCTAGCACGGTCTATCACGCTCTAGCACGGTCTAGCACGCTCTAGCACGGTCTAGCACGGTCTAGCACGCTCTAGCACGGTCTAGCACGCTCTAGCACGGTCTAGAACGGTCTAGCACGGTCTAGCACGCTCTACCACGGTCTAGCACAGTCTAGCACGGTCTAGCACGCTCTAGCACGCTCTAGCACGCTTTAGCACGCTCTAGCATGCTTTAGCACGGTCTAGCACGGTCTAGCACGGTCTAGCACGGTCTAGCACGGTCTAGCACGGTCTAGCAAGCTCTACCACGCTCTAGCACAGTCTAGCACAGTCTAGCACAGTCTAGCACGCTCTAACACGCTTTAGCACGCTCTAGCACGCTTTAGCACGGTCTAGCACGGTCTAGCACGGTCTAGCACGGTCTAGCACGGTCTAGCAAGCTCTAGCACGCTCTAGCACAGTCTAGCACGGTCTAGCACGGTCTAGCACGCTCTAGCACGCTCTAGCACGGTCTATCACGCTCTAGCACGGTCTAGCATGGTCTAGCAAGGTCTAGCACGCTCTAGCACGGTCTAGCACGCTCTAGCACGCTCTAGCACGGTCTAGCACGCTCTAGCACGCTCTAAGACGCTCTAGCACGGTCTAGCACGTTCTAGCACGATCTAGCACGGTCTAGCACGGTCTAGCACGCTCTAGCACACTCTAGCATGCTCTAACACGCTCTAGCATGGTCTAGAACGCTCTAGCACGGTCTAGCACGGTCTAGCACGCTCTAGCACGCTCTAGCACGGTCTATCACGCTCTAGCACGGTCTAGCACGGTCTAGCACGGTCTAGCACGCTCTAGCACGGTTTAGCACGGTCTAGCACGGTCTAGCACGGTCTAGCACGCTCTAGCACGCTCTAGCACGCCCTAGCACGCTCTAGCACGGTCTAGCACGGTCTAGCACGCTCTAGCACGCTCTAGCACGCTCTAGCACGGTCTAGCACGGTCTAGCACGGTCTAGCACGCTCTAGCACGCTCAAGCACGGTCTAACACGGTCTAGCACGCTCTAGCACGCTCTAGCACGCTCTAGCACGGTCTAACACGCTCTAGCACGCTCTAGGACGCTCTAGCACGGTCTAGCACGTTCTAGCACGCTCTAGCACGGTCTACAACGGTCTAGCACGGTCTAGCACGCTCTAGCACGCTGTAGCACGCTCTAGCACGGTCTAGCACGGTCTAGCACGCTCTAGCACGCTCTAGCACGCTCTAGCACGGTCTAACACGGTCTAGCACGCTCTAGCACGGTCTAGCACGGTCTAGCACGCTCTAGCACGGTCTAGCACGGTCTAGCAAGCTCTAGCACGCTCTAGCACAGTCTAGCACGGTCTAGCACGCTCTAGCACGCTCTAGCACGGTCTAGCACGGTCTAGCACGCTCTAGCACGGTCTAGCACGGTCTAGCACGGTCTAGCACGGTCTAGCACGCTCTAGCACGCCCTAGCACACTTTAGCACGCTCTAGCATGCTCTAACACGCTCTAGCACGCTCTAGCACGGTCTAACACGGTCTAGCACGCTCTAGCACGGTCTAGCACGGTCTAGCACGCTTTAGCACGGTCTAGCACGGTCTAGCACGGTCTAGCAAGCTCTAGCACGCTCTAGCACAGTCTATCACGGTCTAGCACGCTCTAGCACGCTCTAGCACGTTCTAGCACGGTCTAGCACGCTCTAGCACGGTCTAGCACGGTCTAGCACGGTCTAGCACGCTTTAGCACGGTCTAGCACGCTCTAGCACGCTGTAGCACGGTCTAGCACGGTCTAGCACGCTTTAGCACGCTTTAGCACGCTTTAGCACGGTCTAGCACGGTCTAGCACGCTCTAGCATGGTCTAGCATGCTCTAACACGCTCTAGCACGCTCTAGAACTCTCTAGAACGCTCTAGCACTTTCTAGCACCCTCTAGCACGCTCTACGACGCTCTAGCACGGTCTAGCAAGCTCTAGCACGCTCTAGCACAGTCTAGCACGGTCTAGCACGCTCTAGCACGGTCTAGCACGGTCTAGCACGCTCTAGCACGGTCTAGCACGCTCTAGCACGGTCTAGCACGGTCTAGCACGCTCTAGCACGCTCTAGCACGGTCTATCACGCTCTAGCACGGTCTAGCACGGTCTAGCACGCTCTAGCACGGTCTAGCACGGTCTAGCACGCTGTAGCACGCTCTAGCACGGTCTAGCACGGTCTAGCACGCTCTAGCACGCTCTAGCACGCTCAAGCACGGTCTAACACGGTCTAGCACGCTCTAGCACGCTCTAGCACGCTCTAGCACGGTCTAGCACGCTCTAGCACGGTCTAGCACGCTCTAGCACGCTCTAGCATGGTCTAGCACGCTCTAGCATGGTCTAGCACGGTCTAGCACGGTCTAGCACGCTCTAGCATGGTCTAGCACGGTCTAGCACGCTCTAGCACGGTCTAGCACGGTCTAGCACGGTCTAGCACGGTCTAGCACGCTCTAGCACGGTCTAGCACGGTCTAGCACGCTGTAGCACGCTCTAGCACGGTCTAGCACGGTCTAGCACGCTCTAGCACGCTCTAGCACGCTCAAGCACGGTCTAACACGGTCTAGCACGCTCTAGCACGCTCTAGCACGCTCTAGCACGGTCTAGCACGCTCTAGCACGGTCTAGCACGCTCTAGCACGCTCTAGCATGGTCTAGCACGCTCTAGCATGGTCTAGCACGGTCTAGCACGGTCTAGCACGCTCTAGCATGGTCTAGCACGGTCTAGCACGCTCTAGCACGGTCTAGCACGGTCTAGCACGGTCTAGCACGCTCTAGCACGGTCTAGCACGGTCTAGCACGCTCTAGAACGGTCTAGCACGGTCTAGCACGGTATAGCACGCTCTAGCACGCTCTAGCACGCTCTAGCACGCCCTAGCACGCTCTAGCACAGTCTAGCACGGTCCAACACGCTCTAGCACGCTCTAGCACGCTCTAGCACGCTTTAGCACGCTTTAGCACGGTCTAGCATTGTCTAGCACGCTCTAGCACGGTTTAGCACGGTCTAGCACGGTCTAGCACGGTCTAGCACGGTCTAGCACGCTCTAGCACGCTCTAGCACGCTCTAGCACGGTCTAGCACGCTCTAGCACGCTCTAAGACGCTCTAGCACAATCTAGCACGTTCTAGCACGATCTAGCACGGTCTAGCACGGTCTAGCACGCTCTAGCACGCTCTAGCACGGTCTAGCACGCTCTAGCACGGTCTAGCACGGTCTAGCTCGGTCTAGCACGCTCTAGCACGGTCTAGCCCGGTCTAGCACGCTCTAGCACGGTCTAGCACGGTCTAGCACGCTCTAGCACGGTCTAGCACGGTCTAGCACGCTCTAGCACGCTCTAGCACGGTCTATCACGCTCTAGCACGGTCTAGCACGGTCTAGCAAGGTCTAGCACGCTCTAGCACGGTCTAGCACGGTCTAGCACGGTCTAGCACGGTCTAGCACACTCTAGCACGGTCTAGCACGCTCTAGCACGGTGTAGCACGGTCTAGCACGGTCTAGCACGATCTAGCACGCTGTAGCACGCTCTAGCACGGTCTAGCACGGTCTAGCACGCTCTAGCACGCTCTAGCACGCTCAAGCACGGTCTAACACGGTCTAGCACGCTCTAGCACGCTCTAGCACGCTCTAGCACGGTCTAACACGCTCTAGCACGCTCTAGGACGCTCTAGCACGGTCTAGCACGTTCTAGCACGCTCTAGCACGGTCTAGCACGGTCTAGCACGGTCTAGCACGCTCTAGTACGCTCTAGCACGGTCTAGCACGCTCTAGCATGGTCTAGCACGGTCTAGCACGGTCTAGCACGCTCTAGCACGCTGTAGCACGCTCTAGCACGGTCTAGCACGGTCTATCACGCTCTAGCACGCTCTAGCACGGTCTAACACGGTCTAGCACGCTCTAGCACGGTCTAGCACGCTTTAGCACGGTCTAGCACGGTCTAGCACGGTCTAGCAAGCTCTAGCACGCTCTAGCACAGTCTAGCACGCTCTAGCACGCTCTAGCACGGTCTAGCACGCTCTAGGACGCTCTAGCACGGTCAAGCACGTTCTAGCACGCTCTAGCACGGTCTAGCACGGTCTAGCACGCTCTAGCACGGTCTAGCACGGTATAGCACGCTCTAGCACGGTCGAGCACGGTCTAGCATGGTCTAACACGCTCTAGCACGCTCTAGCACACTTAAGCACGCTCTAGCATGCTCTAACACGCTCTAGCACGCTCTAGAACGCTCTAGAACGCTCTAGCACGCTCTAGCACCCTCTAGCACGCTCTACGACGCTCTAGTACGGTCTAGCACGCTCTAGCACGGTCTAGCACGGTTTAGCACGGTCTAGCACGGTCTAGCACGCTCTAGCACGCTCTAGCACGCTCTAGCACGCCCTAGCACGGTCTAGCACGGTCTAGCACGGTCTAGCACAATCTAGCACGCTCTAGCACGCTCTAGCACGGTCTAGCACGGTCTAGCACGGTCTAGCACGCTGTAGCACGCTCTAGCACGGTCTAGCACGGTCTAGCACGCTCTAGCACGCTCTAGCACGCTCAAGCACGGTCTAACACGGTCTAGCACGCTCTAGCACGGTCTAGCACGGTCTAGCACGCTTTAGCACGGTCTAGCACGGTCTAGCACGGTCTAGCAAGTTCTAGCACGCTCTAGCACAGTCTAGCACGCTCTAGCACGCTCTAGCACGGTGTAGCACGGTCTAGCACGGTCTAGCACGCTCTAGCACGCTCTAGCACGCTCAAGCACGGTCTAACACGGTCTAGCACGCTCTAGCACGCTCTAGCACGCTCTAGCACGGTCTAGCACGCTCTAGCACGCTCTAAGACGCTCTAGCACGGTCTAGCACGGTCGAGCACGGTCTAGCATGGTCTAACACGCTCTAGCACGCTCTAGCACACTTAAGCACGCTCTAGCATGCTCTAACACGCTCTAGCACGCTCTAGAACGCTCTAGAACGCTCTAGCACGCTCTAGAACGCTCTAGCACGCTCTAGCACCCTCTAGCACGCTCTACGACGCTCTAGTACGGTCTAGCACGCTCTAGCACGGTCTAGCACGCTCTAGCACGCTCTAGCACGGTCTATCACTCTCTAGCACGGTCTAGCACGGTCTAGCACGCTCTAGCACGGTTTAGCACGGTCTAGCACGGTCTAGCACGCTCTAGCACGCTCTAGCACGCTCTAGCACGCCCTAGCACGGTCTAGCACGGTCTAGCACGGTCTAGCACGCTCTAGCACGCTCTAGCACGCTCTAGCACGGTCTAGCACGGTCTAGCACGGTCTAGCACGCTGTAGCACGCTCTAGCACGGTCTAGCACGGTCTAGCACGCTCTAGCACGCTCTAGCACGCTCAAGCACGGTCTAACACGGTCTAGCACGCTCTAGCACGGTCTAGCACGGTCTAGCACGCTTTAGCACGGTCTAGCACGGTCTAGCACGGTCTAGCAAGTTCTAGCACGCTCTAGCACAGTCTAGCACGCTCTAGCACGCTCTAGCACGGTGTAGCACGGTCTAGCCTGGTCTAGCACGCTCTAGCACGCTCTAGCACGCTCAAGCACGGTCTAACACGGTCTAGCACGCTCTAGCACGCTCTAGCACGCTCTAAGACGCTCTAGCACGGTCTAGCACGTTCTAGCACGATCTAGCACGGTCTAGCACGGTCTAGCACGCTCTAGCACGCTCTAGCACGGTCTAGCACGCTCTAGCACGGTCTAGCACGGTCTAGCACGGTCTAGCACGCTCTAGCACGGTCTAGCCCGGTCTAGCACGCTCTAGCACGGTCTAGCACGGTCTAGCACGCTCTAGCACGGTCTAGCACGGTCTAGCACGCTCTAGCACGCTCTAGCACGGTCTATCACGCTCTAGCACGGTCTAGCACGGTCTAGCAAGGTCTAGCACGCTCTAGCACGGTCTAGCACGGTCTAGCACGGTCTAGCACGGTCTAGCACACTCTAGCACGGTCTAGCACGCTCTAGCACGGTCTAGCACGGTCTAGCACGGTCTAGCACGCTCTAGCACGCTCTAGCACGGTCTAGCACGGTCTAGCACGCTCTAGCACAGTCTAGTACGCTCTAGCACGCTCTAGCACGGTGTAGCACGGTCTAGCACGGTCTAGCACGCTCTAGAACGCTCTAGCACGCTCAAGCACGGTCTAACACGGTCTAGCACGCTCTAGCACGCTCTAGCACGCTCTAGCACGGTATAGCACGCTCTAGCACGCTCTAAGACGCTCTAGCACGGTCTAGCACGTTCTAGCACGATCTAGCACGGTCTAGCACGGTCTAGCACGCTCTAGCACGCTCTAGCACGGTCTAGCACGCTCTAGCACGGTCTAGCACGGTCTAGCACGGTCTAGCACGCTCTAGCACGGTCTAGCCCGGTCTAGCACGCTCTAGCACGGTCTAGCACGGTCTAGCACGCTCTAGCACGGTCTAGCACGCTCTAGCACGCTCTAGCACGCTCAAGCACGGTCTAACACGGTCTAGCACGCTCTAGCACGCTCTAGCACGCTCTAGCACGGTATAGCACGCTCTAGCACGGTATAGCACGCTCTAGCACGCTCTAAGACGCTCTAGCACGGTCTAGCACGTTCTAGCACGATCTAGCACGGTCTAGCACGGTCTAGCACGCTCTAGCACGCTCTAGCACGGTCTAGCACGCTCTAGCACGGTCTAGCCCGGTCTAGCACGCTCTAGCACGGTCTAGCACGGTCTAGCACGCTCTAGCACGGTCTAGCACGCTCTAGCACGCTCTAGCACGCTCTAGCACGGTCTATCACGCTCTAGCACGGTCTAGCATGGTCTAGCAAGGTCTAGCACGCTCTAGCACGGTCTAGCACGCTCTAGCACGCTCTAGCACGGTCTAGCACGCTCTAGCACGCTCTAAGACGCTCTAGCACGGTCTAGCACGTTCTAGCACGATCTAGCACGGTCTAGCACGGTCTAGCACGCTCTAGCACACTCTAGCACGGTCTAGCACGCTCTAGCACGGTCTAGCACGGTCTAGCACGCTCTAGCACGCTCTAGCACGGTCTAGCCCGGTCTAGCACGCTCTAGCACGGTCTAGCACGGTCTAGCACGCTCTAGCACGGTCTAGCACGGTCTAGCACGCTCTAGCACGCTCTAGCACGGTCTATCACGCTCTAGCACGGTCTAGCACGGTCTAGCAAGGTCTAGCACGCTCTAGCACGGTCTAGCACGGTCTAGCACGGTCTAGCACGGTCTAGCACGGTCTAGCACACTCTAGCACGGTCTAGCACGCTCTAGCACGCTCTAGCACGGTCTAGCACGGTCTAGCACGCTCTAGCACGCTCTAGCACGGTCTAGCACGGTCTAGCATGGTCTAGCACGCTCTAGCACGCTCTAGCACGGTCTAGCACGGTCTAGCACGCTCTAGCACGCTCTAGCACGGTCTAGCACGCTCTAGCACGGTCTAGCACGGTCTAGCACGCTTTAGCACGGTCTAGCACGGTCTAGCACGCTCTAGCACGCTCAAGCACGGTCTAACACGGTCTAGCACGCTCTAGCACGGTCTAGCACGGTCTAGCACGCTTTAGCACGGTCTAGCACGGTCTAGCACGGTCTAGCAAGTTCTAGCACGCTCTAGCACAGTCTAGTACGCTCTAGCACGCTCTAGCACGGTGTAGCACGGTCTAGCACGGTCTAGCACGCTCTAGAACGCTCTAGCACGCTCAAGCACGGTCTAACACGGTCTAGCACGCTCTAGCACGCTCTAGCACGCTCTAGCACGGTATAGCACGCTCTAGCACGCTCTAAGACGCTCTAGCACGGTCTAGCACGTTCTAGCACGATCTAGCACGGTCTAGCACGGTCTAGCACGCTCTAGCACGCTCTAGCACGGTCTAGCACGCTCTAGCACGGTCTAGCACGGTCTAGCACGGTCTAGCACGCTCTAGCACGGTCTAGCCCGGTCTAGCACGCTCTAGCACGGTCTAGCACGGTCTAGCACGCTCTAGCACGGTCTAGCACGCTCTAGCACGCTCTAGCACGCTCAAGCACGGTCTAACACGGTCTAGCACGCTCTAGCACGCTCTAGCACGCTCTAGCACGGTATAGCACGCTCTAGCACGCTCTAAGACGCTCTAGCACGGTCTAGCACGTTCTAGCACGATCTAGCACGGTCTAGCACGGTCTAGCACGCTCTAGCACGCTCTAGCACGGTCTAGCACGCTCTAGCACGGTCTAGCCCGGTCTAGCACGCTCTAGCACGGTCTAGCACGGTCTAGCACGCTCTAGCACGGTCTAGCACGGTCTAGCACGCTCTAGCACGGTCTAGCACGCTCTAGCACGCTCTAGCACGCTCTAGCACGGTCTATCACGCTCTAGCACGGTCTAGCACGCTCTAGCACGGTCTAGCACGGTCTAGCACGGTCTAGCACGGTCTAGCACACTCTAGCACGGTCTAGCACGCTCTAGCACGGTCTAGCACGCTCTAGCACGGTCTAGCACGGTCTAGCACGGTCTAGCACAGTCTAGCACGGTCTAGCACGGTCTAGCACACTCTAGCACGGTCTAGCACGCTCTAGCACGGTCTAACACGGTCTAGCACGGTCTAGCACGCTCTAGCACGCTCTAGCACGGTCTAGCACGGTCTAGCATGGTCTAGCACGCTCTAGCACGCTCTAGCACGGTCTAGCACGGTCTAGCACGCTCTAGCACGCTCTAGCACGGTCTAGCACGCTCTAGCACGGTCTAGCACGGTCTAGCACGGTCTAGCACGCTTTAGCACGGTCTAGCACGGTCTAGCACGGTCTAGCAAGCTCTAGCACGCTCTAGCACAGTCTAGCACGCTCTAGCACGGTCAAGCACGTTCTAGCACGCTCTAGCACGGTCTAGCACGGTCTAGCACGCTCTAGCACGGTCTAGCACGGTATAGCACGCTCTAGCACGGTCGAGCACGGTCTAGCATGGTCTAACACGCTCTAGCACGCTCTAGCACACTTAAGCACGCTCTAGCATGCTCTAACACGCTCTAGCACGCTCTAGAACGCTCTAGAACGCTCTAGCACGCTCTAGCACCCTCTAGCACGCTCTAGCACCCTCTAGCACGCTCTACGACGCTCTAGTACAGTCTAGCACATTCTAGCACGGTCTAGCACGGTCTAGCACGCTCTAGCACGCTCTAGCACGGTCTATCACGCTCTAGCACGGTCTAGCACGGTCTAGCACGGTCTAGCACGCTCTAGCACGGTTTAGCACGGTCTAGCACGGTCTAGCACGCTCTAGGACGCTCTAGCACGGTCTAGCACGCTCTAGCACGCTCTAGCACGCTCTAGCACGCTCTAGCACGCTCTAGCACGCTATAGCACGGTCTAGCACGGTCTAGCACGCTCTAGCACGGTCTAGCACGCTCTAGCACGCTCTAGCACGGTCTAGCACGCTCTAGCACGCTCTAGCACGCTCTAGCACGCTCTAGCACGCTCTAGCACGCTATAGCACGGTCTAGCACGGTCTAGCACGCTCTAGCACGCTCTAGCACGCTCTAGCACGGTCTAACACGGTCTAGCACGCTCTAGCACGCTCTAGCACGGTCTAGCACGCTCTAGCACGCTCTAGCACGGTCTAGCACGGTCTAGCACGCTCTAGCACGCTCTAGCACGGTCTAACACGCTCTAGCACGCCCTAGCACGCTCTAGCACGGTCTAGCACGGTCTAGCACAATCTAGCACGGTCTAGCACGGTCTAGCACGCTCTAGCACGCTCTAGCACGGTCTAGCACGCTCTAGCACGGTCTAGCACGGTCTAGCACGGTCTAGCACGCTCTAGCACGGTTTAGCACGGTCTAGCACGGTCTAGCACGCTCTAGGACGCTCTAGCACGGTCTAGCACGCTCTAGCACGCTCTAGCACGCTCTAGCACGCTCTAGCACGCTCTAGCACGCTATAGCACGGTCTAGCACGGTCTAGCACGCTCTAGCACGGTCTAGCACGCTCTAGCACGCTCTAGCACGGTCTAGCACGCTCTAGCACGCTCTAGCACGCTCTAGCACGCTCTAGCACGCTCTAGCACGCTATAGCACGGTCTAGCACGGTCTAGCACGCTCTAGCACGCTCTAGCACGCTCTAGCACGGTCTAACACGGTCTAGCACGCTCTAGCACGCTCTAGCACGGTCTAGCACGCTCTAGCACGCTCTAGCACGGTCTAGCACGGTCTAGCACGCTCTAGCACGCTCTAGCACGGTCTAGCACGCTCTAGCACGGTCTAGAACGGTCTAGCACGGTCTAGCACGCTCTAGCACGGTCTAGCACAGTCTAGCACGGTCTAGCACGCTCTAGCACGCTCTAGCACGCTTTAGCACGCTCTAGCATGCTTTAGCACGGTCTAGCACGGTCTAGCACGGTCTAGCACGGTCTAGCACGGTCTAGCACGGTCTAGCAAGCTCTACCACGCTCTAGCACAGTCTAGCACAGTCTAGCACAGTCTAGCACGCTCTAACACGCTTTAGCACGCTCTAGCACGCTTTAGCACGGTCTAGCACGGTCTAGCACGGTCTAGCAAGCTCTAGCACGCTCTAGCACAGTCTAGCACGGTCTAGCACGGTCTAGCACGCTCTAGCACGCTCTAGCACGGTCTATCACGCTCTAGCACGGTCTAGCATGGTCTAGCAAGGTCTAGCACGCTCTAGCACGGTCTAGCACGCTCTAGCACGCTCTAACATGGTCTAGCACGGTCTAGCACGGTCTAGCACGCTCTAGCACGGTCTAGCACGGTCTAGCACGCTCTAGCACGGTCTAGCAAGGTCTAGCACGGTCTAGCACGCTCTAGCACGTTCTAGCACGGTCTAGCATGGTCTAGCACGATCTAGCACGCTCTAGCACGAACTAGCATGGTCTAACACGCTCTAGCACGCTCTAGCACGCTCTAGCACGCTTTAGCACGCTTTAGCATGCTTAGCACGCTCTAGCACGCTCTAGCACGCTCTAGCACGCTCTAGCACACTCTAGCACGTTCTAGCACGCTCTAGCACGGTCTAGCACGCTCTAGCACGGTCTATCACGCTCTAGCACGCTCTAGCACGCTTTAGCACGGTCTAGCACGGTCTAGCACGCTCTAGCACGGTCTAGCACGGTCTAGCACGCTCTAGCACGCTCTAGCACGCTTTAGCACGCTTTAGCACGGTCTAGCACGGTCTAGCACGCTCTAGCACGCTCTAGCACGCTTTAGCACGCTCTAGCACGCTTTAGCACGGTCTAGCACGGTCTAGCACGGTCTAGCACGGTCTAGCAAGCTCTAGTACGCTTTAGCACAGTCTAGCACAGTCTAGCACGGTCTAGCACGCTCTAGCACGCTCTAGCACGCTCTTGCACGGTCTAGCACGGTCTAGCACGCTCTAGCACAATCTAGCACGGTCTAGCACACTCTAGCACGCTCTAGCACGGTCTAGCACGATCTAGCACGGTCTAGCACAGTCTAGCACGGTCTAGCAAGCTCTAGCACGCTCTAGCACGCTTTAGCACGCTCTAGCACGCTTTAGCACGGTCTAGCACGGTCTAGCACGGTCTAGCACGGTCTAGCAAGCTCTAGCACGCTCTAGCACAGTCTAGCACAGTCTACCACGGTCTAGCACGCTCTAGCACGCTCTAGCACGGTCTATCACGCTCTAGCACGGTCTAGCACGGTCTAGCAAGGTCTAGCACGCTCTAGCACGGTCTAGCACGGTCTAGCACGCTCTAACACGGTCTAGCACGGTCTAGCACGGTCTAGCACGCTCTAGCACGGTCTAGCACGGTCTAGCATGCTCTAGCACGGTCTAGCAAGGTCTAGCACGGTCTAGCACGCTCTAGCACGGTCTAGCACGGTCTAGCATGGTCTAGCACGATCTAGCACGCTCTAGGACGATCTAGCATGGTCTAACACGCTCTAGCACGCTCTAGCACGCTCTAGCACGCTCTAGCACGCTTTAGCACGATTTAGCACGCTTAGCACGCTCTAGCACGCTCTAGCACGCTCTAGCACGCTCTAGCACACTCTAGCACGCTCTAGCAGGCTCTAGCACGGTCTAGCACGCTCTAACACGCTCTAGCACGCTTTAGCACGGTCTAGCACGGTCTAGCACGCTCTAGCACGGTCTATCACGCTCTAGCACGCTCTAGCACGCTCTAGCACGCTTTAGCACGGTCTAGCACGGTCTAGCACGCACTAGCACGGTCTAGCACGGTCTAGCACGCTCTAGCACGCTCTAGCTCGCTTTAGCACGCTTTAGCACGGTCTAGCACGGTCTAGCACGGTCTAGCACGGTCTAGCACGCTCTAGCACGCTCTAGCACGCTCTAGGACGCTCTAGCACGCTCTAGCATGCTCTAGCACGCTCTAGCACGCTCTAGCACGGTCTAGCACGGTCTAGCACGCTCTAGCACGCTCTAGCACGGTCTATCACGCTCTAGCACGGTCTAGCACGGTCTAGCAAGGTCTAGCACGCTCTAGCACGGTCTAGCACGGTCTAGCACGGTCTAGCACGGTCTAGCACACTCTAGCACGGTCTAGCACGCTCTAGCACGGTCTAGCACGGTCTAGCACGGTCTAGCACGCTCTAGCACGCTCTAGCACGCTCTAGCACGGTCTAGCACGGTCTAGCACGCTCTAGCACGCTCTAGCACGGTCTAGCACGGTCTAGCACGCTTTAGCACGGTCTAGCACGGTCTAGCACGGTCTAGCAAGCTCTAGCACGCTCTAGCACAGTCTAGCACGCTCTAGCACGCTCTAGCACGGTCTAGCACGCTCTAGCACACTTAAGCACGCTCTAGCATGCTCTAACACGCTCTAGCACGCTCTAGAACGCTCTAGAACGCTCTAGCACGCTCTAGCACCCTCTAGCACGCTCTACGACGCTCTAGTACGGTCTAGCACGCTCTAGCACGGTCTAGCACGGTCTAGCACGCTCTAGCACGCTCTAGCACGGTCTATCACGCTCTAGCACGGTCTAGCACGGTCTAGCACGGTCTAGCACGCTCTAGCACGGTTTAGCACGGTCTAGCACGGTCTAGCACGCTCTAGGACGCTCTAGCACGGTCTAGCACGTTCTAGCACGCTCTAGCACGGTCTAGCACGGTCTAGCACGCTTTAGCACGGTCTAGCACGGTCTAGCACGGTCTAGCAAGTTCTAGCACGCTCTAGCACAGTCTAGCACGCTCTAGCACGCTCTAGCACGCTCTAGCACGGTCTAGCACGGTCTAGCACGCTCTAGCACGCTCTAGCACGCTCAAGCACGGTCTAACACGGTCTAGCACGCTCTAGCACGCTCTAGCACGCTCTAGCACGGTCTAGCACGCTCTAGCACGCTCTAAGACGCTCTAGCACGGTCTAGCACGTTCTAGCACGGTCTAGCACGTTCTAGCACGATCTAGCACGGTCTAGCACGGTCTAGCACGGTCTGGCACGCTCTAGCACGCTCTAGCACGGTCTAGCAAGCTCTAGCACGCTCTAGCACGCTCTAGCACGCTCTAGCACGCTCTAGCACGCTCTAGCACGCTATAGCACGGTCTAGCACGGTCTAGCACGCTCTAGCACGCTCTAGCACGCTCTAGCACGCTCTAGCACGCTCTAGCACGGTCTAGCATGGTCTAGCACGATCTAGCACGCTCTAGCACGATCTAGCATGGTCTAACACGCTCTAGCACGCTCTAGCACGCTCTAGCACGCTCTAGCACGCTTTAGCACGCTTTAGCACGCTTAGCACGCTCTAGCACGCTCTAGCACGCTCTAGCAAGCTCTAGCACACTCTAGCACGCTCTAGCACGCTCTAGCACGGTCTAGCACGCTCTAGCACGCTCTAGCACGCTTTAGCACGGTCTAGCACGGTCTAGCACGCTCTAGCACGGTCTATCACGCTTTAGCACGCTTTAGCACGCTTAGCACGCGCTAGCACGCTCTAGCACGCTCTAGCAAGCTCTAGCACACTCTAGCACGCTCTAGCACGCTCTAGCACGGTCTAGCACGGTCTAGCACGCTCTAGCACGGTCTATCACGCTCTAGCACGGTCTAGCACGCACTAGCACGGTCTAGCACGGTCTAGCACGCTCTAGCACGCTCTAGCACGCTTTAGCACGCTTTAGCACGGTCTAGCACGGTCTAGCACGGTCTAGCACGGTCTAGCACGCTCTAGCACGCTCTAGCACGCTCTAGGACGCTCTAGCACGCTCTAGCATGCTCTAGCACGCTCTAGCACGCTCTAGCACGCTCTAGCACGCTTTAGCACGGACTAGCACGGTCTAGCACGGTCTAGCACGCTCTAGCACGCTCTAGCACGCTCTAGCACGCTCTAGCACACTCTAGCACGCTCTAGCACGCTCTAGCACGGTCTAGCACGCTCTAGCACGCTCTAGCACGGTCTAGCACGGTCTAGCAAGGTCTAGCACGCTCTAGCACGGTCTAGCACGGTCTAGCACGCTCTAGCACGCTCTAGCACGCTTTAGCACGGTCTAGCACGGTCTAGCACGCACTAGCACGGTCTAGCACGGTCTAGCACGCTCTAGCACGCTCTAGCACGCTTTAGCACGCTTTAGCACGGTCTAGCACGGTCTAGCACGGTCTAGCACGGTCTAGCACGCTCTAGCACGCTCTAGCACGCTCTAGGACGCTCTAGCACGCTCTAGCATGCTCTAGCACGCTCTAGCACGCTCTAGCACGGTCTAGCACGGTCTAGCACGCTCTAGCACGCTCTAGCACGGTCTATCACGCTCTAGCACGGTCTAGCACGGTCTAGCAAGGTCTAGCACGCTCTAGCACGGTCTAGCACGGTCTAGCACGCTCTAGCACGGTCTAGCACTGTCTAGCACGGTCTAGCACGCTCTAGCACGCTCTAGCACGGTCTAGCACGGTCTAGCATGGTCTAGCACGCTCTAGCACGCTCTAGCACGGTCTAGCACGGTCTAGCATGGTCTAGCACGCTCTAGCACGCTCTAGCACGCTCTAGCACGGTCTAGCACGGTCTAGCACGCTCTAGCACGCTCTCGCACGGTCTAGCACGCTCTAGCACGGTCTAGCACGGTCTAGCACGCTTTAGCACGGTCTAGCACGGTCTAGCACGGTCTAGCAAGCTCTAGCACGCTCTAGCACAGTCTAGCACGCTCTAGCACGCTCTAGCACGGTCTAGCACGCTCTAGGACGCTCTAACACGGTCAAGCACGTTCTAGCACGCTCTAGCACGGTCTAGCACGGTCTAGCACGCTCTAGCACAGTCTAGCACGGTATATCACGCTCTAGCACGGTCGAGCACGGTCTAGCATGGTCTAACACGCTCTAGCACACTTAAGCACGCTCTATCATGCTCTAACACGCTCTAGCACGCTCTAGAACGCTCTAGAACGCTCTAGCACGCTCTAGCACCCTCTAGCACGCTCTACGACGCTCTAGTACGGTCTAGCACGCTCTAGCACGGTCTAGCACGGTCTAGCACGCTCTAGCACGCTCTAGCACGGTCTATCACGCTCTAGCACGGTCTAGCACGGTCTAGCACGGTCTAGCACGCTCTAGCACGGTTTAGCACGGTCTAGCACGGTCTAGCACGCTCTAGGACGCTCTAGCACGGTCTAGCACGTTCTAGCACGCTCTAGCACGGTCTAGCACGGTCTAGCACGCTTTAGCACGGTCTAGCACGGTCTAGCACGCTCTAGCACGCTCTAGCACGCTCTAGCACGCTCTAGCACGCTCTAGCACGCTCTAGCACGGTCTAGCACGGTCTAGCACGGTCTAGCACGCTGTAGCACGCTCTAGCACGGTCTAGCACGGTCTAGCACGCTCTAGCACGCTCTAGCACGCTCTAGCACGGTCTAGCACGCTTTAGCACGGACTAGCACGGTCTAGCACGGTCTAGCACGCTCTAGCACGCTCTAGCACGGTCTAGCACGCTCTAGCACGGTCTAGCACGGTCTAGCACGGTCTAGCACGCTCTAGCACGGTCTAGCACAGTCTAGCACGGTCTAGCACGCTCTAGCACGCTCTAGCACGCTTTAGCACGCTCTAGCACGCTTTAGCACGGTCTAGCACGGTCTAGCACGGTCTAGCACGGTCTAGCACGGTCTAGCACGGTCTAGCAAGCTCTAGCACGCTCTAGCACAGTCTAGCACAGTCTAGCACAGTCAAGCACGCTCTAACACGCTTTAGCACGCTCTAGCACGCTTTAGCACGGTCTAGCACGGTCTAGCACGGTCTAGCACGGTCTAGCACGGTCTAGCAAGCTCTAGCACGCTCTAGCACAGTCTAGCACGGTCTAGCACGCTCTAGCACGCTCTAGCACGCTCTAGCACGGTCTATCACGCTCTAGCACGGTCTAGCATGGTCTAGCAAGGTCTAGCACGCTCTAGCACGGTCTAGCACGGTCTAGCACGCTCTAACATGGTCTAGCACGGTCATGCACGGTCTAGCACGCTCTAGCACGGTCTAGCACGGTCTAGCACGCTCTAGCACGGTCTAGCAAGGTCTAGCACGGTCTAGCACGCTCTAGCACGGTCTAGCACGGTCTAGCATGGTCTAGCACGATCTAGCACGCTGTAGCACGGTCTAGCACGGTCTAGCACGCTCTAGCACGGTCTAGCACAGTCTAGCACGGTCTAGCACGCTCTAGCACGCTCTAGCACGCTCTAGCACGCTTTAGCACGGTCTAGCACGGTCTAGCACGCTCTAGCACGCTCTAGCACGCTTTAGCACGCTCTAGCACGCTTTAGCACGGTCTAGCACGGTCTAGCACGGTCTAGCACGGTATAGCACGGTCTAGCAAGCTCTAGTACGCTTTAGCACAGTCTAGCACAGTCTAGCACGGTCTAGCACGCTCTAGCACGCTCTAGCACGCTTTAGCACGCTCTAGCACGCTTTAGCACGGTCTAGCACGGTCTAGCACGGTCTAGCACGGTATAGCACGGTCTAGCAAGCTCTAGTACGCTTTAGCACAGTCTAGCACAGTCTAGCACGGTCTAGCACGCTCTAGCACGCTCTAGCACGCTCTTGCACGGTCTAGCACGGTCTAGCACGCTCTAGCACAATCTAGCACGGTCTAGCACACTCTAGCACGCTCTAGCACGGTCTAGCACGATCTAGCACGGTCTAGCACAGTCTAGCACGGTCTAGCAAGCTCTAGCACGCTCTAGCACGCTTTAGCACGCTCTAGCACGCTTTAGCACGGTCTAGCACGGTCTAGCACGGTCTAGCACGGTCTAGCAAGCTCTAGCACGCTCTAGCACAGTCTAGCACAGTCTAGCACGGTCTAGCACGCTCTAGCACGCTCTAGCACGGTCTATCACGCTCTAGCACGGTCTAGCACGGTCTAGCAAGGTCTAGCACGCTCTAGCACGGTCTAGCACGGTCTAGCACGCTCTAACACGGTCTAGCACGGTCTAGCACGGTCTAGCACGCTCTAGCACGGTCTAGCACGGTCTAGCATGCTCTATCACGGTCTAGCAAGGTCTAGCACGGTCTAGCACGCTCTAGCACGGTCTAGCACGGTCTAGCATGGTCTAGCACGATCTAGCGCGCTTTAGCACGATCTAGCATGGTCTAACACGCTCTAGCACGCTCTAGCACGCTCTAGCACGCTCTAGCACGCTCTAGCACGCTTTAGCACGCTTAGCACGCTCTAGCACGCTCTAGCACGCTCTAGCACGCTTTAGCACGGTCTAGCACGGTCTAGCACGCACTAGCACGCTCTAGCACGGTCTAGCACGCTCTAGCACGCTCTAGCACGCTTTAGCACGCTTTAGCACGGTCTAGCACAGTCTAGCACGGTCTAGCACGGTCTAGCACGCTCTAGCACGCTCTAGCACGCTCTAGGACGCTCTAGCACGCTCTAGCATGCTCTAGCACGCTCTAGCACGCTCTAGCACGGTGTAGCACGGTCTAGCACGCTCTAGCACGCTCTAGCACGGTCTATCACGCTCTAGCACGGTCTAGCACGGTCTAGCAAGGTCTAGCACGCTGTAGCACGGTCTAGCACGGTCTAGCACGCTCTAGCACGGTCTAGCACTGTCTAGCACGGTCTAGCACGCTCTAGCACGCTCTAGCACGGTCTAGCACGGTCTAGCATGGTCTAGCACGCTCTAGCACGCTCTAGCACGGTCTAGCACGGTCTAGCATGGTCTAGCACGGTCTAGCACGGTCTAGCACGCTTTAGCACGGTCTAGCACGGTCTAGCACGGTCTAGCAAGCTCTAGCACGCTCTAGCACAGTCTAGCACGCTCTAGCACGCTCTAGCACGGTCGAGCACGGTCTAGCATGGTCTAACACGCTCTAGCACGCTCTAGCACACTTAAGCACGCTCTATCATGCTCTAACACGCTCTAGCACGCTCTAGAACGCTCTAGAACGCTCTAGCACGCTCTAGCACCCTCTAGCACGCTCTACGACGCTCTAGTACGGTCTAGCACGCTCTAGCACGGTCTAGCACGGTCTAGCACGCTCTAGCACGCTCTAGCACGGTCTATCACGCTCTAGCACGGTCTAGCACGGTCTAGCACGGTCTAGCACGCTCTAGCACGGTTTAGCACGGTCTAGCACGGTCTAGCACGCTCTAGGACGCTCTAGCACGGTCTAGCACGTTCTAGCACGCTCTAGCACGGTCTAGCACGGTCTAGCACGCTTTAGCACGGTCTAGCACGGTCTAGCACGCTCTAGCACGCTCTAGCACGCTCTAGCACGGTCTAGCACGCTCTAGCACGCTCTAAGACGCTCTAGCACGGTCTAGCACGTTCTAGCACGCTCTAGCACGGTCTAGCACGGTCTAGCACGCTTTAGCACGGTCTAGCACGGTCTAGCACGGTCTAGCACGGTCTAGCACGGTCTAGCACGGTCTAGCACGCTGTAGCACGCTCTAGCACGGTCTAGCACGGTCTAGCACGCTCTAGCACGCTCTAGCACGCTCTAGCACGGTCTAGCACGCTTTAGCACGGACTAGCACGGTCTAGCACGGTCTAGCACGCTCTAGCACGGTCTAGCACGGTCTAT
The DNA here is from genome assembly GCA_963675035.1 of Allygus modestus. Taxonomy (NCBI): domain Eukaryota; kingdom Metazoa; phylum Arthropoda; class Insecta; order Hemiptera; family Cicadellidae; genus Allygus; species Allygus modestus. The sequence continues at coordinate 480,593,865 of OY776112.1, read as the reverse complement.
CACGGTCTAGCACGCTCTAGCACGGTCTAGCACGGTCTAGCACGGTCTAGCACGCTGTAGCACGCTCTAGCACGGTCTAGCACGGTCTAGCACGCTCTAGCACGCTCTAGCACGCTCTAGCACGGTCTAGCACGCTTTAGCACGGACTAGCACGGTCTAGCACGGTCTAGCACGCTCTAGCACGGTCTAGCACGGTCTATCACGGTCTAGCACGGTCTAGCACGCTCTAGCACGGTCTAGCACAGTCTAGCACGGTCTAGCACGCTCTAGCACGCTCTAGCACGCTTTAGCACGGTCTAGCACGCTCTAGGACGCTCTAACACGGTCAAGCACGTTCTAGCACGGTCTAGCAAGGTCTAGCACGCTCTAGCACGGTCTAGCACGGTCTAGCACGGTCTAGCACGGTCTAGCACACTCTAGCACGGTCTAGCACGCTCTAGCACGGTCTAGCACTGTCTAGCACGGTCTAGCACGCTCTAGCACGCTCTAGAACGCTCTAGCACGCTCTAGCACCCTCTAGCACGCTCTACGACGCTCTAGTACGGTCTAGCACGCTCTAGCACGGTCTAGCACGGTCTAGCACGCTCTAGCATGCTCTAGCACGCTCTAGCACGGTCTATCACGCTCTAGCACGGTCTAGCACGGTCTAGCACGGTCTAGCACGCTCTAGCACGGTTTAGCACGGTCTAGCACGGTCTAGCACGCTCTAGGACGCTCTAGCACGGTCTAGCACGTTCTAGCACGCTCTAGCACGGTCTAGCACGGTCTAGCACGCTTTAGCACGGTCTAGCACGGTCTAGCACGGTCTAGCAAGTTCTAGCACGCTCTAGCACAGTCTAGCACGCTCTAGCACGCTCTAGCACGGTCTAGCACGGTCTAGCACGGTCTAGCACGCTCTAGCACGCTCTAGCACGCTCAAGCACGGTCTAACACGGTCTAGCACGCTCTAGCACGCTCTAGCACGCTCTAGCACGGTCTAGCACGCTCTAGCACGCTCTAAGACGCTCTAGCACGGTCTAGCACGTTCTAGCACGCTCTAGCACGAACTAGCATGGTCTAACACGCTCTAGCACGCTCTAGCACGCTCTAGCACGCTCTAGCACGCTTTAGCACGCTTTAGCACGCTTAGCACGCTCTAGCACGCTCTAGCACGCTCTAGCACACTCTAGCACGTTCTAGCACGCTCTAGCATAGTCTAGCATGCTCTAGCACGCTCTAGCACGCTTTAGCACGGTCTAGCACGGTCTAGCACGCTCTAGCACGGTCTATCACGCTCTAGCACGCTCTAGCACGCTCTAGCACGCTTTAGCACGGTCTAGCACGGTCTAGCACGCTCTAGCACGGTCTAGCACGGTCTAGCACGCTCTAGCACGCTCTAGCACGCTTTAGCACGCTTTAGCACGGTCTAGCACGGTCTAGCACGCTCTAGCACGCTCTAGCACGCTTTAGCACGCTCTAGCACGCTTTAGCACGGTCTAGCACGGTCTAGCACGGTCTAGCACGGTCTAGCACGGTCTAGCAAGCTCTAGTACGCTTTAGCACAGTCTAGCACAGTCTAGCACGGTCTAGCACGCTCTAGCACGGTCTAGCAAGCTCTAGTACGCTTTAGCACAGTCTAGCACAGTCTAGCACGGTCTAGCACGATCTAGCACGGTCTAGCACAGTCTAGCACGGTCTAGCAAGCTCTAGCACGCTCTAGCACGCTTTAGCACGCTCTAGCACGCTTTAGCACGGTCTAGCACGGTCTAGCACGGTCTAGCACGGTCTAGCAAGCTCTAGCATTCTCTAGCACAGTCTAGCACAGTCTAGCACGGTCTAGCACGCTCTAGCACGCTCTAGCACGGTCTATCACGCTCTAGCACGGTCTAGCACGGTCTAGCAAGGTCTAGCACGCTCTAGCACGGTCTAGCACGGTCTAGCACGCTCTAACACGGTCTAGCACGGTCTAGCACGGTCTAGCACGCTCTAGCACGCTCTAGCACGCTTTAGCACGCTTTAGCACGCTTTAGCACGCTTAGCACGCTCTAGCACGCTCTAGCACGCTCTAGCACGGTCTAGCACGGTCTAGCACGCTCTAGCACGTTCTAGCACGCTCTAGCACGGTCTAGCACGGTCTAGCACGCTTTAGCACGGTCTAGCACGGTCTAGCACGGTCTAGCAAGTTCTAGCACGCTCTAGCACAGTCTAGCACGCTCTAGCACGCTCTAGCACGGTCTAGCACGGTCTAGCACGGTCTAGCACGCTCTAGCACGCTCTAGCACGCTCAAGCACGGTCTAACACGGTTTAGAACGCTCTAGCACGCTCTAGCACGCTCTAGCACGGTCTAGCACGCTCTAGCACGCCCTAGCACGCTCTAGCACGCTCTAGCACGCTCTAGCACGCTCTAGCACGGTCTAGCACGGTCTAGCACGCTCTAGCACGCTCTAGCACGCTCTAGCACGGTCTAACACGCTCTAGCACGCCCTAGCACGCTCTAGCACGGTCTAGCACGGTCTAGCACGCTCTAGCACGCTCTAGCACGCTCTAGCACGGTCTAGCACGGTCTAGCACGGTCTAGCACGCTGTAGCACGCTCTAGCACGGTCTAGCACGGTCTAGCAAGCTCTAGCACGCTCTAGCACGCTCTAGCACGCTCTAGCACGCTTTAGCACGCTTTAGCACGCTTAGCACGCTCTAGCACGCTCTAGCACGCTCTAGCACACTCTAGCACGTTCTAGCACGCTCTAGCATAGTCTAGCATGCTCTAGCACGCTCTAGCACGCTTTAGCACGGTCTAGCACGGTCTAGCACGCTCTAGCACGGTCTATCACGCTCTAGCACGCTCTAGCACGCTCTAGCACGCTTTAGCACGGTCTAGCACGGTCTAGCACGCTCTAGCACGGTCTAGCACGGTCTAGCACGCTCTAGCACGCTCTAGCACGCTTTAGCACGCTTTAGCACGGTCTAGCACGGTCTAGCACGCTCTAGCACGCTCTAGCACGCTTTAGCACGCTCTAGCACGCTTTAGCACGGTCTAGCACGGTCTAGCACGGTCTAGCACGGTCTAGCACGGTCTAGCAAGCTCTAGTACGCTTTAGCACAGTCTAGCACAGTCTAGCACGGTCTAGCACGCTCTAGCACGGTCTAGCAAGCTCTAGTACGCTTTAGCACAGTCTAGCACAGTCTAGCACGGTCTAGCACGATCTAGCACGGTCTAGCACAGTCTAGCACGGTCTAGCAAGCTCTAGCACGCTCTAGCACGCTTTAGCACGCTCTAGCACGCTTTAGCACGGTCTAGCACGGTCTAGCACGGTCTAGCACGGTCTAGCAAGCTCTAGCATTCTCTAGCACAGTCTAGCACAGTCTAGCACGGTCTAGCACGCTCTAGCACGCTCTAGCACGGTCTATCACGCTCTAGCACGGTCTAGCACGGTCTAGCAAGGTCTAGCACGCTCTAGCACGGTCTAGCACGGTCTAGCACGCTCTAACACGGTCTAGCACGGTCTAGCACGGTCTAGCACGCTCTAGCACGCTCTAGCACGCTTTAGCACGCTTTAGCACGCTTTAGCACGCTTAGCACGCTCTAGCACGCTCTAGCACGCTCTAGCACGCTCTAGCACACTCTAGCACGCTCTAGCACGCTCTAGCACGGTCTAGCACGCTCTAGCACGCTCTAGCACGCTTTAGCACGGTCTAGCACGGTCTAGCACGCTCTAGCACGGTCTATCACGCTCTAGCACGCTCTAGCACGCTCTAGCACGCTTTAGCACGGTCTAGCACGGTCTAGCACGCACTAGCACGGTCTAGCACGGTCTAGCACGCTCTAGCACGCTCTAGCACGCTTTAGCACGCTTTAGCACGGTCTAGCACGGTCTAGCACGGTCTAGCACGGTCTAGCACGCTCTAGCACGCTCTAGCACGCTCTAGCACGCTCTAGCACGCTCTAGCATGCTCTAGCACGCTCTAGCACGCTCTAGCACGCTCTAGCACGCTTTAGCACGGACTAGCACGGTCTAGCACGGTCTAGCACGCTCTAACACGCTCTAGCACGGTCTAGCACGCTCTAGCACGGTCTAGCACGGTCTAGCAAGGTCTAGCACGCTCTAGCACGGTCTAGCACACTCTAGCACGGTCTAGCACGTTCTAGCATGGTCTAGCACGGTCTAGCACGGTCTAGCACGCTCTAGCACGCTGTAGCACGCTCTAGCACGGACTAGCACGGTCTAGCACGCTCTAGCACGCTGTAGCACGCTCTAGCACGGTCTAGCACGGTCTAGCACGCTCTAGCACGCTCTAGCACGCTCTAGCACGGTCTAACACGGTCTAGCACGCTCTAGCACGCTCTAGCACGCTCTAGCACGGTCTAGCACGCTCTAGCACGCTCTAGCACGCTCTAGCACGGTCTAGCACGGTCTAGCACGCTTTAGCACGGTCTAGCACGGTCTAGCACGGTCTAGCAAGTTCTAGCACGCTCTAGCACAGTCTAGCACGCTCTAGCACGCTCTAGCACGGTCTAGCACGGTCTAGCACGGTCTAGCACGCTCTAGCACGCTCTAGCACGCTCAAGCACGGTCTAACACGGTTTAGAACGCTCTAGCACGCTCTAGCACGCTCTAGCACGGTCTAGCACGCTCTAGCACGCCCTAGCACGCTCTAGCACGCTCTAGCACGCTCTAGCACGCTCTAGCACGGTCTAGCACGGTCTAGCACGCTCTAGCACGCTCTAGCACGCTCTAGCACGGTCTAACACGCTCTAGCACGCCCTAGCACGCTCTAGCACGGTCTAGCACGCTCTAGCACGCTCTAGCACGCTCTAGCACGCTCTAGCACGGTCTAGCACGGTCTAGCACGGTCTAGCACGCTGTAGCACGCTCTAGCACGGTCTAGCACGGTCTAGCAAGCTCTAGCACGCTCTAGCACGCTCTAGCACGGTCTAACACGGTCTAGCACGCTCTAGCACGCTCTAGCACGGTCTAGCACGCTCTAGCACGCTCTAGGACGCTCTAGCACGCTCTAGCATGCTCTAGCACGCTCTAGCACGCTCTAGCACGCTCTAGCACGCTTTAGCACGGACTAGCATTGTCTAGCACGGTCTAGCACGCTCTAGCACGCTCTAGCACGGTCTAGCACGCTCTAGCACGGTCTAGCACGGTCTAGCACGGTCTAGCACGCTCTAGCACGGTCTAGCACGCTCTAGCACGCTCTAGCACGGTCTATCACGTTCTAGCACGGTCTAGCACGGTCTAGCATGGTCTAGCACGATCTAGCACGCTCTAGCACGATCTAGCACGCTCTAGCACGCTTTAGCAAGCTTTAGCACGCTTAGCACGCTCTAGCACGCTCTAGCACGCTCTAGCACGCTCTAGCACACTCTAGCACGCTCTAGCACGCTCTAGCACGGTCTAGCACGCTCTAGCACGCTTTAGCACGGTCTAGCACGGTCTAGCACGCTCTAGCACGGTCTATCACGCTCTAGCACGCTCTAGCACGCTCTAGCACGCTTTAGCACGGTCTAGCACGGTCTAGCACCCTCTAGCACGGTCTAGCACGGTCTAGCACGCTCTAGCACGCTCTAGCACAATTTAGCACGCTTTAGCACGGTCTAGCACGGTCTAGCACGCTCTAGCACGCTCTAGCACGCTTTAGCACGCTCTAGCACGCTTTAGCACGGTCTAGCACGGTCTAGCACGGTCTAGCACGGTCTAGCACGGTCTAGCAAGCTCTAGTACGCTTTAGCACAGTCTAGCACAGTCTAGCACGGTCTAGCACGCTCTAGCACGCTCTAGCACGCTCTTGCACGGTCTAGCACGGTCTAGCACGGTCTAGCACACTCTAGCACGCTCTAGCACGGTCTAGCACGATCTAGCACGGTCTAGCACAGTCTAGCACGGTCTAGCAAGCTCTAACACGCTCTAGCACGCTTTAGCACGCTTTAGCACGCTCTAGCACGCTTTAGCACGGTCTAGCACGCTCTAGCACGCTTTAGCACGGTCTAACACGCTCTAGCACGCTCTAGCACGCTCTAGCACGCTCTAGCACGCTTTAGCAAGCTTTAGCACGCTTAGCACGCTCTAGCACGCTCTAGCACGCTCTAGCACGCTCTAGCACACTCTAGCACGCTCTAGCACGCTCTAGCACGGTCTAGCACGCTCTAGCACGCTCTAGCACGCTTTAGCACGGTCTAGCACGGTCTAGCACGCTCTATCACGGTCTATCACGCTCTAGCACGCTCTAGCACGCTCTAGCACGCTTTAGCACGGTCTAGCACGGTCTAGCACGGTCTAGCACGGTCTAGCACGGTCTAGCACGGTCTAGCAAGCTCTAGTACGCTTTAGCACAGTCTAGCACAGTCTAGCACGGTCTAGCACGCTCTAGCACTCTCTAGCACGCTCTTGCACGGTCTAGCACGGTCTAGCACGCTCTAGCACAATCTAGCACGGTCTAGCACACTCTAGCACGCTCTAGCACGGTCTAGCACGATTTAGCACGGTCTAGCACAGTCTAGCACGGTCTAGCAAGCTCTAGCACGCTCTAGCACGCTTTAGCACGCTTTAGCACGCTTTAGCACGCTCTAGCACGCTTTAGCACGGTCTAGCACGCTCTAGCACGCTTTAGCACGGTCTAGCACGTTCTAGCACGCTCTAGCACGGTCTATCACGCTCTAGCACGCTCTAGCACGCTCTAGCACGCTTTAGCACGGTCTAGCACGGTCTAGCACGCTCTAGCACGGTCTAGCACGGTCTAGCACGCTCTAGCACGCTCTAGCACGCTTTAGCACGCTTTAGCACGGTCTAGCACGGTCTAGCACGCTCTAGCACGCTCTAGCACGCTTTAGCACGCTCTAGCACGCTTTAGCACGGTCTAGCACGGTCTAGCACGGTCTAGCACGGTCTAGCACGGTCTAGCAAGCTCTAGTACGCTCTAGCACGGTCTAGCACGGTCTAGCACGGTCTAGCACGCTCTAGCACGCTCTAGCACGGTCTAGCACGCTCTAGCACGGTCTAGCACACTCTAGCACGCTTTAGCACGCTCTAGCACGCTTTAGCACGGTCTAGCACGGTCTAGCACGGTCTAGCACGGTCTAGCAAGCTCTAGCACGCTCTAGCACAGTCTAGCACAGTCTAGCACGGTCTAGCACGCTCTAGCACGCTCTAGCACGGTCTATCACGCTCTAGCACGGTCTAGCACGGTCTAGCAAGGTCTAGCCCGCTCTAGCACGGTCTAGCACGGTCTAGCACGCTCTAACACGGTCTAGCACGGTCTAGCACGGTCTAGCACGCTCTAGCACGGTCTAGCACGGTCTAGCATGCTCTAGCACGGTCTAGCAAAGTCTAGCACGGTCTAGCACGCTCTAGCACGGTCTAGCATGGTCTAGCACGATCTAGCACGCTCTAGCACGATCTAGCATGGTCTAACACGCTCTAGCACGCTCTAGCACGCTCTAGCACGCTCTAGCACGCTTTAGCACGCTTTAGCACGCTTAGCACGCTCTAGCACGCTCTAGCACGCTCTAGCACGCTCTAGCACACTCTAGCACGCTCTAGCACGCTCTAGCACGGTCTAGCACGCTCTAGCACGCTCTAGCACGCTTTAGCACGGTCTAGCACGGTCTAGCACGCTCTAGCACGGTCTATCACGCTCTAGCACGCTCTAGCACGCTCTAGCACGCTTTAGCACGGTCGAGCACGGTCTAGCACGCACTAGCACGGTCTAGCACGGTCTAGCACGCTCTAGCACGCTCTAGCACGCTCTAGCACGCTCTAGCACGCTTTAGCACGCTTTAGCACGGTCTAGCACGGTCTAGCACGGTCTAGCACGGTCTAGCACGCTCTAGCTCGCTCTAGCACGCTCTAGGACGCTCTAGCTCGCTCTAGCATGCTCTAGCACGCTCTAGCACGCTCTAGCACGCTCTAGCACGCTCTAGCACGCTCTAGCACGCTTTAGCACGGACTAGCACGGTCTATTACGGTCTAGCACGCTCTAGCACGCTCTAGCACGGTCTAGCACGCTCTAGCACGGTCTAGCACGCTCTAGCACGCTCTAGCACGCTCTAGCACGGTCTAGCACGGTCTAGCACGCTCTAGCACGCTCTAGCACGGTCTATCACGCTCTAGCACGGTCTAGCACGGTCTAGCAAGGTCTAGCACGCTCTAGCACGGTCTAGCACACTCTAGCACGGTCTAGCACGTTCTAGCATGGTCTAGCACGGTCTAGCACGGTCTAGCACGCTCTAGCACGCTGTAGCACGCTCTAGCACGGTCTAGCACGGTCTAGCACGCTCTAGCACGCTCTAGCACGCTCTAGCACGGTCTAACACGGTCTAGCACGCTCTAGCACGCTCTAGCACGCTCTAGCACGGTCTAGCACAGTCTAGCACGTTCTAGCACGCTCTAGCACGGTCTAGCATGGTCTAGCACGCTTTAGCACGGTCTAGCACGGTCTAGGACGCTCTAGCACGGTCTAGCACGTTCTAGCACGCTCTAGCACGGTCTAGCATGGTCTAGCACGCTTTAGCACGGTCTAGCACGGTCTAGCACGGTCTAGAAAGTTCTAGCACGCTCTAGCACAGTCAAGCACGCTCTAGCACGCTCTAGCACGGTCTAGCACGGTCTAGCACGGTCTAGCACGCTCTAGCACGCTCTAGCACGCTCAAGCACGGTCTAACACGGTCTAGCACGCTCTAGCACGCTCTAGCACGCTCTAGCACGCTCTAGCACGGTCTAGCACGCTCTAGCACGGTCTAGCACGTTCTAGCACGATCTAGCACGGTCTAGCACGGTCTACCACGGTCTAGCACGGTCTAGCACAGTCTAGCACGGTCTAGCACGGTCTAGCACGCTCTAGCACGGTCTAGCACGGTCTAGCACGCTCTAGCACGCTCTAGCACGGTCTAACACGCTCTAGCACGCCCTAACACGCTCTAGCACGGTCTAGCACGCTCTAGCACGGTCTAGCACGCTCTAGCACACTCTAGCACGTTCTAGCACGCTCTAGCATAGTCTAGCATGCTCTAGCACGCTCTAGCACGCTTTAGCACGGTCTAGCACGGTCTAGCACGCTCTAGCACGGTCTATCACGCTCTAGCACGCTCTAGCACGCTCTAGCACGCTTTAGCACGGTCTAGCACGGTCTAGCACGCTCTAGCACGGTCTAGCACGGTCTAGCACGCTCTAGCACGCTCTAGCACGCTTTAGCACGCTTTAGCACGGTCTAGCACGGTCTAGCACGCTCTAGCACGCTCTAGCACGCTTTAGCACGCTCTAGCACGCTTTAGCACGGTCTAGCACGGTCTAGCACGGTCTAGCACGGTCTAGCACGGTCTAGCAAGCTCTAGTACGCTTTAGCACAGTCTAGCACAGTCTAGCACGGTCTAGCACGCTCTAGCACGCTCTAGCACGCTCTTGCATGGTCTAGCACGGTCTAGCACGCTCTAGCACAATCTAGCACGGTCTAGCACACTCTAGCACGCTCTAGCACGGTCTAGCACGATCTAGCACGGTCTAGCACAGTCTAGCACGGTCTAGCAAGCTCTAGCACGCTCTAGCACGCTTTAGCACGCTCTAGCACGCTTTAGCACGGTCTAGCACGGTCTAGCACGGTCTAGCACGGTCTAGCAAGCTCTAGCATTCTCTAGCACAGTCTAGCACAGTCTAGCACGGTCTAGCACGCTCTAGCACGCTCTAGCACGGTCTATCACGCTCTAGCACGGTCTAGCACGGTCTAGCAAGGTCTAGCACGCTCTAGCACGGTCTAGCACGGTCTAGCACGCTCTAACACGGTCTAGCACGGTCTAGCACGGTCTAGCACGCTCTAGCACGCTCTAGCACGCTCTAGCACGCTTTAGCACGCTTTAGCACGCTTAGCACGCTCTAGCACGCTCTAGCACGCTCTAGCACGCTCTAGCACACTCTAGCACGCTCTAGCACGCTCTAGCACGGTCTAGCACGCTCTAGCACGCTCTAGCACGCTTTAGCACGGTCTAGCACGGTCTAGCACGCTCTAGCACGGTCTATCACGCTCTAGCACGCTCTAGCACGCTCTAGCACGCTTTAGCACGGTCTAGCACGGTCTAGCACGCACTAGCACGGTCTAGCACGGTCTAGCACGCTCTAGCACGCTCTAGCACGCTTTAGCACGCTTTAGCACGCTTTAGCACGGTCTAGCACGGTCTAGCACGGTCTAGCACGGTCTAGCACGCTCTAGCACGCTCTAGCACGCTCTAGCACGCTCTAGCACGCTCTAGCACGCTCTAGCATGCTCTAGCACGCTCTAGCACGCTCTAGCACGCTCTAGCACGCTTTAGCACGGACTAGCACGGTCTAGCACGGTCTAGCACGCTCTAGCACGCTCTAGCACGGTCTAGCACGCTCTAGCACGGTCTAGCACGGTCTAGCAAGGTCTAGCACGCTCTAGCACGGTCTAGCACACTCTAGCACGGTCTAGCACGTTCTAGCATGGTCTAGCACGGTCTAGCACGGTCTAGCACGCTCTAGCACGCTGTAGCACGCTCTAGCACGGTCTAGCACGGTCTAGCACGCTCTAGCACGCTGTAGCACGCTCTAGCACGGTCTAGCACGGTCTAGCACGGTCTAGCACGTTCTAGCATGGTCTAGCACGGTCTAGCACGGTCTAGCACGCTCTAGCACGCTGTAGCACGCTCTAGCACGGTCTAGCACGGTCTAGCACGCTCTAGCACGCTGTAGCACGCTCTAGCACGGTCTAGCACGGTCTAGCACGCTCTAGCACGCTCTAGCACGCTCTAGCACGGTCTAACACGGTCTAGCACGCTCTAGCACGGTCTAGCACGCTCTAGCACGCTCTAGGACGCTCTAGCACGGTCTAGCACGTTCTAGCACGCTCTAGCACGGTCTAGCACGGTCTAGCACGCTTTAGCACGGTCTAGCACGGTCTAGCACGGTCTAGCAAGTTCTAGCACGCTCTAGCACAGTCACACACTCTCTAGCACGCTCTAGCACGGTCTAGCACGGTCTAGCACGGTCTAGCACGCTCTAGCACGCTCTAGCACGCTCAAGCACGGTCTAACACGGTCTAGAACGCTCTAGCACGCTCTAGCACGCTCTAGCACGGTCTAGCACGCTCTAGCACGCCCTAGCACGCTCTAGCACGGTCTAGCACGCTCTAGCACGCTCTAGCAAGGTCTAGCACGCTCTAGCACGGTCTAGCACGGTCTAGCACGGTCTAGCACGCTCTAGCACGGTCTAGCACGCTCTATCACGCTCTAGCACGCTCTAGCACGCTCTAGCACGCTTTAGCACGGTCTAGCACGGTCTAGCACCCTCTAGCACGGTCTAGCACGGTCTAGCACGCTCTAGCACGCTCTAGCACAATTTAGCACGCTTTAGCACGGTCTAGCACGGTCTAGCACGCTCTAGCACGCTCTAGCACGCTTTAGCACGCTCTAGCACGCTTTAGCACGGTCTAGCACGGTCTAGCACGGTCTAGCACGGTCTAGCAAGCTCTAGTACGCTTTAGCACAGTCTAGCACAGTCTAGCACGGTCTAGCACGCTCTAGCACGCTCTAGCACGCTCTAGCACGCTCTTGCACGGTCTAGCACGGTCTAGCACGGTCTAGCACACTCTAGCACGCTCTAGCACGGTCTAGCACGATCTAGCACGGTCTAGCACAGTCTAGCACGGTCTAGCAAGCTCTAGCACGCTCTAGCACGCTTTAGCACGCTTTAGCACGCTCTAGCACGCTTTAGCACGGTCTAGCACGCTCTAGCACGCTTTAGCACGGTCTAACACGCTCTAGCACGCTCTAGCACGCTCTAGCACGCTCTAGCACGCTTTAGCAAGCTTTAGCACGCTTAGCACGCTCTAGCACGCTCTAGCACGCTCTAGCACGCTCTAGCACACTCTAGCACGCTCTAGCACGCTCTAGCACGGTCTAGCACGCTCTAGCACGCTCTAGCACGCTTTAGCACGGTCTAGCACGGTCTAGCACGCTCTATCACGGTCTATCACGCTCTAGCACGCTCTAGCACGCTCTAGCACGCTTTAGCACGGTCTAGCACGGTCTAGCACGCTCTAGCACGGTCTAGCACGGTCTAGCACGCTCTAGCACGCTCTAGCACGGTCTAGCACGCTCTAGCACGGTCTAGCACGGTCTAGCACGCTCTAGCACGCTCTAGCACGCTTTAGCACGGTCTAGCACGGTCTAGCACGCTTTAGCACACTCTAGCACGCTCTAGCACGGTCTAGCACGATTTAGCACGGTCTAGCACAGTCTAGCACGGTCTAGCAAGCTCTAGCACGCTCTAGCACGCTTTAGCACGCTTTAGCACGCTTTAGCACGCTCTAGCACGCTTTAGCACGGTCTAGCACGCTCTAGCACGCTTTAGCACGGTCAAGCACGGTCTAGCACGCTCTAGCACGGTCTATCACGCTCTAGCACGCTCTAGCACGCTCTAGCACGCTTTAGCACGGTCTAGCACGGTCTAGCACGCTCTAGCACGGTCTAGCACGCTCTAGCACGCTCTAGCACGCTCTAGCACGCTTTAGCACGCTTTAGCACGGTCTAGCACGGTCTAGCACGCTCTAGCACGCTCTAGCACGCTTTAGCACGCTCTAGCACGCTTTAGCACGGTCTAGCACGGTCTAGCACGGTCTAGCACGGTCTAGCACGGTCTAGCACGGTCTAGCAAGCTCTAGTACGCTCTAGCACGGTCTAGCACGGTCTAGCACGGTCTAGCACGCTCTAGCACGCTCTAGCACGGTCTAGCACGCTCTAGCACGGTCTAGCACACTCTAGCACGCTCTAGCACGGTCTAGCACGATCTAGCACGGTCTAGCACAGTCTAGCACGGTCTAGCAAGCTCTAGCACGCTCTAGCACGCTTTAGCACGCTCTAGCACGCTTTAGCACGGTCTAGCACGGTCTAGCACGGTCTAGCACGGTCTAGCAAGCTCTAGCACGCTCTAGCACAGTCTAGCACAGTCTAGCACGGTCTAGCACGCTCTAGCACGCTCTAGCACGGTCTATCACGCTCTAGCACGGTCTAGCACGGTCTAGCAAGGTCTAGCACGCTCTAGCACGGTCTAGCACGGTCTAGCACGCTCTAACACGGTCTAGCACGGTCTAGCACGGTCTAGCACGCTCTAGCACGGTCTAGCACGGTCTAGCATGCTCTAGCACGGTCTAGCAAAGTCTAGCACGGTCTAGCACGCTCTAGCACGGTCTAGCATGGTCTAGCACGATCTAGCACGCTCTAGCACGATCTAGCATGGTCTAACACGCTCTAGCACGCTCTAGCACGCTCTAGCACGCTCTAGCACGCTTTAGCACGCTTTAGCACGCTTAGCACGCTCTAGCACGCTCTAGCACGCTCTAGCACGCTCTAGCACACTCTAGCACGCTCTAGCACGCTCTAGCACAGTCTAGCACGCTCTAGCACGCTCTAGCACGCTTTAGCACGGTCTAGCACGGTCTAGCACGCTCTAGCACGGTCTATCACGCTCTAGCACGCTCTAGCACGCTCTAGCACGCTTTAGCACGGTCTAGCACGGTCTAGCACGCACTAGCACGGTCTGGGACGGTCTAGCACGCTCTAGCACGCTCTAGCACGCTCTAGCACGCTTTAGCACGCTTTAGCACGGTCTAGCACGGTCTAGCACGGTCTAGCACGGTCTAGCACGCTCTAGCTCGCTCTAGCACGCTCTAGGACGCTCTAGCTCGCTCTAACTCGCTCTAGCATGCTCTAGCACGCTCTAGCACGCTCTAGCACGCTCTAGCACGCTCTAGCACGCTTTAGCACGGACTAGCACGGTCTATTACGGTCTAGCACGCTCTAGCACGCTCTAGCACGGTCTAGCACGCTCTAGCACGGTCTAGCACGGTCTAGCACGGTCTAGCACGCTCTAGCACGGTCTAGCACGGTCTAGCACGCTCTAGCACGCTCTAGCACGGTCTATCACGCTCTAGCACGGTCTAGCACGGTCTAGCAAGGTCTAGCACGCTCTAGCACGGTCTAGCACACTCTAGCACGGTCTAGCACGTTCTAGCACGGTCTAGCACGGTCTAGCACGGTCTAGCACGCTCTAGCACGCTGTAGCACGCTCTAGCACGGTCTAGCACGGTCTAGCACGCTCTAGCACGCTCTAGCACGCTCTAGCACGGTCTAGCAAGTTCTAGCACGCTCTAGCACAGTCTAGCACGCTCTAGCACGCTCTAGCACGGTCTAGCAAGGTCTAGCACGGTCTAGCACGCTCTAGCACGCTCTAGCACGGTCTAGCACGGTCTAGCATGGTCTAGCACGCTCTAACACGCTCTAGCACGCTCTAGAACGCTCTAGCACGCTCTAGCACGCTCTAGCACCATCTAGCACGCTCTAGGACGTACTGGTCTAGCACGCTCTAGCACGCTCTAGCACGCTCTAGCATGCTCTAACACGCTCTAGCACGCTCTAGAACGCTCTAGCACGCTCTAGCACCCTCTAGCACGCTCTAAGACGCTCTGGTCTAGCACGCTCTAGCACGGTCTAGCACGCTCTAGCACGCTCTAGCACGGTCTATCACGCTCTAGCACGGTCTAGCAAGGTCTAGCACACTCTAGCACGGTTTAGCACGGTCTAACACGCTCTAGCACGCTCTAGCACGCTCTAGCATGGTCTAGCACGGTCTAGCACAGTCTAGCACGCTCTAGCACGCTGTAGCACGTTCTAGCATGGTCTAGCATGGTCTAGCACGCTCTAGCACGCTCTAGCACGCTCTAGCACGGTCTAACACGGTCTAGCACGCTCTAGCACGGTCTAGCACGGTCTAGCACGCTCTAGCGGGCTCTAGCACGCTCTAGCACGCCCTAGCACGCTCTAGCACGGTCTAGCACGGTCTAGCACGCTCTAGCACGCTCTAGAACGCTCTAGCACGGTCTAGCACGGTCTAGCACGGTCTAGCACGCTGTAGCACGCTCTAGCACGGTCTAGCACGGTCTAGCACGCTCTAGCACGCTCTAGCACGCTCAAGCACGGTCTAACACGGTCTAGCACGCTCTAGCACGCTCTAGCACGCTCTAGCACGCTCTAGGACGCTCTAGCACGGTCTAGCACGTTCTAGCACGCTCTAGCACGGTCTAGCACGGTCTAGCACGGTCTAGCACGCTCTAGCACGCTCTAGCACGGTCTAGCACGCTCTAGCATGGTCTAGCACGGTCTAGCACGCTCTAGCACGCTGTAGCACGCTCTAGCACGGTCTGGCACGCTCTAGCACGCTCTAGCACGCTCTAGCACGGTCTATCACGCTCTAGCACGCTCTAGCACGCTCTAGCACGCTTTAGCACGGTCTAGCACGGTCTAGCACGCTCTAGCACGGTCTAGCACGGTCTAGCACGCTCTAGCACGCTCTAGCACGCTTTAGCACGGTCTAGCACGGTCTAGCACGCTCTAGCACGCTCTAGCACGCTTTAGCACGCTCTAGCACGCTTTAGCACGGTCTAGCAAGGTCTAGCACGGTCTAGCACGGTCTAGCACGGTCTAGCAAGCTCTAGTACGCTTTAGCACAGTCTAGCACAGTCTAGCACGGTCTAGCACGCTCTAGCACGCTCTAGCACGCTCTTGCACGGTCTAGCACGGTCTAGCACGCTCTAGCACAATCTAGCACGGTCTAGCACACTCTAGCACGCTCTAGCACGGTCTAGCACGATCTAGCACGGTCTAGCACAGTCTAGCACGGTCTAGCAAGGTCTAGCACGGTCTAGCACGCTCTAGCACGGTCTAGCACGGTCTAGCATGGTCTAGCACGATCTAGCACGCTCTAGCACGATCTAGCATGGTCTAACACGCTCTAGCACGCTCTAGCACGCTCTAGCACGCTCTAGCACGCTTTAGCACGCTTTAGCACGCTCTAGCACGCTCTAGCACGGTCTAGCACGGTCTAGCACGGTCTAGCACGGTCTAGCACACTCTAGCACGGTCTAGCACGTTCTAGCACGCTCTAGCACGGTCTAGCACGCTCTAGCACGGTCTAGCACGTTCTAGCACGCTCTAGCACGGTCTAGCACGGTCTAGCACGGTCTAGCACGCTCTAGCACGCTCTAGCACGGTCTAGCACGCTCTAGCATGGTCTAGCACGGTCTAGCACGGTCTAGCACGCTGTAGCACGCTCTAGCACGGTCTAGCACGGTCTAGCACGGTCTAGCACGCTCTAGCACGGTCTAGCACGGTCTAGCACGCTCTAGCACGCTCTAGCACGCTTTAGCACGCTTTAGCACGGTCTAGCACGGTCTAGCACGCTCTAGCACGCTCTAGCACGATCTAGCATGGTCTAACACGCTCTAGCACGCTCTAGCACGCTCTAGCACGCTCTAGCACGCTTTAGCACGCTTTAGCACGCTCTAGCACGCTCTAGCACAGTCTAGCACGGTCTAGCACGGTCTAGCACGGTCTAGCACGGTCTAGCAAGCTCTAGTACGCTTTAGCACAGTCTAGCACAGTCTAGCACGGTCTAGCACGGTCTAGCACGCTCTAGCACGCTCTTGCACGGTCTAGCACGGTCTAGCACGCTCTAGCACAATCTAGCACGGTCTAGCACACTCTAGCACGCTCTAGCACGGTCTAGCACGATCTAGCACGGTCTAGCACAGTCTAGCACGGTCTAGCAAGGTCTAGCACGGTCTAGCACGCTCTAGCACGGTCTAGCACGGTCTAGCATGGTCTAGCACGATCTAGCACGCTCTAGCACGATCTAGCATGGTCTAACACGCTCTAGCACGCTCTAGCACGCTCTAGCACGCTCTAGCACGCTTTAGCACGCTTTAGCACGCTCTAGCACGCTCTAGCACAGTCTAGCACGGTCTAGCACGGTCTAGCACGGTCTAGCACACTCTAGCACGGTCTAGCACGGTCTAGCACGCTCTAGCACAATCTAGCACGGTCTAGCACACTCTAGCACGCTCTAGCACGGTCTAGCACGATCTAGCACGGTCTAGCACAGTCTAGCACGGTCTAGCAAGGTCTAGCACGGTCTAGCACGCTCTAGCACGGTCTAGCACGGTCTAGCATGGTCTAGCACGATCTAGCACGCTCTAGCACGATCTAGCATGGTCTAACACGCTCTAGCACGCTCTAGCACGCTCTAGCACGCTCTAGCACGCTTTAGCACGCTTTAGCATGCTCTAGCACGCTCTAGCACGGTCTAGCACGGTCTAGCATGGTCTAGCACGGTCTAGCACACTCTAGCACGGTCTAGCACGTTCTAGCACGCTCTAGCACGGTCTAGCACGCTCTAGCACGGTCTAGCACGTTCTAGCACGCTCTAGCACGGTCTAGCACGGTCTAGCACGGTCTAGCACGCTCTAGCACGCTCTAGCACGGTCAAGCACGCTCTAGCATGGTCTAGCACGGTCTAGCACGGTCTAGCACGCTCTAGCACGCTGTAGCACGCTCTAGCACGGTCTAGCACGGTCTAGCACGGTCTAGCACGTTCTAGCACGCTCTAGCACGGTCTAGCACGGTCTAGCACGGTCTAGCACGCTCTAGCACGCTCTAGCACGGTCTAGCACGCTCTAGCATGGTCTAGCACGGTCTAGCACGGTCTAGCACGCTCTAGCACGCTGTAGCACGCTCTAGCACGGTCTAGCACGGTCTAGCACGCTCTAGCACGCTCTAGCACGCTCTAGCACGGTCTAACACGGTCTAGCACGCTCTAGCACGCTCTAGCACGGTCTATCACGCTCTAGCACGCTCTAGCACGCTCTAGCACGCTTTAGCACGGTCTAGCACGGTCTAGCACGCTCTAGCACGGTCTAGCACGGTCTAGCACGGTCTAGCACGCTCTAGCACGCTCTAGCACGCTTTAGCACGCTTTAGCACGGTCTAGCACTTTATAGCACGCTCTAGCACGGTCTAGCACGGTCTAGCACGTTCTAGCACGCTCTAGCACGCTCTAGCACGCTCTAGCACGCTTTAGCACGCTTTAGCACGATCTAGCACGGTCTAGCACTTTCTAGCACGGTCTAGCACGGTCTAGCACGCTCTAGCACGCTCTAGCACGCTTTAGCACCCTTTAGCACGGTCTAGCACAGTCTAGCACGCTCTAGCACGGTCTAGCACGGTCTATCACGCTCTAGCACGCTCTAGCACGCTCTAGCACGCTTTAGCACGGTCTAGCACGGTCTAGCACGCTCTAGCACGGTCTAGCACGGTCTAGCACGCTCTAGCACGCTTTAGCACGCTTTAGCACGGTCTAGCACGGTCCTGCACGCTCTAGCACGGTCTAGCACGGTCTAGCACGTTCTAGCACGCTCTAGCACGCTCTAGCACACTCTAGCACGCTTTAGCACGGTCTAGCACGGTCTAGCACGCTCTAGCACGGTCTAGCACGGTCTAGCACTATCTAGCACGCTCTAGCACGCTTTAGCACCCTTTAGCACGGTCTAGCACAAACTAGCACGCTCTAGCACGGTCTAGCACGGTCTAGCACGCTCTAGCACGCTTTAGCACGATTTAGCACGGTCTAGCACGGTCTAGCACGCTCTAGCACGGTCTAGCACGGTCTAGCACGCTCTAGCACGCTCTAGCACGCTTTAGCACGCTTTAGCACGGTCTAGCACGCTCTAGCACGCTCTAGCACGGTCTAGCACGGTCTAGCACGTTCTAGCACGCTCTAGCACGCTCTAGCACGCTCTAGCACGCTTTAGCACGCTTTAGCACGATCTAGCACGGTCTAGCACTTTCTAGCACGGTCTAGCACGGTCTAGCACGCTCTAGCACGCTCTAGCACGCTTTAGCACCCTTTAGCACGGTCTAGCACAGTCTAGCACGCTCTAGCACGGTCTATCACGCTCTAGCACGCTCTAGCACGCTCTAGCACGCTTTAGCACGGTCTAGCACGGTCTAGCACGCTCTAGCACGGTCTAGCACGGTCTAGCACGCTCTAGCACGCTTTAGCACGCTTTAGCACGGTCTAGCACGGTCCTGCACGCTCTAGCACGGTCTAGCACGGTCTAGCACGTTCTAGCACGCTCTAGCACGCTCTAGCACGCTCTAGCACGCTTTAGCACGGTCTAGCATGGTCTAGCACGCTCTAGCACGGTCTAGCACGGTCTAGCACTATCTAGCACGCTCTAGCACGCTTTAGCACCCTTTAGCACGGTCTAGCACAAACTAGCACGCTCTAGCACGGTCTAGCACGGTCTAGCACGCTCTAGCACGCTCTAGCACGCTTTAGCACGCTTTAGCACGCTTTAGCACGGTCTAGCATGGTCTACTACGCTCTAGCACGGTCTAGCACGGTCTAGCACGCTCTAGCACGGTATAGCACGCTCTAGCACGGTCTAGCACGGTCTAGCATGGTCTAGCACGCTCTAGCACGCTCTAGCACGCTCTAGCACGCTTTAGCCTGCTCTAGCATGCTCTAACACGCTTTAGCACGCTCTAGAACGCTCTAGCACGCTCCAGCACGCTCTAGCACCCTCTAGCACGCTCTAGGACGGTCTAGCACGGTCTAGCACGCTCTAGCACGGTCTAGCATTGTCTAGCACGCTCTAGCACGCTCTAGCACGGTCTATCACGCTCTAGCACGGTCTAGCACGTTCTAGCACGCTCTAGCACGGTTTAGCACGGTCTAGCACGGTCTAGCACGGTCTAGCACGCTCTAGCACGCTCTATCACGCTCTAGCACGCCCTAGCACGCTCTAGCACGGTCTAGCACGGTCTAGCACGGTCTAGCACGGTCTAGCACGCTCTAGCACGCTGTAGCACGCTCTAGCACGGTCTAGCACGGTCTAGCACGGTCTAGCACGTTCTAGCACGCTCTAGCACGGTCTAGCACGGTCTAGCACGGTCTAGCACGCTCTAGCACGCTCTAGCACGGTCTAGCACGCTCTAGCATGGTCTAGCACGGTCTAGCACGGTCTAGCACGCTCTAGCACGCTGTAGCACGCTCTAGCACGGTCTAGCACGGTCTAGCACGCTCTAGCACGCTCTAGCACGCTTTAGCACGGTCTAGCACGCTCTAGCACGCTCTAGCACGGTCTAGCACGGTCTAGCACGTTCTAGCACGCTCTAGCACGCTCTAGCACGCTCTAGCACGCTTTAGCACGCTTTAGCACGATCTAGCACGGTCTAGCACTTTCTAGCACGGTCTAGCACGGTCTAGCACGCTCTAGCACGCTCTAGCACGCTTAAGCACCCTTTAGCACGGTCTAGCACAGTCTAGCACGCTCTAGCACGGTCTAGCACGGTCTATCACGCTCTAGCACGCTCTAGCACGCTTTAGCACGGTCTAGCACGGTCTAGCACGCTCTAGCACGGTCTAGCACGGTCTAGCACGCTCTAGCACGCTTTAGCACGCTTTAGCACGGTCTAGCACGGTCCTGCACGCTCTAGCACGGTCTAGCACGGTCTAGCACGTTCTAGCACGCTCTAGCACGCTCTAGCACGCTCTAGCACGCTCTAGCTCGGTCTAGCACGGTCTAGCACTATCTAGCACGCTCTAGCACGCTTTAGCACCCTTTAGCACGGTCTACCACAAACTAGCACGCTCTAGCACGGTCTAGCACGGTCTAGCACGCTCTAGCACGCTTTAGCACGATTTAGCACGGTCTAGCACGGTCTAGCACGCTCTAGCACGGTCTAGCACGGTCTAGCACGCTCTAGCACGCTCTAGCACGCTTTAGCACGCTTTAGCACGGTCAGTAGTGGTGAAATGATGGTTTTGCATCACTTCCGGCGCTTTTTTCCCATGTTATTCTTATGGGGATCAGTTTTTGCACCGACGCCCGATCCTACCCTACACAAATTTTCTTTTTGGCCCCTGCCTTATTTTCCCCCATTTAAAATTTGCATTAATTTTAATACACCCCTTGCAGAAATCCACGAGTTCAAAAATAACTCCACACTAAATAAACAACACATGTAAACAACTTAGAAGTTATTGTATAGTAGTGGAGAAACAGGAAAGAGGCCCCACAATCGGCGCTTTTTCCCCATGTTATTCTTATGGGGAGCCGTTTTTGCACCGACGCCAGCTCCCGCCTATAGAGCTCCCGCCTGCTGGCCTATATTAAATATACCCCTTAAATATATTGTCCCCATCCCTCCTCTATATTTTTAAAAATTAATTTTCAAATTCTAAAAAACTATCTTTGGTGTTTACTGTCCGATTTGTCTGCAATTTGGATATGTTATTGTCCTAGGCAAGTGTTTTAATAAATTACACATACATTTCCCAAATTAACTATTACGGTTGAATTAAAAAATATTTTTGAAAAATACTATAGTGCCAATTGCCAACTTCTTTATTAAATGTCCGATTTGTCTTCAATTTGGATATGTGGTTGTCCTAGGCAAGTGTTTTAATAAATTTCACTTACATTTCCCAAATTCACTATAACAGTCAAATTAAAAAATATTTTTTGAAAAATACTGCCAATTGCCACCTTCTTTATTAACTGTCCGATTTGTCTTCAATTTGGATATGTTATTGTCCTAGGCAAGTGTTTTAATAAATTCCACCTACATATCCCAAATTCACTATTACGGTCAAATTAGAAAATATTTTTTGAAAAATACTGCCAATTGCCACCTTCTTTATTAACTGTCCGATTTGTCTTCAATTTGGATATGTTATTGTCCTAGGCAACTGTTTTAATAAATTCCACTTACATTTCCCAAATTCACTATTACAGTCAAATTAAAAATTATTTTTGAAAAATACTGCCAATTGCCAACTTCTTTATTAAGTGTCCGATTTGTCTGCAATTTGGATATGTTATTGTCCTAGGCAAGTGTTTTAATAAATTTCACTTACATATCCCAAATTCACCATTACGGTCAAATTAAAAAATATTTTTGAAAAATACTACCAATTGCCAACTTCTTTATTAAATGTCTGATTTGTCTGCAATTTGGATATGTTATTGTCCTAGGCAACTGGTTTAATAAATTACACTTACATTTCCCAAATTCACTATTACAGTCAAATTAAAAATTATTTTTGAAAAATACTGCCAATTGCCAACTTCTTTATTAAATGTCCGATTTGTTTAAAATTAGATATGTTATTGTTGTAGGCTAGTGTATATGCACCATCCACATTTCCCAAATTCACTATTACAGTCAAATTAAAAAATATTTTTGAAAAATACTGCCAATTGCCAACTTCTATATTTACTGTCTGATTTGTTTAAAATTTGGATATGTTATTGTTGTAGGCTAGCGTATATGCACCATCCACATTTTACAAATATTGCGGCTAAATTTTAAAAAATTTGGAAAAATACTGCCAGTTGGCAACTTCTTTATTTATGGTCTGATTTGTTTAAAATTTATATATGTCATTATTCTAGGCTAGTGTATATGTACCATCCACATTTGACAAATTAACTATAATGGTCAAATTTAAAAAATATTTTGAAAAATATACTAACAATTTCAAACTTCTTTATTTACGGATATGTTATAGCTCTTATATAGGTAACAAGACCACACTACCACACATTCCACTACCCCCTATAATACAGTATTTTGTCTTTTTTGTTTGTTTATTTTGCTGTAATCCCAAAACTGACTGTTTACTGTCCGATTTTCCTACACTTTGGATATTGTCCTAAGCATTTATTGTCTGATTTATTTTTGGATATGTTATAGCCCCCAACTATTATATCTAAAATTACAATATTATTTCCACCTATAATACTGTTGTTTGTTTTGCCGCAACCTAAAAACTAACATTGGTATTTGTGTTTTTACAAAACTATATTTTGCAAATTACTACCAATAACTCCTTTATTTACTTTTCGACTTGTTATATCCCCCTATATCTAAATTTACCATACATTTTTTCCCTAAATACCCCATTTCCAAATTCAATATTACGGTTGGATTAAAAAAAATAAATGCAAGCTTATTATATACATCCAGCAGTTATATTTGTCACATTTCCAACATTGTTGTGACCCTCTCAACTACCTCTCATTGTAATATAATAAGTAATCCACAAAATATTTATGGAACTGCCTAAATTTTGGATATGTTTTAAGCCAATGCGATAACAAAAAATAAATTTTTAAAACCCAAAACACTAATCTTTCTTTGTGCTTGTTTGGAGTAGTCTTTATTTTATCCAACTTAATTTTGCAGTTAAAATCAAACTTCCCACATTCTAGCTCCCCTGCCAGTGGTTGGACACACAAAGGTTACGAATATTTTCAAACTGTACAATATATCTTTTTCTATGTTGGACTTGTTTAATAGCGCACCATAATCCAAATCCTCCAGTCTACTACATTCTTTAAATTTAATATTGCCTTTAATATCTTGCATCTCTATGTCTTCTTGTCCAACATCCCACTCATTGTTACGGAAACTTTCTATTTTTGGAAAGGAATTGCCATAAAATGTTGCGGTTCCGTTAGTGTTAAAGCTTGCAAGTGGCTCGTTGGTAGGTAGGTAAATAATGTCCAAATCACCAGTATATGGCAACACGCTATAACCTTCCCTATTCTTATTTATCTCTATAAATACAGTTTTACAGAGATACTGTAAAACTGAAAAGGCCCCTCCGTCCTTTTCTGCCAACACTCCCACAAACTTGTTTACTACAAACGCATACACTATATAATGTCCATAATGCTCGCAGGAAGTAATCTTTTAATTTATCCTCTCTTTCCCTTCTTTCTTTAGCCAACTGTGCATTCCTCTGCAACAGTATTTTCCACATATTCCAATGTCTTCTAATTCCAGTTTCCTCTTTTTGGAACAACTCTCTGCTTGGAAAGTGGCTCTATTTCTTTAATAGTGTATGGGTACAGTTTATTGGTCCGGCTTCTTAAAACGTAGGGGTTAGGACTTTCCAAATTGATGTGTTTAGGTATAGTGGAGAAAGGTGTATTTGATGTGCCCCCAGATTTGATGTAACACTTATGCTTTACACTTACGGCATCCTCCTCTATTACCTCTACATAGTTGGTAAACAGTTAAAGCTAAATGCAGATAGAGCATACTTTATTAACTTTTCCCTTTGTGTACTATCTTTTGGCAGTTTTAGTTGTACTCCAGTTATCTTCCCCCAACATGCATCGTTAAACACTAAACAACAACTGTTTTGTAATTGATTGGCAACTTTCACCCACATCTTATGCAGAGGTACAGCATAGAATGGAGCATTTTGAAAGTACCGTTTGTTGTCTTCTATTAGACTTAAACAATCTCTTAAAGGTTCAAACCCTTTACCAAAACCTCTACAACAGATTGTTGCCTCTAACCTTGCCATTCTCTCTAGCTAGTTTAGACGAGAACGTTTATTATATGGTTTCCTATACTTTTAACTACTCCAGGACTTGTAATCTGGCATATAAATTTATTATATATTTTTACCCTGCTATTTACATTAAACCATGCTAACATTATCTACAACAACATTATGGGGGCCCATTCGCCCCCCTGGCAGCAAAAGTTAAAGTTTTCTGTTGGCACATTTCCTCTTTATTAAATATTCCAGCCAAATCTAGTGTTATATCGAAATCCATAACATCTTGCAGTATCTTTGGAAGGTCTTCCAACAAATCCTTAATTTTAACATTTGCAAGCTCTATTTTATAGGGAATTGCTATAGGATCATCGTACTTTTGTTTAATTTGATCTTTCTTTATTATTTGTAACACACCCTCGCTTTGGGAGAATGGCAGTTTGGCCACAACACCATGTCGAGCTAAAGAGAACTTTTTAAATATTCCTCGCAAGTAGCTATTAAACGAGCCACATATTTCCTTCTTAACTTTAAATTTATTTCGAACGCCCCCATCACAATCTGTAACATTGGTTATCTAACATTATGTTATCATAAAACGCATCCGTTATAGATGTTATTTAATTTTGGTTCACCCTCGCAATAGTTTATATTACCTATGTCTGTAAGAAGGTTATTATTACGTAGATTTTCTAATAAAACCATATACCGAATCTTTCGTTAGTAGGTTTAATACAATTCCCCAACAAATGGCTAACAGAGTACATTTCTTTTATACAAAAAGTAGCGGAAACATGTAAACAGGACAGATTACACCACAGGCATATAGAGGTTGTAAATATATGGATATTGTATATAAACACAGGCGAGCGGTAAGTTTAACATGTAAGTGGACACCCACATGCAAATATGGAATACCCACAAATTCGACCAAATAAGTTTATAGTCTCAATATAATTAACATATTAACATTAGTACCCAAACTGTCGAAATTCTATAATTCTATTCTTAGTCCTTGTATTAGGTTTTGTACTATTAAACCCAACACCCCGCGCAGTAGAGTAATATATGTATTTAATATGCACATTCTACAAGACCTGTACATCTGATGTATAAGCAGCAGGATAGACGTCTCATTGTGTTGTTGTAAAGTAAAACATAAATGTAAATTGTGCTGGATACAACCGGCCAGATATTAGACAGGAAATGTGTTGGAAGTGTATTGCCAAATAGTAAGACAAACACCACATAGTGCAGCATGTAATCAATCCACCACTATTTAGACAGTATGGTACAACATCCGATATATTAGCCAAACCCACAATCAAACTTGGAAATCAAACAGTAAAAGATAAATATTATAGTAACAGAAATAGTAAGAGTATAAGGACATAGTAATATTTAAAGTTTATAAAACAACACAAATGCAGAGACACAATAACACACCCCAACACATTTGGACACAGGCACAGATACTGGTTTACATCCATTTAACACAACTTTACACGTTCTGTCAACCGACACAAAAATAGTTTGTAAATTGTGTAAGAAATATATGTAATATAAACAAATTTAACACAATCACAACATTGTCCACAATGTTGTGATTGTGTTAAATTTGTTTATATTACATATATTTCTTACACAATTTACAAACTATTTTTGTGTTGGTTGACAGAACGTGTAAAGTTGTGTTAAATGGATGTAAACCAGTATCTGTGCCTGTGTCCAAATGTGTTGGGGTGTGTTATTGTGTCTCTGCATTTGTGTTGTTTTATAAACTTTAAATATTACTATGTCCTTATACTCTTACTATTTCTGTTACTATAATATTTATCTTTTACTGTTTGATTTCCAAGTTTGATTGTGGGTTTGGCTAATATATCGGATGTTGTACCATACTGTCTAAATAGTGGTGGATTGATTACATGCTGCACTATGTGGTGTTTGTCTTACTATTTGGCAATACACTTCCAACACATTTCCTGTCTAATATCTGGCCGGTTGTATCCAGCACAATTTACATTTATGTTTTACTTTACAACAACACAATGAGACGTCTATCCTGCTGCTTATACATCAGATGTACAGGTCTTGTAGAATGTGCATATTAAATACATATATTACTCTACTGCGCGGGGTGTTGGGTTTAATAGTACAAAACCTAATACAAGGACTAAGAATAGAATTATAGAATTTCGACAGTTTGGGTACTAATGTTAATATGTTAATTATATTGAGAC
Source organism: Allygus modestus (assembly GCA_963675035.1). Lineage (NCBI taxonomy): Eukaryota > Metazoa > Arthropoda > Insecta > Hemiptera > Cicadellidae > Allygus > Allygus modestus. Next base: position 480,567,440 of record OY776112.1, on the reverse strand, counting down.
TATAAACTTATTTGGTCGAATTTGTGGGTATTCCATATTTGCATGTGGGTGTCCACTTACATGTTAAACTTACCGCTCGCCTGTGTTTATATACAATATCCATATATTTACAACCTCTATATGCCTGTGGTGTAATCTGTCCTGTTTACATGTTTCCGCTACTTTTTGTATAAAAGAAATGTACTCTGTTAGCCATTTGTTGGGGAATTGTATTAAACCTACTAACGAAAGATTCGGTATATGGTTTTATTAGAAAATCTACGTAATAATAACCTTCTTACAGACATAGGTAATATAAACTATTGCGAGGGTGAACCAAAATTAAATAACATCTATAACGGATGCGTTTTATGATAACATAATGTTAGATAACCAATGTTACAGATTGTGATGGGGGCGTTCGGAATAAATTTAAAGTTAAGAAGGAAATATGTGGCTCGTTTAATAGCTACTTGCGAGGAATATTTAAAAAGTTCTCTTTAGCTCGACATGGTGTTGTGGCCAAACTGCCATTCTCCCAAAGCGAGGGTGTGTTACAAATAATAAAGAAAGATCAAATTAAACAAAAGTACGATGATCCTATAGCAATTCCCTATAAAATAGAGCTTGCAAATGTTAAAATTAAGGATTTGTTGGAAGACCTTCCAAAGATACTGCAAGATGTTATGGATTTCGATATAACACTAGATTTGGCTGGAATATTTAATAAAGAGGAAATGTGCCAACAGAAAACTTTAACTTTTGCTGCCAGGGGGGCGAATGGGCCCCCATAATGTTGTTGTAGATAATGTTAGCATGGTTTAATGTAAATAGCAGGGTAAAAATATATAATAAATTTATATGCCAGATTACAAGTCCTGGAGTAGTTAAAAGTATAGGAAACCATATAATAAACGTTCTCGTCTAAACTAGCTAGAGAGAATGGCAAGGTTAGAGGCAACAATCTGTTGTAGAGGTTTTGGTAAAGGGTTTGAACCTTTAAGAGATTGTTTAAGTCTAATAGAAGACAACAAACGGTACTTTCAAAATGCTCCATTCTATGCTGTACCTCTGCATAAGATGTGGGTGAAAGTTGCCAATCAATTACAAAACAGTTGTTGTTTAGTGTTTAACGATGCATATTGGGGGAAGATAACTGGAGTACAACTAAAACTGCCAAAAGATAGTACACAAAGGGAAAAGTTAATAAAGTATGCTCTATCTGCATTTAGCTTTAACTGTTTACCAACTATGTAGAGGTAATAGAGGAGGATGCCGTAAGTGTAAAGCATAAGTGTTACATCAAATCTGGGGGCACATCAAATACACCTTTCTCCACTATACCTAAACACATCAATTTGGAAAGTCCTAACCCCTACGTTTTAAGAAGCCGGACCAATAAACTGTACCCATACACTATTAAAGAAATAGAGCCACTTTCCAAGCAGAGAGTTGTTCCAAAAAGAGGAAACTGGAATTAGAAGACATTGGAATATGTGGAAAATACTGTTGCAGAGGAATGCACAGTTGGCTAAAGAAAGAAGGGAAAGAGAGGATAAATTAAAAGATTACTTCCTGCGAGCATTATGGACATTATATAGTGTATGCGTTTGTAGTAAACAAGTTTGTGGGAGTGTTGGCAGAAAAGGACGGAGGGGCCTTTTCAGTTTTACAGTATCTCTGTAAAACTGTATTTATAGAGATAAATAAGAATAGGGAAGGTTATAGCGTGTTGCCATATACTGGTGATTTGGACATTATTTACCTACCTACCAACGAGCCACTTGCAAGCTTTAACACTAACGGAACCGCAACATTTTATGGCAATTCCTTTCCAAAAATAGAAAGTTTCCGTAACAATGAGTGGGATGTTGGACAAGAAGACATAGAGATGCAAGATATTAAAGGCAATATTAAATTTAAAGAATGTAGTAGACTGGAGGATTTGGATTGTGGTGCGCTATTAAACAAGTCCAACATAGAAAAAGATATATTGTACAGTTTGAAAATATTCGTAACCTTTGTGTGTCCAACCACTGGCAGGGGAGCTAGAATGTGGGAAGTTTGATTTTAACTGCAAAATTAAGTTGGATAAAATAAAGACTACTCCAAACAAGCACAAAGAAAGATTAGTGTTTTGGGTTTTAAAAATTTATTTTTTGTTATCGCATTGGCTTAAAACATATCCAAAATTTAGGCAGTTCCATAAATATTTTGTGGATTACTTATTATATTACAATGAGAGGTAGTTGAGAGGGTCACAACAATGTTGGAAATGTGACAAATATAACTGCTGGATGTATATAATAAGCTTGCATTTATTTTTTTTAATCCAACCGTAATATTGAATTTGGAAATGGGGTATTTAGGGAAAAAATGTATGGTAAATTTAGATATAGGGGGATATAACAAGTCGAAAAGTAAATAAAGGAGTTATTGGTAGTAATTTGCAAAATATAGTTTTGTAAAAACACAAATACCAATGTTAGTTTTTAGGTTGCGGCAAAACAAACAACAGTATTATAGGTGGAAATAATATTGTAATTTTAGATATAATAGTTGGGGGCTATAACATATCCAAAAATAAATCAGACAATAAATGCTTAGGACAATATCCAAAGTGTAGGAAAATCGGACAGTAAACAGTCAGTTTTGGGATTACAGCAAAATAAACAAACAAAAAAGACAAAATACTGTATTATAGGGGGTAGTGGAATGTGTGGTAGTGTGGTCTTGTTACCTATATAAGAGCTATAACATATCCGTAAATAAAGAAGTTTGAAATTGTTAGTATATTTTTCAAAATATTTTTTAAATTTGACCATTATAGTTAATTTGTCAAATGTGGATGGTACATATACACTAGCCTAGAATAATGACATATATAAATTTTAAACAAATCAGACCATAAATAAAGAAGTTGCCAACTGGCAGTATTTTTCCAAATTTTTTAAAATTTAGCCGCAATATTTGTAAAATGTGGATGGTGCATATACGCTAGCCTACAACAATAACATATCCAAATTTTAAACAAATCAGACAGTAAATATAGAAGTTGGCAATTGGCAGTATTTTTCAAAAATATTTTTTAATTTGACTGTAATAGTGAATTTGGGAAATGTGGATGGTGCATATACACTAGCCTACAACAATAACATATCTAATTTTAAACAAATCGGACATTTAATAAAGAAGTTGGCAATTGGCAGTATTTTTCAAAAATAATTTTTAATTTGACTGTAATAGTGAATTTGGGAAATGTAAGTGTAATTTATTAAACCAGTTGCCTAGGACAATAACATATCCAAATTGCAGACAAATCAGACATTTAATAAAGAAGTTGGCAATTGGTAGTATTTTTCAAAAATATTTTTTAATTTGACCGTAATGGTGAATTTGGGATATGTAAGTGAAATTTATTAAAACACTTGCCTAGGACAATAACATATCCAAATTGCAGACAAATCGGACACTTAATAAAGAAGTTGGCAATTGGCAGTATTTTCAAAAATAATTTTTAATTTGACTGTAATAGTGAATTTGGGAAATGTAAGTGGAATTTATTAAAACAGTTGCCTAGGACAATAACATATCCAAATTGAAGACAAATCGGACAGTTAATAAAGAAGGTGGCAATTGGCAGTATTTTTCAAAAAATATTTTCTAATTTGACCGTAATAGTGAATTTGGGATATGTAGGTGGAATTTATTAAAACACTTGCCTAGGACAATAACATATCCAAATTGAAGACAAATCGGACAGTTAATAAAGAAGGTGGCAATTGGCAGTATTTTTCAAAAAATATTTTTTAATTTGACTGTTATAGTGAATTTGGGAAATGTAAGTGAAATTTATTAAAACACTTGCCTAGGACAACCACATATCCAAATTGAAGACAAATCGGACATTTAATAAAGAAGTTGGCAATTGGCACTATAGTATTTTTCAAAAATATTTTTTAATTCAACCGTAATAGTTAATTTGGGAAATGTATGTGTAATTTATTAAAACACTTGCCTAGGACAATAACATATCCAAATTGCAGACAAATCGGACAGTAAACACCAAAGATAGTTTTTTAGAATTTGAAAATTAATTTTTAAAAATATAGAGGGGGGATGGGGACAATATATTTAAGGGGTATATTTAATATAGGCCAGCGGGCGGGAGCTCTATAGGCGGGAGCTGGCGTCGGTGCAAAAACGGCTCCCCATAAGAATAACATGGGGAAAAGGCGCCGATTGTGGGGCCTCTTTCCTGTTTCTCCACTACTATACAATAACTTCTAAGTTGTTTACATGTGTTGTTTATTTAGTGTGGAGTTATTTTTGAACTCGTGGATTTCTGCAAGGGGTGTATTAAAATTAATGCAAATTTTAAATGGGGGAAAATAAGGCAGGGGCCAAAAAGAAAATTTGTGTAGGGTAGGATCGGGCGTCGGTGCAAAAACTGATCCCCATAAGAATAACATGGGAAAAAAGCGCCGGAAGTGATGCAAAACCATCATTTCACCACTACTACGGTCTAGCACGCTCTAGCACGCTCTAGCACGGTCTAGCACGGTCTAGCACGTTCTAGCACGCTCTAGCACGCTCTAGCACGCTCTAGCACGGTCTAGCACGCTCTAGCACGGTCTAGCACGATCTAGCACGGTCTAGCACTTTCTAGCACGGTCTAGCACGGTCTAGCACGCTCTAGCACGCTCTAGCACGCTTTAGCACGGTCTAGCACGGTCTAGCACGCTCTAGCACGGTCTAGCACGCTCTAGCACGCTTTAGCACGCTTTAGCACGATCTAGCACGGTCTAGCACTTTCTAGCACGGTCTAGCACGGTCTAGCACGCTCTAGCACGCTCTAGCACGCTTAAGCACCCTTTAGCACGGTCTAGCACAGTCTAGCACGCTCTAGCACGGTCTAGCACGGTCTATCACGCTCTAGCACGCTCTAGCACGCTTTAGCACGGTCTAGCACGGTCTAGCACGCTCTAGCACGGTCTAGCACGGTCTAGCACGCTCTAGCACGCTTTAGCACGCTTTAGCACGGTCTAGCACGGTCCTGCACGCTCTAGCACGGTCTAGCACGGTCTAGCACGTTCTAGCACGCTCTAGCACGCTCTAGCACGCTCTAGCACGCTTTAGCACGGTCTAGCACGGTCTAGCACGCTCTAGCTCGGTCTAGCACGGTCTAGCACTATCTAGCACGCTCTAGCACGCTTTAGCACCCTTTAGCACGGTCTACCACAAACTAGCACGCTCTAGCACGGTCTAGCACGGTCTAGCACGCTCTAGCACGCTTTAGCACGATTTAGCACGGTCTAGCACGGTCTAGCACGCTCTAGCACGGTCTAGCACGGTCTAGCACGCTCTAGCACGCTCTAGCACGCTTTAGCACGCTTTAGCACGGTCTAGCATGCTCTAGCACGCTCTAGCACGGTCTAGCACGGTCTAGCACGTTCTAGCACGCTCTAGCACGCTCTAGCACGCTCTAGCACGGTCTAGCACGCTCTAGCACGGTCTAGCACGATCTAGCACGGTCTAGCACTTTCTAGCACGGTCTAGCACGGTCTAGCACGCTCTAGCACGCTCTAGCACGCTTTAGCACGGTCTAGCACGGTCTAGCACGCTCTAGCACGGTCTAGCACGGTCTAGCACGCTCTAGCACGCTTTAGCACGCTTTAGCACGGTCTAGCACGGTCCTGCACGCTCTAGCACGGTCTAGCACGGTCTAGCACGTTCTAGCACGCTCTAGCACGCTCTAGCACGCTCTAGCACGCTCTAGCACGCTCTAGCACGCTTTAGCACGGTCTAGCACGGTCTAGCACGCTCTAGCACGGTCTAGCACGGTCTAGCACTATCTAGCACGCTCTAGCACGCTTTAGCACCCTTTAGCACGGTCTAGCACAAACTAGCACGCTCTAGCACGGTCTAGCACGGTCTAGCACGCTCTAGCACGCTCTAGCACGCTTTAGCACGCTTTAGCACGGTCTAGCATGGTCTACTACGCTCTAGCACGGTCTAGCACGGTCTAGCACGCTCTAGCACGGTATAGCACGCTCTAGCACGGTCTAGCACGGTCTAGCATGGTCTAGCACGCTCTAGCACGCTCTAGCACGCTTTAGCCTGCTCTAGCATGCTCTAACACGCTTTAGCACGCTCTAGAACGCTCTAGCACGCTCTAGCACGCTCTAGCACCCTCTAGCACGCTCTAGGACGGTCTAGCACGGTCTAGCACGCTCTAGCACGGTCTAGCACGGTCTAGCACGCTCTAGCACGCTCTAGCACGGTCTATCACGCTCTAGCACGGTCTAGCACGTTCTAGCACGCTCTAGCACGGTTTAGCACGGTCTAGCACGGTCTAGCACGGTCTAGCACGCTCTAGCACGCTCTATCACGCTCTAGCACGCCCTAGCACGCTCTAGCACGGTCTAGCACGGTCTAGCACGCTCTAGCACGCTCTAGCACGCTCTAGCACGGTCTAGCACGGTCTAGCACGGTCTAGCACGCTCTAGCACGCTGTAGCACGCTCTAGCACGGTCTAGCACGGTCTAGCACGGTCTAGCACGCTCTAGCACGCTCTAGCACGGTCTAACACGGTCTAGCACGCTCTAGCACGGTCTAGCACGCTCTAGCACGCTCTAGCACGGTCTAGCCCGGTCTAGCAAGCTCTAGCACGGTCTAGCACGGTCTAGTACGCTCTAGCACGCTCTAGCACGCTCTAGCACGGTCTAGCACGTTCTAGCACGATCTAGCACGCTCTAGCACGCACTAGCACGGTCTAGCACGGTATCTTAATACGATTTTCATTGTTCCGCCGGCCCGCGCGCCGCCGCCCACGCTACTTGGGGCTGCTGGTGGGACTGGAGCTTCTGCGGGCTAACCGAAAAAGTGAATTTTCTTGCTTATTTGTGGTCCGATTTTGATAAACAAAATACCGTTGTATTTAGTATTAAAATGTTTCTTTTTTGTTACAAGGCAAAGTTTTGAAAAAAGTACAGTTTTTTATTATTTGACTTTAAAAACTTTAAATGGCCACCATTGTGAAAATAAAAATGCAAATCAAACAAAAACAATTTTTAAATTTTCTTTCATGTTTAATAAATGTCCGTGCAAGGTTTGGTTATTTTAGCTAAAGTGGTATTTTAGATATAATTTTTTTTTGTAAAAAATACAAAATGGCGGCTAGCGGCTAAACGAAGGATTTTTCGACATATGTTAAGAGGACATTTTTTGTTCAAATTGATGAGTAATATTGGCCCACGAAGTTTGTGACATTCTTTAATGACCACCCTGTATATTTAAATATACTAAATTAATTCTTATTTAGGAAAGGAAACATGGTATTGTTTTGAAGTAACTGCAGTTTTACTTGAAATTTAGAGTTCGGAATAATTTCAAAATCTAACTTTCTATTAATCTAGAGAAACCAAACTGTCTTAACCATTTCTGAGAATATGTTTATTTATAAACCGAGCCATTCGCTCCACCTAAAACCAAAGGTGCTGCTAATAACCTGCTTCAAACAGGAGGATTGTAATTTTGCTGGTTTCTTGAAGTAATTCCCAAACTCCGTTGAATTGAAACACACAGTTAAAAATATTTAGAAACTTTCCTTTTGAATTTACTTCATATCTTCCCTTAGCTTAATTCTGTTGCTGAACAAATCTACTGAGAACACGGTTTTAGTCGTAATCTAAGTGTAAAAAATAGTCGTGGCATTTAAACATTTAAGCTTATAGGCAAAAACATCGTACAAACAAAATTTACGTAAGTGTTTATGTTATAAATTTCATATCTTTAGAAATAATACAACTATCTCACTGTTAAATTAGTTTACCATTAAACCGTTCAAACCATTGCAAATAGTAAAAGTAATATTGAAATTGTTAAACAATGATGTAATTAACTGTCTCTTTGTTGTAACTAATATATTTATTTATATACTTATAAAATAATACATGTTGTTACATGAAAAGCTTACTTTTAATAATTAATTTTAACAAATTTATTATAATAATATAACTTATATAGGCACGTTTTTCTGCAAGTTTAATAGGTTTGAATTTCTTTGATGGCATGTATAATTTGCTAATGGGAATTTCTCAGAATATGAGCTTAATAGAAGCTGGTTATAAACATCGTGTAGGATAAACTGATGTTGCTGTTTTGGTTCTTGTGTTTAAAACTCGAAGGATCCCTCTTTAAAAGATTTATTATGCACGTGCATCATAGATTTATCAAACTCTATACCTATTTTCCCGTTAAGTTTTTAAATTTCATTCTCATGACAGAAGAGCATACAGCTAATTCTACATTCAGTTGCACAGCTTACAAAACTAAAATGTATTAATTATTTTAACTACTATGAAAGAACTACTCGTCTAAGGATACGTTTGTCATCTAGTTCCCTTATTAGGGCATGATATTTTTGTATTGCCTTTACATTCTTTCCAGTAGGGTTCAACATATAAGTTAAAACTTTTAGGTTCAAATATGTATTTGTTTACTTTCTTGAATTTAAGGGCTTCTTTGTCGCTTGTCCTATGTTTCCACACGTGAAGTCAACATTTTTGTCTACTTATTATATCAATTCGACTCAAAAATTGGAAACGGACTATGTTATAGTAAGTATTTAAAAATTAAGACACGAAACTCACCCAATCCTAAAGAATTGCAAAAAATAATGCTATCAGTTTAAAGTTGCATTTAAAGAATCTATGAGAAATTCGTAGGCCATAATAATGTTTCATGCGTTGTATAGCGTTTCGTTACTATTTAAGGTCTGTTGTTAGAGGTTTCTAGTGTCACTGACGTGACCAGCGACTACTTATGTATTGGTTATCAATCCCATAACGTTCCTTCTGGTTTCAAGAAAAAATAAAACTCAACTGCGCGTCGTCATAGGGTTGAGTAGCGATCTACAGAATATGAGGTGCCGTAGAGGCGGGAAATACAGTAGTGACAGTGGTGACCACTCGTGGACAAGTATCATAGGAGGTGCTGGGATCGAACCTGCGCCTGTTCACTGCTGACTTGGGAGGCCAAGCTACCCTGTCCAGTGAAAAAGCACGGTAGCATTCTGAGTTTCTAAGATCACATGGACTTCACCAGAAATTGAATGTAAGCCAAGCCTCTCAAATACAACTATCACTCGTATGTTATACGATCATTACCCTGCTGAAAGTTAACAAAGTGTGTATTTATCTCTATACAAATCATAATTTTATATTTGAACACCCGTATGAACGTCAAAATAGTTGACTTTGGTTTTTTAATAAGCACATAGCTTTGAAATTATAACTAACCTTTATTCAGATTTAATTATTGTACATTAAAATACAAAACTACAATTATTATATTACAAGTCCATTCAAACAACTAAGTGATATTCATAGACTGGTAGAGCAGTAACTACATTCACCGCTGGTTTATAGATTAACTAAGTTTGTAGTCCAGCCACGTCTTAGAATTATGAAACTTTGGTGACCATCGAAGCTTAAGCTTGACTTTGTACCTCCTGTTATTCAACATTGATTTCAAGTTTATTTAAGAACACTCTGATAGAAACATATTTTCAGGGGATTTATTCCTATCAGTATATTTCTTAACTTATAATAATTTATTTATTCTCTGAAAATCGACACCCATGCAATACATTATATGAAAATTAGGAAAAGTTCCCATAGGCATAAAAGCGTAAAGAACATAAAAATGTAATCTACTTAAAAAAACAACAAGATACTTATAAACTAATATTAATAATACATATTGTATATAAATCACCAAGTGCACAACAAATCGATACTAATCTGTACGTTATACAAATCACGTTTATAGAAGGATGAAACTAAAAACTTAAGAAGTGGGGAAAAACACACGCCACACATACTTACATACTGACTCACATACGTACATGAATAAATAAACATACACCAAGGCTAAAACCTTTCAATAACATGCGTAGTAAGGATGAGTAGCTGAAACTTTGTGATGGTAGGAAACATCAAACTCATTTATGAATCATCAGTCAAAAGTGACAAACGCATTTGTTTCGGAGGGTTTTCGTTGACAAATTATACGCGTGCTTGTTATTAATTTCGTGTTTAAATATGTTAGGGTCAGGCAGTTTTATAATCCATACTTATTAAATTTATAACTATAATCATCGGCTGATATAATTGAAATACTTATTGTTTAAAAACTCGTTTCGTAAGTAAAAAGTAAAATAAATCACTGGATATCTCAGATCTTAGACCATATGTTTTAAAATATTTATGTCTTTATTTTTCCTGATAACTTGGTGAGTAGTACATGAATCTATGAAGTCGTTTAATTGAATTTAAATTAAAGATACTAACTTCCATGAAATATGATGTCAATCATTATATTTTGGCTTTATAATATGTTGTTTTGTTTTTAGAATTAAAAGATGATATCCAACGATAATACATAAAATGTTGTTCTTTTTTAAAGAAACTAAATAAACAAACCATATTCATAATTAAATTATTTGTAACTTAAATGTCCATATTAGAGTAATTTTAACTTTAGTTCAAATAAGTAGTGTTTAACGAATGACTGTCATTTAAAATGCACTGAAAACCGATTCATCACTGAACCATAGCTCATAAGTCCATTGGAAAAGTGGAATTTGTTACTTTCAAACACATATTAAATTACTCATTTTTAACGCATTCATTGTCAAAAGAAACACTCGCTATGGTTCATAACAACTCAACCTGTCACTGGGGAAGTGTCATCATAACTCATAAGAGTGCAAATATATTTACAACACACCCACAGTGTCATGTGTGATGGCGTGATTGTGTGATTCTGTCGTGTTTTACTTGGGTTGTATTTCAACGTGATTTACAAGGTATTTCTTGAGATTTATTCTTTTTTAGCGAATTTCCCCTATAGTGAAGAAGCTATTACCGTAGTCGGCATGGTAAGACCTAGGCCCGGGACCATGATAACTTTTCGTTTTGAGGTCCCCAGACCCCAAAAACACAATTCGTTCGAAACTGTATATGTATATGTGCCCGTGAGCACGATAACTCCCGTAAAAATTATCCGATTTTGATGAAACTTGGTATAAACGTGTAAAGCAACATTTATGACTTCAAGTTCGAAAACCAGCCAGATCTCTCCATCCAAAGGGGTATTTTGGGGGGGTTTTGTACCACAAAAATGAGTTTTTTGAGTTGTTACATATAATTTTTGAAATAGTCAAATTTTAATTTTTCCCATTGGATTCAGCTTAAAAAAACACACAATTTGGTATTTTTATCATTCCTCTACGTCAATTGGTTACCGAGATATTGAAAGTGCTAAATACAGTACGTTGTCTAATGCTATTCTTATGGAGGCAAATACAAATTTTATATCCCGCTTATTTATAATGTATACTGACGAAACTTGGTATACGGCTTCATCTCGTTGTGGTCTATTGATATTTGCTCAAAAAAGTAATTTTTTGCCAAAGGCTCCCGTAGCAGCAAACCTACGTACTCAGCTCCCATATTATTCTTATGGATAATAATTAAATGCTTTGTCTCCCTTAATTATGAAAATAAATGAATAAAAACTGGTATACGACTTCACCTATCTGAGTTATATTGGCATAAAACCCATTTTTGTGTTCCTTGTTGCAGCAATTCTGTGTACTTAGCCCCAATGTTATTCTTATGGAGAATAATTAAAATTGTATATATCGCTTATTTGTGGATATATTTTTATGAAACTTGGTAAGTGGCTTTTTGTAGTATTAAGAAATTATATCTCCACTGGAAATTCGCTGAGTATGCAGGTTTGCTGCGACGGGGGTATTTTTTGTTTTAATATCATGTCACCAAATGCTCGCAAATGCTCGCCAAATGGGCATCTTGCAAGCCTAACGGTTAACGTCTTGGACTTCGGTTCAAAGGTTCACGGGTTAAAATCTCGAGATATCCACACAAATTTGAGGGGTTTGGACCGCTTTCCCTCTAAGCGTTTATGTACTCTTTAACAAAAAATCCGTTGGCTTTGAAATACAAAAAACCTATATCTACTATAAAATAAAAGATTTTGATAGTTATCAGCATAGTTTTTTTTTACAATTTTGCACAAACCTATGTCTAAGTATGTAAACCCTCCTTTTTGATCCAGAGACTCTGTCAAATGTTAGTTGTTTGTAAAAAGTTTGTATTTACAAACAATATTTAAAAGATTTAGTAATATACATTTCTAAGTATAGAAATCTAGAAATTAGATAGTATTGTAATGTCAACATCAATATATTTTGATATAACATATATTTTTTAACAAAATTTACACGAACTAGGTTTACAAAATGGAAAGATTATATCTTAAAGTGGTACAACGAGTACACGCATAGTTTGAAACTAACACCATCTCAACTTGGGTTACGGAAATAAAATCTATTACTTATAAATGTTGTATTTTAAATATCCAGGATTCACTTTGGAATATAAGGAAGGAAATGGACGAAACGTAATGCGTGAGTTGAATTTTAAACCATCCTGTCCGCTACATTACGATCCATATCAAAGGCAAAGCACGGTGAGTGCGACTAGCGGAACACAGTTGAATGTTTTAACAATTTGTTATGAGGATGATGCATTTTAATATTAAACAAATACATGCGACAGGTCAAGTTAGAGAGTTTATATTTATAAACTTGATTGTAGAAATCTAACAGTTACGTCCTCGTCCAGACGTCTTAACAAGGCAATAACAAATCTGACTATTCGTAGCAACATATTTTTAAGGTTTTTTTATAAATATTTTACATATAGTTTTCATGAATTGCATACAAATCAGTTGATCAAAATGGGTGCACTTTTTGTTTTACTTAATTACGGCCTTACAACGCGTTTTATTTTCAACAACACCAAAAAATAATAATAAACTTGTACTGGTTATTTTAAAACCAACAAAAATTTTAAAACACAAAAGAGAGTTCACTGGCACTTAGAGAATGTGATTTCTTATAAATAAAGGTCTGCTAAGCCTGTCAAATTAAACTGTACGGTATGGTGATATCGTTATAATACTTTTCTTTATTTCAGAAAATATATCAAAAACCTTGATTAACTTGAAAGATACGATCGCTATTATATAAGTTAGCAACTTCGATTTGTTTTCAGTGGGCCGTGGACTGAATTCTCTCAGTCACCACGTGACTTTAAAAAGTTTGGACATTTGTTATATCTCAAATTTTAGTGTACGGAATATAATAATAACATGTACTATGGGAATCAAGAAGTTGTTTAAATTGTAACGTGTCCATATGTGTCACTGGCATGGCATTGGGAAAAAATTCAGGTTATCAATCGTCCATTTCAATTCTAGAACAAACCTATGTTAAATACATAGTTACACAAATTTGCACTAAACAAGCTGCAAAAGTGGCTATATAATAGAAAAGAAAAATTTTCGGATTTTGTGAAAAATTAGGAAAATCTCCAGAGTGGGGACTCCCTGGGCCCTCGTAAATACCAGTCCCTCCTAACGATCTGGTGTTACTGGTCTCTCATGCTAACATCACTCCTTATTTTTTTAATTTATTGTCAGTCGTATCTCTTTAATAATGCCCGATTACAGTCAAAATAACCAAATTGAAAGATAGTTTTATTTTATTCATTCGTTTAGTCCAAGAGCCGATGACCCAAAAAGTCACATCACTTGCATACTTTTCTAATACTATACAACCAGTATGACTTAAAATTTTATTTCAGAAAATCCAAGTCTGGCAGCTTAATCGCGTTCCGAAAAGGGGTAAAACTATATATACAATGTATAAATGAATAAATAAGCCCATCCAGAATGTATAACGGGAAAACGGTCTTGTCTAAAGTCATCAAACAAAATTCTTCCTAACCAAAACGCATAAGGGCAATCTATTAAAAATACGTTAATTTAAACCTATTTACAGAATGTTCAAAAACGCACGAATCACGGGTTCGATTTTAAAAATTTGTTTATGTAAACATAGGGCAAATTATAGATAATTTTAAATGTCTCGATAAAAGAAAGCTTTTGGCGAAAACAAAATTCACTTATCTTTATCTGTTTGAAAATGGCGGCCAATTGTGTAAATAAAAACATTTACGAATCACTCTGTATTTTTTAAACCATAACTTGTATCTTTTTCAGACTAAAATTTCTTACTCGTGATAAGCTCATCTTTACTCTGGTATGCTACATGACAGGTTTTTTTAACAAATCTAAATTTTAATAACACAGTTTTTTTTAATGCTTTGATTCACGAAACTGAAAAGTCAAAAAGTAGTGTATGTCAAAATGAAAATCATTGAAAAGGTCTTGTAAACTATAGCAACTTTATAATTTCCACAAACCTTGTACCTCTTTTATTTTTTTTGCAATCAGCAAAAACCCCTATTTTCCTATATGAAATGTATGTTAATTTGCATAACACTTGCGTGTATTCTGTGGCCACATTCATTTGTACAATTAACATGCATTTCATATGGAAAAATAAGGTTTTTTACTGATTGCCAAAAAACTAAAAGCGATACAAGGTCGGTGTAAATTAGAAAGTTGCTAGAATGTACAAAACCTTTTCAATGATAAGCTTTTTGACATACAATACAATTTGACATTTGTCAGTTTTGTGTATTTAAGCATTAAAGAAAACAACTGTATTATTGAAATTTTGATTTGTTAAAAAAACCTGTAATGTAGCACACCAGAGTAAAGCTGAGTTTATCACGAGTTAAAAATTTGAGCCTGAAAAAAATAAAAGTTATGGTTTAGAAAATACAGGGTGAAATTACACTTAAACTAATTATTTTAAGCACTTGAAATGTGTATGCAATCAATTAATAAGTGACTAACGATTTGCGAGTGCTGCAAGATAATCTTGGGTAAAAATTAATGACATATATACTAAATATTACAAATATCAAAACAACAACGGTAAAATTACCTAGCATATTATAATCATAAATAAAATAACCAAATATAGTATCAAGAAAGACAAACTTATAATTTAAAACAATGATATAAAATACCCCCGTCGCAGCAAACCTGCGTACTCAGCGAATTTCAATGTATAATATATGTCTTAATACCACATAAAGCCGCAAACCAAGTTTCATAAAAAATATATTCACATATAACCGATTTTAATTATTCTCCATAAGAATAACATTGGTAATGAGTACGTAGGTTTGCTGAAACAAGGAACAGAAACAATTGGTTTTTATGCAAATATAAATAGAATTTAACTAGGCGAAGCCACATACTAAGTTTCATCAATATTCAATCATAAATAAGCGCTATATAACATTATAGTTATTCTCCATAAGAATAACATGGGGGCTGAGAAAGCAGGTTTGCTGCAACAAGGAACAGAAAAGATGGGATTTTAAATAATTATCACTATAACTCAACCAAGTGAAGCTACATACCAAGTTTTATTAATTTATGTTCGTAATTAAGGGAGACATTACATTTTACTTATTCTCCATAAGAATAACATGGGGGCTGAGTACGCAGGTTTGCTGCTATGGGAATAATCAACAAAAAATCAATTTTTTGTGCAAATATCAATGTACCAGTACTACGTGAAGCCACATACCAAGTTTCATCAACATACATTCATAAATAATCGAGATATCAAATTGTATTTATTCTCCATAAGGATAACATTGGACAACGTACTGTGCTTAGCACTTTGAATATCTCTGCAACGGTTAGGCGTAGAATCACAATTTAAACACCAAAATGATTGTTTTGTGGAACTGAACAGATTGGTAAAAGCAAATGTGAAGTTTACATTAAAATAAACTGAGGAAAAGCCAAAAACCTTTTTCCCATAAGATTAACATGGGAGATTTTATGAGCAGGTTTTTTGGGATTTTCTCCGCAACCACTTAACCTAGGTTAATAATTCAAAATACTAAATTATTTGTTTTTTTAAGCTCTATAACATGGTAAAAACTAAAATTAAGTTTTTTAAAAATTGTAGGGTGAAAAAAGAAAAAAACTGATTTTTGGAAAATTTAAAACCCCCATAAACCCCCTTTCCCATGGTCCGATTTTTCTGGTTTTCGAACTTAAAGTCATGAATGTTATTTTACAGATTTGAGCCAAATTTCATCAAAATCGGACGTTTTTTACTCAAGTTATTGTGTTAACGGACACACATATATATATAAATTTGAACGAATAGTGTTTTTGGCATCTGGGAACCTCAAAACAAAAAGTTATCATGGTCTCGGGCTTAAGTCTTACCATGAGACCTACGGTAATAGCTTCTTCCCTATAGGGGAAATTCGCTAAAACAAACCCGTTATTTATTTAATCATACACCTAAGATAAAATAATATTTAATTTGTTACATAAACATAATAATATAACAAACCTATTTCGTTGCATACGATTAAATCTAAAATAGAAGAGAATGTTTAAATAAAAGTCAAACGTAAGCTTTTAGACCTAAAATTCAATCTTAAATTAATTTAAAAGGCTTATTTATCTTTTATATGTCTATCTATAAACGACTTATTGTTACATTCATTATAATTTTAGCGTAATCTATCTCAAATAATTAACTTACTAGTTAATGTGTCTATAGTTTATAGTTCAAACTTTACGTGAGTAAGATAAATACGTTTATTTTATATGCCTAGTGCGTATACAAAATTAGAGTTTGTGTAAAAACTAATAAAGGCTATGAATTAATATTGTCTTTACATTTTGGCCACATATTTGTAAGAAGCGTCTAAATAATTGTTTACATAATTTTCAAATAGTAACACTCTTTAAAGTAACAGCTCTTTAAAGTAACAGCTCTTTAAAGTAACAGCTCTTTAAAGTAACAGCTCTTTAAAGTAACAGCTCTTTAAAGTAACAGCTCTTTAAAGTAACAGCTCTTTAAAGTAACAGCTCTTTAAAGTAACAGCTCTTTAAAGTAACAGCTCTTTAAAGTAACAGCTCTTTAAAGTAACAGCTCTTTAAAGTAACAGCTCTTTAAAGTAACAGCTCTTTAAAGTAACAGCTCTTTAAAGTAACAGCTCTTTAAAGTAACAGCTCTTTAAAGTAACAGCTCTTTAAAGTAACAGCTCTTTAAAGTAACAGCTCTTTAAAGTAACAGCTCTTTAAAGTAACAGCTCTTTAAAGTAACAGCTCTTTAAAGTAACAGCTCTTTTATATATTATGAAGAATTAATGAGTCAAACTTCCCCCAATGTTCCATTATTACAACAAGAAAAGTTTAATCTTCATAAGGAACAAGTGGTTAAGTTGAACAAGTTTCGAATATATATTAGCTTAATTTATAATTTAAATGTTCTAACAGACCAATGAGCACCAGTTAATTGAAACACCGTACCTGTAACAGACTGGTGGCATAATTTTTAAGAAACCAATTATAAGCTTTGTTCCTTTAAAGCTTCTATACACAAGATTAAAAGACGCGTAAAATAAGACCAAATACCTCAATACTAATAACAAGTACTGTATTATTATTTGTAGGGATTATGAGCATTGTGTTCGTCTTTCCATGATAAATTCTTTCAGAAAAATATTCCATTACACAATTTAATTAGGCTTGGATATTTATTAACTTGTATAGACACTTCACCGGTAGTAACTTTTTAAACAAGTTTTATTACCAATTATTTATAATCCATAGGAATCAGTTACTACTTACTAAAACTTACTAATAATATTTTTTCTATACTTATTCTTGGTTGATTATTTGGCATTCTCATCTTCTCTAAAACTATATTAAGTGAACCAAATTTAAAATTAATTGAAACAAATATAAAATTTGTTTCACTTAATATAGTTTTAAAGAAGATGAGAATGCCAAATTACCAACCAAGAATACAATCAACATCTTCAACAAGGTCAGAAGCATTTAGAAGAAAAATAATTTCTATTCTTAATTTTTGACATTGTATTAATTTTAACCAAACCAAACATCTACGTAATGTTCTTACTTAATGTTACTTAAGAATATACTAATTAGTGACTAACTGAATTACTTGACATCGGTTGGGTGGACGTCTAAGTAATGTTGGCATCACAACCAGTAATATTTATTGTTAAACGAAAATCCCAGGCAGTTGGCAAAGTAATGGTTTTACTTACGGAGACCCGAGTGTCTGACGGTCTTCAGGGATTTATTTTGCCCTTTACGGATTTCGTTTTTCCTCTTCTTCCCAAATATATGACGTTCTAGAATTGCAGTCGTAACATTGACTCTAACACATTTTACTTTCAACATAACCACCGCTTTTATTTTTATTGTTAAAACATATACAATTTTGAGCCATTAAAACCATAATTATCATATTATATATAAAGAAAGTGCTAGTCTTATTTTATTGTTGTAATAGGTTGCTTTATTGTTGTAACCTAATTTGCGTTTTATGAATGTCCACATATACTATAAAACAAAGCGAGGAACGTGTTCAGCAAAGCAAGATGTGGGCCTTTGTACAAATTAGTTGTACATGATACCCTTTAAACCTCCAAAAACAATAAACATTATAATTGTTATACTTAAGTAAGCTAAGTAAATTTTATTTAACTATTCATAGCCACGCTGTGTATAATTGTGCAGTTATACATGCTAAAAATTAATATATTATCTTTTTGTGAGTCAGATTGCAGATTTATTTGAACCCGGAAGCAAAAATATTGATTTGTTAGCCCAATTCTTGAGTAATAAATATAAAACAAAATTTAGTAAAGTAAAAATAAAATAAAGTAAAAATTAAAATTTTAAAACTTATTTCATTTGTTTATTGTCTTACAGGAGCATAAATTACACAAATGATAGTTTGTGAACGTGTTATTATACTTACGCCTTATATATGTTTGTTTTTAATTTGTTTATGGTTTGTATTAAAATGTTTGATATCCTATGAAAACTTGTTTGATAGCCATTACAACAAGGTTTATAAACATAAATAGATGTTTTTATTGTACCTAACACCCATTAATTTACAAATTAATGTTTAAAATGTTCCTAGAAACAAAATAGTGGTAGACTTTGATAGCAGCATGGTGAGAATTATTGTCACTGGTAATAGCTGTGTCACTTTGAAGGAGTACGATACAAATAAAACAGATTCAGTTAAGATTCGATTATTCTATTTTCATTTTATAGCTTTACTTATTATGAGTAAATTACAGTGATAAAGATTGAAAATCTTTAAACTTGGGCCTGAAAAAGTACATTATTTATTTATGATACTGAAAATAAACCGAACGTACGCAAATATAAACGAGTTCTCTAACAATAATTAATTTTTACAATTTAAAAGTCTCGTTAACATGGAATGGGATGGGACTTTCATTAGTCTGTGGTGAGGGACGTCCCTTTGTGATGAAGGTTTGAACCCTTATAAATGCTGTTACTGACCATAAAATGACGTTTTAGTAGTCACGTACTATTATCTATCCCCAAACTTAGACATTTTATTGTTATACTATAAATTACGAAATATTTTGGAAAATAGACGTAGTGTATATATTTATATCTATTACTGACTAAGTAATGAACGTTGTAATGTGTTCAAGTTTTACGACGGTATATAATAAAATAGGTTTTGTTGATAGTGGTGGTTTGATAATGAAATAATTGGAATGTATTAAGTTGAAGAACCAAGCACCATTTGATTTTGTGATGGCTTGGAGCAGACTATTACAATTTATTATTTTCCATTTGGTTCGTGTCAGTTATTTTTTAAGATCAATGACATTTCCCTTACTCGGAGAAAAAACCTTATGCAGACTGTTAAGAGCTTTAGAGCAGGATAACCTAATTTATCTTTGTTGTCGATGTTTAAAATGGTTTTAAAGGTAAAGGCATTAGCTCAAATTGAGCAATAACCCTATACATACTTTTTACTGTCTCCCCTTTAACATAGTATATGAAGGCAACATTGTTTTATTCTAAACTAGCTGTTCCCGCAGGATTTGCCCCGCAAATAATTTATGAAACCTATGACAGTTGTGTGTGGTGCATTATGTAGTTAGCCCGTGGAACTACTAAGAATCAAGATCAGCTGTTTGTATTTTCATTTACTCAAACAAAAATGAATGTCCATAAGAAATACATGGGACATTTGTCGGGATCTCTGGCAGAGCCCTAAGGTCAGATCAGGATGAAAACAAGTTAGTTTTCCTATTTTATGCCTAAATAATCAGTGTACAAAATTTCAGCTCTCTACCTACATGGGAAGGTGGAGAATTAGTGATGAGTGAGTGAGTCAGTTAGTCAGGCGGTCAGTGAGTCAGTCAGCCAGGGCTTTGCTTTTTATAGATATAGATTCTAGAATATGATTTTTAGGGGAACTATTCGTTTTGGCACTTCCTGAATCCGATGAATTGGATTTTTAGGTGATGTCTGTCTGTCTATGTACAAACATATAGACAATAATAATGTCCCGATTTTGGAGAAAGATATTGTTATCCAGGGAAAAATCTCCTGTCAGTCAAAAAGTGTTTCTACTTTATTTTAATGAGTAACCGTCCATAGAACAACTAAAACAAATAAACAATTCAAAATTGCAAAAGCACTTCAACGATTTGTATCAAAATTTGGTTCTTTATATTGATTTGGGTCCTTAAATAAATACACCAAGTGGACTTCTTGTAAAATTTGATTCGTAATTATAAGGCTCAAATATTTCTAAATCTTTTTTACATAAAGCAAAACATTACCTTAAGTTAAACGCACTTATATCCATCAATAAGAGCTTCAAAATTAAAACTGCCAGTCTCTTCAATTATTATTATTCGGCTAATAGTTGCGGGAAAATTGAAATTTAAAATCAGCAGTAAAATTATTACTTTTTCAAATGTAATTCTTATCGGGAATTAATGCATTTTAATTTATCTATTATTTACTGATAACAAATCTTAGACCTTAAATAATGTATGTATGATGAACTAACAATAACCAACAAAGAATTTTTGGAATATCGTTCCACGTAATCCCCTGTGGTGTCGGATAGGTGGATGTCCTCCCTCAAAGCTACCGTGAATAGCAAATAATCCAGTAATATAAACAACCATTCACTTTACGTTCTGTGATTAATATAAAAATAAAATAATTGTTATCACTCAAGTAGGTTTAAAAGGTGAAAAGCATGTGTCAGTTTTCTGAATCAGTTAAAGAGAAAATTTCATGTGGCATTCTACTCAACCACCTACTGCTCTGGAACTTTACAGGTTATTTCCTATATCATGTAAGAGTTAATTAAAGAAGAAAACCAATATACTATATGTGTTAGCGAAACATGTTAGTCACTGTAGTTCCTATACACCAGACGGTTCACAGTAATGAGTTCCACCGAGGCAACAAAACATTCCTGGGCCACAATAGCACAGCCACGAGCCTTCGTGTTATTGGTCGCTGTATAGTAGCACGGCAGTTTGCTGACAATGGATATCGCTTTATCCGGTTGGAATGTTAGTCGACGGAAGCTATTCAAATACCTGTCTGACTCCAATATTTTAACAAATAGAATGTTTTACTCATAATATTGAATATATACGAATTTTTAGGGTGTTCAAGGTTGAAATTCCCTTATTTCACGACGTATACCACAACATTGATACGGTATGAGGGCATCACTATTCCACCCGCAGTTTCCTGATCATCACAACAGTCGAGGCTCAGCCAATCGCGTAATGGCCTTCCTTGTCACGTGACCCGAGGGTGGGTTGTTTCCTACGTGATCCTTTTATTTATACAAACAAGACAGATTGCGACCTAGTGTTGTATATGGCCAACAGAAACAGCTGGCTATAAAGTTATAAAACATTTCTAAAGAGATAAAATATCCCTTGAATGATTTTTAACTCAATGTATTTGTAATCTCCTAAATATACGCTCTAGTGTTTTGTTAAATATTTTAATGGTTTCAGGTTTACAGGATACAACTACATCTGGCCAAGTTGTGTCTTAAAAAATAGCAAATGGCATAGATTCTATGGCAAGCAATCACAAACCGCTGCCAACAACATACGTTTTACAACAGATATTCAAAATCTGATATAAATGAAGGAGATATGTGAATGACTGACTTTGGATGTATCCTTGTGACACTAATGATATTTATAGTTAAAAAGTCGGAAATGGACTAAAACGAGTAATTAGGAGAAACCACTAAAAAGTAATACTTCAAAGATATCCTAAGCCTTGAGTTGTCAATGGACTTGACATTTGTATCACTTATAACTTGAACATTGCACGAATCATTTAATTCGCAATCCCTCCACAAAATGTATACATTGGTATTTCATTACAGTACTTACTCACTTCACTCGTGTGTTGTAATTACAGGTTAAATATAGTCTAGTTACATGTTCTCGTGTTGTAAGATTTAATTTGTTGTCTCGTGTTTGATTGTTACACATCGTATCATGTCACTCAACTTTTATTATTATATATGATACATATATTATAAATTTTTATTTGAAAAAATCACTTAATTGTCATTTATATTTTTCACAACATACATATTGTAAAAACCTTATTGCTGACATCAGTATTAACGTTTATTGTTCAATTAAATGTTAGTTTTTGGAATATTATTTTATATTACCTTATTAAAATTAAGAACTATGTATACTCATTGGAAAGGCCAACAGTAGGGATATGCCTTTAAAAAAATAATTTCTTTATCAGCATGATACGTGTTGTTACAACTAAACAGGATAAATAAACTACGTCTTACAACACTATAAAGTGTTGTCCTAATATGCTATAATGCAATATACTATGATATACTTTATAGTGTTGTAAGACTATTTTATTTATCCTGTTTAAAAAAAACTCAGTTTGTCGGTGTTTTTCTAATTCTTGATAATTCTTCATGACTTTCAAAATAGGAAATAAGCAGTAGGTGTGAATTTGTTTCTAAATTTTTTTGACATACAATAAATTTAAATAAACATATTATAGTATAAACCTTACAGTAGTTCACGCTACTTAAAGATTTAAAATAATTAATGTTTACTAAACATTAATATACTGAATCATAAACAATCGCAAATTATTAAGTTGCTTTGATCCAAAAGTCACAATAAGTTGGGAGTAATAAGCTGCTGAGTTGTGCTTGGACTTGTTAACACCAGATTAATTTGTTACAATGATGCACGCCTTACTCAGTCCGTATTAATTAGAAAACACTCAGTTTATTTAGGAACGCATTTAAGAATAAAAACATATTATTCCTACTTAAATATTAGTTTCTACGACTTTTAGATCTAATACTTAAATTTACCACTTCATCAGAGGCCCAAAGAGCTACAACTTTAACTGGAAACAGGTGAGAGTATAATTAACAATCAGTTAGTGATTCTGAATCCAGATAAATATATTTTCATAAAACAATTACAATTATAAATCACAAAATAAATCTAGTTAGATCTGCCATAGGGTGCTCTAATTACAAACTGAATTACAATGGAGAGTTAAATCATAATACAAGTAAACATTTAATAATCCTAGTTATAAATTAATGCTGTTTTTATTTATAAATATAATCCTTCCAGTTTTATAGAATTTGTAAGGTATAATTTCGTTCAAATAGAATGACGGACAGAAATGAGTTACTTACTAGTAAAGAGTTTGATAAATGTTAGCTTCTTTGAAAGTAAAGACTACATTTTCAGAAATATTAATTTAATTAAAATGAGTCTATTAATTTCACGTAATTCTTACTTTATATTTTTATTACATAGATGTTTTAACTTTTTATTAGGGCTTACATGAAATTAATTTAAACTCTGCAACGAAACCGTCATTCTCATTTCTAGCAGAAATATGTTTAATAACTATTTCCCCACGTCTTATTTTCCAATTATACATTTTATCTATAAAATTTATAATCAATTTAATATAATTATAAATATTTTTTTATAGAATAAATATTTGGTTATACTCTTAACCTACAATTCACTAAAATAATTATATGTAAATCAGCTATTATGGATTGTAGTAAAATCTCGTAAAATAAATTCTAAACATTTTCTATCATAAAATTGTCTTATGTTTTAGTATATTGTCATATTTTATTTTATGTTGTACAAACTGTCTCATGTTTTAGTATATGGTCGTATTTTATTTTATGTTGTACATATTGTCTCATGTTTTAGTATATGGTCATATTTCATTTTATGTTGTACAAATTGTCTCATTTTTTAGTATATGGTCATATTTTATTTTATGTTGTACAAATTGTCTCATGTTTTAGTATATGGTCATATTTTATTTTATGTTGTACAAATTGTCTCATGTTTTAGTATATGGTCATATTTTATTTTATGTTGTACAAATTGTCTCATGTTTTAGTATATGGTCATATTTTATTTTATGTTGTACAAATTATGCAAGTTTTGTATGAAACAATTGAAAGAAATTGATATAATTTATATGATCATATTATTCATCGTATAAAATCTGCGTACCTTTAAATTTAAACATCCAAACCTTAAACATTGGTGCAAGGGCTCTAGTGTCTCCCCTTTTTCAGTTAACAAATTTTAAAACCATCATATAATAAAGAAGGTAAGAAGATAATCTTAAAGGTCTCTGGTGTAATGCTTCAAGGAAAATCCCCCTACGTTAAATTCCTCGTAGAATTTTAAAATAATGTTTATGTCAACTTACCTAACTTGCATTATAAAACAGCCAGTACTGCTTTAAAACATAGCCTATTTGTATTTACACAATATTTATTTTATAATTTTAACCAATACAATCAACAGGACTGACATATAGTTTCACTCGTAGCAAAAAATAATATTTTTGACTGCTGTGATAAAACACAATCACCACTTCTATTTAATTACTGATTTATATTATATGTAAAAAGCCTTTTATGTATTATCATAATTGAATTTTGAAGGATTTATTTCTTAATTTAATGACCAATGTTATTTCTATGTATGGCATATACGTGATAGCCTATTATTATAATAATCAAGCCAAATAATAGAATAATAGAATAATAGAATAACGAGCCAGATTATCTGGTTTGTTAAATGTTTGATTTAGTCTACCGATATACAAAACCATCTGAACCATTCGCGCTGAGTTGGAAGCGAATCAGCAACTCAATATTCTTTCAAGTGCGCCTGCATCAATCCGAATAATAATCTCGGGTGGCTCGTGAATATTTCAACCTACTTCCATTACCGTATCCGATTTTTCCATGTGAAGTGGTACACAAATTACATGGAGACAAATTCAAAAGCTTCTTAAATGATTGCCACTGTTACATAATACATATTCAAAATCGATGAAAAAAATCGCATGCAAAATCGATGTGATTGTATAATTCACTGAAAAGTCAGTCATTTGAAAATGTTGTATACGGCCGTAATGTCTCCTTAAATATTAAAACCTCTCAATATTGCACATGTAAAACTTCATTGCACACTATGTTGGAAGTTTAATTAATATATCAAATTAATGGGTCAGTGTACAGAAAGTAATTGCAGTTATTTATGCTTGTTTACGCTACTGGCGTTTTTGCATTACGCTGTTATAAGGCAACGGTCCTAACCTCTCAAAGACATGGAGGCTCCGGAAAATCGATTCCGTGATCTCTTTCCCTAAGCACAAAGACAATAACCGTTAGGATGACATGATGAATAGTTCTTTGATTAAGGAAAATTAAAAAAAGAATGACAAAATTATTTGAAATTCATCATTATTAGATGAAAATTGTATCATTCCCAAAGAGCATTTTAAAACAACTCATAATGTTGTTGAAACACATACGTATATAATTAATATTTTATTTGTTGAAGTACTATAGATACATAACTAATTGGAATGTCTGACGAAATAAAAATCCCATTGCTAGTTTGCATATGTATTTAATTAAATCAATAATACAAATTGTTTGAACGGAAGAGGAATAATCAGATTAAAAACTATATTTTGTCAGGGTGGTGTAAATAAATATTTGTTAATAATGGGAAGAAACTTCTTATTTACATTTTCTAGCTTTTAACATTTAATAACAAATGGCATAGAAAACACGCCCTATCGACACTCTCTATAACTAACAATTCAGTTATACGAGTTACTAGCTGATGTACCCGTTCTTCGCACAGGTGTTTTCTTTACCCGTTCTTTAGTCAATGCAATTTGCATTTTAGATAGCTTGAAACAGCGGTTCTTGCTTCTGCTCTTTAAGCTGTCAAAAGGAAGTATCCACAGCTGTTCACAATACAGTTTGTGAATGTTTACTTTCTTCTGAAATGTAAACATTGAAACTTAGGACGTTCATGGGGCGTAGCCCGAGGAGATTTTAAGGAAGTGAATATGCCTATGTGTTGCATGGGTTCAATATCTACCTTTGTGTAAGGTTTCAGCCCAGTCGGTTCAGTAGTTTTTGCGTTCACCCGGAACATCAGACAGACAGACAGACAGAAACCACCTCTTCTTTATAATATTATAGATTTACTACAGCTTATTATGCGGTAAATTGCAGTGATTTATATTGATCGATAATCCAATACAATCATATTGCTATTACCAGTCCAAGTCACTTTAAAGAGTCAATATCCTTCCGCTCTAAAACAAATTACTTCGAAATTTACGTTGTTCCACCCTACCATCGTGTTTGTGTGGTGAAATGTGGCGGGAATGTTTGTGGCTCAGCAGCTGATTCCCTCGGTAAATACTGCTGATGTGTAACAAACAGTTCGGGACTCAATGGATTTATTGTACTGGCGGTGTCCAACTATTATTGAATACAGTCCAAGAGTTTGGTTCAGTATGCTTGTAATACATTTAATATACGAGTATTAGGCAAATAAACTGTTTTTACATCGGATAAAATATTTGCATAGGTTTTAACAAACTCAATATGAATCTAATATTTGTTAAAGCTTAGACGGTTATTAAAATTCATACTATATTTAAGGGTACGTTTAAATCGATATACCATGCTAGTAATAATTGTCTAAAACCATCTACTTAACGCAACGGTATTTGAGTATTACCAAAATCTAAGATGATAATCATAAATATAGTTGTGAAACACGGTTATTCCTATTTCATTAATATTTCTTAGTACTATTGTGTGGTTGATAATGTTCAAGCAATATAACTGGCATTCAATGTGATAAGGTAATGTAGTGATTATTGTAATTATCATTGTAACCAACCCAACATCGTACAAGTTAAGGTCTTCCCATCATTACAATGTATCCTACAATGTATCTACGCAAATGAAAAATACTTAAAGGCATATATACATCCTACAAGAAGTCTAATCATCACATGGCCTGCCTATATATCGTTCCAAACAAAAAAACATTTATTTAATAACTATATTGGTAAAATACCTCCTTGGAAAGCCATTTATATAGATCATCAAAACGTTTGTTTATTGAAAAACTATATTAAATGCTGGTAATGGCTTGGAATCCCTTCTTTAATAAGTTAACTTGGGAGGAGCAATGATAAAGAAAATGTAATATTACACCTATCATTCACATAGTCTTGGTAGAAGTTATTCCTAGAAGAATTATCCAGTAAACCAGACAACAGTTCAGCGAGATGTTCAATTCATCTATAGGATCAAGACTCTATAGGATCTACAGGATCAAGACACTTTGTGTTCCCAATAACATTCAGATGGTATAAACAAGTTTTTTTTATTCCTTACATTTTATTTTGCCAGGAGTCATGTTACTGTAAATAGATTGCATTTGGCAAATAAAATAAAATGTTGTTTTATCATTACAACAGTATTGATTAAAACAGTCCCAAACAAATTATGAAATGTGTTTAGCTATTATAGTAAATTTATTTTAAATATTTGTCTTTTTTGTAATATAAACAAGACGGTTATATGACACAGACATAGAACCATTATATAATACATTTGAATTAGATTGAAAATATTACTGATAATCATTGACATAGATTCAAACGAGTGAAAAATAATGCGTTTTGTACAATTAACATCATACAATACCTATGCCTGGTAAGAAATGACGTTTGTATTTCTTGTTGTAATGCAGTTCGTAATGGGGTTAAACAATGTACAACTCCTAAATAAAAGATGCTGAAAGTTTTATTAACGTTGAATTTGTAAATAATAAAATACAAGGCTTAGGTGGTCACCAAAGGTACATTTAATTCCCAGTATGTTGGAGACATAAAATGTGGTTCCTACGCTGATTCTTCAGATACGTTATGGGGAAAGTAAATGGTTCTGATTTTAATTCGACCTGATGGCTCCACCCCACAGGTATTCTAAGTTTCAATTCTAATTTTACGGACATTAATTTATTTGACCATATGATGTACTTATTTCAAATTTTTAAAAAGGTTAACCACAAAGCAGCACACACAACTGTTGTATTCCCGGGTGAAACGGGTTCTGTCGCGGTCAGTAATGCTTACTTTTTACTTTTTTTAAACTTTTAATTCTATTTTTAACATTCATTACATATTCTGTTCAATATGTACTTTAAATAGAAAACTAAATACAAATTTGGTTCTTCTTCTACGACTTACAAACCGCTTCAGTTGCAAAACCAATTATATTCTCCTTCCTAAAAACTGCGGTAAGAACGTTTTCATTATGCTTAAACTAAAACCTTACCGTAACACGTCCTTTGCATAAATGGGTATTTTCTATGCATAACCGCACGTAGTATCACATTTATTTAACTTGTTTAGTTAGTTAATAGGTTTTTGCGCTAGCCAATAATATTTAAGAATATTTAATTTAGCACGCTTTAGCACGGTCTAGCACGGTCTAGCACGGTCTAGCACGGTCTAGCAAGCTCTAGCACGCTCTAGCACAGTCTAGCACGGTCTGGCACACTCTAGCACGCTCTAGCACGCTCTTGCACGGTCTAGCACGGTCTAGCACGCTCTAGCACGCTCTAGCACGGTCTAGCACGCTCTAGCACGGTCTAGCACGGTCTAGCACGGTCTAGCACGCTCTAGCACGGTCTAGCACGGTCTAGCACGGTCTAACACGCTCTAGCACGCTCTAGCACGGTCTATTACGCTCTAGCACGGTCTAGCACGGTCTAGCAAGGTCTAGCACGCTCTAGCACGGTCTAGCACGGTCTAGCACGCTCTAGCACGGTCTAGCACGGTCTAGCACGGTCTAGCACGCTCTAGCACGGTCTAGCACGCTCTAGCACGGTCTAGCACGGTCTAGCACAGTCTAGCACACTCTAGCACGGTCTAGCACGCTCTAGCACGCCACTAGCACGGTCTAGCACGGTCTAGCACGGTCTAGCACGTTCTAGCACGCTCTAGCACGGTCTAGCACGGTCTAGCACGCTCTAGCACGCTCTAGCACGCTCTAGCACGCTTTAGCACGCTTTAGCACGGTCTAGCACGGTCTAGCACGCTCTAGCACGGTCTAGCACGGTCTAGCATGCTCTAGCACGCTCTAGCAGGCTTTAGCACGGTCTAGCACGGTCTAGCACGCTCTAGCACGGTCTAGCACGGTCTAGCACGCTCTAGCACGCTCTAGCACGCTTTAGCACGCTTTAGCACGGTCTAGCACGGTCTAGCACGCTCTAGCACGGTCTAGCACGGTCTAGCACACTCTAGAACGCTCTAGCACGCTTTAGCAAGGTCTAGCACAATCTAGCACGCTCTAGCACGGTCAAGCACGGTCTAGCACGCTCTAGCACGCTCTAGCACGCTTTAGCACGCTTTAGCACGGTCTAGCACGGTCTAGCACGCTCTAGCACGGTCTAGCACGGTCTAGCACGCTCTAGCACGGTCTAGCACGGTCTAGCACGCTCTAGCACGCTCTAGCACGCTTTAGCACGCTTTAGCTTGGTCTAGCACGGTCTAGCACGCTCTAGCACGGTCTAGCAAGCTCTAGCACGCTCTAGCACGCTTTAGCACGCTTTAGCACGGTCTAGCACGCTCTAGCACGCTCTAGCACGGTCTAGCACGGTCTAGCACGCTCTAGCACGCTCTAGCACGCTTTAGCACGCTTAAGCACGGTCTAGCACGGTCTAGCACGCTCTAGCACGGTCTAGCGCGGTCTAACACACTCCAGCACGCTCTAGCACGCTTTAGCACGCTTTAGCACGGTCTAGCACGGTCTAGCACGCTCTAGCACGGTCTATCATGGTCTAGCACGCTCTAGCACGCTCTAGCACGCTTTAGCACGCTTTAGCACGGTCTAGCACGGTCTAGCACGCTCTAGCACGGTCTAGCACGGTCTAGCACGCTCTAGCACGCTCTAGCACGCTTTAGCACGCTTTAGCTTGGTCTAGCACGGTCTAGCACGCTCTAGCACGGTCTAGCAAGCTCTAGCACGCTCTAGCACGCTTTAGCACACTTTAGCACGGTCTAGCACGGTCTAGCACGCTCTAGCACGGTCTAGCACGGTCTAGCACGCTCTAGCACGCTCTAGCACGCTTTAGCACGCTTAAGCACGGTCTAGCACGGTCTAGCACGCTCTAGCACGGTCTAGCGCGGTCTAACACGCTCTAGCACGCTCTAGCACGCTTTAGCACGGTCTAGCACAGTCTAGCACGCTCTAGCACGGTCTAGCACGGTCTAGCACGCTCTATCACGCTCTAGCACGCTTTAGCACGCTTTAGCACGGTCTAGAACGGTCTAGCACGCTCTAGCACGGTCTAGCACGGTCTAGCACGCTCTAGCACGCTCTAGCACGCTCTAGCACGCTTTAGCACGCTTTAGCACGGTCTAGCACGGTCTAGCACGCTCTAGCCCGGTCTAGCACGGTCTAGCACGCTCTAGCATGCTCTAGCACGCTTTAGCACGGTCTAGCACTTTCTAGCACGCTCTAGCACGGTCTAGCACGCTTTCGCACGGTCTAGCACGGTCTAGCACGCTCTTGCACGCTCTAGCACGCTTTAGCACGCTTTAGCACGGTCTAGCACGGTCTAGCACGGTCTAGCACGGTCTAGCACGCTCTAGCACGCTTTAGCACGCTTTAGCACGCTTTAGCACGGTCTAGCACGGTCTAGCACGGTCTAGCACGGTCTAGCACGGTCTAGCACGCTCTAGCACGGTCTAGCACGGTCTAGCACGGTCTAGCACGTTCTAGCACGGTCTAGCACGGTCTAGCACGCTCTAGCACGGTCTAGCATGGTCTAGCACGGTCTAGCACAGTCTAGCATGGTCTAGCACGGTCTAGCACGGTCTAGCAAGCTCTAGCACGCTCTAGCACAGTCTAGCACGGTCTGGCACGCTCTAGCACGCTCTAGCACGCTCTTGCACGGTCTAGCACGGTCTAGCACGCTCTAGCACGCTCTAGCACGGTCTAGCACGCTCTAGCACGGTCTAGCACGGTCTAGCACGGTCTAGCACGGTCTAGCACGCTCTAGCACGGTCTAGCACGGTCTAGCACGGTCTAACACGCTCTAGCACGCTCTAGCACGGTCTATTACGCTCTAGCACGGTCTAGCACGGTCTAGCAAGGTCTAGCACACTCTAGCACGCTTTAGCACGGTCTAGCACAGTCTAGCACGCTCTAGCACGGTCTAGCACGGTCTAGCACGCTCTAGCACGCTCTAGCACGCTTTAGCACGGTCTAGCACAGTCTAGCACGCTCTAGCACGGTCTAGAACGGTCTAGCACGCTCTAGCACGTTCTAGCACGCTTTAGCACTTTTTAGCACGGTCTAGCACGGTCTAGCACGCTCTAGCACGGTCTAGCACGGTCTAGCACGCTCTATCACGCTCTAGCACGCTCTAGCACGCTTTAGCACGGTTTAGCACAGTCTAGCACGCTCTAGCACGGTCTAGCACGGTCTAGCACGCTCTATCACGCTCTAGCACGCTCTAGCACGCTTTAGCACGGTTTAGCACAGTCTAGCACGCTCTAGCACGGTCTAGCACGGTCTAGCACGCTCTAGGACGCTCTAGCACGCTTTAGCACGGTCTAGCACGGTCTAGCACGCTCTAGCACGGTCTAGCACGGTCTAGCACAGTCTAGCACGCTCTAGCATGGTCTAGCACGCTCTAGCACGGTCTAGCACGGTCTAGCACGCTCTAGCACGCTCTAGCACGCTCTAGCACGCTTTAGCACGCTTTAGCACGGTCTAGCACGGTCTAGCACGCTCTAGCCCGGTCTAGCACGGTCTAGCACGCTCTAGCACGCTCTAGCACGCTTTAGCACGGTCTAGCACGCTCTAGCACGCTCTAGCACGCTTTAGCACGGTCTAGCACAGTCTATCACGCTCTAGCACGGTCTAGCACGGTCTAGCACGCTCTAGCACGCTCTAGCACGCTTTAGCACGCTTTAGCACGGTCTAGCACGGTCTAGCACGCTCTAGCACGGTCTAGCACGGTCTAGCACGCTCTAGCACGCTCTAGCACGCTCTAGCACGCTTTAGCACGGTTTAGCACAGTCTAGCACGCTCTAGCACGGTCTAGCACGGTCTAGCACGCTCTAGCACGCTCTAGCACGCTTTAGCACGCTTTAGCACGGTCTAGCACGGTCTAGCACGCTCTAGCACGCTCTAGCACGCCACTAGCACGGGCTAGCACGGTCTAGCACGGTCTAGCACGTTCTAGCTCGCTCTAGCACGCTCTAGCACGCTTTAACACGCTTTAGCACGGTCTAGCACGGTCTAGCACGCTCTAGCACGGTCTAGCACGGTCTAGCACGCTCTAGCACGCTCTAGCACGCTCTAGCACGCTTTAGCACGGTCTAGCACGGTCTAGCACGCTCTAGCACGGTCTAGCACGGTCTAGCATGCTCTAGCACGCTCTAGCACGCTTTAGCACACTTTAGCACGGTCTAGCACGGTCTAGCACGCTCTAGCACGGTCTAGCACGGTCTAGCACGCTCTAGCACGCTCTAGCACGCTTTAGCACGCTTTAGCACGGTCTAGCACGGTCTAGCACGCTCTAGCACGGTCTAGCACGGTCTAGCACACTCTAGAACGCTCTAGCACGCTTTAGCACGCTTTAGCAAGGTCTAGCACGATCTAGCACGCTCTAGCACGGTCAAGCACGGTCTAGCACGCTCTAGCAAGCTCTAGCACGCTTTAGCACGCTTTAGCACGGTCTAGCACGGTCTAGCACGCTCTAGCACGGTCTAGCACGGTCTAACACGCTCTAGCACGCTCTAGCACGCTTTAGCACGCTTTAGCACGGTCTAGCACGGTCTAGCACGCTCTAACACGGTCTAGCATGGTCTAGCACGCTCTAGCACGCTCTAGCACGCTTTAGCACGCTTTAGCACGGTCTAGCACGGTCTAGCACGCTCTAGCACGGTCTAGCACGGTCTAGCACGCTCTAGCACGCTCTAGCACGCTTTAGCACGCTTTAGCTTGGTTTAGCACGGTCTAGCACGCTCTAGCACGGTTAGCAGGCTCTAGCACGCTCTAGCACGCTTTAGCACGCTTTAGCACGGTCTAGCACGGTCTAGCACGGTCTAGCACGGTCTAGCACGGTCTAGCACGCTCTAGCACGCTCTAGCACGCTTTAGCACGCTTAAGCACGGTCTAGCACGGTCTAGCACGCTCTAGCACGGTCTAGCGCGGTCTAACACGCTCTAGCACGCTCTAGC
Organism: Allygus modestus; assembly: GCA_963675035.1. Classification (NCBI taxonomy): domain Eukaryota; kingdom Metazoa; phylum Arthropoda; class Insecta; order Hemiptera; family Cicadellidae; genus Allygus; species Allygus modestus. The sequence goes on along the minus strand of OY776112.1, from coordinate 480,533,915 downwards.
ACGCTTTAGCACGGTCTAGCACAGTCTAGCACGCTCTAGCACGGTCTAGCACGGTCTAGCACGCTCTATCACGCTCTAGCACACTTTAGCACGCTTTAGCACGGTCTAGAACGGTCTAGCACGCTCTAGCACGGTCTAGCACGGTCTAGCACGCTCTAGCACGCTCTAGCACGCTCTAGCACGCTTTAGCACGCTTTAGCACGGTCTAGCACGGTCTAGCACGCTCTAGCCTGGTCTAGCACGGTCTAGCACGCTCTAGCACGCTCTAGCACGCTTTAGCACGGTCTAGCACGGTCTAGCACGCTCTAGCACGGTCTAGCACGCTTTCGCACGGTCTAGCACGGTCTAGCACGCTCTAGCACGCTCTAGCACGGTCTAGCACACTTTAGCACGCTTTAGCACGGTCTAGCACGGTCTAGCACGCTCTAGCACGGTCAAGCACGCTTTAGCACGCTTTAGCACGCTTTAGCACGGTCTAGCACGCTCTAGCACGCTCTAGCACGGTCTAGCACGTTCTAGCACGGTCTAGCCCGCTCTAGCACGGTCTAGCACGGTCTAGCACGGTCTAGCACGCTCTAGCACGGTCTACCACGGTCTAGCATGGTCTAGCACGCTCTAGCACGCTCTAGCACGATCTAGCATGGTCAAACACGCTTTATCACGCTGTAGCACGCTCTAGCACGCTCTAGCACACTCTTGCACGCTCTAGCACGCTCTAGCACGGTCTAGCACTTTCTAGCACGCTCTAGCACTCTCTAACACGGTCTAGCACGCTCTAGCACGCTCTAGCACGCTTTAGCACGCTCTAGCACGGTCTAGCACGGTCTAGCACGCCTTAGCACGCTTTAGCACGGTCTAGCACAGTCTAGCACGCTCTAGCACGGTCTAGCACGGTCTAGCACGCTCTAGCACGCTCTAGCACGCTCTAGCACGCTTTAGCACGGTCTAGCACGGTCTAGCACGCTCTAGGACAGTCTAGCACGGTCTAGCACGCTCTAGCACGCTCTAGCACGCTTTAGCACGCTTTAGCACGGTCTAGCACGCTCTAGCACGCTCTAGCACGGTCTAGCACGGTCTAGCCCGCTCTAGCACGGTCTAGCACGGTACCTAGCACGGTCTAGCACGCTCTAGCACGGTCTAGAACGGTCTAGCATGGTCTAGCACGCTCTAGCACGCTCTAGCACGATCTAGCATTGTCTAACAAGCTATAGCACGCTCTAGCACGCTCTAGCACGCTCTAGCACGCTTTAGCACGCTTTAGCACGCTGTAGCACGCTCTTGCACGCTGTAGCACGCTCTAGCACGGTCTAGCACGCTCTAGCACGGTCTAGCACGGTCTAGCACGCTCTAGCATGGTCTAGCACGGTCTAGCACGCTCTAGCACGCTCTAGCACGCTCTAGCACACTCTAGCACGCTCTAGCACGCTCTAGCACGGTCTAGCACATTCTAGCACGCTCTAGCACGGTCTAGCACGGTCTAGCACGCTCTAGCACGCTCTAGCACGCTTTAGCACGCTTTAGCACGGTCTAGCACGGTCTAGCACGGTCTAGCATGCTCTAGCACGCTCTAGCACGCTCTAGCACGCTCTAGCACACTCTAGCACGCTCTAGCACGCTCTAGCACGGTCTAGCACATTCTAGCACGCTCTAGCACGGTCTAGCACAGTCTAGCACGCTCTAGCACGCTCTAGCACGCTTTAGCACGCTTTAGCACGGTCTAGCACGGTCTAGCACGGTCTAGCACGCTCTAGCTCGGTCTAGCATGGTCTAGCACGCTCTAGCATGCTCTAGCATGATCTAGCATGGTCTAACACGCTCTAGCACGCTCTAGCACGCTATAGCACGGTCTAGCACGCTCTAGCACGGTCTAGCACGGTCTAGCACGCTCTAGCACGCTCTAGCACGCTTTAGCACGCTTTAGCACGGTCTAGCACGGTCTAGAACGCTCTAGCACGCTTTAGCACGGTCTAGCACGGTCTAGCACGCTCTAGCACGGTCTAGCACGGTCTAGCACGCTCTAGCACGCTTTATCACGCTGTAGCACGCCCTAGCACGCTCTAGCACGCTCTAGCACGCTCTAGCACACTCTAGCACGCTCTAGCACGCTCTAGCACGGTCTAGCACATTCTAGCACGCTCTAGAACGGTCTAGCACGGTCTAGCACGCTCTAGCACGCTCTAGCACGCTTTAGCACGCTTAGAGCACGGTCTAGCACGGTCTAGCACGCTCTAGCACGCTTTAGCACGCTGTAGCACGCTCTAGCACGCTCTAGCACGCTCTAGCACGCTCTAGCACGCTCTAGCACGCTCTAGCACGCTCTAGCACGCTCTAGCACGCTCTAGCACGGTCTAGCACGCTCTAGCACGCTCTAGCATGGTCTAGCACGCTCTAGCACGCTCTAGCATGGTCTAGCACGGTCTAGCACGGTCTAGCACGGTCTAGCACGCTCTAGCACGGTCTAGCACGCTCTAGCACGCTCTAGCACGCTTTAGCACACGTTAGCACGCTCTAGCACGGTCTAGCACGGTCTAGCACGCTTTAGCACGCTTTAGCACGGTCTAGCACAGTCTAGCACGCTCTAGCCCGCTCTAGCACGGTCTAGCACGGTCTAGCACGGTCTAGCACGCTCTAGCACGGTCTACCACGGTCTAGCATGGTCTAGCACGCTCTAGCACGCTCTAGCACGATCTAGCATGGTCTAACACGCTCTAGCACGCTCTAGCACGCTCTAGCACGCATTAGCACGCTTTAGCACGCTGTAGCACGCTCTAGCACGCTCTAGCACGCTCTAGCTCGCTTTAGCACGCTTTAGCACGGTCTAGCACGGTCTAGCACGCTCTAGCATGGTCTAGCACGGTCTAGCACGCTCTAGCACGCTCTAGCACGCTTTAGCACGCTTTAGCACGGTCTAGCACGCTCTAGCACGCTCTAGCACGCTTTAGCACGCTTTAGCACGGTCTAGCACGCTGTAGCACGCTCTAGCACGCTCTAGCACGCTCTAGCACGCTCTAGCACACTCTAGCACGCTCTAGCACGCTCTAGCACGGTCTAGCACTTTCTAGCACGCTCTAGCACTCTCTAACACGGTCTAGCACGCTCTAGCACGCTTTAGCACGCTTTAGCACGCTCTAGCACGGTCTAGCACGGTCTAGCACGCTCTAGCACGCTCTAGCACGCTCTAGCACGCTCTAGCACGCTTTAGCACGGTCTAGCACGGTCTAGCACGCTCTAGGACAGTCTAGCACGGTCTAGCACGCTCTAGCACGCTCTAGCACGCTTTAGCACGCTTTAGCACGGTCTAGCACGCTCTAGCACGCTCTAGCACGGTCTAGCACGGTCTAGCCCGCTCTAGCACGGTCTAGCACGGTCTAGCACGGTCTAGCACGCTCTAGCACGGTCTAGAAGGGTCTAGCATGGTCTAGCACGCTCTAGCACGCTCTAGCACGCTCTAGCACGATCTAGCATTGTCTAACAAGCTCTAGCACGCTCTAGCACGCTCTAGCACGCTCTAGCACGCTCTAGCACGCTTTAGCACGCTTTAGCACGCTGTAGCACGCTCTTGCACGCTGTAGCACGCTCTAGCACGCTCTAGCACGCTCTAGCACGCTCTAGCACGCTCTAGCACTGTCTAGCACGGTCTAGCACGCTCTAGCATGGTCTAGCACGGTCTAGCACGCTCTAGCACGCTCTAGCACGCTCTAGCACGCTCTAGCACGCTCTAGCACGCTTTAGCACACTTTAGCACGCTCTAGCACGCTCTAGCACACTCTAGCACGCTCTAGCACGCTCTAGCACGGTCTAGCACTTTCTAGCACGCTCTAGCACTCTCTAACACGGTCTAGCACGCTCTAGCACGGTCTAGCACAGTCTAGCACGCTCTAGCACGGTCTAGCACGGTCTAGCACGCTCTAGCACGCTCTAGCTCGCTCTAGCACGCTCTAGCACGCTTTAGCACGGTCTAGCACGGTCTAGCACGCTCTAGGACAGTCTAGCACGGTCTAGCACGCTCTAGCACGCTCTAGCACGCTTTAGCACGCTTTAGCACGGTCTAGCACGCTCTAGCACGCTCTAGCACGGTCTAGCACGGTCTAGCCCGCTCTAGCACGGTCTAGCACGGTCTAGCACGGTCTAGCACGCTCTAGCACGGTCTAGAACGGTCTAGCATGGTCTAGCACGCTCTAGCACGATCTAGCATTGTCTAACAAGCTCTAGCACGCTCTAGCACGCTCTAGCACGCTTTAGCACGCTTTAGCACGCTGTAGCACGCTCTTGCACGCTGTAGCACGCTCTAGCACGCTCTAGCACGCTCTAGCACGGTCTAGCACGGTCTAGCACGCTCTAGCATGGTCTAGCACGGTCTAGCACGCTCTAGCACGCTCTAGCACGCTCTAGCACGCTCTAGCACGCTCTAGCACGCTCTAGCACGCTTTAGCACACTTTAGCACGCTTTAGCACGGTCTAGCACGGTCTACCACGCTCTAGCACGGTCTACCACGCTCTAGCACGGTCTAGCACGCTCTAGCACGCTCCAGCACGGTCTAGCACGGTCTAGCACGGTCTAGCATGCTCTAGCTCAGTCTAGCATGGTCTAGCACGCTCTAGCATGCTCTAGAATGATCTAGCATGGTCTAACACGCTCTAGCACGCTCTAGCACGGTCTAGCACGGTCTAGCACGCTCTAGCACGGTCTAGCACGGTCTAGCACGGTCTAGCACGCTCTAGCACGGTCTAGCACGCTCTAGCACGGTCTAGCACGCTCTAGAACGCTCTAGCACGCTCTAGCACGCTCTAGCACACTTTAGCACGCTTTAGCACGTTCTAGCACGGTCTAGCACGCTCTAGCACGGTCTAGCATGGTCTAGCACGCTTTAGCACGCTTTAGCACGGTCTAGCACGGTCTAGCACGCTCTACCACGCTCTAGCATGGTCTAGCACGCTCTAGCACGCTCTAGCATGGTCTAGCACGGTCTAGCACGGTCTAGCACGGTCTAGCACGGTCTAGCACGGTCTAGCACGGTCTAGCACGGTCTACCACGGTCTAGCATAGTCTAGCACGCTCTAGCACAGTCTAGCACGCTCTAGCACGCTCTAGCACGATCTAGCATGGTCTAACACGCTCTAGCACGCTCTAGCACGCTCTAGCACGCATTAGCACGCTCTAGCACGCTCTAGCACGCATTAGCACGCTTTAGCACGCTGTAGCACGCTCTAGCACGCTCTAGCACGCTCTAGCACGCTCTAGCACGCTCTAGCACGCTCTAGCTCGGTCTAGCACGGTCTAGCACGCTCTAGCACGGTTTAGCATGGTCTAACACGCTCTAGCACGCTCTAGCACGCTCTAGCACGCTCTAGCACGCTCTAGCACGCTTTAGCACGCTTTATCACGCTGTAGCACGCTCTAGCACGCTCTAGCACGCTCTAGCACGGTCTACCACGGTCTAGCATGGTCTAGCACGCTCTAGCACGCTCTAGCACGATCTAGCATGGTCTAACACGCTCTAGCATGGTCTAGCACGCTCTAGAACGCTCTAGCACGCTCTAGCACGCTCTAGCACACTTTAGCACGCTTTAGCACGGTCTAGCACGGTCTAGCACGCTCTAGCACGGTCAAGCACGCTTTAGCACGCTTTAGCACGCTTTAGCACGGTCTAGCACGCTCTAGCACGCTCTAGCACGGTCTAGCACGTTCTAGCACGGTCTAGCCCGCTCTAGCACGGTCTAGCACGGTCTAGCACGGTCTAGCACGCTCTAGCACGGTCTACCACGGTCTAGCATGGTCTAGCACGCTCTAGCACGCTCTAGCACGATCTAGCATGGTCAAACACGCTTTATCACGCTGTAGCACGCTCTAGCACGCTCTAGCACACTCTTGCACGCTCTAGCACGCTCTAGCACGGTCTAGCACTTTCTAGCACGCTCTAGCACTCTCTAACACGGTCTAGCACGCTCTAGCACGCTCTAGCACGCATTAGCACGCTCTAGCACGGTCTAGCACGGTCTAGCACGCCTTAGCACGCTTTAGCACGGTCTAGCACAGTCTAGCACGCTCTAGCACGGTCTAGCACGGTCTAGCACGCTCTAGCACGCTCTAGCACGCTCTAGCACGCTTTAGCACGGTCTAGCACGGTCTAGCACGCTCTAGGACAGTCTAGCACGGTCTAGCACGCTCTAGCACGCTCTAGCACGCTTTAGCACGCTTTAGCACGGTCTAGCACGCTCTAGCACGCTCTAGCACGGTCTAGCACGGTCTAGCCCGCTCTAGCACGGTCTAGCACGGTACCTAGCACGGTCTAGCACGCTCTAGCACGGTCTAGAACGGTCTAGCATGGTCTAGCACGCTCTAGCACGCTCTAGCACGATCTAGCATTGTCTAACAAGCTATAGCACGCTCTAGCACGCTCTAGCACGCTCTAGCACGCTTTAACACGCTTTAGCACGCTGTAGCACGCTCTTGCACGCTGTAGCACGCTCTAGCACGGTCTAGCACGCTCTAGCACGGTCTAGCACGGTCTAGCACGCTCTAGCATGGTCTAGCACGGTCTAGCACGCTCTAGCACGCTCTAGCACGCTCTAGCACACTCTAGAACGCTCTAGCACGCTCTAGCACGGTCTAGCACATTCTAGCACGCTCTAGCACGGTCTAGCACGGTCTAGCACGCTCTAGCACGCTCTAGCACGCTTTAGCACGCTTTAGCACGGTCTAGCACGGTCTAGCACGGTCTAGCATGCTCTAGCACGCTCTAGCACGCTCTAGCACGCTCTAGCACACTCTAGCACGCTCTAGCACGCTCTAGCACGGTCTAGCACATTCTAGCACGCTCTAGCACGGTCTAGCACAGTCTAGCACGCTCTAGCACGCTCTAGCACGCTTTAGCACGCTTTAGCACGGTCTAGCACGGTCTAGCACGGTCTAGCACGCTCTAGCTCGGTCTAGCATGGTCTAGCACGCTCTAGCATGCTCTAGCATGATCTAGCATGGTCTAACACGCTCTAGCACGCTCTAGCACGCTCTAGCACGGTCTAGCACGCTCTAGCACGGTCTAGCACGGTCTAGCACGCTCTAGCACGCTCTAGCACGCTTTAGCACGCTTTAGCACGGTCTAGCACGGTCTAGCACGCTCTAGGACAGTCTAGCACGGTCTAGCACGCTCTAGCACGCTCTAGCACGCTTTAGCACGCTTTAGCACGGTCTAGCACGCTCTAGCACGCTCTAGCACGGTCTAGCACGGTCTAGCCCGCTCTAGCACGGTCTAGCACGGTCTAGCACGGTCTAGCACGCTCTAGCACGGTCTAGAAGGGTCTAGCATGGTCTAGCACGCTCTAGCACGCTCTAGCACGCTCTAGCACGATCTAGCATTGTCTAACAAGCTCTAGCACGCTCTAGCACGCTCTAGCACGCTCTAGCACGCTCTAGCACGCTTTAGCACGCTTTAGCACGCTGTAGCACGCTCTTGCACGCTGTAGCACGCTCTAGCACGCTCTAGCACGCTCTAGCACGCTCTAGCACGCTCTAGCACTGTCTAGCACGGTCTAGCACGCTCTAGCATGGTCTAGCACGGTCTAGCACGCTCTAGCACGCTCTAGCACGCTCTAGCACGCTCTAGCACGCTCTAGCACGCTTTAGCACACTTTAGCACGCTCTAGCACGCTCTAGCACACTCTAGCACGCTCTAGCACGCTCTAGCACGGTCTAGCACTTTCTAGCACGCTCTAGCACTCTCTAACACGGTCTAGCACGCTCTAGCACGGTCTAGCACAGTCTAGCACGCTCTAGCACGGTCTAGCACGGTCTAGCACGCTCTAGCACGCTCTAGCTCGCTCTAGCACGCTCTAGCACGCTTTAGCACGGTCTAGCACGGTCTAGCACGCTCTAGGACAGTCTAGCACGGTCTAGCACGCTCTAGCACGCTCTAGCACGCTTTAGCACGCTTTAGCACGGTCTAGCACGCTCTAGCACGCTCTAGCACGGTCTAGCACGGTCTAGCCCGCTCTAGCACGGTCTAGCACGGTCTAGCACGGTCTAGCACGCTCTAGCACGGTCTAGAACGGTCTAGCATGGTCTAGCACGCTCTAGCACGATCTAGCATTGTCTAACAAGCTCTAGCACGCTCTAGCACGCTCTAGCACGCTTTAGCACGCTTTAGCACGCTGTAGCACGCTCTTGCACGCTGTAGCACGCTCTAGCACGCTCTAGCACGCTCTAGCACGGTCTAGCACGGTCTAGCACGCTCTAGCATGGTCTAGCACGGTCTAGCACGCTCTAGCACGCTCTAGCACGCTCTAGCACGCTCTAGCACGCTCTAGCACGCTCTAGCACGCTTTAGCACACTTTAGCACGCTTTAGCACGGTCTAGCACGGTCTACCACGCTCTAGCACGGTCTACCACGCTCTAGCACGGTCTAGCACGCTCTAGCACGCTCCAGCACGGTCTAGCACGGTCTAGCACGGTCTAGCATGCTCTAGCTCAGTCTAGCATGGTCTAGCACGCTCTAGCATGCTCTAGAATGATCTAGCATGGTCTAACACGCTCTAGCACGCTCTAGCACGGTCTAGCACGGTCTAGCACGCTCTAGCACGGTCTAGCACGGTCTAGCACGGTCTAGCACGCTCTAGCACGGTCTAGCACGCTCTAGCACGGTCTAGCACGCTCTAGAACGCTCTAGCACGCTCTAGCACGCTCTAGCACACTTTAGCACGCTTTAGCACGTTCTAGCACGGTCTAGCACGCTCTAGCACGGTCTAGCATGGTCTAGCACGCTTTAGCACGCTTTAGCACGGTCTAGCACGGTCTAGCACGCTCTACCACGCTCTAGCATGGTCTAGCACGCTCTAGCACGCTCTAGCATGGTCTAGCACGGTCTAGCACGGTCTAGCACGGTCTAGCACGGTCTAGCACGGTCTAGCACGGTCTAGCACGGTCTACCACGGTCTAGCATAGTCTAGCACGCTCTAGCACAGTCTAGCACGCTCTAGCACGCTCTAGCACGATCTAGCATGGTCTAACACGCTCTAGCACGCTCTAGCACGCTCTAGCACGCATTAGCACGCTCTAGCACGCTCTAGCACGCATTAGCACGCTTTAGCACGCTGTAGCACGCTCTAGCACGCTCTAGCACGCTCTAGCACGCTCTAGCACGCTCTAGCACGCTCTAGCTCGGTCTAGCACGGTCTAGCACGCTCTAGCACGGTTTAGCATGGTCTAACACGCTCTAGCACGCTCTAGCACGCTCTAGCACGCTCTAGCACGCTCTAGCACGCTTTAGCACGCTTTATCACGCTGTAGCACGCTCTAGCACGCTCTAGCACGCTCTAGCACGGTCTACCACGGTCTAGCATGGTCTAGCACGCTCTAGCACGCTCTAGCACGATCTAGCATGGTCTAACACGCTCTAGCATGGTCTAGCACGCTCTAGAACGCTCTAGCACGCTCTAGCACGCTCTAGCACACTTTAGCACGCTTTAGCACGGTCTAGCACGGTCTAGCACGCTCTAGCACGGTCAAGCACGCTTTAGCACGCTTTAGCACGCTTTAGCACGGTCTAGCACGCTCTAGCACGCTCTAGCACGGTCTAGCACGTTCTAGCACGGTCTAGCCCGCTCTAGCACGGTCTAGCACGGTCTAGCACGGTCTAGCACGCTCTAGCACGGTCTACCACGGTCTAGCATGGTCTAGCACGCTCTAGCACGCTCTAGCACGATCTAGCATGGTCAAACACGCTTTATCACGCTGTAGCACGCTCTAGCACGCTCTAGCACACTCTTGCACGCTCTAGCACGCTCTAGCACGGTCTAGCACTTTCTAGCACGCTCTAGCACTCTCTAACACGGTCTAGCACGCTCTAGCACGCTCTAGCACGCATTAGCACGCTCTAGCACGGTCTAGCACGGTCTAGCACGCCTTAGCACGCTTTAGCACGGTCTAGCACAGTCTAGCACGCTCTAGCACGGTCTAGCACGGTCTAGCACGCTCTAGCACGCTCTAGCACGCTCTAGCACGCTTTAGCACGGTCTAGCACGGTCTAGCACGCTCTAGGACAGTCTAGCACGGTCTAGCACGCTCTAGCACGCTCTAGCACGCTTTAGCACGCTTTAGCACGGTCTAGCACGCTCTAGCACGCTCTAGCACGGTCTAGCACGGTCTAGCCCGCTCTAGCACGGTCTAGCACGGTACCTAGCACGGTCTAGCACGCTCTAGCACGGTCTAGAACGGTCTAGCATGGTCTAGCACGCTCTAGCACGCTCTAGCACGATCTAGCATTGTCTAACAAGCTATAGCACGCTCTAGCACGCTCTAGCACGCTCTAGCACGCTTTAACACGCTTTAGCACGCTGTAGCACGCTCTTGCACGCTGTAGCACGCTCTAGCACGGTCTAGCACGCTCTAGCACGGTCTAGCACGGTCTAGCACGCTCTAGCATGGTCTAGCACGGTCTAGCACGCTCTAGCACGCTCTAGCACGCTCTAGCACACTCTAGAACGCTCTAGCACGCTCTAGCACGGTCTAGCACATTCTAGCACGCTCTAGCACGGTCTAGCACGGTCTAGCACGCTCTAGCACGCTCTAGCACGCTTTAGCACGCTTTAGCACGGTCTAGCACGGTCTAGCACGGTCTAGCATGCTCTAGCACGCTCTAGCACGCTCTAGCACGCTCTAGCACACTCTAGCACGCTCTAGCACGCTCTAGCACGGTCTAGCACATTCTAGCACGCTCTAGCACGGTCTAGCACAGTCTAGCACGCTCTAGCACGCTCTAGCACGCTTTAGCACGCTTTAGCACGGTCTAGCACGGTCTAGCACGGTCTAGCACGCTCTAGCTCGGTCTAGCATGGTCTAGCACGCTCTAGCATGCTCTAGCATGATCTAGCATGGTCTAACACGCTCTAGCACGCTCTAGCACGCTCTAGCACGGTCTAGCACGCTCTAGCACGGTCTAGCACGGTCTAGCACGCTCTAGCACGCTCTAGCACGCTTTAGCACGCTTTAGCACGGTCTAGCACGGTCTAGAACGCTCTAGCACGCTTTAGCACGGTCTAGCACGGTCTAGCACGCTCTAGCACGGTCTAGCACGGTCTAGCACGCTCTAGCACGCTTTATCACGCTGTAGCACGCCCTAGCACGCTCTAGCACGCTCTAGCACGCTCTAGCACACTCTAGCACGCTCTAGCACGCTCTAGCACGGTCTAGCACATTCTAGCACGCTCTAGCACGGTCTAGCACGGTCTAGCACGCTCTAGCACGCTCTAGCACGCTTTAGCACGCTTAGAGCACGGTCTAGCACGGTCTAGCACGCTCTAGCACGCTCTAGCACGCTTTAGCACGCTTTAGCACGGTCTAGCACGCTCTAGCACGCTCTAGCACGGTCTAGCACGGTCTAGCCCGCTCTAGCACGGTCTAGCACGGTACCTAGCACGGTCTAGCACGCTCTAGCACGGTCTAGAACGGTCTAGCATGGTCTAGCACGCTCTAGCACGCTCTAGCACGATCTAGCATTGTCTAACAAGCTATAGCACGCTCTAGCACGCTCTAGCACGCTCTAGCACGCTTTAACACGCTTTAGCACGCTGTAGCACGCTCTTGCACGCTGTAGCACGCTCTAGCACGGTCTAGCACGCTCTAGCACGGTCTAGCACGGTCTAGCACGCTCTAGCATGGTCTAGCACGGTCTAGCACGCTCTAGCACGCTCTAGCACGCTCTAGCACGCTCTAGCACACTCTAGAACGCTCTAGCACGCTCTAGCACGGTCTAGCACATTCTAGCACGCTCTAGCACGGTCTAGCACGGTCTAGCACGCTCTAGCACGCTCTAGCACGCTTTAGCTCGCTTTAGCACGGTCTAGCACGGTCTAGCACGGTCTAGCATGCTCTAGCACGCTCTAGCACGGTCTAGCACGCTCTAGCACGCTCTAGCATGGTCTAGCACGCTCTAGCACGCTCTAGCATGGTCTAGCACGGTCTAGCACGGTCTAGCACGGTCTAGCACGCTCTAGCACGGTCTAGCACGCTCTAGCACGCTTTAGCACGCTGTAGCACGCTCTAGCACGCTCTAGCACGCTCTAGCACGCTTTAGCACGCTTTAGCACGGTCTAGCACGGTCTAGCACGCTCTAGCATGGTCTAGCACGGTCTAGCACGCTCTAGCACGCTCTAGCACGCTTTAGCACGCTTTAGCACGGTCTAGCACGCTCTAGCACGCTCTAGCACGCTTTAGCACGCTTTAGCACGGTCTAGCACGCTGTAGCACGCTCTAGCACGCTCTAGCACGCTCTAGCACGCTCTAGCACACTCTAGCACGCTCTAGCACGCTCTAGCACGGTCTAGCACTTTCTAGCACGCTCTAGCACTCTCTAACACGGTCTAGCACGCTCTAGCACGCTTTAGCACGCTTTAGCACGCTCTAGCACGGTCTAGCACGGTCTAGCACGCTCTAGCACGCTCTAGCACGCTCTAGCACGCTCTAGCACGCTTTAGCACGGTCTAGCACGGTCTAGCACGCTCTAGGACAGTCTAGCACGGTCTAGCACGCTCTAGCACGCTCTAGCACGCTTTAGCACGCTTTAGCACGGTCTAGCACGCTCTAGCACGCTCTAGCACGGTCTAGCACGGTCTAGCCCGCTCTAGCACGGTCTAGCACGGTCTAGCACGGTCTAGCACGCTCTAGCACGGTCTAGAAGGGTCTAGCATGGTCTAGCACGCTCTAGCACGCTCTAGCACGCTCTAGCACGATCTAGCATTGTCTAACAAGCTCTAGCACGCTCTAGCACGCTCTAGCACGCTCTAGCACGCTTTAGCACGCTTTAGCACGCTGTAGCACGCTCTTGCACGCTGTAGCACGCTCTAGCACGCTCTAGCACGCTCTAGCACGCTCTAGCACGCTCTAGCACTGTCTAGCACGGTCTAGCACGCTCTAGCATGGTCTAGCACGGTCTAGCACGCTCTAGCACGCTCTAGCACGCTCTAGCACGCTCTAGCACGCTCTAGCACGCTTTAGCACACTTTAGCACGCTCTAGCACGCTCTAGCACACTCTAGCACGCTCTAGCACGCTCTAGCACGGTCTAGCACTTTCTAGCACGCTCTAGCACTCTCTAACACGGTCTAGCACGCTCTAGCACGGTCTAGCACAGTCTAGCACGCTCTAGCACGGTCTAGCACGGTCTAGCACGCTCTAGCACGCTCTAGCTCGCTCTAGCACGCTCTAGCACGCTTTAGCACGGTCTAGCACGGTCTAGCACGCTCTAGGACAGTCTAGCACGGTCTAGCACGCTCTAGCACGCTCTAGCACGCTTTAGCACGCTTTAGCACGGTCTAGCACGCTCTAGCACGCTCTAGCACGGTCTAGCACGGTCTAGCCCGCTCTAGCACGGTCTAGCACGGTCTAGCACGGTCTAGCACGCTCTAGCACGGTCTAGAACGGTCTAGCATGGTCTAGCACGCTCTAGCACGCTCTAGCACGATCTAGCATTGTCTAACAAGCTCTAGCACGCTCTAGCACGCTCTAGCACGCTTTAGCACGCTTTAGCACGCTGTAGCACGCTCTTGCACGCTGTAGCACGCTCTAGCACGCTCTAGCACGCTCTAGCACGGTCTAGCACGGTCTAGCACGCTCTAGCATGGTCTAGCACGGTCTAGCACGCTCTAGCACGCTCTAGCACGCTCTAGCACGCTCTAGCACGCTCTAGCACGCTCTAGCACGCTTTAGCACACTTTAGCACGCTTTAGCACGGTCTAGCACGGTCTACCACGCTCTAGCACGGTCTACCACGCTCTAGCACGGTCTAGCACGCTCTAGCACGCTCCAGCACGGTCTAGCACGGTCTAGCACGGTCTAGCATGCTCTAGCTCGGTCTAGCATGGTCTAGCACGCTCTAGCATGCTCTAGAATGATCTAGCATGGTCTAACACGCTCTAGCACGCTCTAGCACGGTCTAGCACGGTCTAGCACGCTCTAGCACGGTCTAGCACGGTCTAGCACGGTCTAGCACGCTCTAGCACGGTCTAGCACGCTCTAGCACGGTCTAGCACGCTCTAGAACGCTCTAGCACGCTCTAGCACGCTCTAGCACACTTTAGCACGCTTTAGCACGTTCTAGCACGGTCTAGCACGCTCTAGCACGGTCTAGCATGGTCTAGCACGCTTTAGCACGCTTTAGCACGGTCTAGCACGGTCTAGCACGCTCTACCACGCTCTAGCATGGTCTAGCACGCTCTAGCACGCTCTAGCATGGTCTAGCACGGTCTAGCACGGTCTAGCACGGTCTAGCACGGTCTAGCACGGTCTAGCACGGTCTAGCACGGTCTACCACGGTCTAGCATAGTCTAGCACGCTCTAGCACAGTCTAGCACGCTCTAGCACGCTCTAGCACGATCTAGCATGGTCTAACACGCTCTAGCACGCTCTAGCACGCTCTAGCACGCATTAGCACGCTCTAGCACGCTCTAGCACGCATTAGCACGCTTTAGCACGCTGTAGCACGCTCTAGCACGCTCTAGCACGCTCTAGCACGCTCTAGCACGCTCTAGCACGCTCTAGCTCGGTCTAGCACGGTCTAGCACGCTCTAGCACGCTCTAGCACGCTCTAGCACGCTCTAGCACGCTTTAGCACGCTTTATCACGCTGTAGCACGCTCTAGCACGCTCTAGCACGCTTTATCACGCTGTAGCACGCTCTAGCACGCTCTAGCATGGTCTAACACGCTCTAGCATGCTCTAGCACGCTCTAGCACGCTTTAGCACGCTGTAGCACGCTGTACCACGCTCTAGCACGCTCTAGCACGGTCTAGCACGCTCTAGCATGGTCTAGCACGCTCTAGCACGGTCTAGCACGCTCTAGCACGCTCTAGCACGCTTTAGCACGCTTTAGCACGGTCTAGCACGGTCTAGCACGCTCTAGCATGGTCTAGCACGCTCCAGCACGGTCTAGCACGCTCTAGCACGCTCTAGCACGCTCTAGCACGCTCTAGCACGCTCTAGCACGCTCTAGCACGGTCTAGCACGGTCTAGCACGCTCTAGCACGGTCTAGCACGGTCTAGCACGCTCTAGCACGGTCTAGCACGGTCTAGCACGGTCTAGCACGGTCTAGCACGGTCTAGCACGCTCTAGCACGGTCTAGCACGGTCTAGCACGCTCTAGCACACTCTAGCACGGTCTAGCACGCTCTAGCACACTCTAGCACGCTCTAGCACGCTTTAGCACGGTCTAGCACGGTCTAGCACGCTCTAGCACGCTTTAGCACGCTTTAGCACGGTCTAGCACGGTCTAGCACGCTCTAGCATGGTCTAGCAAGGTCTAGCACGCTCTAGCACACTCTAGCACGCTTTAGCACGGTCTAGCACGCTCTAGCACGCTCTAGCACGGTCTAGCACGGTCTAGCACGCACTAGCACGCTTTAGCACGGTCTAGCACGGTCTAGCACGCTCTAGCACGCTTTAGCACGCTTTAGCACGGTCTAGCACGGTCTAGCACGCTCTAGCATGGTCTAGCAAGGTCTAGCACGCTCTAGCACACTCTAGCACGCTTTAGCACGGTCTAGCACGCTCTAGCACGCTCTAGCACGCTCTAGCACGGTCTATCACGCTCTAGCACGGTCTAGCACGGTCTAGCACGATCTAGCACGGTCTAGTACGCTCTAGCACGCTCTAGCACGGTCTAGCACGGTCTAGCACGCTCTAGCACGCTCTAGCACGGTCTAGCACTATCTAGCACGCTCTAGCACGCTTAAGCACGGTCTAGCACGCTCTAGCACGGTCTAGCACGGTCTAGCACGGTCTAGCACGGTCTAGCATGCTCTAGCACGCTCTAGCACGCTCTAGCACACTCTAGCACGGTCTAGCACGCTCTAGCACGCTCTAGCACGCTTTAGCACGGTCTAGCGCGGTCTAGCACGGTCTAGCACGCTCTAGCACGCTCTAGCACGGTCTAGCATGGTCTAGCACGGTCTAGCACGCTCTAGCACGGTCTAGCACGCTCTAGCACGCTCTAGCACGCTCCAGCACGGTCTAGCACGGTCTAGCACGGTCTAGCACGCTCTAGCACGGTCTAGCATGGTCTAGCACGCTCTAGCACGCTCTAACACGATCTAGCATGGTCTAACACGCTCTAGCACGCTCTAGCACGCTCTAGCACGCTTTAGCACGCTGTAGCACGCTCTAGCACGCTCTAGCACGCTCTAGCACGGTCTAGCACGCTCTAGCACGCTATAGCACGCTTTAGCACGCTTTAGCACGCTTTAGCACGGTCTAGCACGGTCTAGCACGCTCTAGCACGGTCTAGCACGCTCTAGCACGCTTTAGCACGCTTTAGCACGCTTTAGCACGCTTTAGCACGGTCTAGCACGGTCTAGCACGCTCTAGCATGGTCTAGCACGGTCTAGCACGCTCTAGCACACTTTAGCACGCTTTAGCACGGTCTAGCACGCTCTAGCACGCTCTAGCACGGTCTAGCACGGTCTAGCACGCACTAGCACGCTTTAGCACGGTCTAGCACGCTCTAGCACGCTCTAGCACGGTCTATCACGCTCTAGCACGGTCTAGCACGGTCTAGCACGATCTAGCACGGTCTAGTACGCTCTAGCACGCTCTAGCACGGTCTAGCACGGTCTAGCACGCTCTAGCACGGTCTAGCACGCTCTAGCATGGTCTAGCACGCTCTAGCACGGTCTAGCACGCTCTAGCACGCTCTAGCACGCTTTAGCACGCTTTAGCACGGTCTAGCACGGTCTAGCACGCTCTAGCATGGTCTAGCACGCTCCAGCACGGTCTAGCACGCTCTAGCACGCTCTAGCACGCTCTAGCACGCTCTAGCACGCTCTAGCACGCTCTAGCACGCTCTAGCACGGTCTAGCACGGTCTAGCACGCTCTAGCACGGTCTAGCACGGTCTAGCACGGTCTAGCACGGTCTAGCACGCTCTAGCACGGTCTAGCACGGTCTAGCACGCTCTAGCACACTCTAGCACGGTCTAGCACGCTCTAGCACACTCTAGCACGCTCTAGCACGCTTTAGCACGGTCTAGCACGGTCTAGCACGCTCTAGCACGCTTTAGCACGCTTTAGCACGCTTTAGCACGGTCTAGCACGGTCTAGCACGCTCTAGCATGGTCTAGCACGGTCTAGCACGCTCTAGCACACTCTAGCACGGTCTAGCACGGTCTAGCACGCACTAGCACGCTCTAGCACGGTCTAGCACGGTCTAGCACGCACTAGCACGCTTTAGCACGGTCTAGCACGCTCTAGCACGCTCTAGCACGGTCTATCACGCTCTAGCACGGTCTAGCACGGTCTAGCACGATCTAGCACGGTCTAGTACGCTCTAGCACGCTCTAGCACGGTCTAGCACGGTCTAGCACGCTCTAGCACGCTCTAGCACGGTCTAGCACTATCTAGCACGCTCTAGCACGCTTAAGCACGGTCTAGCACGCTCTAGCACGGTCTAGCACGGTCTAGCACGGTCTAGCATGCTCTAGCACGCTCTAGCACGCTCTAGCATGGTCTAGCACGGTCTAGCACGCTCTAGCACGCTCTAGCACGCTTTAGCACGGTCTAGCGCGGTCTAGCACGGTCTAGCACGCTCTAGCACGCTCTAGCACGGTCTAGCATGGTCTAGCACGGTCTAGCACGCTCTAGCACGGTCTAGCACGCTCTAGCACGCTCTAGCACGCTCCAGCACGGTCTAGCACGGTCTAGCACGGTCTAGCACGCTCTAGCACGGTCTAGCATGGTCTAGCACGCTCTAGGACAGTCTAGCACGGTCTAGCACGCTCTAGCACGCTCTAGCACGCTTTAGCACGCTTTAGCACGGTCTAGCACGCTCTAGCACGCTCTAGCACGGTCTAGCACGGTCTAGCCCGCTCTAGCACGGTCTAGCACGGTCTAGCACGGTCTAGCACGCTCTAGCACGGTCTAGAACGGTCTAGCATGGTCTAGCACGCTCTAGCACGCTCTAGCACGATCTAGCATTGTCTAACAAGCTCTAGCACGCTCTAGCACGCTCTAGCACGCTTTAGCACGCTTTAGCACGCTGTAGCACGCTCTTGCACGCTGTAGCACGCTCTAGCACGCTCTAGCACGCTCTAGCACGGTCTAGCACGGTCTAGCACGCTCTAGCATGGTCTAGCACGGTCTAGCACGCTCTAGCACGCTCTAGCACGCTCTAGCACGCTCTAGCACGCTCTAGCACGCTCTAGCACGCTTTAGCACACTTTAGCACGCTTTAGCACGGTCTAGCACGGTCTACCACGCTCTAGCACGGTCTACCACGCTCTAGCACGGTCTAGCACGCTCTAGCACGCTCCAGCACGGTCTAGCACGGTCTAGCACGGTCTAGCATGCTCTAGCTCGGTCTAGCATGGTCTAGCACGCTCTAGCATGCTCTAGAATGATCTAGCATGGTCTAACACGCTCTAGCACGCTCTAGCACGGTCTAGCACGGTCTAGCACGCTCTAGCACGGTCTAGCACGGTCTAGCACGGTCTAGCACGCTCTAGCACGGTCTAGCACGCTCTAGCACGGTCTAGCACGCTCTAGAACGCTCTAGCACGCTCTAGCACGCTCTAGCACACTTTAGCACGCTTTAGCACGTTCTAGCACGGTCTAGCACGCTCTAGCACGGTCTAGCATGGTCTAGCACGCTTTAGCACGCTTTAGCACGGTCTAGCACGGTCTAGCACGCTCTACCACGCTCTAGCATGGTCTAGCACGCTCTAGCACGCTCTAGCATGGTCTAGCACGGTCTAGCACGGTCTAGCACGGTCTAGCACGGTCTAGCACGGTCTAGCACGGTCTAGCACGGTCTACCACGGTCTAGCATAGTCTAGCACGCTCTAGCACAGTCTAGCACGCTCTAGCACGCTCTAGCACGATCTAGCATGGTCTAACACGCTCTAGCACGCTCTAGCACGCTCTAGCACGCATTAGCACGCTCTAGCACGCTCTAGCACGCATTAGCACGCTTTAGCACGCTGTAGCACGCTCTAGCACGCTCTAGCACGCTCTAGCACGCTCTAGCACGCTCTAGCACGCTCTAGCTCGGTCTAGCACGGTCTAGCACGCTCTAGCACGCTCTAGCACGCTCTAGCACGCTCTAGCACGCTTTAGCACGCTTTATCACGCTGTAGCACGCTCTAGCACGCTCTAGCACGCTTTATCACGCTGTAGCACGCTCTAGCACGCTCTAGCATGGTCTAACACGCTCTAGCATGCTCTAGCACGCTCTAGCACGCTTTAGCACGCTGTAGCACGCTGTACCACGCTCTAGCACGCTCTAGCACGGTCTAGCACGCTCTAGCATGGTCTAGCACGCTCTAGCACGGTCTAGCACGCTCTAGCACGCTCTAGCACGCTTTAGCACGCTTTAGCACGGTCTAGCACGGTCTAGCACGCTCTAGCATGGTCTAGCACGCTCCAGCACGGTCTAGCACGCTCTAGCACGCTCTAGCACGCTCTAGCACGCTCTAGCACGCTCTAGCACGCTCTAGCACGGTCTAGCACGGTCTAGCACGCTCTAGCACGGTCTAGCACGGTCTAGCACGCTCTAGCACGGTCTAGCACGGTCTAGCACGGTCTAGCACGGTCTAGCACGGTCTAGCACGCTCTAGCACGGTCTAGCACGGTCTAGCACGCTCTAGCACACTCTAGCACGGTCTAGCACGCTCTAGCACACTCTAGCACGCTCTAGCACGCTTTAGCACGGTCTAGCACGGTCTAGCACGCTCTAGCACGCTTTAGCACGCTTTAGCACGGTCTAGCACGGTCTAGCACGCTCTAGCATGGTCTAGCAAGGTCTAGCACGCTCTAGCACACTCTAGCACGCTTTAGCACGGTCTAGCACGCTCTAGCACGCTCTAGCACGGTCTAGCACGGTCTAGCACGCACTAGCACGCTTTAGCACGGTCTAGCACGGTCTAGCACGCTCTAGCACGCTTTAGCACGCTTTAGCACGGTCTAGCACGGTCTAGCACGCTCTAGCATGGTCTAGCAAGGTCTAGCACGCTCTAGCACACTCTAGCACGCTTTAGCACGGTCTAGCACGCTCTAGCACGCTCTAGCACGCTCTAGCACGGTCTATCACGCTCTAGCACGGTCTAGCACGGTCTAGCACGATCTAGCACGGTCTAGTACGCTCTAGCACGCTCTAGCACGGTCTAGCACGGTCTAGCACGCTCTAGCACGCTCTAGCACGGTCTAGCACTATCTAGCACGCTCTAGCACGCTTAAGCACGGTCTAGCACGCTCTAGCACGGTCTAGCACGGTCTAGCACGGTCTAGCACGGTCTAGCATGCTCTAGCACGCTCTAGCACGCTCTAGCACACTCTAGCACGGTCTAGCACGCTCTAGCACGCTCTAGCACGCTTTAGCACGGTCTAGCGCGGTCTAGCACGGTCTAGCACGCTCTAGCACGCTCTAGCACGGTCTAGCATGGTCTAGCACGGTCTAGCACGCTCTAGCACGGTCTAGCACGCTCTAGCACGCTCTAGCACGCTCCAGCACGGTCTAGCACGGTCTAGCACGGTCTAGCACGCTCTAGCACGGTCTAGCATGGTCTAGCACGCTCTAGCACGCTCTAACACGATCTAGCATGGTCTAACACGCTCTAGCACGCTCTAGCACGCTCTAGCACGCTTTAGCACGCTGTAGCACGCTCTAGCACGCTCTAGCACGCTCTAGCACGGTCTAGCACGCTCTAGCACGCTATAGCACGCTTTAGCACGCTTTAGCACGCTTTAGCACGGTCTAGCACGGTCTAGCACGCTCTAGCACGGTCTAGCACGCTCTAGCACGCTTTAGCACGCTTTAGCACGCTTTAGCACGCTTTAGCACGGTCTAGCACGGTCTAGCACGCTCTAGCATGGTCTAGCACGGTCTAGCACGCTCTAGCACACTTTAGCACGCTTTAGCACGGTCTAGCACGCTCTAGCACGCTCTAGCACGGTCTAGCACGGTCTAGCACGCACTAGCACGCTTTAGCACGGTCTAGCACGCTCTAGCACGCTCTAGCACGGTCTATCACGCTCTAGCACGGTCTAGCACGGTCTAGCACGATCTAGCACGGTCTAGTACGCTCTAGCACGCTCTAGCACGGTCTAGCACGGTCTAGCACGCTCTAGCACGGTCTAGCACGCTCTAGCATGGTCTAGCACGCTCTAGCACGGTCTAGCACGCTCTAGCACGCTCTAGCACGCTTTAGCACGCTTTAGCACGGTCTAGCACGGTCTAGCACGCTCTAGCATGGTCTAGCACGCTCCAGCACGGTCTAGCACGCTCTAGCACGCTCTAGCACGCTCTAGCACGCTCTAGCACGCTCTAGCACGCTCTAGCACGCTCTAGCACGGTCTAGCACGGTCTAGCACGCTCTAGCACGGTCTAGCACGGTCTAGCACGGTCTAGCACGGTCTAGCACGCTCTAGCACGGTCTAGCACGGTCTAGCACGCTCTAGCACACTCTAGCACGGTCTAGCACGCTCTAGCACACTCTAGCACGCTCTAGCACGCTTTAGCACGGTCTAGCACGGTCTAGCACGCTCTAGCACGCTTTAGCACGCTTTAGCACGCTTTAGCACGGTCTAGCACGGTCTAGCACGCTCTAGCATGGTCTAGCACGGTCTAGCACGCTCTAGCACACTCTAGCACGGTCTAGCACGGTCTAGCACGCACTAGCACGCTCTAGCACGGTCTAGCACGGTCTAGCACGCACTAGCACGCTTTAGCACGGTCTAGCACGCTCTAGCACGCTCTAGCACGGTCTATCACGCTCTAGCACGGTCTAGCACGGTCTAGCACGATCTAGCACGGTCTAGTACGCTCTAGCACGCTCTAGCACGGTCTAGCACGGTCTAGCACGCTCTAGCACGCTCTAGCACGGTCTAGCACTATCTAGCACGCTCTAGCACGCTTAAGCACGGTCTAGCACGCTCTAGCACGGTCTAGCACGGTCTAGCACGGTCTAGCATGCTCTAGCACGCTCTAGCACGCTCTAGCATGGTCTAGCACGGTCTAGCACGCTCTAGCACGCTCTAGCACGCTTTAGCACGGTCTAGCGCGGTCTAGCACGGTCTAGCACGCTCTAGCACGCTCTAGCACGGTCTAGCATGGTCTAGCACGGTCTAGCACGCTCTAGCACGGTCTAGCACGCTCTAGCACGCTCTAGCACGCTCCAGCACGGTCTAGCACGGTCTAGCACGGTCTAGCACGCTCTAGCACGGTCTAGCATGGTCTAGCACGCTCTAGCACGCTCTAGCACGATCTAGCATGGTCTAACACGCTCTAGCACGCTCTAGCACGCTCTAGCACGCTTTAGCACGCTGTAGCACGCTCTAGCACGCTCTAGCACGCTCTAGCACGGTCTAGAACGCTCTAGCACGCTATAGCACGCTTTAGCACGCTTTAGCACGCTTTAGCACGCTTTAGCACGGTCTAGCACGGTCTAGCACGCTCTAGCACGGTCTAGCACGCTCTAGCACGCTTTAGCACGCTTTAGCACGCTTTAGCACGGTCTAGCACGGTCTAGCACGGTCTAGCACGCTCTAGCACGGTCTAGCACGGTCTAGCACGCTCTAGCACGGTCTAGCACGGTCTAGCACGGTCTAGCACGGTCTAGCAAGTTCTAGCACGGTCTAGCACGGTCTAGCACGGTCTAGCACGGTCTAACACGCTCTAGCACGGTCTAGCACGCTCTAGCATAGTCTAGCACGGTCTAGCACGCTTTAGCACGGTCTAGCACAGTCTAGCACGCTCTAGCACAGTCTAGCACGGTCTAGCACGCTCTAGCACGCTCTAGCACGCTTTAGCACGGTCTAGCACGGTCTAGCACGCTCTAGCACGGTCTAGCACGGTCTAGCACGATCTAGCACGCTCTAGCACGGTCTAGCACGCTCTAGCACGCTCTAGCACGGTCTAGCACGCTCTAGAACGCTCTAGCACGCTCTAGCACGCTCTAGCACACTTTAGCACGGTCTAGCACAGTCTAGCACGCTCTAGCACAGTCTAGCACGGTCTAGCACGCTCTAGCACGCTCTAGCACGCTTTAGCACGGTCTAGCACGGTCTAGCACGCTCTAGCACGGTCTAGCACGGTCTAGCACGGTCTAGCACGCTCTAGCACGGTCTAGCACGCTCTAGCACGCTCTAGCACGGTCTAGCACGCTCTAGAACGCTCTAGCACGCTCTAGCACGCTCTAGCACACTTTAGCACGCTTTAGCACGGACTAGCACGGTCTAGCACGCTCTAGCACGGTCAAGCACGCTTTAGCACGCTTTAGCACGGTCTAGCACGGTCTAGCACGCTCTAGCACGGTCTAGCACGGTCTAGCACGGTCTAGCCCGCTCTAGCACGGTCTAGCACGCTCTAGCACACTCTAGCACGCTTTAGCACGGTCTAGCACGGTCTAGCACGCTCTAGCACGGTCTAGCACGGTCTAGCACGCTCTAGCACGGTCTAGCACGGTCTAGCACGGTCTAGCACGGTCTAGCAAGGTCTAGCACGGTCTAGCACGGTCTAGCACGGTCTAGCACGGTCTAACACGCTCTAGCACGGTCTAGCACGCTCTAGCATAGTCTCGCACGGTCTAGCACGCTTTAGCACGGTCTAGCACAGTCTAGCACGCTCTAGCACAGTCTAGCACGGTCTAGCACGCTCTAGCACGCTCTAGCACGCTTTAGCACGGTCTAGCACGGTCTAGCACGGTCTAGCACGCTCTAGCACGGTCAAGCACGCTTTAGCACGCTTTAGCACGGTCTAGCACGGTCTAGAACGGTCTAGCACGCTCTAGCACGCTCTAGCACGGTCTATCACGCTCTAGCACGGTCTAGCACGGTCTAGCACGATCTAGCACGGTCTAGTACGCTCTAGCACGCTCTAGCACGGTCTAGCACGGTCTAGCACGCTCTAGCACGCTCTAGCACGGTCTAGCACTATCTAGCACGCTCTAGCACGCTTAAGCACGGTCTAGCACGCTCTAGCACGGTCTAGCACGGTCTAGCACGGTCTAGCATGCTCTAGCACGCTCTAGCACGCTCTAGCATGGTCTAGCACGGTCTAGCACGCTCTAGCACGCTCTAGCACGCTTTAGCACGGTCTAGCGCGGTCTAGCACGGTCTAGCACGCTCTAGCACGCTCTAGCACGGTCTAGCATGGTCTAGCACGGTCTAGCACGCTCTAGCACGGTCTAGCACGCTCTAGCACGCTCTAGCACGCTCCAGCACGGTCTAGCACGGTCTAGCACGGTCTAGCACGCTCTAGCACGGTCTAGCATGGTCTAGCACGCTCTAGCACGCTCTAGCACGATCTAGCACGCTCTAGCACGCTTTAGCACGCTGTAGCACGCTTTAGCACGCTGTAGCACGCTCTAGCACGCTCTAGCACGCTCTAGCACGGTCTAGCACGCTCTAGCACGCTATAGCACGCTTTAGCACGCTTTAGCACGCTTTAGCACGCTTTAGCACGGTCTAGCACGGTCTAGCACGCTCTAGCACGGTCTAGCACGCTCTAGCACGCTTTAGCACGCTTTAGCACGCTTTAGCACGCTTTAGCACGGTCTAGCACGGTCTAGCACGGTCTAGCACGCTCTAGCAAGGTCTAGCATGGTCTAGCACGCTCTAGCACGCTCTAGCACGGTCTACCACGGTCTAGCATGGTCTAGCACGCTCTAGCACGGTCTAGCACGGTCTAGCACGGTCTAGCACGGTCTAGCACGGTCTAGCACGCTCTAGCACGGTCTAGAACGGTCTAGCACGGTCTAGCACGGTCTAGCACGGTCTAACACGCTCTAGCACGGTCTAGCACGCTCTAGCATAGTCTAGCACGGTCTAGCACGCTTTAGCACGGTCTAGCACAGTCTAGCACGCTCTAGCACGGTCTACCACGGTCTAGCACGGTCTAGCACGGTCTAGCACGCTCTAGCACGCTCTAGCACGCTTTAGCACGGTCTAGCACGCTATAGCACGCTTTAGCACGCTTTAGCACGGTCTAGCACGGTCTAGCACGGTCTAGCACGCTTTAGCAAGCTTTAGCACGCTCTAGCACGGTCTAGCACGGTCTAGCACGCTCTTGTACGCTCTAGCACGCTTTAGCACGGTCTAGCATTGTCTAGCACGCTCTAGCACGGTCTAGCACGCTCTAGCACGGTCTAGCACGGTCTAGCACGGTCTAGCACGGTCTAGCACGGTCTAGCACGGTCTAGCACGGTCTAGCACGCTCTAGCACGGTCTAGCACGGTCTAGCACGCTCTAGCACGCTCTAGCACGCTTTAGCACGGTCTAGCACGGTCTAGCACGCTCTAGCACGCTTTAGCACGCTTTAGCACGCTTTAGCACGGTCTAGCACGGTCTAGCACGCTCTAGCATGGTCTAGCACGGTCTAGCACGCTCTAGCACACTCTAGCACGCTTTAGCACGGTCTAGCTCGCTCTAGCACGCTCTAGCACGGTCTAGCACGGTCTAGCACGCACTAGCACGCTTTAGCACGGTCTAGCATGCTCTAGCACGCTCTAGCACGCTCTAGCATGGTCTAGCACGCTCTAGCACGCTCTAGCACGCTCTAGCACGCTTTAGCTTGCTTTAGCTTGGTCTAGCGTGGTCTAGCACGGTCTAGCACGCTCTAGCACGCTCTAGCACGGTCTAGCATGGTCTAGCACGCTCTAGCACGCTCTAGCACGATCTAGCATGGTCTAACACGCTCTAGCATGCTCTAGCACGCTCTAGCACGCTTTAGCACGCTGTAGCACGCTCTAGCACGCTCTAGCACGCTCTAGCACGCTCTAGCACGCTCTAGCAAGGTCTAGCACGGTCTAGCACGCTCTAGCACGGTCTAGCACGGTCTAGCACGGTCTAGCACGGTCTAGCACGGTCTAGCACGGTCTAGCACGGTCTAGCACGGTCTAGCACGGTCTAACACGCTCTAGCACGGTCTAGCACGCTCTAGCATAGTCTAGCACGGTCTAGCACGGTCTAGCACGCTCTAGCACGGTCTAGCACGCTTTAGCACGGTCTAGCACAGTCTAGCACGCTCTAGCACAGTCTAGCACGGTCTAGCACACTCTAGCACGCTCTAGCACGCTTTAGCACGGTCTAGCACGGTCTAGCACGCTCTAGCACGGTCTAGCAGGGTCTAGCACGGTCTAGCACGCTCTAGCACGGTCTAGCACGCTCTAGCAAGCTCTAGCACACTTTAGCACGCTTTAGCACGGTCTAGCACGGTCTAGCACGCTCTAGCACGGTCAAGCACGCTTTAGCACGCTTTAGCACGGTCTAGCACGGTCTAGCACGCTCTAGCACGGTCTAGCACGGTCTAGCACGGTCTAGCCCGCTCTAGCACGGTCTAGCACGGTCTAGCACGGTCTAGCTTGCTCTAGCACGGTCTAGCACGGTCTAGCACGGTCTAGTACGGTCTAGCACGCTCTAGCACGGTCTAGCACGCTCTAGCACGCTCTAGCACGCTTTAGCACACTTTAGCACGGTCTACCACGCTCTAGAACGGTCTAGCACGCTCTAGCACGCTCTAGCACGGTCCAGCACTGTCTAGCACGGTCTAGCACGGTCTAGCACGCTCTAGCACGGTCTAGCATGGTCTAGCACGCTCTAGCACGCTCTAGAACGATCTAGCATGGTCTAACACGCTCTAGCACGCTCTAGCACGCTTTAGCACGCTGTAGCACGCTCTAGCACACTCTAGCACGCTCTAGCACGCTCTAGCACGGTCTAGCACGCTCTAGCACGCTATAGCACGCTTTAGCACGCTTTAGCACGCTTTAGCACGGTCTAGCACGGTCTAGCACGCTCTAGCACGGTCTAGCACGCTCTAGCACGCTTTAGCACGGTCTAGCACGGTCTAGCACGCTCTAGCATGGTCTAGCACGGTCTAGCACGCTCTAGCACACTCTAGCACGCTTTAGCACGGTCTAGCACGGTCTAGCACGCTCTAGCACGGTCTAGCACGGTCTAGCACGCTCTAGCACGGTCTAGCACGGTCTAGCACGGTCTAGCACGGTCTAGCACGGTCTAGCACGGTCTAGCACGGTCTAGCACGGTCTATCACGGTCTAACACGCTCTAGCACGGTCTAGCACGCTCTAGCATAGTCTAGCACGGTCTAGCACGCTCTAGCACGGTCTAGCTCGCTTTAGCACGGTCTAGCACAGTCTAGCACGCTCTAGCACAGTCTAGCACGGTCTAGCACGCTGTAGCACACTCTAGCACGCTTTAGCACGGTCTAGCACGGTCTAGCACGCTCTAGCACGGTCAAGCACGCTTTAGCACGCTTTAGCACGGTCTAGCCCGCTCTAGCACGGTCTAGCACGGTCTAGCACGGTCTAGCACGCTCTAGCACGGTCTAGCACGGTCTAGCATGGTCTAGCACGCTCTAGCACGCTCTAGCACGATCTAGCATGGTCTAACACGCTATAGCACGCTCTAGCACGCTCTAGCACGCTCTAGCACGCTTTAGCACGCTTTAGCACGCTGTAGCACGCTCTAGCACGCTATAGCATGGTCTAGCACGCTCTAGCACGCTCTAGCACGCTCTAGCTCGGTCTAGCACGGTCTAGCACGCTCTAGCACGCTCTAGCACGCTTTAGCACGCTTTAGCACGGTCTAGCACGGTCTAGCACACTCTAGCACGGTCTAGCACGGTCTAGCCCGCTCTAGCACGGTCTAGCACGGTCTAGCACGCTCTAGCACGGTCTAGCACGGTCTAGCACGCTCTAGCACGCTCTAGCACGCTCTAGCACGCTTTAGCATTGTCTAGCACGCTCTAGCACGCTTTAGCACACTTTAGCACGCTTTAGCATGGTCTAGCACGGTCTAGCACGCTCTAGCACACTCTAGCACGCTCCAGCACGGTCTAGCACGCTCTAGCACGGTCTAGCACGCTCTAGCACGGTCTAGCATGGTCTAGCACGCTCTAGCACGCTCTAGCACGATCTAGCATGGTCTAACACGCTCTAGCACGCTCTAGCACGCTCTAGCACGCTTTAGCACGCTGTAGCACGCTTTAGCACGCTGTAGCACGCTCTAGCACACTCTAGCACGCTCTAGCACGCTCTAGCACGGTCTAGCACGCTCTAGCACGCTATAGCACGCTTTAGCACGCTTTAGCACGCTTTAGCACGGTCTAGCACGGTCTAGCACGCTCTAGCACGGTCTAGCACGCTCTAGCACGCTTTAGCACGGTCTAGCACGGTCTAGCACGCTCTAGCATGGTCTAGCACGGTCTAGCACGCTCTAGCACACTCTAGCACGCTTTAGCACGGTCTAGCACGGTCTAGCACGCTCTAGCACGGTCTAGCACGGTCTAGCACGCTCTAGCACGGTCTAGCACGGTCTAGCACGGTCTAGCACGGTCTAGCACGGTCTAGCACGGTCTAGCACGGTCTAGCACGGTCTAGCACGGTCTAACACGCTCTAGCACGGTCTAGCACGCTCTAGCATAGTCTAGCACGGTCTAGCACGCTCTAGCACGGTCTAGCTCGCTTTAGCACGGTCTAGCACAGTCTAGCACGCTCTAGCACAGTCTAGCACGTTCTAGCACGCTGTAGCACACTCTAGCACGCTTTAGCACGGTCTAGCACGCTCTAGCACGGTCAAGCACGCTTTAGCACGCTTTAGCACGGTCTAGCCCGCTCTAGCACGGTCTAGCACGGTCTAGCACGGTCTAGCACGCTCTAGCACGGTCTAGCACGGTCTAGCATGGTCTAGCACGCTCTAGCACGCTCTAGCACGATCTAGCATGGTCTAACACGCTATAGCACGCTCTAGCACGCTCTAGCACGCTCTAGCACGCTTTAGCACGCTTTAGCACGCTGTAGCACGCTCTAGCACGCTATAGCATGGTCTAGCACGCTCTAGCACGCTCTAGCACGCTCTAGCTCGGTCTAGCACGGTCTAGCACGCTCTAGCACGCTCTAGCACGCTTTAGCACGCTTTAGCACGGTCTAGCACGGTCTAGCACACTCTAGCACGGTCTAGCACGGTCTAGCACGCTCTAGCACGCTCTAGCACCCTTTAGCACGCTTTAGCACGGTCTAGCACGGTCTAGCACGCTCTAGCACGGTCTAGCACGGTCTAGCCCGCTCTAGCACGCTCTAGCACGCTCTAGCACGCTTTAGCATGGTCTAGCACGCTCTAGCACGCTTTAGCACACTTTAGCACGCTTTAGCACGGTCTAGCACGGTCTAGCACGCTCTAGCACGCTCTAGCACGCTCCAGCACGGTCTAGCACGCTCTAGCACGGTCTAGCACGCTCTAGCACGGTCTAGCATGGTCTAGCACGCTCTAGCACGCTCTAGCACGATCTAGCATGGTCTAACACGCTCTAGCACGCTCTAGCACGCTCTAGCACGCTTTAGCACGCTGTAGCACGCTCTAGCACACTCTAGCACGCTCTAGCACGCTCTAGCACGGTCTAGCACGCTCTAGCACGCTATAGCACGCTTTAGCACGCTTTAGCACGCTTTAGCACGCTCTAGCACGGTCTAGCATGGTCTAGCACGCTCTAGCACGCTCTAGCACGATCTAGCACGGTCTAGCACGCTCTAGCACGGTCTAGCACGGTCTAGCACGCTCTAGCACGGTCTAGCACGCTCTAGCACGGTCAAGCACGCTTTAGCACGCTTTAGCACGGTCTAGCACGGTCTAGCACGCTCTAGCACGGTCTAGCACGGTCTAGCACGGTCTAGCCCGCTCTAGCACGGTCTAGCACGGTCTAGCACGGTCTAGCTTGCTCTAGCACGGTCTAGCACGGTCTAGCACGGTCTAGTACGGTCTAGCACGCTCTAGCACGGTCTAGCACGCTCTAGCACGCTCTAGCACGCTTTAGCACGGTCTAGCACGCTCTAGCACGCTCTAGCACGCTTTAGCACACTTTAGCACGGTCTACCACGCTCTAGAACGGTCTAGCACGCTCTAGCACGCTCTAGCACGGTCCAGCACGGTCTAGCACGGTCTAGCACGGTCTAGCACGCTCTAGCACGGTCTAGCATGGTCTAGCACGCTCTAGCACGCTCTAGAACGATCTAGCATGGTCTAACACGCTCTAGCACGCTCTAGCACGCTTTAGCACGCTGTAGCACGCTCTAGCACACTCTAGCACGCTCTAGCACGCTCTAGCACGGTCTAGCACGCTCTAGCACGCTATAGCACGCTTTAGCACGCTTTAGCACGCTTTAGCACGGTCTAGCACGGTCTAGCACGCTCTAGCACGGTCTAGCACGCTCTAGCACGCTTTAGCACGGTCTAGCACGGTCTAGCACGCTCTAGCATGGTCTAGCACGGTCTAGCACGCTCTAGCACACTCTAGCACGCTTTAGCACGGTCTAGCACGGTCTAGCACGCTCTAGCACGGTCTAGCACGGTCTAGCACGCTCTAGCACGGTCTAGCACGGTCTAGCACGGTCTAGCACGGTCTAGCACGGTCTAGCACGGTCTAGCACGGTCTAGCACGGTCTAGCACGGTCTAACACGCTCTAGCACGGTCTAGCACGCTCTAGCATAGTCTAGCACGGTCTAGCACGCTCTAGCACGGTCTAGCTCGCTTTAGCACGGTCTAGCACAGTCTAGCACGCTCTAGCACAGTCTAGCACGGTCTAGCACGCTGTAGCACACTCTAGCACGCTTTAGCACGGTCTAGCACGGTCTAGCACGCTCTAGCACGGTCAAGCACGCTTTAGCACGCTTTAGCACGGTCTAGCCCGCTCTAGCACGGTCTAGCACGGTCTAGCACGGTCTAGCACGCTCTAGCACGGTCTAGCACGGTCTAGCATGGTCTAGCACGCTCTAGCACGCTCTAGCACGATCTAGCATGGTCTAACACGCTATAGCACGCTCTAGCACGCTCTAGCACGCTCTAGCACGCTTTAGCACGCTTTAGCACGCTGTAGCACGCTCTAGCACGCTATAGCATGGTCTAGCACGCTCTAGCACGCTCTAGCACGCTCTAGCTCGGTCTAGCACGGTCTAGCACGCTCTAGCACGCTCTAGCACGCTTTAGATTGCTTTAGCACGGTCTAGCACGGTCTAGCACACTCTAGCACGGTCTAGCACGGTCTAGCACGCTCTAGCACGCTCTAGCACCCTTTAGCACGCTTTAGCACGGTCTAGCACGGTCTAGCACGCTCTAGCACGGTCTAGCACGGTCTAGCCCGCTCTAGCACGGTCTAGCACGGTCTAGCACGCTCTAGCACGGTCTAGCACGGTCTAGCACGCTCTAGCACGCTCTAGCACGCTCTAGCACGCTTTAGCATGTTCTAGCACGCTCTAGCACGCTTTAGCACACTTTAGCACGCTTTAGCACGGTCTAGCACGGTCTAGCACGCTCTAGCACGCTCTAGCACGCTCCAGCACGGTCTAGCACGCTCTAGCACGGTCTAGCACGCTCTAGCACGGTCTAGCATGGTCTAGCACGCTCTAGCACGCTCTAGCACGATCTAGCATGGTCTAACACGCTCTAGCACGCTCTAGCACGCTCTAGCACGCTTTAGCACGCTGTAGCACGCTCTAGCACACTCTAGCACGCTCTAGCACGCTCTAGCACGGTCTAGCACGCTCTAGCACGCTATAGCACGCTTTAGCACGCTTTAGCACGCTTTAGCACGCTCTAGCACGGTCTAGCATGGTCTAGCACGCTCTAGCACGCTCTAGCACGATCTAGCACGGTCTAGCACGCTCTAGCACGGTCTAGCACGGTCTAGCACGCTCTAGCATGCTCTAGCACGCTTTAGCACGCTTTAGCACGGTCTAGCACGGTCTAGCACGCTCTAGCACGGTCTAGCACGGTCTAGCACGCTCTAGCACGCTCTAGCACGCTCTAGCACACTTTAGCACGCTTTAGCACGGTCTAGCACGGTCTAGCACGCTCTAGCACGGTCAAGCACGGTCTAGCACGCTCTAGCACGCTCTAGCACGCTTTAGCACGCTTTAGCACGGTCTAGCACGGTCTAGCACGCTCTAGCACGGTCTAGCACGCTCTAGCACGCTATAGCACGCTTTAGCACGCTTTAGCACGCTTTAGCACGGTCTAGCACGGTCTAGCACGCTCTAGCACGGTCTAGCACGCTCTAGCACGCTTTAGCACGCTTTAGCACGCTTTAGCACGCTTTAGCACGGTCTAGCACGGTCTAGCACGCTCTAGCACGGTCTAGCACGGTCTAGCACGCTCTAGCACACTCTAGCACGCTTTAGCACGGTCTAGCACGGTCTAGCACGGTCTAGCACGCTCTAGCACGGTCTAGCATGGTCTAGCACGCTCTAGCACGCTCTAGCACGATCTAGCACGGTCTAGCACACTCTAGCACGGTCAAGCACGGTCTAGCACGCTCTAGCACGCTCTAGCACGCTCTAGCACGCTCTAGCACACTTTAGCACGCTTTAGCACGGTCTAGCATGGTCTAGCACGCTCTAGCACGCTCTAGCACGATCTAGCACGGTCTAGCACGGTCTAGCACGCTCTAGCACACTCTAGCACACTCTAGCACGCTCTAGCACGCTCTAGCTAGGTCTAGCACGCTCTAGCACGGTCTAGCACGCTCTAGCATGGTCTAGCACGGTCTAGCACGCTCTAGCACACTCTAGCACGCTTTAGCACGCTCTAGCACGCTCTAGCACGCTCTAGCACGCTCTAGCACGGTCCAGCACGCTCTAGCACGCTCTAGCACGGTCTAGCACGGTCTAGCACGCTCTAGCACGCTCTAGCACGATCTAGCATGGTCTAACACGCTCTAGCATGCTCTAGCAAGCTCTAGCACGCTCTAGCACGCTTTAGAACGCTTTAGCACGCTGTAGCACGCTCTAGCACGCTCTAGCACGCTCTAGCACGCTCTAGCACGGTCTAGCACGGTCTAGCACGCTCTAGCACGGTCTAGCACGGTCTAGCACGGTCTAGCACGGTCTACCACGGTCTAGCACGGTCTAGCACGCTCTAGCACGGTCTAGAACGGTCTAGCATGGTCTAGCACGCTCTAGCACGCTCTAGCACGATCTAGCATGGTCTAACACACTCTAGCATGCTCTAGCACGCTCTAGCACGCTTTAGCACGCTGTAGCACGCTTTAGCACGCTGTAGCACGCTCTAGCACGCTCTAGCCCGCTCTAGCACGGTCTAGCACGCTCTAGCATGGTCTAGCACGGTCTAGCACGGTCTAGCACGGTCTAGCACGGTCTAGCACGGTCTAGCACACTCTAGCACGCTCTAGCACGCTCTAGCACGGTCTAGCACGCTCTAGCACGCTCTAGCACGATCTAGCACGGTCTAGCACGCTCTAGCACGCTCTAGCACGCTCTAGCACGCTCTAGCACGCTCCAGCACGGTCTAGCACGGTCTAGCACGCTCTAGCACGGTCTAGCATGGTCTAGCACGCTCTAGCACGCTCTAGCACGATCTAGCATGGTCTAACACGCTCTAGCACGCTCTAGCACGCTCTAGCACGCTTTAGCACGCTGTAGCACGCTCTAGCACGCTCTAGCACGCTCTAGCACGCTCTAGCACACTCTAGCACGCTCTAGCACGCTCTAGCACGGTCTAGCACGCTCTAGCACGCTATAGCACGCTTTAGCACGCTTTAGCACGCTTTAGCACGGTCTAGCACGGTCTAGCACGCTCTAGCACGGTCTAGCACGCTCTAGCACGCTTTAGCACGCTTAAGCACGCTTTAGCACGGTCTAGCACGCTCTAGCATGGTCTAGCATGGTCTAGCACGCTCTAGCACACTCTAGCACGCTTTAGCACGGTCTAGCACGGTCTAGCACGCTCTAGCACGGTCTAGCACGCTCTAGCACGCTCTAGCACGCTCTAGCACGCTCTAGCACACTTTAGCACGCTTTAGCACGGTCTAGCATGGTCTAGCACGCTCTAGCATGCTCTAGCACGATCTAGCACGGTCTAGCACGGTCTAGCACGCTCTAGCACACTCTAGCACACTCTAGCACGCTCTAGCACGCTCTAGCACGGTCTAGCACGCTCTAGCACGGTCTAGCACGCTCTAGCATGGTCTAGCACGGTCTAGCACGCTCTAGCACACTCTAGCACGCTTTAGCACGCTCTAGCACGCTCTAGCACGGTCCAGCACGCTCTAGCACGCTCTAGCACGGTCTAGCACGGTCTAGCACGCTCTAGCACGCTCTAGCACGATCTAGCATGGTCTAACACGCTCTAGCATGCTCTAGCAAGCTCTAGCACGCTCTAGCACGCTTTAGAACGCTTTAGCACGCTGTAGCACGCTCTAGCACGCTCTAGCACGCTCTAGCACGCTCTAGCACGGTCTAGCACGGTCTAGCACGCTCTAGCACGGTCTAGCACGGTCTAGCACGGTTTAGCACGGTCTACCACGGTCTAGCACGGTCTAGCACGCTCTAGCACGGTCTAGAACGGTCTAGCATGGTCTAGCACGCTCTAGCACGCTCTAGCACGATCTAGCATGGTCTAACACGCTCTAGCATGCTCTAGCACGCTCTAGCACGCTTTAGCACGCTGTAGCACGCTTTAGCACGCTGTAGCACGCTCTAGCACGCTCTAGCCCGCTCTAGCACGGTCTAGCACGCTCTAGCACGCTCTAGCACGGTCTAGCACGGTCTAGCACGCTCTAGCACGCTATAGCACGCTTTAGCACGCTGTAGCACGCTCTAGCACGCTCTAGCACGCTCTAGCACGCTCTAGCACGGTCTAGCACGGTCTAGCACGCTCTAGCACGGTCTAGCACGGTCTAGCACGGTCTAGCTTGCTCTAGCACGGTCTAGCACGGTCTAGCACGGTCTAGTACGGTCTAGCACGCTCTAGCACGGTCTAGCACGCTCTAGCACGCTCTAGCACGCTTTAGCACGGTCTAGCACGCTCTAGCACGCTCTAGCACGCTTTAGCACACTTTAGCACGGTCTACCACGCTCTAGAACGGTCTAGCACGCTCTAGCACGCTCTAGCACGGTCCAGCACGGTCTAGCACGGTCTAGCACGGTCTAGCACGCTCTAGCACGGTCTAGCATGGTCTAGCACGCTCTAGCACGCTCTAGAACGATCTAGCATGGTCTAACACGCTCTAGCACGCTCTAGCACGCTTTAGCACGCTGTAGCACGCTCTAGCACACTCTAGCACGCTCTAGCACGCTCTAGCACGGTCTAGCACGCTCTAGCACGCTATAGCACGCTTTAGCACGCTTTAGCACGCTTTAGCACGGTCTAGCACGGTCTAGCACGCTCTAGCACGGTCTAGCACGCTCTAGCACGCTTTAGCACGGTCTAGCACGGTCTAGCACGCTCTAGCATGGTCTAGCACGGTCTAGCACGCTCTAGCACACTCTAGCACGCTTTAGCACGGTCTAGCACGGTCTAGCACGCTCTAGCACGGTCTAGCACGGTCTAGCACGCTCTAGCACGGTCTAGCACGGTCTAGCACGGTCTAGCACGGTCTAGCACGGTCTAGCACGGTCTAGCACGGTCTAGCACGGTCTAGCACGGTCTAGCACGGTCTAACACGCTCTAGCACGGTCTAGCACGCTCTAGCATAGTCTAGCACGGTCTAGCACGCTCTAGCACGGTCTAGCTCGCTTTAGCACGGTCTAGCACAGTCTAGCACGCTCTAGCACAGTCTAGCACGGTCTAGCACGCTGTAGCACACTCTAGCACGCTTTAGCACGGTCTAGCACGGTCTAGCACGCTCTAGCACGGTCAAGCACGCTTTAGCACGCTTTAGCACGGTCTAGCCCGCTCTAGCACGGTCTAGCACGGTCTAGCACGGTCTAGCACGCTCTAGCACGGTCTAGCACGGTCTAGCATGGTCTAGCACGCTCTAGCACGCTCTAGCACGATCTAGCATGGTCTAACACGCTATAGCACGCTCTAGCACGCTCTAGCACGCTCTAGCACGCTTTAGCACGCTTTGGCACGCTGTAGCACGCTCTAGCACGCTATAGCATGGTCTAGCACGCTCTAGCACGCTCTAGCACGCTCTAGCTCGGTCTAGCACGGTCTAGCACGCTCTAGCACGCTCTAGCACGCTTTAGATTGCTTTAGCACGGTCTAGCACGGTCTAGCACACTCTAGCACGGTCTAGCACGGTCTAGCACGCTCTAGCACCCTTTAGCACGCTTTAGCACGGTCTAGCACGGTCTAGCACGCTATAGCACGGTCTAGCACGGTCTAGCCCGCTCTAGCACGGTCTAGCACGGTCTAGCACGCTCTAGCACGGTCTAGCACGGTCTAGCACGCTCTAGCACGCTCTAGCACGCTCTAGCACGCTTTAGCATGTTCTAGCACGCTCTAGCACGCTTTAGCACACTTTAGCACGCTTTAGCACGGTCTAGCACGGTCTAGCACGCTGTAGCACGCTCTAGCACGCTCCAGCACGGTCTAGCACGCTCTAGCACGGTCTAGCACGCTCTAGCACGGTCTAGCATGGTCTAGCACGCTCTAGCACGCTCTAGCACGATCTAGCATGGTCTAACACGCTCTAGCACGCTCTAGCACGCTCTAGCACGCTTTAGCACGCTGTAGCACGCTCTAGCACACTCTAGCACGCTCTAGCACGGTCTAGCACGCTCTAGCACGCTATAGCACGCTTTAGCACGCTTTAGCACGCTTTAGCACGCTCTAGCACGGTCTAGCATGGTCTAGCACGCTCTAGCACGCTCTAGCACGATCTAGCACGGTCTAGCACGCTCTAGCACGGTCTAGCACGGTCTAGCACGCTCTAGCATGCTCTAGCACGCTTTAGCACGCTTTAGCACGGTCTAGCACGGTCTAGCACGCTCTAGCACGGTCTAGCACGGTCTAGCACGCTCTAGCACGCTCTAGCACGCTCTAGCACACTTTAGCACGCTTTAGCACGGTCTAGCACGGTCTAGCACGCTCTAGCTCGGTCAAGCACGGTCTAGCACGCTCTAGCACGCTCTAGCACGCTTTAGCACGCTTTAGCACGGTCTAGCACGGTCTAGCACGCTCTAGCACGGTCTAGCACGCTCTAGCACGCTATAGCACGCTTTAGCACGCTTTAGCACGCTTTAGCACGCTTTAGCACGGTCTAGCACGGTCTAGCACGCTCTAGCACGGTCTAGCACGCTCTAGCACGCTTTAGCACGCTTAAGCACGCTTTAGCACGCTTTAGCACGGTCTAGCACGGTCTAGCACGCTCTAGCACGGTCTAGCACGGTCTAGCACGCTCTAGCACACTCTAGCACGCTTTAGCACGGTCTAGCACGGTCTAGCACGGTCTAGCACGCTCTAGCACGGTCTAGCATGGTCTAGCACGCTCTAGCACGCTCTAGCACGATCTAGCACGGTCTAGCACACTCTAGCACGGTCAAGCACGGTCTAGCACGCTCTAGCACGCTCTAGCACGCTCTAGCACGCTCTAGCACACTTTAGCACGCTTTAGCACGGTCTAGCATGGTCTAGCACGCTCTAGCACGCTCTAGCACGATCTAGCACGGTCTAGCACGGTCTAGCACGCTCTAGCACACTCTAGCACACTCTAGCACGCTCTAGCACGCTCTAGCTAGGTCTAGCACGCTCTAGTTCGGTCTAGCACGCTCTAGCATGGTCTAGCACGGTCTAGCACGCTCTAGCACACTCTAGCACGCTTTAGCACGCTCTAGCACGCTCTAGCACGCTCTAGCACGCTCTAGCACGGTCCAGCACGCTCTAGCACGCTCTAGCACGGTCTAGCACGGTCTAGCACGCTCTAGCACGCTCTAGCACGATCTAGCATGGTCTAACACGCTCTAGCATGCTCTAGCAAGCTCTAGCACGCTCTAGCACGCTTTAGAACGCTTTAGCACGCTGTAGCACGCTCTAGCACGCTCTAGCACGCTCTAGCACGCTCTAGCACGGTCTAGCACGGTCTAGCACGCTCTAGCACGGTCTAGCACACTCTAGCACACTCTAGCACGCTCTAGCACGCTCTAGCACGGTCTAGCACGCTCTAGCACGGTCTAGCACGCTCTAGCATGGTCTAGCACGGTCTAGCACGCTCTAGCACACTCTAGCACACTTTAGCACGCTCTAGCACGCTCTAGCACGGTCCAGCACGCTCTAGCACGCTCTAGCACGGTCTAGCACGGTCTAGCACGCTCTAGCACGCTCTAGCACGATCTAGCATGGTCTAACACGCTCTAGCATGCTCTAGCAAGCTCTAGCACGCTCTAGCACGCTTTAGAACGCTTTAGCACGCTGTAGCACGCTCTAGCACGCTCTAGCACGCTCTAGCACGCTCTAGCACGGTCTAGCACGGTCTAGCACGCTCTAGCACGGTCTAGCACGGTCTAGCACGGTCTAGCACGGTCTACCACGGTCTAGCACGGTCTAGCACGCTCTAGCACGGTCTAGAACGGTCTAGCATGGTCTAGCACGCTCTAGCACGCTCTAGCACGATCTAGCATGGTCTAACACGCTCTAGCATGCTCTAGCACGCTCTAGCACGCTTTAGCACGCTGTAGCACGCTTTAGCACGCTGTAGCACGCTCTAGCACGCTCTAGCCCGCTCTAGCACGGTCTAGCACGCTCTAGCACGCTCTAGCACGGTCTAGCACGGTCTAGCACGCTCTAGCACGCTATAGCACGCTTTAGCACGCTTTAGCACGCTTTAGCACGGTCTAGCACGGTCTAGCACGCTCTAGCACGGTCTAGCACGCTCTAGCACGCTTTAGCACGCTTAAGCACGCTTTAGCATGGTCTAGCACGCTCTAGCACGCTCTAGCACGATCTAGCATGGTCTAACACGCTATAGCACGCTCTAGCACGCTTTAGCACGCTCTAGCACGGTCTAGCACGGTCTAGCACGCTCTAGCACGCTCTAGCACGGTCTAGCACGCTCTAGCACGCTCTAGCACGGTCTAGCACGGTCTAGCACGGTCTAGCACGGTCTAGCACGCTCTAGCACGGTCTAGCACGCTCTAGCACGGTCTAGCACGGTCTAGCACG
The DNA here is from genome assembly GCA_963675035.1 of Allygus modestus. Classification (NCBI taxonomy): domain Eukaryota; kingdom Metazoa; phylum Arthropoda; class Insecta; order Hemiptera; family Cicadellidae; genus Allygus; species Allygus modestus. The sequence continues at coordinate 480,495,032 of OY776112.1, read as the reverse complement.
CTCTAGCACGCTCTAGCACGCTTTAGCACGCTTTAGCACGGTCTAGCACGCTCTAGCACGGTCTAGCACGGTCTAGCCCGCTCTAGCACGGTCTAGCGCGGTCTAGCACGGTCTAGCACGCTCTAGCACGCTCTAGCACGGTCTAGCATGGTCTAGCACGCTCTAGCACGCTCTAGCACGATCTAGCATGGTCTAACACGCTCTAGCACGCTCTTGCACGCTCTAGCACGCTCTAGCCCGCTTTAGCACGCTTTAGCACGCTGTAGCACGCTCTAGCACGCTCTAGCACGCTCTAGCACGCTCTAGCACACTCTAGTACGCTCTAGCACGCTTTAGCACGGTCTAGCACGCTCTAGCACGCTCTAGCACGCTTTAGCACGCTTTAGCACGGTCTAGCACGGTCTAGCACGCTCTAGCACGGTCTAGCACGCTCTAGCACGCTCTAGCACGGTCTAGCACGGTCTAGCACGCTCTAGCACGCTCTAGCACGCTTTAGCACGGTCTAGCACGCTCTAGCACGCTCTAGCACGCTTTAGCACGCTTTAGCACGGTCTAGCACGGTCTAGCACGCTCTAGCACGGTCTAGCACGCTCTAGCACGCTTTAGCACGCTTTAGCACGGTCTAGCACGCTCTAGCACGCTTTAGCACGCTTTAGCACGGTCTAGCACGCTCTAGCACGCTCTAGCACGCTCTAGCACGCTCTAGCACACTCTAGCACGCTCTAGCACGCTCTAGCACGGTCTAGCACGGTCTAGCACGGTCTAGCACGCTCTAGCACGCTTTAGCACGCTCTAGCACGGTCTAGCACGGTCTAGCACGCTCTAGCACGGTCTAGCACGGTCTAGCACGGTCTAGCACGCTCTAGCACGGTCTAGCACGGTCTAGCACAATCTAGCACGATCTAGCATGGTCTAACACGCTCTAGCACGCTCTAGCACGCTCTAGCACGCTCTAGCACGCTTTAGCACGCTTTAGCACGCTGTAGCACGCTCTAGCACGCTCTAGCACGCTCTAGCACGGTCTAGCACGCTCTAGCACGCTTTAGCACGCTTTAGCACGGTCTAGCACGCTCTAGCACGCTTTAGCACGCTTTAGCACGGTCTAGCACGGTCTAGCACGCTCTAGCACGGTCTAGCACGGTCTAGCACGCTCTAGCACGGTCTAGCACGGTCTAGCACGGTCTAGCACGCTCTAGCACGGTCTAGCACGGTCTAGGACGCTCTAGCACGGTCTAGCACGGTCTAGCACGCTCTAGCATGATCTAGCATGGTCTAACACGCTCTAGCACGCTCTAACATGCTCTAGCACGCTTAAGCACGCTTTAGCACGGTCTAGCATGGTCTAGCACGCTCTAGCACAGTCTAACACGGTCTAGCACGGTCTAGCACGCTTTAGCACGGTCTAGCACGGTCTAGCACGCTCTAGCACGGTCTAGCACGGTCTAGCACGGTCTAGCACGCTCTAGCACGGTCTAGCACGGTCTAGCACGCTCTAGCACGGTCTAGCACGGTCTAGCACGCTCTAGCACGATCTAGCATGGTCTAACACGCTCTAGCACGCTCTAGCACGCTTTAGCACGCTTTAGCACGCTGTAGCACGCTCTAGCACGCTCTAGCACGCTCTAGCACACTCTAGCACGCTCTAGCACGCTCTAGCACGGTCTAGCACGGTCTAGCACGCTCTAGCACGCTCTAGCACGCTTTAGCACGGTCTAGCACGCTCTAGCACGTTCTAGCACGCTTTAGCACGCTTTAGCACGGTCTAGCACGGTCTAGCACGCTCTAGCACGCTTTAGCACGCTTTAGCACGGTCTATTACGCTCTAGCACGCTTTAGCACGCTTTAGCACGGTCTAGCACACTCTAGCACGCTTTAGCACGGTCTAGCAGGTCTAGCACGCTCTAGCTCTAGCACGCTCTAGCACGCTTTAGCACGCTTTAGCACGGTCTAGCACGCTCTAGCACGCTCTAGCACGCTCTAGCACGCTTTAGCACGCTTTAGCACGGTCTAGCACGGTCTAGCACGCTCTAGCACGGTCTAGCACGCTCTAGCACGCTTTAGCACGCTTTAGCACGGTCTAGCACGCTCTAGCACGCTTTAGCACGCTTTAGCACGCTTTAGCACGGTCTAGCACGCTCTAGCACGCTTTAGCACGGTCTAGCAGGTCTAGCACGCTCTAGCTCTAGCACGCTCTAGCACGCTTTAGCACGCTTTAGCACGGTCTAGCACGCTCTAGCACGCTCTAGCACGGTCTAGCACGCTCTAGCACGGTCTAGCACGCTCTAGCACGCTCTAGCACGGTCTAGCACGCTCTAGCACGGTCTAGCACGGTCTAGCACGGTCTAGCACGGTCTAGCACGGTCTAGCACGGTCTAGCACGCTTTAGCACGGTCTAGCACGGTCTAGTACGGTCTAGTACGCTCTAGCACGGTCTAGCACGGTCTAGCACGCTCTAGCACGGTCTAGCACGGTCTAGCACGGTCTAGCACGTTCTAGTACGCTCTAGCACGCTCTAGCACGCTTTAGCACGGTCTAGTACGCTCTAGCACGGTCTAGCACGGTCTAGCACGGTCTAGCACGCTTTAGCACGGTCTAGCACGGTCTAGTACGGTCTAGTACGCTCTAGCACGGTCTAGCACGGTCTAGCACGCTCTAGCACGGTCTAGCACGCTCTAGCACGGTCTAGCACGGTCTAGCACGCTCTAGCACGGTCTAGCACGGTCTAGCACGGTCTAGCACGCTCTAGCACGGTCTAGCACGGTCTAGCACGCTCTAGCACGGTCTAGCACGGTCTACCACGCTCTAGCACGATCTAGCATGGTCTAACACGCTCTAGCACGCTCTAGCACGCTCTAGCACGCTCTAGCACGCTCTAGCACGCTTTAGCACGGTCTAGCACGGTCTAGTACGCTCTAGCACGGTCTAGCACGGTCTAGCACGCTCTAGCACGGTCTAGCACGGTCTAGCACGGTCTAGCACGATCTAGCATGGTCTAACACGCTCTAGCACGCTCTAGCACGCTCTAGCACGCTCTAGCACGCTCTAGCACGCTCTAGCACGCTCTAGCACGCTCTAGCACGCTCTAGCACGCTTTAGCACGGTCTAGCACGGTCTAGTACGCTCTAGCACGGTCTAGCACGGTCTAGCACGGTCTAGCACGGTCTAGCACGCTCTAGCACGGTCTAGCACGCTCTAGCACGCTTTAGCACGCTTTAGCACGGTCTAGCACGCTCTAGCACGCTTTAGCACGCTTTAGCACGCTTTAGCACGGTCTAGCACGCTCTAGCACGCTTTAGCACGGTCTAGCAGGTCTAGCACGCTCTAGCTCTAGCACGCTCTAGCACGCTTTAGCACGCTTTAGCACGGTCTAGCACGCTCTAGCACGCTCTAGCACGGTCTAGCACGCTCTAGCACGGTCTAGCACGCTCTAGCACGCTCTAGCACGGTCTAGCACGCTCTAGCACGGTCTAGCACGGTCTAGCACGGTCTAGCACGGTCTAGCACGGTCTAGCACGGTCTAGCACGCTTTAGCACGGTCTAGCACGGTCTAGTACGGTCTAGTACGCTCTAGCACGGTCTAGCACGGTCTAGCACGCTCTAGCACGGTCTAGCACGGTCTAGCACGGTCTAGCACGTTCTAGTACGCTCTAGCACGCTCTAGCACGCTTTAGCACGGTCTAGTACGCTCTAGCACGGTCTAGCACGGTCTAGCACGCTCTAGCACGGTCTAGCACGGTCTAGCACGCTCTAGCACGGTCTAGCACGGTCTAGCACGGTCTAGCACGCTCTAGCACGGTCTAGCACGGTCTAGCACGCTCTAGCACGGTCTAGCACGGTCTACCACGCTCTAGCACGATCTAGCATGGTCTAACACGCTCTAGCACGCTCTAGCACGCTCTAGCACGCTCTAGCACGCTCTAGCACGCTTTAGCACGGTCTAGCACAGTCTAGTACGCTCTAGCACGGTCTAGCACGGTCTAGCACGCTCTAGCACGGTCTAGCACGGTCTAGCACGGTCTAGCACGATCTAGCATGGTCTAACACGCTCTAGCACGCTCTAGCACGCTCTAGCACGCTCTAGCACGCTCTAGCACGCTCTAGCACGCTCTAGCACGCTCTAGCACGCTTTAGCACGGTCTAGCACGGTCTAGTACGCTCTAGCACGGTCTAGCACGGTCTAGCACGCTCTAGCACGGTCTAGCACGGTCTAGCACGCTCTAGCACGCTCTAGCACGCTCTAGCACGCTTTAGCACGCTTTAGCACGGTCTAGCACGGTCTAGCACGGTCTAGCACGCTCTAGCACGGTCTAGCACGGTCTAGCACGCTCTAGCACGCTCTAGCACGCTTTAGCACGCTTTAGCACGGTCTAGCACGCTCTAGCACGGTCTAGCACGGTCTAGCACGATCTAGCACGGTCTAGCACGGTCTAGCACGCTCTAGCACGGTCTAGCACGGTCTAGCATGGTCTAGCACGGTCTAGTACGCTCTAGCACGGTCTAGCACGCTTTAGCACGCTTTAGCACGCTTTAGCACGGTCTAGCACGGTCTAGCACGCTCTAGCACGGTCTAGCACGCTCTAGCACGCTCTAGCACGCTTTAGCACGCTCTATCACGCTTTAGCACGCTTTAGCACGCTCTATCACTGTCTAGCACGGTCTAGCACGCTCTAGCACGCTCTAGCACGCTTTAGCACGGTCTAGCACGTTCTAGCACGCTCTAGCATGGTCTAGCACGGTCTAGCACGCTCTAGCACGCTTTAGCACGCTTTAGCACGGTCTAGCACGGTCTAGATCGCTCTAGTACGGTCTAGCACGGTCTAGCACGCTCTAGCACGCTCTAGCACGCTTTAGCACGCTTTAGCACGGTCTAGCACGGTCTAGATCGCTCTAGTACGGTCTAGCACGGTCTAGCACGCTCTAGCACGCTCTAGCAGGCTTTAGCACGCTTTAGCACGGTCTAGCACGGTCTAGCACGCTCTAGCACGGTCTAGCACGGTCTAGCACGATCTAGCACGGTCTAGCACGCTCTAGCACGCTCTAGCACGGTCTAGCACGGTCTAGCATGGTCTAGCACGCTCTAGCACGCTCTAGCACGCTTTAGCACGCTTTAGCACGGTCTAGCACGGTCTAGCACGCTCTAGCACGGTCTAGCACGGTTTAGCACGGTCTAGCACGCTCTAGCACGCTTTAGCACGGTCTAGCACGGTCTAGTACGCTCTAGCACGGTCTAGCACGGTCTAGCACGCTCTAGCACGGTCTAGCACGGTCTAGCACGTTCTAGTACGCTCTAGCACGCTCTAGCACGCTTTAGCACGCTTTAGCACGCTTTAGCACGGTCTAGCACGGTCTAGCACGGTCTAGCACGCTCTAGCACGGTCTAGCACGGTCTAGCACGATCTAGCACGGTCTAGCACGGTCTAGCACGCTCTAGCACAGTCTAGCACGGTCTAGCATGGTCTAGCACGCTCTAGCACTCTCTAGCACGCTTTAGCACGCTTTAGCACGGTCTAGCACGGTCTAGTACGCTCTAGCACGGTCTAGCACGGTTTAGCACGGTCTAGCACGCTCTAGCACGGTCTAGCACGTTCTAGTACGCTCTAGCACGCTCTAGCACGCTTTAGCACGCTTTAGCACGGTCTAGCACGGTCTAGCACGCTCTAGCACGGTCTAGCACGCTCTAGCACGGTCTAGCACGGTCTAGCACGATCTAGCACGGTCTAGCACGGTCTAGCACGCTCTAGCACAGTCTAGCACGGTCTAGCATGGTCTAGCACGCTCTAGCACTCTCTAGCACGCTTTAGCACGCTTTAGCACGGTCTAGCACGGTCTAGCACGCTCTAGCACGGTCTAGCACGGTTTAGCACGGTCTAGCACGCTCTAGCACGGTCTAGCACGGTCTAGCACGCTCTAACACACTCTAGCACGCTTTAGCACGCTTTAGCACGGTCTAGCACGGTCTAGCACGCTCTAGCACGCTCTAGCACGCTTTAGCACGCTTTAGCACGGTCTAGCACAGTCTAGCACGCTCTAGCACGGTCTATCACGGTCTAGCACGGTCTAGCATGCTCTAGCACGGTCTAGCACGGTCTAGCACGGTCTAGCACGGTCTAGCACGCTCTAGCACGGTCTAGCACGGTCTAGCACGCTCTAGCACGGTCTAGCACGCTCTAGCACGCTTTAGCACGGTCTAGCACGCTCTAGCACGCTCTAGCACAGTCTAGCACGGTCTAGCAAGCTCTAGCACGGTCTAGCACGCTCTAGCACGGTCTAGCATGGTCTAGCACGCTCTAGCACGGTCTAGCACGCTCTAGCACGCTTTAGCACGCTTTAGCATGCTTTAGTACGGTCTAGCACGGTCTAGCACGCTCTAGCACGGTCTAGCATGGTCTAGCAAGCTCTAGCACGGTCTAGCACGGTCTAGCATGGTCTAGCACGTTCTAGCACGCTCTAGCACGCTTTAGCACGGTCTAGCACAGTCTAGCACGCTCTATCACGGTCTAGCACGGTCTAGCACGCTCTAGCACGCTCTAGCACGCTTTAGCACGCTTTAGCACGGTCTAGCACGGTCTAGATCGCTCTAGTACGGTCTAGCACGGTCTAGCACGCTCTAGCACGCTCTAGCAGGCTTTAGCACGCTTTAGCACGGTCTAGCACGGTCTAGCACGCTCTAGCACGGTCTAGCACGGTCTAGCACGATCTAGCACGGTCTAGCACGGTCTAGCACGCTCTAGCACGGTCTAGCACGGTCTAGCATGGTCTAGCACGCTCTAGCACTCTCTAGCACGCTTTAGCACGCTTTAGCACGCTTTAGCACGGTCTAGCACGGTCTAGCACGCTCTAGCACGGTCTAGCACGGTTTAGCACGGTCTAGCACGCTCTAGCACGGTCTAGCACGGTCTAGCACGCTCTAACACACTCTAGCACGCTTTAGCACGCTTAAGCACGGTCTAGCACGGTCTAGCACGCTCTAGCACGCTCTAGCACGCTCTAGCACGCTTTAGCACGGTCTAGCACGGTCTTGTACGCTCTAGCACGGTCTAGCACGGTCTAGCACGCTCTAGCACGGTCTAGCACGCTCTAGCACGGTCTAGCACGGTCTAGCATGGTCTAGCACGCTCTAGCACTCTCTAGCACGCTTTAGCACGCTTTAGCACGGTCTAGCACGGTCTAGCACGCTCTAGCACGGTCTAGCACGGTTTAGCACGCTCTAGCACGCTCTAGCACGGTCTAGCACGGTCTAGCACGGTCTAGCACGCTCTAACACACTCTAGCACGCTTTAGCACGCTTTAGCACGGTCTAGCACGGTCTAGCACGCTCTAGCACGCTCTAGCACGCTTTAGCACGCTTTAGCACGGTCTAGCAAAGTCTAGCACGCTCTAGCACGGTCTATCACGGTCTAGCACGGTCTAGCTCGCTCTAGCACGGTCTAGCACGGTCTAGCACGGTCTAGCACGGTCTAGCACGCTCTAGCACGGTCTAGCACGCTCTAGCACGGTCTAGCACGGTCTAGCACGGTCTAGCACGGTCTAGCACGCTCTAGCACGGTCTAGCATGGTCTAGCATGCTCTAGCACGGTCTAGCACGCTCTAGCACGCTTTAGCTTGCTTTAGCACGATTTAGTACGGTCTAGCACGGTCAGGCACGCTCTAGCACGGTCTAGCATGGTCTAGCAAGCTCTAGCACGGTCTAGCACGGTCTAGCACGGTCTAGCACGTTCTAGCACGCTCTAGCACGCTTTAGCACGGTCTAGCACAGTCTAGCACGCTCTATCACGGTCTAGCACGGTCTAGCACGCTCTAGCACGCTCTAGCACGCTTTAGCACGCTTTAGCACGGTCTAGCACGGTCAAGATCGCTCTAGTACGGTCTAGCACGGTCTAGCACGCTCTAGCACGCTCTAGCAGGCTTTAGCACGCCTTAGCACGGTCTAGCACGGTCTAGCACGCTCTAGCACGGTCTAGCACGGTCTAGCACGATCTAGCACGGTCTAGCACGGTCTAGCACGCTCTAGCACGGTCTAGCACGGTCTAGCACGATCTAGCACGGTCTAGCACGGTCTAGCACGCTCTAGCACGGTCTAGCACGGTTTAGCATGGTCTAGCACGCTCTAGCACTCTCTAGCACGCTTTAGCACGCTTTAGCACGGTCTAGCACGGTCTAGCACGCTCTAGCACGGTCTAGCACGGTTTAGCACGGTCTAGCACGCTCTAGCACGGTCTAGCACGGTCTAGCACGCTCTAACACACTCTAGCACGCTTTAGCACGCTTTAGCACGGTCTAGCACGGTCTAGCACGCTCTAGCACGCTCTAGCACGCTTTAGCACGCTTTAGCACGGTCTAGCACAGTCTAGCACGCTCTAGCACGGTCTATCACGGTCTAGCACGGTCTAGCACGCTCTAGCACGGTCTAGCACGGTCTAGCACGGTCTAGCACGGTCTAGCACGTTCTAGCACGCTCTAGCACGCTTTAGCACGGTCTAGCACGGTCTAGTACGCTCTAGCACGGTCTAGCACGGTCTAGCACGCTCTAGCACGGTCTAGCACGGTCTAGCACGGTCTAGCACGCTCTAGCACGGTCTAGCACACTCTAGCACGGTCTAGCACGCTTTAGCACGGTCTAGCAAGCTCTAGCACGGTCTAGCACGGTCTAGCACGGTCTAGCAAACTCTAGCACAGTCTAGCACGCTCTAGCACGCTCTAGCACGCTCTAGCACGCTCTAGCACACTTTAGCACGCTTTAGCACGGTCTAGCTCGGTCTAGCACGCTCTAGCACGGTCTAGCACGGTCTAGCACGCTCTAGCACGCTCTAGCACGCTTTAGCACGGTCTAGCACAGTCTAGCACGCTCTAGCACGGTCTAGCACGGTCTAGCACGCTCTAGCACGCTCTAGCACGCTTTAGCATGCTTTAGCACGGTCTAGCACGGTCTAGCACGCTCTAGCATGGTCTATGACGCTCTAGCACGGTCTAGCACAGTCTAGCAAGGTCTAGCACGCTCTAGCACAGTCTAGCACGGACTGTCACGCTCTAGCACGCTCTAGCACGCTTTAGCACGGTCTAGCACGGTCTAGTACGCTCTAGCACGGTCTAGCACGGTCTAGCACGCTCTAGCACGGTCTAGCACGGTCTAGCACGGTCTAGCACGTTCTAGTACGCTCTATCACGCTCTAGCACGCTTCAGCACGCTTTAGCACGGTCTAGCACGGTCTAGCACGGTCTAGCACGGTCTAGCACGGTCTAGCACGTTCTAGTACGCTCTAGCACGCTCTAGCACGCTTTAGCACGCTTTAGCACGCTTTAGCACGGTCTAGCACGGTCTAGCACGGTCTAGCACGCTCTAGCACGGTCTAGCACGGTCTAGCACGATCTAGCACGGTCTAGCACGGTCTAGCACGCTCTAGCACAGTCTAGCACGGTCTAGCATGGTCTAGCACGCTCTAGCACTCTCTAGCACGCTTTAGCACGCTTTAGCACGGTCTAGCACGGTCTAGCACGCTCTAGCACGGTCTAGCACGGTTTAGCACGGTCTAGCACGCTCTAGCACGGTCTAGCACGGTCTAGCACGCTCTAACACACTCTAGCACGCTTTAGCACGCTTTAGCACGGTCTAGCACGGTCTAGCACGCTCTAGCACGCTTTAGCACGGTCTAGCACGCTCTAGCACGCTCTAGCACAGTCTAGCACGGTCTAGCAAGCTCTAGCACGGTCTAGCACGCTCTAGCACGGTCTAGCATGGTCTAGCACGCTCTAGCACGGTCTAGCACGCTCTAGCACGCTTTAGCACGCTTTAGCATGCTTTAGTACGGTCTAGCACGGTCTAGCACGCTCTAGCACGGTCTAGCATGGTCTAGCAAGCTCTAGCACGGTCTAGCACGGTCTAGCACGGTCTAGCACGTTCTAGTACGCTCTAGCACGCTCTAGCACGCTTTAGCACGCTTTAGCACGCTTTAGCACGGTCTAGCACGGTCTAGCACGGTCTAGCACGCTCTAGCACGGTCTAGCACGGTCTAGCACGATCTAGCACGGTCTAGCACGGTCTAGCACGCTCTAGCACAGTCTAGCACGGTCTAGCATGGTCTAGCACGCTCTAGCACTCTCTAGCACGCTTTAGCACGCTTTAGCACGGTCTAGCACGGTCTAGCACGCTCTAGCACGGTCTAGCACGGTTTAGCACGGTCTAGCACGCTCTAGCACGGTCTAGCATGGTCTAGCTTGCTTTAGCACGATTTAGTACGGTCTAGCACGGTCTAGCACGCTCTAGCACGGTCTAGCATGGTCTAGCAAGCTCTAGCACGGTCTAGCACGGTCTAGCACGGTCTAGCACGTTCTAGCACGCTCTAGCACGCTTTAGCACGGTCTAGCACAGTCTAGCACGCTCTATCACGGTCTAGCACGGTCTAGCACGCTCTAGCACGCTCTAGCACGGTCTAGCACGGTCAAGATCGCTCTAGTACGGTCTAGCACGGTCTAGCACGCTCTAGCACGCTCTAGCAGGCTTTAGCACGCCTTAGCACGGTCTAGTACGGTCTAGCACGCTCTAGCACGGTCTAGCACGGTCTAGCACGATCTAGCACGGTCTAGCACGGTCTAGCACGGTCTAGCACGGTTTAGCACGGTCTAGCACGCTCTAGCACGGTCTAGCACGGTCTAGCACGCTCTAACACACTCTAGCACGCTTTAGCACGCTTTAGCACGGTCTAGCACGGTCTAGCACGCTCTAGCACGCTCTAGCACGCTTTAGCACGCTTTAGCACGCTTTAGCACGGTCTAGCACAGTCTAGCACGCTCTAGCACGGTCTATCACGGTCTAGCACGGTCTAGCACGCTCTAGCACGGTCTAGCACGGTCTAGCACGCTCTAGCACAGTCTAGCACGGACTGTCACGCTCTAGCACGGTCTAGCACGCTCTAGCACGGTCTAGCACGGTCTAGCACGATCTAGCACGGTCTAGCACGGTCTAGCACGGTCTAGCACGGTTTAGCACGGTCTAGCACGCTCTAGCACGGTCTAGCACGGTCTAGCACGCTCTAACACACTCTAGCACGCTTTAGCACGGTCTAGCACGGTCTAGCACGCTCTAGCACGCTCTAGCACGCTTTAGCACGCTTTAGCACGCTTTAGCACGGTCTAGCACAGTCTAGCAAGGTCTAGCACGCTCTAGCACGGTCTAGCACGGTCTAGCACGCTCTAGCATGGTCTAGCACGGTCTAGCACGGTCTAGCACGCTCTATCACGGTCTAGCATGGTCTAGCACGGTCTAGCGCGCTCTAGCACGGTCTAGCACGATCTAGCATGGTCTAGCACGCTCTAGCACGCTCTAGCACGATCTAGCATGGTCTAACACACTGTAGCACGCTCTAGCACGCTCTAGCACGCTCTAGCACGCTCTAGCACGCTCTAGCACGCTTTAGCACGCTTTAGCACGGTCTAGCACGGTCTAGCACGCTCTAGCACGGTCTAGCACGGTCTAGCACGATCTAGAACGGTCTAGCATGGTCTAGCACGGTCTAGCACGGTCTAGCACGGTCTAGCACGGTCTAGCAAGCTCTAGCACGCTCTAGCACAGTCTAGCACGGTCTAGCACGCTCTAGCACGCTCTAGCACGCTCTTGCACGGTCTAGCACGGACTAGCACGCTCAAGCACGCTCTAGCACGGTCTAGCACGCTCTAGCACGGTCTAGCACGGTCTAGCACGCTCTAGCACGGTCTAGCACGGTCTAGCACGGTCTAACACGCTCTAGCACGTTCTAGCACGGTCTATCACGCTCGAGCACGGTCTAGCACGGTCTAGCAAGGTCTAGCACGCTCTAGCACGGTCTAGCACGCTCTAGCACGGTCTAGCACACTCTAGCACGGTCTAGCACGCTTTAGCACGGTCTAGCAAGCTCTAGCACGGTCTAGCACGGTCTAGCACGGTCTAGCAAACTCTAGCACAGTCTAGCACGCTCTAGCACGCTCTAGCACGCTCTAGCACGCTCTAGCACACTTTAGCACGCTTTAGCACGGTCTAGCTCGGTCTAGCACGCTCTAGCACGGTGTAGCACGGTCTAGCACGCTCTAGCACGCTCTAGCACGCTTTAGCACGGTCTAGCACAGTTTAGCACGCTCTAGCACGGTCTAGCACGGTCTAGCACGCTCTAGCACGCTCTAGCACGCTTTAGCATGCTTTAGCACGGTCTAGCACGCTCTAGCACGCTCTAGCACGGTCTAGCACAGTCTAGCACGCTCTAGCAAGGTCTAGTACGCTCTAGCACGGTCTAGCACGGTCTAGCACGCTCTAGCACGGTCTAGCACGGTCTAGCACGGTCTAGCACGGTCTAGCACGGTCAAGCACGCTCTAGCACAGTCTAGCACGGACTGTCACGCTCTAGCACGGTCTAGCACGGTCTAGCACGGTCTAGCACGCTCTAGAACGGTCTAGCACGGTCTAGCATGGTCTATGACACTCTAGCACGGTCTAGCACAGTCTAGCAAGGTCTAGCACGCTCTAGCACGGTCTAGCACGGTCTAGCACGCTCTAGCATGGTCTAGCACGGTCTAGCACGGTCTAGCACGCTCTATCACGGTCTAGCATGGTCTAGCACGGTCTAGCGCGCTCTAGCACGGTCTAGCACGATCTAGCATGGTCTAGCACGCTCTAGCACGCTCTAGCACGATCTAGCATGGTCTAACACACTGTAGCACGCTCTAGCACGCTCTAGCACGCTCTAGCACGCTCTAGCACGCTTTAGCACGGTCTAGCACGGTCTAGCACGCTCTAGCACGGTCTAGCACGGTCTAGCACGATCTAGCACGGTCTAGCATGGTCTAGCACGGTCTAGCACGGTCTAGCACGGTCTAGCACGGTCTAGCAAGCTCTAGCACGCTCTAGCACAGTCTAGCACGGTCTAGCACGCTCTAGCACGCTCTAGCACGCTCTTGCACGGTCTAGCACGGACTAGCACGCTCAAGCACGCTCTAGCACGGTCTAGCACGCTCTAGCACGGTCTAGCACGGTCTAGCACGCTCTAGCACGGTCTAGCACGGTCTAGCACGGTCTAACACGCTCTAGCACGTTCTAGCACGGTCTATCACGCTCGAGCACGGTCTAGCACGGTCTAGCAAGGTCTAGCACGCTCTAGCACGATGTAGCACGGTCTAGCACGGTCTAGCACACTCTAGCACAGTCTAGCACGTTCTAGCACGCTCTAACACGGTCTAGCAAGGTCTAGTACGCTCTAGCACGGTCTAGCACGGTCTAGCACGCTCTAGCACGGTCTAGCACGGTCTAGCACGGTCTAGCACGGTCTAGCACGGTCAAGCACGCTCTAGCACAGTCTAGCACGGACTGTCACGCTCTAGCACGGTCTAGCACGGTCTAGCACGGTCTAGCACGCTCTAGCATGGTCTAGCACGGTCTAGCACGGTCTAGCACGCTCTATCACGGTCTAGCATGGTCTAGCACGGTCTAGCGCGCTCTAGCACGGTCTAGCACGATCTAGCATGGTCTAGCACGCTCTAGCACGCTCTAGCACGATCTAGCATGGTCTAACACACTGTAGCACGCTCTAGCACGCTCTAGCACGCTCTAGCACGCTCTAGCACGCTTTAGCACGCTTTAGCACGGTCTAGCACGGTCTAGCACGCTCTAGCACGGTCTAGCACGGTCTAGCACGATCTAGCACGGTCTAGCATGGTCTAGCACGGTCTAGCACGGTCTAGCATGGTCTAGCACGGTCTAGCAAGCTCTAGCACGCTCTAGCACAGTCTAGCACGGTCTAGCACGCTCTAGCACGCTCTAGCACGCTCTTGCACGGTCTAGCACGGACTAGCACGCTCAAGCACGCTCTAGCACGGTCTAGCACGCTCTAGCACGGTCTAGCACGGTCTAGCACGCTCTAGCACGGTCTAGCACGGTCTAGCACGGTCTAACACGCTCTAGCACGTTCTAGCACGGTCTATCACGCTCGAGCACGGTCTAGCACGGTCTAGCAAGGTCTAGCACGCTCTAGCACGGTCTAGCACGGTCTAGCACGGTCTAGCACACTCTAGCACAGTCTAGCACGTTCTAGCACGCTCTAACACGGTCTAGCACGGTCTAGCACGCTCTAGCACGGTCTAGCACGCTCTAGCACGCTCTAGTACGCTTTAGCACGGTCTAGCACGGTCTAGCACGCTCTAGCACGGTCTAGCACGGTACTAGCACGCTCTAGCACGCTCTAGCACGCTTTAGCACGCTTTAGCACGCTTTAGCACGGTCTAGCACGGTCTAGCACGCTCTAGTACGGTCTAGCACGGTCTAGCACGGTCTAGCACGCTCTAGCACGGTCTAGCACGGTCTAGCATGGTCTAGCACGCTTTAGCACGCTTTAGCACGCTGTAGCACGCTCTAGCACGCTCTAGCACACTCTAGCACGCTTTAGCACACTCTAGCACGCTCTAGCACGCTCTAGCACGGTCTAGCACGCTCTAGCACGGTCTAGCACGGTCTAGCACGGTCTAGCACGGTCTAGCACGGTCTAGCATGGTCTAGCACGGTCTAGCACGCTCTAGCACGGTCTATCACGCTCTAGCACGGTCTAGCACGGTCTAGCACGCTCTAGCACGCTTTAGCACGCTTTAGCACGGTCTAGCACGCTCTAGCACGCTCTAGCACGGTCTAGCACGGTCTAGCACGCTCTAGCACGCTCTAGCACGCTTTAGCACGGTCTAGCACAGTCTAGCACGCTCTAGCACGGTCTAGCACGGTCTAGCACGCTCTAGCACGCTCTAGCACGCTTTAGCACGGTCTAGCACAGTCTAGCACGCTCTAGCACGGTCTAGCACGCTCTGGCACACTATAGCACGCTTTAGCACGCTTTAGCACGGTCTAGCACGGTCTAGCACGCTCTAGCACGCTCTAGCACGCTTTAGCACGCTTTAGCACGGTCTAGCACAGTCTAGCACGCTCTTGCACGGTCTAGCACGGACTAGCACGCTCAATCACGCTCTAGCACGGTCTAGCACGCTCTAGCACGGTCTAGCACGGTCTAGCACGCTCTAGCAAGGTCTAGCACGGTCTAGCACGGTCTAACACGCTCTAGCACGCTCTAGCACGGTCTATCACGCTCGAGCACGGTCTAGCACGGTCTAGCAAGGTCTAGCACGCTCTAGCACGGTCTAGACGGTCTAGCAAGGTCTAGCACGGTCTAGCACACTCTAGCACAGTCTAGCACGTTCTAGCACGCTCTAACACGGTCTAGCACGGTCTAGCACGCTCTAGCACGGTCTAGCACGCTCTAGCTTGCTCTAGCACGCTTTAGCACGGTCTAGCACGGTCTAGCACGCTCTAGCACGGTCTAGCACGCTCTAGCACACTCTAGCACGCTTTAGCACGCTTTAGCACGGTCTAGCACGGTCTAGCACGCTCTAGCACGCTCTAGCATGCTTTAGCACGCTTTAGCACGGTTTAGCACAGTCTAGCACGCTCTTGCACGGTCTAGCACGGACTAGCACGCTCAAACACGCTCTAGCACGGTCTAGCACGCTCTAGCACGGTCTAGCACGGTCTAGCACGCTCTAGCACGGTCTAGCACGGTCTAGCACGGTCTAACACGCTCTAGCACGCTCTAGCACGGTCTATCACGCTCGAGCACGGTCTAGCACGGTCTAGCAAGGTCTAGCACGCTCTAGCACGGTCTAGACGGTCTAGCACGGTCTAGCACGGTCTAGCACACTCTAGCACAGTCTAGCACGTTCTAGCACGCTCTAACACGGTCTAGCACGGTCTAGCACGCTCTAGCACGGTCTAGCACGCTCTAGCACGCTCTAGCACGCTTTAGCACGGTCTAGCACGGTCTAGCACGCTCTAGCACGGTCTAGCATGGTCTAGCACGCTCTAGCACGCCCTAGCACGCTTTAGCACGCTTTAGCACGGTCTAGCACGGTCTAGATCGCTCTAGTACGGTCTAGCACGGTCTAGCACGCTCTAGCACGCTCTAGCAGGCTTTAGCACGCTTTAGCACGGTCTAGCACGGTCTAGCACGCTCTAGCACGGTCTAGCACGGTCTAGCACGGTCTAGCACGATCTAGCACGGTCTAGCACGGTCTATCACGCTCTAGCACGGTCTAGCACGGTCTAGCATGGTCTAGCACGCTCTAGCACGCTCTAGCACGCTTTAGCACGCTTTAGAACGGTCTAGCACGGTCTAGCAGGCTCTAGCACGGTCTAGCATGGTCTAGCACGGTCTAGCACGCTCTAGCACGGTCTAGCACGGTCTAGCACGCTCTAGCACACTCTAGCACGCTTTAGCACGCTTTAGCACGGTCTAGCACGGTCTAGCACGCTCTAGCACGCTCTAGCACGCTTTAGCACGCTTTAGCACGGTCTAGCACAGTCTAGCACGCTCTAGCACGGTCTATCACGGTCTAGCACGGTCTAGCACGCTCTAGCACGGTCTAGCACGGTCTAGCACGGTCTAGCACGGTCAAGCACGCTCTAGCACGGTCTAGCACGGTCTAGCACGCTCTAGCACGGTCTAGCACGGTCTAGCACGCTTTAGCACGGTCTAGCACGGTCTAGCACGCTCTAGCACGGTCTAGCACGGTCTAGCACGGTCTAGCACGGTCTAGCACGCTCTAGCACGGTCTAGCACGGTCTAGCACGCTCTAGCACGGTCTAGCACGCTCTAGCACGCTTTAGCACGCTTTAGCACGCTTTAGCACGCTTTAGCACGGTCTAGCACGGTCTAGCACGCTCTAGCACGGTCTAGCACGGTCTAGCACGCTCTAGCACGCTGTAGCAGGCTTTTGCACGCTTTAGCACGGTCTAGCACGCTCTAGCACGGTCTAGCACACTCTAGCACGGTCTAGCACGCTTTAGCACGGTCTAGCAAGCTCTAGCACGGTCTAGCACGGTCTAGCACGGTCTAGCAAACTCTAGCACAGTCTAGCACGCTCTAGCACGCTCTAGCACGCTCTAGCACGCTCTAGCACACTTTAGCACGCTTTAGCACGGTCTAGCTCGGTCTAGCACGCTCTAGCACGGTCTAGCACGGTCTAGCACGCTCTAGCACGCTCTAGCACGCTTTAGCACGGTCTAGCACAGTCTAGCACGCTCTAGCACGGTCTAGCACGGTCTAGCACGCTCTAGCACGCTCTAGCACGTTTTAGCACGGTCTAGCACGGTCTAGCACGCTCTAGCACGGTCTAGCACGGTCTAGCACGCTCTAGCACGCTTTAGCACGCTTTAGTACGGTCTAGCACGGTCTAGCACGCTCTAGCACGCTCTAGCACGGTCTAGCAAGCTCTAGCACGCTCTAGCACGGTCTAGCACGGTCTAGCACGCTCTAGCACGCTCTAGCACGGTCTAGCACGCTCTAGCACGGTCTAGCACGGTCTAGCACGCTCTAGCACGCTCTAGCACGCTTTAGCACGCTTTAGCACGGTCTAGCACGGTCTAGCACGCTCTAGCACGGTCTAGCACGCTTTAGCACGGTCTAGCATGGTCTAGCACGCTCTAGCACGCTTTAGCACGTTTTAGCACGGTCTAGCACGGTCTAGCACGCTCTAGCACGGTCTAGCACGGTCTAGCACGCTCTAGCACGCTTTAGCACGCTTTAGTACGGTCTAGCACGGTCTAGCACGGTCTAGCACGGTCTAGCACGCTCTAGCACGGTCTAGCAAGCTCTAGCACGCTCTAGCACGGTCTAGCACGGTCTAGCACGCTCTAGCACGCTCTAGCACGGTCTAGCACGCTCTAGCACGGTCTAGCACGGTCTAGCACGGTCTAGCACGCTCTAGCACGGTCTAGCACACTCTAGCACGGTCTAGCACGCTTTAGCACGGTCTAGCAAGCTCTAGCACGGTCTAGCACAATCTAGCACGGTCTAGCAAACTCTAGCACAGTCTAGCACGCTCTAGCACGCTCTAGCACGCTCTAGCACGCTCTAGCACGCTTTAGCACGCTTTAACACGGTCTAGCTCGGTCTAGCACGCTCTAGCACGGTCTAGCACGGTCTAGCACGCTTTAGCACGCTTTAGTACGGTCTAGCACGGTCTAGCACGGTCTAGCACGGTCTAGCACGCTCTAGCACGGTCTAGCAAGCTCTAGCACGCTCTAGCACGGTCTAGCACGGTCTAGCACGCTCTAGCACGCTCTAGCACGGTCTAGCACGCTCTAGCACGGTCTAGCACGGTCTAGCACGCTCTAGCACGCTCTAGCACGCTTTAGCACGCTTTAGCACGGTCTAGCACGGTCTAGCACGCTCTAGCACGGTCTAGCACGCTTTAGCACGGTCTAGCATGGTCTAGCACGCTCTAGCACGCTTTAGCACGTTTTAGCACGGTCTAGCACGGTCTAGCACGCTCTAGCACGGTCTAGCACGGTCTAGCACGGTCTAGCATGGTCTAGCACGGTCTAGCACGCTCTAGCACGGTCTATCACGCTCTAGCACGGTCTAGCACGGTCTAGCAAGGTCTAGCACGCTCTAGCACGGTCTAGCACGGTCTAGCACGCTCTAGCACGGTCTAGCACGGTCTAGCATTGTCTAGCACGGTCTAGCACGCTCTAGCACGCTCTAGCACGGTCTAGCACGCTTTAGCACGGTCTAGCACGCTCTAGGACGGTCTAGCACGGTCTAGCACGGTCTAGCACGGTCTAGCACGGTCTAGCACGGTCTAGCACGGTCTAGCACGGTCTAGCACGCTCTAGCACGCTTTAGCACGCTTTAGCACGGTCTAGCACGGTCTAGCAAGGTCTAGCACGCTCTAGCACGGTCTAGACGGTCTAGCACGGTCTAGCACGGTCTAGCACACTCTAGCACAGTCTAGCACGTTCTAGCACGCTCTAACACGGTCTAGCACGGTCTAGCACGCTCTAGCACGGTCTAGCACGCTCTAGCACGCTCTAGCACGCTTTAGCACGGTCTAGCACGGTCTAGCACGCTCTAGCACGGTCTAGCATGGTCTAGCACGCTCTAGCACGCCCTAGCACGCTTTAGCACGCTTTAGCACGGTCTAGCACGGTCTAGATCGCTCTAGTACGGTCTAGCACGGTCTAGCACGCTCTAGCACGCTCTAGCAGGCTTTAGCACGCTTTAGCACGGTCTAGCACGGTCTAGCACGCTCTAGCACGGTCTAGCACGGTCTAGCACGGTCTAGCACGATCTAGCACGGTCTAGCACGGTCTATCACGCTCTAGCACGGTCTAGCACGGTCTAGCATGGTCTAGCACGCTCTAGCACGCTCTAGCACGCTTTAGCACGCTTTAGAACGGTCTAGCACGGTCTAGCAGGCTCTAGCACGGTCTAGCATGGTCTAGCACGGTCTAGCACGCTCTAGCACGGTCTAGCACGGTCTAGCACGCTCTAGCACACTCTAGCACGCTTTAGCACGCTTTAGCACGGTCTAGCACGGTCTAGCACGCTCTAGCACGCTCTAGCACGCTTTAGCACGCTTTAGCACGGTCTAGCACAGTCTAGCACGCTCTAGCACGGTCTATCACGGTCTAGCACGGTCTAGCACGCTCTAGCACGGTCTAGCACGGTCTAGCACGGTCTAGCACGGTCAAGCACGCTCTAGCACGGTCTAGCACGGTCTAGCACGCTCTAGCACGGTCTAGCACGGTCTAGCACGCTTTAGCACGCTTTAGCACGGTCTAGCACGGTCTAGCACGCTCTAGCACGGTCTAGCACGGTCTAGCACGGTCTAGCACGGTCTAGCACGCTCTAGCACGGTCTAGCACGGTCTAGCACGCTCTAGCACGGTCTAGCACGCTCTAGCACGCTTTAGCACGCTTTAGCACGCTTTAGCACGCTTTAGCACGGTCTAGCACGGTCTAGCACGCTCTAGCACGGTCTAGCACGGTCTAGCACGCTCTAGCACGCTGTAGCAGGCTTTTGCACGCTTTAGCACGGTCTAGCACGCTCTAGCACGGTCTAGCACACTCTAGCACGGTCTAGCACGCTTTAGCACGGTCTAGCAAGCTCTAGCACGGTCTAGCACGGTCTAGCACGGTCTAGCAAACTCTAGCACAGTCTAGCACGCTCTAGCACGCTCTAGCACGCTCTAGCACGCTCTAGCACACTTTAGCACGCTTTAGCACGGTCTAGCTCGGTCTAGCACGCTCTAGCACGGTCTAGCACGGTCTAGCACGCTCTAGCACGCTCTAGCACGCTTTAGCACGGTCTAGCACAGTCTAGCACGCTCTAGCACGGTCTAGCACGGTCTAGCACGCTCTAGCACGCTCTAGCACGTTTTAGCACGGTCTAGCACGGTCTAGCACGCTCTAGCACGGTCTAGCACGGTCTAGCACGCTCTAGCACGCTTTAGCACGCTTTAGTACGGTCTAGCACGGTCTAGCACGCTCTAGCACGCTCTAGCACGGTCTAGCAAGCTCTAGCACGCTCTAGCACGGTCTAGCACGGTCTAGCACGCTCTAGCACGCTCTAGCACGGTCTAGCACGCTCTAGCACGGTCTAGCACGGTCTAGCACGCTCTAGCACGCTCTAGCACGCTTTAGCACGCTTTAGCACGGTCTAGCACGGTCTAGCACGCTCTAGCACGGTCTAGCACGCTTTAGCACGGTCTAGCATGGTCTAGCACGCTCTAGCACGCTTTAGCACGTTTTAGCACGGTCTAGCACGGTCTAGCACGCTCTAGCACGGTCTAGCACGGTCTAGCACGCTCTAGCACGCTTTAGCACGCTTTAGTACGGTCTAGCACGGTCTAGCACGGTCTAGCACGGTCTAGCACGCTCTAGCACGGTCTAGCAAGCTCTAGCACGCTCTAGCACGGTCTAGCACGGTCTAGCACGCTCTAGCACGCTCTAGCACGGTCTAGCACGCTCTAGCACGGTCTAGCACGGTCTAGCACGGTCTAGCACGCTCTAGCACGGTCTAGCACACTCTAGCACGGTCTAGCACGCTTTAGCACGGTCTAGCAAGCTCTAGCACGGTCTAGCACAATCTAGCACGGTCTAGCAAACTCTAGCACAGTCTAGCACGCTCTAGCACGCTCTAGCACGCTCTAGCACGCTCTAGCACGCTTTAGCACGCTTTAACACGGTCTAGCTCGGTCTAGCACGCTCTAGCACGGTCTAGCACGGTCTAGCACGCTTTAGCACGCTTTAGTACGGTCTAGCACGGTCTAGCACGGTCTAGCACGGTCTAGCACGCTCTAGCACGGTCTAGCAAGCTCTAGCACGCTCTAGCACGGTCTAGCACGGTCTAGCACGCTCTAGCACGCTCTAGCACGGTCTAGCACGCTCTAGCACGGTCTAGCACGGTCTAGCACGCTCTAGCACGCTCTAGCACGCTTTAGCACGCTTTAGCACGGTCTAGCACGGTCTAGCACGCTCTAGCACGGTCTAGCACGCTTTAGCACGGTCTAGCATGGTCTAGCACGCTCTAGCACGCTTTAGCACGTTTTAGCACGGTCTAGCACGGTCTAGCACGCTCTAGCACGGTCTAGCACGGTCTAGCACGGTCTAGCATGGTCTAGCACGGTCTAGCACGCTCTAGCACGGTCTATCACGCTCTAGCACGGTCTAGCACGGTCTAGCAAGGTCTAGCACGCTCTAGCACGGTCTAGCACGGTCTAGCACGCTCTAGCACGGTCTAGCACGGTCTAGCATTGTCTAGCACGGTCTAGCACGCTCTAGCACGCTCTAGCACGGTCTAGCACGCTTTAGCACGGTCTAGCACGCTCTAGGACGGTCTAGCACGGTCTAGCACGGTCTAGCACGGTCTAGCACGGTCTAGCACGGTCTAGCACGGTCTAGCACGGTCTAGCACGCTCTAGCACGCTTTAGCACGCTTTAGCACGGTCTAGCACGCTCTAGCACGCTCTAGCACGGTCTAGCACGGTCTAGCACGCTCTAGCACGCTCTAGCACGCTTTAGCACGGTCTAGCACAGTCTAGCACGCTCTAGCACGGTCTAGCACGGTCTAGCACGCTCTAGCACGCTCTAGCACGCTTTAGCACGCTTTAGCACGGTCTAGCACCGTCTAGCACGCTCTAGCACGGTCTAGGACGGTCTAGCACGCTCTAGCACGCTCTAGCACGCTTTAGCACGCTTTAGCACGGTGTAGCACGGTCTAGCAAGCTCTAGCACGCTCTAGCACGGTCTAGCACGGTCTAACACGGTCTAGCAAGCTCTAGCACGGTCTAGCACGGTCTAGCACGGTCTAGCACGCTCTAGCACGGTCTAGCACGGTCTAGCACCCTTTAGCACGGTCTAGCACGGTCTAGCACGCTCTAGCACGGTCTAGCACGGTCTAGCACGCTCTAGCACGCTCTAGCACGCTTTAGCACGGTCTAGCACGGTCTAGCACGCTCTAGCACGGTCTAGCACGGTCTAGCACGCTCTAGCACGCTCTAGCACGCTTTAGCACGGTCTAGCACAGTCTAGCACGCTCTAGCACGGTCTAGCACGCTCTAGCACGCTCTAGCACGCTTTAGCACGCTTTAGCACGGTCTAGCACTGTCTAGCACGCTCTAGCACGGTCTAGCACGGTCTAGCACGCTCTAGCACGCTCTAGCACGGTCTAGCACGGTCTAGCACGCTCTAGCACGGTCTAGCACGGTCTAGCACGCTCTAGCACGGTCTAGCACGCTCTAGCACGCTTTAGCACGCTTTAGCACGGTCAAGCACGGTCTAGCACGCTCTAGCACGGTCTAGCACGGTCTAGCACGCTCTAGCACGCTCTAGCACGCTTTAGCACCCTTTAGCACGGTCTAGCACGGTCTAGCACGCTCTAGCACGGTCTAGCACGGTCTAGCACGCTCTAGCACGCTCTAGCACGCTTTAGCACGGTCTAGCACGGTCTAGCACGCTCTAGCACGGTCTAGCACGGTCTAGCACGCTCTAGCACGCTCTAGCACGCTTTAGAACGGTCTAGCACAGTCTAGCACGCTCTAGCACGGTCTAGCACGCTCTAGCACGCTCTAGCACGCTTTAGCACGCTTTAGCACGGTCTAGCACTGTCTAGCACGCTCTAGCACGGTCTAGCACGGTCTAGCACGCTCTAGCACTCTCTAGCACGCTTTAGCACGCTTTAGCACGCTTTAGCACGGTCTAGCACGGTCTAGCACGCTCTAGCACGGTCTAGCACGGTCTAGCACGCTCTAGCACGGTCTAGCACGCTCTAGCACGGTCTAGCACGGTCTAGCACGCTCTAGCACGGTCTAGCACGGTCTAGCACGCTCTAGCACGGTCTATTACGCTCTAGCATGCTTTAGCACGCTTTAGCACGGTCTAGCACGGTCTAGCACAATCTAGCACGGTCTATCACGGTCTAGCACGCTCTAGCACGCTCTAGCACGCTTTAGCACGCTTTAGCACGGTCTAGCACGGTCTAGCACGCTTTAGCACGGTCTAGCACGGTCTAGCACGCTCTAGCACGGTCTAGCACGGTCTAGCACGCTCTAGCACGCTCTAGCACGCTTTAGCACGCCTTAGCATGGTGTAGCACGGTCTAGCAAGCTCTAGCACGCTCTAGCACGGTCTAGCACGGTCTAACACGCTCTAGCACGCTCTAGCACGGTCTATCAAGCTCTAGCACGGTCTAGCACGGTCTAGCAAGGTCTAGCACGGTCTAGCACGGTCTAGCACGGTCTAGCACGCTCTAGCACGGTGTAGCTTGGTCTAGCACGCTCTATCACGGTCTAGCACGGTCTAGCACGCTTTAGCACGGTCTAGCACGGTCTAGCATGGTCTAGCACGCTCTAGCACGCTCTAGCACGATCTAGCATGGTCTAACACACTCTAGCACGCTCTAGCACGCTCTAGCACGCTCTAGCACGCTTTAGCACGCTTTAGCACGCTCTAGCACACTCTAGCACGCTCTAGCACGCTCTAGCACGCTTAAGCACGCTTTAGCACGGTCTAGCACGCTCTAGCACGCTCTAGCACGCTTTAGCACGCTTTAGCACGCTTTAGCACGGTCTAGCACGGTCTAGCACGCTCTAGCACGGTCTAGCACGGTCTAGCACGCTCTAGCACGCTCTAGCACGCTTTATTACGCTTTAGCACGGTCTAGCACGGTCTAGCACGCTCTAGCACGGTCTAGCACGCTTTAGCACGGTCTAGCATGGTCTAGCACGCTCTAGCACGCTTTAGCACGTTTTAGCACGGTCTAGCACGGTCTAGCACGCTCTAGCACGGTCTAGCACGGTCTAGCACGCTCTAGCACGCTTTAGCACGCTTTAGTACGGTCTAGCACGGTCTAGCACGGTCTAGCACGCTCTAGCACGGTCTAGCAAGCTCTAGCACGCTCTAGCACGGTCTAGCACGGTCTAGCACGCTCTAGCACGCTCTAGCACGGTCTAGCACGCTCTAGCACGGTCTAGCACGGTCTAGCACGCTCTAGCACGCTCTAGCACGCTTTAGCACGCTTTAGCACGGTCTAGCACGGTCTAGCACGCTCTAGCACGGTCTAGCACGCTTTAGCACGGTCTAGCATGGTCTAGCACGCTCTAGCACGCTTTAGCACGTTTTAGCACGGTCTAGCACGGTCTAGCACGCTCTAGCACGGTCTAGCACGGTCTAGCACGCTCTAGCACGCTTTAGCACGCTTTAGTACGGTCTAGCACGGTCTAGCACGGTCTAGCACGGTCTAGCACGCTCTAGCACGGTCTAGCAAGCTCTAGCACGCTCTAGCACGGTCTAGCACGGTCTAGCACGCTCTAGCACGCTCTAGCACGCTCTAGCACGCTCTAGCACGCTTTAGCACGGTCTAGCACGGTCTAGCACGCTCTAGCACGGTCTAGCACGGTCTAGAACGATCTAGCACGGTCTAGCATGGTCTAGCACGGTCTAGCACGGTCTAGCACGGTTTAGCACGGTCTAGCAAGGTCTAGCACGCTCTAGCACAGTCTAGCACGGTCTAGCACGCTCTAGCACGCTCTAGCACGCTCTTGCACGGTCTAGCACGGACTAGCACGCTCAAGCACGCTCTAGCATGGTCTAGCACGCTCTAGCACGGTCTAGCACGGTCTAGCACGCTCTAGCACGGTCTAGCACGGTCTAGCACGGTCTAACAAGCTCTAGCACGCTCTAGCACGGTCTATCACGCTCGAGCACGGTCTAGCACGGTCTAGCAAGGTCTAGCACGCTCTAGCACGGTCTAGCACGGTCTAGCATGGTCTAGCACGGTCTAGCACACTCTAGCACAGTCTAGCACGTTCTAGCACGCTCTAACACGGTCTAGCACGGTCTAGCACGCTCTAGCACGGTCTAGCACGCTCTAGCACGCTCTAGCACGCTTTAGCACGGTCTAGCACGGTCTAGCACGCTCTAGCACGGTCTAGCACGGTACTAGCACGCTCTAGCACGCTCTAGCACGCTTTAGCACGCTTTAGCACGCTTTAGCACGCTCTAGTACGGTCTAGCACGGGCTAGCACAGTCTAGCACGCTCTAGCACGGTCTAGCACGGTCTAGCATGGTCTAGCACGCTCTAGCACGCTCTAGCACGATCTAGCATGGTCTAACACGCTCTAGCATGCTCTAGCACGCTCTAGCACGCTCTAGCACGCTTTAGCACGCTCTAGCACGCTCTAGCACGCTCTAGCACACTCTAGCACGCTTTAGCACACTCTAGCACGCTCTAGCACGCTCTAGCACGGTCTAGCACGCTCTAGCACGGTCTAGTACGGTCTAGCACGGTCTAGCACGGTCTAGCACGGTCTAGCATGGTCTAGCACGGTCTAGCACGCTCTAGCACGGTCTATCACGCTCTAGCACGGTCTAGCACGGTCTAGCAAGGTCTAGCACGCTCTAGCACGGTCTAGCACGGTCTAGCACGCTCTAGCACGGTCTAGCACGGTCTAGCATTGTCTAGCACGGTCTAGCACGCTCTAGCACGCTCTTGCACGGTCTAGCACGCTTTAGCACGGTCTAGCACGCTCTAGGACGGTCTAGCACGGTCTAGCACGGTCTAGCACGGTCTAGCACGGTCTAGCACGGTCTAGCACGCTCTAGCACGCTTTAGCACGCTTTAGCACGGTCTAGGACGGTCTAGCACGCTTTAGCACGCTTTAGCACGGTGTAGCACGGTCTAGCAAGCTCTAGCACGCTCTAGCACGGTCTAGCACGGTCTAACACGCTCTAGCACGCTCAAGCACGGTCTATCAAGCTCTAGCACGGTCTAGCACGGTCTAGCAAGGTCTAGCACGCTTTAGCACGGTCTAGCACGGTCTAGCACGCTCTAGCACGCTTTAGCACGCTTTAGCACGGTCTAGCACGGTCTAGCACGCTCTAGCACGGTCTAGCACGGTCTAGCACGCTCTAGCACGCTTTAGCACGCTTTAGCACGGTCTAGCACGGTCTAGCACGGTCTAGCACGCTCTAGCACGCTCTAGCACGCTCTAGCACGCTCTAGCACGCTCTAGCACGGTCTAGCAAGCTCTAGCACGGTCTAGCACGGTCTAGCACGGTCTAGCACGCTCTAGCACGGTCTAGCACGGTCTAGCACCCTTTAGCACGGTCTAGCACGGTCTAGCACGCTCTAGCACGGTCTAGCACGGTCTAGCACGCTCTAGCACGCTCTAGCACGCTTTAGCACGGTCTAGCACGGTCTAGCACGCTCTAGCACGGTCTAGCACGGTCTAGCACGCTTTAGCACGGTCTAGCACAGTCTAGCACGCTCTAGCACGGTCTAGCACGCTCTAGCACGCTCTAGCACGCTTTAGCACGCTTTAGCACGGTCTAGCACTGTCTAGCACGCTCTAGCACGGTCTAGCACGGTCTAGCACGCTCTAGCACGCTCTAGCACGGTCTAGCACGGTCTAGCACGCTCTAGCACGGTCTAGCACGGTCTAGCACGCTCTAGCACGGTCTAGCACGCTCTAGCACGCTTTAGCACGCTTTAGCACGGTCAAGCACAATCTAGCACGGTCTAGCACGCTCTAGCACGCTTTAGCACGGTCTAGCACAGTCTAGCACGGTCTAGCACGGTCTAGAACGGTCTATAACGCTCTAGCACGCTTTAGCACGCTTTAGCACGGTCTAGCACGGTCTAGCACGGTCTAGCACGGTCTAGCACGCTCTAGCACGCTCTAGCACGCTCTAGCACGCTCTAGCACGGTCTAGCAAGCTCTAGCACGGTCTAGCACGGTCTAGCACGGTCTAGCACGCTCTAGCACGGTCTAGCACGGTCTAGCACCCTTTAGCACGGTCTAGCACGGTCTAGCACGCTCTAGCACGGTCTAGCACGGTCTAGCACGCTCTAGCACGCTCTAGCACGCTTTAGCACGGTCTAGCACGGTCTAGCACGCTCTAGCACGGTCTAGCACGCTCTAGCACGGTCTAGCATGGTCTAGCACGCTTTAGCACGGTTTAGCACAGTCTAGCACGCTCTAGCACGGTCTAGCACGCTCTAGCACGCTCTAGCACGCTTTAGCACGCTTTAGCACGGTCTAGCACTGTCTAGCACGCTTTAGCACGGTCTAGCACGGTCTAGCACGCTCTAGCACGGTCTAGCACGGTCTAGAACGATCTAGCACGGTCTAGCATGGTCTAGCACGGTCTAGCACGGTCTAGCACGGTTTAGCACGGTCTAGCAAGGTCTAGCACGCTCTAGCACAGTCTAGCACGGTCTAGCACGCTCTAGCACGCTCTAGCACGCTCTTGCACGGTCTAGCACGGACTAGCACGCTCAAGCACGCTCTAGCATGGTCTAGCACGCTCTAGCACGGTCTAGCACGGTCTAGCACGCTCTAGCACGGTCTAGCACGGTCTAGCACGGTCTAACAAGCTCTAGCACGCTCTAGCACGGTCTATCACGCTCGAGCACGGTCTAGCACGGTCTAGCAAGGTCTAGCACGCTCTAGCACGGTCTAGCACGGTCTAGCACGGTCTAGCACGGTCTAGCACACTCTAGCACAGTCTAGCACGTTCTAGCACGCTCTAACACGGTCTAGCACGGTCTAGCACGCTCTAGCACGGTCTAGCACGCTCTAGCACGCTCTAGCACGCTTTAGCACGGTCTAGCACGGTCTAGCACGCTCTAGCACGGTCTAGCACGGTACTAGCACGCTCTAGCACGCTCTAGCACGCTTTAGCACGCTTTAGCACGCTTTAGCACGCTCTAGTACGGTCTAGCACGGGCTAGCACAGTCTAGCACGCTCTAGCACGGTCTAGCACGGTCTAGCATGGTCTAGCACGCTCTAGCACGCTCTAGCACGATCTAGCATGGTCTAACACGCTCTAGCATGCTCTAGCACGCTCTAGCACGCTCTAGCACGCTTTAGCACGCTTTAGCACGCTCTAGCACGCTCTAGCACGCTCTAGCACACTCTAGCACGCTTTAGCACACTCTAGCACGCTCTAGCACGCTCTAGCACGGTCTAGCACGCTCTAGCACGGTCTAGCACGGTCTAGCACGGTCTAGCACGGTCTAGCACGGTCTAGCACGGTCTAGCACGGTCTAGCACGCTCTAGCACGGTCTATCACGCTCTAGCACGGTCTAGCACGGTCTAGCAAGGTCTAGCACGCTCTAGCACGGTCTAGCACGGTCTAGCACGCTCTAGCACGGTCTAGCACGGTCTAGCATTGTCTAGCACGGTCTAGCACGCTCTAGCACGCTCTTGCACGGTCTAGCACGCTTTAGCACGGTCTAGCACGCTCTAGGACGGTCTAGCACGGTCTAGCACGGTCTAGCACGGTCTAGCACGGTCTAGCACGGTCTAGCACGGTCTAGCACGCTCTAGCACGCTTTGGCACGCTTTAGCACGGTCTAGCACGCTCTAGCACGCTTTAGCACGCTTTAGCACGGTCTAGCACGCTCTAGCACGCTCTAGCACGGTCTAGCACGGTCTAGCACGCTCTAGCACGCTCTAGCACGCTTTAGCACGGTCTAGCACAGTCTAGCACGCTCTAGCACGGTCTAGCACGGTCTAGCACGCTCTAGCACGCTCTAGCACGCTTAAGCACGCTTTAGCACGGTCTAGCCCCGTCTAGCACGCTCTAGCACGGTCTAGGACGGTCTAGCACGCTCTAGCACGCTCTAGCACGCTTTAGCACGCTTTAGCACGGTGTAGCACGGTCTAGCAAGCTCTAGCACGCTCTAGCACGGTCTAGCACGGTCTAACACGCTCTAGCACGCTCAAGCACGGTCTATCAAGCTCTAGCACGGTCTAGCACGGTCTAGCAAGGTCTAGCACGCTTTAGCACGGTCTAGCACGCTCTAGCACGCTCTAGCACGCTCTAGCACGGTCTAGCAAGCTCTAGCACGGTCTAGCACGGTCTAGCACGGTCTAGCACGCTCTAGCACGGTCTAGCACGGTCTAGCACGGTCTAGCACCCTTTAGCACGGTCTAGCACGGTCTAGCACGCTCTAGCACGGTCTAGCACGGTCTAGCACGCTCTAGCACGCTCTAGCACGCTTTAGCACGGTCTAGCACGGTCTAGCACGCTCTAGCACGGTCTAGCACGGTCTAGCACGCTTTAGCACGGTCTAGCACAGTCTAGCACGCTCTAGCACGGTCTAGCACGCTCTAGCACGCTCTAGCACGCTCTAGCACGCTTTAGCACGCTTTAGCACGGTCTAGCACTGTCTAGCACGCTCTAGCACGGTCTAGCACGGTCTAGCACGCTCTAGCACGCTCTAGCACGGTCTAGCACGGTCTAGCACGCTCTAGCACGGTCTAGCACGGTCTAGCACGCTCTAGCACGGTCTAGCACGCTCTAGCACGCTTTAGCACGCTTTAGCACGGTCAAGCACGGTCTAGCACGGTCTAGCACGCTCTAGCACGCTTTAGCACGGTCTAGCACAGTCTAGCACGGTCTAGCACGGTCTAGCACGGTCTATAACGCTCTAGCACGCTCTAGCACGCTTTAGCACGGTCTAGCACGGTCTAGCACGCTCTAGCACGGTCTAGCACGGTCTAGCACGCTTTAGCACGGTCTAGCACAGTCTAGCACGCTCTAGCACGGTCTAGCACGCTCTAGCACGCTCTAGCACGCTTTAGCACGCTTTAGCACGGTCTAGCACTGTCTAGCACGCTCTAGCACGGTCTAGCACGGTCTAGCACGCTCTAGCACGCTCTAGCACGGTCTAGCACGGTCTAGCACGCTCTAGCACGGTCTAGCACGGTCTAGCACGCTCTAGCACGGTCTAGCACGCTCTAGCACGCTTTAGCACGCTTTAGCACGGTCAAGCACGGTCTAGCACGCTCTAGCACGGTCTAGCACGGTCTAGCACGCTCTAGCACGCTCTAGCACGCTTTAGCACCCTTTAGCACGGTCTAGCACGGTCTAGCACGCTCTAGCACGGTCTAGCACGGTCTAGCACGCTCTAGCACGCTCTAGCACGCTTTAGCACGGTCTAGCACGGTCTAGCACGCTCTAGCACGGTCTAGCACGGTCTAGCACGCTCTAGCACGCTTTAGAACGGTCTAGCACAGTCTAGCACGGTCTAGCACGGTCTAGCACGGTCTATAACGCTCTAGCACGCTTTAGCACGCTTTAGCACGGTCTAGCACGGTCTAGCACAATCTAGCACGGTCTATCACGGTCTAGCACGCTCTAGCACGCTCTAGCACGCTTTAGCACGCTTTAGCACGGTCTAGCACGGTCTAGCACGCTTTAGCACGGTCTAGCACGGTCTAGCTCGCTCTAGCACGGTCTAGCATGGTCTAGCACGCTCTAGCACGCTCTAGCACGCTTTAGCACGCTTTAGCACGGTGTAGCACGGTCTAGCAAGCTCTAGCACGCTCTAGCACGGTTTAGCACGGTCTAACACGCTCTAGCACGCTCTAGCACGGTCTATCAAGCTCTAGCACGGTCTAGCACGGTCTAGCAAGGTCTAGCATGGTCTAGCACGGTCTAGCACGGTCTAGCACGCTTTAGCACGGTCTAGCACGGTCTAGCACGCTCTAGCACGGTCTAGCACGGTCTAGCACGCTCTAGCACGCTCTAGCACGCTTTAGCACGGTCTAGCACGGTCTAGCACGCTCTAGCACGGTCTAGCACGGTCTAGCACGCTTTAGCACGGTCTAGCACAGTCTAGCACGCTCTAGCACGGTCTAGCACGCTCTAGCACGCTCTAGCACGCTTTAGCACGCTTTAGCACGGTCTAGCACTGTCTAGCACGCTTTAGCACGGTCTAGCACGGTCTAGCACGCTCTAGCACGGTCTAGCACGGTCTAGAACGATCTAGCACGGTCTAGCATGGTCTAGCACGGTCTAGCACGGTCTAGCACGGTTTAGCACGGTCTAGCAAGGTCTAGCACGCTCTAGCACAGTCTAGCACGCTCTAGCACAGTCTAGCACGGTCTAGCACGCTCTAGCACGCTCTAGCACGCTCTTGCACGGTCTAGCACGGACTAGCACGCTCAAGCACGCTCTAGCATGGTCTAGCACGCTCTAGCACGGTCTAGCACGGTCTAGCACGCTCTAGCACGGTCTAGCACGGTCTAGCACGGTCTAACAAGCTCTAGCACGCTCTAGCACGGTCTATCACGCTCGAGCACGGTCTAGCACGGTCTAGCAAGGTCTAGCACGCTCTAGCACGGTCTAGCACGGTCTAGCACGGTCTAGCACGGTCTAGCACACTCTAGCACAGTCTAGCACGTTCTAGCACGCTCTAACACGGTCTAGCACGGTCTAGCACGCTCTAGCACGGTCTAGCACGCTCTAGCACGCTCTAGCACGCTTTAGCACGGTCTAGCACGGTCTAGCACGCTCTAGCACGGTCTAGCACGGTACTAGCACGCTCTAGCACGCTCTAGCACGCTTTAGCACGCTTTAGCACGCTTAAGCACGCTCTAGTACGGTCTAGCACGGGCTAGCACAGTCTAGCACGCTCTAGCACGGTCTAGCACGGTCTAGCATGGTCTAGCACGCTCTAGCACGCTCTAGCACGATCTAGCATGGTCTAACACGCTCTAGCATGCTCTAGCACGCTCTAGCACGCTCTAGCACGCTTTAGCACGCTTTAGCACGCTCTAGCACGCTCTAGCACGCTCTAGCACACTCTAGCACGCTTTAGCACACTCTAGCACGCTCTAGCACGCTCTAGCACGGTCTAGCACGCTCTAGCACGGTCTAGCACGGTCTAGCACGGTCTAGCACGGTCTAGCACGGTCTAGCATGGTCTAGCACGGTCTAGCACGCTCTAGCACGGTCTATCACGCTCTAGCACGGTCTAGCACGGTCTAGCAAGGTCTAGCACGCTCTAGCACGGTCTAGCACGGTCTAGCACGCTCTAGCACGGTCTAGCACGGTCTAGCATTGTCTAGCACGGTCTAGCACGCTCTAGCACGCTCTTGCACGGTCTAGCACGCTTTAGCACGGTCTAGCACGCTCTAGGACGGTCTAGCACGGTCTAGCACGGTCTAGCACGGTCTAGCACGGTCTAGCACGGTCTAGCACGCTCTAGCACGCTTTGGCACGCTTTAGCACGGTCTAGCACGCTCTAGCACGCTTTAGCACGCTTTAGCACGGTCTAGCACGCTCTAGCACGCTCTAGCACGGTCTAGCACGGTCTAGCACGCTCTAGCACGCTCTAGCACGCTTTAGCACGGTCTAGCACAGTCTAGCACGCTCTAGCACGGTCTAGCACGGTCTAGCACGCTCTAGCACGCTCTAGCACGCTTAAGCACGCTTTAGCACGGTCTAGCCCCGTCTAGCACGCTCTAGCACGGTCTAGGACGGTCTAGCACGCTCTAGCACGCTCTAGCACGCTTTAGCACGCTTTAGCACGGTGTAGCACGGTCTAGCAAGCTCTAGCACGCTCTAGCACGGTCTAGCACGGTCTAACACGCTCTAGCACGCTCAAGCACGGTCTATCAAGCTCTAGCACGGTCTAGCACGGTCTAGCAAGGTCTAGCACGCTTTAGCACGGTCTAGCACGCTCTAGCACGCTCTAGCACGCTCTAGCACGGTCTAGCAAGCTCTAGCACGGTCTAGCACGGTCTAGCACGGTCTAGCACGCTCTAGCACGGTCTAGCACGGTCTAGCACCCTTTAGCACGGTCTAGCACGGTCTAGCACGCTCTAGCACGGTCTAGCACGGTCTAGCACGCTCTAGCACGCTCTAGCACGCTTTAGCACGGTCTAGCACGGTCTAGCACGCTCTAGCACGGTCTAGCACGGTCTAGCACGCTTTAGCACGGTCTAGCACAGTCTAGCACGCTCTAGCACGGTCTAGCACGCTCTAGCACGCTCTAGCACGCTTTAGCACGCTTTAGCACGGTCTAGCACTGTCTAGCACGCTCTAGCACGGTCTAGCACGGTCTAGCACGCTCTAGCACGCTCTAGCACGGTCTAGCACGGTCTAGCACGCTCTAGCACGGTCTAGCACGGTCTAGCACGCTCTAGCACGGTCTAGCACGCTCTAGCACGCTTTAGCACGCTTTAGCACGGTCAAGCACGGTCTAGCACGGTCTAGCACGCTCTAGCACGCTTTAGCACGGTCTAGCACAGTCTAGCACGGTCTAGCACGGTCTAGCACGGTCTATAACGCTCTAGCACGCTCTAGCACGCTTTAGCACGGTCTAGCACGGTCTAGCACGCTCTAGCACGGTCTAGCACGGTCTAGCACGCTTTAGCACGGTCTAGCACAGTCTAGCACGCTCTAGCACTATCTAGCACGCTCTAGCACGCTCTAGCACGCTTTAGCACGCTTTAGCACGGTCTAGCACTGTCTAGCACGCTCTAGCACGGTCTAGCACGGTCTAGCACGCTCTAGCACGCTCTAGCACGGTCTAGCACGGTCTAGCACGCTCTAGCACGGTCTAGCACGGTCTAGCACGCTCTAGCACGGTCTAGCACGCTCTAGCACGCTTTAGCACGCTTTAGCACGGTCAAGCACGGTCTAGCACGCTCTAGCACGGTCTAGCACGGTCTAGCACGCTCTAGCACGGTCTAGCACGGTCTAGCACGCTCTAGCACGGTCTAGCACGGTCTAGCACGCTCTAGCACGGTCTAGCACGCTCTAGCACGCTTTAGCACGCTCTAGCACGGTCAAGCACGGTCTAGCACGCTCTAGCACGGTCTAGCACGGTCTAGCACGGTCTAGCACGCTCTAGCACGCTTTAGAACGGTCTAGCACAGTCTAGCACGGTCTAGCACGGTCTAGCACGGTCTATAACGCTCTAGCACGCTTTAGCACGCTTTAGCACGGTCTAGCACGGTCTAGCACAATCTAGCACGGTCTATCACGGTCTAGCACGCTCTAGCACGCTCTAGCACGCTTTAGCACGCTTTAGCACGGTCTAGCACGGTCTAGCACGCTTTAGCACGGTCTAGCACGGTCTAGCTCGCTCTAGCACGGTCTAGCATGGTCTAGCACGCTCTAGCACGCTCTAGCACGCTTTAGCACGCTTTAGCACGGTGTAGCACGGTCTAGCAAGCTCTAGCACGCTCTAGCACGGTTTAGCACGGTCTAACACGCTCTAGCACGCTCTAGCACGGTCTATCAAGCTCTAGCACGGTCTAGCACGGTCTAGCAAGGTCTAGCATGGTCTAGCACGGTCTAGCACGGTCTAGCACGCTCTAGCACGGTCTAGCTTGGTCTAGCACGCTCTATCACGGTCTAGCACGGTCTAGCACGCTTTAGCACGGTCTAGCACGGTCTAGCATGGTCTAGCACGCTCTAGCACGCTCTAGCACGATCTAGCATGGTCTAACACACTCTAGCACGCTCTAGCACGCTCTAGCACGCTCTAGCACGCTTTAGCACGCTTTAGCACGCTCTAGCACACTCTAGCACGCTCTAGCACGGTCTAGCACGCTCTAGCACGGTCTAGCACGGTCTAGCACGCTCTAGCACGCTCTAGCACGCTTTAGCACGGTCTAGCACGGTCTAGCACGCTCTAGCACGGTCTAGCACGGTCTAGCACGCTTTAGCACGGTCTAGCACAGTCTAGCACGCTCTAGCACGGTCTAGCACGCTCTAGCACGCTCTAGCACGCTTTAGCACGCTTTAGCACGGTCTAGCACTGTCTAGCACGCTCTAGCACGGTCTAGCACGGTCTAGCACGCTCTAGCACGCTCTAGCACGGTCTAGCACGGTCTAGCACGCTCTAGCACGGTCTAGCACGGTCTAGCACGCTCTAGCACGGTCTAGCACGCTCTAGCACGCTTTAGCACGCTTTAGCACGGTCAAGCACGGTCTAGCACGGTCTAGCACGCTCTAGCACGATTTAGCACGGTCTAGCACAGTCTAGCACGGTCTAGCACGGTCTAGCACGGTCTATAACGCTCTAGCACGCTCTAGCACGCTTTAGCACGGT
The DNA here is from genome assembly GCA_963675035.1 of Allygus modestus. NCBI lineage: Eukaryota > Metazoa > Arthropoda > Insecta > Hemiptera > Cicadellidae > Allygus > Allygus modestus. Next base: position 480,459,834 of record OY776112.1, on the reverse strand, counting down.
CTAGCACGGTCTAGCACGCTCTAGCACGGTCTAGCACGGTCTAGCACGCTTTAGCACGGTCTAGCACAGTCTAGCACGCTCTAGCACGGTCTAGCACGCTCTAGCACGCTCTAGCACGCTTTAGCACGCTTTAGCACGGTCTAGCACTGTCTAGCACGCTCTAGCACGGTCTAGCACGGTCTAGCACGCTCTAGCACGCTCTAGCACGGTCTAGCACGGTCTAGCACGCTCTAGCACGGTCTAGCACGGTCTAGCACGCTCTAGCACGGTCTAGCACGCTCTAGCACGCTTTAGCACGCTTTAGCACGGTCAAGCACGGTCTAGCACGCTCTAGCACGGTCTAGCACGGTCTAGCACGCTCTAGCACGCTCTAGCACGCTTTAGCACCCTTTAGCACGGTCTAGCACGGTCTAGCACGCTCTAGCACGGTCTAGCACGGTCTAGCACGCTCTAGCACGCTCTAGCACGCTTTAGCACGGTCTAGCACGGTCTAGCACGCTCTAGCACGGTCTAGCACGGTCTAGCACGCTCTAGCACGCTTTAGAACGGTCTAGCACAGTCTAGCACGGTCTAGCACGGTCTAGCACGGTCTATAACGCTCTAGCACGCTTTAGCACGCTTTAGCACGGTCTAGCACGGTCTAGCACAATCTAGCACGGTCTATCACGGTCTAGCACGCTCTAGCACGCTCTAGCACGCTTTAGCACGCTTTAGCACGGTCTAGCACGGTCTAGCACGCTTTAGCACGGTCTAGCACGGTCTAGCTCGCTCTAGCACGGTCTAGCATGGTCTAGCACGCTCTAGCACGCTCTAGCACGCTTTAGCACGCTTTAGCACGGTGTAGCACGGTCTAGCAAGCTCTAGCACGCTCTAGCACGGTTTAGCACGGTCTAACACGCTCTAGCACGCTCTAGCACGGTCTATCAAGCTCTAGCACGGTCTAGCACGGTCTAGCAAGGTCTAGCATGGTCTAGCACGGTCTAGCACATTCTAGCACGCTCTAGCACGGTCTAGCTTGGTCTAGCACGCTCTATCACGGTCTAGCACGGTCTAGCACGCTTTAGCACGGTCTAGCACGGTCTAGCATGGTCTAGCACGCTCTAGCACGCTCTAGCACGATCTAGCATGGTCTAACACACTCTAGCACGCTCTAGCACGCTCTAGCACGCTCTAGCACGCTTTAGCACGCTTTAGCACGCTCTAGCACACTCTAGCACGCTCTAGCACGCTCTAGCACGCTTTAGCACGCTTTAGCACGGTCTAGCACGCTCTAGCACGCTCTAGCACGCTTTAGCACGCTTTAGCACGCTTTAGCACGCTTTAGCACGCTTTAGCACGCTTTAGCACGCTTTAGCACGGTCTAGCACGGTCTAGCACGCTCTAGCACGGTCTAGCACGGTCTAGCACGCTCTAGCACTCTCTAGCACGCTTTAGCACGCTTTAGCACGGTCTAGCACGCTCTAGCACGCTTTAGCACGCTTTAGTACGGTCTAGCACGGTCTAGCACGGTCTAGCAAGCTCTAGCACGCTCTAGCACGCTCTAGCACGCTCTAGCACGGTCTAGCAAGCTCTAGCACGGTCTAGCACGGTCTAGCACGGTCTAGCACGCTCTAGCACGGTCTAGCACGGTCTAGCACGCTCTTGCACGCTTTAGTACGGTCTAGCACGGTCTAGCACGGTCTAGCACGGTCTAGCAAGCTCTAGCACGCTCTAGCACGCTCTAGCACGCTCTAGCACGGTCTAGCAAGCTCTAGCACGGTCTAGCACGGTCTAGAACGGTCTAGCACGCTCTAACACGCTCTAGCACGCTCTAGCACGCTTTAGCATGCTTTAGCACGCTGTAGCAAGCTCTAGCACGCTCTAGCACGCTCTAGCACGCTCTAGCACACTCTAGCACGCTCTAGCACGCTCTAGCACGGTCTAGTACGCTCTAGCACGCTCTAGCACGCTCCAGCACGGTCTAGCACGGTCTAGCACGCTCTAGCACGGTCTAGCATGGTCTAGCACGCTCTAGCACGCTCTAGCACGATCTAGCATGGTCTAACACGCTCTAGCACGCTCTAGCACGCTCTAGCACGCTTTAGCACGCTGTAGCACGCTCTAGCACGCTCTAGCACGCTCTAGCACGCTCTAGCACACTCTAGCACGCTCTAGCACGCTCTAGGACGGTCTAGCACGCTCTAGCACGCTATAGCACGCTTTAGCACGCTTTAGCACGCTTTAGCACGGTCTAGCACGGTCTAGCACGCTCTAGCACGGTCTAGCACGCTCTAGCACGCTTTAGCACGCTTAAGCACGCTTTAGCACGGTCTAGCACGCTCTAGCATGGTCTAGCATGGTCTAGCACGCTCTAGCACACTCTAGCACGCTTTAGCACGGTCTAGCACGGTCTAGCACGCTCTAGCACGGTCTAGCACGATCTAGCATGGTCTAACACGCTCTAGCATGCTCTAGCAAGCTCTAGCACGCTCTAGCACGCTTTAGAACGCTTTAGCACGCTGTAGCACGCTCTAGCACGCTCTAGCACGCTCTAGCACGCTCTAGCACGGTCTAGCACGGTCTAGCACGCTCTAGCACGGTCTAGCACGGTCTAGCACGGTCTAGCACGGTCTACCACGGTCTAGCACGGTCTAGCACGCTCTAGCACGGTCTAGAACGGTCTAGCATGGTCTAGCACGCTCTAGCACGCTCTAGCACGATCTAGCATGGTCTAACACGCTCTAGCATGCTCTAGCACGCTCTAGCACGCTTTAGCACGCTGTAGCACGCTTTAGCACGCTGTAGCACGCTCTAGCACGCTCTAGCCCGCTCTAGCACGGTCTAGCACGCTCTAGCACGCTCTAGCACGGTCTAGCACGGTCTAGCACGCTCTAGCACGCTATAGCACGCTTTAGCACGCTTTAGCACGCTTTAGCACGGTCTAGCACGGTCTAGCACGCTCTAGCACGGTCTAGCACGCTCTAGCACGCTTTAGCACGCTTAAGCACGCTTTAGCATGGTCTAGCACGCTCTAGCACGCTCTAGCACGATCTAGCATGGTCTAACACGCTATAGCACGCTCTAGCACGCTTTAGCACGCTCTAGCACGGTCTAGCACAATCTAGCACGGTCTATCACGGTCTAGCACGCTCTAGCACGCTCTAGCACGCTTTAGCACGCTTTAGCACGGTCTAGCACGGTCTAGCACGCTTTAGCACGGTCTAGCACGGTCTAGCTCGCTCTAGCACGGTCTAGCATGGTCTAGCACGCTCTAGCACGCTCTAGCACGCTTTAGCACGCTTTAGCACGGTGTAGCACGGTCTAGCAAGCTCTAGCACGCTCTAGCACGGTTTAGCACGGTCTAACACGCTCTAGCACGCTCTAGCACGGTCTATCAAGCTCTAGCACGGTCTAGCACGGTCTAGCAAGGTCTAGCATGGTCTAGCACGGTCTAGCACGGTCTAGCACGCTCTAGCACGGTCTAGCTTGGTCTAGCACGCTCTATCACGGTCTAGCACGGTCTAGCACGCTTTAGCACGGTCTAGCACGGTCTAGCATGGTCTAGCACGCTCTAGCACGCTCTAGCACGATCTAGCATGGTCTAACACACTCTAGCACGCTCTAGCACGCTCTAGCACGCTCTAGCACGCTTTAGCACGCTTTAGCACGCTCTAGCACACTCTAGCACGCTCTAGCACGCTCTAGCACGCTTTAGCACGCTTTAGCACGGTCTAGCACGCTCTAGCACGCTCTAGCACGCTTTAGCACGCTTTAGCACGCTTTAGCACGCTTTAGCACGCTTTAGCACGCTTTAGCACGGTCTAGCACGGTCTAGCACGCTCTAGCACGGTCTAGCACGGTCTAGCACGCTCTAGCACTCTCTAGCACGCTTTAGCACGCTTTAGCACGGTCTAGCACGCTCTAGCACGCTTTAGCACGCTTTAGTACGGTCTAGCACGGTCTAGCACGGTCTAGCACGCTCTAGCACGATCTAGCACGCTCTAGCACGATCTAGCATGGTCTAACACGCTCTAGCATGCTCTAGCACGCTCTAGCACGCTTTAGCACGCTGTAGCATGCTTTAGCACGCTGTAGCACGCTCTAGCACGCTCTAGCCCGCTCTAGCACGGTCTAGCACGCTCTAGCACGCTCTAGCACGGTCTAGCATGGTCTAACACGCTCTAGCATGCTCTAGCACGCTCTAGCACGCTTTAGCACGCTGTAGCACGCTTTAGCACGCTGTAGCACGATCTAGCATGGTCTAACACGCTCTAGCATGCTCTAGCACGCTCTAGCACGCTTTAGCACGCTGTAGCACGCTTTAGCACGCTGTAGCACGCTCTAGCACGCTCTAGCCCGCTCTAGCACGGTCTAGCACGCTCTAGCACGCTCTAGCACGGTCTAGCACGGTCTAGCACGCTCTAGCACGCTATAGCACGCTTTAGCACGCTTTAGCACGCTTTAGCACGGTCTAGCACGGTCTAGCACGCTCTAGCACGGTCTAGCACGCTCTAGCACGCTTTAGCACGCTTAAGCACGCTTTAGCATGGTCTAGCACGCTCTAGCACGCTCTAGCACGATCTAGCATGGTCTAACACGCTATAGCACGCTCTAGCACGCTTTAGCACGCTCTAGCACGGTCTAGCACGGTCTAGCACGCTCTAGCACGCTCTAGCACGGTCTAGCACGGTCTAGCACGCTCTAGCACGGTCTAGCACGGTCTAGCACGCTGTAGCACGCTCTAGCACGCTCTAGCACGCTCTAGCACGCTCTAGAACGGTCTAGCACGCTCTAGCACGCTCTAGCACGGTCCAGCACGGTCTAGCACGGTCTAGCACGGTCTAGCACGCTCTAGCACGGTCTAGCATGGTCTAGCACGCTCTAGCACGCTCTAGAACGATCTAGCATGGTCTAACACGCTCTAGCACGCTCTAGCACGCTTTAGCACGCTGTAGCACGCTCTAGCACACTCTAGCACGCTCTAGCACGCTCTAGCACGGTCTAGCACGCTCTAGCACGCTATAGCACGCTTTAGCACGCTTTAGCACGCTTTAGCACGGTCTAGCACGCTCTAGCACGCTCTAGCACGCTCTAGCACGGTCTAGAACGGTCTAACACGCTCTAGCATGCTCTAGCACGCTCTAGCACGCTCTAGCACGCTCTAGCACGCTCTAGCACGCTCTAGCACACTTTAGCACGCTTTAGCACGGTCTAGCACGGTCTAGCACGCTCTAGCACGCTCTAGCACGCTCTAGCACACTCTAGCACGCTCTAGCACGCTCTAGCACGGTCTAGCACACTCTAGCACGCTCTAGCACGCTTTAGCACGCTTTAGCACGGTCTAGCACGGTCTAGCACGCTCTAGCACGGTCTAGCTTGTTCTAGCACGCTCTAGCACGCTCTAGCACGCTTTAGCACGCTTTAGCACGGTCTAGCACGGTCTAGCCCGCTCTAGCACGGTCTAGCACGGTCTAGCACGCTCTAGCACGCTCTAGCACGCTCTAGCACGCTCTAGCACGCTCCAGCACGGTCTAGCACGGTCTAGCACGGTCTAGCACGCTCTAGCACGGTCTAGCATGGTCTAGCACGCTCTAGCACGCTCTAGCACGATCTAGCATGGTCTAACACGCTCTAGCACGCTCTAGCACGCTTTAGCACGCTGTAGCACGCTCTAGCACGCTCTAGCACGCTCTAGCACGCTCTAGCACACTCTAGCACGCTCTAGCACGCTCTAGCACGGTCTAGCACGCTCTAGCACGCTATAGCACGCTTTAGCACGCTTTAGCACGCTTTAGCACGGTCTAGCACGGTCTAGCACACTCTAGCACGGTCTAGCACGGTCTAGCACGGTCTAGCACGTTCTAGTACGCTCTAGCACGCTCTAGCACGCTTTAGCACGCTTTAGCAAGCTTTAGCACGCTCTAGCACGGTCTATCACGCTCTAGCACGCTCTAGCACGCTTTAGCACGCTTTAGCACGGTCTAGCATGGTCTAGCACGGTCTAGCACGGTCTAGCACGCTCTAGCACGCTCTAGCACGCTTTAGCACGCTTTAGCACGGTCTAGCACACTCTAGCACGCTCTAGCACGCTCTAGCACGGTCTAGCACGCTCTAGCACGCTATAGCACGCTTTAGCACGCTTTAGCACGCTTTAGCACGGTCTAGCACGGTCTAGCACACTCTAGCACGGTCTAGCACGGTCTAGCACGGTCTAGCACGGTCTAGCACGCTCTAGCACGGTCTAGCACGGTCTAGCATGGTCTAGCAAGCTCTAGCACGCTCTAGCACAGTCTAGCACGGTCTAGCACGCTCTAGCACGCTCTAGCACGGTCTAGCACGGTCTATCACGCTCTAGCACGCTCTAGCACGCTCTAGCACGCTCTAGCACGCTCTAGCACGCTCTAGCACGCTCTAGCACGCTTTAGCACGCTCTAGCACGGTCTATCACGCTCTAGCACGCTCTAGCACGCTTTAGCACGCTTTAGCACGGTCTAGCATGGTCTAGCACGGTCTAGCACGGTCTAGCACGCTCTAGCACGCTCTAGCACGCTTTAGCACGCTTTAGCACGGTCTAGCACGGTCTAGCACGCTCTAGCACGGTCTAGCACGGTCTAGCACGCTCTAGCACGGTCTAGCACGGTCTAGCACCGTCTAGCACGTTCTAGTACGCTCTAGCACGCTCTAGCACGCTTTAGCCCGGTCTAGCACGGTCTATCACGCTCTAGCACGCTCTAGCACGCTGTAGCACGCTCTAGCACGCTCTAGCACGCTCTAGCACGGTCTAGCACGCTCTAGCACGGTCTAGCACGGTCTAGCACGCTCTAGCACGGTCTAGCACGGTCTAGCACGGTCTAGCACGTTCTAGTACGCTCTAGCACGCTCTTGCACGGTCTAGCTAGCTCTAGCACGCTTTAGCACGCTTTAGCACGGTCTAGCACGGTCTAGCACGTTATAGCACGGTCTAGCACGGTCTAGCACGCTCTAGCACGGTCTAGCATGGTCTAGCACGCTCTAGCACGCTCTAGCACGCTTTAGCACGCTTTAGCACGGTCTAGCACGGTCTAGCACGCTCTAGCACGGTCTAGCACGGTCTAGCACGCTCTAGCACGCTTTAGCACGGTCTAGCACGGTCTAGCACGCTCTAGCACGGTCTAGCACGCTCTAGCACGCTTTAGCATGCTTTAGCACGGTCAAGCACGGTCTAGCACGCTCTAGCACGGTCTAGCACGGTCTAGCACGGTCTAGCACGTTCTAGTACGCTCTAGCACTGTCTAGCACCTTCTAGCACGCTCTAGTACGCTTTAGCACGCTCTAGCACGTTTTAGCACGGTCTAGCACGGTCTAGCACGGTCTAGCACGGTCTAGCACGGTCTAGCTAGCTCTAGCACGCTCTAGCACAGTCTAGCACGATCTAGGACGCTCTAGCTAGCATGGTCTAGCACGCTCTAGCACGGTCTAGCACGGTCTAGCACGGTCTAGCACGGTCTAGCACGGTCTAGCACGCTCTAGCACGGTCTAGCACGGTCTAGCACGATCTAGCATGGTCTAACACGCTCTAGCACGCTCTAGCACGCTCTAGCACGCTCTAGCACGCTCTAGCACGCTTTAGCACGGTCTAGCACGGTCTAGCACTCTCTAGCACGCTCTAGCACGCTTTAGCACGCTTTAGCACGCTCTAGCACGGTCTAGCACGCTCTAGCACGGTCTAGCACGGTCTAGCACGGTCTAGCACGCTCTAGCACGATCTAGCATGGTCTAACACGCTCTAGCACGCTCTAGCACGCTCTAGCACGCTCTAGCACGCTCTAGCACGCTTTAGCACGCTTTAGCACGCTGTAGCACGCTCTAGCACGCTCTAGCATGCTCTAGCACACTCTAGCACGCTCTAGCACGCTCTAGCACGGTCTAGCACGCTTTGGCACGCTTTAGCACGGTCTAGCACAGTCTAGCACGCTTTAGCACGGTCTATCACGGTCTAGCACGGTCTAGCACCGTCTAGCACGGTCTAGCACGCTCTAGCACGGTCTAGCACGGTCTAGCACGGTCTAGCACGGTCTAGCACGCTCTAGCACGCTCTAGCACGGTCTAGCACGGTCTAGCACGCTTTAGCACGCTTTAGCACGGTCTAGCACGGTCTAGTACGCTCTAGCACGGTCTAGCACGGTCTAGCACGGTCTAGCACGGTCTAGCACGTTCTAGTACGCTCTAGCACGCTCTAGCACGCTTTAGCACGGTCTAGCACAGTCTAGCACGCTCTAGCACGGTCAAGCACGGTCTAGCACGGTCTAGCACGCTCTAGCACGCTTTAGCACGCTTTAGCACGGTCTAGCACGGTCTAGCACGCTCTAACACGCTCTAGCACGCTCTAGCACGCTCTAGCACGCTTAAGCACGCTTTAGCACGGTCTAGCATGGTCTAGCACGCTCTAGCACGGTCTAGCACGCTCTAGCACAGTCTAGCACGGTCTAGCACGCTCTAGCACGCTCTAGCAGGCTTTAGCACGCTTTAGCACGGTCTAGCACGCTCTAGCACGGTCTAGCACGGTCTAGCACTCTCTAGCACGATCTAGCATGGTCTAACACGCTCTAGCACGCTCTTGCACGCTCTAGCACGCTCTAGCCCGCTTTAGCACGCTTTAGCACGCTGTAGCACGCTCTAGCACGCTCTAGCACGCTCTAGCACGGTCTAGCACGGTTTAGCACGGTCTAGCACTCTCTAGCACGCTCTAGCACGGTCTAGCACGATCTAGCACGGTCTAGCACGGTCTAGCACGGTCTAGCACGCTATAGCACGCTCTAGCACGCTTTAGCACGCTCTAGCACGCTTTAGCACGGTCTAGCACGGTCTAGCACGATCTAGCATGGTCTAACACGCTCTAGCACGCTCTAGCACGCTCTAGCATGCTCTAGCACGCTTTAGCACGCTTTAGCACGCTCTAGCACGCTCTAGCACGCTCTAGCACGGTCTAGCAGGGTCTAGCACGATCTAGCATGGTCTAACACGCTCTAGCACGCTCTAGCACGCTCTAGCACGCTCTAGCACGCTCTAGCACGCTTTAGCACGGTCTAGCACGGTCTAGCACTCTCTAGCACGGTCAAGCACGGTCTAGCACGGTCTAGCACGCTCTAGCACGCTTTAGCACGCTTTAGCACGGTCTAGCACGGTCTAGCACGCTCTAACACGCTCTAGCACGCTCTAGCACGCTCTAGCACGCTTAAGCACGCTTTAGCACGGTCTAGCATGGTCTAGCACGCTCTAGCACGGTCTAGCACGCTCTAGCACAGTCTAGCACGGTCTAGCACGCTCTAGCACGCTCTAGCAGGCTTTAGCACGCTTTAGCACGGTCTAGCACGCTCTAGCACGGTCTAGCACGGTCTAGCACTCTCTAGCACGATCTAGCATGGTCTAACACGCTCTAGCACGCTCTTGCACGCTCTAGCACGCTCTAGCCCGCTTTAGCACGCTTTAGCACGCTGTAGCACGCTCTAGCACGCTCTAGCACGCTCTAGCACGGTCTAGCACGGTTTAGCACGGTCTAGCACTCTCTAGCACGCTCTAGCACGATCTAGCATGGTCTAACACGCTCTAGCACGCTCTAGCACGCTCTAGCACGCTCTAGCACGCTCTAGCACGCTTTAGCACGGTCTAGCACGGTCTAGCACGCTCTAGCACGATCTAGCATGGTCTAACACGCTCTAGCACGCTCTAGCACGCTCTAGCACGCTCTAGCACGCTTTAGCACGCTTTAGCACGCTGTAGCACGCTCTAGCACGCTCTAGCATGCTCTAGCACACTCTAGCACGCTCTAGCACGCTCTAGCACGGTCTAGCACGCTTTGGCACGCTTTAGCACGGTCTAGCACAGTCTAGCACGCTCTAGCACGGTCTATCACGGTCTAGCACGGTCTAGCACCGTCTAGCACGGTCTAGCACGCTCTAGCACGGTCTAGCACGGTCTAGCACGGTCTAGCACGGTCTAGCACGCTCTAGCACGCTCTAGCACGGTCTAGCACGGTCTAGCACGCTCTAGCACGGTCTAGCACGGTCTAGCACGCTCTAGCACGGTCTAGCACGGTCTAGCACGCTCTAGCACGATCTAGCATGGTCTAACACGCTCTAGCACGCTCTAGCACGCTTTAGCACGCTTTAGCACGCTGTAGCACGCTCTAGCACGCTCTAGCACGCTCTAGCACACTCTAGCACGCTCTAGCACGCTCTAGCACGGTCTAGCACGGTCTAGCACGCTCTAGCACGCTCTAGCACGCTTTAGCACGGTCTAGCACGCTCTAGCACGCTCTAGCACGCTTTAGCACGCTTTAGCACGGTCTAGCACGGTCTAGCACGCTCTAGCACGGTCTAGCACGCTCTAGCACGCTCTAGCACGGTCTAGCACGGTCTAGCACGCTCTAGCACGCTCTAGCACGCTTTAGCACGGTCTAGCACGCTCTAGCACACTCTAGCACGCTCTAGCACGCTCTAGCACGGTCTAGCACGGTCTAGCACGCTCTAGCACGCTCTAGCACGCTTTAGCACGGTCTAGCACGCTCTAGCACGTTCTAGCACGCTTTAGCACGATCTAGCATGGTCTAACACGCTCTAGCACGCTCTAGCATGCTCTAGCACGCTTAAGCACGCTTTAGCACGGTCTAACATGGTCTAGCACGCTCTAGCACGGTCTAACACGGTCTAGCACGGTCTAGCACGCTTTAGCACGGTCTAGCACGGTCTAGCACGCTCTAGCACGGTCTAGCACGGTCTAGCACGCTCTAGCACGATCTAGCATGGTCTAACACGCTCTAGCACGCTCTAGCACGCTTTAGCACGCTTTAGCACGCTGTAGCACGCTCTAGCACGCTCTAGCACGCTCTAGCACACTCTAGCACGCTCTAGCACGCTCTAGCACGGTCTAGCACGGTCTAGCACGCTCTAGCACGCTCTAGCACGCTTTAGCACGGTCTAGCACGCTCTAGCACGCTCTAGCACGCTTTAGCACGCTTTAGCACGGTCTAGCACGGTCTAGCACGCTCTAGCACGGTCTAGCACGGACTGTCACGCTCTAGCACGGTCTAGCACGGTCTAGCACGCTCTAGCACGCTCTAGAACGGTCTAGCACGGTCTAGCATGGTCTATGACGCTCTAGCACGGTCTAGCACAGTCTAGCAAGGTCTAGCACGCTCTAGCACAGTCTAGCACGGACTGTCACGCTCTAGCACGCTCTAGCACGCTTTAGCACGGTCTAGCACGGTCTAGTACGCTCTAGCACGGTCTAGCACGGTCTAGCACGCTCTAGCACGGTCTAGCACGGTCTAGCACGGTCTAGCACGTTCTAGTACGCTCTATCACGCTCTAGCACGCTTCAGCACGCTTTAGCACGGTCTAGCACGGTCTAGCACGGTCTAGCACGGTCTAGCACGGTCTAGCACGTTCTAGTACGCTCTAGCACGCTCTAGCACGCTTTAGCACGCTTTAGCACGCTTTAGCACGGTCTAGCACGGTCTAGCACGGTCTAGCACGCTCTAGCACGGTCTAGCACGGTCTAGCACGATCTAGCACGGTCTAGCACGGTCTAGCACGCTCTAGCACAGTCTAGCACGGTCTAGCATGGTCTAGCACGCTCTAGCACTCTCTAGCACGCTTTAGCACGCTTTAGCACGGTCTAGCACGGTCTAGCACGCTCTAGCACGGTCTAGCACGGTTTAGCACGGTCTAGCACGCTCTAGCACGGTCTAGCACGGTCTAGCACGCTCTAACACACTCTAGCACGCTTTAGCACGCTTTAGCACGGTCTAGCACGGTCTAGCACGCTCTAGCACGCTTTAGCACGGTCTAGCACGCTCTAGCACGCTCTAGCACAGTCTAGCACGGTCTAGCAAGCTCTAGCACGGTCTAGCACGCTCTAGCACGGTCTAGCATGGTCTAGCACGCTCTAGCACGGTCTAGCACGCTCTAGCACGCTTTAGCACGCTTTAGCATGCTTTAGTACGGTCTAGCACGGTCTAGCACGCTCTAGCACGGTCTAGCATGGTCTAGCAAGCTCTAGCACGGTCTAGCACGGTCTAGCACGGTCTAGCACGTTCTAGCACGCTCTAGCACGCTTTAGCACGGTCTAGCACAGTCTAGCACGCTCTATCACGGTCTAGCACGGTCTAGCACGCTCTAGCACGCTCTAGCACGCTTTAGCACGCTTTAGCACGGTCTAGCACGGTCTAGATCGCTCTAGTACGGTCTAGCACGCTCTAGCACGCTCTAGCACGCTCTAGCAGGCTTTAGCACGCTTTAGCACGGTCTAGCACGGTCTAGCACGCTCTAGCACGGTCTAGCACGGTCTAGCACGATCTAGCACGGTCTAGCACGGTCTAGCACGCTCTAGCACGGTCTAGCACGGTCTAGCATGGTCTAGCACGCTCTAGCACTCTCTAGCACGCTTTAGCACGCTTTAGCACGCTTTAGCACGGTCTAGCACGGTCTAGCACGCTCTAGCACGGTCTAGCACGGTTTAGCACGGTCTAGCACGCTCTAGCACGGTCTAGCACGGTCTAGCACGCTCTAACACACTCTAGCACGCTTTAGCACGCTTTAGCACGGTCTAGCACGGTCTAGCACGCTCTAGCACGCTCTAGCACGCTCTAGCACGCTTTAGCACGGTCTAGCACGGTCTTGTACGCTCTAGCACGGTCTAGCACGGTCTAGCACGCTCTAGCACGGTCTAGCACGCTCTAGCACGGTCTAGCACGGTCTAGCATGGTCTAGCACGCTCTAGCACTCTCTAGCACGCTTTAGCACGCTTTAGCACGGTCTAGCACGGTCTAGCACGCTCTAGCACGGTCTAGCACGGTTTAGCACGGTCTAGCACGCTCTAGCACGGTCTAGCACGGTCTAGCACGGTCTAGCACGCTCTAACACACTCTAGCACGCTTTAGCACGCTTTAGCACGGTCTAGCACGGTCTAGCACGCTCTAGCACGGTCTATCACGGTCTAGCACGAACTAGCTCGCTCTAGCACGGTCTAGCACGGTCTAGCACGGTCTAGCACGGTCTAGCACGCTCTAGCACGGTCTAGCACGCTCTAGCACGGTCTAGCACGGTCTAGCACGGTCTAGCACGCTCTAGCACGGTCTAGCATGGTCTAGCACGCTCTAGCACGGTCTAGCACGCTCTAGCACGCTTTAGCTTGCTTTAGCACGATTTAGTACGGTCTAGCACGGTCTAGCACGCTCTAGCACGGTCTAGCATGGTCTAGCAAGCTCTAGCACGGTCTAGCACGGTCTAGCACGGTCTAGCACGTTCTAGCACGCTCTAGCACGCTTTAGCACGGTCTAGCACAGTCTAGCACGCTCTATCACGGTCTAGCACGGTCTAGCACGCTCTAGCACGCTCTAGCACGCTTTAGCACGCTTTAGCACGGTCTAGCACGGTCAAGATCGCTCTAGTACGGTCTAGCACGGTCTAGCACGCTCTAGCACGCTCTAGCAGGCTTTAGCACGCCTTAGCACGGTCTAGCACGGTCTAGCACGCTCTAGCACGGTCTAGCACGGTCTAGCACGATCTAGCACGGTCTAGCACGGTCTAGCACGCTCTAGCACGGTCTAGCACGGTCTAGCACGATCTAGCACGGTCTAGCACGGTCTAGCACGCTCTAGCACGGTCTAGCACGGTTTAGCATGGTCTAGCACGCTCTAGCACTCTCTAGCACGCTTTAGCACGCTTTAGCACGGTCTAGCACGGTCTAGCACGCTCTAGCACGGTCTAGCACGGTTTAGCACGGTCTAGCACGCTCTAGCACGGTCTAGCACGGTCTAGCACGCTCTAACACACTCTAGCACGCTTTAGCACGCTTTAGCACGGTCTAGCACGGTCTAGCACGCTCTAGCACGCTCTAGCACGCTTTAGCACGCTTTAGCACGGTCTAGCACAGTCTAGCACGCTCTAGCACGGTCTATCACGGTCTAGCACGGTCTAGCACGCTCTAGCACGGTCTAGCACGGTCTAGCACGGTCTAGCACGGTCTAGCACGATCTAGCACGCTCTAGCACGCTTTAGCACGGTCTAGCACGGTCTAGTACGCTCTAGCACGGTCTAGCACGGTCTAGCACGCTCTAGCACGGTCTAGCACGGTCTAGCACGGTCTAGCACGCTCTAGCACGGTCTAGCACACTCTAGCACGGTCTAGCACGCTTTAGCACGGTCTAGCAAGCTCTAGCACGGTCTAGCACGGTCTAGCACGGTCTAGCAAACTCTAGCACAGTCTAGCACGCTCTAGCACGCTCTAGCACGCTCTAGCACGCTCTAGCACACTTTAGCACGCTTTAGCACGGTCTAGCTCGGTCTAGCACGCTCTAGCACGGTCTAGCACGGTCTAGCACGCTCTAGCACGCTCTAGCACGCTTTAGCACGGTCTAGCACAGTCTAGCACGCTCTAGCACGGTCTAGCACGGTCTAGCACGGTCTAGCACGGTCTAGCACGGTCTAGCACGGTCAAGCACGCTCTAGCACAGTCTAGCACGGACTGTCACGCTCTAGCACGGTCTAGCACGGTCTAGCACGGTCTAGCACGCTCTAGAACGGTCTAGCACGGTCTAGCATGGTCTATGACGCTCTAGCACGGTCTAGCACAGTCTAGCAAGGTCTAGCACGCTCTAGCACGGTCTAGCACGGTCTAGCACGCTCTAGCATGGTCTAGCACGGTCTAGCACGGTCTAGCACGCTCTATCACGGTCTAGCATGGTCTAGCACGGTCTAGCGCGCTCTAGCACGGTCTAGCACGATCTAGCATGGTCTAGCACGCTCTAGCACGCTCTAGCACGATCTAGCATGGTCTAACACACTGTAGCACGCTCTAGCACGCTCTAGCACGCTCTAGCACGCTCTAGCACGCTCTAGCACGCTTTAGCACGCTTTAGCACGGTCTAGCACGGTCTAGCACGCTCTAGCACGGTCTAGCACGGTCTAGCACGATCTAGCACGGTCTAGCATGGTCTAGCACGGTCTAGCACGGTCTAGCACGGTCTAGCACGGTCTAGCAAGCTCTAGCACGCTCTAGCACAGTCTAGCACGGTCTAGCACGCTCTAGCACGCTCTAGCACGCTCTTGCACGGTCTAGCACGGACTAGCACGCTCAAGCACGCTCTAGCACGGTCTAGCACGCTCTAGCACGGTCTAGCACGGTCTAGCACGCTCTAGCACGGTCTAGCACGGTCTAGCACGGTCTAACACGCTCTAGCACGTTCTAGCACGGTCTATCACGCTCGAGCACGGTCTAGCACGGTCTAGCAAGGTCTAGCACGCTCTAGCACGGTCTAGCACGCTCTAGCACGGTCTAGCACACTCTAGCACGGTCTAGCACGCTTTAGCACGGTCTAGCAAGCTCTAGCACGGTCTAGCACGGTCTAGCACGGTCTAGAAAACTCTAGCACAGTCTAGCACGCTCTAGCACGCTCTAGCACGCTCTAGCACGCTCTAGCACACTTTAGCACGCTTTAGCACGGTCTAGCTCGGTCTAGCACGCTCTAGCACGGTGTAGCACGGTCTAGCACGCTCTAGCACGCTCTAGCACGCTTTAGCACGGTCTAGCACAGTTTAGCACGCTCTAGCACGGTCTAGCACGGTCTAGCACGCTCTAGCACGCTCTAGCACGCTTTAGCATGCTTTAGCACGGTCTAGCACGCTCTAGCACACTCTAGCACGGTCTAGCACAGTCTAGCACGCTCTAGCAAGGTCTAGTACGCTCTAGCACGGTCTAGCACGGTCTAGCACGCTCTAGCACGGTCTAGCACGGTCTAGCACGGTCTAGCACGGTCTAGCACGGTCAAGCACGCTCTAGCACAGTCTAGCACGGACTGTCACGCTCTAGCACGGTCTAGCACGGTCTAGCACGGTCTAGCACGCTCTAGAACGGTCTAGCACGGTCTAGCATGGTCTATGACGCTCTAGCACGGTCTAGCACAGTCTAGCAAGGTCTAGCACGCTCTAGCACGGTCTAGCACGGTCTAGCACGCTCTAGCATGGTCTAGCACGGTCTAGCACGGTCTAGCACGCTCTATCACGGTCTAGCATGGTCTAGCACGGTCTAGCGCGCTCTAGCACGGTCTAGCACGATCTAGCATGGTCTAGCACGCTCTAGCACGCTCTAGCACGATCTAGCATGGTCTAACACACTGTAGCACGCTCTAGCACGCTCTAGCACGCTCTAGCACGCTCTAGCACGCTCTAGCACGCTCTTGCACGGTCTAGCACGGACTAGCACGCTCAAGCACGCTCTAGCACGGTCTAGCACGCTCTAGCACGGTCTAGCACGGTCTAGCACGCTCTAGCATGGTCTAGCACGGTCTAGCACGGTCTAACACGCTCTAGCACGTTCTAGCACGGTCTATCACGCTCGAGCACGGTCTAGCACGGTCTAGCAAGGTCTAGCACGCTCTAGCACGGTCTAGCACGGTCTAGCACGGTCTAGCACACTCTAGCACAGTCTAGCACGTTCTAGCACGCTCTAACACGGTCTAGCACGGTCTAGCACGCTCTAGCACGGTCTAGCACGCTCTAGCACGCTCTAGTACGCTTTAGCACGGTCTAGCACGGTCTAGCACGCTCTAGCACGGTCTAGCACGGTACTAGCACGCTCTAGCACGCTCTAGCACGCTTTAGCACGCTTTAGCACGCTTTAGCACGGTCTAGCACGGTCTAGCACGCTCTAGTACGGTCTAGCACGGCCTAGCACGGTCTAGCACGGTCTAGCACGGTCTAGCATGGTCTAGCACGGTCTAGCACGCTCTAGCACGGTCTATCACGCTCTAGCACGGTCTAGCACGGTCTAGCAAGGTCTAGCACGCTCTAGCACGGTCTAGCACGGTCTAGCACGCTCTAGCACGGTCTAGCACGGTCTAGCATTGTCTAGCACGGTCTAGCACGCTCTAGCACGCTCTAGCACGGTCTAGCACGCTTTAGCACGGTCTAGCACGCTCTAGGACGGTCTAGCACGGTCTAGCACGGTCTAGCACGGTCTAGCACGGTCTAGCACGGTCTAGCACGCTCTAGCACGCTTTAGCACGCTTTAGCACGGTCTAGCACGCTCTAGCACGCTCTAGCACGGTCTAGCACGGTCTAGCACGCTCTAGCAAGGTCTAGTACGCTCTAGCACGGTCTAGCACGGTCTAGCACGCTCTAGCACGGTCTAGCACGGTCTAGCACGGTCTAGCACGGTCTAGCACGGTCAAGCACGCTCTAGCACAGTCTAGCACGGACTGTCACGCTCTAGCACGGTCTAGCACGGTCTAGCACGGTCTAGCACGCTCTAGCATTGTCTAGCACGGTCTAGCACGCTCTAGCGCGCTCTAGCACGGTCTAGCACGCTTTAGCACGGTCTAGCACGCTCTAGGACGGTCTAGCACGGTCTAGCACGGTCTAGCACGGTCTAGCACGGTCTAGCACAGTCTAGCACGGTCTAGCACGGTCTAGCACGCTCTAGCACGCTTTAGCACGCTTTAGCACGGTCTAGCACGCTCTAGCACGCTCTAGCACGGTCTAGCACGGTCTAGCACGCTCTAGCACGCTCTAGCACGCTTTAGCACGGTCTAGCACAGTCTAGCACGCTCTAGCACGGTCTAGCACGGTCTAGCACGCTCTAGCACGCTCTAGCACGCTTTAGCACGCTTTAGCACGGTCTAGCACCGTCTAGCACGCTCTAGCACGGTCTAGGACGGTCTAGCACGCTCTAGCACGCTCTAGCACGCTTTAGCACGCTTTAGCACGGTGTAGCACGGTCTAGCAAGCTCTAGCACGCTCTAGCACGGTCTAGCACGGTCTAACACGGTCTAGCAAGCTCTAGCACGGTCTAGCACGGTCTAGCACGGTCTAGCACGCTCTAGCACGGTCTAGCACGGTCTAGCACCCTTTAGCACGCTCTAGCACGCTTTAGCACGCTTTAGCACGCTTTAGCACGGTCTAGCACGGTCTAGCACGCTCTAGTACGGTCTAGCACGGTCTAGCACGAGCTAGCACGCTCTAGCACGGTCTAGCACGGTCTAGCATGGTCTAGCACGCTCTAGCACGCTCTAGCACGATCTAGCATGGTCTAACACGCTCTAGCACGCTCTAGCACGCTTTAGCACGCTTTAGCACGCTTTAGCACGCTTTAGCACGGTCTAGCACGGTCTAGCACGCTCTAGCACGGTCTAGCACGGTCTAGCACGCTCTAGCACGGTCTAGCACGGTCTAGCACGGTCTAGCACGGTCTAGCATGGTCTAGCACGGTCTAGCACGCTCTAGCACGGTCTATCACGCTCTAGCACGGTCTAGCACGGTCTAGCAAGGTCTAGCACGCTCTAGCACGGTCTAGCACGGTCTAGCACGCTCTAGCACGGTCTAGCACGGTCTAGCATTGTCTAGCACGGTCTAGCACGCTCTAGCACGCTCTAGCACGGTCTAGCACGCTTTAGCACGGTCTAGCACGCTCTAGGACGGTCTAGCACGGTCTAGCACGGTCTAGCACGGTCTAGCACGGTCTAGCACGGTCTAGCACGGTCTAGCACGGTCTAGCACGCTCTAGCACGCTTTAGCACGCTTTAGCACGGTCTAGCACGCTCTAGCACGCTCTAGCACGGTCTAGCACGGTCTAGCACGCTCTAGCACGCTCTAGCACGCTTTAGCACGGTCTAGCACAGTCTAGCACGCTCTAGCACGGTCTAGCACGCTCTAGCACGTTCTAGCACGCTCTAGCACGCTCTAGCACGCTCTAGCACGCTTTAGCACGCTTTAGCACGGTCTAGCACGGTCTAGCACGCTCTAGCACGGTCTAGCACGGTCTAGCACGATCTAGCACGGTCTAGCATGGTCTAGCACGGTCTAGCACGGTCTAGCACGGTCTAGCACGGTCTAGCAAGCTCTAGCACGCTCTAGCACAGTCTAGCACGGTCTAGCACGCTCTAGCACGCTCTAGCACGCTCTAGCACGCTCTTGCACGGTCTAGCACGGTCTAACACGCTCTAGCACGGTCTAGCACGGTCTAACACGCTCTAGCACGTTCTAGCACGGTCTATCACGCTCGAGCACGGTCTAGCACGGTCTAGCAAGGTCTAGCACGCTCTAGCACGGTCTAGCACGGTCTAGCACGGTCTAGCACACTCTAGCACAGTCTAGCACGTTCTAGCACGCTCTAACACGGTCTAGCACGGTCTAGCACGCTCTAGCACGGTCTAGCACGCTCTAGCACGCTCTAGTACGCTTTAGCACGGTCTAGCACGGTCTAGCACGCTCTAGCACGGTCTAGCACGGTACTAGCACGCTCTAGCACGCTCTAGCACGCTTTAGCACGCTTTAGAACGCTTTAGCACGGTCTAGCACGGTCTAGCACGCTCTAGCACGCTTTAGCACGGTCTAGCACGGTCTAGCACGCTCTAGCACGCTCTAGCACGATCTAGCATGGTCTAACACGCTCTAGCATGCTCTAGCACGCTCTAGCACGCTCTAGCACGCTTTAGCACGCTTTAGCACGCTGTAGCACGCTCTAGCACGCTCTAGCACACTCTAGCACGCTTTTGCACACTCTAGCACGCTCTAGCACGCTCTAGCACGGTCTAGCACGCTCTAGCACGGTCTAGCACGGTCTAGCACGGTCTAGCACGGTCTAGCACGGTCTAGCATGGTCTAGCACGGTCTAGCACGCTCTAGCACGGTCTATCACGCTCTAGCACGGTCTAGCACGGTCTAGCAAGGTCTAGCACGCTCTAGCACGGTCTAGCACGGTCTAGCACGCTCTAGCACGGTCTAGCACGGTCTAGCATTGTCTAGCACGGTCTAGCACGCTCTAGCGCGCTCTAGCACGGTCTAGCACGCTTTAGCACGGTCTAGCACGCTCTAGGACGGTCTAGCACGGTCTAGCACGGTCTAGCACGGTCTAGCACGGTCTAGCACGGTCTAGCACAGTCTAGCACGGTCTAGCACGGTCTAGCACGCTCTAGCACGCTTTAGCACGCTTTAGCACGGTCTAGCACGCTCTAGCACGCTCTAGCACGGTCTAGCACGGTCTAGCACGCTCTAGCACGCTCTAGCACGCTTTAGCACGGTCTAGCACAGTCTAGCACGCTCTAGCACGGTCTAGCACGGTCTAGCACGCTCTAGCACGCTCTAGCACGCTTTAGCACGCTTTAGCACGGTCTAGCACCGTCTAGCACGCTCTAGCACGGTCTAGGACGGTCTAGCACGCTCTAGCACGCTCTAGCACGCTTTAGCACGCTTTAGCACGGTGTAGCACGGTCTAGCAAGCTCTAGCACGCTCTAGCACGGTCTAGCACGGTCTAACACGGTCTAGCAAGCTCTAGCACGGTCTAGCACGGTCTAGCACGGTCTAGCACGCTCTAGCACGGTCTAGCACGGTCTAGCACCCTTTAGCACGGTCTAGCACGGTCTAGCACGCTCTAGCACGGTCTAGCACGGTCTAGCACGCTCTAGCACGCTCTAGCACGCTTTAGCACGGTCTAGCACGGTCTAGCACGCTCTAGCACGGTCTAGCACGGTCTAGCACGCTCTAGCACGCTCTAGCACGCTTTAGCACGGTCTAGCACAGTCTAGCACGCTCTAGCACGGTCTAGCACGCTCTAGCACGCTCTAGCACGCTTTAGCACGCTTTAGCACGGTCTAGCACTGTCTAGCACGCTCTAGCACGCTTTAGCACGCTTTAGCACGGTCTAGCACGGTCTAGCACGCTCTAGCACGGTCTAGCACGGTCTAGCACGATCTAGCACGGTCTAGCATGGTCTAGCACGGTCTAGCACGGTCTAGCACGGTCTAGCACGGTCTAGCAAGCTCTAGCACGCTCTAGCACAGTCTAGCACGGTCTAGCACGCTCTAGCACGCTCTAGCACGCTCTAGCACGCTCTTGCACGGTCTAGCACGGACTAGCACGCTCAAGCACGCTCTAGCACGGTCTAGCACGCTCTAGCACGGTCTAGCACGGTCTAACACGCTCTAGCACGGTCTAGCACGGTCTAGCACGGTCTAACACGCTCTAGCACGTTCTAGCACGGTCTATCACGCTCGAGCACGGTCTAGCACGGTCTAGCAAGGTCTAGCACGCTCTAGCACGGTCTAGCACGGTCTAGCACGGTCTAGCACACTCTAGCACAGTCTAGCACGTTCTAGCACGCTCTAACACGGTCTAGCACGGTCTAGCACGCTCTAGCACGGTCTAGCACGCTCTAGCACGCTCTAGTACGCTTTAGCACGGTCTAGCACGGTCTAGCACGCTCTAGCACGGTCTAGCACGATACTAGCACGCTCTAGCACGCTCTAGCACGCTTTAGCACGCTTTAGCACGGTCTAGCACGGTCTAGCACGCTCTAGTACGGTCTAGCACGGTCTAGCACGAGCTAGCACGCTCTAGCACGGTCTAGCACGGTCTAGCATGGTCTAGCACGCTCTAGCACGCTCTAGCACGATCTAGCATGGTCTAACACGCTCTAGCATGCTCTAGCACGCTCTAGCACGCTCTAGCACGCTTTAGCACGCTTTAGCACGCTTTAGCACGCTTTAGCACGGTCTAGCACGGTCTAGCACGCTCTAGCACGGTCTAGCACGGTCTAGCACGCTCTAGCACGGTCTAGCACGGTCTAGCACGGTCTAGCACGGTCTAGCATGGTCTAGCACGGTCTAGCACGGTCTAGCACGGTCTAGCACGCTCTAGCACGGTCTAGCACGGTCTAGCATTGTCTAGCACGGTCTAGCACGCTCTAGCACGCTCTAGCACGGTCTAGCACGCTTTAGCACGGTCTAGCACGCTCTAGGACGGTCTAGCACGGTCTAGCACGGTCTAGCACGGTCTAGCACGGTCTAGCACGGTCTAGCACGGTCTAGCACGGTCTAGCACGCTCTAGCACGCTTTAGCACGCTTTAGCACGGTCTAGCACGCTCTAGCACGCTCTAGCACGGTCTAGCACGGTCTAGCACGCTCTAGCACGCTCTAGCACGCTTTAGCACGGTCTAGCACAGTCTAGCACGCTCTAGCACGGTCTAGCACGGTCTAGCACGCTCTAGCACGCTCTAGCACGCTTTAGCACGCTTTAGCACGGTCTAGCACCGTCTAGCACGCTCTAGCACGGTCTAGGACGGTCTAGCACGCTCTAGCACGCTCTAGCACGCTTTAGCACGCTTTAGCACGGTGTAGCACGGTCTAGCAAGCTCTAGCACGCTCTAGCACGGTCTAGCACGGTCTAACACGGTCTAGCAAGCTCTAGCACGGTCTAGCACGGTCTAGCACGGTCTAGCACGCTCTAGCACGGTCTAGCACGGTTTAGCACCCTTTAGCACGGTCTAGCACGGTCTAGCACGCTCTAGCACGGTCTAGCACGGTCTAGCACGCTCTAGCACGCTCTAGCACGCTTTAGCACGGTCTAGCACGGTCTAGCACGCTCTAGCACGGTCTAGCACGGTCTAGCACGGTCTAGCACGCTCTAGCACGGTCTAGCACGGTCTAGCACGCTCTAGCACGCTCTAGCACGCTTTAGCACGGTCTAGCACAGTCTAGCACGCTCTAGCACGGTCTAGCACGCTCTAGCACGCTCTAGCACACTTTAGCACGCTTTAGCACGGTCTAGCACTGTCTAGCACGCTCTAGCACGGTCTAGCACGGTCTAGCACGCTCTAGCACGCTCTAGCACGGTCTAGCACGGTCTAGCACGCTCTAGCACGGTCTAGCACGGTCTAGCACGCTCTAGCACGGTCTAGCACGCTCTAGCACGCTTTAGCACGCTTTAGCACGGTCAAGCACGGTCTAGCACGCTCTAGCACGGTCTAGCACGGTCTAGCACGCTCTAGCACGCTCTAGCACGCTTTAGCACCCTTTAGCACGGTCTAGCACGGTCTAGCACGCTCTAGCACGGTCTAGCACGCTCTAGCACGCTCTAGCACGCTTTAGCACGGTCTAGCACGGTCTAGCACGCTCTAGCACGGTCTAGCACGGTCTAGCACGCTCTAGCACGCTCTAGCACGCTTTAGAACGGTCTAGCACAGTCTAGCACGCTCTAGCACGGTCTAGCACGCTCTAGCACGCTCTAGCACGCTTTAGCACGCTTTAGCACGGTCTAGCACTGTCTAGCACGCTCTAGCACGGTCTAGCACGGTCTAGCACGCTCTAGCACTCTCTAGCACGCTTTAGCACGCTTTAGCACGGTCTAGCACGGTCTAGCACGCTCTAGCACGGTCTAGCACGGTCTAGCACGCTCTAGCACGGTCTAGCACGCTCTAGCACGGTCTAGCACGGTCTAGCACGCTCTAGCACGGTCTAGCACGGTCTAGCACGCTCTAGCACGGTCTATTACGCTCTAGCATGCTTTAGCACGCTTTAGCACGGTCTAGCACGGTCTAGCACAATCTAGCACGGTCTATCACGGTCTAGCACGCTCTAGCACGCTCTAGCACGCTTTAGCACGCTTTAGCACGGTCTAGCACGGTCTAGCACGCTTTAGCACGGTCTAGCACGGTCTAGCACGCTCTAGCACGGTCTAGCACGGTCTAGCACGCTCTAGCACGCTCTAGCACGCTTTAGCACGCTTTAGCACGGTGTAGCACGGTCTAGCAAGCTCTAGCACGCTCTAGCACGGTCTAGCACGGTCTAACACGCTCTAGCACGCTCTAGCACGGTCTATCAAGCTCTAGCACGGTCTAGCACGGTCTAGCAAGGTCTAGCACGGTCTAGCACGGTCTAGCACGGTCTAGCACGCTCTAGCACGGTCTAGCTTGGTCTAGCACGCTCTATCACGGTCTAGCACGGTCTAGCACGCTTTAGCACGGTCTAGCACGGTCTAGCATGGTCTAGCACGCTCTAGCACGCTCTAGCACGATCTAGCATGGTCTAACACACTCTAGCACGCTCTAGCACGCTCTAGCACGCTCTAGCACGCTTTAGCACGCTTTAGCACGCTCTAGCACACTCTAGCACGCTCTAGCACGCTCTAGCACGCTTAAGCACGCTTTAGCACGGTCTAGCACGCTCTAGCACGCTCTAGCACGCTTTAGCACGCTTTAGCACGCTTTAGCACGGTCTAGCACGGTCTAGCACGCTCTAGCACGGTCTAGCACGGTCTAGCACGGTCTAGCACGCTCTAGCACGCTCTAGCACGCTTTAGCACGGTCTAGCACGGTCTAGCACGCTCTAGCACGGTCTAGCACGGTCTAGCACGGTCTAGCACGCTCTAGCACGGTCTAGCACGGTCTAGCACGCTCTAGCACGCTCTAGCACGCTTTAGCACGGTCTAGCACAGTCTAGCACGCTCTAGCACGGTCTAGCACGCTCTAGCACGCTCTAGCACGCTTTAGCACGCTTTAGCACGGTCTAGCACTGTCTAGCACGCTCTAGCACGGTCTAGCACGGTCTAGCACGCTCTAGCACGCTCTAGCACGGTCTAGCACGCTCTAGCACGCTTTAGCACGCTTTAGCACGGTCAAGCACGGTCTAGCACGCTCTAGCACGGTCTAGCACGGTCTAGCACGCTCTAGCACGCTCTAGCACGCTTTAGCACCCTCTAGCACGGTCTAGCACGGTCTAGCACGCTCTAGCACGGTCTAGCACGGTCTAGCACGCTCTAGCACGCTCTAGCACGCTTTAGCACGGTCTAGCACGGTCTAGCACGCTCTAGCACGGTCTAGCACGGTCTAGCACGCTCTAGCACGCTCTAGCACGCTTTAGAACGGTCTAGCACAGTCTAGCACGCTCTAGCACGGTCTAGCACGCTCTAGCACGCTCTAGCACGCTTTAGCACGCTTTAGCACGGTCTAGCACTGTCTAGCACGCTCTAGCACGGTCTAGCACGGTCTAGCACGCTCTAGCACTCTCTAGCACGCTTTAGCACGCTTTAGCACGGTCTAGCACGGTCTAGCACGCTCTAGCACGGTCTAGCACGGTCTAGCACGCTCTAGCACGGTCTAGCACGCTCTAGCACGGTCTAGCACGGTCTAGCACGCTCTAGCACGGTTTAGCACGGTCTAGCACGCTCTAGCACGGTCTATTACGCTCTAGCATGCTTTAGCACGCTTTGGCACGGTCTAGCACGGTCTAGCACAATCTAGCACGGTCTATCACGGTCTAGCACGCTCTAGCACGCTCTAGCACGCTTTAGCACGCTTTAGCACGGTCTAGCACGGTCTAGCACGCTTTAGCACGGTCTAGCACGGTCTAGCACGCTCTAGCACGGTCTAGCACGGTCTAGCACGCTCTAGCACGCTCTAGCACGCTTTAGCACGCTTTAGCACGGTGTAGCACGGTCTAGCAAGCTCTAGCACGCTCTAGCACGGTCTAGCACGGTCTAACACGCTCTAGCACGCTCTAGCACGGTCTATCAAGCTCTAGCACGGTCTAGCACGGTCTAGCAAGGTCTAGCACGGTCTAGCACGGTCTAGCACGGTCTAGCACGCTCTAGCACGGTCTAGCTTGGTCTAGCACGCTCTATCACGGTCTAGCACGGTCTAGCACGCTTTAGCACGGTCTAGCACGGTCTAGCATGGTCTAGCACGCTCTAGCACGCTCTAGCACGATCTAGCATGGTCTAACACACTCTAGCACGCTCTAGCACGCTCTAGCACGCTCTAGCACGCTTTAGCACGCTTTAGCACGCTCTAGCACACTCTAGCACGCTCTAGCACGCTCTAGCACGCTTAAGCACGCTTTAGCACGGTCTAGCACGGTCTAGCACGCTCTAGCACGGTCTAGCACGCTTTAGCACGGTCTAGCATGGTCTAGCACGCTCTAGTACGGTCTAGCACGGTCTAGCACGAGCTAGCACGCTCTAGCACGGTCTAGCACGGTCTAGCATGGTCTAGCATGCTCTAGCACGCTCTAGCACGCTCTAGCACGCTTTAGCACGCTTTAGCACGCTTTAGCACGGTCTAGCACGGTCTAGCACGCTCTAGCACGGTCTAGCACGGTCTAGCACGCTCTAGCACGGTCTAGCACGGTCTAGCACGGTCTAGCACGGTCTAGCATGGTCTAGCACGGTCTAGCACGCTCTAGCACGGTCTATCACGCTCTAGCACGGTCTAGCACGGTCTAGCAAGGTCTAGCACGCTCTAGCACGGTCTAGCACGGTCTAGCACGCTCTAGCACGGTCTAGCACGGTCTAGCATTGTCTAGCACGGTCTAGCACGGTCTAGCACGCTCTAGCACGCTCTAGCACGCTTTAGCACGGTCTAGCACAGTCTAGCACGCTCTAGCACGGTCTAGCACGCTCTAGCACGCTCTAGCACGCTTTAGCACGCTTTAGCACGGTCTAGCACTGTCTAGCACGCTCTAGCACGGTCTAGCACGGTCTAGCACGCTCTAGCACGCTCTAGCACGGTCTAGCACGGTCTAGCACGCTCTAGCACGGTCTAGCACGGTCTAGCACGCTCTAGCACGGTCTAGCACGCTCTAGCACGCTTTAGCACGCTTTAGCACGGTCAAGCACGGTCTAGCACGCTCTAGCACGGTCTAGCACGGTCTAGCACGCTCTAGCACGCTCTAGCACGCTTTAGCACCCTTTAGCACGGTCTAGCACGGTCTAGCACGCTCTAGCACGGTCTAGCACGGTCTAGCACGCTCTAGCACGTTCTAGCACGCTTTAGCACGGTCTAGCACGGTCTAGCACGCTCTAGCACGGTCTAGCACGGTCTAGCACGCTCTAGCACGCTCTAGCACGCTTTAGAACGGTCTAGCACAGTCTAGCACGCTCTAGCACAGTCTAGCACGCTCTAGCACGCTCTAGCACGCTTTAGCACGCTTTAGCACGGTCTAGCACTGTCTAGCACGCTCTAGCACGGTCTAGCACGGTCTAGCACGCTCTAGCACTCTCTAGCACGCTTTAGCACGCTTTAGCACGGTCTAGCACGGTCTAGCACGCTCTAGCACGGTCTAGCACGGTCTAGCACGCTCTAGCACGGTCTAGCACGCTCTAGCACGGTCTAGCACGGTCTAGCACGCTCTAGCACGGTCTAGCACGGTCTAGCACGCTCTAGCACGGTCTATTACGCTCTAGCATGCTTTAGCACGCTTTAGCACGGTCTAGCACGGTCTAGCACAATCTAGCACGGTCTATCACGGTCTAGCACGCTCTAGCACGCTCTAGCACGCTTTAGCACGCTTTAGCACGGTCTAGCACGGTCTAGCACGCTTTAGCACGGTCTAGCACGGTCTAGCACGCTCTAGCACGGTCTAGCACGGTCTAGCACGCTCTAGCACGCTCTAGCACGCTTTAGCACGCTTTAGCACGGTGTAGCACGGTCTAGCAAGCTCTAGCACGCTCTAGCACGGTCTAGCACGGTCTAACACGCTCTAGCACGCTCTAGCACGGTCTATCAAGCTCTAGCACGGTCTAGCACGGTCTAGCAAGGTCTAGCACGGTCTAGCACGGTCTAGCACGGTCTAGCACGCTCTAGCACGGTCTAGCTTGGTCTAGCACGCTCTATCACGGTCTAGCACGGTCTAGCACGCTTTAGCACGGTCTAGCACGGTCTAGCATGGTCTAGCACGCTCTAGCACGCTCTAGCACGATCTAGCATGGTCTAACACACTCTAGCACGCTCTAGCACGCTCTAGCACGCTCTAGCACGCTTTAGCACGCTTTAGCACGCTCTAGCACACTCTAGCACGCTCTAGCACGCTCTAGCACGCTTAAGCACGCTTTAGCACGGTCTAGCACGCTCTAGCACGCTCTAGCACGCTTTAGCACGCTTTAGCACGCTTTAGCACGGTCTAGCACGGTCTAGCACGCTCTAGCACGGTCTAGCACGGTCTAGCACGGTCTAGCACGCTCTAGCACGCTCTAGCACGCTTTAGCACGGTCTAGCACGGTCTAGCACGCTCTAGCACGGTCTAGCACGGTCTAGCACGGTCTAGCACGCTCTAGCACGGTCTAGCACGGTCTAGCACGCTCTAGCACGCTCTAGCACGCTTTAGCACGGTCTAGCACAGTCTAGCACGCTCTAGCACGGTCTAGCACGCTCTAGCACGCTCTAGCACGCTTTAGCACGCTTTAGCACGGTCTAGCACTGTCTAGCACGCTCTAGCACGGTCTAGCACGGTCTAGCACGCTCTAGCACGCTCTAGCACGGTCTAGCACGGTCTAGCACGCTCTAGCACGGTCTAGCACGGTCTAGCACGCTATAGCACGGTCTAGCACGCTCTAGCACGCTTTAGCACGCTTTAGCACGGTCAAGCACGGTCTAGCACGCTCTAGCACGGTCTAGCACGGTCTAGCACGCTCTAGCACGCTCTAGCACGCTTTAGCACCCTTTAGCACGGTCTAGCACGGTCTAGCACGCTCTAGCACGGTCTAGCACGGTCTAGCACGCTCTAGCACGCTCTAGCACGCTTTAGCACGGTCTAGCACGGTCTAGCACGCTCTAGCACGGTCTAGCACGGTCTAGCACGCTCTAGCACGCTCTAGCACGCTTTAGAACGGTCTAGCACAGTCTAGCACGCTCTAGCACGGTCTAGCACGGTCTAGCACGGTCTAGCACGGTCTAGCACGCTCTAGCACGGTCTAGCACGGTCTAGCACGCTCTAGCACGGTCTAGCACGCTCTAGCACGCTTTAGCACGCTTTAGCACGGTCAAGCACGGTCTAGCACGCTCTAGCACGGTCTAGCACGGTCTAGCACGATCTAGCACGGTCTAGCACGGTCTAGCACGGTCTAGCACGCTCTAGCACGCTCTAGAACGCTTTAGCACGCTCTAGCACGCTTTAGCACGGTCTAGCACGGTCTAGCACGCTTTAGCACGGTCTAGCACGGTCTAGCACGCTCTAGCACGGTCTATCACGCTCTAGCACGCTCTAGCACGCTTTAGCACGCTTTAGCACGGTCTAGCACGGTCTAGCACGCTCTAGCACGGTCTAGCACGCTCTAGCACGCTCTAGCACACTCTAGCACGCTTTAGCACGCTTTAGCACGGTCTAGCACGGTCTAGCACGCTCTATCACGGTCTAGCACGGTCTAGCACACTCTAGCACGCTCTAGCACGCTTTAGCACGGTCTAGCACGGTCTAGCACGCTCTAGCACAGTCTAGCACGGTCTAGCACGCTCTAGCACGCTCTAGCACGCTCTTGCACGGTCTAGCACGGTCTAGCACGCTCTAGCCCTCTCTAGCACGGTCTAGCACGCTTTAGCACGGTCTAGCACGGTCTAGCACGATCTAGCACGGTCTAGCACGGTCTAGCACGGTCTAGCACGCTCTAGCACGCTTTAGCACGCTTTAGCACGGTCTAGCACGGTCTAGCACGCTCTAGCACGGTCTAGCACGGTCTAGCACGCTCTAGCACGCTCTAGCACGCTTTAGCACGCTTTAGCACGGTCTAGCACGGTCTAGCACGCTCTAGCACGGTCTAGCACGGTCTAGCACGCTCTAGCACGGTCTAGCACGCTCTAGCACGGTCTAGCACGGTCTAGCACGCTCTAGCACGGTCTAGCACAGTCTAGCACGGTCTAGCACGCTCTAGCACGATCTAGCATGGTCTAACAAGCTCTAGCACGCTCTAACACGCTCTAGCACGCTCTAGCACGCTTTAGCACGCTTTAGCACGCTGTAGCACGCTCTAGCACGCTTTAGCACGCTTTAGCACGGTCTAGCACGGTCTAGCACGCTCTAGCACGGTCTAGCACGGTCTAGCACGCTCTAGCACGCTCTAGCACGCTTTAGCACGCTTTAGCACGGTCTAGCACGGTCTAGCACGCTCTAGCACGGTCTAGCACGGTCTAGCACGCTCTAGCACGGTCTAGCACGCTCTAGCACGGTCTAGCACGGTCTAGCACGCTCTAGCACGGTCTAGCACAGTCTAGCACGGTCTAGCACGCTCTAGCACGATCTAGCATGGTCTAACAAGCTCTAGCACGCTCTAACACGCTCTAGCACGCTCTAGCACGCTTTAGCACGCTGTAGCACGCTCTAGCACGCTCTAGCACGCTCTAGCACGCTCTAGCACACTCTAGCACGCTCTAGCTCGCTCTAGCACGGTCTAGCACGCTCTAGCACGCTCTAGCACGCTCTAGCACGCTTTAGCACGCTTTAGCACGGTCTAGCACGGTCTAGCACGCTCTAGCACGGTCAAGCACGGTCTAGCACGGTCTAGCACGCTTTAGCACGCTTTAGCACGGTCTAGCACGGTCTAGCACGCTCTAGCACGGTCTAGCACGGTCTAGCACGCTCTAGCACGCTTTAGCACGCTTTAGTACGGTCTAGCACGGTCTAGCACGGTCTAGCACGGTCTAGCAAGCTCTAGCACGCTCTAGCACGCTCTAGCACGCTCTAGCACGGTCTAGCAAGCTCTATCACGGTCTAGCACGGTCTAGCACGGTCTAGCACGCTCTAGCACGGTCTAGCACGGTCTAGCACGCTCTAGCACGCTCTAGCACGCTCTAGCACGGTCTAGCAAGCTCTATCACGGTCTAGCACGGTCTAGCACGGTCTAGCACGCTCTAGCACGGTCTAGCACGGTCTAGCAAGCTCTAGCACGCTCTAGCACGCTCTAGCACGCTCTAGCACGGTCTAGCAAGCTCTATCACGGTCTAGCACGGTCTAGCACGGTCTAGCACGCTCTAGCACGGTCTAGCACGGTCTAGCACGCTCTTGCACGCTTTAGTACGGTCTAGCACGGTCTAGCACGGTCTAGCACGGTCTAGCAAGCTCTAGCACGCTCTAGCACGCTCTAGCACGCTCTAGCACGGTCTAGCAAGCTCTAGCACGGTCTAGCACGGTCTAGAACGGTCTAGCACGCTCTAACACGCTCTAGCACGCTCTAGCACGCTTTAGCATGCTTTAGCACGCTGTAGCAAGCTCTAGCACGCTCTAGCACGCTCTAGCACGCTCTAGCACACTCTAGCACGCTCTAGCACGCTCTAGCACGGTCTAGCACGCTCTAGCACGCTCTAGCACGCTTTAGCACGGTCTAGCACGGTCTAGCACGCTCTAGCACGGTCTATCACGCTCTAGCACGCTCTAGCACGCTTTAGCACGCTTTAGCACGGTCTAGCACGGTCTAGCACGCTCTAGCACGGTCTAGCACGGTCTAGCACGCTCTAGCACGCTCTAGCACGCTTTAGCACGCTTTAGCACGGTCTAGCACGGTCTAGCACGCTCTATCACGGTCTAGCACGGTCTAGCACACTCTAGCACGCTCTAGCACGCTTTAGCACGCTTTAGCACGGTCTAGCACGGTCTAGCACGCTCTAGCACGGTCAAGCACGGTCTAGCACGGTCTAGCACGCTTTAGCACGGTCTAGCACGGTCTAGCACGCTCTAGCACGCTTTAGCACGCTTTAGCACGGTCTAGCACGGTCTAGCACGCTCTAGCACGGTCTAGCACGCTTTAGCACGCTTAAGCACGGTCTAGCACGGTCTAGCACGCTCTATCACGGTCTAGCACGGTCTAGCACACTCTAGCACGCTCTAGCACGCTTTATCACGCTTTAGAACGGTCTAGCACGGTCTAGCACGCTCTAGCACGGTCAAGCACGGTCTAGCACGGTCTAGCACGCTTTAGCACGGTCAAGCACGGTCTAGCACGGTCTAGCACGCTTTAGCACGGTCTAGCACGGTCTAGCACGCTCGAGCACGCTTTAGCACGCTTTAGCACGGTCTAGCACGGTCTAGCACGCTCTAGCACGGTCTAGCACGGTCTAGCACGCTCTAGCACGCTTTAGCACGCTTTAGTACGGTCTAGCACGGTCTAGCACGGTCTAGCACGGTCTAGCAAGCTCTAGCACGCTCTAGCACGCTCTAGCACGCTCTAGCACGGTCTATCACGCTCTAGCACGCTCTAGCACGCTTTAGCACGCTTTAGCACGGTCTAGCACGGTCTAGCACGCTCTATCACGGTCTAGCACGGTCTAGCACACTCTAGCACACTCTAGCACACTTTAGCACGCTTTAGCACGCTTTAGCACGGTCTAGCACGGTCTAGCACGCTCTAGCACGGTCAAGCACGGTCTAGCACGGTCTAGCACGCTTTAGCACGGTCTAGCACGGTCAAGCACGGTCTAGCACGCTTTAGCACGCTTTAGCACGGTCTAGCACGGTCTAGCACGGTCTAGCACGGTCTAGCACGCTCTAGCACGGTCTAGCACGGTCTAGCACGCTCTAGCACGGTCTAGCACGCTCTAGCACGCTTTAGCACGCTTTAGCACGGTCAAGCACGGTCAAGCACGGTCTAGCACGCTCTAGCACGGTCTAGCACGGTCTAGCACGATCTAGCACGGTCTAGCACGGTCTAGCACGGTCTAGCACGCTCTAGCACGCTCTAGAACGCTTTAGCACGCTCTAGCACGCTTTAGCACGGTCTAGCACGGTCTAGCACGCTTTAGCACGGTCTAGCACGGTCTAGCACGCTCTAGCACGGTCTATCACGCTCTAGCACGCTCTAGCACGCTTTAGCACGCTTTAGCACGGTCTAGCACGGTCTAGCACGCTCTAGCACGCTTTAGCACGGTCTAGCACGGTCTAGCACGCTCTAGCACGGTCTAGCACGCTCTAGCACGCTCTAGCACGCTCTAGCACGCTTTAGCACGCTTTAGCACGGTCTAGCACGGTCTAGCACGCTCTATCACGGTCTAGCACGGTCTAGCACACTCTAGCACGCTCTAGCACGCTTTAGCACGCTTTAGCACGGTCTAGCACGGTCAAGCACGCTCTAGCACGGTCAAGCACGGTCTAGCACGGTCTAGCACGCTTTAGCACGGTCTAGCACGGTCTAGCACGTTCTAGCACGGTCTAGCACGGTCTAGCACGCTCTAGCACGGTCTAGCACGGTCTAGCACGGTCTAGCACGGTCTAGCACGCTCTAGCACGGTCTAGCACGGTCTAGCACGCTCTAGCACGGTCTAGCACGGTCTAGCACGTTCTAGCACGGTCTAGCACGGTCTAGCCAGCTCTAGCACGCTTTAGCACGGTCTAGCACAGTCTAGCACGCTCTAGCACGGTCTAGCACGCTCTAGCACGCTCTAGCACGCTCTAGCACGCTCTAGCACGCTTTAGCACGCTTTAGCACGCTTTAGCACGGTCTAGCACTGTCTAGCACGCTCTAGCACGGTCTATCACGGTCTAGCACGCTCTAGCACGCTCTAGCACGCTTTAGCACGCTTTAGCACGGTCTAGCACGGTCTAGCACGCTCTAGCACGGTCTAGCACGGTCTAGCACGCTCTAGCACGGTCTAGTACGCTCTAGCACGGTCTAGCACGGTCTAGCACGCTCTAGCACGGTCTAGAACGCTCTAGCACGCTTTAGCACGCTTTAGCACGGTCTAGCACGGTCTAGCACTCTCTAGCACGGTCTAGCACGGTCTAGCACGCTCTAGCATGCTCTAGCACGCTTTAGCACGCTTTAGCACGGTCTAGCACGGTCTAGCACGCTCTAGCACGGTCTAGCACGGTCTAGCACGATCTAGCACGGTCTAGCACGGTCTAGCACGGTCTAGCACGCTCTAGCACGCTCTAGAACGCTTTAGCACGCTCTAGCACGCTTTAGCACGGTCTAGCACGGTCTAGCACGGTCTAGCACGCTCTAGCACGGTCTAGCACGGTCTAGCACGCTCTAGCACGCTCTAGCACGCTTTAGCACGCTTCAGCACGGTCTAGCACGGTCTAGCACGGTCTAGCACGCTCTAGCACGGTCTAGCACGGTCTAGCACGCTCTAGCACGGTCTAGCACACTTTAGCACGGTCTAGCACGGTCTAGCACGCTCTAGCACGGTCTAGCACGGTCTAGCACGCTCTAGCACGCTCTAGCACGCTTTAGCACGCTTTAGCACGGTCTAGCACGGTCTAGCACGCTCTATCACGGTCTAGCACGGTCTAGCACACTCTAGCACGCTCTAGCACGCTTTAGCACGCTTTAGCACGGTCTAGCACGGTCTAGCACGCTCTAGCACGGTCAAGCACGGTCTAGCACGGTCTAGCACGCTTTAGCACGGTCTAGCACGGTCTAGCACGCTCTAGCACGCTTTAGCACGCTTTAGCACGGTCTAGCACGGTCTAGCACGCTCTAGCACGGTCTAGCACGCTTTAGCACGCTTTAGCACGGTCTAGCACGGTCTAGCACGCTCTATCACGGTCTAGCACGGTCTAGCACACTCTAGCACGCTCTAGCACGCTTTATCACGCTTTAGAACGGTCTAGCACGGTCTAGCACGCTCTAGCACGGTCAAGCACGGTCTAGCACGGTCTAGCACGCTCTAGCACGGTCAAGCACGGTCTAGCACGCTCTAGCCCTCTCTAGCACGGTCTAGCACGCTTTAGCACGGTCTAGCACGGTCTAGCACGATCTAGCACGGTCTAGCACGGTCTAGCACGGTCTAGCACGCTCTAGCACGCTTTAGCACGCTTTAGCACGGTCTAGCACGGTCTAGCACGCTCTAGCACGGTCTAGCACGGTCTAGCACGCTCTAGCACGCTCTAGCACGCTTTAGCACGCTTTAGCACGGTCTAGCACGGTCTAGCACGCTCTAGCACGGTCTAGCACGGTCTAGCACGCTCTAGCACGGTCTAGCACGGTCTAGCACGCTCTAGCACGCTTTAGCACGCTTTAGCACGGTCTAGCACGGTCTAGCACGCTCTAGCACGGTCTAGCACGGTCTAGCACGCTCTAGCACGCTCTAGCACGCTTTAGCACGCTTTAGCACGGTCTAGCACGGTCTAGCACGCTCTAGCACGGTCTAGCACGGTCTAGCACGCTCTAGCACGCTCTAGCACGCTCTAGCACACTCTAGCACGCTCTAGCACGCTCTAGCACGGTCTAGCACGCTCTAGCACGCTCTAGCACGCTTTAGCACGGTCTAGCACGGTCTAGCACGCTCTAGCACGGTCTATCACGCTCTAGCACGCTCTAGCACGCTTTAGCACGCTTTAGCACGGTCTAGCACGGTCTAGCACGCTCTAGCACGGTCAAGCACGGTCTAGCACGGTCTAGCACGCTTTAGCACGGTCTAGCACGGTCTAGCACGCTCTAGCACGCTTTAGCACGCTTTAGCACGGTCTAGCACGGTCTAGCACGCTCTAGCACGGTCTAGCACGGTCTAGCACGCTCTAGCACGCTTTAGCACGCTTTAGTACGGTCTAGCACGGTCTAGCACGGTCTAGCACGGTCTAGCAAGCTCTAGCACGCTCTAGCACGCTCTAGCACGCTCTAGCACGGTCTAGCAAGCTCTAGCACGGTCTAGCACGGTCTAGCACGCTCTAGCACGGTCTAGCACGGTCTAGCACGCTCTAGCACGCTCTAGCACGCTTTAGCACGCTTTAGCACGGTCTAGCACGGTCTAGCACGCTCTATCACGGTCTAGCACGGTCTAGCACACTCTAGCACGCTCTAGCACGCTTTAGCACGCTTTAGCACGGTCTAGCACGGTCTAGCACGCTCTAGCACGGTCAAGCACGGTCTAGCACGGTCTAGCACGCTTTAGCACGGTCTAGCACGGTCTAGCACGCTCTAGCACGCTTTAGCACGCTTTAGCACGGTCTAGCACGGTCTAGCACGCTCTAGCACGGTCTAGCACGCTTTAGCACGCTTTAGCACGGTCTAGCACGGTCTAGCACGCTCTATCACGGTCTAGCACGGTCTAGCACACTCTAGCACGCTCTAGCACGCTTTATCACGCTTTAGAACGGTCTAGCACGGTCTAGCACGCTCTAGCACGGTCAAGCACGGTCTAGCACGGTCTAGCACGCTCTAGCACGGTCAAGCACGGTCTAGCACGGTCTAGCACGCTTTAGCACGGTCTAGCACGGTCTAGCACGCTCTAGCACGCTTTAGCACGCTTTAGCACGGTCTAGCACGGTCTAGCACGCTCTAGCACGGTCTAGCACGGTCTAGCACGCTCTAGCACGCTTTAGCACGCTTTAGTACGGTCTAGCACGGTCTAGCACGGTCTAGCACGGTCTAGCAAGCTCTAGCACGCTCTAGCACGCTCTAGCACGCTCTAGCACGGTCTAGCAAGCTCTAGCACGGTCTAGCACGGTCTAGCACGGTCTAGCACGCTCTAGCACGGTCTAGCACGGTCTAGCACGCTCTAGCACGCTTTAGTACGGTCTAGCACGGTCTAGCACGGTCTAGCACGGTCTAGCAAGCTCTAGCACGCTCTAGCACGCTCTAGCACGCTCTAGCACGGTCTAGCAAGCTCTAGCACGGTCTAGCACGGTCTAGCACGCTCTAGCACGCTCTAACACGCTCTAGCACGCTCTAGCACGCTTTAGCATGCTTTAGCACGCTGTAGCACGCTCTAGCACTTTCTAGCACGCTCTAGCACGCTCTAGCACACTCTAGCACGCTCTAGCACGCTCTAGCACGGTCTAGCACGCTCTAGCACGCTCTAGCACGCTTTAGCACGGTCTAGCACGGTCTAGCACACTCTAGCACGGTCTATCACGCTCTAGCACGCTCTAGCACGCTTTAGCACGCTTTAGCACGGTCTAGCACGGTCTAGCACGCTCTAGCACGGTCTAGCACGGTCTAGCACGCTCTAGCACGCTCTAGCACGCTTTAGCACGCTTTAGCACGGTCTAGCTCGGTCTAGCACGCTCTATCACGGTCTAGCACGGTCTAGCACACTCTAGCACGCTCTAGCACGCTTTAGCACGCTTTAGCACGGTCTAGCACACTCTAGCACGCTCTAGCACGCTTTAGCACGCTTTAGCACGGTCTAGCACGGTCTAGCACGCTCTAGCACGGTTAAGCACGGTCTAGCACGGTCTAGCACGCTTTAGCACGGTCTAGCACGGTCTAGCACGCTCTAGCACGCTTTAGCACGCTTTAGCACGGTCTAGCACGGTCTAGCACGCTCTAGCACGGTCTAGCACGCTTTAGCACGCTTTAGCACGGTCTAGCACGGTCTAGCACGCTCTATCACGGTCTAGCACGGTCTAGCACACTCTAGCACGCTCTAGCACGCTTTATCACGCTTTAGTACGGTCTAGCACGGTCAAGCACGGTCTAGCACGCTCTAGCACGCTCTAGCACGCTTTAGCACGGTCTAGCACGGTCTAGCACGCTCTAGCACGCTTTAGCACGCTTTAGCACGGTCTAGCACGGTCTAGCACGCTCTAGCACGGTTAAGCACGGTCTAGCACGGTCTAGCACGCTTTAGCCCGGTCTAGCACGGTCTAGCACGCTCTAGCACGCTTTTGCACGCTTTAGCACGGTCTAGCACGGTCTAGCACGCTCTAGCACGGTCTAGCACGGTCTAGCACCCTCTAGCACACTTTAGCACGCTTTAGTACGGTCTAGCACGGTCAAGCACGGTCTAGCACGCTCTAGCACGCTCTAGCACGCTTTAGCACGGTCTAGCACGGTCTAGCACGCTCTAGCACGCTTTAGCACGCTTTAGCACGGTCTAGCACGGTCTAGCACGCTCTAGCACGGTCTAGCACGGTCTAGCACGGTCTAGCACGGTCTAGCACGGTCTAGCACGCTCTAGCACGCTCTAGCACGCTCTAGCACGGTCTAGCAAGCTCTAGCACGGTCTAGCACGGTCTAGCACGGTCTAGCACGCTCTAGCACGGTCTAGCACGGTCTAGCACGCTCTAGCACGGTCTAGCACGGTCTAGCACGGTCTAGCACGGTCTAGCACGCTCTAGCACGGTCTAGCACGGTCTAGCACGCTCTAGCACGGTGTAGCACGCTCTAGCACGCTTTAGCACGCTTTAGCACGGTCAAGCACGGTCTAGCACGCTCTAGCACGGTCTAGCACGGTCTAGCACGCTCTAGCACGCTCTAGCACGCTTTAGCACGCTTCAGCACGGTCTAGCACGGTCTAGCACGCTCTAGCACGGTCTAGCACGGTCTAGCACAGTCTAGCACGGTCTAGCACGCTCTAGCACGCTCTAGCACGCTCTTGCACGGTCTAGCACGGTCTAGCACGCTCTAGCCCTCTCTAGCACGGTCTAGCACGCTCTTGCACGGTCTAGCACGGTCTAGCACGCTCTAGCCCTCTCTAGCACGGTCTAGCACGCTTTAGCACGGTCTAGCACGGTCTAGCACGCTCTAGCACGCTTTAGCACGGTCTAGCACGGTCTAGCACGCTCTAGCACGGTCTATCACGCTCTAGCACGCTCTAGCACGCTTTAGCACGCTTTAGCACGGTCTAGCACGGTCCAGCACGCTCTAGCACGGTCTAGCACGGTCTAGCACGCTCTAGCACGCTTTAGCACGCTTTAGCACGGTCTAGCACGGTCTAGCACGCTCTATCACGGTCTAGCACGGTCTAGCACACTCTAGCACGCTCTAGCACGCTTTAGCACGCTTTAGCACGGTCTAGCACGGTCTAGCACGCTCTAGCACGGTCTAGCACGCTCTAGCACGCTCTAGCACGCTTTAGCACGGTCTAGCACGGTCTAGCACGCTTTAGCACGGTCTAGCACGGTCTAGCACGCTCTAGCACGGTCTATCACGCTCTAGCACGCTCTAGCACGCTTTAGCACGCTTTAGCACGGTCTAGCACGGTCTAGCACGCTCTAGCACGCTTTAGCACGGTCTAGCACGGTCTAGCACGCTCTAGCACGGTCTAGCACGCTCTAGCACGCTCTAGCACGCTCTAGCACGCTTTAGCACGCTTTAGCACGGTCTAGCACGGTCTAGCACGCTCTATCACGGTCTAGCACGGTCTAGCACACTCTAGCACGCTCTAGCACGCTTTAGCACGCTTTAGCACGGTCTAGCACGGTCAAGCACGCTCTAGCACGGTCAAGCACGGTCTAGCACGGTCTAGCACGCTTTAGCACGGTCTAGCACGGTCTAGCACGTTCTAGCACGGTCTAGCACGGTCTAGCACGCTCTAGCACGGTCTAGCACGGTCTAGCACGGTCTAGCACGGTCTAGCACGCTCTAGCACGGTCTAGCACGGTCTAGCACGCTCTAGCACGGTCTAGCACGGTCTAGCACGTTCTAGCACGGTCTAGCACGGTCTAGCCAGCTCTAGCACGCTTTAGCACGGTCTAGCACAGTCTAGCACGCTCTAGCACGGTCTAGCACGCTCTAGCACGCTCTAGCACGCTCTAGCACGCTCTAGCACGCTTTAGCACGCTTTAGCACGCTTTAGCACGGTCTAGCACTGTCTAGCACGCTCTAGCACGGTCTATCACGGTCTAGCACGCTCTAGCACGCTCTAGCACGCTTTAGCACGCTTTAGCACGGTCTAGCACGGTCTAGCACGCTCTAGCACGGTCTAGCACGGTCTAGCACGCTCTAGCACGGTCTAGTACGCTCTAGCACGGTCTAGCACGGTCTAGCACGCTCTAGCACGGTCTAGAACGCTCTAGCACGCTTTAGCACGCTTTAGCACGGTCTAGCACGGTCTAGCACTCTCTAGCACGGTCTAGCACGGTCTAGCACGCTCTAGCATGCTCTAGCACGCTTTAGCACGCTTTAGCACGGTCTAGCACGGTCTAGCACGCTCTAGCACGGTCTAGCACGGTCTAGCACGATCTAGCACGGTCTAGCACGGTCTAGCACGGTCTAGCACGCTCTAGCACGCTCTAGAACGCTTTAGCACGCTCTAGCACGCTTTAGCACGGTCTAGCACGGTCTAGCACGGTCTAGCACGCTCTAGCACGGTCTAGCACGGTCTAGCACGCTCTAGCACGCTCTAGCACGCTTTAGCACGCTTCAGCACGGTCTAGCACGGTCTAGCACGGTCTAGCACGCTCTAGCACGGTCTAGCACGGTCTAGCACGCTCTAGCACGGTCTAGCACACTTTAGCACGGTCTAGCACGGTCTAGCACGCTCTAGCACGGTCTAGCACGGTCTAGCACGCTCTAGCACGCTCTAGCACGCTTTAGCACGCTTTAGCACGGTCTAGCACGGTCTAGCACGCTCTATCACGGTCTAGCACGGTCTAGCACACTCTAGCACGCTCTAGCACGCTTTAGCACGCTTTAGCACGGTCTAGCACGGTCTAGCACGCTCTAGCACGGTCAAGCACGGTCTAGCACGGTCTAGCACGCTTTAGCACGGTCTAGCACGGTCTAGCACGCTCTAGCACGCTTTAGCACGCTTTAGCACGGTCTAGCACGGTCTAGCACGCTCTAGCACGGTCTAGCACGCTTTAGCACGCTTTAGCACGGTCTAGCACGGTCTAGCACGCTCTATCACGGTCTAGCACGGTCTAGCACACTCTAGCACGCTCTAGCACGCTTTATCACGCTTTAGAACGGTCTAGCACGGTCTAGCACGCTCTAGCACGGTCAAGCACGGTCTAGCACG
Source organism: Allygus modestus (assembly GCA_963675035.1). Taxonomy (NCBI): domain Eukaryota; kingdom Metazoa; phylum Arthropoda; class Insecta; order Hemiptera; family Cicadellidae; genus Allygus; species Allygus modestus. The sequence continues at coordinate 480,419,659 of OY776112.1, read as the reverse complement.
GTCTAGCACGCTCTAGCACGGTCAAGCACGGTCTAGCACGCTCTAGCCCTCTCTAGCACGGTCTAGCACGCTTTAGCACGGTCTAGCACGGTCTAGCACGATCTAGCACGGTCTAGCACGGTCTAGCACGGTCTAGCACGCTCTAGCACGCTTTAGCACGCTTTAGCACGGTCTAGCACGGTCTAGCACGCTCTAGCACGGTCTAGCACGGTCTAGCACGCTCTAGCACGCTCTAGCACGCTTTAGCACGCTTTAGCACGGTCTAGCACGGTCTAGCACGCTCTAGCACGGTCTAGCACGGTCTAGCACGCTCTAGCACGGTCTAGCACGGTCTAGCACGCTCTAGCACGCTTTAGCACGCTTTAGCACGGTCTAGCACGGTCTAGCACGCTCTAGCACGGTCTAGCACGGTCTAGCACGCTCTAGCACGCTCTAGCACGCTTTAGCACGCTTTAGCACGGTCTAGCACGGTCTAGCACGCTCTAGCACGGTCTAGCACGGTCTAGCACGCTCTAGCACGCTCTAGCACGCTCTAGCACACTCTAGCACGCTCTAGCACGCTCTAGCACGGTCTAGCACGCTCTAGCACGCTCTAGCACGCTTTAGCACGGTCTAGCACGGTCTAGCACGCTCTAGCACGGTCTATCACGCTCTAGCACGCTCTAGCACGCTTTAGCACGCTTTAGCACGGTCTAGCACGGTCTAGCACGCTCTAGCACGGTCAAGCACGGTCTAGCACGGTCTAGCACGCTTTAGCACGGTCTAGCACGGTCTAGCACGCTCTAGCACGCTTTAGCACGCTTTAGCACGGTCTAGCACGGTCTAGCACGCTCTAGCACGGTCTAGCACGGTCTAGCACGCTCTAGCACGCTTTAGCACGCTTTAGTACGGTCTAGCACGGTCTAGCACGGTCTAGCACGGTCTAGCAAGCTCTAGCACGCTCTAGCACGCTCTAGCACGCTCTAGCACGGTCTAGCAAGCTCTAGCACGGTCTAGCACGGTCTAGCACGCTCTAGCACGGTCTAGCACGGTCTAGCACGCTCTAGCACGCTCTAGCACGCTTTAGCACGCTTTAGCACGGTCTAGCACGGTCTAGCACGCTCTATCACGGTCTAGCACGGTCTAGCACACTCTAGCACGCTCTAGCACGCTTTAGCACGCTTTAGCACGGTCTAGCACGGTCTAGCACGCTCTAGCACGGTCAAGCACGGTCTAGCACGGTCTAGCACGCTTTAGCACGGTCTAGCACGGTCTAGCACGCTCTAGCACGCTTTAGCACGCTTTAGCACGGTCTAGCACGGTCTAGCACGCTCTAGCACGGTCTAGCACGCTTTAGCACGCTTTAGCACGGTCTAGCACGGTCTAGCACGCTCTATCACGGTCTAGCACGGTCTAGCACACTCTAGCACGCTCTAGCACGCTTTATCACGCTTTAGAACGGTCTAGCACGGTCTAGCACGCTCTAGCACGGTCAAGCACGGTCTAGCACGGTCTAGCACGCTCTAGCACGGTCAAGCACGGTCTAGCACGGTCTAGCACGCTTTAGCACGGTCTAGCACGGTCTAGCACGCTCTAGCACGCTTTAGCACGCTTTAGCACGGTCTAGCACGGTCTAGCACGCTCTAGCACGGTCTAGCACGGTCTAGCACGCTCTAGCACGCTTTAGCACGCTTTAGTACGGTCTAGCACGGTCTAGCACGGTCTAGCACGGTCTAGCAAGCTCTAGCACGCTCTAGCACGCTCTAGCACGCTCTAGCACGGTCTAGCAAGCTCTAGCACGGTCTAGCACGGTCTAGCACGGTCTAGCACGCTCTAGCACGGTCTAGCACGGTCTAGCACGCTCTAGCACGCTTTAGTACGGTCTAGCACGGTCTAGCACGGTCTAGCACGGTCTAGCAAGCTCTAGCACGCTCTAGCACGCTCTAGCACGCTCTAGCACGGTCTAGCAAGCTCTAGCACGGTCTAGCACGGTCTAGCACGCTCTAGCACGCTCTAACACGCTCTAGCACGCTCTAGCACGCTTTAGCATGCTTTAGCACGCTGTAGCACGCTCTAGCACTTTCTAGCACGCTCTAGCACGCTCTAGCACACTCTAGCACGCTCTAGCACGCTCTAGCACGGTCTAGCACGCTCTAGCACGCTCTAGCACGCTTTAGCACGGTCTAGCACGGTCTAGCACACTCTAGCACGGTCTATCACGCTCTAGCACGCTCTAGCACGCTTTAGCACGCTTTAGCACGGTCTAGCACGGTCTAGCACGCTCTAGCACGGTCTAGCACGGTCTAGCACGCTCTAGCACGCTCTAGCACGCTTTAGCACGCTTTAGCACGGTCTAGCTCGGTCTAGCACGCTCTATCACGGTCTAGCACGGTCTAGCACACTCTAGCACGCTCTAGCACGCTTTAGCACGCTTTAGCACGGTCTAGCACACTCTAGCACGCTCTAGCACGCTTTAGCACGCTTTAGCACGGTCTAGCACGGTCTAGCACGCTCTAGCACGGTTAAGCACGGTCTAGCACGGTCTAGCACGCTTTAGCACGGTCTAGCACGGTCTAGCACGCTCTAGCACGCTTTAGCACGCTTTAGCACGGTCTAGCACGGTCTAGCACGCTCTAGCACGGTCTAGCACGCTTTAGCACGCTTTAGCACGGTCTAGCACGGTCTAGCACGCTCTATCACGGTCTAGCACGGTCTAGCACACTCTAGCACGCTCTAGCACGCTTTATCACGCTTTAGTACGGTCTAGCACGGTCAAGCACGGTCTAGCACGCTCTAGCACGCTCTAGCACGCTTTAGCACGGTCTAGCACGGTCTAGCACGCTCTAGCACGCTTTAGCACGCTTTAGCACGGTCTAGCACGGTCTAGCACGCTCTAGCACGGTTAAGCACGGTCTAGCACGGTCTAGCACGCTTTAGCCCGGTCTAGCACGGTCTAGCACGCTCTAGCACGCTTTTGCACGCTTTAGCACGGTCTAGCACGGTCTAGCACGCTCTAGCACGGTCTAGCACGGTCTAGCACCCTCTAGCACACTTTAGCACGCTTTAGTACGGTCTAGCACGGTCAAGCACGGTCTAGCACGCTCTAGCACGCTCTAGCACGCTTTAGCACGGTCTAGCACGGTCTAGCACGCTCTAGCACGCTTTAGCACGCTTTAGCACGGTCTAGCACGGTCTAGCACGCTCTAGCACGGTCTAGCACGGTCTAGCACGGTCTAGCACGGTCTAGCACGGTCTAGCACGCTCTAGCACGCTCTAGCACGCTCTAGCACGGTCTAGCAAGCTCTAGCACGGTCTAGCACGGTCTAGCACGGTCTAGCACGCTCTAGCACGGTCTAGCACGGTCTAGCACGCTCTAGCACGGTCTAGCACGGTCTAGCACGGTCTAGCACGGTCTAGCACGCTCTAGCACGGTCTAGCACGGTCTAGCACGCTCTAGCACGGTGTAGCACGCTCTAGCACGCTTTAGCACGCTTTAGCACGGTCAAGCACGGTCTAGCACGCTCTAGCACGGTCTAGCACGGTCTAGCACGCTCTAGCACGCTCTAGCACGCTTTAGCACGCTTCAGCACGGTCTAGCACGGTCTAGCACGCTCTAGCACGGTCTAGCACGGTCTAGCACAGTCTAGCACGGTCTAGCACGCTCTAGCACGCTCTAGCACGCTCTTGCACGGTCTAGCACGGTCTAGCACGCTCTAGCCCTCTCTAGCACGGTCTAGCACGCTCTTGCACGGTCTAGCACGGTCTAGCACGCTCTAGCCCTCTCTAGCACGGTCTAGCACGCTTTAGCACGGTCTAGCACGGTCTAGCACGCTCTAGCACGCTTTAGCACGGTCTAGCACGGTCTAGCACGCTCTAGCACGGTCTATCACGCTCTAGCACGCTCTAGCACGCTTTAGCACGCTTTAGCACGGTCTAGCACGGTCCAGCACGCTCTAGCACGGTCTAGCACGGTCTAGCACGCTCTAGCACGCTTTAGCACGCTTTAGCACGGTCTAGCACGGTCTAGCACGCTCTATCACGGTCTAGCACGGTCTAGCACACTCTAGCACGCTCTAGCACGCTTTAGCACGCTTTAGCACGGTCTAGCACGGTCTAGCACGCTCTAGCACGGTCAAGCACGGTCTAGCACGGTCTAGCACGCTTTAGCACGGTCTAGCACGGTCTAGCACGCTCTAGCACGCTTTAGCACGCTTTAGCACGGTCTAGCACGGTCTAGCACGCTCTAGCACGGTCTAGCACGGTCTAGCACGCTCTAGCACGCTTTAGCACGCTTTAGTACGGTCTAGCACGGTCTAGCACGGTCTAGCACGGTCTAGCAAGCTCTAGCACGCTCTAGCACGCTCTAGCACGCTCTAGCACGGTCTAGCAAGCTCTAGCACGGTCTAGCACGGTCTAGCACGGTCTAGCACGCTCTAGCACGGTCTAGCACGGTCTAGCACGCTCTAGCACGCTTTAGTACGGTCTAGCACGGTCTAGCACGGTCTAGCACGGTCTAGCAAGCTCTAGCACGCTCTAGCACGCTCTAGCACGCTCTAGCACGGTCTAGCAAGCTCTAGCACGGTCTAGCACGGTCTAGCACGGTCTAGCACGCTCTAACACGCTCTAGCACGCTCTAGCACGCTTTAGCATGCTTTAGCACGCTGTAGCACGCTCTAGCACGCTCTAGCACGCTCTAGCACGCTCTAGCACACTCTAGCACGCTCTAGCACGCTCTAGCACGGTCTAGCACGCTCTAGCACGCTCTAGCACGCTTTAGCACGGTCTAGCACGGTCTAGCACGCTCTAGCACGGTCTATCACGCTCTAGCACGCTCTAGCACGCTTTAGCACGCTTTAGCACGGTCTAGCACGGTCTAGCACGCTCTAGCACGGTCTAGCACGGTCTAGCACGCTCTAGCACGCTCTAGCACGCTTTAGCACGCTTTAGCACGGTCTAGCACGGTCTAGCACGCTCTATCACGGTCTAGCAAGGTCTAGCACACTCTAGCACGCTCTAGCACGCTTTAGCACGCTTTAGCACGGTCTAGCACGGTCTAGCACGCTCTAGCACGCTCTAGCACGCTTTATCACGCTTTAGAACGGTCTAGCACGGTCTAGCACGCTCTAGCACGGTCAAGCACGGTCTAGCACGGTCTAGCACGCTCTAGCACGGTCTAGCACGCTCTAGCACGCTCTAGCACGCTTTATCACGCTTTAGAACGGTCTAGCACGGTTTAGCACGCTCTAGCACGGTCAAGCACGGTCTAGCACGGTCTAGCACGCTCTAGCACGGTCAAGCACGGTCTAGCACGGTCTAGCACGCTTTAGCACGGTCTAGCACGGTCTAGCACGCTCTAGCACGCTTTAGCACGCTTTAGCACGGTCTAGCACGGTCTAGCACGCTCTATCACGGTCTAGCACGGTCTAGCACACTCTAGCACGCTCTAGCACGCTTTATCACGCTTTAGAACGGTCTAGCACGGTCTAGCACGCTCTAGCACGGTCAAGCACGGTCTAGCACGGTCTAGCACGCTCTAGCACGGTCAAGCACGGTCTAGCACGCTCTAGCACGCTCTAGCACGCTTTAGCACGGTCTAGCACGGTCTAGCACACTCTAGCACGGTCTATCACGCTCTAGCACGCTCTAGCACGCTTTAGCACGCTTTAGCACGGTCTAGCACGGTCTAGCACGCTCTAGCACGGTCTAGCACGGTCTAGCACGCTCTAGCACGCTCTAGCACGCTTTAGCACGCTTTAGCACGGTCTAGCTCGGTCTAGCACGCTCTATCACGGTCTAGCACGGTCTAGCACACTCTAGCACGCTCTAGCACGCTTTAGCACGCTTTAGCACGGTCTAGCACACTCTAGCACGCTCTAGCACGCTTTAGCACGCTTTAGCACGGTCTATCACGCTCTAGCACGGTTAAGCACGGTCTAGCACGGTCTAGCACGCTTTAGCACGGTCTAGCACGGTCTAGCACGCTCTAGCACGCTTTAGCACGCTTTAGCACGGTCTAGCACGGTCTAGCACGCTCTAGCACGGTCTAGCACGCTTTAGCACGCTTTAGCACGGTCTAGCACGGTCTAGCACGCTCTATCACGGTCTAGCACGGTCTAGCACACTCTAGCACGCTCTAGCACGCTTTATCACGCTTTAGAACGGTCTAGCACGGTCTAGCACGCTCTAGCACGGTCAAGCACGGTCTAGCACGGTCTAGCACGCTTTAGCCCGGTCTAGCACGGTCTAGCACGCTCTAGCACGCTTTTGCACGCTTTAGCACGGTCTAGCACGGTCTAGCACGCTCTAGCACGGTCTAGCACGGTCTAGCACCCTCTAGCACGCTTTAGCACGCTTTAGTACGGTCTAGCACGGTCAAGCACGGTCTAGCACGCTCTAGCACGCTCTAGCACGCTTTAGCACGGTCTAGCACGGTCTAGCACGCTCTAGCACGCTTTAGCACGCTTTAGCACGGTCTAGCACGCTCTAGCACGCTCTAGCACGGTCTAGCACGGTCTAGCACGGTCTAGCACGCTTTAGCACGCTTTAGTACGGTCTAGCACGGTCTAGCACGGTCTAGCACGGTCTAGCACGGTCTAGCACGGTCTAGCACGCTCTAGCACGCTCTAGCACGCTCTAGCACGGTCTAGCAAGCTCTAGCACGGTCTAGCACGGTCTAGCACGGTCTAGCACGCTCTAGCACGGTCTAGCACGGTCTAGCACGCTCTAGCACGGTCTAGCACGGTCTAGCACGATCTAGCACGGTCTAGCACGCTCTAGCACGGTCTAGCACGGTCTAGCACGCTCTAGCACGGTGTAGCACGCTCTAGCACGCTTTAGCACGCTTTAGCACGGTCAAGCACGGTCTAGCACGCTCTAGCACGGTCTAGCACGGTCTAGCACGCTCTAGCACGCTCTAGCACGCTTTAGCACGCTTCAGCACGGTCTAGCACGGTCTAGCACGCTCTAGCACGGTCTAGCACGGTCTAGCACAGTCTAGCACGGTCTAGCACGCTCTAGCACGCTCTAGCACGCTCTTGCACGGTCTAGCACGGTCTAGCACGCTCTAGCCCTCTCTAGCACGGTCTAGCACGCTCTTGCACGGTCTAGCACGGTCTAGCACGCTCTAGCCCTCTCTAGCACGGTCTAGCACGCTTTAGCACGGTCTAGCACGGTCTAGCACGCTCTAGCACGCTTTAGCACGGTCTAGCACGGTCTAGCACGCTCTAGCACGGTTTATCACGCTCTAGCACGCTCTAGCACGCTTTAGCACGCTTTAGCACGGTCTAGCACGGTCCAGCACGCTCTAGCACGGTCTAGCACGGTCTAGCACGCTCTAGCACGCTTTAGCACGCTTTAGCACGGTCTAGCACGGTCTAGCACGCTCTATCACGGTCTAGCACGGTCTAGCACACTCTAGCACGCTCTAGCACGCTTTAGCACGCTTTAGCACGGTCTAGCACGGTCTAGCACGCTCTAGCACGGTCAAGCACGGTCTAGCACGGTCTAGCACGCTTTAGCACGGTCTAGCACGGTCTAGCACGCTCTAGCACGCTTTAGCACGCTTTAGCACGGTCTAGCACGGTCTAGCACGCTCTAGCACGGTCTAGCACGGTCTAGCACGCTCTAGCACGCTTTAGCACGCTTTAGTACGGTCTAGCACGGTCTAGCACGGTCTAGCACGGTCTAGCAAGCTCTAGCACGCTCTAGCACGCTCTAGCACGCTCTAGCACGGTCTAGCAAGCTCTAGCACGGTCTAGCACGGTCTAGCACGGTCTAGCACGCTCTAGCACGGTCTAGCACGGTCTAGCACGCTCTAGCACGCTTTAGTACGGTCTAGCACGGTCTAGCACGGTCTAGCACGGTCTAGCAAGCTCTAGCACGCTCTAGCACGCTCTAGCACGCTCTAGCACGCTCTAGCACGGTCTAGCAAGCTCTAGCACGGTCTAGCACGGTCTAGCACGGTCTAGCACGCTCTAACACGCTCTAGCACGCTCTAGCACGCTTTAGCATGCTTTAGCACGCTGTAGCACGCTCTAGCACGCTCTAGCACGCTCTAGCACGCTCTAGCACACTCTAGCACGCTCTAGCACGCTCTAGCACGGTCTAGCACGCTCTAGCACGCTCTAGCACGCTTTAGCACGGTCTAGCACGGTCTAGCACGCTCTAGCACGGTCTATCACGCTCTAGCACGCTCTAGCACGCTTTAGCACGCTTTAGCACGGTCTAGCACGGTCTAGCACGCTCTAGCACGGTCTAGCACGGTCTAGCACGCTCTAGCACGCTCTAGCACGCTTTAGCACGCTTTAGCACGGTCTAGCACGGTCTAGCACGCTCTATCACGGTCTAGCAAAGTCTAGCACACTCTAGCACGCTCTAGCACGCTCTAGCACGCTTTAGCACGGTCTAGCACAGTCTAGCACGCTCTAGCACGGTCTAGCACGGTCTAGCACGCTCTAGCACGCTCTAGCACGTTTTAGCACGGTCTAGCACGGTCTAGCACGCTCTAGCACGGTCTAGCACGGTCTAGCACGCTCTAGCACGCTTTAGCACGCTTTAGTACGGTCTAGCACGGTCTAGCACGCTCTAGCACGCTCTAGCACGGTCTAGCAAGCTCTAGCACGCTCTAGCACGGTCTAGCACGGTCTAGCACGCTCTAGCACGCTCTAGCACGGTCTAGCACGCTCTAGCACGGTCTAGCACGGTCTAGCACGCTCTAGCACGCTCTAGCACGCTTTAGCACGCTTTAGCACGGTCTAGCACGGTCTAGCACGCTCTAGCACGGTCTAGCACGCTTTAGCACGGTCTAGCATGGTCTAGCACGCTCTAGCACGCTTTAGCACGTTTTAGCACGGTCTAGCACGGTCTAGCACGCTCTAGCACGGTCTAGCACGGTCTAGCACGCTCTAGCACGCTTTAGCACGCTTTAGTACGGTCTAGCACGGTCTAGCACGGTCTAGCACGGTCTAGCACGCTCTAGCACGGTCTAGCAAGCTCTAGCACGCTCTAGCACGGTCTAGCACGGTCTAGCACGCTCTAGCACGCTCTAGCACGGTCTAGCACGCTCTAGCACGGTCTAGCACGGTCTAGCACGGTCTAGCACGCTCTAGCACGGTCTAGCACACTCTAGCACGGTCTAGCACGCTTTAGCACGGTCTAGCAAGCTCTAGCACGGTCTAGCACAATCTAGCACGGTCTAGCAAACTCTAGCACAGTCTAGCACGCTCTAGCACGCTCTAGCACGCTCTAGCACGCTCTAGCACGCTTTAGCACGCTTTAACACGGTCTAGCTCGGTCTAGCACGCTCTAGCACGGTCTAGCACGGTCTAGCACGCTTTAGCACGCTTTAGTAAGGTCTAGCACGGTCTAGCACGGTCTAGCACGGTCTAGCACGCTCTAGCACGGTCTAGCAAGCTCTAGCACGCTCTAGCACGGTCTAGCACGGTCTAGCACGCTCTAGCACGCTCTAGCACGGTCTAGCACGCTCTAGCACGGTCTAGCACGGTCTAGCACGCTCTAGCACGCTCTAGCACGCTTTAGCACGCTTTAGCACGGTCTAGCACCGTCTAGCACGCTCTAGCACGGTCTAGGACGGTCTAGCACGCTCTAGCACGCTCTAGCACGCTTTAGCACGCTTTAGCACGGTGTAGCACGGTCTAGCAAGCTCTAGCACGCTCTAGCACGGTCTAGCACGGTCTAACACGGTCTAGCAAGCTCTAGCACGGTCTAGCACGGTCTAGCACGGTCTAGCACGCTCTAGCACGGTCTAGCACGGTCTAGCACCCTTTAGCACGGTCTAGCACGGTCTAGCACGCTCTAGCACGGTCTAGCACGGTCTAGCACGCTCTAGCACGCTCTAGCACGCTTTAGCACGGTCTAGCACGGTCTAGCACGCTCTAGCACGGTCTAGCACGGTCTAGCACGCTCTAGCACGCTCTAGCACGCTTTAGCACGGTCTAGCACAGTCTAGCACGCTCTAGCACGGTCTAGCACGCTCTAGCACGCTCTAGCACGCTTTAGCACGCTTTAGCACGGTCTAGCACTGTCTAGCACGCTCTAGCACGGTCTAGCACGGTCTAGCACGCTCTAGCACGCTCTAGCACGGTCTAGCACGGTCTAGCACGCTCTAGCACGGTCTAGCACGGTCTAGCACGCTCTAGCACGGTCTAGCACGCTCTAGCACGCTTTAGCACGCTTTAGCACGGTCAAGCACGGTCTAGCACGCTCTAGCACGGTCTAGCACGGTCTAGCACGCTCTAGCACGCTCTAGCACGCTTTAGCACCCTTTAGCACGGTCTAGCACGGTCTAGCACGCTCTAGCACGGTCTAGCACGGTCTAGCACGCTCTAGCACGCTCTAGCACGCTTTAGCACGGTCTAGCACGGTCTAGCACGCTCTAGCACGGTCTAGCACGGTCTAGCACGCTCTAGCACGCTCTAGCACGCTTTAGAACGGTCTAGCACAGTCTAGCACGCTCTAGCACGGTCTAGCACGCTCTAGCACGCTCTAGCACGCTTTAGCACGCTTTAGCACGGTCTAGCACTGTCTAGCACGCTCTAGCACGGTCTAGCACGGTCTAGCACGCTCTAGCACTCTCTAGCACGCTTTAGCACGCTTTAGCACGCTTTAGCACGGTCTAGCACGGTCTAGCACGCTCTAGCACGGTCTAGCACGGTCTAGCACGCTCTAGCACGGTCTAGCACGCTCTAGCACGGTCTAGCACGGTCTAGCACGCTCTAGCACGGTCTAGCACGGTCTAGCACGCTCTAGCACGGTCTATTACGCTCTAGCATGCTTTAGCACGCTTTAGCACGGTCTAGCACGGTCTAGCACAATCTAGCACGGTCTATCACGGTCTAGCACGCTCTAGCACGCTCTAGCACGCTTTAGCACGCTTTAGCACGGTCTAGCACGGTCTAGCACGCTTTAGCACGGTCTAGCACGGTCTAGCACGCTCTAGCACGGTCTAGCACGGTCTAGCACGCTCTAGCACGCTCTAGCACGCTTTAGCACGCCTTAGCATGGTGTAGCACGGTCTAGCAAGCTCTAGCACGCTCTAGCACGGTCTAGCACGGTCTAACACGCTCTAGCACGCTCTAGCACGGTCTATCAAGCTCTAGCACGGTCTAGCACGGTCTAGCAAGGTCTAGCACGGTCTAGCACGGTCTAGCACGGTCTAGCACGCTCTAGCACGGTGTAGCTTGGTCTAGCACGCTCTATCACGGTCTAGCACGGTCTAGCACGCTTTAGCACGGTCTAGCACGGTCTAGCATGGTCTAGCACGCTCTAGCACGCTCTAGCACGATCTAGCATGGTCTAACACACTCTAGCACGCTCTAGCACGCTCTAGCACGCTCTAGCACGCTTTAGCACGCTTTAGCACGCTCTAGCACACTCTAGCACGCTCTAGCACGCTCTAGCACGCTTAAGCACGCTTTAGCACGGTCTAGCACGCTCTAGCACGCTCTAGCACGCTTTAGCACGCTTTAGCACGCTTTAGCACGGTCTAGCACGGTCTAGCACGCTCTAGCACGGTCTAGCACGGTCTAGCACGCTCTAGCACGCTCTAGCACGCTTTATTACGCTTTAGCACGGTCTAGCACGGTCTAGCACGCTCTAGCACGGTCTAGCACGCTTTAGCACGGTCTAGCATGGTCTAGCACGCTCTAGCACGCTTTAGCACGTTTTAGCACGGTCTAGCACGGTCTAGCACGCTCTAGCACGGTCTAGCACGGTCTAGCACGCTCTAGCACGCTTTAGCACGCTTTAGTACGGTCTAGCACGGTCTAGCACGGTCTAGCACGCTCTAGCACGGTCTAGCAAGCTCTAGCACGCTCTAGCACGGTCTAGCACGGTCTAGCACGCTCTAGCACGCTCTAGCACGGTCTAGCACGCTCTAGCACGGTCTAGCACGGTCTAGCACGCTCTAGCACGCTCTAGCACGCTTTAGCACGCTTTAGCACGGTCTAGCACGGTCTAGCACGCTCTAGCACGGTCTAGCACGCTTTAGCACGGTCTAGCATGGTCTAGCACGCTCTAGCACGCTTTAGCACGTTTTAGCACGGTCTAGCACGGTCTAGCACGCTCTAGCACGGTCTAGCACGGTCTAGCACGCTCTAGCACGCTTTAGCACGCTTTAGTACGGTCTAGCACGGTCTAGCACGGTCTAGCACGGTCTAGCACGCTCTAGCACGGTCTAGCAAGCTCTAGCACGCTCTAGCACGGTCTAGCACGGTCTAGCACGCTCTAGCACGCTCTAGCACGCTCTAGCACGCTCTAGCACGCTTTAGCACGGTCTAGCACGGTCTAGCACGCTCTAGCACGGTCTAGCACGGTCTAGAACGATCTAGCACGGTCTAGCATGGTCTAGCACGGTCTAGCACGGTCTAGCACGGTTTAGCACGGTCTAGCAAGGTCTAGCACGCTCTAGCACAGTCTAGCACGGTCTAGCACGCTCTAGCACGCTCTAGCACGCTCTTGCACGGTCTAGCACGGACTAGCACGCTCAAGCACGCTCTAGCATGGTCTAGCACGCTCTAGCACGGTCTAGCACGGTCTAGCACGCTCTAGCACGGTCTAGCACGGTCTAGCACGGTCTAACAAGCTCTAGCACGCTCTAGCACGGTCTATCACGCTCGAGCACGGTCTAGCACGGTCTAGCAAGGTCTAGCACGCTCTAGCACGGTCTAGCACGGTCTAGCATGGTCTAGCACGGTCTAGCACACTCTAGCACAGTCTAGCACGTTCTAGCACGCTCTAACACGGTCTAGCACGGTCTAGCACGCTCTAGCACGGTCTAGCACGCTCTAGCACGCTCTAGCACGCTTTAGCACGGTCTAGCACGGTCTAGCACGCTCTAGCACGGTCTAGCACGGTACTAGCACGCTCTAGCACGCTCTAGCACGCTTTAGCACGCTTTAGCACGCTTTAGCACGCTCTAGTACGGTCTAGCACGGGCTAGCACAGTCTAGCACGCTCTAGCACGGTCTAGCACGGTCTAGCATGGTCTAGCACGCTCTAGCACGCTCTAGCACGATCTAGCATGGTCTAACACGCTCTAGCATGCTCTAGCACGCTCTAGCACGCTCTAGCACGCTTTAGCACGCTCTAGCACGCTCTAGCACGCTCTAGCACACTCTAGCACGCTTTAGCACACTCTAGCACGCTCTAGCACGCTCTAGCACGGTCTAGCACGCTCTAGCACGGTCTAGTACGGTCTAGCACGGTCTAGCACGGTCTAGCACGGTCTAGCATGGTCTAGCACGGTCTAGCACGCTCTAGCACGGTCTATCACGCTCTAGCACGGTCTAGCACGGTCTAGCAAGGTCTAGCACGCTCTAGCACGGTCTAGCACGGTCTAGCACGCTCTAGCACGGTCTAGCACGGTCTAGCATTGTCTAGCACGGTCTAGCACGCTCTAGCACGCTCTTGCACGGTCTAGCACGCTTTAGCACGGTCTAGCACGCTCTAGGACGGTCTAGCACGGTCTAGCACGGTCTAGCACGGTCTAGCACGGTCTAGCACGGTCTAGCACGCTCTAGCACGCTTTAGCACGCTTTAGCACGGTCTAGGACGGTCTAGCACGCTTTAGCACGCTTTAGCACGGTGTAGCACGGTCTAGCAAGCTCTAGCACGCTCTAGCACGGTCTAGCACGGTCTAACACGCTCTAGCACGCTCAAGCACGGTCTATCAAGCTCTAGCACGGTCTAGCACGGTCTAGCAAGGTCTAGCACGCTTTAGCACGGTCTAGCACGGTCTAGCACGCTCTAGCACGCTTTAGCACGCTTTAGCACGGTCTAGCACGGTCTAGCACGCTCTAGCACGGTCTAGCACGGTCTAGCACGCTCTAGCACGCTTTAGCACGCTTTAGCACGGTCTAGCACGGTCTAGCACGGTCTAGCACGGTCTAGCACGCTCTAGCACGCTCTAGCACGCTCTAGCACGCTCTAGCACGGTCTAGCAAGCTCTAGCACGGTCTAGCACGGTCTAGCACGGTCTAGCACGCTCTAGCACGGTCTAGCACGGTCTAGCACCCTTTAGCACGGTCTAGCACGGTCTAGCACGCTCTAGCACGGTCTAGCACGGTCTAGCACGCTCTAGCACGCTCTAGCACGCTTTAGCACGGTCTAGCACGGTCTAGCACGCTCTAGCACGGTCTAGCACGGTCTAGCACGCTTTAGCACGGTCTAGCACAGTCTAGCACGCTCTAGCACGGTCTAGCACGCTCTAGCACGCTCTAGCACGCTTTAGCACGCTTTAGCACGGTCTAGCACTGTCTAGCACGCTCTAGCACGGTCTAGCACGGTCTAGCACGCTCTAGCACGCTCTAGCACGGTCTAGCACGGTCTAGCACGGTCTAGCACGGTCTAGCACGCTCTAGCACGGTCTAGCACGGTCTAGCACGCTCTAGCACGGTCTAGCACGCTCTAGCACGCTTTAGCACGCTTTAGCACGGTCAAGCACAATCTAGCACGGTCTAGCACGCTCTAGCACGCTTTAGCACGGTCTAGCACAGTCTAGCACGGTCTAGCACGGTCTAGAACGGTCTATAACGCTCTAGCACGCTTTAGCACGCTTTAGCACGGTCTAGCACGGTCTAGCACGCTCTAGCACGCTTTAGCACGGTCTAGCACAGTCTAGCACGCTCTAGCACGGTCAAGCACGGTCTAGCACGGTCTAGCACGCTCTAGCACGCTTTAGCACGCTTTAGCACGGTCTAGCACGGTCTAGCACGCTCTAACACGCTCTAGCACGCTCTAGCATGGTCTAGCACGCTCTAGCACTCTCTAGCACGCTTTAGCACGCTTTAGCACGGTCTAGCACGGTCTAACACGCTCTAGCACGGTCTAGCACGGTTTAGCACGGTCTAGCACGCTCTAGCACGGTCTAGCACGGTCTAGCACGCTCTAACACACTCTAGCACGCTTTAGCACGCTTTAGCACGGTCTAGCACGGTCTAGCACGCTCTAGCACGCTTTAGCACGGTCTAGCACGCTCTAGCACGCTCTAGCACAGTCTAGCACGGTCTAGCAAGCTCTAGCACGGTCTAGCACGCTCTAGCACGGTCTAGCATGGTCTAGCACGCTCTAGCACGGTCTAGCACGCTCTAGCACGCTTTAGCACGCTTTAGCATGCTTTAGTACGGTCTAGCACGGTCTAGCACGCTCTAGCACGGTCTAGCATGGTCTAGCAAGCTCTAGCACGGTCTAGCACGGTCTAGCACGGTCTAGCACGTTCTAGCACGCTCTAGCACGCTTTAGCACGGTCTAGCACAGTCTAGCACGCTCTATCACGGTCTAGCACGGTCTAGCACGCTCTAGCACGCTCTAGCACGCTTTAGCACGCTTTAGCACGGTCTAGCACGGTCTAGATCGCTCTAGTACGGTCTAGCACGGTCTAGCACGCTCTAGCACGCTCTAGCAGGCTTTAGCACGCTTTAGCACGGTCTAGCACGGTCTAGCACGCTCTAGCACGGTCTAGCACGGTCTAGCACGATCTAGCACGGTCTAGCACGGTCTAGCACGCTCTAGCACGGTCTAGCATGGTCTAGCATGGTCTAGCACGCTCTAGCACTCTCTAGCACGCTTTAGCACGCTTTAGCACGCTTTAGCACGGTCTAGCACGGTCTAGCACGCTCTAGCACGGTCTAGCACGGTTTAGCACGGTCTAGCACGCTCTAGCACGGTCTAGCACGGTCTAGCACGCTCTAACACACTCTAGCACGCTTTAGCACGCTTTAGCACGGTCTAGCACGGTCTAGCACGCTCTAGCACGCTCTAGCACGCTCTAGCACGCTTTAGCACGGTCTAGCACGGTCTTGTACGCTCTAGCACGGTCTAGCACGGTCTAGCACGCTCTAGCACGGTCTAGCACGCTCTAGCACGGTCTAGCACGGTCTAGCATGGTCTAGCACGCTCTAGCACTCTCTAGCACGCTTTAGCACGCTTTAGCACGGTCTAGCACGGTCTAGCACGCTCTAGCACGGTCTAGCACGGTTTAGCACGGTCTAGCACGCTCTAGCACGGTCTAGCACGGTCTAGCACGGTCTAGCACGCTCTAACACACTCTAGCACGCTTTAGCACGCTTTAGCACGGTCTAGCACGGTCTAGCACGCTCTAGCACGCTCTAGCACGCTTTAGCACGCTTTAGCACGGTCTAGCAAAGTCTAGCACGCTCTAGCACGGTCTATCACGGTCTAGCACGAACTAGCTCGCTCTAGCACGGTCTAGCACGGTCTAGCACGGTCTAGCACGGTCTAGCACGCTCTAGCACGGTCTAGCACGCTCTAGCACGGTCTAGCACGGTCTAGCACGGTCTAGCACGCTCTAGCACGGTCTAGCATGGTCTAGCACGCTCTAGCACGGTCTAGCACGCTCTAGCACGCTTTAGCTTGCTTTAGCACGATTTAGTACGGTCTAGCACGGTCTAGCACGCTCTAGCACGGTCTAGCATGGTCTAGCAAGCTCTAGCACGGTCTAGCACGGTCTAGCACGGTCTAGCACGTTCTAGCACGCTCTAGCACGCTTTAGCACGGTCTAGCACAGTCTAGCACGCTCTATCACGGTCTAGCACGGTCTAGCACGCTCTAGCACGCTCTAGCACGCTTTAGCACGCTTTAGCACGGTCTAGCACGGTCAAGATCGCTCTAGTACGGTCTAGCACGGTCTAGCACGCTCTAGCACGCTCTAGCAGGCTTTAGCACGCCTTAGCACGGTCTAGCACGGTCTAGCACGCTCTAGCACGGTCTAGCACGGTCTAGCACGATCTAGCACGGTCTAGCACGGTCTAGCACGCTCTAGCACGGTCTAGCACGGTCTAGCACGATCTAGCACGGTCTAGCACGGTCTAGCACGCTCTAGCACGGTCTAGCACGGTTTAGCATGGTCTAGCACGCTCTAGCACTCTCTAGCACGCTTTAGCACGCTTTAGCACGGTCTAGCACGGTCTAGCACGCTCTAGCACGGTCTAGCACGGTTTAGCACGGTCTAGCACGCTCTAGCACGGTCTAGCACGGTCTAGCACGCTCTAACACACTCTAGCACGCTTTAGCACGCTTTAGCACGGTCTAGCACGGTCTAGCACGCTCTAGCACGCTCTAGCACGCTTTAGCACGCTTTAGCACGGTCTAGCACAGTCTAGCACGCTCTAGCACGGTCTATCACGGTCTAGCACGGTCTAGCACGCTCTAGCACGGTCTAGCACGGTCTAGCACGGTCTAGCACGGTCTAGCACGATCTAGCACGCTCTAGCACGCTTTAGCACGGTCTAGCACGGTCTAGTACGCTCTAGCACGGTCTAGCACGGTCTAGCACGCTCTAGCACGGTCTAGCACGGTCTAGCACGGTCTAGCACGCTCTAGCACGGTCTAGCACACTCTAGCACGGTCTAGCACGCTTTAGCACGGTCTAGCAAGCTCTAGCACGGTCTAGCACGGTCTAGCACGGTCTAGCAAACTCTAGCACAGTCTAGCACGCTCTAGCACGCTCTAGCACGCTCTAGCACGCTCTAGCACACTTTAGCACGCTTTAGCACGGTCTAGCTCGGTCTAGCACGCTCTAGCACGGTCTAGCACGGTCTAGCACGCTCTAGCACGCTCTAGCACGCTTTAGCACGGTCTAGCACAGTCTAGCACGCTCTAGCACGGTCTAGCACGGTCTAGCACGGTCTAGCACGGTCTAGCACGGTCTAGCACGGTCAAGCACGCTCTAGCACAGTCTAGCACGGACTGTCACGCTCTAGCACGGTCTAGCACGGTCTAGCACGGTCTAGCACGCTCTAGAACGGTCTAGCACGGTCTAGCATGGTCTATGACGCTCTAGCACGGTCTAGCACAGTCTAGCAAGGTCTAGCACGCTCTAGCACGGTCTAGCACGGTCTAGCACGCTCTAGCATGGTCTAGCACGGTCTAGCACGGTCTAGCACGCTCTATCACGGTCTAGCATGGTCTAGCACGGTCTAGCGCGCTCTAGCACGGTCTAGCACGATCTAGCATGGTCTAGCACGCTCTAGCACGCTCTAGCACGATCTAGCATGGTCTAACACACTGTAGCACGCTCTAGCACGCTCTAGCACGCTCTAGCACGCTCTAGCACGCTCTAGCACGCTTTAGCACGCTTTAGCACGGTCTAGCACGGTCTAGCACGCTCTAGCACGGTCTAGCACGGTCTAGCACGATCTAGCACGGTCTAGCATGGTCTAGCACGGTCTAGCACGGTCTAGCACGGTCTAGCACGGTCTAGCAAGCTCTAGCACGCTCTAGCACAGTCTAGCACGGTCTAGCACGCTCTAGCACGCTCTAGCACGCTCTTGCACGGTCTAGCACGGACTAGCACGCTCAAGCACGCTCTAGCACGGTCTAGCACGCTCTAGCACGGTCTAGCACGGTCTAGCACGCTCTAGCACGGTCTAGCACGGTCTAGCACGGTCTAACACGCTCTAGCACGTTCTAGCACGGTCTATCACGCTCGAGCACGGTCTAGCACGGTCTAGCAAGGTCTAGCACGCTCTAGCACGGTCTAGCACGCTCTAGCACGGTCTAGCACACTCTAGCACGGTCTAGCACGCTTTAGCACGGTCTAGCAAGCTCTAGCACGGTCTAGCACGGTCTAGCACGGTCTAGAAAACTCTAGCACAGTCTAGCACGCTCTAGCACGCTCTAGCACGCTCTAGCACGCTCTAGCACACTTTAGCACGCTTTAGCACGGTCTAGCTCGGTCTAGCACGCTCTAGCACGGTGTAGCACGGTCTAGCACGCTCTAGCACGCTCTAGCACGCTTTAGCACGGTCTAGCACAGTTTAGCACGCTCTAGCACGGTCTAGCACGGTCTAGCACGCTCTAGCACGCTCTAGCACGCTTTAGCATGCTTTAGCACGGTCTAGCACGCTCTAGCACACTCTAGCACGGTCTAGCACAGTCTAGCACGCTCTAGCAAGGTCTAGTACGCTCTAGCACGGTCTAGCACGGTCTAGCACGCTCTAGCACGGTCTAGCACGGTCTAGCACGGTCTAGCACGGTCTAGCACGGTCAAGCACGCTCTAGCACAGTCTAGCACAGACTGTCACGCTCTAGCACGGTCTAGCACGGTCTAGCACGGTCTAGCACGCTCTAGAACGGTCTAGCACGGTCTAGCATGGTCTATGACGCTCTAGCACGGTCTAGCACAGTCTAGCAAGGTCTAGCACGCTCTAGCACGGTCTAGCACGGTCTAGCACGCTCTAGCATGGTCTAGCACGGTCTAGCACGGTCTAGCACGCTCTATCACGGTCTAGCATGGTCTAGCACGGTCTAGCGCGCTCTAGCACGGTCTAGCACGATCTAGCATGGTCTAGCACGCTCTAGCACGCTCTAGCACGATCTAGCATGGTCTAACACACTGTAGCACGCTCTAGCACGCTCTAGCACGCTCTAGCACGCTCTAGCACGCTCTAGCACGCTCTTGCACGGTCTAGCACGGACTAGCACGCTCAAGCACGCTCTAGCACGGTCTAGCACGCTCTAGCACGGTCTAGCACGGTCTAGCACGCTCTAGCATGGTCTAGCACGGTCTAGCACGGTCTAACACGCTCTAGCACGTTCTAGCACGGTCTATCACGCTCGAGCACGGTCTAGCACGGTCTAGCAAGGTCTAGCACGCTCTAGCACGGTCTAGCACGGTCTAGCACGGTCTAGCACACTCTAGCACAGTCTAGCACGTTCTAGCACGCTCTAACACGGTCTAGCACGGTCTAGCACGCTCTAGCACGGTCTAGCACGCTCTAGCACGCTCTAGTACGCTTTAGCACGGTCTAGCACGGTCTAGCACGCTCTAGCACGGTCTAGCACGGTACTAGCACGCTCTAGCACGCTCTAGCACGCTTTAGCACGCTTTAGCACGCTTTAGCACGGTCTAGCACGGTCTAGCACGCTCTAGTACGGTCTAGCACGGTCTAGCACGGTCTAGCACGGTCTAGCACGGTCTAGCATGGTCTAGCACGGTCTAGCACGCTCTAGCACGGTCTATCACGCTCTAGCACGCTCTAGCACGCTTTAGCACGGTCTAGCACAGTCTAGCACGCTCTAGCACGGTCTAGCACGGTCTAGCACGCTCTAGCACGCTCTAGCACGCTTTAGCACGCTTTAGCACGGTCTAGCACCGTCTAGCACGCTCTAGCACGGTCTAGGACGGTCTAGCACGCTCTAGCACGCTCTAGCACGCTTTAGCACGCTTTAGCACGGTGTAGCACGGTCTAGCAAGCTCTAGTACGCTCTAGCACGGTCTAGCACGGTCTAACACGGTCTAGCAAGCTCTAGCACGGTCTAGCACGGTCTAGCACGGTCTAGCACGGTCTAGCACGCTCTAGTACGGTCTAGCACGGTCTAGCACGAGCTAGCACGCTCTAGCACGGTCTAGCACGGTCTAGCATGGTCTAGCACGCTCTAGCACGCTCTAGCACGATCTAGCATGGTCTAACACGCTCTAGCACGCTCTAGCACGCTCTAGCACGCTTTAGCACGCTTTAGCACGCTTTAGCACGCTTTAGCACGGTCTAGCACGGTCTAGCACGCTCTAGCACGGTCTAGCACGGTCTAGCACGCTCTAGCACGGTCTAGCACGGTCTAGCACGGTCTAGCACGGTCTAGCATGGTCTAGCACGGTCTAGCACGCTCTAGCACGGTCTATCACGCTCTAGCACGGTCTAGCACGGTCTAGCAAGGTCTAGCACGCTCTAGCACGGTCTAGCACGGTCTAGCACGCTCTAGCACGGTCTAGCACGGTCTAGCATTGTCTAGCACGGTCTAGCACGCTCTAGCACGCTCTAGCACGGTCTAGCACGCTTTAGCACGGTCTAGCACGCTCTAGGACGGTCTAGCACGGTCTAGCACGGTCTAGCACGGTCTAGCACGGTCTAGCACGGTCTAGCACGGTCTAGCACGGTCTAGCACGCTCTAGCACGCTTTAGCACGCTTTAGCACGGTCTAGCACGCTCTAGCACGCTCTAGCACGGTCTAGCACGGTCTAGCACGCTCTAGCACGCTCTAGCACGCTTTAGCACGGTCTAGCACAGTCTAGCACGCTCTAGCACGGTCTAGCACGCTCTAGCACGTTCTAGCACGCTCTAGCACGCTCTAGCACGCTCTAGCACGCTTTAGCACGCTTTAGCACGGTCTAGCACGGTCTAGCACGCTCTAGCACGGTCTAGCACGGTCTAGCACGATCTAGCACGGTCTAGCATGGTCTAGCACGGTCTAGCACGGTCTAGCACGGTCTAGCACGGTCTAGCAAGCTCTAGCACGCTCTAGCACAGTCTAGCACGGTCTAGCACGCTCTAGCACGCTCTAGCACGCTCTAGCACGCTCTTGCACGGTCTAGCACGGTCTAACACGCTCTAGCACGGTCTAGCACGGTCTAACACGCTCTAGCACGTTCTAGCACGGTCTATCACGCTCGAGCACGGTCTAGCACGGTCTAGCAAGGTCTAGCACGCTCTAGCACGGTCTAGCACGGTCTAGCACGGTCTAGCACACTCTAGCACAGTCTAGCACGTTCTAGCACGCTCTAACACGGTCTAGCACGGTCTAGCACGCTCTAGCACGGTCTAGCACGCTCTAGCACGCTCTAGTACGCTTTAGCACGGTCTAGCACGGTCTAGCACGCTCTAGCACGGTCTAGCACGGTACTAGCACGCTCTAGCACGCTCTAGCACGCTTTAGCACGCTTTAGCACGCTTTAGCACGGTCTAGCACGGTCTAGCACGCTCTAGCACGCTTTAGCACGGTCTAGCACGGTCTAGCACGCTCTAGCACGCTCTAGCACGATCTAGCATGGTCTAACACGCTCTAGCATGCTCTAGCACGCTCTAGCACGCTCTAGCACGCTTTAGCACGCTTTAGCACGCTGTAGCACGCTCTAGCACGCTCTAGCACACTCTAGCACGCTTTAGCACACTCTAGCACGCTCTAGCACGCTCTAGCACGGTCTAGCACGCTCTAGCACGGTCTAGCACGGTCTAGCACGGTCTAGCACGGTCTAGCACGGTCTAGCATGGTCTAGCACGGTCTAGCACGCTCTAGCACGGTCTATCACGCTCTAGCACGGTCTAGCACGGTCTAGCAAGGTCTAGCACGCTCTAGCACGGTCTAGCACGGTCTAGCACGCTCTAGCACGGTCTAGCACGCTCTAGCACGGTCTAGCACGGTCTAGCACGCTCTAGCACGGTCTAGCACGGTCTAGCATTGTCTAGCACGGTCTAGCACGCTCTAGCGCGCTCTAGCACGGTCTAGCACGCTTTAGCACGGTCTAGCACGCTCTAGGACGGTCTAGCACGGTCTAGCACGGTCTAGCACGGTCTAGCACGGTCTAGCACAGTCTAGCACGGTCTAGCACGGTCTAGCACGCTCTAGCACGCTTTAGCACGCTTTAGCACGGTCTAGCATGCTCTAGCACGGTCTAGCACGGTCTAGCACCCTTTAGCACGGTCTAGCACGGTCTAGCACGCTCTAGCACGGTCTAGCACGGTCTAGCACGCTCTAGCACGCTCTAGCACGCTTTAGCACGGTCTAGCACGGTCTAGCACGCTCTAGCACGGTCTAGCACGGTCTAGCACGCTCTAGCACGCTCTAGCACGCTTTAGCACGGTCTAGCACAGTCTAGCACGCTCTAGCACGGTCTAGCACGCTCTAGCACGCTCTAGCACGCTTTAGCACGCTTTAGCACGGTCTAGCACTGTCTAGCACGCTCTAGCACGCTTTAGCACGCTTTAGCACGGTCTAGCACGGTCTAGCACGCTCTAGCACGGTCTAGCACGGTCTAGCACGATCTAGCACGGTCTAGCATGGTCTAGCACGGTCTAGCACGGTCTAGCACGGTCTAGCACGGTCTAGCAAGCTCTAGCACGCTCTAGCACAGTCTAGCACGGTCTAGCACGCTCTAGCACGCTCTAGCACGCTCTAGCACGCTCTTGCACGGTCTAGCACGGACTAGCACGCTCAAGCACGCTCTAGCACGGTCTAGCACGCTCTAGCACGGTCTAGCACGGTCTAACACGCTCTAGCACGGTCTAGCACGGTCTAGCACGGTCTAACACGTTCTAGCACGGTCTATCACGCTCGAGCACGGTCTAGCACGGTCTAGCAAGGTCTAGCACGCTCTAGCACGGTCTAGCACGGTCTAGCACGGTCTAGCACACTCTAGCACAGTCTAGCACGTTCTAGCACGCTCTAACACGGTCTAGCACGGTCTAGCACGCTCTAGCACGGTCTAGCACGCTCTAGCACGCTCTAGTACGCTTTAGCACGGTCTAGCACGGTCTAGCACGCTCTAGCACGGTCTAGCACGGTACTAGCACGCTCTAGCACGCTCTAGCACGCTTTAGCACGCTTTAGCACGCTTTAGCACGGTCTAGCACGGTCTAGCACGCTCTAGTACGGTCTAGCACGGTCTAGCACGAGCTAGCACGCTCTAGCACGGTCTAGCACGGTCTAGCATGGTCTAGCACGCTCTAGCACGCTCTAGCACGATCTAGCATGGTCTAACACGCTCTAGCATGCTCTAGCACGCTCTAGCACGCTCTAGCACGCTTTAGCACGCTTTAGCACGCTTTAGCACGCTTTAGCACGGTCTAGCACGGTCTAGCACGCTCTAGCACGGTCTAGCACGGTCTAGCACGCTCTAGCACGGTCTAGCACGGTCTAGCACGGTCTAGCACGGTCTAGCATGGTCTAGCACGGTCTAGCACGGTCTAGCACGGTCTAGCACGCTCTAGCACGGTCTAGCACGGTCTAGCATTGTCTAGCACGGTCTAGCACGCTCTAGCACGCTCTAGCACGGTCTAGCACGCTTTAGCACGGTCTAGCACGCTCTAGGACGGTCTAGCACGGTCTAGCACGGTCTAGCACGGTCTAGCACGGTCTAGCACGGTCTAGCACGGTCTAGCACGGTCTAGCACGGTCTAGCACGCTCTAGCACGCTTTAGCACGCTTTAGCACGGTCTAGCACGCTCTAGCACGCTCTAGCACGGTCTAGCACGGTCTAGCACGCTCTAGCACGCTCTAGCACGCTTTAGCACGGTCTAGCACAGTCTAGCACGCTCTAGCACGGTCTAGCACGGTCTAGCACGCTCTAGCACGCTCTAGCACGCTTTAGCACGCTTTAGCACGGTCTAGCACCGTCTAGCACGCTCTAGCACGGTCTAGGACGGTCTAGCACGCTCTAGCACGCTCTAGCACGCTTTAGCACGCTTTAGCACGGTGTAGCACGGTCTAGCAAGCTCTAGCACGCTCTAGCACGGTCTAGCACGGTCTAACACGGTCTAGCAAGCTCTAGCACGGTCTAGCACGGTCTAGCACGGTCTAGCACGCTCTAGCACGGTCTAGCACGGTTTAGCACCCTTTAGCACGGTCTAGCACGGTCTAGCACGCTCTAGCACGGTCTAGCACGGTCTAGCACGCTCTAGCACGCTCTAGCACGCTTTAGCACGGTCTAGCACGGTCTAGCACGCTCTAGCACGGTCTAGCACGGTCTAGCACGGTCTAGCACGCTCTAGCACGGTCTAGCACGGTCTAGCACGCTCTAGCACGCTCTAGCACGCTTTAGCACGGTCTAGCACAGTCTAGCACGCTCTAGCACGGTCTAGCACGCTCTAGCACGCTCTAGCACGCTTTAGCACGCTTTAGCACGGTCTAGCACTGTCTAGCACGCTCTAGCACGGTCTAGCACGGTCTAGCACGCTCTAGCACGCTCTAGCACGGTCTAGCACGGTCTAGCACGCTCTAGCACGGTCTAGCACGGTCTAGCACGCTCTAGCACGGTCTAGCACGCTCTAGCACGCTTTAGCACGCTTTAGCACGGTCAAGCACGGTCTAGCACGCTCTAGCACGGTCTAGCACGGTCTAGCACGCTCTAGCACGCTCTAGCACGCTTTAGCACCCTTTAGCACGGTCTAGCACGGTCTAGCACGCTCTAGCACGGTCTAGCACGCTCTAGCACGCTCTAGCACGCTTTAGCACGGTCTAGCACGGTCTAGCACGCTCTAGCACGGTCTAGCACGGTCTAGCACGGTCTAGCACGCTCTAGCACGCTCTAGCACGCTTTAGAACGGTCTAGCACAGTCTAGCACGCTCTAGCACGGTCTAGCACGCTCTAGCACGCTCTAGCACGCTTTAGCACGCTTTAGCACGGTCTAGCACTGTCTAGCACGCTCTAGCACGGTCTAGCACGGTCTAGCACGCTCTAGCACTCTCTAGCACGCTTTAGCACGCTTTAGCACGGTCTAGCACGGTCTAGCACGCTCTAGCACGGTCTAGCACGGTCTAGCACGCTCTAGCACGGTCTAGCACGCTCTAGCACGGTCTAGCACGGTCTAGCACGCTCTAGCACGGTCTAGCACGGTCTAGCACGCTCTAGCACGGTCTATTACGCTCTAGCATGCTTTAGCACGCTTTAGCACGGTCTAGCACGGTCTAGCACAATCTAGCACGGTCTATCACGGTCTAGCACGCTCTAGCACGCTCTAGCACGCTTTAGCACGCTTTAGCACGGTCTAGCACGGTCTAGCACGCTTTAGCACGGTCTAGCACGGTCTAGCACGCTCTAGCACGGTCTAGCACGGTCTAGCACGCTCTAGCACGCTCTAGCACGCTTTAGCACGCTTTAGCACGGTGTAGCACGGTCTAGCAAGCTCTAGCACGCTCTAGCACGGTCTAGCACGGTCTAACACGCTCTAGCACGCTCTAGCACGGTCTATCAAGCTCTAGCACGGTCTAGCACGGTCTAGCAAGGTCTAGCACGGTCTAGCACGGTCTAGCACGGTCTAGCACGCTCTAGCACGGTCTAGCTTGGTCTAGCACGCTCTATCACGGTCTAGCACGGTCTAGCACGCTTTAGCACGGTCTAGCACGGTCTAGCATGGTCTAGCACGCTCTAGCACGCTCTAGCACGATCTAGCATGGTCTAACACACTCTAGCACGCTCTAGCACGCTCTAGCACGCTCTAGCACGCTTTAGCACGCTTTAGCACGCTCTAGCACACTCTAGCACGCTCTAGCACGCTCTAGCACGCTTAAGCACGCTTTAGCACGGTCTAGCACGCTCTAGCACGCTCTAGCACGCTTTAGCACGCTTTAGCACGCTTTAGCACGGTCTAGCACTGTCTAGCACGCTCTAGCACGGTCTAGCACGGTCTAGCACGCTCTAGCACGCTTTAGCACGCTTTAGCACGGTCTAGCACTGTCTAGCACGCTCTAGCACGGTCTAGCACGGTCTAGCACGCTCTAGCACTCTCTAGCACGCTTTAGCACGCTTTAGCACGGTCTAGCAAGGTCTAGCACGCTCTAGCACGGTCTAGCACGGTCTAGCACGCTCTAGCACGGTCTAGCACGGTCTAGCATTGTCTAGCACGGTCTAGCACGCTCTAGCACGCTCTAGCACGGTCTAGCACGCTTTAGCACGGTCTAGCACGCTCTAGGACGGTCTAGCACGGTCTAGGACGGTCTAGCACGGTCTAGCACGGTCTAGCACGGTCTAGCACGCTCTAGCACGCTTTAGCACGCTTTAGCACGGTCTAGCACGCTCTAGCACGCTCTAGCACGGTCTAGCACGGTCTAGCACGCTCTAGCAAGGTCTAGTACGCTCTAGCACGGTCTAGCACGGTCTAGCACGCTCTAGCACGGTCTAGCACGGTCTAGCACGGTCTAGCACGGTCTAGCACGGTCAAGCACGCTCTAGCACAGTCTAGCACGGACTGTCACGCTCTAGCACGGTCTAGCACGGTCTAGCACGGTCTAGCACGCTCTAGCATTGTCTAGCACGGTCTAGCACGCTCTAGCGCGCTCTAGCACGGTCTAGCACGCTTTAGCACGGTCTAGCACGCTCTAGGACGGTCTAGCACGGTCTAGCACGGTCTAGCACGGTCTAGCACGGTCTAGCACAGTCTAGCACGGTCTAGCACGGTCTAGCACGCTCTAGCACGCTTTAGCACGCTTTAGCACGGTCTAGCACGCTCTAGCACGCTCTAGCACGGTCTAGCACGGTCTAGCACGCTCTAGCACGCTCTAGCACGCTTTAGCACGGTCTAGCACAGTCTAGCACGCTCTAGCACGGTCTAGCACGGTCTAGCACGCTCTAGCACGCTCTAGCACGCTTTAGCACGCTTTAGCACGGTCTAGCACCGTCTAGCACGCTCTAGCACGGTCTAGGACGGTCTAGCACGCTCTAGCACGCTCTAGCACGCTTTAGCACGCTTTAGCACGGTGTAGCACGGTCTAGCAAGCTCTAGTACGCTCTAGCACGGTCTAGCACGGTCTAACACGGTCTAGCAAGCTCTAGCACGGTCTAGCACGGTCTAGCACGGTCTAGCACGGTCTAGCACGCTCTAGTACGGTCTAGCACGGTCTAGCACGAGCTAGCACGCTCTAGCACGGTCTAGCACGGTCTAGCATGGTCTAGCACGCTCTAGCACGCTCTAGCACGATCTAGCATGGTCTAACACGCTCTAGCACGCTCTAGCACGCTCTAGCACGCTTTAGCACGCTTTAGCACGCTTTAGCACGCTTTAGCACGGTCTAGCACGGTCTAGCACGCTCTAGCACGGTCTAGCACGGTCTAGCACGCTCTAGCACGGTCTAGCACGGTCTAGCACGGTCTAGCACGGTCTAGCATGGTCTAGCACGGTCTAGCACGCTCTAGCACGGTCTATCACGCTCTAGCACGGTCTAGCACGGTCTAGCAAGGTCTAGCACGCTCTAGCACGGTCTAGCACGGTCTAGCACGCTCTAGCACGGTCTAGCACGGTCTAGCATTGTCTAGCACGGTCTAGCACGCTCTAGCACGCTCTAGCACGGTCTAGCACGCTTTAGCACGGTCTAGCACGCTCTAGGACGGTCTAGCACGGTCTAGCACGGTCTAGCACGGTCTAGCACGGTCTAGCACGGTCTAGCACGGTCTAGCACGGTCTAGCACGCTCTAGCACGCTTTAGCACGCTTTAGCACGGTCTAGCACGCTCTAGCACGCTCTAGCACGGTCTAGCACGGTCTAGCACGCTCTAGCACGCTCTAGCACGCTTTAGCACGGTCTAGCACGCTCTAGCACGCTCTAGCACGGTCTAGCACGGTCTAGCACGCTCTAGCACGGTCTAGCACGGTACTAGCACGCTCTAGCACGCTCTAGCACGCTTTAGCACGCTTTAGCACGCTTTAGCACGGTCTAGCACGGTCTAGCACGCTCTAGCACGCTTTAGCACGGTCTAGCACGGTCTAGCACGCTCTAGCACGCTCTAGCACGATCTAGCATGGTCTAACACGCTCTAGCATGCTCTAGCACGCTCTAGCACGCTCTAGCACGCTTTAGCACGCTTTAGCACGCTGTAGCACGCTCTAGCACGCTCTAGCACACTCTAGCACGCTTTAGCACACTCTAGCACGCTCTAGCACGCTCTAGCACGGTCTAGCACGCTCTAGCACGGTCTAGCACGGTCTAGCACGGTCTAGCACGGTCTAGCACGGTCTAGCATGGTCTAGCACGGTCTAGCACGCTCTAGCACGGTCTATCACGCTCTAGCACGGTCTAGCACGGTCTAGCAAGGTCTAGCACGCTCTAGCACGGTCTAGCACGGTCTAGCACGCTCTAGCACGGTCTAGCACGGTCTAGCATTGTCTAGCACGGTCTAGCACGCTCTAGCGCGCTCTAGCACGGTCTAGCACGCTTTAGCACGGTCTAGCACGCTCTAGGACGGTCTAGCACGGTCTAGCACGGTCTAGCACGGTCTAGCACGGTCTAGCACAGTCTAGCACGGTCTAGCACGGTCTAGCACGCTCTAGCACGCTTTAGCACGCTTTAGCACGGTCTAGCACGCTCTAGCACGCTCTAGCACGGTCTAGCACGGTCTAGCACGCTCTAGCACGCTCTAGCACGCTTTAGCACGGTCTAGCACAGTCTAGCACGCTCTAGCACGGTCTAGCACGGTCTAGCACGCTCTAGCACGCTCTAGCACGCTTTAGCACGCTTTAGCACGGTCTAGCACCGTCTAGCACGCTCTAGCACGGTCTAGGACGGTCTAGCACGCTCTAGCACGCTCTAGCACGCTTTAGCACGCTTTAGCACGGTGTAGCACGGTCTAGCAAGCTCTAGCACGCTCTAGCACGGTCTAGCACGGTCTAACACGGTCTAGCAAGCTCTAGCACGGTCTAGCACGGTCTAGCACGGTCTAGCATGCTCTAGCACGGTCTAGCACGGTCTAGCACCCTTTAGCACGGTCTAGCACGGTCTAGCACGCTCTAGCACGGTCTAGCACGGTCTAGCACGCTCTAGCACGCTCTAGCACGCTTTAGCACGGTCTAGCACGGTCTAGCACGCTCTAGCACGGTCTAGCACGGTCTAGCACGCTCTAGCACGCTCTAGCACGCTTTAGCACGGTCTAGCACAGTCTAGCACGCTCTAGCACGGTCTAGCACGCTCTAGCACGCTCTAGCACGCTTTAGCACGCTTTAGCACGGTCTAGCACTGTCTAGCACGCTCTAGCACGCTTTAGCACGCTTTAGCACGGTCTAGCACGGTCTAGCACGCTCTAGCACGGTCTAGCACGGTCTAGCACGATCTAGCACGGTCTAGCATGGTCTAGCACGGTCTAGCACGGTCTAGCACGGTCTAGCACGGTCTAGCAAGCTCTAGCACGCTCTAGCACAGTCTAGCACGGTCTAGCACGCTCTAGCACGCTCTAGCACGCTCTAGCACGCTCTTGCACGGTCTAGCACGGACTAGCACGCTCAAGCACGCTCTAGCACGGTCTAGCACGCTCTAGCACGGTCTAGCACGGTCTAACACGCTCTAGCACGGTCTAGCACGGTCTAGCACGGTCTAACACGCTCTAGCACGTTCTAGCACGGTCTATCACGCTCGAGCACGGTCTAGCACGGTCTAGCAAGGTCTAGCACGCTCTAGCACGGTCTAGCACGGTCTAGCACGGTCTAGCACACTCTAGCACAGTCTAGCACGTTCTAGCACGCTCTAACACGGTCTAGCACGGTCTAGCACGCTCTAGCACGGTCTAGCACGCTCTAGCACGCTCTAGTACGCTTTAGCACGGTCTAGCACGGTCTAGCACGCTCTAGCACGGTCTAGCACGGTACTAGCACGCTCTAGCACGCTCTAGCACGCTTTAGCACGCTTTAGCACGCTTTAGCACGGTCTAGCACGGTCTAGCACGCTCTAGTACGGTCTAGCACGGTCTAGCACGAGCTAGCACGCTCTAGCACGGTCTAGCACGGTCTAGCATGGTCTAGCACGCTCTAGCACGCTCTAGCACGATCTAGCATGGTCTAACACGCTCTAGCATGCTCTAGCACGCTCTAGCACGCTCTAGCACGCTTTAGCACGCTTTAGCACGCTTTAGCACGCTTTAGCACGGTCTAGCACGGTCTAGCACGCTCTAGCACGGTCTAGCACGGTCTAGCACGCTCTAGCACGGTCTAGCACGGTCTAGCACGGTCTAGCACGGTCTAGCATGGTCTAGCACGGTCTAGCACGGTCTAGCACGGTCTAGCACGCTCTAGCACGGTCTAGCACGGTCTAGCATTGTCTAGCACGGTCTAGCACGCTCTAGCACGCTCTAGCACGGTCTAGCACGCTTTAGCACGGTCTAGCACGCTCTAGGACGGTCTAGCACGGTCTAGCACGGTCTAGCACGGTCTAGCACGGTCTAGCACGGTCTAGCACGGTCTAGCACGGTCTAGCACGCTCTAGCACGCTTTAGCACGCTTTAGCACGGTCTAGCACGCTCTAGCACGCTCTAGCACGGTCTAGCACGGTCTAGCACGCTCTAGCACGCTCTAGCACGCTTTAGCACGGTCTAGCACAGTCTAGCACGCTCTAGCACGGTCTAGCACGGTCTAGCACGCTCTAGCACGCTCTAGCACGCTTTAGCACGCTTTAGCACGGTCTAGCACCGTCTAGCACGCTCTAGCACGGTCTAGGACGGTCTAGCACGCTCTAGCACGCTCTAGCACGCTTTAGCACGCTTTAGCACGGTGTAGCACGGTCTAGCAAGCTCTAGCACGCTCTAGCACGGTCTAGCACGGTCTAACACGGTCTAGCAAGCTCTAGCACGGTCTAGCACGGTCTAGCACGGTCTAGCACGCTCTAGCACGGTCTAGCACGGTTTAGCACCCTTTAGCACGGTCTAGCACGCTCTAGCACGGTCTAGCACGGTCTAGCACGCTCTAGCACTCTCTAGCACGCTTTAGCACGCTTTAGCACGGTCTAGCACGGTCTAGCACGCTCTAGCACGGTCTAGCACGGTCTAGCACGCTCTAGCACGGTCTAGCACGCTCTAGCACGGTCTAGCACGGTCTAGCACGCTCTAGCACGGTCTAGCACGGTCTAGCACGCTCTAGCACGGTCTATTACGCTCTAGCATGCTTTAGCACGCTTTAGCACGGTCTAGCACGGTCTAGCACAATCTAGCACGGTCTATCACGGTCTAGCACGCTCTAGCACGCTCTAGCACGCTTTAGCACGCTTTAGCACGGTCTAGCACGGTCTAGCACGCTTTAGCACGGTCTAGCACGGTCTAGCACGCTCTAGCACGGTCTAGCACGGTCTAGCACGCTCTAGCACGCTCTAGCACGCTTTAGCACGCTTTAGCACGGTGTAGCACGGTCTAGCAAGCTCTAGCACGCTCTAGCACGGTCTAGCACGGTCTAACACGCTCTAGCACGCTCTAGCACGGTCTATCAAGCTCTAGCACGGTCTAGCACGGTCTAGCAAGGTCTAGCACGGTCTAGCACGGTCTAGCACGGTCTAGCACGCTCTAGCACGGTCTAGCTTGGTCTAGCACGCTCTATCACGGTCTAGCACGGTCTAGCACGCTTTAGCACGGTCTAGCACGGTCTAGCATGGTCTAGCACGCTCTAGCACGCTCTAGCACGATCTAGCATGGTCTAACACACTCTAGCACGCTCTAGCACGCTCTAGCACGCTCTAGCACGCTTTAGCACGCTTTAGCACGCTCTAGCACACTCTAGCACGCTCTAGCACGCTCTAGCACGCTTAAGCACGCTTTAGCACGGTCTAGCACGCTCTAGCACGCTCTAGCACGCTTTAGCACGCTTTAGCACGCTTTAGCACGGTCTAGCACGGTCTAGCACGCTCTAGCACGGTCTAGCACGGTCTAGCACGGTCTAGCACGCTCTAGCACGCTCTAGCACGCTTTAGCACGGTCTAGCACGGTCTAGCACGCTCTAGCACGGTCTAGCACGGTCTAGCACGGTCTAGCACGCTCTAGCACGGTCTAGCACGGTCTAGCACGCTCTAGCACGCTCTAGCACGCTTTAGCACGGTCTAGCACAGTCTAGCACGCTCTAGCACGGTCTAGCACGCTCTAACACGCTCTAGCACGCTTTAGCACGCTTTAGCACGGTCTAGCACTGTCTAGCACGCTCTAGCACGGTCTAGCACGGTCTAGCACGCTCTAGCACGCTCTAGCACGGTCTAGCACGCTCTAGCACGCTTTAGCACGCTTTAGCACGGTCAAGCACGGTCTAGCACGCTCTAGCACGGTCTAGCACGGTCTAGCACGCTCTAGCACGCTCTAGCACGCTTTAGCACCCTCTAGCACGGTCTAGCACGGTCTAGCACGCTCTAGCACGGTCTAGCACGGTCTAGCACGCTCTAGCACGCTCTAGCACGCTTTAGCACGGTCTAGCACGGTCTAGCACGCTCTAGCACGGTCTAGCACGGTCTAGCACGCTCTAGCACGCTCTAGCACGCTTTAGAACGGTCTAGCACAGTCTAGCACGCTCTAGCACGGTCTAGCACGCTCTAGCACGCTCTAGCACGCTTTAGCACGCTTTAGCACGGTCTAGCACTGTCTAGCACGCTCTAGCACGGTCTAGCACGGTCTAGCACGCTCTAGCACTCTCTAGCACGCTTTAGCACGCTTTAGCACGGTCTAGCACGGTCTAGCACGCTCTAGCACGGTCTAGCACGGTCTAGCACGCTCTAGCACGGTCTAGCACGCTCTAGCACGGTCTAGCACGGTCTAGCACGCTCTAGCACGGTTTAGCACGGTCTAGCACGCTCTAGCACGGTCTATTACGCTCTAGCATGCTTTAGCACGCTTTGGCACGGTCTAGCACGGTCTAGCACAATCTAGCACGGTCTATCACGGTCTAGCACGCTCTAGCACGCTCTAGCACGCTTTAGCACGCTTTAGCACGGTCTAGCACGGTCTAGCACGCTTTAGCACGGTCTAGCACGGTCTAGCACGCTCTAGCACGGTCTAGCACGGTCTAGCACGCTCTAGCACGCTCTAGCACGCTTTAGCACGCTTTAGCACGGTGTAGCACGGTCTAGCAAGCTCTAGCACGCTCTAGCACGGTCTAGCACGGTCTAACACGCTCTAGCACGCTCTAGCACGGTCTATCAAGCTCTAGCACGGTCTAGCACGGTCTAGCAAGGTCTAGCACGGTCTAGCACGGTCTAGCACGGTCTAGCACGCTCTAGCACGGTCTAGCTTGGTCTAGCACGCTCTATCACGGTCTAGCACGGTCTAGCACGCTTTAGCACGGTCTAGCACGGTCTAGCATGGTCTAGCACGCTCTAGCACGCTCTAGCACGATCTAGCATGGTCTAACACACTCTAGCACGCTCTAGCACGCTCTAGCACGCTCTAGCACGCTTTAGCACGCTTTAGCACGCTCTAGCACACTCTAGCACGCTCTAGCACGCTCTAGCACGCTTAAGCACGCTTTAGCACGGTCTAGCACGGTCTAGCACGCTCTAGCACGGTCTAGCACGCTTTAGCACGGTCTAGCATGGTCTAGCACGCTCTAGCACGGTCTAGCACGGTCTAGCACGCTCTAGCACGGTCTAGCACGGTCTAGCATTGTCTAGCACGGTCTAGCACGCTCTAGCACGCTCTAGCACGGTCTAGCACGCTTTAGCACGGTCTAGCACGGTCTAGCACGAGCTAGCACGCTCTAGCACGGTCTAGCACGCTCTAGCACGGTCTAGCACGCTTTAGCACGGTCTAGCATGGTCTAGCACGCTCTAGTACGGTCTAGCACGGTCTAGCACGAGCTAGCACGCTCTAGCACGGTCTAGCACGGTCTAGCATGGTCTAGCATGCTCTAGCACGCTCTAGCACGCTCTAGCACGCTTTAGCACGCTTTAGCACGCTTTAGCACGCTTTAGCACGGTCTAGCACGGTCTAGCACGCTCTAGCACGGTCTAGCACGGTCTAGCACGCTCTAGCACGGTCTAGCACGGTCTAGCACGGTCTAGCACGGTCTAGCATGGTCTAGCACGGTCTAGCACGCTCTAGCACGGTCTATCACGCTCTAGCACGGTCTAGCACGGTCTAGCAAGGTCTAGCACGCTCTAGCACGGTCTAGCACGGTCTAGCACGCTCTAGCACGGTCTAGCACGGTCTAGCATTGTCTAGCACGGTCTAGCACGCTCTAGCACGCTCTAGCACGGTCTAGCACGCTTTAGCACGGTCTAGCACGCTCTAGGACGGTCTAGCACGGTCTAGCACGGTCTAGCACGGTCTAGCACGGTCTAGCACGGTCTAGCACGGTCTAGCACGGTCTAGCACGCTCTAGCACGCTTTAGCACGCTTTAGCACGGTCTAGCACGCTCTAGCACGCTCTAGCACGGTCTAGCACGGTCTAGCACGCTCTAGCACGCTCTAGCACGCTTTAGCACGGTCTAGCACAGTCTAGCACGCTCTAGCACGGTCTAGCACGGTCTAGCACGCTCTAGCACGCTCTAGCACGCTTTAGCACGCTTTAGCACGGTCTAGCACCGTCTAGCACGCTCTAGCACGGTCTAGGACGGTCTAGCACGCTCTAGCACGCTCTAGCACGCTTTAGCACGCTTTAGCACGGTCTAGCACCGTCTAGCACGCTCTAGCACGGTCTAGGACGGTCTAGCACGCTCTAGCACGCTCTAGCTCGCTTTAGCACGCTTTAGCACGGTGTAGCACGGTCTAGCAAGCTCTAGCACGCTCTAGCACGGTCTAGCACGGTCTAACACGGTCTAGCAAGCTCTAGCACGGTCTAGCACGGTCTAGCACGGTCTAGCACGCTCTAGCACGGTCTAGCACGGTTTAGCACC
Organism: Allygus modestus; assembly: GCA_963675035.1. NCBI lineage: Eukaryota > Metazoa > Arthropoda > Insecta > Hemiptera > Cicadellidae > Allygus > Allygus modestus. The sequence goes on along the minus strand of OY776112.1, from coordinate 480,384,593 downwards.
CTTTAGCACGGTCTAGCACGGTCTAGCACGCTCTAGCACGGTCTAGCACGGTCTAGCACGCTCTAGCACGCTCTAGCACGCTTTAGCACGGTCTAGCACGGTCTAGCACGCTCTAGCACGGTCTAGCACGGTCTAGCACGGTCTAGCACGCTCTAGCACGGTCTAGCACGGTCTAGCACGCTCTAGCACGCTCTAGCACGCTTTAGCACGGTCTAGCACAGTCTAGCACGCTCTAGCACGGTCTAGCACGCTCTAGCACGCTCTAGCACGCTTTAGCACGCTTTAGCACGGTCTAGCACTGTCTAGCACGCTCTAGCACGGTCTAGCACGGTCTAGCACGCTCTAGCACGCTCTAGCACGGTCTAGCACGGTCTAGCACGCTCTAGCACGGTCTAGCACGGTCTAGCACGCTCTAGCACGGTCTAGCACGCTCTAGCACGCTTTAGCACGCTTTAGCACGGTCAAGCACGGTCTAGCACGCTCTAGCACGGTCTAGCACGGTCTAGCACGCTCTAGCACGCTCTAGCACGCTTTAGCACCCTTTAGCACGGTCTAGCACGGTCTAGCACGCTCTAGCACGGTCTAGCACGGTCTAGCACGCTCTAGCACGTTCTAGCACGCTTTAGCACGGTCTAGCACGGTCTAGCACGCTCTAGCACGGTCTAGCACGGTCTAGCACGCTCTAGCACGCTCTAGCACGCTTTAGAACGGTCTAGCACAGTCTAGCACGCTCTAGCACAGTCTAGCACGCTCTAGCACGCTCTAGCACGCTTTAGCACGCTTTAGCACGGTCTAGCACTGTCTAGCACGCTCTAGCACGGTCTAGCACGGTCTAGCACGCTCTAGCACTCTCTAGCACGCTTTAGCACGCTTTAGCACGGTCTAGCACGGTCTAGCACGCTCTAGCACGGTCTAGCACGGTCTAGCACGCTCTAGCACGGTCTAGCACGCTCTAGCACGGTCTAGCACGGTCTAGCACGCTCTAGCACGGTCTAGCACGGTCTAGCACGCTCTAGCACGGTCTATTACGCTCTAGCATGCTTTAGCACGCTTTAGCACGGTCTAGCACGGTCTAGCACAATCTAGCACGGTCTATCACGGTCTAGCACGCTCTAGCACGCTCTAGCACGCTTTAGCACGCTTTAGCACGGTCTAGCACGGTCTAGCACGCTTTAGCACGGTCTAGCACGGTCAAGCACGCTCTAGCACGGTCTAGCACGGTCTAGCACGCTCTAGCACGCTCTAGCACGCTTTAGCACGCTTTAGCACGGTGTAGCACGGTCTAGCAAGCTCTAGCACGCTCTAGCACGGTCTAGCACGGTGTAACACGCTCTAGCACGCTCTAGCACGGTCTATCAAGCTCTAGCACGGTCTAGCACGGTCTAGCAAGGTCTAGCACGGTCTAGCACGGTCTAGCACGCTCTAGCACGCTCTAGCACGATCTAGCATGGTCTAACACACTCTAGCACGCTCTAGCACGCTCTAGCACGCTCTAGCACGCTTTAGCACGCTTTAGCACGCTCTAGCACACTCTAGCACGCTCTAGCACGCTCTAGCACGCTTAAGCACGCTTTAGCACGGTCTAGCACGCTCTAGCACGCTCTAGCACGCTTTAGCACGCTTTAGCACGCTTTAGCACGGTCTAGCACGGTCTAGCACGCTCTAGCACGGTCTAGCACGGTCTAGCACGGTCTAGCACGCTCTAGCACGCTCTAGCACGCTTTAGCACGGTCTAGCACGGTCTAGCACGCTCTAGCACGGTCTAGCACGGTCTAGCACGGTCTAGCACGCTCTAGCACGGTCTAGCACGGTCTAGCACGCTCTAGCACGCTCTAGCACGCTTTAGCACGGTCTAGCACAGTCTAGCACGCTCTAGCACGGTCTAGCACGCTCTAGCACGCTCTAGCACGCTTTAGCACGCTTTAGCACGGTCTAGCACTGTCTAGCACGCTCTAGCACGGTCTAGCACGGTCTAGCACGCTCTAGCACGCTCTAGCACGGTCTAGCACGGTCTAGCACGCTCTAGCACGGTCTAGCACGCTCTAGCACGCTTTAGCACGCTTTAGCACGGTCAAGCACGGTCTAGCACGCTCTAGCACGGTCTAGCACGGTCTAGCACGCTCTAGCACGCTCTAGCACGCTTTAGCACCCTTTAGCACGGTCTAGCACGGTCTAGCACGCTCTAGCACGGTCTAGCACGGTCTAGCACGCTCTAGCACGCTCTAGCACGCTTTAGCACGGTCTAGCACGGTCTAGCACGCTCTAGCACGGTCTAGCACGGTCTAGCACGCTCTAGCACGCTCTAGCACGCTTTAGAACGGTCTAGCACAGTCTAGCACGCTCTAGCACGGTCTAGCACGCTCTAGCACGCTCTAGCACGCTTTAGCACGCTTTAGCACGGTCTAGCACTGTCTAGCACGCTCTAGCACGGTCTAGCACGGTCTAGCACGCTCTAGCACTCTCTAGCACGCTTTAGCACGCTTTAGCACGGTCTAGCACGGTCTAGCACGCTCTAGCACGGTCTAGCACGGTCTAGCACGCTCTAGCACGGTCTAGCACGCTCTAGCACGGTCTAGCACGGTCTAGCACGCTCTAGCACGGTCTAGCACGGTCTAGCACGCTCTAGCACGGTCTATTACGCTCTAGCATGCTTTAGCACGCTTTAGCACGGTCTAGCACGGTCTAGCACAATCTAGCACGGTCTATCACGGTCTAGCACGCTCTAGCACGCTCTAGCACGCTTTAGCACGCTTTAGCACGGTCTAGCACGGTCTAGCACGCTTTAGCACGGTCTAGCACGGTCTAGCACGCTCTAGCACGGTCTAGCACGGTCTAGCACGCTCTAGCACGCTCTAGCACGCTTTAGCACGCTTTAGCACGGTGTAGCACGGTCTAGCAAGCTCTAGCACGCTCTAGCACGGTCTAGCACGGTCTAACACGCTCTAGCACGCTCTAGCACGGTCTATCAAGCTCTAGCACGGTCTAGCACGGTCTAGCAAGGTCTAGCACGGTCTAGCACGGTCTAGCACGGTCTAGCACGCTCTAGCACGGTCTAGCTTGGTCTAGCACGCTCTATCACGGTCTAGCACGGTCTAGCACGCTTTAGCACGGTCTAGCACGGTCTAGCATGGTCTAGCACGCTCTAGCACGCTCTAGCACGATCTAGCATGGTCTAACACACTCTAGCACGCTCTAGCACGCTCTAGCACGCTCTAGCACGCTTTAGCACGCTTTAGCACGCTCTAGCACACTCTAGCACGCTCTAGCACGCTCTAGCACGCTTAAGCACGCTTTAGCACGGTCTAGCACGCTCTAGCACGCTCTAGCACGCTTTAGCACGCTTTAGCACGGTCTAGCACTGTCTAGCACGCTCTAGCACGGTCTAGCACGGTCTAGCACGGTCTAGCACGCTCTAGCACGCTCTAGCACGCTTTAGCACGCTTTAGCACGGTCTAGCACGGTCTAGCACGCTCTAGCACGGTCTAGCACGCTTTAGCACGGTCTAGCATGGTCTAGCACGCTCTAGCACGCTTTAGCACGTTTTAGCACGGTCTAGCACGGTCTAGCACGCTCTAGCACGGTCTAGCACGGTCTAGCACGCTCTAGCACGCTTTAGCACGCTTTAGTACGGTCTAGCACGGTCTAGCACGGTCTAGCACGCTCTAGCACGGTCTAGCAAGCTCTAGCACGCTCTAGCACGGTCTAGCACGGTCTAGCACGCTCTAGCACGCTCTAGCACGGTCTAGCACGCTCTAGCACGGTCTAGCACGGTCTAGCACGCTCTAGCACGCTCTAGCACGCTTTAGCACGCTTTAGCACGGTCTAGCACGGTCTAGCACGCTCTAGCACGGTCTAGCACGCTTTAGTACGGTCTAGCACGGTCTAGCACGGTCTAGCACGGTCTAGCACGCTCTAGCACGGTCTAGCAAGCTCTAGCACGCTCTAGCACGGTCTAGCACGGTCTAGCACGCTCTAGCACGCTCTAGCACGGTCTAGCACGCTCTAGCACGGTCTAGCACGGTCTAGCACGGTCTAGCACGCTCTAGCACGGTCTAGCACACTCTAGCACGGTCTAGCACGCTTTAGCACGGTCTAGCAAGCTCTAGCACGGTCTAGCACAATCTAGCACGGTCTAGCAAACTCTAGCACAGTCTAGCACGCTCTAGCACGCTCTAGCACGCTCTAGCACGCTCTAGCACGCTTTAGCACGCTTTAACACGGTCTAGCTCGGTCTAGCACGCTCTAGCACGGTCTAGCACGGTCTAGCACGCTTTAGCACGCTTTAGTACGGTCTAGCACGGTCTAGCACGGTCTAGCACGGTCTAGCACGCTCTAGCACGGTCTAGCAAGCTCTAGCACGCTCTAGCACGGTCTAGCACGGTCTAGCACGCTCTAGCACGCTCTAGCACGGTCTAGCACGCTCTAGCACGGTCTAGCACGGTCTAGCACGCTCTAGCACGCTCTAGCACGCTTTAGCACGCTTTAGCACGGTCTAGCACGGTCTAGCACGCTCTAGCACGGTCTAGCACGCTTTAGCACGGTCTAGCATGGTCTAGCACGCTCTAGCACGCTTTAGCACGTTTTAGCACGGTCTAGCACGGTCTAGCACGCTCTAGCACGGTCTAGCACGGTCTAGCACGGTCTAGCATGGTCTAGCACGGTCTAGCACGCTCTAGCACGGTCTATCACGCTCTAGCACGGTCTAGCACGGTCTAGCAAGGTCTAGCACGCTCTAGCACGGTCTAGCACGGTCTAGCACGCTCTAGCACGGTCTAGCACGGTCTAGCATTGTCTAGCACGGTCTAGCACGCTCTAGCACGCTCTAGCACGGTCTAGCACGCTTTAGCACGGTCTAGCACGCTCTAGGACGGTCTAGCACGGTCTAGCACGGTCTAGCACGGTCTAGCACGGTCTAGCACGGTCTAGCACGGTCTAGCACGGTCTAGCACGCTCTAGCACGCTTTAGCACGCTTTAGCACGGTCTAGCACGCTCTAGCACGCTCTAGCACGGTCTAGCACGGTCTAGCACGCTCTAGCACGCTCTAGCACGCTTTAGCACGGTCTAGCACAGTCTAGCACGCTCTAGCACGGTCTAGCACGGTCTAGCACGCTCTAGCACGCTCTAGCACGCTTTAGCACGCTTTAGCACGGTCTAGCACCGTCTAGCACGCTCTAGCACGGTCTAGGACGGTCTAGCACGCTCTAGCACGCTCTAGCACGCTTTAGCACGCTTTAGCACGGTGTAGCACGGTCTAGCAAGCTCTAGCACGCTCTAGCACGGTCTAGCACGGTCTAACACGGTCTAGCAAGCTCTAGCACGGTCTAGCACGGTCTAGCACGGTCTAGCACGCTCTAGCACGGTCTAGCACGGTCTAGCACCCTTTAGCACGGTCTAGCACGGTCTAGCACGCTCTAGCACGGTCTAGCACGGTCTAGCACGCTCTAGCACGCTCTAGCACGCTTTAGCACGGTCTAGCACGGTCTAGCACGCTCTAGCACGGTCTAGCACGGTCTAGCACGCTCTAGCACGCTCTAGCACGCTTTAGCACGGTCTAGCACAGTCTAGCACGCTCTAGCACGGTCTAGCACGCTCTAGCACGCTCTAGCACGCTTTAGCACGCTTTAGCACGGTCTAGCACTGTCTAGCACGCTCTAGCACGGTCTAGCACGGTCTAGCACGCTCTAGCACGCTCTAGCACGGTCTAGCACGGTCTAGCACGCTCTAGCACGGTCTAGCACGGTCTAGCACGCTCTAGCACGGTCTAGCACGCTCTAGCACGCTTTAGCACGCTTTAGCACGGTCAAGCACGGTCTAGCACGCTCTAGCACGGTCTAGCACGGTCTAGCACGCTCTAGCACGCTCTAGCACGCTTTAGCACCCTTTAGCACGGTCTAGCACGGTCTAGCACGCTCTAGCACGGTCTAGCACGGTCTAGCACGCTCTAGCCCGCTCTAGCACGCTTTAGCACGGTCTAGCACGGTCTAGCACGCTCTAGCACGGTCTAGCACGGTCTAGCACGCTCTAGCACGCTCTAGCACGCTTTAGAACGGTCTAGCACAGTCTAGCACGCTCTAGCACGGTCTAGCACGCTCTAGCACGCTCTAGCACGCTTTAGCACGCTTTAGCACGGTCTAGCACTGTCTAGCACGCTCTAGCACGGTCTAGCACGGTCTAGCACGCTCTAGCACTCTCTAGCACGCTTTAGCACGCTTTAGCACGGTCTAGCACGGTCTAGCACGCTCTAGCACGGTCTAGCACGGTCTAGCACGCTCTAGCACGGTCTAGCACGCTCTAGCACGGTCTAGCACGGTCTAGCACGCTCTAGCACGGTCTAGCACGGTCTAGCACGCTCTAGCACGGTCTATTACGCTCTAGCATGCTTTAGCACGCTTTAGCACGGTCTAGCACGGTCTAGCACAATCTAGCACGGTCTATCACGGTCTAGCACGCTCTAGCACCCTCTAGCACGCTTTAGCACGCTTTAGCACGGTCTAGCACGGTCTAGCACGCTTTAGCACGGTCTAGCACGGTCTAGCACGCTCTAGCACGGTCTAGCACGGTCTAGCACGCTCTAGCACGCTCTAGCACGCTTTAGCACGCTTTAGCACGGTGTAGCACGGTCTAGCAAGCTCTAGCACGCTCTAGCACGGTCTAGCACGGTCTAACACGCTCTAGCACGCTCTAGCACGGTCTATCAAGCTCTAGCACGGTCTAGCACGGTCTAGCAAGGTCTAGCACGGTCTAGCACGGTCTAGCACGGTCTAGCACGCTCTAGCACGGTCTAGCTTGGTCTAGCACGCTCTATCACGGTCTAGCACGGTCTAGCACGCTTTAGCACGGTCTAGCACGGTCTAGCATGGTCTAGCACGCTCTAGCACGCTCTAGCACGATCTAGCATGGTCTAACACACTCTAGCACGCTCTAGCACGCTCTAGCACGCTCTAGCACGCTTTAGCACGCTTTAGCACGCTCTAGCACACTCTAGCACGCTCTAGCACGCTCTAGCACGCTTAAGCACGCTTTAGCACGGTCTAGCACGCTCTAGCACGCTCTAGCACGCTTTAGCACGCTTTAGCACGCTTTAGCACGGTCTAGCACGGTCTAGCACGCTCTAGCACGGTCTAGCACGGTCTAGCACGCTCTAGCACGCTCTAGCACGCTTTATTACGCTTTAGCACGGTCTAGCACGGTCTAGCACGCTCTAGCACGGTCTAGCACGCTTTAGCACGGTCTAGCATGGTCTAGCACGCTCTAGCACGCTTTAGCACGTTTTAGCACGGTCTAGCACGGTCTAGCACGCTCTAGCACGGTCTAGCACGGTCTAGCACGCTCTAGCACGCTTTAGCACGCTTTAGTACGGTCTAGCACGGTCTAGCATGGTCTAGCACGCTCTAGCACGGTCTAGCAAGCTCTAGCACGCTCTAGCACGGTCTAGCACGGTCTAGCACGCTCTAGCACGCTCTAGCACGGTCTAGCACGCTCTAGCACGGTCTAGCACGGTCTAGCACGCTCTAGCACGCTCTAGCACGCTTTAGCACGCTTTAGCACGGTCTAGCACGGTCTAGCACGCTCTAGCACGGTCTAGCACGCTTTAGCACGGTCTAGCATGGTCTAGCACGCTCTAGCACGCTTTAGCACGTTTTAGCACGGTCTAGCACGGTCTAGCACGCTCTAGCACGGTCTAGCACGGTCTAGCACGCTCTAGCACGCTTTAGCACGCTTTAGTACGGTCTAGCACGGTCTAGCACGGTCTAGCACGGTCTAGCACGCTCTAGCACGGTCTAGCAAGCTCTAGCACGCTCTAGCACGGTCTAGCACGGTCTAGCACGCTCTAGCACGCTCTAGCACGGTCTAGCACGCTCTAGCACGGTCTAGCACGGTCTAGCACGGTCTAGCACGCTCTAGCACGGTCTAGCACACTCTAGCACGGTCTAGCACGCTTTAGCACGGTCTAGCAAGCTCTAGCACGGTCTAGCACAATCTAGCACGGTCTAGCAAACTCTAGCACAGTCTAGCACGCTCTAGCACGCTCTAGCACGCTCTAGCACGCTCTAGCACGCTCTAGCACGCTTTAGCACGCTTTAACACGGTCTAGCTCGGTCTAGCACGCTCTAGCACGGTCTAGCACGGTCTAGCACGCTTTAGCACGCTTTAGTACGGTCTAGCACGGTCTAGCACGGTCTAGCACGGTCTAGCACGCTCTAGGACGGTCTAGCAAGCTCTAGCACGCTCTAGCACGGTCTAGCACGGTCTAGCACGCTCTAGCACGCTCTAGCACGGTCTAGCACGCTCTAGCACGGTCTAGCACGGTCTAGCACGCTCTAGCACGCTCTAGCACGCTCTAGCACGCTTTAGCACGCTTTAGCACGGTCTAGCACGGTCTAGCACGCTCTAGCACGGTCTAGCACGCTTTAGCACGGTCTAGCATGGTCTAGCACGCTCTAGCACGCTTTAGCACGTTTTAGCACGGTCTAGCACGGTCTAGCACGCTCTAGCACGGTCTAGCACGGTCTAGCACGCTCTAGCACGCTTTAGCACGCTTTAGTACGGTCTAGCACGGTCTAGCACGGTCTAGCACGGTCTAGCACGCTCTAGCACGGTCTAGCAAGCTCTAGCACGCTCTAGCACGGTCTAGCACGGTCTAGCACGCTCTAGCACGCTCTAGCACGGTCTAGCACGCTCTAGCACGGTCTAGCACGGTCTAGCACGGTCTAGCACGCTCTAGCACGGTCTAGCACACTCTAGCACGGTCTAGCACGCTTTAGCACGGTCTAGCAAGCTCTAGCACGGTCTAGCACAATCTAGCACGGTCTAGCAAACTCTAGCACAGTCTAGCACGCTCTAGCACGCTCTAGCACGCTCTAGCACGCTCTAGCACGCTTTAGCACGCTTTAACACGGTCTAGCTCGGTCTAGCACGCTCTAGCACGGTCTAGCACGGTCTAGCACGCTCTAGCACGCTCTAGCATGCTTTAGCACGGTCTAGCACAGTCTAGCACGCTCTAGCACGGTCTAGCACGGTCTAGCACGCTCTAGCACGCTCTAGCACGCTTTAGCATGCTTTAGCATGCTTTAGCACGGTCTAGCACGCTCTAGCACGCTCTAGTACGGTCTAGCACGGTATAGCACGCTCTAGCAAGGTCTAGTACGCTCTAGCACGGTCTAGCACGCTCTAGCACGGTCTAGCACGGTCTAGCACGGTCTAGCACGGTCTAGCACGGTCTAGCACGGTCAAGCACGCTCTAGCACGGTCTAGCACGGACTGTCACGCTCTAGCACGGTCTAGCACGGTCTAGCACGGTCTAGCACGCTCTAGAACGGTCTAGCACGGTCTAGCATGGTCTATGACGCTCTAGCACGGTCTAGCACAGTCTAGCAAGGTCTAGCACGCTCTAGCACGGTCTAGCACGGTCTAGCACGCTCTAGCATGGTCTAGCACGGTCTAGCACGGTCTAGCACGCTCTATCACGGTCTAGCATGGTCTAGCACGGTCTAGCGCGCTCTAGCACGGTCTAGCACGATCTAGCATGGTCTAGCACGCTCTAGCACGCTCTAGCACGATCTAGCATGGTCTAACACACTCTAGCACGCTCTAGCACGCTCTAGCACGCTCTAGCACGCTCTAGCACGCTCTAGCACGCTTTAGCACGCTTTAGCACGGTCTAGCACGGTCTAGCACGCTCTAGCACGGTCTAGCACGGTCTAGAACGATCTAGCACGGTCTAGCATGGTCTAGCACGGTCTAGCACGGTCTAGCACGGTTTAGCACGGTCTAGCAAGGTCTAGCACGCTCTAGCACAGTCTAGCACGGTCTAGCACGCTCTAGCACGCTCTAGCACGCTCTTGCACGGTCTAGCACGGACTAGCACGCTCAAGCACGCTCTAGCATGGTCTAGCACGCTCTAACACGGTCTAGCACGGTCTAGCACGCTCTAGCACGGTCTAGCACGGTCTAGCACGGTCTAACAAGCTCTAGCACGCTCTAGCACGGTCTATCACGCTCGAGCACGGTCTAGCACGGTCTAGCAAGGTCTAGCACGCTCTAGCACGGTCTAGCACGGTCTAGCATGGTCTAGCACGGTCTAGCACACTCTAGCACAGTCTAGCACGTTCTAGCACGCTCTAACACGGTCTAGCACGGTCTAGCACGCTCTAGCACGGTCTAGCACGCTCTAGCACGCTCTAGCACGCTTTAGCACGGTCTAGCACGGTCTAGCACGCTCTAGCACGGTCTAGCACGGTACTAGCACGCTCTAGCACGCTCTAGCACGCTTTAGCACGCTTTAGCACGCTTTAGCACGCTCTAGTACGGTCTAGCACGGGCTAGCACAGTCTATCACGCTCTAGCACGGTCTAGCACGGTCTAGCATGGTCTAGCACGCTCTAGCACGCTCTAGCACGATCTAGCATGGTCTAACACGCTCTAGCATGCTCTAGCACGCTCTAGCACGCTCTAGCACGCTTTAGCACGCTCTAGCACGCTCTAGCACGCTCTAGCACACTCTAGCACGCTTTAGCACACTCTAGCACGCTCTAGCACGCTCTAGCACGGTCTAGCACGCTCTAGCACGGTCTAGTACGGTCTAGCACGGTCTAGCACGGTCTAGCACGGTCTAGCATGGTCTAGCACGGTCTAGCACGCTCTAGCACGGTCTATCACGCTCTAGCACGGTCTAGCACGGTCTAGCAAGGTCTAGCACGCTCTAGCACGGTCTAGCACGGTCTAGCACGCTCTAGCACGGTCTAGCACGGTCTAGCATTGTCTAGCACGGTCTAGCACGCTCTAGCACGCTCTTGCACGGTCTAGCACGCTTTAGCACGGTCTAGCACGCTCTAGGACGGTCTAGCACGGTCTAGCACGGTCTAGAACGGTCTAGCACGGTCTAGCACGGTCTAGCACGCTCTAGCACGCTTTAGCACGCTTTAGCACGGTCTAGCACGCTCTAGCACGCTCTAGCACGGTCTAGCACAGTCTAGCACGCTCTAGCACGCTCTAGCACGCTTTAGCACGGTCTAGCACAGTCTAGCACGCTCTAGCACGGTCTAGCACGGTCTAGCACGCTCTAGCACGCTCTAGCACGCTTAAGCACGCTTTAGCACGGTCTAGCCCCGTCTAGCACGCTCTAGCACGGTCTAGGACGGTCTAGCACGCTCTAGCACGCTCTAGCACGCTTTAGCACGCTTTAGCACGGTGTAGCACGGTCTAGCAAGCTCTAGCACGCTCTAGCACGGTCTAGCACGGTCTAACACGCTCTAGCACGCTCAAGCACGGTCTATCAAGCTCTAGCACGGTCTAGCACGGTCTAGCAAGGTCTAGCACGCTTTAGCACGGTCTAGCACGGTCTAGCACGCTCTAGCACGCTTTAGCACGCTTTAGCACGGTCTAGCACGGTCTAGCACGCTCTAGCACGGTCTAGCACGGTCTAGCACGCTCTAGCACGCTTTAGCACGCTTTAGCACGGTCTAGCACGGTCTAGCACGGTCTAGCACGGTCTAGCACGCTCTAGCACGCTCTAGCACGCTCTAGCACGCTCTAGCACGGTCTAGCAAGCTCTAGCACGGTCTAGCACGGTCTAGCACGGTCTAGCACGCTCTAGCACGGTCTAGCACGGTCTAGCACCCTTTAGCACGGTCTAGCACGGTCTAGCACGCTCTAGCACGGTCTAGCACGGTCTAGCACGCTCTAGCACGCTCTAGCACGCTTTAGCACGGTCTAGCACGGTCTAGCACGCTCTAGCACGGTCTAGCACGGTCTAGCACGCTTTAGCACGGTCTAGCACAGTCTAGCACGCTCTAGCACGGTCTAGCACGCTCTAGCACGCTCTAGCACGCTTTAGCACGCTTTAGCACGGTCTAGCACTGTCTAGCACGCTCTAGCACGGTCTAGCACGGTCTAGCACGCTCTAGCACGCTCTAGCACGGTCTAGCACGGTCTAGCACGCTCTAGCACGGTCTAGCACGGTCTAGCACGCTCTAGCACGGTCTAGCACGCTCTAGCACGCTTTAGCACGCTTTAGCACGGTCAAGCACAATCTAGCACGGTCTAGCACGCTCTAGCACGCTTTAGCACGGTCTAGCACAGTCTAGCACGGTCTAGCACGGTCTAGCACGGTCTATAACGCTCTAGCACGCTTTAGCACGCTTTAGCACGGTCTAGCACGGTCTAGCACGGTCTAGCACGGTCTATCACGCTCTAGCACGCTCTAGCACGCTCTAGCACGCTCTAGCACGGTCTAGCAAGCTCTAGCACGGTCTAGCACGGTCTAGCACGGTCTAGCACGCTCTAGCACGGTCTAGCACGGTCTAGCACCCTTTAGCACGGTCTAGCACGGTCTAGCACGCTCTAGCACGGTCTAGCACGGTCTAGCACGCTCTAGCACGCTCTAGCACGCTTTAGCACGGTCTAGCACGGTCTAGCACGCTCTAGCACGGTCTAGCACGGTCTAGCACGCTTTAGCACGGTCTAGCACAGTCTAGCACGCTCTAGCACGGTCTAGCACGCTCTAGCACGCTCTAGCACGCTTTAGCACGCTTTAGCACGGTCTAGCACTGTCTAGCACGCTTTAGCACGGTCTAGCACGGTCTAGCACGCTCTAGCACGGTCTAGCACGGTCTAGAACGATCTAGCACGGTCTAGCATGGTCTAGCACGGTCTAGCACGGTCTAGCACGGTTTAGCACGGTCTAGCAAGGTCTAGCACGCTCTAGCACAGTCTAGCACGGTCTAGCACGCTCTAGCACGCTCTAGCACGCTCTTGCACGGTCTAGCACGGACTAGCACGCTCAAGCACGCTCTAGCATGGTCTAGCACGCTCTAGCACGGTCTAGCACGGTCTAGCACGCTCTAGCACGGTCTAGCACGGTCTAGCACGGTCTAACAAGCTCTAGCACGCTCTAGCACGGTCTATCACGCTCGAGCACGGTCTAGCACGGTCTAGCAAGGTCTAGCACGCTCTAGCACGGTCTAGCACGGTCTAGCACGGTCTAGCACGGTCTAGCACACTCTAGCACAGTCTAGCACGTTCTAGCACGCTCTAACACGGTCTAGCACGGTCTAGCACGCTCTAGCACGGTCTAGCACGCTCTAGCACGCTCTAGCACGCTTTAGCACGGTCTAGCACGGTCTAGCACGCTCTAGCACGGTCTAGCACGGTACTAGCACGCTCTAGCACGCTCTAGCACGCTTTAGCACGCTTTAGCACGCTTTAGCACGCTCTAGTACGGTCTAGCACGGGCTAGCACAGTCTAGCACGCTCTAGCACGGTCTAGCACGGTCTAGCATGGTCTAGCACGCTCTAGCACGCTCTAGCACGATCTAGCATGGTCTAACACGCTCTAGCATGCTCTAGCACGCTCTAGCACGCTCTAGCACGCTTTAGCACGCTTTAGCACGCTCTAGCACGCTCTAGCACGCTCTAGCACACTCTAGCACGCTTTAGCACACTCTAGCACGCTCTAGCACGCTCTAGCACGGTCTAGCACGCTCTAGCACGGTCTAGCACGGTCTAGCACGGTCTAGCACGGTCTAGCACGGTCTAGCACGGTCTAGCATGGTCTAGCACGGTCTAGCACGCTCTAGCACGGTCTATCACGCTCTAGCACGGTCTAGCACGGTCTAGCAAGGTCTAGCACGCTCTAGCACGGTCTAGCACGGTCTAGCACGCTCTAGCACGGTCTAGCACGGTCTAGCATTGTCTAGCACGGTCTAGCACGCTCTAGCACGCTCTTGCACGGTCTAGCACGCTTTAGCACGGTCTAGCACGCTCTAGGACGGTCTAGCACGGTCTAGCACGGTCTAGCATGGTCTAGCACGGTCTAGCACGGTCTAGCACGCTCTAGCACGCTTTGGCACGCTTTAGCACGGTCTAGCACGCTCTAGCACGCTTTAGCACGCTTTAGCACGGTCTAGCACGCTCTAGCACGCTCTAGCACGGTCTAGCACGGTCTAGCACGGTCTAGCACGCTCTAGCACGCTTTAGCACGGTCTAGCACAGTCTAGCACGCTCTAGCACGGTCTAGCACGGTCTAGCACGCTCTAGCACGCTCTAGCACGCTTAAGCACGCTTTAGCACGGTCTAGCCCCGTCTAGCACGCTCTAGCACGGTCTAGGACGGTCTAGCACGCTCTAGCACGCTCTAGCACGCTTTAGCACGCTTTAGCACGGTGTAGCACGGTCTAGCAAGCTCTAGCACGCTCTAGCACGGTCTAGCACGGTCTAACACGCTCTAGCACGCTCAAGCACGGTCTATCAAGCTCTAGCACGGTCTAGCACGGTCTAGCAAGGTCTAGCACGCTTTAGCACGGTCTAGCACGGTCTAGCACGCTCTAGCACGCTTTAGCACGCTTTAGCACGGTCTAGCACGGTCTAGCACGCTCTAGCACGGTCTAGCACGGTCTAGCACGCTCTAGCACGCTTTAGCACGCTTTAGCACGGTCTAGCACGGTCTAGCACGGTCTAGCACGGTCTAGCACGCTCTAGCACGCTCTAGCACGCTCTAGCACGCTCTAGCACGGTCTAGCAAGCTCTAGCACGGTCTAGCACGGTCTAGCACGGTCTAGCACGCTCTAGCACGGTCTAGCACGGTCTAGCACCCTTTAGCACGGTCTAGCACGGTCTAGCACGCTCTAGCACGGTCTAGCACGGTCTAGCACGCTCTAGCACGCTCTAGCACGCTTTAGCACGGTCTAGCACGGTCTAGCACGCTCTAGCACGGTCTAGCACGGTCTAGCACGCTTTAGCACGGTCTAGCACAGTCTAGCACGCTCTAGCACGGTCTAGCACGCTCTAGCACGCTCTAGCACGCTTTAGCACGCTTTAGCACGGTCTAGCACTGTCTAGCACGCTCTAGCACGGTCTAGCACGGTCTAGCACGCTCCAGCACGCTCTAGCACGGTCTAGCACGGTCTAGCACGCTCTAGCACGGTCTAGCACGGTCTAGCACGCTCTAGCACGGTCTAGCACGCTCTAGCACGCTTTAGCACGCTTTAGCACGGTCAAGCACGGTCTAGCACGGTCTAGCACGCTCTAGCACGCTTTAGCACGGTCTAGCACAGTCTAGCACGGTCTAGCACGGTCTAGCACGGTCTATAACGCTCTAGCACGCTCTAGCACGCTTTAGCACGGTCTAGCACGGTCTAGCACGCTCTAGCACGGTCTAGCACGGTCTAGCACGCTTTAGCACGGTCTAGCACAGTCTAGCACGCTCTAGCACGGTCTAGCACGCTCTAGCACGCTCTAGCACGCTTTAGCACGCTTTAGCACGGTCTAGCACTGTCTAGCACGCTCTAGCACGGTCTAGCACGGTCTAGCACGCTCTAGCACGCTCTAGCACGGTCTAGCACGGTCTAGCACGCTCTAGCACGGTCTAGCACGGTCTAGCACGCTCTAGCACGGTCTAGCACGCTCTAGCACGCTTTAGCACGCTTTAGCACGGTCAAGCACGGTCTAGCACGCTCTAGCACGGTCTAGCACGGTCTAGCACGCTCTAGCACGCTCTAGCACGCTTTAGCACCCTTTAGCACGGTCTAGCACGGTCTAGCACGCTCTAGCACGGTCTAGCACGGTCTAGCACGCTCTAGCACGCTCTAGCACGCTTTAGCACGGTCTAGCACGGTCTAGCACGCTCTAGCACGGTCTAGCACGGTCTAGCACGCTCTAGCACGCTTTAGAACGGTCTAGCACAGTCTAGCACGGTCTAGCACGGTCTAGCACGGTCTATAACGCTCTAGCACGCTTTAGC
Source organism: Allygus modestus (assembly GCA_963675035.1). Classification (NCBI taxonomy): domain Eukaryota; kingdom Metazoa; phylum Arthropoda; class Insecta; order Hemiptera; family Cicadellidae; genus Allygus; species Allygus modestus. The sequence continues at coordinate 480,368,854 of OY776112.1, read as the reverse complement.
ACGCTTTAGCACGGTCTAGCACGGTCTAGCACAATCTAGCACGGTCTATCACGGTCTAGCACGCTCTAGCACGCTCTAGCACGCTTTAGCACGCTTTAGCACGGTCTAGCACGGTCTAGCACGCTTTAGCACGGTCTAGCACGGTCTAGCTCGCTCTAGCACGGTCTAGCATGGTCTAGCACGGTCTAGCACGGTCTAGCACGCTCTAGCACGCTCTAGCACGCTTTAGCACCCTTTAGCACGGTCTAGCACGGTCTAGCACGCTCTAGCACGGTCTAGCACGGTCTAGCACGCTCTAGCACGCTCTAGCACGCTTTAGCACGGTCTAGCACGGTCTAGCACGCTCTAGCACGGTCTAGCACGGTCTAGCACGCTCTAGCACGCTTTAGAACGGTCTAGCACAGTCTAGCACGGTCTAGCACGGTCTAGCACGGTCTATAACGCTCTAGCACGCTTTAGCACGCTTTAGCACGGTCTAGCACGGTCTAGCACAATCTAGCACGGTCTATCACGGTCTAGCACGCTCTAGCACGCTCTAGCACGCTTTAGCACGCTTTAGCACGGTCTAGCACGGTCTAGCACGCTTTAGCACGGTCTAGCACGGTCTAGCTCGCTCTAGCACGGTCTAGCATGGTCTAGCACGCTCTAGCACGCTCTAGCACGCTTTAGCACGCTTTAGCACGGTGTAGCACGGTCTAGCAAGCTCTAGCACGCTCTAGCACGGTTTAGCACGGTCTAACACGCTCTAGCACGCTCTAGCACGGTCTATCAAGCTCTAGCACGGTCTAGCACGGTCTAGCAAGGTCTAGCATGGTCTAGCACGGTCTAGCACGGTCTAGCACGCTCTAGCACGGTCTAGCTTGGTCTAGCACGCTCTATCACGGTCTAGCACGGTCTAGCACGCTTTAGCACGGTCTAGCACGGTCTAGCATGGTCTAGCACGCTCTAGCACGCTCTAGCACGATCTAGCATGGTCTAACACACTCTAGCACGCTCTAGCACGCTCTAGCACGCTCTAGCACGCTTTAGCACGCTCTAGCACGCTCTAGCACACTCTAGCACGCTCTAGCACGCTCTAGCACGCTTTAGCACGCTTTAGCACGGTCTAGCACGCTCTAGCACGCTCTAGCACGCTTTAGCACGCTTTAGCACGCTTTAGCACGCTTTAGCACGCTTTAGCACGCTTTAGCACGGTCTAGCACGGTCTAGCACGCTCTAGCACGGTCTAGCACGGTCTAGCACGCTCTAGCACTCTCTAGCACGCTTTAGCACGCTTTAGCACGGTCTAGCACGGTCTAGCACGCTCTAGCACGGTCTAGCACGCTTTTGCACGGTCTAGCACGGTCTAGCACGCTCTAGCACGCTTTAGCACGTTTTAGCACGGTCTAGCACGGTCTAGCACGCTCTAGCACGGTCTAGCACGGTCTAGCACGCTCTAGCACGCTTTAGCACGCTTTAGTACGGTCTAGCACGGTCTAGCACGGTCTAGCACGGTCTAGCACGGTCTAGCACGCTCTAGCACGCTCTAGCACGCTCTAGCACGCTCTAGCACGGTCTAGCAAGCTCTAGCACTGTCTAGCACGGTCTAGCACGGTCTAGCACGGTCTAGCACGGTCTAGCACGGTCTAGCACGCTCTAGTACGGTCTAGCACGGTCTAGCACGCTCTAGCACGCTCTAGCACGCTCTAGCACGGTCTATCACGGTCTAGCACGGTCTAGCACGCTCTAGCACGGTCTAGAAAGCTCTAGCACGGTCTAGCACGGTCTAGCACGGTCTAGCACGTTCTAGCACGGTCTAGCACGGTCTAGCACGCTCTAGCACGGTCTAGCACGGTCTAGCACGGTCTAGCACGGTCTAGCACGCTCTAGCACGGTCTAGCACGGTCTAGCACGCTCTAGCACGGTCTAGCACGCTCTAGCACGCTTTAGCACGGTCAAGCACGGTCTAGCACGCTCTAGCACGGTCTAGCACGGTCTAGCACGCTCTAGCACGCTCTAGCACGCTTTAGCTTGCTTTAGCACGGTCTAGCACGGTCTAGCACGCTCTAGCACGGTCTAGCACGGTCTAGCCAGCTCTAGCACGCTTTAGCACGGTCTAGCACAGTCTAGCACGCTCTAGCACGGTCTAGCACGCTCTAGCACGCTCTAGCACGCTCTAGCACGCTCTAGCACGCTTTAGCACGCTTTAGCACGGTCTAGCACTGTCTAGCACGCTCTAGCACGGTCTAGCACGGTCTAGCACGCTCTAGCACGCTCTAGCACGCTTTAGCACGCTTTAGCACGGTCTAGCACGGTCTAGCACGCTCTAGCACGGTCTAGCACGCTCTAGCACGGTCTAGCACGGTCTAGCACGCTCTAGCACGGTCTAGCACGGTCTAGCACGCTCTAGCACGGTCTAGAACGCTCTAGCACGCTTTAGCACGCTTTAGCACGGTCTAGCACGGTCTAGCACTCTCAAGCACGGTCTAGCACGGTCTAGCACACTCTAGCACGCTCTAGCACGCTTTAGCACGCTTTAGCACGGTCTAGCACGGTCTAGCACGCTCTAGCACGGTCTAGCACGGTCTAGCACGATCTAGCACGGTCTAGCACGGTCTAGCACGGTCTAGCACGCTCTAGCACGCTCTAGAACGCTTTAGCACGCTCTAGCACGCTTTAGCACGGTCTAGCACGGTCTAGCACGGGCTAGCACGGTCTAGCAAGCTCTAGCACGCTCTAGCACAGTCTAGCACGGTCTAGCACGCTCTAGCACGCTCTTGCACGGTCTAGCACGGTCTAGCACGCTCAAGCACTCTCTAGCACGGTCTATCAAGCTCTAGCACGGTCTAGCACGGTCTAGCAAGGTCTAGCACGCTCTAGCAAGGTCTAGCACGCTCTAACACGGTCTAGCACGGTCTAGCACGGTCTAGCACGGTCTAGCACGGTCTAGCACGCTCTAGCACGGTCTAGCACGCTCTAGCACGGTCTAGCACGGTCTAGCACGCTCTAGCACGGTCTAGCACGGTCTAGCACGGTCTAGCACGGTCTAGCACGCTCTAGCACGGTCTAGCACGGTCTAGCACGCTCTAGCACGGTCTAGCACGCTCTAGCACGCTTTAGCACGCTTTAGCACGGTCAAGCACGGTCTAGCACGCTCTAGCACGGTCTAGCACGGTCTAGCACGCTCTAGCACGCTCTAGCACGCTTTAGCACGCTTCAGCACGGTCTAGCACGGTCTAGCACGCTCTAGCACGGTCTAGCACGGTCTAGCACGCTCTAGCACGCTCTAGCACGCTTTAGCACGCTTTAGCACAGTTTAGCACGGTCTAGCACGCTCTAGCACGGTCTAGCACGGTCTAGCACGCTCTAGCACGCTCTATCACGCTTTAGCACGGTCTAGCACAGTCTAGCACGCTCTAGCACGGTCTAGCACGCTCTAGCACGCTCTAGCACGCTCTAGCACGCTCTAGCACGCTTTAGCACGCTTTAGCACGGTCTAGCACGGTCTAGCACGGTCTAGCACGGTCTAGCACGCTCTAGCACGCTCTAGCACGCTTTAGCACGCTTTAGCACGGTCTAGCACGGTCTAGCACGCTCTAGAACGCTCTAGCACGGTCTAGCACGGTCTAGCACGCTCTAGCACGGTCTAGCACGCTCTAGCACGGTCTAGCTTGGTCTAGCACGCTCTATCACGGTCTAGCACGGTCTAGCACGCTTTAGCACGGTCTAGCACGGTCTAGCATGGTCTAGCACGCTCTAGCACGCTCTAGCACGATCTAGCATGGTCTAACACACTCTAGCACGCTCTAGCACGCTCTAGCACGCTCTAGCACGCTTTAGCACGCTTTAGCACGCTCTAGCACACTCTAGCACGCTCTAGCACGCTCTAGCACGCTTTAGCACGCTTTAGCACGGTCTAGCACGCTCTAGCACGCTCTAGCACGCTTTAGCACGCTTTAGCACGCTTTAGCACGCTTTAGCACGCTTTAGCACGGTCTAGCACGGTCTAGCACGCTCTAGCACGGTCTAGCACGGTCTAGCACGCTCTAGCACTCTCTAGCACGCTTTAGCACGCTTTAGCACGGTCTAGCACGGTCTAGCACGCTCTAGCACGGTCTAGCACGCTTTTGCACGGTCTAGCACGGTCTAGCACGCTCTAGCACGCTTTAGCACGTTTTAGCACGGTCTAGCACGGTCTAGCACGCTCTAGCACGGTCTAGCACGGTCTAGCACGCTCTAGCACGCTTTAGCACGCTTTAGTACGGTCTAGCACGGTCTAGCACGGTCTAGCACGGTCTAGCACGCTCTAGCACGCTCTAGCACGCTCTAGCACGCTCTAGCACGGTCTAGCAAGCTCTAGCACTGTCTAGCACGGTCTAGCACGGTCTAGCACGGTCTAGCACGGTCTAGCACGGTCTAGCACGCTCTAGTACGGTCTAGCACGGTCTAGCACGCTCTAGCACGCTCTAGCACGCTCTAGCACGGTCTATCACGGTCTAGCACGGTCTAGCACGCTCTAGCACGGTCTAGAAAGCTCTAGCACGGTCTAGCACGGTCTAGCACGGTCTAGCACGTTCTAGCACGGTCTAGCACGGTCTAGCACGCTCTAGCACGGTCTAGCACGGTCTAGCACGGTCTAGCACGGTCTAGCACGCTCTAGCACGGTCTAGCACGGTCTAGCACGCTCTAGCACGGTCTAGCACGCTCTAGCACGCTTTAGCACGGTCAAGCACGGTCTAGCACGCTCTAGCACGGTCTAGCACGGTCTAGCACGCTCTAGCACGCTCTAGCACGCTTTAGCTTGCTTTAGCACGGTCTAGCACGGTCTAGCACGCTCTAGCACGGTCTAGCACGGTCTAGCCAGCTCTAGCACGCTTTAGCACGGTCTAGCACAGTCTAGCACGCTCTAGCACGGTCTAGCACGCTCTAGCACGCTCTAGCACGCTCTAGCACGCTCTAGCACGCTTTAGCACGCTTTAGCACGGTCTAGCACTGTCTAGCACGCTCTAGCACGGTCTAGCACGGTCTAGCACGCTCTAGCACGCTCTAGCACGCTTTAGCACGCTTTAGCACGGTCTAGCACGGTCTAGCACGCTCTAGCACGGTCTAGCACGGTCTAGCACGCTCTAGCACGGTCTAGCACGCTCTAGCACGGTCTAGCACGGTCTAGCACGCTCAAGCACGGTCTAGAACGCTCTAGCACGCTTTAGCACGCTTTAGCACGGTCTAGCACGGTCTAGCACTCTCAAGCACGGTCTAGCACGGTCTAGCACGCTCTAGCACGCTCTAGCACGCTTTAGCACGCTTTAGCACGGTCTAGCACGGTCTAGCACGCTCTAGCACGGTCTAGCACGGTCTAGCACGATCTAGCACGGTCTAGCACGGTCTAGCACGGTCTAGCACGCTCTAGCACGCTCTAGAACGCTTTAGCACGCTCTAGCACGCTTTAGCACGGTCTAGCACGGTCTAGCACGGGCTAGCACGGTCTAGCAAGCTCTAGCACGCTCTAGCACAGTCTAGCACGGTCTAGCACGCTCTAGCACGCTCTTGCACGGTCTAGCACGGTCTAGCACGCTCAAGCACTCTCTAGCACGGTCTATCACGCTCTAGCACGGTCTAGCACGGTCTAGCAAGGTCTAGCACGCTCTAGCAAGGTCTAGCACGCTCTAACACGGTCTAGCACGGTCTAGCACGGTCTAGCACGGTCTAGCACGGTCTAGCACGCTCTAGCACGGTCTAGCACGCTCTAGCACGGTCTAGCACGGTCTAGCACGCTCTAGCACGGTCTAGCACGGTCTAGCACGGTCTAGCACGGTCTAGCACGCTCTAGCACGGTCTAGCACGGTCTAGCACGCTCTAGCACGGTCTAGCACGCTCTAGCACGCTTTAGCACGCTTTAGCACGGTCAAGCACGGTCTAGCACGCTCTAGCACGGTCTAGCACGGTCTAGCACGCTCTAGCACGCTCTAGCACGCTTTAGCACGCTTCAGCACGGTCTAGCACGGTCTAGCACGCTCTAGCACGGTCTAGCACGGTCTAGCACGCTCTAGCACGCTCTAGCACGCTTTAGCACGCTTTAGCACAGTTTAGCACGGTCTAGCACGCTCTAGCACGGTCTAGCACGGTCTAGCACGCTCTAGCACGCTCTATCACGCTTTAGCACGGTCTAGCACAGTCTAGCACGGTCTAGCACGCTCTAGCACGCTCTAGCACGCTCTTGCACGGTCTAGCACGGTCTAGCACGCTCTAGCCCTCACTAGCACGGTCTAGCACGCTTTAGCACGGTCTAGCACGGTCTAGCACGATCTAGCACGGTCTAGCACGGTCTAGCACGGTCTAGCACGCTCTAGCACGCTTTAGCACGCTTTAGCACGGTCTAGCACGGTCTAGCACGCTCTAGCACGGTCTAGCACGCTCTAGCACGCTCTAGCACGCTCTAGCACGCTTTAGCACGCTTTAGCACGGTCTAGCACGGTCTAGCACGCTCTAGCACGCTTTAGCACGCTTTAGCACGGTCTAGCACGGTCTAGCACGCTCTAGCACGGTCTAGCACGCTTTAGCACGCTTAAGCACGGTCTAGCACGGTCTAGCACACTCTAGCACGCTCTAGCACGCTTTAGCACGCTTTAGCACGGTCTAGCACGGTCTAGCACGCTCTAGCACGGTCTAGCACGGTCTAGCACGCTCTTGCACGCTTTAGTACGGTCTAGCACGGTCTAGCACGGTCTAGCACGGTCTAGCAAGCTCTAGCACGCTCTAGCACGCTTTAGCACGCTTTAGCACGGTCTAGCACGGTATAGCACGCTCTAGCACGGTCAAGCACGGTCTAGCACGGTCTAGCACGCTTTAGCACGCTCTAGCACGGTCTAGCACGCTCTAGCACGCTCTAGCACGCTCTAGCACGCTCTAGCACGCTTTAGCACGCTTTAGCACGGTCTAGCACGGTCTAGCACGGTCTAGCACGGTCTAGCACGCTCTAGCACGCTCTAGCACGCTTTAGCACGCTTTAGCACGGTCTAGCACGGTCTAGCACGCTCTAGCACGCTCTAGCACGGTCTAGCACGGTCTAGCACGCTCTAGCACGGTCTAGCACGCTCTAGCACGGTCTAGCACGCTCTAGCACGGTCTAGCACGGTCTAGCACGCTCTAGCACGGTCTAGCACGCTCTAGCACACTCTAGCACGGTCTAGAACGCTCTAGCACGCTTTAGCACGCTTTAGCACGGTCTAGCACGCTCTAGCACGGTCTAGCACGGTCTAGCACGGTCTAGCACGGTCTAGCACGGTCTAGCACGGTCTGGCACGGTCTAGCAAGCTCTAGCACGCTCTAGCACAGTCTAGCACGGTCTAGCACGCTCTAGCACGCTCTAGCACGCTCTTGCACGGTCTAGCACGGTCTAGCACGCTCTAGCCCTCTCTAGCACGGTCTAGCACGCTTTAGCACGGTCTAGCACGGTCTAGCACGATCTAGCACGGTCTAGCACGGTCTAGCACGGTCTAGCACGCTCTAGCACGCTTTAGCACGCTTTAGCACGGTCTAGCACGGTCTAGCACGCTCTAGCACGGTCTAGCACGCTCTAGCACGGTCTAGCACGGTCTAGCACGCTCTAGCACGGTCTAGCACAGTCTAGCACGGTCTAGCACGCTCTAGCACGATCTAGCATGGTCTAACAAGCTCTAGCACGCTCTAACACGCTCTAGCACGCTCTAGCACGCTTTAGCACGCTTTAGCACGCTGTAGCACGCTCTAGCACGCTCTAGCACGCTCTAGCACGCTCTAGCACACTCTAGCACGCTCTAGCACGCTCTAGCACGGTCTAGCACGCTCTAGCACGCTCTAGCACGCTTTAGCACGGTCTAGCACGGTCTAGCACGCTCTAGCACGGTCTATCACGCTCTAGCACGCTCTAGCACGCTTTAGCACGCTTTAGCACGGTCTAGCACGGTCTAGCACGCTCTAGCACGGTCTAGCACGGTCTAGCACGCTCTAGCACGCTTTAGCACGCTTTAGCACGGTCTAGCACGGTCTAGCACGCTCTATCACGGTCTAGCACGGTCTAGCACACTCTAGCACGCTCTAGCACGCTTTAGCACGCTTTAGCACGGTCTAGCACGGTCTAGCACGCTCTAGCACGGTCAAGCACGGTCTAGCACGGTCTAGCACGCTTTAGCACGCTTTAGCACGGTCTAGCACGGTCTAGCACGCTCTAGCACGGTCTAGCACGGTCTAGCACGCTCTAGCACGCTTTAGCACGCTTTAGTACGGTCTAGCACGGTCTAGCACGGTCTAGCAAGCTCTAGCACGCTCTAGCACGCTCTAGCACGCTCTAGCACGGTCTAGCAAGCTCTAGCACGGTCTAGCACGGTCTAGCACGGTCTAGCACGCTCTAGCACGGTCTAGCACGGTCTAGCACGCTCTTGCACGCTTTAGTACGGTCTAGCACGGTCTAGCACGGTCTAGCACGGTCTAGCAAGCTCTAGCACGCTCTAGCACGCTCTAGCACGCTCTAGCACGGTCTAGCAAGCTCTAGCACGGTCTAGCACGGTCTAGAACGGTCTAGCACGCTCTAACACGCTCTAGCACGCTCTAGCACGCTTTAGCATGCTTTAGCACGCTGTAGCAAGCTCTAGCACGCTCTAGCACGCTCTAGCACGCTCTAGCACACTCTAGCACGCTCTAGCACGCTCTAGCACGGTCTAGTACGCTCTAGCAGGCTCTAGCACGCTTTAGCACGGTCTAGCACGGTCTAGCACGCTCTAGCACGGTCTATCACGCTCTAGCACGCTCTAGCACGCTTTAGCACGCTCTAGCACGGTCTAGCAAGCTCTAGCACGGTCTAGCACGGTCTAGAACGGTCTAGCACGCTCTAACACGCTCTAGCACGCTCTAGCACGCTTTAGCATGCTTTAGCACGCTGTAGCAAGCTCTAGCACGCTCTAGCACGCTCTAGCACGCTCTAGCACACTCTAGCACGCTCTAGCACGCTCTAGCACGGTCTAGCACGGTCTAGCACGCTCTAGCACGCTTTAGCACGCTTTAGCACGCTCTAGCACGGTCTAGCACGCTCTAGCACGGTCTAGTACGCTCTAGCAGGCTCTAGCACGCTTTAGCACGGTCTAGCACGGTCTAGCACGCTCTAGCACGGTCTATCACGGTCTAGCACGGTCTAGCACACTCTAGCACGCTCTAGCACGCTTTAGCACGCTTTAGCACGGTCTAGCACGGTATAGCACGCTCTAGCACGGTCAAGCACGGTCTAGCACGGTCTAGCACGCTTTAGCACGGTCTAGCACGGTCTAGCACGCTCTAGCACGCTTTAGCACGCTTTAGCACGGTCTAGCACGGTCTAGCACGCTCTAGCACGGTCTAGCACGCTTTAGCACGCTTAAGCACGGTCTAGCACGGTCTAGCACGCTCTATCACGGTCTAGCACGGTCTAGCACATTCTAGCACGCTCTAGCACGCTTTATCACGCTTTAGAACGGTCTAGCACGGTCTAGCACGCTCTAGCACGGTCAAGCACGGTCTAGCACGGTCTAGCACGCTCTAGCACGGTCAAGCACGGTCTAGCACGGTCTAGCACGCTTTAGCACGGTCTAGCACGGTCTAGCACGCTCTAGCACGCTTTAGCACGCTTTAGCACGGTCTAGCACGGTCTAGCACGCTCTAGCACGGTCTAGCACGGTCTAGCACGCTCTAGCACGCTTTAGCACGCTTTAGTACGGTCTAGCATGGTCTAGCACGGTCTAGCACGGTCTAGCAAGCTCTAGCACGCTCTAGCACGCTCTAGCACGCTCTAGCACGGTCTAGCAAGCTCTAGCACGGTCTAGCACGGTCTAGCACGGTCTAGCACGCTCTAGCACGGTCTAGCACGGTCTAGCACGCTCTAGCACGCTCTAGCACGCTTTAGCACGCTTTAGCACGGTCTAGCACGGTCTAGCACGCTCTAGCACGCTCTAGCACGGTCTAGCACGGTCTAGCACGCTCTAGCACGGTCTAGCACGCTCTAGCACGGTCTAGCACGCTCTAGCACGGTCTAGCACGGTCTAGCACGCTCTAGCACGGTCTAGCACGCTCTAGCACACTCTAGCACGGTCTAGAACGCTCTAGCACGCTTTAGCACGCTTTAGCACGGTCTAGCACGCTCTAGCACGGTCTAGCACGGTCTAGCACGGTCTAGCACGGTCTAGCACGGTCTAGCACGGTCTGGCACGGTCTAGCAAGCTCTAGCACGCTCTAGCACAGTCTAGCACGGTCTAGCACGCTCTAGCACGCTCTAGCACGCTCTTGCACGGTCTAGCACGGTCTAGCACGCTCTAGCCCTCTCTAGCACGGTCTAGCACGCTTTAGCACGGTCTAGCACGGTCTAGCACGATCTAGCACGGTCTAGCACGGTCTAGCACGGTCTAGCACGCTCTAGCACGCTTTAGCACGCTTTGGCACGGTCTAGCACGGTCTAGCACGCTCTAGCACGGTCTAGCACGGTCTAGCACGCTCTAGCACGCTCTAGCACGCTTTAGCACGCTTTAGCACGGTCTAGCACGGTCTAGCACGCTCTAGCACGGTCTAGCACGCTCTAGCACGCTCTAGCACGGTCTAGCACGCTCTAGCACGGTCTAGCACGGTCTAGCACGCTCTAGCACGGTCTAGCACAGTCTAGCACGGTCTAGCACGCTCTAGCACGATCTAGCATGGTCTAACAAGCTCTAGCACGCTCTAACACGCTCTAGCACGCTCTAGCACGCTTTAGCACGCTTTAGCACGCTGTAGCACGCTCTAGCACGCTCTATCACGCTCTAGCACGCTCTAGCACACTCTAGCACGCTCTAGCACGCTCTAGCACGGTCTAGCACGCTCTAGCTCGCTCTAGCACGCTTTAGCACGGTCTAGCACGGTCTAGCACGCTCTAGCACGGTCTATCACGCTCTAGCACGCTCTAGCACGCTTTAGCACGCTTCAGCACGGTCTAGCACGGTCTAGCACGCTCTAGCACGGTCTAGCACGGTCTAGCACGCTCTAGCACGCTTTAGCACGCTTTAGCACGGTCTAGCACGGTCTAGCACGCTCTATCACGGTCTAGCACGGTCTAGCACACTCTAGCACGCTCTAGCACGCTTTAGCACGCTTTAGCACGGTCTAGCACGGTCTAGCACGCTCTAGCACGGTCAAGCACGGTCTAGCACGGTCTAGCACGCTTTAGCACGCTTTAGCACGGTCTAGCACGGTCTAGCACGCTCTAGCACGGTCTAGCACGCTCTAGCACGCTCTAGCACGCTTTAGCACGCTTTAGTACGGTCTAGCACGGTCTAGCACGGTCTAGCAAGCTCTAGCACGCTCTAGCACGCTCTAGCACGCTCTAGCACGGTCTAGCAAGCTCTAGCACGGTCTAGCACGGTCTAGCACGGTCTAGCACGCTCTAGCACGGTCTAGCACGGTCTAGCACGCTCTTGCACGCTTTAGTACGGTCTAGCACGGTCTAGCACGGTCTAGCACGGTCTAGCAAGCTCTAGCACGCTCTAGCACGCTCTAGCACGCTCTAGCACGGTCTAGCAAGCTCTAGCACGGTCTAGCACGGTCTAGAACGGTCTAGCACGCTCTAACACGCTCTAGCACGCTCTAGCACGCTTTAGCATGCTTTAGCACGCTGTAGCAAGCTCTAGCACGCTCTAGCACGCTCTAGCACGCTCTAGCACACTCTAGCACGCTCTAGCACGCTCTAGCACGGTCTAGTACGCTCTAGCACGCTCTAGCACGCTTTAGCACGGTCTAGCACGGTCTAGCACGCTCTAGCACGGTCTATCACGCTCTAGCACGCTCTAGCACGCTTTAGCACGCTTTAGCACGGTCTAGCACGGTCTAGCACGCTCTAGCACGGTCTAGCACGGTCTAGCACGCTCTAGCACGCTCTAGCACGCTTTAGCACGCTTTAGCACGGTCTAGCACGGTCTAGCACGCTCTATCACGGTCTAGCACGGTCTAGCACACTCTAGCACGCTCTAGCACGCTTTAGCACGCTTTAGCACGGTCTAGCACGGTATAGCACGCTCTAGCACGGTCAAGCACGGTCTAGCACGGTCTAGCACGCTTTAGCACGGTCTAGCACGGTCTAGCACGCTCTAGCACGCTTTAGCACGCTTTAGCACGGTCTAGCACGGTCTAGCACGCTCTAGCACGGTCTAGCACGCTTTAGCACGCTTAAGCACGGTCTAGCACGGTCTAGCACGCTCTATCACGGTCTAGCACGGTCTAGCACACTCTAGCACGCTCTAGCACGCTTTATCACGCTTTAGAACGGTCTAGCACGGTCTAGCACGCTCTAGCACGGTCAAGCACGGTCTAGCACGGTCTAGCACGCTCTAGCACGGTCAAGCACGGTCTAGCACGGTCTAGCACGCTTTAGCACGGTCTAGCACGGTCTAGCACGCTCTAGCACGCTTTAGCACGCTTTAGCACGGTCTAGCACGGTCTAGCACGCTCTAGCACGGTCTAGCACGGTCTAGCACGCTCTAGCACGCTTTAGCACGCTTTAGTACGGTCTAGCACGGTCTAGCACGGTCTAGCACGGTCTAGCAAGCTCTAGCACGCTCTAGCACGCTCTAGCACGCTCTAGCACGGTCTAGCAAGCTCTAGCACGGTCTAGCACGGTCTAGCACGGTCTAGCACGCTCTAGCACGGTCTAGCACGGTCTAGCACGCTCTAGCACGCTTTAGTACGGTCTAGAACGGTCTAGCACGGTCTAGCACGGTCTAGCAAGCTCTAGCACGCTCTAGCACGCTCTAGCACGCTCTAGCACGGTCTAGCAAGCTCTAGCACGGTCTAGCACGGTCTAGCACGGTCTAGCACGCTCTAACACGCTCTAGCACGCTCTAGCACGCTTTAGCATGCTTTAGCACGCTGTAGCACGCTCTAGCACGCTCTAGCACGCTCTAGCACGCTCTAGCACACTCTAGCACGCTCTAGCACGCTCTAGCACGGTCTAGCACGCTCTAGCACGCTCTAGCACGCTTTAGCACGGTCTAGCACGGTCTAGCACGCTCTAGCACGGTCTATCACGCTCTAGCACGCTCTAGCACGCTTTAGCACGCTTTAGCACGGTCTAGCACGGTCTAGCACGCTCTAGCACGGTCTAGCATGGTCTAGCACACTCTAGCACGCTCTAGCACGCTTTAGCACGCTTTAGCACGGTCTAGCACGGTCTAGCACGCTCTATCACGGTCTAGCACGGTCTAGCACACTCTAGCACACTCTAGCACGCTTTAGCACGCTTTAGCACGGTCTAGCACGGTCTAGCACGCTCTAGCACGGTCAAGCACGGTCTAGCACGGTCTAGCACGCTTTAGCACGGTCTAGCACGGTCTAGCACGCTCTAGCACGCTTAAGCACGCTTTAGCACGGTCTAGCACGGTCTAGCACGCTCTAGCACGGTCTAGCACGCTTTAGCACGCTTTAGCACGGTCTAGCACGGTCTAGCACGCTCTATCACGGTCTAGCACGGTCTAGCACACTCTAGCACGCTCTAGCACGCTTTATCACGCTTTAGAACGGTCTAGCACGCTCTAGCACGGTCAAGCACGGTCTAGCACGGTCTAGCACGCTTTAGCCCGGTCTAGCACGGTCTAGCACGCTCTAGCACGCTTTAGCACGCTTTAGCACGGTCTAGCACGGTCTAGCACGCTCTAGCACGGTCTAGCACGGTCTAGCACCCTCTAGCACGCTTTAGCACGCTTTAGTACGGTCTAGCACGGTCAAGCACGGTCTAGCACGCTCTAGCACGCTCTAGCACGCTTTAGCACGGTCTAGCACGGTCTAGCACGCTCTAGCACGCTTTAGCACGCTTAAGCACGGTCTAGCACGGTCTAGCACGCTCTAGCACGGTCTAGCACGGTCTAGCACGCTCTAGCACGCTTTAGCACGCTTTAGTACGGTCTAGCACGGTCTAGCACGGTCTAGCAAGCTCTAGCACGGTCTAGCACGGTCTAGCACGGTCTAGCACGCTCTAGCACGGTCTAGCACGGTCTAGCACGCTCTAGCACGGTCTAGCACGGTCTAGCACGGTCTAGCACGGTCTAGCACGCTCTAGCACGGTCTAGCACGGTCTAGCACGCTCTAGCACGGTCTAGCACGCTCTAGCACGCTTTAGCACGCTTTAGCACGGTCAAGCACGGTCTAGCACGCTCTAGCACGGTCTAGCACGGTCTAGCACGATCTAGCACGGTCTAGCACGGTCTAGCACGGTCTAGCACGCTCTAGCACGCTCTAGAACGCTTTAGCACGCTCTAGCACGCTTTAGCACGGTCTAGCACGGTCTAGCACGCTTTAGCACGGTCTAGCACGGTCTAGCACGCTCTAGCACGGTCTATCACGCTCTAGCACGCTCTAGCACGCTTTAGCACGCTTTAGCACGGTCTAGCACGGTCTAGCACGCTCTAGCACGGTCTAGCACGCTCTAGCACGCTCTAGCACACTCTAGCACGCTTTAGCACGCTTTAGCACGGTCTAGCACGGTCTAGCACGCTCTATCACGGTCTAGCACGGTCTAGCACACTCTAGCACGCTCTAGCACGCTTTAGCACGGTCTAGCACGGTCTAGCACGCTCTAGCACAGTCTAGCACGGTCTAGCACGCTCTAGCACGCTCTAGCACGCTCTTGCACGGTCTAGCACGGTCTAGCACGCTCTAGCCCTCTCTAGCACGGTCTAGCACGCTTTAGCACGGTCTAGCACGGTCTAGCACGATCTAGCACGGTCTAGCACGGTCTAGCACGGTCTAGCACGCTCTAGCACGCTTTAGCACGCTTTAGCACGGTCTAGCACGGTCTAGCACGCTCTAGCACGGTCTAGCACGGTCTAGCACGCTCTAGCACGCTCTAGCACGCTTTAGCACGCTTTAGCACGGTCTAGCACGGTCTAGCACGCTCTAGCACGGTCTAGCACGGTCTAGCACGCTCTAGCACGGTCTAGCACGCTCTAGCACGGTCTAGCACGGTCTAGCACGCTCTAGCACGGTCTAGCACAGTCTAGCACGGTCTAGCACGCTCTAGCACGATCTAGCATGGTCTAACAAGCTCTAGCACGCTCTAACACGCTCTAGCACGCTCTAGCACGCTTTAGCACGCTTTAGCACGCTGTAGCACGCTCTAGCACGCTTTAGCACGCTTTAGCACGGTCTAGCACGGTCTAGCACGCTCTAGCACGGTCTAGCACGGTCTAGCACGCTCTAGCACGCTCTAGCACGCTTTAGCACGCTTTAGCACGGTCTAGCACGGTCTAGCACGCTCTAGCACGGTCTAGCACGGTCTAGCACGCTCTAGCACGGTCTAGCACGCTCTAGCACGGTCTAGCACGGTCTAGCACGCTCTAGCACGGTCTAGCACAGTCTAGCACGGTCTAGCACGCTCTAGCACGATCTAGCATGGTCTAACAAGCTCTAGCACGCTCTAACACGCTCTAGCACGCTCTAGCACGCTTTAGCACGCTTTAGCACGCTGTAGCACGCTCTAGCACGCTCTAGCACGCTCTAGCACGCTCTAGCACACTCTAGCACGCTCTAGCTCGCTCTAGCACGGTCTAGCACGCTCTAGCACGCTCTAGCACGCTTTAGCACGGTCTAGCACGGTCTAGCACGCTCTAGCACGGTCTATCACGCTCTAGCACGCTCTAGCACGCTTTAGCACGCTTTAGCACGGTCTAGCACGGTCAAGCACGCTCTAGCACGGTCTAGCACGGTCTAGCACGCTCTAGCACGCTTTAGCACGCTTTAGCACGGTCTAGCACGGTCTAGCACGCTCTATCACGGTCTAGCACGGTCTAGCACACTCTAGCACGCTCTAGCACGCTTTAGCACGCTTTAGCACGGTCTAGCACGGTCTAGCACGCTCTAGCACGGTCAAGCACGGTCTAGCACGGTCTAGCACGCTTTAGCACGCTTTAGCACGGTCTAGCACGGTCTAGCACGCTCTAGCACGGTCTAGCACGGTCTAGCACGCTCTAGCACGCTTTAGCACGCTTTAGTACGGTCTAGCACGGTCTAGCACGGTCTAGCACGGTCTAGCAAGCTCTAGCACGCTCTAGCACGCTCTAGCACGCTCTAGCACGGTCTAGCAAGCTCTATCACGGTCTAGCACGGTCTAGCACGGTCTAGCACGCTCTAGCACGGTCTAGCACGGTCTAGCACGCTCTTGCACGCTTTAGTACGGTCTAGCACGGTCTAGCACGGTCTAGCACGGTCTAGCAAGCTCTAGCACGCTCTAGCACGCTCTAGCACGCTCTAGCACGGTCTAGCAAGCTCTAGCACGGTCTAGCACGGTCTAGAACGGTCTAGCACGCTCTAACACGCTCTAGCACGCTCTAGCACGCTTTAGCATGCTTTAGCACGCTGTAGCAAGCTCTAGCACGCTCTAGCACGCTCTAGCACGCTCTAGCACACTCTAGCACGCTCTAGCACGCTCTAGCACGGTCTAGCACGCTCTAGCACGCTCTAGCACGCTTTAGCACGGTCTAGCACGGTCTAGCACGCTCTAGCACGGTCTATCACGCTCTAGCACGCTCTAGCACGCTTTAGCACGCTTTAGCACGGTCTAGCACGGTCTAGCACGCTCTAGCACGGTCTAGCACGGTCTAGCACGCTCTAGCACGCTCTAGCACGCTTTAGCACGCTTTAGCACGGTCTAGCACGGTCTAGCACGCTCTATCACGGTCTAGCACGGTCTAGCACACTCTAGCACGCTCTAGCACGCTTTAGCACGCTTTAGCACGGTCTAGCACGGTCTAGCACGCTCTAGCACGGTCAAGCACGGTCTAGCACGGTCTAGCACGCTTTAGCACGGTCTAGCACGGTCTAGCACGCTCTAGCACGCTTTAGCACGCTTTAGCACGGTCTAGCACGGTCTAGCACGCTCTAGCACGGTCTAGCACGCTTTAGCACGCTTAAGCACGGTCTAGCACGGTCTAGCACGCTCTATCACGGTCTAGCACGGTCTAGCACACTCTAGCACGCTCTAGCACGCTTTATCACGCTTTAGAACGGTCTAGCACGGTCTAGCACGCTCTAGCACGGTCAAGCACGGTCTAGCACGGTCTAGCACGCTTTAGCACGGTCAAGCACGGTCTAGCACGGTCTAGCACGCTTTAGCACGGTCTAGCACGGTCTAGCACGCTCGAGCACGCTTTAGCACGCTTTAGCACGGTCTAGCACGGTCTAGCACGCTCTAGCACGGTCTAGCACGGTCTAGCACGCTCTAGCACGCTTTAGCACGCTTTAGTACGGTCTAGCACGGTCTAGCACGGTCTAGCACGGTCTAGCAAGCTCTAGCACGCTCTAGCACGCTCTAGCACGCTCTAGCACGCTCTAGCACGCTCTAGCACGGTCTAGCAAGCTCTAGTACGGTCTAGCACGGTCTAGCACGGTCTAGCACGCTCTAGCACGGTCTAGCACGGTCTAGCACGCTCTAGCACGCTTTAGTACGGTCTAGCACGGTCTAGCACGGTCTAGCACGGTCTAGCAAGCTCTAGCACGCTCTAGCACGCTCTAGCACGCTCTAGCACGGTCTAGCAAGCTCTAGCACGGTCTAGCACGGTCTAGCACAGTCTAGCACGCTCTAACACGCTCTAGCACGCTCTAGCACGCTTTAGCATGCTTTAGCACGCTGTAGCACGCTCTAGCACGCTCTAGCACGCTCTAGCACGCTCTAGCACACTCTAGCACGCTCTAGCACGCTCTAGCACGGTCTAGCACGCTCTAGCACGCTCTAGCACGCTTTAGCACGGTCTAGCACGGTCTAGCACGCTCTAGCACGGTCTATCACGCTCTAGCACGCTCTAGCACGCTTTAGCACGCTTTAGCACGGTCTAGCACGGTCTAGCACGCTCTAGCACGGTCTAGCATGGTCTAGCACGCTCTAGCACGCTCTAGCACGCTTTAGCACGCTTTAGCACGGTCTAGCACGGTCTAGCACGCTCTATCACGGTCTAGCACGGTCTAGCACACTCTAGCACACTCTAGCACGCTTTAGCACGCTTTAGCACGCTTTAGCACGGTCTAGCACGGTCTAGCACGCTCTAGCACGGTCAAGCACGGTCTAGCACGGTCTAGCACGCTTTAGCACGGTCTAGCACGGTCTAGCACGCTCTAGCACGCTTTAGCACGCTTTAGCACGGTCTAGCACGGTCTAGCACGCTCTAGCACGGTCTAGCACGCTTTAGCACGCTTTAGCACGGTCTAGCACGGTCTAGCACGCTCTATCACGGTCTAGCACGGTCTAGCACACTCTAGCACGCTCTAGCACGCTTTATCACGCTTTAGAACGGTCTAGCACGGTCTAGCACGCTCTAGCACGGTCAAGCACGGTCTAGCACGGTCTAGCACGCTTTAGCCCGGTCTAGCACGGTCTAGCACGCTCTAGCACGCTTTAGCACGCTTTAGCACGGTCTAGCACGGTCTAGCACGCTCTAGCACGGTCTAGCACGGTCTAGCACCCTCTAGCACGCTTTAGCACGCTTTAGTACGGTCTAGCACGGTCAAGCACGGTCTAGCACGCTCTAGCACGCTCTAGCACGCTTTAGCACGGTCTAGCACGGTCTAGCACGCTCTAGCACGCTTTAGCACGCTTTAGCACGGTCTAGCACGGTCTAGCACGCTCTAGCACGGTCTAGCACGGTCTAGCACGCTCTAGCACGCTTTAGCAGGCTTTAGTACGGTCTAGCACGGTCTAGCACGGTCTAGCACGGTCTAGCACGCTCTAGCACGCTCTAGCACGCTCTAGCACGGTCTAGCAAGCTCTAGCACGGTCTAGCACGGTCTAGCACGGTCTAGCACGCTCTAGCACGGTCTAGCACGGTCTAGCACGCTCTAGCACGGTCTAGCACGGTCTAGCACGGTCTAGCACGGTCTAGCACGCTCTAGCACGGTCTAGCACGGTCTAGCACGCTCTAGCACGGTCTAGCACGCTCTAGCACGCTTTAGCACGCTTTAGCACGGTCAAGCACGGTCTAGCACGCTCTAGCACGGTCTAGCACGGTCTAGCACGATCTAGCACGGTCTAGCACGGTCTAGCACGGTCTAGCACGCTCTAGCACGCTCTAGAACGCTTTAGCACGCTCTAGCACGCTTTAGCACGGTCTAGCACGGTCTAGCACGCTTTAGCACGGTCTAGCACGGTCTAGCACGCTCTAGCACGGTCTATCACGCTCTAGCACGCTCTAGCACGCTTTAGCACGCTTTAGCACGGTCTAGCACGGTCTAGCACGCTCTAGCACGCTTTAGCACGGTCTAGCACGGTCTAGCACGCTCTAGCACGGTCTAGCACGCTCTAGCACGCTCTAGCACGCTCTAGCACGCTTTAGCACGCTTTAGCACGGTCTAGCACGGTCTAGCACGCTCTATCACGGTCTAGCACGGTCTAGCACACTCTAGCACGCTCTAGCACGCTTTAGCACGCTTTAGCACGGTCTAGCACGGTCAAGCACGCTCTAGCACGGTCAAGCACGGTCTAGCACGGTCTAGCACGCTTTAGCACGGTCTAGCACGGTCTAGCACGTTCTAGCACGGTCTAGCACGGTCTAGCACGCTCTAGCACGGTCTAGCACGGTCTAGCACGGTCTAGCACGGTCTAGCACGCTCTAGCACGGTCTAGCACGGTCTAGCACGCTCTAGCACGGTCTAGCACGCTTTAGCACGCTTTAGCACGGTCTAGCACTGTCTAGCACAATCTAGCACGGTCTAGCACGGTCTAGCACGCTCTAGCACGCTCTAGCACGCTTTAGCACGCTTTAGCACGGTCTAGCACGGTCTAGCACGCTCTAGCACGGTCTAGCACGGTCTAGCACGCTCTAGCACGGTCTAGTACGCTCTAGCACGGTCTAGCACGGTCTAGCACGCTCTAGCACGGTCTAGAACGCTCTAGCACGCTTTAGCACGCTTTAGCACGGTCTAGCACGGTCTAGCACTCTCTAGCACGGTCTAGCACGGTCTAGCACGCTCTAGCATGCTCTAGCACGCTTTAGCACGCTTTAGCACGGTCTAGCACGGTCTAGCACGCTCTAGCACGGTCTAGCACGGTCTAGCACGATCTAGCACGGTCTAGCACGGTCTAGCACGGTCTAGCACGCTCTAGCACGCTCTAGAACGCTTTAGCACGCTCTAGCACGCTTTAGCACGGTCTAGCACGGTCTAGCACGCTCTAGCACGGTCTAGCACGGTCTAGCACGCTCTAGCACGCTCTAGCACGCTTTAGCACGCTTCAGCACGGTCTAGCACGGTCTAGCACGGTCTAGCACGCTCTAGCACGGTCTAGCACGGTCTAGCACGCTCTAGCACGGTCTAGCACACTTTAGCACGGTCTAGCACGGTCTAGCACGCTCTAGCACGGTCTAGCACGGTCTAGCACGCTCTAGCACGCTCTAGCACGCTTTAGCACGCTTTAGCACGGTCTAGCACGGTCTAGCACGCTCTATCACGGTCTAGCACGGTCTAGCACACTCTAGCACGCTCTAGCACGCTTTAGCACGCTTTAGCACGGTGTAGCACGGTCTAGCACGCTCTAGCACGGTCAAGCACGGTCTAGCACGGTCTAGCACGCTTTAGCACGGTCTAGCACGGTCTAGCACGCTCTAGCACGCTTTAGCACGCTTTAGCACGGTCTAGCACGGTCTAGCACGCTCTAGCACGGTCTAGCACGCTTTAGCACGCTTTAGCACGGTCTAGCACGGTCTAGCACGCTCTATCACGGTCTAGCACGGTCTAGCACACTCTAGCACGCTCTAGCACGCTTTATCACGCTTTAGAACGGTCTAGCACGGTCTAGCACGCTCTAGCACGGTCAAGCACGGTCTAGCACGGTCTAGCACGCTCTAGCACGGTCAAGCACGGTCTAGCACGCTCTAGCCCTCTCTAGCACGGTCTAGCACGCTTTAGCACGGTCTAGCACGGTCTAGCACGATCTAGCACGGTCTAGCACGGTCTAGCACGGTCTAGCACGCTCTAGCACGCTTTAGCACGCTTTAGCACGGTCTAGCACGGTCTAGCACGCTCTAGCACGGTCTAGCACGGTCTAGCACGCTCTAGCACGCTCTAGCACGCTTTAGCACGCTTTAGCACGGTCTAGCACGGTCTAGCACGCTCTAGCACGGTCTAGCACGGTCTAGCACGCTCTAGCACGGTCTAGCACGGTCTAGCACGCTCTAGCACGCTTTAGCACGCTTTAGCACGGTCTAGCACGGTCTAGCACGCTCTAGCACGGTCTAGCACGGTCTAGCACGCTCTAGCACGCTCTAGCACGCTTTAGCACGCTTTAGCACGGTCTAGCACGGTCTAGCACGCTCTAGCACGGTCTAGCACGGTCTAGCACGCTCTAGCACGCTCTAGCACGCTCTAGCACACTCTAGCACGCTCTAGCACGCTCTAGCACGGTCTAGCACGCTCTAGCACGCTCTAGCACGCTTTAGCACGGTCTAGCACGGTCTAGCACGCTCTAGCACGGTCTATCACGCTCTAGCACGCTCTAGCACGCTTTAGCACGCTTTAGCACGGTCTAGCACGGTCTAGCACGCTCTAGCACGGTCAAGCACGGTCTAGCACGGTCTAGCACGCTTTAGCACGGTCTAGCACGGTCTAGCACGCTCTAGCACGCTTTAGCACGCTTTAGCACGGTCTAGCACGGTCTAGCACGCTCTAGCACGGTCTAGCACGGTCTAGCACGCTCTAGCACGCTTTAGCACGCTTTAGCACGGTCTAGCACGGTCTAGCACGCTCTAGCACGGTCTAGCACGGTCTAGCACGCTCTAGCACGGTCTAGCACGGTCTAGCACGCTCTAGCACGCTTTAGCACGCTTTAGCACGGTCTAGCACGGTCTAGCACGCTCTAGCACGGTCTAGCACGGTCTAGCACGCTCTAGCACGCTCTAGCACGCTTTAGCACGCTTTAGCACGGTCTAGCACGGTCTAGCACGCTCTAGCACGGTCTAGCACGGTCTAGCACGCTCTAGCACGCTCTAGCACGCTCTAGCACACTCTAGCACGCTCTAGCACGCTCTAGCACGGTCTAGCACGCTCTAGCACGCTCTAGCACGCTTTAGCACGGTCTAGCACGGTCTAGCACGCTCTAGCACGGTCTATCACGCTCTAGCACGCTCTAGCACGCTTTAGCACGCTTTAGCACGGTCTAGCACGGTCTAGCACGCTCTAGCACGGTCAAGCACGGTCTAGCACGGTCTAGCACGCTTTAGCACGGTCTAGCACGGTCTAGCACGCTCTAGCACGCTTTAGCACGCTTTAGCACGGTCTAGCACGGTCTAGCACGCTCTAGCACGGTCTAGCACGGTCTAGCACGCTCTAGCACGCTTTAGCACGCTTTAGTACGGTCTAGCACGGTCTAGCACGGTCTAGCACGGTCTAGCAAGCTCTAGCACGCTCTAGCACGCTCTAGCACGCTCTAGCACGCTCTAGCACGCTTTAGCACGCTTTAGCACGGTCTAGCACGGTCTAGCACGCTCTATCACGGTCTAGCACGGTCTAGCACACTCTAGCACGCTCTAGCACGCTTTAGCACGCTTTAGCACGGTCTAGCACGGTCTAGCACGCTCTAGCACGGTCAAGCACGGTCTAGCACGCTCTAGCACGCTCTAGCACGCTCTAGCACGGTCTAGCAAGCTCTAGCACGGTCTAGCACGGTCTAGCACGCTCTAGCACGCTCTAACACGCTCTAGCACGCTCTAGCACGCTTTAGCATGCTTTAGCACGCTGTAGCACGCTCTAGCACTTTCTAGCACGCTCTAGCACGCTCTAGCACACTCTAGCACGCTCTAGCACGCTCTAGCACGGTCTAGCACGCTCTAGCACGCTCTAGCACGCTTTAGCACGGTCTAGCACGGTCTAGCACACTCTAGCACGGTCTATCACGCTCTAGCACGCTCTAGCACGCTTTAGCACGCTTTAGCACGGTCTAGCACGGTCTAGCACGCTCTAGCACGGTCTAGCACGGTCTAGCACGCTCTAGCACGCTCTAGCACGCTTTAGCACGCTTTAGCACGGTCTAGCTCGGTCTAGCACGCTCTATCACGGTCTAGCACGGTCTAGCACACTCTAGCACGCTCTAGCACGCTTTAGCACGCTTTAGCACGGTCTAGCACACTCTAGCACGCTCTAGCACGCTTTAGCACGCTTTAGCACGGTCTAGCACGGTCTAGCACGCTCTAGCACGGTTAAGCACGGTCTAGCACGGTCTAGCACGCTTTAGCACGGTCTAGCACGGTCTAGCACGCTCTAGCACGCTTTAGCACGCTTTAGCACGGTCTAGCACGGTCTAGCACGCTCTAGCACGGTCTAGCACGCTTTAGCACGCTTTAGCACGGTCTAGCACGGTCTAGCACGCTCTATCACGGTCTAGCACGGTCTAGCACACTCTAGCACGCTCTAGCACGCTTTATCACGCTTTAGAACGGTCTAGCACGGTCTAGCACGCTCTAGCACGGTCAAGCACGGTCTAGCACGGTCTAGCACGCTTTAGCCCGGTCTAGCACGGTCTAGCACGCTCTAGCACGCTTTTGCACGCTTTAGCACGGTCTAGCACGGTCTAGCACGCTCTAGCACGGTCTAGCACGGTCTAGCACCCTCTAGCACACTTTAGCACGCTTTAGTACGGTCTAGCACGGTCAAGCACGGTCTAGCACGCTCTAGCACGCTCTAGCACGCTTTAGCACGGTCTAGCACGGTCTAGCACGCTCTAGCACGCTTTAGCACGCTTTAGCACGGTCTAGCACGGTCTAGCACGCTCTAGCACGGTCTAGCACGGTCTAGCACGCTCTAGCACGCTTTAGCACGCTTTAGTACGGTCTAGCACGGTCTAGCACGGTCTAGCACGGTCTAGCACGGTCTAGCACGCTCTAGCACGCTCTAGCACGCTCTAGCACGGTCTAGCAAGCTCTAGCACGGTCTAGCACGGTCTAGCACGGTCTAGCACGCTCTAGCACGGTCTAGCACGGTCTAGCACGCTCTAGCACGGTCTAGCACGGTCTAGCACGGTCTAGCACGGTCTAGCACGCTCTAGCACGGTCTAGCACGGTCTAGCACGCTCTAGCACGGTGTAGCACGCTCTAGCACGCTTTAGCACGCTTTAGCACGGTCAAGCACGGTCTAGCACGCTCTAGCACGGTCTAGCACGGTCTAGCACGCTCTAGCACGCTCTAGCACGCTTTAGCACGCTTCAGCACGGTCTAGCACGGTCTAGCACGCTCTAGCACGGTCTAGCACGGTCTAGCACAGTCTAGCACGGTCTAGCACGCTCTAGCACGCTCTAGCACGCTCTTGCACGGTCTAGCACGGTCTAGCACGCTCTAGCCCTCTCTAGCACGGTCTAGCACGCTCTTGCACGGTCTAGCACGGTCTAGCACGCTCTAGCCCTCTCTAGCACGGTCTAGCACGCTTTAGCACGGTCTAGCACGGTCTAGCACGCTCTAGCACGCTTTAGCACGGTCTAGCACGGTCTAGCACGCTCTAGCACGGTCTATCACGCTCTAGCACGCTCTAGCACGCTTTAGCACGCTTTAGCACGGTCTAGCACGGTCCAGCACGCTCTAGCACGGTCTAGCACGGTCTAGCACGCTCTAGCACGCTTTAGCACGGTCTAGCACGGTCTAGCACGCTCTATCACGGTCTAGCACGGTCTAGCACACTCTAGCACGCTCTAGCACGCTTTAGCACGCTTTAGCACGGTCTAGCACGGTCTAGCACGCTCTAGCACGGTCAAGCACGGTCTAGCACGGTCTAGCACGCTTTAGCACGGTCTAGCACGGTCTAGCACGCTCTAGCACGCTTTAGCACGCTTTAGCACGGTCTAGCACGGTCTAGCACGCTCTAGCACGGTCTAGCACGGTCTAGCACGCTCTAGCACGCTTTAGCACGCTTTAGTACGGTCTAGCACGGTCTAGCACGGTCTAGCACGGTCTAGCAAGCTCTAGCACGCTCTAGCACGCTCTAGCACGCTCTAGCACGGTCTAGCAAGCTCTAGCACGGTCTAGCACGGTCTAGCACGGTCTAGCACGCTCTAGCACGGTCTAGCACGGTCTAGCACGCTCTAGCACGCTTTAGTACGGTCTAGCACGGTCTAGCACGGTCTAGCACGGTCTAGCAAGCTCTAGCACGCTCTAGCACGCTCTAGCACGCTCTAGCACGGTCTAGCAAGCTCTAGCACGGTCTAGCACGGTCTAGCACGGTCTAGCACGCTCTAACACGCTCTAGCACGCTCTAGCACGCTTTAGCATGCTTTAGCACGCTGTAGCACGCTCTAGCACGCTCTAGCACGCTCTAGCACGCTCTAGCACACTCTAGCACGCTCTAGCACGCTCTAGCACGGTCTAGCACGCTCTAGCACGCTCTAGCACGCTTTAGCACGGTCTAGCACGGTCTAGCACGCTCTAGCACGGTCTATCACGCTCTAGCACGCTCTAGCACGCTTTAGCACGCTTTAGCACGGTCTAGCACGGTCTAGCACGCTCTAGCACGGTCTAGCACGGTCTAGCACGCTCTAGCACGCTCTAGCACGCTTTAGCACGCTTTAGCACGGTCTAGCACGGTCTAGCACGCTCTATCACGGTCTAGCAAGGTCTAGCACACTCTAGCACGCTCTAGCACGCTTTAGCACGCTTTAGCACGGTCTAGCACGGTCTAGCACGCTCTAGCACGCTCTAGCACGCTTTATCACGCTTTAGAACGGTCTAGCACGGTCTAGCACGCTCTAGCACGGTCAAGCACGGTCTAGCACGGTCTAGCACGCTCTAGCACGGTCTAGCACGCTCTAGCACGCTCTAGCACGCTTTATCACGCTTTAGAACGGTCTAGCACGGTTTAGCACGCTCTAGCACGGTCAAGCACGGTCTAGCACGGTCTAGCACGCTCTAGCACGGTCAAGCACGGTCTAGCACGGTCTAGCACGCTTTAGCACGGTCTAGCACGGTCTAGCACGCTCTAGCACGCTTTAGCACGCTTTAGCACGGTCTAGCACGGTCTAGCACGCTCTATCACGGTCTAGCACGGTCTAGCACACTCTAGCACGCTCTAGCACGCTTTATCACGCTTTAGAACGGTCTAGCACGGTCTAGCACGCTCTAGCACGGTCAAGCACGGTCTAGCACGGTCTAGCACGCTCTAGCACGGTCAAGCACGGTCTAGCACGCTCTAGCACGCTCTAGCACGCTTTAGCACGGTCTAGCACGGTCTAGCACACTCTAGCACGGTCTATCACGCTCTAGCACGCTCTAGCACGCTTTAGCACGCTTTAGCACGGTCTAGCACGGTCTAGCACGCTCTAGCACGGTCTAGCACGGTCTAGCACGCTCTAGCACGCTCTAGCACGCTTTAGCACGCTTTAGCACGGTCTAGCTCGGTCTAGCACGCTCTATCACGGTCTAGCACGGTCTAGCACACTCTAGCACGCTCTAGCACGCTTTAGCACGCTTTAGCACGGTCTAGCACACTCTAGCACGCTCTAGCACGCTTTAGCACGCTTTAGCACGGTCTAGCACGGTCTAGCACGCTCTAGCACGGTTAAGCACGGTCTAGCACGGTCTAGCACGCTTTAGCACGGTCTAGCACGGTCTAGCACGCTCTAGCACGCTTTAGCACGCTTTAGCACGGTCTAGCACGGTCTAGCACGCTCTAGCACGGTCTAGCACGCTTTAGCACGCTTTAGCACGGTCTAGCACGGTCTAGCACGCTCTATCACGGTCTAGCACGGTCTAGCACACTCTAGCACGCTCTAGCACGCTTTATCACGCTTTAGAACGGTCTAGCACGGTCTAGCACGCTCTAGCACGGTCAAGCACGGTCTAGCACGGTCTAGCACGCTTTAGCCCGGTCTAGCACGGTCTAGCACGCTCTAGCACGCTTTTGCACGCTTTAGCACGGTCTAGCACGGTCTAGCACGCTCTAGCACGGTCTAGCACGGTCTAGCACCCTCTAGCACGCTTTAGCACGCTTTAGTACGGTCTAGCACGGTCAAGCACGGTCTAGCACGCTCTAGCACGCTCTAGCACGCTTTAGCACGGTCTAGCACGGTCTAGCACGCTCTAGCACGCTTTAGCACGCTTTAGCACGGTCTAGCACGCTCTAGCACGCTCTAGCACGGTCTAGCACGGTCTAGCACGGTCTAGCACGCTTTAGCACGCTTAAGTACGGTCTAGCACGGTCTAGCACGGTCTAGCACGGTCTAGCACGGTCTAGCACGCTCTAGCACGCTCTAGCACGCTCTAGCACGGTCTAGCAAGCTCTAGCACGGTCTAGCACGGTCTAGCACGGTCTAGCACGCTCTAGCACGGTCTAGCACGGTCTAGCACGCTCTAGCACGGTCTAGCACGGTCTAGCACGGTCTAGCACGGTCTAGCACGCTCTAGCACGGTCTAGCACGGTCTAGCACGCTCTAGCACGGTGTAGCACGCTCTAGCACGCTTTAGCACGCTTTAGCACGGTCAAGCACGGTCTAGCACGCTCTAGCACGGTCTAGCACGGTCTAGCACGCTCTAGCACGCTCTAGCACGCTTTAGCACGCTTCAGCACGGTCTAGCACGGTCTAGCACGCTCTAGCACGGTCTAGCACGGTCTAGCACAGTCTAGCACGGTCTAGCACGCTCTAGCACGCTCTAGCACGCTCTTGCACGGTCTAGCACGGTCTAGCACGCTCTAGCCCTCTCTAGCACGGTCTAGCACGCTCTTGCACGGTCTAGCACGGTCTAGCACGCTCTAGCCCTCTCTAGCACGGTCTAGCACGCTTTAGCACGGTCTAGCACGGTCTAGCACGCTCTAGCACGCTTTAGCACGGTCTAGCACGGTCTAGCACGCTCTAGCACGGTTTATCACGCTCTAGCACGCTCTAGCACGCTTTAGCACGCTTTAGCACGGTCTAGCACGGTCCAGCACGCTCTAGCACGGTCTAGCACGGTCTAGCACGCTCTAGCACGCTTTAGCACGCTTTAGCACGGTCTAGCACGGTCTAGCACGCTCTATCACGGTCTAGCACGGTCTAGCACACTCTAGCACGCTCTAGCACGCTTTAGCACGCTTTAGCACGGTCTAGCACGGTCTAGCACGCTCTAGCACGGTCAAGCACGGTCTAGCACGGTCTAGCACGCTTTAGCACGGTCTAGCACGGTCTAGCACGCTCTAGCACGCTTTAGCACGCTTTAGCACGGTCTAGCACGGTCTAGCACGCTCTAGCACGGTCTAGCACGGTCTAGCACGCTCTAGCACGCTTTAGCACGCTTTAGTACGGTCTAGCACGGTCTAGCACAGTCTAGCACGGTCTAGCAAGCTCTAGCACGCTCTAGCACGCTCTAGCACGCTCTAGCACGGTCTAGCAAGCTCTAGCACGGTCTAGCACGGTCTAGCACGGTCTAGCACGCTCTAGCACGGTCTAGCACGGTCTAGCACGCTCTAGCACGCTTTAGTACGGTCTAGCACGGTCTAGCACGGTCTAGCACGGTCTAGCAAGCTCTAGCACGCTCTAGCACGCTCTAGCACGCTCTAGCACGCTCTAGCACGGTCTAGCAAGCTCTAGCACGGTCTAGCACGGTCTAGCACGGTCTAGCACGCTCTAACACGCTCTAGCACGCTCTAGCACGCTTTAGCATGCTTTAGCACGCTGTAGCACGCTCTAGCACGCTCTAGCACGCTCTAGCACGCTCTAGCACACTCTAGCACGCTCTAGCACGCTCTAGCACGGTCTAGCACGCTCTAGCACGCTCTAGCACGCTTTAGCACGGTCTAGCACGGTCTAGCACGCTCTAGCACGGTCTATCACGCTCTAGCACGCTCTAGCACGCTTTAGCACGCTTTAGCACGGTCTAGCACGGTCTAGCACGCTCTAGCACGGTCTAGCACGGTCTAGCACGCTCTAGCACGCTCTAGCACGCTTTAGCACGCTTTAGCACGGTCTAGCACGGTCTAGCACGCTCTATCACGGTCTAGCAAGGTCTAGCACACTCTAGCACGCTCTAGCACGCTTTAGCACGCTTTAGCACGGTCTAGCACGGTCTAGCACGCTCTAGCACGCTCTAGCACGCTTTATCACGCTTTAGAACGGTCTAGCACGGTATAGCACGCTCTAGCACGGTCAAGCACGGTCTAGCACGGTCTAGCACGCTCTAGCACGGTCTAGCACGCTCTAGCACGCTCTAGCACGCTTTATCACGCTTTAGAACGGTCTAGCACGGTTTAGCACGCTCTAGCACGGTCAAGCACGGTCTAGCACGGTCTAGCACGCTCTAGCACGGTCAAGCACGGTCTAGCACGGTCTAGCACGCTTTAGCACGGTCTAGCACGGTCTAGCACGCTCTAGCACGCTTTAGCACGGTCTAGCACGGTCTAGCACGCTCTATCACGGTCTAGCACGGTCTAGCACACTCTAGCACGCTCTAGCACGCTTTATCACGCTTTAGAACGGTCTAGCACGGTCTAGCACGCTCTAGCACGGTCAAGCACGGTCTAGCACGGTCTAGCACGCTCTAGCACGGTCAAGCACGGTCTAGCACGGTCTAGCACGCTTTAGCACGGTCTAGCACGGTCTAGCACGCTCTAGCACGCTTTAGCACGCTTTAGCACGGTCTAGCACGGTCTAGCACGCTCTAGCACGGTCTAGCACGGTCTAGCACGCTCTAGCACGCTTTAGCACGCTTTAGTACGGTCTAGCACGGTCTAGCACGGTCTAGCACGGTCTAGCACGCTTTAGCACGCTTTAGCACGGTCTAGCACGGTCTAGCACGCTCTATCACGGTCTAGCACGGTCTAGCACACTCTAGCACGCTCTAGCACGCTTTATCACGCTTTAGAACGGTCTAGCACGGTCTAGCACGCTCTAGCACGGTCAAGCACGGTCTAGCACGGTCTAGCACGCTCTAGCACGGTCAAGCACGGTCTAGCACGGTCTAGCACGCTTTAGCACGGTCTAGCACGGTCTAGCACGCTCTAGCACGCTTTAGCACGCTTTAGCACGGTCTAGCACGGTCTAGCACGCTCTAGCACGGTCTAGCACGGTCTAGCACGCTCTAGCACGCTTTAGCACGCTTTAGTACGGTCTAGCACGGTCTAGCACGGTCTAGCACGGTCTAGCAAGCTCTAGCACGCTCTAGCACGCTCTAGCACGCTCTAGCACGGTCTAGCAAGCTCTAGCACGGTCTAGCACGGTCTAGCACGGTCTAGCACGCTCTAGCACGGTCTAGCACGGTCTAGCACGCTCTAGCACGCTTTAGTACGGTCTAGCACGGTCTAGCACGGTCTAGCACGGTCTAGCACGCTCTAGCACGGTCAAGCACGGTCTAGCACGGTCTAGCACGCTTTAGTCCGGTCTAGCACGGTCTAGCACGCTCTAGCACGCTTAAGCACGCTTTAGCACGGTCTAGCACGGTCTAGCACGCTCTAGCACGGTCTAGCACGGTCTAGCACCCTCTAGCACGCTTTAGCACGCTTTAGTACGGTCTAGCACGGTCAAGCACGGTCTAGCACGCTCTAGCACGCTCTAGCACGCTTTAGCACGGTCTAGCACGGTCTAGCACGCTCTAGCACGCTTTAGCACGCTTTAGCACGGTCTAGCACGCTCTAGCACGCTCTAGCACGGTCTAGCACGGTCTAGCACGCTCTAGCACGCTTTAGCACGCTTTAGTACGGTCTAGCACGGTCTAGCACGGTCTAGCACGGTCTAGCACGGTCTAGCACGCTCTAGCACGCTCTAGCACGCTCTAGCACGGTCTAGCAAGCTCTAGCACGGTCTAGCACGGTCTAGCACGGTCTAGCACGGTCTAGCACGCTCTAGCACGGTCTAGCACGGTCTAGCACGCTCTAGCACGGTCTAGCACGGTCTAGCACGGTCTAGCACGGTCTAGCACGCTCTAGCACGGTCTAGCACGGTCTAGCACGCTCTAGCACGGTCTAGCACGCTCTAGCACGCTTTAGCACGCTTTAGCACGGTCAAGCACGGTCTAGCACGCTCTAGCACGGTCTAGCACGGTCTAGCACGATCTAGCACGGTCTAGCACGGTCTAGCACGGTCTAGCACGCTCTAGCACGCTCTAGAACGCTTTAGCACGCTCTAGCACGCGTTAGCACGGTCTAGCACGGTCTAGCACGCTTTAGCACGGTCTAGCACGGTCTAGCACGCTCTAGCACGGTCTATCACGCTCTAGCACGCTCTAGCACGCTTTAGCACGCTTTAGCACGGTCTAGCACGGTCTAGCACGCTCTAGCACGGTCTAGCACGCTCTAGCACGCTCTAGCACGCTCTAGCACGCTTTAGCACGCTTTAGCACGGTCTAGCACGGTCTAGCACGCTCTATCACGGTCTAGCACGGTCTAGCACGCTCTAGCACGCTCTAGCACGCTCTAGCACGCTTTAGCACGCTTTAGCACGGTCTAGCACGGTCTAGCACGCTCTATCACGGTCTAGCACGGTCTAGCACACTCTAGCACGCTCTAGCACGCTTTAGCACGCTTTAGCACGGTCTAGCACGGTCTAGCACGCTCTAGCACGGTCAAGCACGGTCTAGCACGGTCTAGCACGCTTTAGCACGGTCTAGCACGGTCTAGCACGCTCTAGCACGCTTTAGCACGGTCTAGCACGGTCTAGCACGCTCTAGCACGCTTTAGCACGCTTTAGCACGGTCTAGCACGGTCTAGCACGCTCTAGCACGCTTTAGCACGCTTTAGCACGGTCAAGCACGGTCTAGCACGATCTAGCACGGTCTAGCACGGTCTAGCACGCTCTAGCACGCTCTAGCACGCTTTAGCACCCTTTAGCACGGTCTAGCACGGTCTAGCACGCTCTAGCACGGTCTAGCACGGTCTAGCACGCTCTAGCACGCTCTAGCACGCTTTAGCACGGTCTAGCACGCTCTAGCACGGTCTAGCACGGTCTAGCACGATCTAGCACGGTCTAGCACGGTCTAGCACGCTCTAGCACGCTCTAGCACGCTTTAGCACCCTTTAGCACGGTCTAGCACGGTCTAGCACGCTCTAGCACGGTCTAGCACGGTCTAGCACGCTCTAGCACGCTCTAGCACGCTTTATCACGCTTTAGAACGGTCTAGCACGGTTTAGCACGCTCTAGCACGGTCAAGCACGGTCTAGCACGGTCTAGCACGCTCTAGCACGGTCAAGCACGGTCTAGCACGGTCTAGCACGCTTTAGCACGGTCTAGCACGGTCTAGCACGCTCTAGCACGCTTTAGCACGGTCTAGCACGGTCTAGCACGCTCTATCACGGTCTAGCACGGTCTAGCACACTCTAGCACGCTCTAGCACGCTTTATCACGCTTTAGAACGGTCTAGCACGGTCTAGCACGCTCTAGCACGGTCAAGCACGGTCTAGCACGGTCTAGCACGCTTTAGTCCGGTCTAGCACGGTCTAGCACGCTCTAGCACGCTTAAGCACGCTTTAGCACGGTCTAGCACGGTCTAGCACGCTCTAGCACGGTCTAGCACGGTCTAGCACCCTCTAGCACGCTTTAGCACGCTTTAGTACGGTCTAGCACGGTCAAGCACGGTCTAGCACGCTCTAGCACGCTCTAGCACGCTTTAGCACGGTCTAGCACGGTCTAGCACGCTCTAGCACGCTTTAGCACGCTTTAGCACGGTCTAGCACGCTCTAGCACGCTCTAGCACGGTCTAGCACGGTCTAGCACGCTCTAGCACGCTTTAGCACGCTTTAGTACGGTCTAGCACGGTCTAGCACGGTCTAGCACGGTCTAGCACGGTCTAGCACGCTCTAGCACGCTCTAGCACGCTCTAGCACGGTCTAGCAAGCTCTAGCACGGTCTAGCACGGTCTAGCACGGTCTAGCACGGTCTAGCACGCTCTAGCACGGTCTAGCACGGTCTAGCACGCTCTAGCACGGTCTAGCACGGTCTAGCACGGTCTAGCACGGTCTAGCACGCTCTAGCACGGTCTAGCACGGTCTAGCACGCTCTAGCACGGTCTAGCACGCTCTAGCACGCTTTAGCACGCTTTAGCACGGTCAAGCACGGTCTAGCACGCTCTAGCACGGTCTAGCACGGTCTAGCACGATCTAGCACGGTCTAGCACGGTCTAGCACGGTCTAGCACGCTCTAGCACGCTCTAGAACGCTTTAGCACGCTCTAGCACGCGTTAGCACGGTCTAGCACGGTCTAGCACGCTTTAGCACGGTCTAGCACGGTCTAGCACGCTCTAGCACGGTCTATCACGCTCTAGCACGCTCTAGCACGCTTTAGCACGCTTTAGCACGGTCTAGCACGGTCTAGCACGCTCTAGCACGGTCTAGCACGCTCTAGCACGCTCTAGCACGCTCTAGCACGCTTTAGCACGCTTTAGCACGGTCTAGCACGGTCTAGCACGCTCTATCACGGTCTAGCACGGTCTAGCACGCTCTAGCACGCTCTAGCACGCTCTAGCACGCTTTAGCACGCTTTAGCACGGTCTAGCACGGTCTAGCACGCTCTATCACGGTCTAGCACGGTCTAGCACACTCTAGCACGCTCTAGCACGCTTTAGCACGCTTTAGCACGGTCTAGCACGGTCTAGCACGCTCTAGCACGGTCAAGCACGGTCTAGCACGGTCTAGCACGCTTTAGCACGGTCTAGCACGGTCTAGCACGCTCTAGCACGCTTTAGCACGCTTTAGCACGCTCTAGCACGCTCTAGCACGCTTTAGCACCCTTTAGCACGGTCTAGCACGGTCTAGCACGCTCTAGCACGGTCTAGCACGGTCTAGCACGCTCTAGCACGCTCTAGCACGCTTTAGCACGGTCTAGCACGCTCTAGCACGGTCTAGCACGGTCTAGCACGATCTAGCACGGTCTAGCACGGTCTAGCACGCTCTAGCACGCTCTAGCACGCTTTAGCACCCTTTAGCACGGTCTAGCACGGTCTAGCACGCTCTAGCACGGTCTAGCACGGTCTAGCACGCTCTAGCACGCTCTAGCACGCTTTAGCACGGTCTAGCACGGTCTAGCACGCTCTAGCACGCTCTAGCACGGTCTAGCACGGTCTAGCACGCTCTAGCACGGTCTAGCACGCTCTAGCACGGTCTAGCACGGTCTAGCACGCTCTAGCACGGTCTAGCACGGTCTAGCACGCTCTAGCACGGTCTAGAACGCTCTAGCACGCTTTAGCACGCTTTAGAACGGTCTAGCACGCTCTAGCACGGTCTAGCACGGTCTAGCACAGTCTAGCACGGTCTAGCAAGCTCTAGCACGCTCTAGCACAGTCTAGCACGGTCTAGCACGCTCTAGCACGCTCTAGCACGCTCTTGCACGGTCTAGCACGGTCTAGCACGCTCTAGCCCTCTCTAGCACGGTCTAGCACGCTTTAGCACGGTCTAGCACGGTCTAGCACGATCTAGCACGGTCTAGCACGGTCTAGCACGGTCTAGCACGCTCTAGCACGCTCTAGCACGCTCTAGCACGGTCTAGCACGGTCTAGCACGCTCTAGCACGGTCTAGCACGCTCTAGCACGGTCTAGCACGGTCTAGCACGCTCTAGCACGCTCTAGCACGCTTTAGCACGGTCTAGCACGGTCTAGCACGATCTAGCACGCTCTAGCACGGTCTAGCACGGTCTAGCACGCTCTAGCACGGTCTAGCACGCTCTAGCACGGTCTAGCACGGTCTAGCACGCTCTAGCACGGTCAAGCACGGTCTAGCACGGTCTAGCACGCTTTAGCACGGTCTAGCACGGTCTAGCACGCTCTAGCACGCTTTAGCACGCTTTAGCACGGTCTAGCACGGTCTAGCACGCTCTAGCACGCTTTAGCACGCTTTAGCACGGTCTAGCACGGTCTAGCACGCTCTAGCACGCTTTAGCACGCTTTAGCACGGTCAAGCATGGTCTAGCACGATCTAGCACGGTCTAGCACGCTCTAGCACGCTCTAGCACGCTCTAGCACGCTTTAGCACCCTTTAGCACGGTCTAGCACGGTCTAGCACGCTCTAGCACGGTCTAGCACGGTCTAGCACGCTCTAGCACGCTCTAGCACGCTTTAGCACGGTCTAGCACGGTCTAGCACGCTCTAGCACGCTCTAGCACGGTCTAGCACGGTCTAGCACGCTCTAGCACGGTCTAGCACGCTCTAGCACGGTCTAGCACGGTCTAGCACGCTCTAGCACGGTCTAGCACGGTCTAGCACGCTCTAGCACGGTCTAGAACGCTCTAGCACGCTTTAGCACGCTTTAGAACGGTCTAGCACGCTCTAGCACGCTTTAGCACGCTTTAGCACGGTCAAGCACGGTCTAGCACGATCTATTACGGTCTAGCACGGTCTAGCACGCTCTAGCACGCTCTAGCACGCTTTAGCACCCTTTAGCACGGTCTAGCACGGTCTAGCACGCTCTAGCACGGTCTAGCACGGTCTAGCACGCTCTAGCACGCTCTAGCACGCTTTAGCACGGTCTAGCACGCTCTAGCACGCTCTAGCACGCTCTAGCACGCTTTAGCACGCTTTAGCACGGTCTAGCACGGTCTAGCACGCTCTATCACGGTCTAGCACGGTCTAGCACGCTCTAGCACGCTCTAGCACGCTCTAGCACGCTTTAGCACGCTTTAGCACGGTCTAGCACGGTCTAGCACGCTCTATCACAGTCTAGCACGGTCTAGCACACTCTAGCACGCTCTAGCACGCTTTAGCACGCTTTAGCACGGTCTAGCACGGTCTAGCACGCTCTAGCACGGTCAAGCACGGTCTAGCACGGTCTAGCACGCTTTAGCACGGTCTAGCACGGTCTAGCACGCTCTAGCACGCTTTAGCACGCTTTAGCACGGTCTAGCACGGTCTAGCACGCTCTAGCACGCTTTAGCACGCTTTAGCACGGTCTAGCACGGTCTAGCACGCTCTAGCACGCTTTAGCACGCTTTAGCACGGTCAAGCACGGTCTAGCACGATCTAGCACGGTCTAGCACGGTCTAGCACGCTCTAGCACGCTCTAGCACGCTTTAGCACCCTTTAGCACGGTCTAGCACGGTCTAGCACGCTCTAGCACGGTCTAGCACGGTCTAGCACGCTCTAGCACGCTCTAGCACGCTTTAGCACGGTCTAGCACGGTCTAGCACGCTCTAGCACGCTCTAGCACGGTCTAGCACGGTCTAGCACGCTCTAGCACGGTCTAGCACGCTCTAGCACGGTCTAGCACGGTCTAGCACGCTCTAGCACGGTCTAGCACGGTCTAGCACGCTCTAGCACGGTCTAGAACGCTCTAGCACGCTTTAGCACGCTTTAGAACGGTCTAGCACGCTCTAGCACGGTCTAGCACGGTCTAGCACAGTCTAGCACGGTCTAGCAAGCTCTAGCACGCTCTAGCACAGTCTAGCACGGTCTAGCACGCTCTAGCACGCTCTAGCACGCTCTTGCACGGTCTAGCACGGTCTAGCACGCTCTAGCCCTCTCTAGCACGGTCTAGCACGCTTTAGCACGGTCTAGCACGGTCTAGCACGATCTAGCACGGTCTAGCACGGTCTAGCACGGTCTAGCACGCTCTAGCAAGCTCTAGCACGCTCTAGCACGCTTTAGCACCCTTTAGCACGGTCTAGCACGGTCTAGCACGCTCTAGCACGGTCTAGCACGGTCTAGCACGCTCTAGCACGCTCTAGCACGCTTTAGCACGGTCTAGCACGGTCAAGCACGCTCTAGCACGCTCTAGCACGGTCTAGCACGGTCTAGCACGCTCTAGCACGGTCTAGCACGCTCTAGCACGGTCTAGCACGGTCTAGCACGCTCTAGCACGGTCTAGCACGGTCTAGCACGCTCTAGCACGGTCTAGAACGCTCTAGCACGCTTTAGCACGCTTTAGAACGGTCTAGCACGCTCTAGCAAGGTCTAGCACGGTCTAGCACGCTCTAGCACGGTCTAGCACGGTCTAGCACAGTCTAGCACGGTCTAGCAAGCTCTAGCACGCTCTAGCACAGTCTAGCACGGTCTAGCACGCTCTAGCACGCTCTAGCACGCTCTTACACGGTCTAGCACGGTCTAGCACGCTCTAGCCCTCTCTAGCACGGTCTAGCACGCTTTAGCACGGTCTAGCACGGTCTAGCACGATCTAGCACGGTCTAGCACGGTCTAGCACGGTCTAGCACGCTCTAGCACGCTTTAGCACGCTTTAGCACGGTCTAGCACGGTCTAGCACGCTCTAGCACGGTCTAGCACGCTCTAGCACGCTCTAGCACGCTTTAGCACGCTTTAGCACGGTCTAGCACGGTCTAGCACGCTCTAGCACGGTCTAGCACGGTCTAGCACGCTCTAGCACGGTCTAGCACGCTCTAGCACGGTCTAGCACGGTCTAGCACGCTCTAGCACGGTCTAGCACGGTCTAGCACGGTCTAGCACGCTCTAGCACGCTCTAGCACGCTTTAGCACGCTTTAGCACGCTGTAGCACGCTCTAGCACGCTCTAGCACGCTCTAGCACGCTCTAGCACACTCTAGCACGCTCTAGCACGCTCTAGCACGGTCTAGCACGCTCTAGCACGCTCTAGCACGCTTTAACACGGTCTAGCACGCTCTAGCACGCTCTAGCACGGTCTATCACGCTCTAGCACGCTCTAGCACGCTTTAGCACGCTTTAGCACGGTCTAGCACGGTCTAGCACGCTCTAGCACGGTCTAGCACGGTCTAGCACGGTCTAGCACGCTCTATCACGGTCTAGCACGGTCTAGCACACTCTAGCACGCTCTAGCACGCTTTAGCACGCTTTAGCACGGTCTATCACGGTCTAGCACGCTCTAGCACGGTCAAGCACGGTCTAGCACGGTCTAGCACGCTTTAGCACGGTCTAGCACGGTCTAGCACGCTCTAGCACGCTTTAGCACGCTTTAGTACGGTCTAACACGGTCTAGCACGGTCTAGCACGGTCTAGCAAGCTCTAGCACGCTCTAGCACGCTCTAGCACGCTCTAGCACGGTCTAGCAAGCTCTAGCACGGTCTAGCACGGTCTAGCACGGTCTAGCACGCTCTAGCACGGTCTAGCACGGTCTAGCACGCTCTAGCACGCTTTAGTACGGTCTAGCACGGTCTAGCACGGTCTAGCACGGTCTAGCAAGCTCTAGCACGCTCTAGCACGCTCTAGCACGCTCTAGCACGGTCTAGCAAGCTCTAGCACGGTCTAGCACGGTCTAGCACGGTCTAGCACGGTCTAGCACGGTCTAGCACGCTCTAACACGCTCTAGCACGCTCTAGCACGCTTTAGCATGCTTTAGCACGCTGTAGCACGCTCTAGCACGCTCTAGCACGCTCTAGCACGCTCTAGCACACTCTAGCACGCTCTAGCACGCTTTAGCACGCTTTAGCACGGTCTAGCACGGTCTAGCACGCTCTAGCACGGTCTAGCACGCTCTAGCACGGTCTAGCACGCTTTAGCACGCTTTAGCACGGTCTAGCACGGTCTAGCACGGTCTAGCACACTGTAGCACGCTCTAGCACGCTTTAGCACGCTTTAGCACGGTCTAGCACGGTCTAGCACGCTCTAGCACGGTCAAGCACGGTCTAGCACGGTCTAGCACGCTTTAGCACGGTCTAGCACGGTCTAGCACGCTCTAGCACGCTTTAGCACGCTTTAGCACGGTCTAGCACGGTCTAGCACGCTCTAGCACGGTCTAGCACGCTTTAGCACGCTTTAGCACGGTCTAGCACGGTCTAGCACGCTCTATCACGGTCTAGCACGGTCTAGCACACTCTAGCACGCTCTAGCACGCTTTAGCACGCTTTAGAACGGTCTAGCACGGTCTAGCACGCTCTAGCACGGTCAAGCACGGTCTAGCACGGTCTAGCACGCTTTAGCCCGGTCTAGCACGGTCTAGCACGCTCTAGCACGCTTTAGCACGGTCTAGCACGGTCTAGCACGCTCTAGCACGGTCTAGCACGGTCTAGCACCCTCTAGCACGCTTTAGCACGCTTAAGTACGGTCTAGCACGGTCAAGCACGGTCTAGCACGCTCTAGCACGCTCTAGCACGCTTTAGCACGGTCTAGCACGGTCTAGCACGCTTTAGCACGCTTTAGCACGGTCTAGCACGGTCTAGCACGCTCTAGCACGGTCTAGCACGGTCTAGCACGCTCTAGCACGCTTTAGCACGCTTTAGTACGGTCTAGCACGGTCTAGCACGGTCTAGCACGGTCTAGCACGCTCTAGCACGCTCTAGCACGCTCTAGCACGGTCTAGCAAGCTCTAGCACGGTCTAGCACGGTCTAGCACGGTCTAGCACGCTCTAGCACGGTCTAGCACGGTCTAGCACGCTCTAGCACGGTCTAGCACGGTCTAGCACGGTCTAGCACGCTCTAGCACGCTCTAGCACGGTCTAGCACGGTCTAGCACGCTCTAGCACGGTCTAGCACGCTCTAGCACGCTTTAGCACGCTTTAGCACGGTCAAGCACGGTCTAGCACGCTCTAGCACGGTCTAGCACGGTCTAGCACGATCTAGCACGGTCTAGCACGGTCTAGCACGGTCTAGCACGCTCTAGCACGCTCTAGAACGCTTTAGCACGCTCTAGCACGCTTTAGCACGGTCTAGCACGGTCTAGCACGCTTTAGCACGGTCTAGCACGGTCTAGCACGCTCTAGCACGGTCTATCACGCTCTAGCACGCTCTAGCACGCTTTAGCACGCTTTAGCACGGTCTAGCACGGTCTAGCACGCTCTAGCACGGTCTAGCACGGTCTAGCACACTCTAGCACGCTCTAGCACGCTTTAGCACGCTTTGGCACGGTCTAGCACGGTCTAGCACGCTCTATCACGGTCTAGCACGGTCTAGCACACTCTAGCACGCTCTAGCACGCTTTAGCACGCTTTAGCACGGTCTAGCACGGTCTAGCACGCTCTAGCACGGTCAAGCACGGTCTAGCACGGTCTAGCACGCTTTAGCACGGTCTAGCACGGTCTAGCACGCTCTAGCACGCTTTAGCACGCTTTAGCACGGTCTAGCACGGTCTAGCACGCTCTAGCACGCTTTAGCACGCTTTAGCACGGTCTAGCACGGTCTAGCACGCTCTAGCACGCTTTAGCACGCTTTAGCATGGTCAAGCACGGTCTAGCACGATCTAGCACGGTCTAGCACGGTCTAGCACGCTCTAGCACGCTCTAGCACGCTTTAGCACCCTTTAGCACGGTCTAGCACGGTCTAGCACGCTCTAGCACGGTCTAGCACGGTCTAGCACGCTCTAGCACGCTCTAGCACGCTTTAGAACGGTCTAGCACGGTCTAGCACGCTCTAGCACGGTCTAGCACGGTCTAGCACGCTCTAGCACGCTTTAGCACGGTCTAGCACAGTCTAGCACGGTCTAGCACGTTCTAGCACGGTCTATAACGCTCTAGCACGCTTTAGCACGCTTTAGCACGGTCTAGCACGGTCTAGCACAATCTAGCACGGTCTATCACGGTCTAGCACGCTCTAGCACGCTCTAGCACGCTTTAGCACGCTTTAGCACGGTCTAGCACGGTCTAGCACGCTTTAGCACGGTCTAGCACGGTCTAGCACGCTCTAGCACGGTCTAGCACGGTCTAGCACGCTCTAGCACGCTCTAGCACGCTTTAGCACGCTTTAGCACGGTGTAGCACGGTCTAGCAAGCTCTAGCACGCTCTAGCACGGTTTAGCACGGTCTAACACGCTCTAGCACACTCTAGCACGGTCTATCAAGCTCTAGCACGGTCTAGCACGGTCTAGCAAGGTCTAGCATGGTCTAGCACGGTCTAGCACGGTCTAGCACGCTCTAGC
Organism: Allygus modestus; assembly: GCA_963675035.1. Classification (NCBI taxonomy): domain Eukaryota; kingdom Metazoa; phylum Arthropoda; class Insecta; order Hemiptera; family Cicadellidae; genus Allygus; species Allygus modestus. The sequence goes on along the minus strand of OY776112.1, from coordinate 480,328,174 downwards.
ACGGTCTAGCTTGGTCTAGCACGCTCTATCACGGTCTAGCACGGTCTAGCACGCTTTAGCACGGTCTAGCACGGTCTAGCATGGTCTAGCACGCTCTAGCACGCTCTAGCACGATCTAGCATGGTCTAACACACTCTAGCACGCTCTAGCACGCTCTAGCACGCTCTAGCACGCTTTAGCACGCTCTAGCACACTCTAGCACGCTCTAGCACGCTCTAGCACGCTTTAGCACGCTTTAGCACGGTCTAGCACGCTCTAGCACGCTCTAGCACGCTTTAGCACGCTTTAGCACGCTTTAGCACGGTCTAGCACGGTCTAGCACGCTCTAGCACGGTCTAGCACGGTCTAGCACGCTCTAGCACGCTCTAGCACGCTTTAGCACGCTTTAGCACGGTCTAGCATGGTCTACCACGCTCTAGCACGGTCTAGCACGCTTTAGCACGGTCTAGCACGGTCTAGCACGCTCTAGAACGCTTTAGCACGTTTTAGCACGGTCTAGCACGGTCTAGCACGCTCTAGCACGGTCTAGCACGGTCTAGCACGCTCTAGCACGCTTTAGCACGCTTTAGTACGGTCTAGCACGGTCTAGCACGGTCTAGCACGGTCTAGCACGCTCTAGCACGCTCTAGCACGCTCTAGCACGGTCTAGCACGGTCTAGCACGGTCTAGCACGGTCTAGCACGCTCTAGTACGGTCTAGCACGGTCTAGCACGCTCTAGCACGCTCTAGCACGCTCTAGCACGGTCTATCACGGTCTAGCACGGTCTAGCACGCTCTAGCACGGTCTAGAAAGCTCTAGCATGGTCTAGCACGGTCTAGCACGGTCTAGCACGTTCTAGCACGGTCTAGCACGGTCTAGCACGCTCTAGCACGGTCTAGCACGGTCTAGCACGGTCTAGCACGGTCTAGCACGCTCTAGCACGGTCTAGCACGCTCTAGCACGCTCTAGCACGGTCTAGCACGCTCTAGCACGCTCTAGCACGGTCTAGCACGCTCTAGCACGCTTTAGCACGGTCAAGCACGGTCTAGCACGCTCTAGCACGGTCTAGCACGGTCTAGCACGCTCTAGCACGCTCTAGCACGCTTTAGAACGCTCTAGCACGGTCTAGCACGGTCTAGCACGGTCTAGCACGCTCCAGCACGCTTTAGCACGCTTTAGCACGGTCTAGCACGGTCTAGCACGCTCTAGCACGGTCTAGCACGCTTTAGCACGGTCTAGCACGGTCTAGCACGCTCTAGCACGCTTTAGCACGTTTTAGCACGGTCTAGCACGGTCTAGCACGCTCTAGCACGGTCTAGCACGGTCTAGCACGCTCTAGCACGCTTTAGCACGCTTTAGTACGGTCTAGCACGGTCTAGCACGGTCTAGCACGGTCTAGCACGCTCTAGCACGCTCTAGCACGCTCTAGCACGCTCTAGCATGGTCTAGCAAGCTCTAGCACTGTCTAGCACGGTCTAGCACGGTCTAGCACGGTCTAGCACGGTCTAGCACGCTCTAGTACGGTCTAGCACGGTCTAGCACGCTCTAGCACGCTCTAGCACGCTCTAGCACGGTCTATCACGGTCTAGCACGGTCTAGCAAGCTCTAGCACGGTCTAGAAAGCTCTAGCACGGTCTAGCACGGTCTAGCACGGTCTAGCACGTTCTAGCACGGTCTAGCACGCTCTAGCACGGTCTAGCACGCTCTAGCACGCTTTAGCACGGTCAAGCACGGTCTAGCACGCTCTAGCACGGTCTAGCACGGTCTAGGACGCTCTAGCACGCTCTAGCACGCTTTAGCACGCTTTAGCACGGTCTAGCACGGTCTAGCACGCTCTAGCACGGTCTAGCACAGTCTAGCACGCTCTAGCACGGTCTAGCACGCTCTAGCACGCTCTAGCACGCTCTAGCACGCTCTAGCACGCTTTAGCACGCTTTAGCACGGTCTAGCACTGTCTAGCACGCTCTAGCACGGTCTAGCACGGTCTAGCACGCTCTAGCACGCTCTAGCACGCATTAGCACGCTTTAGCACGGTCTAGCACGGTCTAGCACGCTCTAGCACGGTCTAGCACGCTCTAGCACGGTCTAGCACGGTCTAGCACGCTCTAGCGCGGTCTAGAACGCTCTAGCACGCTTTAGCACGCTTTAGCACGGTCTAGCACGGTCTAGCACTCTCTAGCACGGTCTAGCACGGTCTAGCACGCTCTAGCACGCTCTAGCACGCTTTAGCACGCTTTAGCACGGTCTAGCACGGTCTAGCACGATCTAGCACGGTCTAGCACGGTCTAGCACGGTCTAGCACGCTCTAGCACGCTCTAGAACGCTTTAGCACGCTCTAGCACGCTTTAGCACGGTCTAGCACGGTCTAGCACGGTCTAGCACGGTCTAGCAAGCTCTAGCACGCTCTAGCACAGTCTAGCACGGTCTAGCACGCTCTAGCACGCTCTTGCACGGTCTAGCACGGTCTAGCACGCTCAAGCACTCTCTAGCACGGTCTATCACGCTCTAGCACGGTCTAGCACGCTCTAGCACGGTCTAGCACGGTCTAGCACGCTCTAGCACGGTCTAGCACGCTCTAGCACGCTTTAGCACGCTTTAGCACGGTCAAGCACGGTCTAGCACGCTCTAGCACGGTCTAGCACGGTCTAGCACGCTCTAGCACGCTCTAGCACGCTTTAGCACGCTTCAGCACGGTCTAGCACGGTCTAGCACGCTCTAGCACGGTCTAGCACGGTCTAGCACGCTCTAGCACGCTCTAGCACGCTTTAGCACGCTTTAGCACAGTTTAGCACGGTCTAGCACGCTCTAGCACGGTCTAGCACGGTCTAGCACGCTCTAGCACGCTCTATCACGCTTTAGCACGGTCTAGCACAGTCTAGCACGCTCTAGCACGGTCTAGCACGCTCTAGCACGCTCTAGCACGCTCTAGCACGCTCTAGCACGCTTTAGCACGCTTTAGCACGGTCTAGCAAGGTCTAGCACGCTCTAGCACGGTCTAGCACGGTCTAGCACGCTCTAGCACGCTCTAGCACGCTTTAGCACGCTTTAGCACGGTCTAGCACGGTCTAGCACGCTCTAGCACGGTCTAGCACGGTCTAGCACGCTCTAGCACGGTCTAGCACGCTCTAGCACGGTCTAGCACGGTCTAGCACGCTCTAGCACGGTCTAGCACGGTCTAGCACGCTCTAGCACGGTCTAGAACGCTCTAGCACGCTTTAGCACGCTTTAGCACGCTTTAGCACGGTCTAGCACGCTCTAGCACGGTCTAGCACGGTCTAGCACGCTCTAGCACGGTCTAGCACGGTCTAGAACGGTCTAGCACGGTCTAGCAAGCTCTAGCACGCTCTAGCACAGTCTAGCACGGTCTAGCACGCTCTAGCACGCTCTAGCACGCTCTTGCACGGTCTAGCACGGTCTAGCACGCTCTAGCCCTCTCTAGCACGGTCTAGCACGCTTTAGCACGGTCTAGCACGGTCTAGCACGATCTAGCACGGTCTAGCACGGTCTAGCACGGTCTAGCACGCTCTAGCACGGTTTAGCACGCTTTAGCACGGTCTAGCACGGTCTAGCACGCTCTAGCACGGTCTAGCACGGTCTAGCACGCTCTAGCACGCTCTAGCACGCTTTAGCACGCTTTAGCACGGTCTAGCACGGTCTAGCACGATCTAGCACGGTCTAGCACGGTCTAGCACGGTCGAGCACGCTCTAGCACGCTCTAGAACGCTTTAGCACGCTCTAGCACGCTTTAGCACGGTCTAGCACGGTCTAGCACGGTCTAGCACGGTCTAGCAAGCTCTAGCACGCTCTAGCACGCTCTAGCACGCTTTAGCACGCTTTAGCACGGTCTAGCACGGTCTAGCACGATCTAGCACGGTCTAGCACGGTCTAGCACGGTCTAGCACGCTCTAGCACGCTCTAGAACGCTTTAGCACGCTCTAGCACGCTTTAGCACGGTCTAGCACGGTCTAGCACGCTCTAGCACGGTCTAGCACGCTCTAGCACGGTCTAGCACGGTCAAGCACGCTCTAGCACGGTCTAGCACGGTCTAGCACGCTCTAGCACGCTCTAGCACGATCTAGCATGGTCTAACAAGCTCTAGCACGCTCTAACACGCTCTAGCACGCTCTAGCACGCTTTAGCACGCTTTAGCACGCTGTAGCACGCTCTAGCACGCTCTAGCACGCTCTAGCACGCTCTAGCACACTCTAGCACGCTCTAGCACGCTCTAGCACGGTCTAGCACGCTCTAGCACGCTCTAGCACGCTTTAGCACGGTCTAGCACGGTCTAGCACGCTCTAGCACGGTCTATCACGCTCTAGCACGCTCTAGCACGCTTTAGCACGCTTTAGCACGGTCTAGCACGGTCTAGCACGCTCTAGCACGGTCTAGCACGGTCTAGCATGCTCTAGCACGCTCTAGCACGCTTTAGCACGCTTTAGCACCGTCTAGCACGGTCTAGCACGCTCTATCACGGTCTAGCACGGTCTAGCACACTCTAGCACGCTCTAGCACGCTTTAGCACGCTTTAGCACGGTCTAGCACGGTCTATCACGCTCTAGCACGGTCAAGCACGGTCTAGCACGGTCTAGCACGCTTTAGCACGGTCTAGCACGGTCTAGCACGCTCTAGCACGCTTTAGCACGCTTTAGCACGGTCTAGCACGGTCTAGCACGCTCTAGCACGGTCTAGCACGGTCTAGCACGCTCTAGCACGCTTTAGTACGGTCTAGCACGGTCTAGCACGGTCTAGCACGGTCTAGCAAGCTCTAGCACGCTCTAGCACGCTCTAGCACGCTCTAGCACGGTCTAGCAAGCTCTAGCACGGTCTAGCACGGTCTAGCACGGTCTAGCACGCTCTAGCACGGTCTAGCACGGTCTAGCACGCTCTAGCACGCTTTAGTACGGTCTAGCACGGTCTAGCACGGTCTAGCACGGTCTAGCACGCTCTAGCACGCTCTAGCACGCTCTAGCACGGTCTAGCAAGCTCTAGCACTGTCTAGCACGGTCTAGCACGGTCTAGCACGGTCTAGCACGGTCTAGCACGCTCTGGTACGGTCTAGCACGGTCTAGCACGCTCTAGCACGCTCTAGCACGCTCTAGCACGGTCTATCACGGTCTAGCACGGTCTAGCACGCTCTAGCACGGTCTAGAAAGCTCTAGCACGGTCTAGCACGGTCTAGCACGGTCTAGCACGTTCTAGCACGGTCTAGCACGCTCTAGCACGGTCTAGCACGCTCTAGCACGCTTTAGCACGGTCAAGCACGGTCTAGCACGCTCTAGCACGGTCTAGCACGGTCTAGCACGCTCTAGCACGCTCTAGCACGCTTTAGCACGCTTTAGCACGGTCTAGCACGGTCTAGCACGCTCTAGCACGGTCTAGCACAGTCTAGCACGCTCTAGCACGGTCTAGCACGCTCTAGCACGCTCTAGCACGCTCTAGCACGCTCTAGCACGCTTTAGCACGCTTTAGCACGGTCTAGCACTGTCTAGCACGCTCTAGCACGGTCTAGCACGGTCTAGCACGCTCTAGCACGCTCTAGCACGCTTTAGCACGCTTTAGCACGGTCTAGCACGGTCTAGCACGCTCTAGCACGGTCTAGCACGCTCTAGCACGGTCTAGCACGGTCTAGCACGCTCTAGCACGGTCTAGAACGCTCTAGCACGCTTTAGCACGCTTTAGCACGGTCTAGCACGGTCTAGCACTCTCTAGCACGGTCTAGCACGGTCTAGCACGCTCTAGCACGCTCTAGCACGCTTTAGCACGCTTTAGCACGGTCTAGCACGGTCTAGCACGATCTAGCACGGTCTAGCACGGTCTAGCACGGTCTAGCACGCTCTAGCACGCTCTAGAACGCTTTAGCACGCTCTAGCACGCTTTAGCACGGTCTAGCACGGTCTAGCACGGTCTAGCACGGTCTAGCAAGCTCTAGCACGCTCTAGCACAGTCTAGCACGGTCTAGCACGCTCTAGCACGCTCTTGCACGGTCTAGCACGGTCTAGCACGCTCAAGCACTCTCTAGCACGGTCTATCACGCTCTAGCACGGTCTAGCACGCTCTAGCACGGTCTAGCACGGTCTAGCACGCTCTAGCACGGTCTAGCACGCTCTAGCACGCTTTAGCACGCTTTAGCACGGTCAAGCACGGTCTAGCACGCTCTAGCACGGTCTAGCACGGTCTAGCACGCTCTAGCACGCTCTAGCACGCTTTAGCACGCTTCAGCACGGTCTAGCACGGTCTAGCACGCTCTAGCACGGTCTAGCACGGTCTAGCACGCTCTAGCACGCTCTAGCACGCTTTAGCACGCTTTAGCACAGTTTAGCACGGTCTAGCACGCTCTAGCACGGTCTAGCACGGTCTAGCACGCTCTAGCCCGCTCTATCACGCTTTAGCACGGTCTAGCACAGTCTAGCACGCTCTAGCACGGTCTAGCACGCTCTAGCACGCTCTAGCACGCTCTAGCACGCTCTAGCACGCTTTAGCACGCTTTAGCACGGTCTAGCAAGGTCTAGCACGCTCTAGCACGGTCTAGCACGGTCTAGCACGCTCTAGCACGCTCTAGCACGCTTTAGCACGCTTTAGCACGGTCTAGCACGGTCTAGCACGCTCTAGCACGGTCTAGCACGGTCTAGCACGCTCTAGCACGGTCTAGCACGCTCTAGCACGGTCTAGCACGGTCTAGCACGCTCTAGCACGGTCTAGCACGGTCTAGCACGCTCTAGCACGGTCTAGAACGCTCTAGCACGCTTTAGCACGCTTTAGCACGGTCTAGCACGCTCTAGCACGGTCTAGCACGGTCTAGCACGCTCTAGCACGGTCTAGCACGGTCTAGAACGGTCTAGCACGGTCTAGCAAGCTCTAGCACGCTCTAGCACAGTCTAGCACGGTCTAGCACGCTCTAGCACGCTCTAGCACGCTCTTGCATGGTCTAGCACGGTCTAGCACGCTCTAGCCCTCTCTAGCACGGTCTAGCACGCTTTAGCACGGTCTAGCACGGTCTAGCACGATCTAGCACGGTCTAGCACGGTCTAGCACGGTCTAGCACGCTCTAGCACGGTTTAGCACGCTTTAGCACGGTCTAGCACGGTCTAGCACGCTCTAGCACGGTCTAGCACGGTCTAGCACGCTCTAGCACGCTCTAGCACGCTTTAGCACGCTTTAGCACGGTCTAGCACGGTCTAGCACGATCTAGCACGGTCTAGCACGGTCTAGCACGGTCTAGCACGCTCTAGCACGCTCTAGAACGCTTTAGCACGCTCTAGCACGCTTTAGCACGGTCTAGCACGGTCTAGCACGGTCTAGCACGGTCTAGCAAGCTCTAGCACGCTCTAGCACGCTCTAGCACGCTTTAGCACGCTTTAGCACGGTCTAGCACGGTCTAGCACGATCTAGCACGGTCTAGCACGGTCTAGCACGGTCTAGCACGGTCTAGCACGCTCTAGCACGCTCTAGAACGCTTTAGCACGCTCTAGCACGCTTTAGCACGGTCTAGCACGGTCTAGCACGCTCTAGCACGGTCTAGCACGCTCTAGCACGGTCTAGCACGGTCTAGCACGCTCTAGCACGGTCTAGCACGGTCTAGCACGCTCTAGCACGCTCTAGCACGATCTAGCATGGTCTAACAAGCTCTAGCACGCTCTAACACGCTCTAGCACGCTCTAGCACGCTTTAGCACGCTTTAGCACGCTGTAGCACGCTCTAGCACGCTCTAGCACGCTCTAGCACGCTCTAGCACACTCTAGCACGCTCTAGCACGCTCTAGCACGGTCTAGCACGCTCTAGCACGCTCTAGCACGCTTTAGCACGGTCTAGCACGGTCTAGCACGCTCTAGCACGGTCTATCACGCTCTAGCACGCTCTAGCACGCTTTAGCACGCTTTAGCACGGTCTAGCACGGTCTAGCACGCTCTAGCACGGTCTAGCACGGTCTAGCACGCTCTAGCACGCTCTAGCACGCTTTAGCACGCTTTAGCACGGTCTAGCACGGTCTAGCACGCTCTATCACGGTCTAGCACGGTCTAGCACACTCTAGCACGCTCTAGCACGCTTTAGCACGCTTTAGCACGGTCTAGCACGGTCTATCACGCTCTAGCAAGGTCAAGCACGGTCTAGCACGGTCTAGCACGCTTTAGCACGGTCTAGCACGGTCTAGCACGCTCTAGCACGCTTTAGCACGCTTTAGCACGGTCTAGCACGGTCTAGCACGCTCTAGCACGGTCTAGCACGGTCTAGCACGCTCTAGCACGCTTTAGTACGGTCTAGCACGGTCTAGCACGGTCTAGCACGGTCTAGCAAGCTCTAGCACGCTCTAGCACGCTCTAGCACGCTCTAGCACGGTCTAGCAAGCTTTAGCACGGTCTAGCACGGTCTAGCACGGTCTAGCACGCTCTAGCACGGTCTAGCACGGTCTAGCACGCTCTAGCACGCTTTAGTACGGTCTAGCACGGTCTAGCACGGTCTAGCACGGTCTAGCAAGCTCTAGCACGCTCTAGCACGCTCTAGCACGCTCTAGCACGGTCTAGCACGGTCTAGCACGGTCTAGCACGCTCTAACACGCTCTAGCACGCTCTAGCACGCTTTAGCATGCTTTAGCACGCTGTAGCACGCTCTAGCACGCTCTAGCACGCTCTAGCACGCTCTAGCACACTCTAGCACGCTCTAGCACGCTCTAGCACGGTCTAGCACGCTCTAGCACGCTCTAGCACGCTTTAGCACGGTCTAGCACGGTCTAGCACGCTCTAGCACGGTCTATCACGCTCTAGCACGCTCTAGCACGCTTTAGCACGCTTTAGCACGGTCTAGCACGGTCTAGCACGCTCTAGCACGGTCTAGCACGGTCTAGCACGCTCTAGCACGCTCTAACACGCTTTAGCACGGTCTAGCACGGTCTAGCACGCTCTATCACGGTCTAGCACGGTCTAGCACACTCTAGCACGCTCTAGCACGCTTTAGCACGCTTTAGCACGGTCTAGCACGGTCTAGCACGCTCTAGCACGGTCAAGCACGGTCTAGCACGGTCTAGCACGCTTTAGCACGGTCTAGCACGGTCTAGCACGCTCTAGCACGCTTTAGCACGCTTTAGCACGGTCTAGCACGGTCTAGCACGCTCTAGCACGGTCTAGCACGCTTTAGCACGCTTTAGCACGGTCTAGCACGGTCTAGCACGCTCTATCACGGTCTAGCACGGTCTAGCACACTTTAGCACGCTCTAGCACGCTTTAGCACGCTTTAGCACGGTCTAGCACGGTCTAGCACGCTCTAGCACGGTCAAGCACGGTCTAGCACGGTCTAGCACGCTTTAGCCCGGTCTAGCACGGTCTAGCACGCTCTAGCACGCTTTAGCACGCTTTAGCACGGTCTAGCACGGTCTAGCACGCTCTAGCACGGTCTAGCACGGTCTAGCACGCTCTAGCACGCTTTAGCACGCTTTAGTACGGTCTAGCACGGTCTAGCACGGTCTAGCACGGTCTAGCAAGCTCTAGCACGCTCTAGCACGCTCTAGCACGCTCTAGCACGGTCTAGCAAGCTCTAGCACGGTCTAGCACGGTCTAGCACGGTCTAGTACGCTCTAGCACGGTCTAGCACGGTCTAGCACGCTCTAGCACGCTTTAGTACGGTCTAGCACGGTCTAGCACGGTCTAGCACGGTCTAGCAAGCTCTAGCACGCTCTAGCACGCTCTAGCACGCTCTAGCACGGTCTAGCACGGTCTAGCACGGTCTAGCACGCTCTAACACGCTCTAGCACGCTCTAGCACGCTTTAGCATGCTTTAGCACGCTGTAGCACGCTCTAGCACGCTCTAGCACGCTCTAGCACGCTCTAGCACACTCTAGCACGCTCTAGCACGCTCTAGCACGGTCTAGCACGCTCTAGCACGCTCTAGCACGCTTTAGCACGGTCTAGCACGGTCTAGCACGCTCTAGCACGGTCTATCACGCTCTAGCACGCTCTAGCACGCTTTAGCACGCTTTAGCACGGTCTAGCACGGTCTAGCACGCTCTAGCACGGTCTAGCACGGTCTAGCACGCTCTAGCACGCTCTAACACGCTTTAGCACGCTTTAGCACGGTCTAGCACGGTCTAGCACGCTCTATCACGGTCTAGCACGGTCTAGCACACTCTAGCACGCTCTAGCACGCTTTAGCACGCTTTAGCACGGTCTAGCACGGTCTAGCACGCTCTAGCACGGTCAAGCACGGTCTAGCACGGTCTAGCACGCTTTAGCACGGTCTAGCACGGTCTAGCACGCTCTAGCACGCTTTAGCACGCTTTAGCACGGTCTAGCACGGTCTAGCACGCTCTAGCACGGTCTAGCACGCTTTAGCACGCTTTAGCACGGTCTAGCACGGTCTAGCACGCTCTATCACGGTCTAGCACGGTCTAGCACACTCTAGCACGCTCTAGCACGCTTTAGCACGCTTTAGCACGGTCTAGCACGGTCTAGCACGCTCTAGCACGGTCAAGCACGGTCTAGCACGGTCTAGCACGCTTTAGCCCGGTCTAGCACGGTCTAGCACGCTCTAGCACGCTTTAGCACGCTTTAGCACGGTCTAGCACGGTCTAGCACGCTCTAGCACGGTCTAGCACGGTCTAGCACCCTCTAGCACGCTTTAGCACGCTTTAGTACGGTCTAGCACGGTCAAGCACGGTCTAGCACGCTCTAGCACGCTCTAGCACGCTTTAGCACGGTCTAGCACGGTCTAGCACGCTCTAGCACGCTTTAGCACGCTTTAGCACGGTCTAGAACGGTCTAGCACGCTCTAGCACGGTCTAGCACGGTCTAGCACGCTCTAGCACGCTTTAGCACGCTTTAGTACGGTCTAGCACGGTCTAGCACGGTCTAGCACGGTCTAGCACGTTCTAGCACGCTCTAGCACGCTCTAGCACGCTCTAGCACGGTCTAGCAAGCTCTAGCACGGTCTAGCACGGTCTAGCACGGTCTAGCACGCTCTAGCACGGTCTAGCACGGTCTAGCACGCTCTAGCACGGTCTAGCACGGTCTAGCACGGTCTAGCACGGTCTAGCACGCTCTAGCACGGTCTAGCACGGTCTAGCACGCTCTAGCACGGTCTAGCACGCTCTAGCACGCTTTAGCACGCTTTAGCACGGTCAAGCACGGTCTAGCACGCTCTAGCACGGTCTAGCACGGTCTAGCACGATCTAGCACGGTCTAGCACGGTCTAGCACGGTCTAGCACGCTCTAGCACGCTCTAGAACGCTTTAGCACGCTCTAGCACGCTTTAGCACGGTCTAGCACGGTCTAGCACGGTCTAGCACGGTCTAGCAAGCTCTAGCACGCTCTAGCACAGTCTAGCACGGTCTAGCACGCTCTAGCACGCTCTTGCACGGTCTAGCACGGTCTAGCACGCTCAAGCACTCTCTAGCACGGTCTATCACGCTCTAGCACGGTCTAGCACGGTCTAGCAAGGTCTAGCACGCTCTAGCAAGGTCTAGCACGCTCTAACACGGTCTAGCACGGTCTAGCACGGTCTAGCACGGTCTAGCACGCTCTAGCACGCTCTAGCACGGTCTAGCACGCTCTAGCACGGTCTAGCACGGTCTAGCACGCTCTAGCACGGTCTAGCACGGTCTAGCACGGTCTAGCACGGTCTAGCACGCTCTAGCACGGTCTAGCACGGTCTAGCACGCTCTAGCACGGTCTAGCACGCTCTAGCACGCTTTAGCACGCTTAAGCACGGTCAAGCACGGTCTAGCACGCTCTAGCACGGTCTAGCACGGTCTAGCACGCTCTAGCACGCTCTAGCACGCTTTAGCACGCTTCAGCACGGTCTAGCACGGTCTAGCACGCTCTAGCACGGTCTAGCATGGTCTAGCACGCTCTAGCACGCTCTAGCACGCTTTAGCACAGTTTAGCACGGTCTAGCACGCTCTAGCACGGTCTAGCACGGTCTAGCACGCTCTAGCACGCTCTAGCATGCTTTAGCACGGTCTAGCACAGTCTAGCACGCTCTAGCACGGTCTAGCACGCTCTAGCACGCTCTAGCACGCTCTAGCACGCTTTAGCACGCTTTAGCACGGTCTAGCACGGTCTAGCACGCTCTAGCACGGTCTAGCACGGTCTAGCACGCTCTAGCACGCTCTAGCACGCTTTAGCACGCTTTAGCACGGTCTAGCACGGTCTAGCACGCTCTAGCACGGTCTAGCACGGTCTAGCACGCTCTAGCACGGTCTAGCACGCTCTAGCACGGTCTAGCACGCTCTAGCACGCTCTAGCACGCTCTAGCACGCTTTAGCACGGTCTAGCACAGTCTAGCACGCTCTAGCACGGTATAGCACGGTCTAGCACGCTCTAGCACGGTCTAGCACGGTCTAGCACGATCTAGCACGGTCTAGCACGGTCTAGCACGGTCTAGCACGCTCTAGCACGCTCTAGCACGCTTTAGCACGCTCTAGCACGCTTTAGCACGGTCTAGCACGGTCTAGCACGGTCTAGCACGGTCTAGCAAGCTCTAGCACGCTCTAGCACGCTCTAGCACGCTCTTGCACGGTCTAGCACGGTCTAGCACGCTCTAGCACTCTCTAGCACGGTCTAGCACGCTTTAGCACGGTCTAGCACGGTCTAGCACGATCTAGCACGGTCTAGCATGGTCTAGCACGGTCTAGCACGGTCTAGCACGGTCTAGCACGCTCTAGCACGCTCTAGCACGCTTTAGCACGCTTTAGCACGGTCTAGCACGGTCTAGCACGCTCTAGCACGGTCTAGCACGGTCTAGCACGCTCTAGCACGGTCTAGCACGCTCTAGCACGGTCTAGCAGGGTCTAGCACGCTCTAGCACGGTCTAGCACGGTCTAGCACGGTCTAGCACGCTCTAGCACGATCTAGCATGGTCTAACAAGCTCTAGCACGCTCTAACACGCTCTAGCACGCTCTAGCACGCTTTAGCATGCTTTAGCACGCTGTAGCACGCTCTAGCACGCTCTAGCACGCTCTAGCACGCTCTAGCACACTCTAGCACGCTCTAGCACGCTCTAGCACGCTCTAGCACGCTCTAGCACGGTCTAGCACGCTCTAGCACGCTCTAGCACGCTTTAGCACGGTCTAGCACGGTCTAGCACGCTCTAGCACGGTCTATCACGCTCTAGCACGCTCTAGCACGCTTTAGCACGCTTTAGCACGGTCTAGCACGATCTAGCACGCTCTAGCACGGTCTAGCACGGTCTAGCACGCTCTAGCACGCTCTAGCACGCTTTAGGACGCTTTAGCACGGTCTAGCACGGTCTAGCACGCTCTAGCACGCTCTAGCACGGTCTAGCAAGCTCTAGCACGGTCTAGCACGGTCTAGCACGCTCTAGCACGGTCTAGCACGGTCTAGCACGCTCTAGCACGGTCTAGCACGCTCTAGCACGCTTTAGCACGCTTTAGCACGATCAAGCACGGTCTAGCACGCTCTAGCACGGTCTAGCACGGTCTAGCACGCTCTAGCACGCTCTAGCACGCTTTAGCACGCTTTAGCACGGTCTAGCACGGTCTAGCACGCTCTAGCACGGTCTAGCACGGTCTAGCACGCTCTAGCACGCTCTAGCACGCTTTAGCACGCTTTAGCACGGTCTAGCACGGTCTAGCACGCTCTAGCACGGTCTAGCACGCTTTAGCACGGTCTAGCACGGTCTAGCACGCTCTAGCACGGTCTAGCACGGTCTAGCACGGTCTAGCACGCTCTAGCACGATCTAGCATGGTCTAACAAGCTCTAGCACGCTCTAACACGCTCTCTAGCACGCTTTAGCATGCTTTAGCACGCTGTAGCACGCTCTAGCACGCTCTAGCACGCTCTAGCACGCTCTAGCACGCTCTAGCACGCTCTAGCACGCTCTAGCACGGTCTAGCACGCTCTAGCACGCTCTAGCACGCTTTAGCACGGTCTAGCACGCTCTAGCACGCTCTAGCACGGTCTATCACGCTCTAGCACGCTCTAGCACGCTTTAGCACGCTTTAGCACGGTCTAGCACGGTCTAGCACGCTCTAGCACGGTCTAGCACGGTCTAGCACGCTCTAGCACGCTCTAGCACGCTTTAGCACGCTTTAGCACGGTCTAGCACGGTCTAGCAAACTCTATCACGGTCTAGCACGGTCTAGCACACTCTAGCACGCTCTAGCACGCTTTAGCACGCTTTAGCACGGTCTAGCACGGTCTAGCACGCTCTAGCACGGTCAAGCACGGTCTAGCAAGGTCTAGCACGCTTTAGCACGGTCTAGCACGGTCTAGCACGCTCTAGCACGGTCTAGCACGCTCTAGCACGCTCTAGCACGCTCTAGCACGCCTTAGCACGCTTTAGCACGGTCTAGCACGGTCTAGCACGCTCTATCACGGTCTAGCACGGTCTAGCACACTCTAGCACGCTCTAGCACGCTTTAGCACGCTTTAGCACGGTCTAGCACGGTCTAGCACGCTCTAGCACGGTCAAGCACGGGCTAGCACGGTCTAGCACGCTTTAGCACGGTCTAGCACGGTCTAGCACGCTCTAGCACGCTTTAGCACGCTTTAGCACGGTCTAGCACGGTCTAGCACGCTCTAGCACGGTCTAGCACGCTCTAGCACGCTCTAGCACGCTTTAGCACGCTTTAGTACGGTCTAGCACGGTCAAGCACGGTCTAGCACGCTCTAGCACGCTCTAGCACGCTTTAGCACGCTTTAGCACTGTCTAGTACGGTCTAGCACGCTCTAGCACGGTCTAGCACTGTCTAGCATGCTTTAGCACGCTTTAGCACGGTCTAGCACGGTCTAGCACGCTCTAGCACGGTCTAGCACGGTCTAGCACGCTCTAGCACGGTCTAGCACGCTCTAGCACGGTCTAGCACGCTCTAGCACGCTCTAGCACGGTCTAGCACGGTCTGGCACGCTCTAGCACGGTCTAGAACGCTCTAGCACGCTTTAGCACGCTTTAGCACGGTCTAGCACGGTCTAGCACGCTCTAGCACGGTCTAGCACGGTCTAGCACGCTCTAGCACGCTCTAGCACGCTTTAGCACGCTCTTGCACGGTCTAGCACGGTCTAGCACGCTCTAGCACGGTCTAGCACGCTCTAGCATGGTCTAGCACGGTCTAGCACGATCTAGCACGGTCTAGCACGGTCTAGCACGGTCTAGCACGCTCTAGCACGCTCTAGCACGCTTTAGCACGCTCTAGCACGCTTTAGCACGGTCTAGCATGGTCTAGCACGGTCTAGCACGGTCTAGCAAGCTCTAGCACGCTCTAGCACAGTCTAGCACGCTCTAGCACGCTCTATCACGCTCTAGCACGCTCTTGCACGGTCTAGCACGGTCTAGCACGCTCTAGCACTCTCTAGCACGGTCTATCACGCTCTAGAACGGTCTAGCACGGTCTAGCAAGGTCTAGCACGCTCTAACACGGTCTAGCACGGTCTAGCACGGTCTAGCACGGTCTAGCACGCTCTAGCACGCTCTAACACGGTCTAGCACGGTCTAGCACGCTCTAGCACGATCTAGCATGGTCTAACAAGCTCTAGCACGCTCTAACACGCTCTAGCACGCTCTAGCACGCTTTAGCACGCTTTAGCACGCTGTAGCACGCTCTAGCATGCTCTAGCACGCTCTAGCACGCTCTAGCACACTCTAGCACGCTCTATCACGCTCTAGCACGGTCTAGCATGCTCTAGCACGCTCTAGCACGCTTTAGCACGCTTTAGCACGGTCTAGCACGGTCTAGCACGCTCTAGCACGGTCTAGCACGGTCTAGCACGCTCTAGCACGCTCTAGCACGCTTTAGCACGCTTTAGCACGGTCTAGCACGCTCTAGCACGCTCTAGCACGGTCAAGCACGGTCTAGCACGCTCTAGCACGCTCTAGCACGCTTTAGCACGGTCTAGTACGGTCTAGCACGCTCTAGCACGGTCTAGCACGGTCTAGCACGCTCTAGCACGCTCTAGCACGCTTTAGCACGCTTTAGCACGGTCTAGCACGGTCTAGCACGCTCTAGCATGGTCTAGTACGGTCTAGCACGGTCTAGCACGCTCTAGCACGCTTTAGCACGCTTTAGCACGGTCTAGCACGGTCTAGCACGCTCTAGCACGATCTAGCACGCTTTAGCACGCTTTAGCACGGTCTAGCACGGTCTAGCACGCTCTAGCACGGTCTAGCACGGTCTAGCACGCTCTAGCACGCTCTAGCACGCTTTAGCACGGTCTAGCACGGTCTAGCACGCTCTAGCACAGTCTAGCACGGTCTAGCACGCTCTAGCACGCTTTAGCACGCTTTAGCACGGTCTAGCACGGTCTAGCACGCTCTAGCACGATCTAGCACGCTTTAGCACGCTTTAGCACGGTCTAGCACGGTCTAGCACGCTCTAGCACGGTCTAGCACGCTCTAGCACGGTCTAGCACGCTCTAGCACGGTCTAGCACGGTCTAGCACGGTCTAGCACGCTCTAGCACGGTCTAGCACGGTCTAGCACGCTCTAGCACGGTCTAGCACGGTCTAGCACGCTCTAGCACGCTCTAGCACGCTCTAGCACGGTCTAGCACGGTCTAGCACGCTCTAGCACGGTCTAGCACGGTATAGCACGCTCTAGCACGCTCTAGCACGGTCTAGCGTAAGGGCGTAGATCATTCCACTAAATTAAAAAATAACACATTTTAAACTAATTATTAATACGGCAATACAATTTGTTATGTTATTTAATAAGGGCGAGTGAATGGTTGCGGCCCTAAGAAATAAAGGAGCAAAATGAAGTTACATTGCTAATTGTAAACATAAGGTGATATGGTAATATATTATAGCTAAGAAAATATATATATTCAGCTGAAAAAGCAGGCAATCAAATTTACTATTTTTATTGTGTCTTAGTATAATCTACCGCTATATACATAAATACCCCCGTAGCAGCAAACCTGCATACTCAGCGAATTTCCAATGCATATTAATTTATCTTAATACCACATAAAGCCACATACCAAGTTTCATCAATATACATTCATAAATAAACGATTTATGACATTTTAATTATTCTCCATAAGAATAACATGGCGGCTGAGTATGCAGGATTGCTGAAATAAGGAACACTAAAAATGGGCTTTTATACAAATATCATTATAACTCAACTAGGTAAAGCCACATACCAAGTTCTATTAATTTATGTTCATAATTAAAGGAGATAACACGTTAATTATTCTCCATAAGAATAACATGGGGCTGAGTATGCAGGTTTGCTGCTACGGGAACTATCGGGCAAAAAATGGATTTTTGTGCAAATATCAATAGACCACAACCAAATAAAGCCATATACCAAATTTTGCCAGTTTACGTTCATAAATAAGCGAGATATACAATTTTTCTTTTTCTCCATAAGAATAACATTAGACAACGTACTGTGTTTAGCACTTTCAATATCTCGGTAACCAATTGACGTAGAGCAATGATCAAAATACCAAATTGTTTGTTTTTTTAAGCTGAATTTAATGGTATAAATTAAAATTTGATTTAAATTAAAATTGCATGTGAAAACCCCAAAAAACACATTTTTGGGGTACAAAACTCCCCCAAAACCCCCCTTCGGATGGTGCGATTCATCTGGTTTTCGAACTTGTTCAAATAAATGGTACTTTACACATTTTTACCAAATTTCATTAAGATCGGACCTTTTTTACGAGAGTTATCGTGCTTACGGACACACACATATATATATATATATATATATATATATATATATATATATATATATATATATATATATACATATATTAAAATTTGAACGAATGGTGTTTTTGGCATCTGGGGACCTCAAAATGAAAAGTTATCATGGTCTCGGGCTTAAGTCTTACCATGAGACCTACGGTAATAGCTTCTTCCCTATAGGGGAAATTCGCTAAAAATAAATTTTACTTTTATAATGAATATAAATTATTCATCAAGAGACATATCCGTTAATAAGATGATATTACCGTTCAGAATCTGGTAGACTTTTACAAAATAATACAATACGTGACACTAGAAAGTTTTCAGTTTATCATCATAGACAGTTTTCAGATTTAAAATAAATCCCCTAGTAATTTTAGGCGGAAATCGTAAAACGTATTTCAACCAAATGGAAGAACTCGAAGTTTATGTTTTATAAACGTATACCGGTCAGTAAGGCGTAGTGCCACAGCTGATAATGAGGGATGCATCCCTTGGAAGCCTAGGGATCCCTGGGGGGTCGTAAATAGGGATTCCTTGTGGAGGAGCAGCAGCCAGAAAATATCCCCATGTCTGGGGTTGCCGCACTTTGTTTTGTAGCAGGAGTAATAACTGAGTAATATAGTTGTCCAATATTACAATGGGTAAGAATACAAAATTATTTAAAGAACAATTAGTGTTTAAAATGTTTGTAGAAGTATTTATATAAGTAGTCTGTAAGTTCCGTAACATTATTATTACGATTTTTATTTCGATAACACTTTGCTTTTTATGAATGAAAATATTGTCATAAATGTTGTCTTACAAAGTAAACAGATGAGGTTAATATTATGAAAATATCGTGAAAATATTCACTCATTTAGCCTGCACAGATAAAAAAATAACAGTTAAATTTAAAAAAATAAACTTTAAATTTACCAAAGATACTACATCACATGACATTGATAGTGTATTATGATGCTCCACGATTATTTACGAATATTTGATTCCACCTTATACATGATCATTAACAATCTGCATTTATAGGTTTATTTTTGAGAGGTTTTCTCAAAGAAGAAATGCTTTTATTATATTAATATATACTAAAAACATAACATAATCATCCACCAAATAACATAGTACTAAAGTAAGTTATATTAGAAATGTTTTTATGGTTCATATGTTTATGAAATCCCTAGTTTTCTATAATGTCTCTGGTACAGTTTAGTAAAATCTTGAACTGACTAAACCATAAAATATAATGATGAAGCCAGTTTTTATTATAATCGTTAAAGTTCACTTGCAGTTCCATGGTAGATATCATTATTGTATTATTATGGCTAACACAAATAAAAAATACGTACAAATATGTAAAGAAAGTGTTGCAAGGTTGTTAAATTATTGTGCTTGTTGTTGAAAAGTTTTAAAATGTTTCAAGGTGCTTTAACTTCTGTTTTAACAATAAGTAAGCAATATTATTTTAATATTTAATCGAAGCTCTAATATTTTTATGCAAAATCACTACACAGAGTTTTGTTAATTAATAGATTTAAAAAAATTATCATGTAATATATTTGTAAATATTAAAGAATAAGAAGTCCAAGAGCAATAATAAATATGATTATATTATTTTATTTACTATCAAAGAATCCATTATATTAATAATTAATCTTGATTTGAATCGGTTTTATTATTTTTTGTTATAAAGAAGTGTGACGATGGCTTGCAGGTCGCTGTTTGCGGAGGTGTTACACGATGTGAACCAATCCATTAGCGATCCATCAGATGGGTAAAGGTGATTGGCACTGCCGCAAAAAAACTCTTCATAGTTAGTTCAACTGTAATTGAAATATCTGCTTGAGAATAACGAGATAAAGTGCAAGTTAATGAATAATATTCAACTTGATAAGCGTTATAAGCAAAACTGCATTTAAATATAACTTTGGGCCACCTCAAAGGAAAGATTTAATTCACACTCGTGTCTTTAAACAAGCATATGACAATCAGGCTGGTACGACACTACATAAATGAACTTTTCACATTTAGTTGATTGGGGTTAGTGACTGAAACTAAATCATGAAGAGGAGAAAACAATATTTTATCACAACTATGTATGCATAGTTGAGAATTAATAGTAATATAAACAACGTTTATATTTGATGAGTTATATTTGTAATTAACAGTAACTGTATGTCCTTAAAATGTTTTAAAAAGCTATGTATCTAGGTTTAAACTGAAATATTTTGTTATGTTACTCAAACATACCTTACACAACCTAGCTGAATGTGTTAGATTATTTTGCGAGGTTAGGCTGACCATATAGAATTTGGCTTAGTATTGGATACCACAGGAAATTTAAGCACTTAAATTTTGAAGTTTGTATTCACTGTTATTACTCTAATTTTGTAATATAAATATGAAAAATAATTAAGTCTGCTCGGACGATGTTAAACGTTAAAAAATATGTGATGACAACGACAAGTCCTTCAACAAAATTTTTGTCAATACAGAAAGATCTCTTGGAAAGATCCACTTTGTATTGGTGACGAGCAAAATACAGCACTTAACAATAACGATCGCAGCTTACTAGTGGTCTCTTCAAACCAGTAAAACACTGGTAAATTGGGGATAACGTGATTGCTCACGTATAATAGAAAAATAGTTATGTGTGAGAATTATTAGTTTTGTTTGTGTCAAATTCTATTACCAGTGGAAAAAAGATATAACATAGTGGCATTTTTTGTAAAAATTTATGAATGTTAATGTTTAACACTGACTAACTCTTGTACAGGGTGTCACAAAAATGCGTAGCGCGCTATGCAGAACCGGATTCTACATACAAAAACAAATCGAAAATTTAAAGTAACATTTTTGCGATTTCGGATTAGTTTAGTTGTAATCCGCCATTTTGTATTTTTTTGAAAATAATTAATAATTCAAAAACCCTTCGAGATATTTTTTTGAAACTTGGTATAAACTTTAAGTTTCTGGTTTCTAACATTTTCCAAAAAAAATTTTAATTAACTTATCAAATTTCAAAATGGCGGCCATTTAAATATTTCAAAGTAAAATTCCATGAAAAATAGCAACTAAAACAAAATTTTACAAGACATAAAATTTAAAGCACTTTGTAATCCAAATCTAATGACATTTTTACTATAAAAATCGGTTAATAAATAAAAAAGTTATGGTATATTTTTATAATAAATTTCAAAATGGCGGCCATATACAAATTTCAAAGTCAAATTCTTGGAAAACTAGCAACTAAAACAAAATTTTACAAGACGTAAAATTTAAAGGACTTGGTCAAATGCACTAAGGAATTTGACTTTGAAAATTTTATATGGCCGCCATTTTGAAATTTATTATAAAAAATTGCCATAACTTTTTGTTTATTAACCGATTTTTACAGTAAAAATGTCATTGGATTTGGATTACAAAGTGCTTTAAATTGTATGTCTTGTAAAATTTTGTTTCAGTTGCTAGTTTTCATGGAATTTGACTTTGAAATATTTAAATGGCCGCCATTTTGAAATTTGATAAGTTTAATAAAAATTATTTTTGGAAAATGTTAAAAACCAGAAACGTAATGTTTATACCAAGTTTTAAAAAAAATATCTCGAAGGGATTTTGAATTATTAATTATTTTCAACAAAAATACCAAATGGCGGATTACGCCTAAACTAAGCCGAAATCGAACAAATTTTACTCAACATTTTCAACTTGTTTTTGTATTTAGAATATGGTTCTGCATAGCGCGCTACGCATTTTTGTGACACCCTGTATATTAGAAAAAAAATTTATTTTATTTTTTCATAAAATAACTTAAATGTATTTTTAACTGGTCCTTTAAATGGTTTAGGGATATGTCGAAATGGTTGATACATATGTAGTGTTGTTTTTATGTTATTATATATCTTATAAGAAGTACGAGTAGAGAATATGACGATTGGTATTAATTTGCAGTTATTTTAAATATTGTATATTTAAAGAATTACGTTTAAATATGTCATAAATAAGCATTTATGATTGGCACGATAGACACGAGAATGAATCGCATATACATGTTAGTAGTAAAAACAGTAAATTCAACTAATGACTGAATTATACATAGTATTTGTAAGGTTTTTAATATTACTGTAAAGTCAATATAATTAGTTAAATTATATGCAATTGCGTGATCAGCAAAACAATTTAATTGAGTCGGGACGCTTGTTATAATTAAACAACAACATCATGCCACTAAATTGTAGTTGGTACGTGTTTGGCATTGAGGATTCGCTCACATTTGTCTTTTCGTGTAGGAAGACTAAAAACACAGATAACTTGTATTTAGGTCCTAAGGATTGGTCCACTATGTAACTAAAATACTAGATTATTAATATAAAAATATAAATATTATAAAATTGTTGTGCCGTAAATAAATAAATGAAATAACATTTAATAAATCTTAGCCCTAAAAGGAACTAAATATAATTGCCTTTATTTTACATTGGATTCTTATATTATGTATAAGGATAATAATTTATTAAGTTTTATTTAGACTATGAATATTTGTATTCCTTGCAATTAAACCGAAATGGCATTAAAGCTTATAGTGACTGAAACCAAAACAGTATAAAAGAATTATTTAAGAATATTCATTTTTTAAATAACTGAAACTTTTGAAGAAGGATTTTCAATGGATGCCTGCACATTCAAAGAATCGGATGGAATATATTAAAGAGTATCGTAAACTAGTCTAATATGTACTGGTAATTAATTTGAAGTAGCTGATTCAATTTCATAGCTACGGTCTTATACATTTGAAGATTGTTTGAAGAAAAAAAGAAAACTCATAGTCATACGTATTTTACTGGGTATACTAAGAAGAAAAAACAGGATTCTATCCAGTGCAACGGTATAACAAAAACATCAAAGATAAAAATTAGAGTTTTCATCACGGGGTAGGCATATTTTTTAAATTGTTATAACAGGTCGTTCTCTGAAATTTATTCTTGTTAAGGGCGCAACCCTGTCCTAGAAAATAAATCGCCAAGGAACAGACATCGTTGGCAATGTCATAAACATTTAACGACACAACAGATTTAACGATTCCGATAATAGCTTAGGTAGTTTACTGGTTAGCACGTAAGTATGTGGTTGTAAAAACGTACAAAATACAAAAAAAAACCTTAAAAATGATATTCGTCTTATAACTTATTTTTTTAACTACAGTACTTGTTTTATTTGTGTCATATACACGAGAAAACTGATGTTAGTATTAAAATACAACTATACCGTGTCTACATGTACAATTTACATTTAACCTGCATTCCATTTTATACCTAACCCTTTGTCCAGTGAAAGGCATCTTGACACTTCCAACATAAGATCTAGTTGCGCAATGGACAGTGTGCTCGCCTCATAATCCGAGGTTCACCTGGTGGATCCAAAACAAATGTTGAAGGATTCACTCTGGATCCAGCTGCCATTTGTCATTGATGTTTTCCAACAATAGGTCGTCTGGTAACGAGACCAAGGTTTGAGCCGTTCTCTATAAAATTGTATCGGAATGTAATTAAAAACGTCTTACATCACTTTAAAATAAGTTTACACTTTTACTGCATTCATATGTAAGACGGTAAATGTACATAGCATATGGTAAGAGGCTATTCATTTCGAATAGCCCAATGAGAGAATGGCAGAATCAAAATGTCGCCCCTGCTTGTATTCCTTTGGCTGCCAGAACTTCCGGGAACAAGTTCCTGTAGATACCTCCAGAGTCAACATGTACATTTTCATTTATCAATGTTTCCTATCTTTATATTTTTCTTATAGATAAACAGGTTTTCCTCGCGTTCAAAACATTTAATTTCTTACAATTCTTGGGCATATCGAGGTTTTCTTCTATATTCCCTAAGGTGTAGCAATCTTCTAATAGATGGTTCCGTGACTATATATCTTGCTGGTTTCTTTACTCAATAACTAGTTTATTAGAACAAATAAATTTTCATAGTCATGTCACTGAACTACAATTAGAACTTAAATCAAATATAACACTCGTTACCAATTGTAAGAGACTTTTAATTTTCCTAAAATCTTTTCCCTTACAATTTCCAACCAAACTAATAAATCTTTCCTTCCTCAGACTTTAACCTTTCTAAGAACAAATTCCTTTCTCAGTCAATAGAGCCAGTGAACCTATCCCTTTTGACCCTAAACCTTATCACCATGAGATCCATCCACATTGCGCAGTACCCGTGAGAAATGCTGATCCAACTAAACTCATTCCAACTAAAGACCTCCCCATATCATATTGAACCAATAGCCTTCTTCCTCTACATGAAAAATTATACTTAGACAGTCAATGACAATGAGCCACAGCTTTGGTGTGGTAGGGGATTGAACGAAGATAAAAAAAAAAACTTTAGTCTGCCAACGTCATCCAACAACAATAAATTCGAAAATTTTAGTGAATAGTAGTGTAGGAGGGATTGTATTGTGCCAAAATGGGCAATTTGAAATTTTGTGAAGTGTCGGTGTAGTGAAAACTCTGGATAAACCTAAAAATTCAAGTAACTCTTTTGAATTGACTTAAAACCTTTATATAAATGAACTGGTTTATTTAGTAATCACCTCTGGCTTCCAATATTTTAAATTAATACATGTTTTGAGTATAGTGCTAAAAATACATAACAAATCTATTATATTTTAATTTAATTTTAGATAGTTTGTTCAAGTAACATAAAATTCACAGAAGTGTAATACAATTTATAATTATAAGAATAATGTTTCAAAAGCAAACATTAATTAACTTGCATTTTAATTAGACAATTTACTTTAAAGATAAATTCAACTTTTATTCATAATTATATACAATAATTGTACAATAAACGTAATTAATGAGAATTTATTTTGTTTGTAA
This sequence comes from Allygus modestus, assembly GCA_963675035.1. NCBI lineage: Eukaryota > Metazoa > Arthropoda > Insecta > Hemiptera > Cicadellidae > Allygus > Allygus modestus. The sequence continues at coordinate 480,303,664 of OY776112.1, read as the reverse complement.
GTTTTTGTGAGATGTTTGAGTGGATTGTAGAACATCTGCGCATAGTACTTAGCATCCTTGGCTGGTAATTTATTACTGCAACCATGTGAGTCAAATTTTCGGCGTAGAACTAAGCAAAATTACTATACATAACAAACTCGCTTTTAAAGGATTTGAAAACTCAGAAGTCATCTAAAAGAGAAAATAAACACCAAATATAACCTGAAAATTTTATGAAATATTTTATTTAAAATTTGAAAGAACCATGATTGTTCTGTTAGGATAGGAATTATTTTAGAGCAAAATATATGAAATAAGAAGTGTACAGAGAAATAGTTTTCCTGTAAATTAATTACCCTATATTAAAAATACATAATACTTGATCCTAGAGTAAAAATCTTGTTTATCTCTAAAATATTCTCAACTATGAGTATTATCTTTGTTAAATCCAGCTTTACATAGTTCCATGACGGAGTTTTGTGTCACAATTATTATCAAATCAATGCGGACTTAGAAGTTACGGCATTACTGGAAGCAATAACCGGTATTGCCAAAGCTTTGTCATCAACGATCATTAACAAGGGGTGTATGGTGTGTGGCTGCAAGCAGAAGTGGTTTGCTTTGCCGCTTTGGTGCTCCACCAGAAGAGAGGGACTAACTGAAATTATAAAGAACATTGTATGTTGGGAGCGTCTGGTTTTGGTTTGACTATACTAGATTTTTTATTTTAAAATTTACCACCTGTAATTCTGCTGAAAACGATTAAGACTTTATGGTTTATAGTATTCACTATTCTGAAAACTGATAAATGTTTTATTTGCATTTTTCAGAATTATATATTTACATTAAATCGTAAAGACACATGTTTAATAAGAACTTGTTATATTGACTATATGTGATTACTTGTGATAACCCACAATGGGTACACTTTCTTAAGCGGAATTATATAAAGACTCGAATGAAATTGTTCGATACGGTATATCGATTAGGTCTGTACATTAGTTCTTACTTCAAGTTTAATTTGTTTTTCAATTAAACTTAAAATAAAAATGAAATAAACAAGCATGATAATTTCGTTCCTGGCAATGCATGTTTAAGTAATAGTGGAATCAATGTTTGTTTTCGGGACAAATTTAAAGACATCTAAACTGAAACATAACACAACGAAACAATAACCGAATAAACTACATAGTCGATATACCGTTTCGAACAATTTCATTCGGTTAATATTATTCCGCTTACTAAAGTCTACCCTCAATGGATGTCAATTATAAGTTAATTGGTGACCGGATATAATTGGTATATATATTGGTAAAAAGGATATAATTGGTGCATGGAATTATGTTAATCCCTTCTAAATGACGTATTGTGTTTCTACAAAAAAATACCTTTTGTTCAGCGGTTGTTTCCTTTTTGTTGGCTGATGAACGAAGGGAAAACTAAAATTTAAAACTTCTCATAAACAAACAGATAAGGGCTAGATAAATTTATAATTAAAAACGTTTTAATAACTACGGAAACTATTGTGTGTAATTATGAAATGTTATAACAGCAATAACACGGTAACGCTTTTCCACAACTTATTTGGCTCAAGTGCAATGCAGCGTGAAATAAACTACTTCAATGCAAAATTGCTGAATATTTTGTGACAAAAACACACACAATTTAGTATAACTAAATTCCTGTGACTGTAATATCAGGAATACTTTTCACGCCAAAAACAACGTATCAGTATAACACTTGCACATTACCTTTTTACAAAAACCCGTAATTATTCGCGATTGTAATCTGCAGTGACTAAAACACCCACAACTGTGTAAAAGTACAAGTTATAAAAGCAAAAAATATACGTTTTTTAACGTGTATTCTTTGATTGATCTCATTTATTTATCTAGATTTGTTCCGATTTAATGTAAAAAAGTATACACATGTAAACAATATGTAGTTTTTTAATCGGTATGTAATAAATACAAAATTTAAAACATTATCCTCATTTTGCAAGTACCTAACTATTTTAAAGTATTTGTTTAAAAATGAGTCTAACTTTTAGCACCCTAAATAAATTTGCGTCATTTTTTAGTTGGAGGACATTTTTAATAAACTTTCTCCCAGTTCTGCTTGTGACAGCTGATTTTACCGGCTCCGCACATTGTTATTGTATGATGAGCTACTTTGTGATGAACGAGGAGTTCTACCTGATCGATATTTCTGAGTAAGTATCATCAGCTTTAAAATATAAGTATGAGTGTTATTAGTGAATTTCCTTTGGAAAGTGAACTATTAGCATGACCCGCACGGTGAAACTTAAGCCCGGGACCACCATAGAAGTTCCTAACGTGACCCCCTGAACACGTTTTGGGGGGTCGCTCAAAATTTTATATATGTCTATATATATATATATATATATATACACATATAACTTGTGATAATGTTATATATATATATATGTATATGTATATATATATATATGTATATGTATATATATAGACATATATATATGTGTGTATGCACTCTAGCGGTCGCATTTTTGGTCCGATTTACATCAAATTTGGTAGGGACGTTCCTTTCTATAATCTGTTGGACAAGTTCGTTGGGCAAAACAATCGGAAAACTCTAAACCCATTTTTTGGGGATTAATCTTTCAAATTTCGAGTTTTTGGGCCCAAAAAGGGTCAGAAAACTCCCAGATGTAAAATTGATAGGCCTACATGTAAAAAGATGGGAATTAAAAAGGCAAAAGTTTTAAGCCCTCTCCCGTCATTCTAGCATACATATTTACCGAGTTATTAAAGAAAATGTGTATCGGCTAAACACAGTACGTTGTCTTATGGGGGTTTTACACTAGAAAAGCGTGTTATTCCTTTGTTAGAGTACTTTTATTACCCCCAGCAACCTCACGCCTACTTTCAAGCCTGTCTGGACCTTCTACTTACCTTATAATGTGCAAAATTGTATTCCCAGCTTTGCAAGTAAATTAAACCAGGAGTATCAGAACAGCCAAAAAAAAATGTTTTCAGATTTCAATAAAAATTGGACAAATGTATGTTTTTACACTGATTTTGAGTTTTAAAAGTTTTTATTTGGAAATTCACTTCCCTCACGTCAGCGTGCTGCGTGCGAACTCGTCTTTAAATTTTTACTCACCTGTATCTGACAATACATGTTCAACACTGAAAACTTTATTTTAATTAAACCTATAGTACGCTATCAGTTGCCTGTTTTATTGTCATGCTTACATTAGTATAGTGTTTTCTATAACTCTTTAGGATATAAATAACCGATGATATGATAGAAATATTTCTCATAGTTTTGAAAACAGTTTCGATAGTTTAACATTTCATTAAGCTGGATCCAGATAAAAATCATATATTGACACACCAGGAGGAATGTTGTAAAAGCGATTTCCAAGGTAATGCTCAACGGATTTCTATGCTTCTTGTCTCAATTTACCGAGGTAGAGGTAGCTTAAACGATATTATGTGTCTTTGATATTCTATCTCACAAGACTTTATAGTTGAAAAGTTAATATTACAGAAGATTAGATAAAGGTCTCGCCAGCCTAACTGTTAGCATCATGGGCTTGTATTCAAGGGGTAAAGAGTTCAATCTGGAATGTCCACACAAGTAAGGGTTTGGACCACTTTCTCTTAAAGATGGTTATGTTCTCTCTATCCCTCTGAAAAATGCCTTTAACACGAATATGCAAAAAATATATAAATCAATATAATTGTGAATTTATTAGCTGTTTACACATTAACAAACCATAGCAGCAAGATAAAATGTACGCAGTGAGAAAGTAGTATGCATAGCATGTTTGAAGTGTGATGTAGATTCGGGAGCATAAGAAGAACGAGTTCGCACGCAGCGCGCTGACGTGAGGGAAGTGAATTTCCACATAAAAAACTTTTAAAAATCAAAATATGTGTAAAAACATACATGTATTCCAATTTTTATTGAAATCTGAAAACACTGATTTTTTGGCTGTTTTGATGCTCCTGGTTTTATTTACATGCAATGCTTGGAATACAATTTTGCGCATTATAAGCTTAGGAGAAGGTCCAGTCAGGCTTTAAGGTAGGCGTGAGGTTGTTGGGGATAATAAAAGGACACCAACAAATGCATAACAGGCTTTTCTAAAGTAAAATCCCCATAAGACAACGTACTGTGTTTGGTCAAAACACATGTTCTTTAATAACTCAGTAAATATATATATTAGAATAACGAGAGAGGGCTTAAAAGTTGCGTCACACTAATTCCCACCGTTTTTCATTCGTTAATTTTACATATGGGCCTTTTCTGACCCTTTTTGGGCCCAAAAACTCTAATTTATAAATTTAAAATCCCCAAAAAAGTGGGTCAGTTTTCCGATTGTTTTGCCCAACGAACTTGTCCAACTGATTAAAAAAAGGAATAATGTCCCTACCAAATTTGAAGTAAATCTGACAAAAAATGTGACCGCTAGAGTGCATACATATATATATATATATATATATATATATATATATATATATATATATATATATATATATATATATACATGTATATAAATAATATTTTGAACGAACCCCCAAAACGTGTGATAGGGGGTCACATTAGGAACTTCTATGGTGGTCCCGGGCTTAAGTTTCACCGTGCGGGTCATGCTAATAGTTCACTTTCCATAGGAAATTCACTAATTAATTATCACTGCTTCACTGCAATCTGTAAACAGTACTTTAGTGAAAATAAAATTTAATTTAATTTCAGTACTCCCCGGCTACCTAACTCCTTTGTGTTTACTCACGATATTCGAAATCCAGAATATTGTTGTCATAGCTTTGTGTTATGTAATTCTTACAAACTAGCCAGTCAGTAACAGCTGAAATAAGTCCTCCGGTACGAAAGTTAAATCATTTTGACTGGACTAAAATATAAATATTGACTGGACCTATGCTACAAAAAAGGCATACAATTATTGATCGGTGTACTGCCAAACAGATTTTGGAATGCATTATTGAAATTGCAACAAATGGCAACACTAGTCACCACCCCCGATACCACTCTGTATGTATTACGGTTAGGTTGTAAACCCTCAGTGTCGTTCCAACTGTTACAGTGCCAACAGCCGGTGAGACGCCCGCAGTTCGGTTACTGATATTGCTGTCACTTGTCTTATAGGCTCATGACTAAGAACCGGTAGATTCTTCTCATGAAATTAGGTTTACGAAAAAACTATTTATGATAAATATATGAATAATAAACTCAAAAACATGATAACAGTATACACAGACAAGGTTTAAGTAAAACGTCTTCAACTTAGTGTGACTACTGCTTATCTAATTATTGATACTAGATAAAAGCCATGTTCGAATTTCTACCAAATATTATTTTACGAATAATCGAAAAAATATTTTAATATCTAGCGGCTTCTGTTGTGCTCATCTTTCTCTCTCCTCCCCCCCAACCATCACCCACAAGTGTTTTTGTTATGTGGAGTTAAAACGAATAGCGGAAGAGCGTTACCATTCCAGTATGCAGTAGCCTTTCTATTTATGCATGAAACCCTTCAACCTCATCCGCCCCTCCCTCACAAACAGGTTTTATATTTTTAGTGTGGAGTTAATACGGATAAGAGAAGTGTGTTCCCATTCCTGTAGTTAGTAATATGTTTTATTTACATTAGTCCTGAGTCATCTGTTCTTACTGTGGTGGAGTTAAAACAGATTAGAGGATGGTTTTTACCATTCCTGTAGTTAGTAATATTTTTTATTTATGATCTGTTCTTGCTGTTGTCCTACTTATTTATTTGAATAACGCAGCTGTATATTAAATGAAAAGCATAACGAAAAGCAGAACACATGTCCCCATAAGGATGACATGTAAAATTTGAAAGCCAAAAGGGCGTACCCCAACGAGATATATCTATAGAGGCCTCGTCAGAGGTAAGAACCTGTGCCTACATGCTGACCGCCATTTTGACAATCTAAATCTTTCATCTAATCTTTCATTTTTTCGTTTTAAATCAAACATCTTTTCCACCTTTGAAATAGTCGTTGTTATAATCTTATATATTCCTTCACCCCAACAATACCCAAACACAACACCAAATTTGTTGAAAAGGAGTCATTTTACAACATAGTCAAACCTTTCAACTCCTTACCATTATCCATAAAAAAGAGACCGATGAAATTATATTCAGGAGAGGGTTGAGATCGTTTCTTGTGGCAAAGGAGTACTACAGTGTCCAGGAGTATTTTGCTGACAACAATCGGAATTTTATGTTTTAATGATCATGAAAGAATATTTATTTGTACGTTGTTCCTGTAAAAGTGTTGTATTTGTTTTATTATGATCCATGCTGTAAAGTTACTACAGTTTTATGACTTTGGTCCATGCTGTAAAGTTTACGACAATAAATATTCTTGATTCTTGATTCTATACCCTCCGGTCTCCATGGCAACAATATGTTAACCAATCAAATACTCTCTTCACAAGTTATTTTAGTCTTTATTAAACTTTGCCAGATGTTTTGTTTACAAAAATATCCTTCAGTGAGGCTTCACTTTTTTACACGAGACGAGAGCTTTATATTTATTTATATCTCGTTGGCATAGCCCTACACACCCAAACACAAAATTATTTACATTCGATACATCTCCCAAAAGTAATAAATAAGTGTACCAAGTTCCATGACTCTACGATTCCGCATTTCCGAGAAATCGGTACCACAAAAATGTCCTCAGCCGATTAATTATTAGACCTAGCGCAACTGATGCAAAATGAATAAATGTCCACAAAACGTAAAAAATAATTAGATAGTTAAAAAATATGACTTGCTCTTTACATTTGAATCTGCTAGAGGATTGTAACCTTACATTTTCTAATTTTTATCTATTTTCATGCTGGGACGCGCTGCCCGAATCTCTCTCAGTAAAAAAAATCATTTCACTTTACATCGACATTAAAGTACGCTACTACTTATAAATACCCCCGTTGCAGCAAACCTGCGTACTCAGCGAATTTCCAATGCATAATATATGTCTTAATACCACATAAAGCCGCATACCAAGTTTCTTAAAATATATTCACATATAAGCGATTTTAATTATTCTCCATTAGAATAACATTGGTAATGAGTACGTAGGTTTGCTGAAACAAGGAACACATACAATTGTTTTTATGCAAATATAAATAGAATTTAACCAGGCGAAGCCACATACCAAGTTTCATCAATATTCAATCATAAATAAGCGCTATATAACATTCTAGTTATTCTCCATATGAATAACATGGGGGCTGAGTACGCAGGTTTGCTGCTACAGGAATAATCAACAAAAAATCAATTTGTTGTGCAAATATAAATATACCAATACTACATGAAGCCACATACCAAGTTTCATCAACATACATCCATAAATAATCGAGATATCAAATTTTATTTATTCTCCCTAAGGATAACTTTGGACAACGTACTGTGTTTAGTACTTTGAATATCTCTGCAACGGTTGGGCGTAGAATCACAATTTAAACATCAAAATGATTGTTTTGTGGAGCTGAACAGATTGGTAAAAGCAAATGTGAAGTTTACATTAAAATGAACTGAGGAAAAACCAAAAACCGTTTTCCCATAAGATTAACATGGGAGATCTTATGAGTAGGTTTTTTTTTGGATTTTCTCCGCAACCACTCAACCTAGGTTAATAATTCAAAAAACTATATTATTTGTTTTTGTAAGCTCTATTACACGGTCAAAACCAAAATTAAGTTATTTAAAAATTTTAGGGTGAAAAATGCAAAAAACTGATTTTTGGAAAATTTAAAACCCCCATAAACCCCCCTTCCCATGAACCGATTTTTCTGGATTTCAAACTTAAAGTCATGAATGTCATTTTACACATTTGAGCAAAATTTCATTAAAATCGGACCTTTTTTACTCAAGTTATCGTGTTAACGGTATATATATATATATACCGTATATATATATATACATATATATAAATTTGAACAAATAGTGTTTTTGGCATCTGGGGACCTCAAAACAAAAAGTTATCATGGTCTTGGGCATAAGTCTTACCATGAGACCTACGGTAATAGCTTCTTCCCTATAGGGGAAATTCGCTAAAAACGAATACTACTAAACATGTATTTGTACACAAAACGTAGTCATCGTCTATAAATGTTATATTTCAAATAAGCTGTTTGCAATCTGGAATATTTCTGTTGTATTTACTTTACATGTATTTTGTTTATATAGACGTTTTCTATCACTATCTGAGTTTAACTTGTATTAATAGTTGTATAGAATAATTCTTTGGTTACACATTTCCTAATTTTTTTTAATGCTCTCAAAATCAACCTGTGGTTGCCATTTCAGATCTATTTTTATTTACATTGTACCTGAAACAACTGTTCATTGCTGATTTACTAGCATTTTGTATATCAACAGCTGTCAAGAACAGAATTATTCAATCAATTACTATTCTTCCATAAAATTAAAATTGAAACTTTTAAAGCCTGTGGGGCGTAGCCCTGAGGGCCGATGTAATTTATAATGGATTTCTGCTCAACTACAGTACACGACCTTTCTAACGTATGATTGAATTTCTCCTACGATGCACACAAGATGAGAAAAAATGGGGGAAAGTTTTGTGCTTGACTATTAATATAAAGAATGATATGTTATCAACAAATTATGTTACTTCTTACTGACTAAACTGTTTTTAATAATACGGGACCATAGGGAAGTGTGTATTAAACAGGAATTATATAGGAATATTTTATATAGGAATCTAATTTCATCTGTCCCTTTATTTATGGATAACATTGTAGTATGTAGTTAAATGTACTCCCTTTAATCATATATATTTATGTATTCAGTAAAAAAAATATTGCTGATTTGAAAGTTAAGGAATTTAGAGTATAGATTTGTTAAATGTAAATTACTATTTAATGGTAGATGTTTTAGTTAATTTTATGGCTGAAAAACATATTCAAATTAATTATAACTCAAATGCTTACCCCTAACAAAAATTAAATCCTCTTAAGTACTCCACATCTGAAGAACGTCACTGGGAATAATAATAGATGCACATGTACCTTCTTTTTATAATTATTTAAATGTGTTTTATATAAATCAATCCTAAAAGTTTATTTCGGTTTCTAAGTGAACGTGGTGATTAAATTATTCCTTATTATTTTCATCTACTGATCGTCTTAGTGTTGTTAAAATAAATAAAAGCTAGCTTCACAGTGTTAGACATTTTTACTTTTCTCCAGTGAAAAAGTCCTTGGAAAAGTTATTTCAATTGAAAGGCTTCCAAGAAATTACAAGAAATCGGGTTTTCTAACTGAATAAACTCTGTAACATTGTTAGTCATGTTTGTTGGTAGGAGATTGGAGGGTTTTCCTGGCTCTGACACTTTCTCGTAAATAGGCACTTGAAACTTAATAACACAAGTAGGTTTAGTCTGATCTGTTTAAACCCACACTCAATATAACAACTAGTATAACTTATTTCCTGCTCTTGTCGCTCAACACTAGCTTTACAGTTTGTGTATAGTTAATGTTGTATACAACGTCTGTTTTAGCGAATTTCCCCTATAGGGAAGAAGCTATTACCGTAGTCGGGTATAGAGTCGAGGTATAGAGACAGGGAATGCTGTCTCTTACCGGCATGGTAAGACCTAGTCCCGGGACCATAATAACTTTTCGTTTTGATGTCCCCAGACCCCAAAAACACCATTCGTTTGAAACTGTATATATATATATATATATATATATATATATATATATATATAAGGTCGAAAACCAGACATATCGACTAATCCGAAGGGGTATTTTGAGGGGGTTTTGAACCCCAAAAATGGTTTTTTTTTTGAGTTTTTTACATATAATTATTAAAAAAGTCATATTTTAGTTTTCCCCATTAGAATCAGCTTAGAAATACGCCAATTTGGTGTTTTGATCATTGCTCTACGTCAAATGGTTACAGAGATATTGAAAGTGCTAAACACAGTACGTTGTCTAATGTTATTCTTACGGAGAATAAGAAAAATTGCATATCTCGCTTATTTATCAACTTATCCTGATGAAACTTGGTATATTGCTTCATATCGTTGTGATCTATTGATATTTGCACTAAAAACCATTTTTTGGCTGATAGCTCCTTTAGCAGCAAACCTGCGTACTCAGCTCCCATGTTATTCTTATGGAGAATAAGTAACGTGTTATCTCCCTTAATTATGAACATAAATTAATACAATTTGGTATGTGGCTTTACCTTCTTGAGTTATATTGATGTTTGTATAAAACCCAATTTTTTTGTTCCTTGCTTCAGCAACCCTGCCTACTCAGCCGCTATGTTGTTCTTATGGAGAATAATTGAAATGTCAAAAATCGTTTATTTATGAATGTATATTGATGAAACTTGGTATGTGGCTTTATGTGGTATTAAGATACACATATATGCATCGGAAATTCGATGAGTACGCAGGTTTGCTGCTACAGGGGTATTATGTCGTTTTGGTCCTCCGTGATCGTAAACTATTAATGCAATATTAAATATACAAGTTTTTATACACATCTTATTGTAATTTTGAGTTTTAAGTTGCCTCCTGTATAATTAAACATTTTACTACATCAATTAGGACGCAATAAATATATTTATCGGCTAGTTAAAGTTAATATGCGGATTAGTTTTAAAACTGTTGCTTATGGTGACAATGAGTGATATAAAGTAAAGACGAATGAAGTTCTGCCAGAAAATAAATACCCCCGTAGCAGCAAACCTGCGTACTCAGCGAATTTCCAATGCATATATATGTATATTAATACCACATAAAGCCACATACCAAGTTTCATCAATATACATTCATAAATAAACGATTTATGACATTTTAATTATTCTCCATAAGAATAACATGGCAGCTGAGTGTGCAGGTTTGCTGAAGCAAGGAACACAAAAAATGGGGTTTTATACAAATATCAATACAACTCATCTAGGTAAAGCGACATACCAAATTTCATTAATTTTTTTTCATAATGAAGGCAGATAACACGTTACTTATTCTCCATAAGAATAACATGGGGCTGAGTACGCAGGTTTGCTGCTACGGGAGCCTTGGGTAAAAAATTGTCTTTTTGAGCAAATATCAATGGTCCACAGTATGGCGAAAGGGGGCTGCTGGCTCACTTGATTTATGGCTTCCGGTCACGTGACCGGAAGCGCTGAGTCATTAAACACGTCATCTGAGGCTGAGCCAGTGACGTAGGCGGTTTTGTGACGTAATGAGGGAAAGGTTAAAGTTCAAGGTCACGGGGAGGTTATTTTAAAAAAGTACTACCTCGCACGCGTAAAATCCGATTGTGATTCGATAGTTTTCATTCGATAATAATATCGAATGAAAAAATCGAATGAAGCAATCGAATGATACGAGTGCGAGGTAGTACTATTTCATGTATTACTTTATTATTTACATTTATTTTTATTTACAATAAGTTATGTTTACAATAATTTATGTTTACAATAGTTCCCCGTTGTTTGTCGTCATCGATGTTGTTGATCCGGAGTCGCGGCCGTCAGACGCAGTTTTCAAGTGCTGCGCTTGTTTGTCCAATCGGTCCATCCCGACTGTGTGTTCCTCGCCTATTTATGTGACCGCAGGGAACACACAGTCGGGACGAGCAGCTCGATGTTCACCGGTCGAGAGCCGGAGGTGTACTGGCTATTCACAAGCTAGCGTTGTAATCGTACTAAATGGTGGGGGTAAACGTGTGGTGGGGCAGAGCAGATGGCGGACGGCAGGTGGCAGGCGGCAGATGGCAGGCGGCAGATGGTAGGCGGCAGGTGGCAAGTGCGCGGCAGATGGTTGCTACTCCATTCGCCGCCAAAGTAATGCAAGCCGTCGCCGTAATTCTTGTATTTTATCTTGACGGTTCATTTGATATGTTTTACATCGACATATGCAATAGCTGAAACACCTGCACTTACGACAAGCTTTCCCGTCAACTTGATCGCCTGGTATTTTAAAACATTGCAACTCGCAACAATATGTCTTCAAATTGTTATCGAAAAATAAATTGTTCATCGGTGGCACCGACATGTTAGCTGCAGCGTGTGTTAGACAAGACTGAGACTAACTTCACTGCTCCCTCTCTTTTATACCCCTTCATAAGTTAACCCTGAATGAAAGTTCAAGGTCAACCATTTGAATTTAAAAAAAAAAGCAACACAGCAGTATATAAAATAATATACTGCTATGTTGCTGTTTTTTTTTTTTTCTTTTAATGTTATTCTTTTTTTATTTTTCTTTCTTTATTAAACAAACATTCTACAATACAATAAGCTTAAGTCTAACATTGATGACTAGAAATACAAACAGAGAAAAACAAATAGAGACATTATGTACAATGATGCATGATGTGCAGAGTGAGTTCCGTCGAGTTGTTGCCGCTTACACCGTGTGATACCAAATACAACGTCCCCGGTTGAATATCTCGCAAGTCTTCATTTTGTAGCAGTTGAACAAATCGTTTTGGAAGAAATACTTGAAACTTCGGCTCATCTCCTGGAGTCATAGGTCCTTCGCACAATGATACTAGAATTGCTTCTCCATGTGTGGTTTCCACTTTCTTGATGCTATGAATAATGTAATGTCTTTGTTCTTTTAGTTCTGAACATTTTTTAGTTAGCAGAAGGTTCGATTTTGAGTGAGTGTTGAATTGATCAACCAATGTTTGTAGATATTGTTGTGATGCCATCTTCGTCAGTGGTGGTGTCTTCTGTGATGTTGCCTCTTCGGAGTCTCGAATAATACTCATGCTGAAGCGGTGTTGTCTCCTCGTATTTATAGGCCCCGCTACCCCCACCACATTTCTGTTCTCCGCTACCCCCACCACATTCCTGCGTTTGTTTCAAGTAAGCAGCCAAACGATATGCGTTGTACAATGCACAGTTTGTTTGACCGTGTTTAAGATCTTTTGCAGCGACACAAATATTACCGAGATTAATGTTAAAGTCCTTACTGATAGTTATATCGAAAACATTACCGTGCGTATACTTTTGTATCCAGTTCTTTTTTTCTAATCCTCTTGTGTATATATGTGAATATTGTTTGCAAAAGTTAAACATAATACTGTGCAGATTACTGTAGTTTATAAATCCTTCATACCAATGTATGTGATGAAAGTAGTTTGTTATCCATTTGTTTGTACTTTTTGCTTTGGTGTTAAGTTTGTTAAAAGAAAAAGGAGCTTCAAACGTGAATGGGTAGGCTACAAATGTAAGCAAGTCTAAAATTACTAATTCCTTGATAATAAACCTATCGTCATTATTTCGAAATGCTTGAAATTCTATTACACAAGGCTTTACACTCACTTCTTCATCCCCTCCGCTCATCATGGCACCTAGCGATCAACTAAACTGTTTTCCACACCACGGTAGGTTAAATACCAGGCCGTACAGTTGCAGGCGCGTTGGTGTATATTTAACGTGGGCACCGTCCCCAATAGGCCTACCCCACGTGTGTTCTTCTTTACTAAGTCAAACTTTAGTCTTTTTTAACTTCTTCTTCTTGTGTTTCGTTTTCTTCTTCTTCTTGTTTCTCCGTTTCTTCTTCTTCCTGTGTTGTTTCTTCTGTAGCTTCTGTAGCGATTTCTACAAGTGGTTCAAAATCCTTTAACTTTCTCCACATGCAAACTTCATGAGGTATTCTATTAAAAATAGATGTATCCACAGGTCCGTACACGATGGTGCTATCAGGTTGTTTTTCCAAAGTATCGACCAAATATTCTTTAATAATAGCGCTTGCAAATACCAACTGTCTCATGTACCTTGTAATAGGTTCTGTTGCGTAGTTTAAAACGTAGAATTCTTCACGTGACAGTAGAATCTTATTTTCATGTTGAATCAAGTCTCTAATTCGCACTTGTAGTTGTCCGCGATGTTTAACAATATCGATTTCATTGTCACAATCCAAAAGTCGAATATGTGTTTTCCTTCCACACAAACTGTTAGTTAAATAACATTCTATTAAATGTACATGTTTCAAAAATGACTCCCAAGCATTTTGCGAAAATAAAACCTTTTTTGTTCCATGGTGTAGTATTACTGTAGGGGAATAATCCAATGATTTCATCAATCCAACTGATACACTTTTACTGATGCATGCTGAGATGGGGTAAAAGATTCGCAGAAAAACTTCAGTTAAAATATGAGGAGGAATATTTTCTTCAACTTTCTTCTTCCTCTTTGGTACTACCTTTGATGGGTCTGCATTAATTTCCTCCTCTCTATCTCTTTTACCAAACTTTAAAAATGCAGTTATTTCCTTGATGATTTCTGCTTCACTAGTATTATCACGTTCCAATAACGGTGCTACCTCTGCATCACCTTGTACAACAGATGGAGAACTCATTTTGTAGAAGATGTTACCCATGCGCCGATAGACGATCAACTGAAGACCTGCATTGCTGCTCCGCTATTTATAGGTTAGCGACAGTGGCGGTGCCGGTGGTGGTACAACGTTTTACAATACTGTCTTTACAATACCGGTCAACGGTGTGTATGTAACAATTTTATCGTGCAAAATTAAACAATACGCAGATGTATTTGCAGGTACGTTTTCTTGAAATTCCATTTCTATTTTTATATCAACACTAGACGATTTTACAGATTCATTTTGTTTGGAACAATCAATTACAACAATCGGAGCTTTCGATTCAAACTGAACGGGAGATAGTAGAGGTGTATTTGTTTTGCCGTAATATGAATTTTGGAACCTAGCGTACATGTCGTATAAAACACTGTATCTTTTCTTATCAAAAGAAATATTAAAGTTGTCATAGGGAAAGAATTGTGAATTCAGGAACACTTTACAGTTTGTTAATTTACAATGGTCAAATTCACCAGCATTTTCAGTTATTATACTTTTCTTATTCGTTTGTAATCCAAATATTACATATCTCGCTTTTTCCAAATGAGTAGAAGTTTTTACAGTCCATGTATGTCGTTGTGTTGTAGGTAAAACGGGGTATTCATGAAACTCCCAGCTTCTGAATGGCATTACAATGTCTCGATCTGATTTTAACTTTCTTAATAATGTAATCCTGTGTTCATCATTTAGTCGCACATGTGGTACTCTCCAAACAATCTTGTCTAATGTTAGTTTCCAGTCTAAATTGGCATCAGTTGTTCCAGTAGCTGCTTTAATAATATCTTTATCGTTTGATGATCTTAATAAAACTAGTTCTTGTTTTACATTTATTATTATTCTTCTGTAGTCTTCAGCAAATCCTAGGAGTAATCTTAAAGGTACGTAGAAATCAAAGTTTCCCGAAGAGTCAGGAGCGATTGTACTTTTGTCTGGTGCAACCCATCCTGCAACAGCTAACAGGTTCTTCTCATTTGGTGTTAAAGACGCTAATCCTTTCAATGTACTGGAAATTCCAACCTTTTTTGTTGAATCGACTGTAACTCCTGAAATTTCATATCTAATCTCGTCAAACAAAAATGCCATAGGATTATTTATGAACGGAACAGTGGTTCCAGCAGTACCATAATTTTTTGTTACTTTTCCTTCAATATATAAATAACTTTCGCATGGAAGAGTATAAATGTCTTGTTGTTGTATAGGAATCCTAATTTCATCGTTATTGTTTAATTTGGACGAAGCGTAAGGGTTGTGCGTGTGATATTCCTTTTCCCATAAGGTCTCGTCGAATGTTGGACCCTGCGCTATATCCAGTATATCCATTGTTAATGACCTTTAATCCAATTTCTTCTAGAAAACGAATGTTGTCACTTGTTAACCCTTCTACAGCTGATGAGCTACTGACCTCTTTGCTTGTTGGCTCTCTCTTTTTAAATGATAACCCCATTGTCTAAGCGGATGATTTTATATGTATTCTTACAGTAATAGCTTCTCCTCTAAAGTCAATAAGGTTTCCGTCTTGATCCACTATGTTCAGCACGATGTCTGAAATGAAACTGGTGTTTAACGGTAGGTACACAAGGTTTTGAGGCTTTTCTACTATCTTGAAACCCGGTGCAACTGATGGGTAGAATGTGTGTAATATATGACGATTCTCTCCATCTCTGTGGGATCCTTGTATAATGTTACATGTAATGTCTATGCTATTAACTTTGATGATCGTCACAGTTTTATTCCCAGAATGAGTTTTATTAGGTTCTAATACTTTTGTTTCCTTAGAAAACCCCAATAAACTACCAATTGAATGTTCTTGACTAAAATCAATATAATACTTAGACGTAATTTCGGCTTTCATTGTATTGTTATTGCCTTTTATCGTTATATTTTCTTTTCCCATATGTTTTTGTATAACTTCATTTATATTATCAATTTCATAAGCTCCTGTTGGTAAACTGAATTCTTCCAAAGCTGAATACTTTCCTTTATCATCTTTTGTCTTGTAATAATGTATTTTGTTATTAATTCCTTCACTAACGTTTGGAATAGAGTTATATGTTGTTAAATCCAATAATGCGGCTTCCCATAGTCTTCCTTTTTGCAAACGTAGCGCTGGAAACAGAATACTGCGCAAAGTACATGAGTTACCGGTTAATGACACTGTATACGAGGACATCTTAAAGTTGACTAACACTTTTAGCTAAAAAGTCTAAACATAAATGACCGCAAATGGATGTATCATCAGGTTGCTTTCTTGTATGATTGTAAAAAACATTTTCTGCCGCACAAAAGTATTGTTGAAGTTCTTTCGGTGGTGGAAGGTCTCCAAAACTGTCGAAATAATAAATGGTTTTACCAAGTTTCTTGTAACACACCCAATGAGTGCCTAATCCTTCACTATTATCCAAATTTACAATACCAGTCTCATTTTTCCACATTTTAACCGGTAACTCATCTTTCATAAATACTCCTCTAAAAAATGGGATTTTCAGACAAGAAGCATATGTAATCAGTTCTTCATTGGTCAATTCTTTGTTTTTAATTATTAATTGCTCTTTCTTATTTAATACACACGATACGGTCTTAGGTATAATCCTCCTCCCTTTTTTATCATTGACCATATTGTTGGTTTCTTTTTAGCTTTACCACTGGTAGATCGACGTTTTCTTCTGATATTACCTCCTTGTTTTTTAGCGGGTTTTTTCCCACGCCTTCTTCTCTTTCCTCCTCCAAACGTAGTTTTTGCTTTCATTGCTGCTGTTACTGCTAAAGACGCTGCTTTTTCACCAATACTCGCGTCACTAGATTTTACTCTTTGCCAAGCTTTCTCAGCAAGTGCTTTATCCGCTATTGATCTATTTTTAGTATCACCAAATTTGGAATACGCTATATCGTGCTGTTTACAAGCCTGATCGAGCTTATTTATTCCAGGATCTCCTCTAGCAAGACGTTTCTCTAATTTGGTTCCAGGACCACAATATTGATATCCTCCAGGTAAATGTAATTCCACAGGTAATAAATCAATCGCCTTGTTAACTATAGCTCCAACCGGTTTACTCAATAGAGAAAATGCTGTTGATGCTATTCCCCTTCCTCTCTGTAATCTCTCTCGATTATGACTGATGCGTTTAACCCTGGACATGGCTATTTATAGCAAAACTTACAATCAGTAGGTGCACTCTATAAATGTTTTACAATGAATGTAATATCAGTTTTGGTTTCTTGTATTATATACTGTTTAAAATCCATTTATTATATCGAAATGGATTTATTAATTAAATGTAGACATATTAAATAAAAGTAGTAAAAATAGAAATAAGGTGTAATTGAAGATGTTCCAGATGTTTCTCCGCTGGTGATGGTATCGTTGTCTTCGGTAAAATGAATAAACTTTAAATATTTGTCATGTTCCCTTAGACACTTGCCACTTAATCGTTGATAATTGAATAACACATCCCAGTCTAGTTTATCTTTAAAATTGTCAATGTAATTCTCAGAGAGATTTTGATATTTACTTATTACTTCCCAACAGTTATTAAAATTCGATGTCATCTCTACGAGGAAGTCTTCTGAAAACTGTTGTCTTTGTAAAATATGGATCCAGTTAACTCTGTGAAAATAAATTCTTAACATAGTCATTGTAAAGAGGTAATGTATGGAAAGTTGTTCCCAATCCATATATCTATCAAACCGTTGAACAAAACCATCTGTCAACACTCCTTGGGGAAATCTCGGCTCTTGAGATATTAAACTCCACGCAGTAATATTGGATTCCATCATCCTCTCTGTATCGTCTCTCGAATATGACTGATGCTTTATCCCTTATCATGGGGGGTATTTTAAATTCTTTTTTCTCTTATGTAATCTTCATTGTTTTCTGTTGGTTCATTAATCACATTCACTTTATCCTCCTTTCCTAATGTCTTGACTTTAGAAGGCTTAGACGGTTTATCTCGTTGATTAGGTTTCTCTGGATTGTGTATATTTTTCCAGTCTAAATAATTGTGACTGTCAACATCTGAAGCTGCATCTCTTCCTGAAGCCCGATGGATATAATGGAATAGAGCTGCACCAAACCTTTCCAAATGTTTTTCATATTCCGTAGTCCATTTCTTGTGTACAATATCAAACATTTTCTTATTTACAGCGTCTCCATCCTGCTCACAATCACCTACATTTGATAATTTTAATTTTTTTACATCATAGCTTGTGTCAGTTTTATTCCTTTTGTAAATCGTTAACAATTTTAGAGTAGCTAAATTTACTGCTTCACCATCATAAATGGGATATTGTATATCGCTTAACCTTTTACCGGAAAACCCCCAATGATCTTCGTGTACAGTTGGGGTTCTTTTTTTCATGTACTGTACTGTAACCGCATCAGACGACATAAGCGGATCACCAACATTTTTAATTACTTTTCCTTCAAAATTATAGTTGCCGTCAGGTGTTAACGGAAACCCAGCTTTTTTTTCACTATATCCAGATTTTACTCCAAACTCGGAATACCGTCCAAACTTGTCCACACTCATGATGTAACTGAATCGCTATCGTTTAGGTTTTTATTATATATATATATATATATATATATATATATATATATATATATATATATATATATATATATATATATATGCGTCTACTGAACAATTATTCCTTGTTTTCGCAGTTCATCAACCAAAGCTACCCATTCGTTTTCTAAACCAGTGTGCCCGGCTTCCATAGCTTCATTTAATAACCTCATTCGATCAACTAACTTATTTATATCGTTGTAATATATTATATTAGTTTTATACAAATTTTTCAATAATCCCCTTCCAGATGTGGTAGGATCAGTTGTTTTTCTCTTTTTATGCAAAACATTTAATTCAGCAGAAGATAAAGCTCTTCTTTTAATTTGAGCTTTTTTTGATTTCGAGGGGAAAAGACTAGATATAATACTTGTATATTTTATTGACCGATTTCTATGAATAGGTAGGTCTTTGGAATACTTCTTTCTATGTGCATTTGTATACTCTAATATATTTTTAAACAATTGTAAATCCCTTTTAGTATATTTACCAGGATTATTTTTAAAGATGAGTTCAAACAAACCTTTAGTACCTTTATATTTCTTATCTCCAATAACTATATCATCATTTTCGTTTATATCTAACTTGCTATCTCCAATCATTAATCCTTTATCCTCTATTCTAGCTCCATAGGTATGATAATTTCGATTAGCATGTGCGGCGTGTAACATTTTTAACGTATATGTTCTTCCAAGTGTTCCTTTAAACATAATATCCGTGCCTAATTTGCTTAAGTTGGATGGGTTAATATCCTCTTCTTCTGCTCTTGTATCTTCTACACTTGTATCTTCTGTACTTGTATCTTCTGCAATGTCCTTTTCCTTTAAATCCTCTATATCTCCGCTTTCTTCATACTCGTCGCTTTCTTCAGATGTTTGTAACTGACCAAAACTTTCATCATTCTGAAATTCTTCTTCATATTTGGAAATTGGTAGCATTTTGTCTCCTTCGAAGCGAATTGAAGGTTTTTCAATATTTTGTGCTAATCGCTTTAAAGGTTCAGTAACAGGTTTGAATGTTGTTTCTAAAAATTGCTCTCTTTCATTTATACCTGATTTTAAAGCTCGGTTCTTTTGTCTAATAGAATCACTAAGTGATTTTATTTCCTTTAATAGCTTTTCCTGGTTAACAATCTTCACACCTTGACGACTTGTACAGTAATACCGCTAATCAGTGTATTAAAACAAATTTATCAAAACCTATTCTATAACGACCATCTTTTATAGCTTGATCTTTCATAATAACCAAAAATCCATACTTTTCCGCCCATGCTTTTCCGCAAAGCTCTTTAAACTTTTCAAATGGCATATCCGCATTCACATGATCGTTATATATATGTTTTAGGTTAGTATCATCTTGTTTGAATACAATTAGAATATTTGCATTATCTCTGATAAGTTGTTTTGGGATTTTGCTATAAGTTTGTCCTATATATATGCTGTCGATGTTATTATGTCTTCCCATGGCAAAGTAGTTTCTAATAGTATCCTGATTTTCACAAGATACATCGTCAAATATAAATACAGAATACGGTTTCGCTTCGTTTGGTTGCATAATACTATCACTAGCGTTAAATTTGTAAAAATTAACATCAGACACATCAGATAGGATTTTATCCAGCAATTGATACTTTGGTTGATGTAGAGACTTTGAAAAAATATATAGGTTATTAAACCTTAATCCCTGCGGATTAGTGATCAAATTAAAGACAACATTGGTCTTTCCGCAGTTTGAGGGGCCACTTACTATACATCGAACAGTGTTTGGAAGTAAACTACCGTGTTTACCATTGTTAATTTTAACGTTATCCACAGTTAAATCATCTATGTTATTAATATTGAATCGATCTTTATGGTTAATAATCTCCATCCTGCTCAAGGGTTAACGATGAAATGAGTTGCTTGCATTAAACCAAGTCCTTTATAGGTATCCATGAATCCTCAGTTTTGTTAAACCCTAACCACCGCACTTTAACTGCGTCCTTTTTTCTTTGTAACACTTTTTCAACAAGATATACATCACCTACTGTTGACTTTAACATTTCATGTCCATAAAATGCACCTTGCAACAAATCTCCTTTGTTATCTTTTAGGATATACGTTTCAGGTACAGTCGGTTGCACTTTATACACTGTAAAAACTTCATTCGTCCAATTGGGAAGGTATTTCTTGGTAAACACTCCCTTATATTTACTAATCCGTACTTTATCACTTACATTAAATTTTCTTGGCTGCATTTTTTCTACTTTAGGCTTTGTATTTTTCTTTATGCGTTTTAATACATCTTTTGCATTTCTTCTATTTACTTTGTTAGGTTTCATACCGATAGTTCTATGAAACCTGTTGTTATAATCATTTATTAATTGTGGTAAAACATCATACCATACGTAAGAACCTCTTTTTGAAAATTGTTTATACAGTGCTCCTTTTAAGGTTCTATTGAATCTTTCTACAATAGCTGCTTTTTTCTCTGAATTTGTAGAATAATGATTTATTTTATATTTATTCATTAACTGTGCAAAGTTTGTATTAAAGTATTCTGTTCCATCATCAGTTTGTAAATGTTTAATTTTGTTTTTATCTCTTTTTATGGCTATTTCCATGGCTTCTGTTACGCTTTTACCAGTCTTGTCCTTTAGAGGCAAAGCGTCTGCAACTTTTGTAAAACAATTAATAATTGTGAGTATATATTTAAATCCTTTGTTTATTCTGCTATGCGGTCGCATTTCAATTAAATCCGCTTGGTATAGATCATTTATCCCTTTTATAACAGTATTTCTTCTTGGAAACTTTATTCTTGCAGGTTTGTGTAGTTCATTAATAATCTTCTCCTTCAGGTCTGACATGATGGTTTCACGAAGACAGCTGATATGATATTAAATATTCTTTTGTATAAATCTGCTTATATAGGTCAAGGTCATTCTAAACTAATGTATAAAAGGGGGAACACAGCAAAATACTGCTGTGTTCCCCCTTTTATACGGAAAGGAAAAGGAAAAGGGATGTAGGACGATGAAAGGGTTACTCGTCAATAGGGTTGAGGGAATAGTGGCCGAATGGTAGAGTGTGGATGTTGTCTGCAAGGATGTGTCGTTTATCATCATTTGAAGAGAGAGCTTTTTTTACTTCCGTCACGCTGTACAGCTGATGGTTGAAACTTCTGATTGTGTTGAATTTTGCTGTTATATCTTGATCTTCAAATAAACATTTCTTATAGTGATTAAAATGCACATTCTTCTTTAAATATAAACTTTTTACTCCTTTAGCTTTCTTAATGACTTGGTTTTCATTTAGTTGTAAAGAATATAATTTTGACATTAGTGCAACAATTTCTTGAAGTATAACACCATTGGCTTCATCTTTAAATTTGCCAAGCACTTTTTTGTTTCTGTCATTGTCGTAGTTTGGATGATCTTTTGGATAGTCGGAAAAGTCAAAGTCGTTTTTGTAATCAAATGTTCGAAGGTCTTCATACATATCGTTAGTAATTATCCAATATATAAAAGCGTCTGTATCCATGTAGGAGATGCCGATGTTTTCTCGTCCATAAAAGGTGACCATCTTTTTGTAATGAAAATCGTACATATGAGTCTTGGAGATATCCAGGATTGTCATACCTATATACAAAGGACGATCCATCTTCACACTTGTTTTCTTCATAGATACAGCTACAAGATTTTCGTTAATAATTATAGATGTTCCAAAGTTTGGCTGTTGTACGAGTTTTTGTAGTTTGTTCGGATCTGTAACAAGTTTAACATTTTTATGTCTTCTTTTGTTTTCCAATGTTTTACCGAATATCGCATTGTTCATCAATTTAAAAAAGTCTTTTTGAAAGGCTGATGTAGCGGCTGCTCTTCTGGTAGTATTCGAGTCAATGTACGGTTTCAACCAGCACGATTGGGAAAATTCTACAGCTCTATTAATTTTAGTAAGACGTAAACCTAATTCGATAGCTTGTTGAACAACCCAATAGTGAGCTACGTATCGTTGTTTATTGTTAAGGGTCATCATTAATTTTGGGTGTTTTCCATTTGGTGAAATTTCTGTTCTTGCAAGGAGTGGAAGGTCATAATGAAGATCGTGTAAATGTTCTGGATATTCAAAGTCGCAATCCAAAATATATCCGGTATCTCCTTGTTTTGGAATTTGTGAAATATCGCTAATACAGTCGGGATCAACCCATTTAAAGTTGTCAAATGGAAGTGGGTTCGACATGGCCCATCCATACAGATTATTCGCGTCGAAATATCCCAAGTACGTTGAAGGTTTCTCTTGATCATGGTCAGGTAGATATTTGTTGTTGGCTTTAACATGTCTCGTCACGCTTTGAGTTAATCCACCTCTAACACCCGACTCAACCATTAAAACCATATCTATATCTGTTAACAGCTGGAGTTTGCATTTTGTTTCTTTCAGCATTGCTTGCCAAGCTAGTCCTGGAGATGTATATGAATGTAGAGGGTCTAAACCGTATGCTGCAAAACAGGTTCTTCGGAATTCTTCCATAACATCGCAGAGAAGAGTCACGTCAAGTTTTACATAAAAGTCTGAGTATTCTCCTAAAGTCTTCATATCCAACTCGTTCCATACTCGACATGCGTGTTGATAGTCTTCAAGTGAAATCTCCGAATCATTAAGTTTGTTGTTAAATTGTTCTGGTGGAGGAAGTGATGTTTCATTAAATCTATGAAGTCCATCGATGTAATCGTAGGGGAAGACTCCTTTTCGAAGAACCAGATCCATTTTACTACTGGCTACAATTTTGCTTGTTTCTATCAGATCTTCTCTTTTTAAATTATCAGTTAATTTCATTAGACTAGAAGGCATAAATCGAAACGAATCAATAAATCTAAGTTTTATTTGGCCAACCTTTTTAGAGAAACTTATAAATTTTTCCATTGTTGTTGCCAAAACATCTATTGCTCCATCATCTCTTCCTAACTCCGGGATTATGAAATGAGAGTCATATCCGCTAAGGTTATGTAGAACAACGGGTATAAAAGATGGTACTTTGTAATTTAAGTTGCAAGCGTTACAGGCTGCACCTCTGTAGGCTCCTGTAAGATGGTCGTGATCACGCACTTTAACGTTATCTGGTGTAAATAGGTTATTACACAGATAACATGTTGTTGCCAAATTGTGATGTTGAAGTTGGTGTTCATCCATAGGTTGCATCGGTATTTTAATTTTGTAGATTTCTTCCACCTTAGAGGCAATGTAATACAACTCATCTACAAAGTGTTTCGCTGCTTGTTCACCACGATAAATCTTCGGAGCAGATGATAGTCCAAATTCTTGAAGATGTTCTTCAGACAGCGTGGATTTTGTTAGTATACAATAACTGTTTGGTGCATGTTTTTGATATTTGCTTCTTTTTGTGATATCCTCTTCTTGTTTTTCAATAGGAAGTAAAGATGCTTCGAAGTCCGCGTACACAACAAATGGAACAGGGTATTGTTGATTTACTTTGTCAAATTTTATCTGCGCTCTGCTGGGATGTGGCAATTTAATTCTTACCTCATAGTTTCCACTACATAACCTTTGATGTTCTACTAGCCATTCTGAACCTCCCCTTCTTAATGACTTGCCTATATGACAAAAACACCTTTTACAGATGGTTTTTTCAACGCGTTTTTTTGATATTTGTTTAGAAACAAGAGCTCCAAAGTTTTTTATGTAGACATAGTGGGATATGTCCCCTTTAGTGATCAATAGCAAATCCGTATGATCTCTGCGCTCAATAGGTGTTATGCGCAAGGGGTATGCATTGTTTGACGAATCTAAGCCGAAAATGTTGACAGAAGCTGACGGATTTTGCTTTTCAAATTTTGATATATCAGTAATTGCAACAGGGTAAGTCATTCCCTGGAAATTATACTTATGTTGTACTTCTTCATATTTGTGACTTGGTCTTATCGGATTGTCTGTTACATATTTGGTCAACATGGCATATTTAAAACATTCGTTATCTTCATTTTGCACATTAATACAGGATTTTGTATCACTTACTTTTTTCGGAAGAGGAATATAACTACTTCCTCTCATTCCATAACCGTGTTTATGAACTCTAACATCCAGACTTGTTATACTTAATAAAGTCCATCCAGATCCTCTTCCTTCATGCTCTTGTAGTTTCGTCAAATGTTCCTCAAAACATTCTGTTACGATCTTTTCAATATCTGACGCAGCCATGAAGGTTCGGTTTTTTGTCATGAATCCTCTTGGTGATGTTTCGTTTTGAATGTTAGTGAATATGGCATCTAGCAACAGTCCAAATTTGATAAAATTTAATCTTTTTTGTTCATTCTTTAGTGTTTTGGCTACTAATTCTTTGGCGTTATGTAAAAAGTTTTCAAGTTGTAATTTTACGTTGTCAATTTTAAAATGTGTTACTACCTTACCAGGTAGTGCTTGAGCGTGTAGTTCCACATCTACTGCTGTTGATGTTGAGGGTCGGTGAAGTGTAGACATAGCAGCTGTTGATGTTGAAGGACGGTGAAGTGTAGACATAGCAGGCGTTGAAGTCGATGTTGATGGTGTTGATGATGAAGGATGGTGAAGTGTAGACATAGCAGGCGTAGAAGTCGATGTTGATGACGTTGATTGTGCATAATGAATGACACTCGGTCTTAAAACTTCATTTTGTTCTTTTTGATTTAGGTTTGCAAATTGATGTTGTGCTAATTGATGATCGATTGAATCTAATTCTTGTTCATTTTGTTCTTCTTTTGTATTTGTGTTGGAATTATGTTTTAGTTCTTTATGAATGGCTAAAAGCCAATCATCTCTAAATGAGGCTTTACAAATATCGCACCGATACATATTATAACTGTGTCTTCCTCAAAGGCTAACCAGCAACTAATAACACTCCAAAATGCACCTCTATTTATACCCGAATAAGAACAGTGGTGGGGGGTATACATGCCGGAGTATATGTGTTAGTGAAGAAATACCAAATTTTACGCAGGAAGTACATTTTGCATCAAACCAAGATGTTTTCAAGTCCCCAAAGTGGGTCAAGGTCGTTTGAACATGTTGCCAAAACGGGGAATAGAGCAGTAAGTGATTCTCACTTGGACCACAAACTGATCTATTCCCCGCTTTGTATTATTTAACAGATCTTTAAGTTTTCTTTTAATTATCCTGATCTTCAAAAAGTTGTTTGTATGAGGGTTCTTCAGCAAAGAAATGTTGAACCGCCAAGTCATCTTCAGTCAAATGACATGATTCCAACAGTTTTTGATCGATTGAGGGAGCTGACAGCGGTTCTTGGAGTTTTTCATCTTCAGTCAGAGGACATGATTCCAACAGTTTTTGGTCGATTGAGGGAGCTGACAGCGGTTCTTGGAGTTTTAACTGTAAACTTTTGATATATTCCATGGCCTTATACAAAACGGTTATTTTTGCATCTCGAGGATTGGCGAATGGGATTACACTTTGTAATCTCTCATATCCAGAGTTAATATTCACTCTCCATTTCTTTGAGTGTTCAGCGTTTCTCTGACTGTAGCCAGATCTGGAGTTGGATGTGCTTGCTTGCGAATCCATAGCTGACTAATACGTGTATTCCAAAGTGCATGGTTAAATACCTGCTTACCCCCACCATTAGAGTACCCCCCTCTTGGAGCATATGTTTGATTTAGTAATAATTATTGTATCAAAAGAAGTTGTTTCCAAGTCCAGATATAGGTCAAGGTCATCTGAAGATATTTCCAGAACGGGGAATAGAGCAGTAAGTAGTTCTCACTTTGACTACAAACTGATCTATTCCCCGCTCTGTATTTGTAGTTGGAAGGTTAACGAAGAAAACTAATCAGACTCATCTGACACATCCGACTCATCAAACGGAAATAAGCGACGGGGGAGAAAGCTAGTGACGTAGGTACCCTCAAAAAGGGTCCTACTACCCCTCGGAGTTGCCTCCATGTGTTCCAAACAGAGTGACTGTTGGTAACACTCCGCATCGTCCGAATTCGAGTTTTCCTCCACGTCATCCGCTACACTAGAGATATCCTCATCACTCTCCAATTGTTCCATCCAACTCACGGCTTCCATCTCTACGGAATCAACTTCTTCATCTTCCAACACCGCATCTTCATTTTCATCTTCATCTTCTAACATAATGTTTTTTAACATTAGAATTACCTCTCGTGGATGAGGAAAGATGATGTCTCTTGGTGCCATGACTAGACTGATTCAACCATTGATACAAACTCGCCTTTTATACCACAATATTTAGAGGGGGGGCGTTGGGGAGGGGATATTGTTGTTAAATATATATTTAGTACTAAACAAAGTTGTTTCCAAGTCCTGAAGTGGGTCAAGGTCGTTTGATCATGTTACCAAAACGGGGAATAGAGCAGTAAGTGATTCTCACTTGGACCACAAACTGATCTATTTCCCGCTTTGTATTCCAGACGTCTTTAATTTTGTTAACCCAGTTATTCATTCTGGTCTTCATCCATGAGGAAGATTTGTTTGTAGGCTGACGGTTCTTCCTCAAGAAAATGATGTTTCGCCAACCTATCTTCCACCAGGAACACGCATTCTATCGGTTCAAGAGAGACCGGTTCTTCAGAAGGAACTTCTGCAACTATTTCCTGCAGATGTTTTATGTATTCTATTGCCCGATATATCATGTCCTTTGTTTTAGTAGTAGATTTAACGCCCGGGACTTTACTTGATAATCTCCGGTAGGCTTTTTGCATTGTCAGCTTATATGTTTTTGTTCTTAATGTGTTTTCGGCTCTTCGGTTCCGCAAGCAATTGTTGAACTTCAAAAACTCTGATAGTTCATCTTTATACTCTTTGGATGTGCTTGCTTGGGAATCCATAGCTAACTACTGGGATATTCCGATGCGGTCGCTTAAATACCATGTTTACGTGGTGGGGGTAAATGTCAAGGATATTATTGTAGGAAGTACATTTTATATCAAACAACGATGTCGCAGAATGACAAGTCTTGTAAGTGGGTCAAGGTCGTCTGAACATACCACCAGAACGGGGAATAGAGCAGTAAGTGGTTCTCACTTAGACCTCAAACTGATCTATTCCCCGCTCTGTTTTTAATCTCTCTCCTTTTTATTGATTCAACAATGGTTTGGTTTAATATAAAATGTTGGATTGATGATCCATTTCTGCCGGAGTAACCTTTCCATTATACCAATCATTTTAAGTAACTTTACATTGTTTTTATAGCTTGTTTTCCATGCTTCCTGTTCACTATTATACACTGGAGCCGTAGGCTTCCACATATACAAATCACAACCAACCTCCCAATCGAGAAACTTGTGCAGTAATCTTCTTAAGACAATTAACTGATCGTGATTTTCAACCTTTCTGCTTACTACTAGTGTTGCTGCAGCGATAGGGAGAGCGGGTGTACTCATTTTCAGCAGAATGATTTTACCAGTGATAGGGAACCCCTTTTATACTACGTTTAAATGGTGGGGGTTAGTGGTGGGAGTACAAGGGTTAGGGAAGGGGTATATCGTGTTAAGAAATAAATATATCTTCCATTATTTTACCACACGGAGTGTAAGTCACTACTATACACGAATATTCTAAGTCTTTTTAGTGGGTCAAGGTCGTCAGAACATATTGCCAAAACGGGGAATAGAGCAGTAAGTGATTTTCACTTTGACCACAAACTGATCTATTCCCCGCTTTGTTTTTTTTTTTTTTTTTTTAACCCCTCTCATTGTTTAGTCATCTTCTTTTTTAAGGGTCGGAGGTTCGACAAAAACGTTCCCTAATTCTTTTTGTAAGATTGAGGGGGGGCAGCGGTTCCTCAGGCAGTTCAGCTTTTATACAAGGTTCTTGAAGCTGTGTTTGAAGGAACTTAATATATTGTACTGCCTGTCGAATTTTTGAAACCCTAGAATCACTAGGATTAGCAAATGGTACAGCGACTTGTAATCTTTTGAATCCTTCTCTTACTTTATTTTCGTTTCTTCGCGAACGTGCACTATTTTGTTTCGCTCTACGTTTCCAGATTACTTCCATATCAGTAGCTGATGAGTTGGATGAACCTGCTGGAGTCTCCATAGCTGACTAATGAATATGTTCTACGACGCCACGCTTATATACCCGCTTACCCCCACCTAAAAGGTTGGTGAACAGATCAATTTTTTGGTTTGAAAAGGAATTCAAACAGAGCGAAATGTTTCTAAGTCCGTTATCTAGGTCAAGGTCGTTGTAACATTGTAAAAAAAGTGTGGACAACCTATTTACACTCTGCAGCAGATGCTACAAAGTGTAAATAGGTTGTCCACACTTTTTTTTTTAATTTGGAAGAAAATTTTATTTAATTTGGAATAAACTTTTTGGTCTTTTTGTTTTTATTTATTTTTTATTTTAATGATTTCCACACAGTGTTACCTGAATCATTTCGAATTAAATAGTCTTTCTGGGAAGGCTTTTTGACGTGGAGGTCCATGCCTCTAGGTAACTCTACATAGTACAGTTTGCCTTCACATTGAACCAACACCTTTGCAAAGTCCTTTATTTTAACAAAGAAGTAGCGTTTGTTTTTACAAAGCCTATTAATTCGAATTTTGGTTGGCACTACTGTTGGACGTGGTGAAGAAGGAGATGCGCTATGGTTTAATTTTAAATGAAGACTGCACGCTCCTTCATTTAAAATACAACGTTTATGACAGCGATCACCTTTTTTAGCACCTTTTTTGAATATATAACTGCATTGTTGTGCAGGAAGTATGCACATCCTTTGTACAGATTTCAGTTGTTTGAATTTCTCTGAAGGAGATGAAGTGTATGTGCAGATTACTGAAGGTCTGGTTGGAGAAGATGATTGTGTGGCTGGTTGGCTTGGCCTCGACCTTGATGATGAGGATGAAGAAGCAGAAGATGTGGAAGACTTTGATGAAGATGTAGAAGACCTTGAAGATGTAGAACAACTTGAAGATGTAGAAGGACTTGGAGAAACAGCACGAGAAGTTGACGGAAGAGGTGAAGGACTTGTCGAAGACGTTGACACAGCAGGTGGTGGTGAACAGTTCTCCGGGACGATGTTAGCTAACATCAGAGCTGTCCGAAGGATGGATGGAACCGCAGAAGACGAAGTGGTAGAGGCGGCTGAAGACGAAGCAGAAGGTTTCAATTTGAGAGGTCGTGTCTGCTTCCTAATGTGTGCCATGGTGTGAGGTATAACAGCACAGGTAGAAGAGTGATTTTACTAAGGCTGGGGGACCCTCTTTTATACACAATGTTAGTGGTGGGGAGTGAAAGTGCTATAGGGTGGGGGTGTTAATGTTGTAACGAATAAATATATATATATGTATATTTTACAATACGAGAACTTTCTAAGTCCCAAAGTGGGTCAAGGTCGTTTGATCATGTTGTCGAAACGGGGAATAGAGCAGTAAGTGGTTTTCACTTGGACCACAAACCAATCTATTCCCCGCTCTGTACGAGAATTTTCTAAGTCCCAAGGTCCCCGCTCTGTATTGGGGAAGGGGACAAAAGACAACAAACAAGAGACTGATTTTAAACAAGAGACTGATTTTAAACAAGAGGCTGATTTTATATTTCACAAACGTTTCTCAGGCTAAGATGGGTAATGTCAACCGGTTTGCGCGCCGTAATGACATAAGGTCGGTTTGGGAGCCATACCTTTTTGTAAGGGGTTAGGAAAAGGATGAGAAACAAGTTACATTACTTTTAAAATAAAGACTTTGCCAACAACTATTTAAACAAAATTAATCAGTTAACGTTACTTTTACAAGAACAGCCGAGGTCGGTTTTGCAAAGGTCAACAGTATCACTGAAACCCGGTGGGACGTAGACCCAAACACCCGGCGTCAGGCTGCTGCGAACCCAAGTTTTGACCAAGGTTGTTGAGGGACCTGTAGGGCCGGGAGTACATATGTTATTAGTAAATAAAACACTTCAAACCGATACCACACACTAACTACATTACCTAGCAGCAAACTACAAGCGTTATCTAACATGCTTAACAAACTAACTAAACATGCAAGGGCGCGGATCTCTTAATTGCGCGTCGGGCCCAACGCACACTTAACAGACCTACGCTGCAGCAGAGTGCAACCCACTGGGACGTATATCCAAACAACGGGCGGCAAGCTACTGCGACGAGACTGCGGACTGCTCCCGCTTATAAAGGCAAAGTGACGTCACCGAAGCGGAAGGGGGAGGTCGAGGTTTTCACTTGGACCACAAACCAATCTATTCCCCGCTCTGTACGAGAATTCTCTAAGTCCCAAGGTCATCCGAACCAGTTGCCAAAACGGGGAATAGACCGGTAAGTGATTCTCACTTGGACCACAAACCGATCTATTCCCCGCTCTGTATTGGGGAAGGGGACAAAAGACAACAAACAAGAGACTGATTTTAAACAAGAGACTGATTTTAAACAAGAGGCTGATTTTATATTTCACAAACGTTTCTCAGGCTAAGATGGGTAATGTCAACCGGTTTGCGCGCCGTAATGACATAAGGTCGGTTTGGGAGCCATACCTTTTTGTAAGGGGTTAGGAAAAGGATGAGAAACAAGTTACATTACTTTTAAAATAAAGACTTTACCAACAACTATTTAAACAAAATTAATCAGTTAACGTTACTTTTACAAGAACAGCCGAGGTCGGTTTTGCAAAGGTCAACAGTATCACTGAAACCCGGTGGGACGTAGACCCAAACACCCGGCGTCAGGCTGCTGCGAACCCAAGTTTTGACCAAGGTTGTTGAGGGACCTGTAGGGCCGGGAGTACATATGTTATTAGTAAATAAAACACTTCAAACCAATACCAAACACTAACATATATATTAGACTAACTACATTACCTAGCAGCAAACTACAAGCGTTATCTAACATGCTTAAACAAACTAACTAAACATGCAAGGGCGCGGATCTCTTAATTGTGCGTCGGGCCCAACGCACACTTAACAGACCTACGCTGCAGCAGAGTGCAACCCACTGGGACGTATATCCAAACAGCGGGCGGCAAGCTACTGCGACGAGACTGCGGACTGCTCCCGCTTATAAAGGCAAAGTGACGTCACCGAAGCGGAAGGGGGAGGTCGAAGGGGGGGGGGTGACCTTGAACATGACCCAAATCGGGGGGGGGGTTACGTCAAGGGGGGGGGCTCCGCCCCGTGACGTAAGGGGGGGGGTTGTGTCGTCACGGTGGAAGGGGAACAGGATGTAGACCGGTCTTTAGCTTTCTACCCGTATATGGAAATGTCACGGTTACACTTGGCGACCCGCTTTGCTCCGTCTGGTACCTCATTCCAGCTTTGCCTTGCGAACTGTATACACCTCTGCGCTATGTCTTCTCCCATCACACCCGAGAAACCGCAACGTTTGAAGGAGACTTTGAAGAAGTCTTCGGAAAAAAGGAGCGGATTCAAAAGACCTAGTTCTTTTAGATCTTGCATACAAAAGAATTTTCGAAACCACCCACTTTACTTTGACCAACGGCCTTCGACGTCTACTGCATCTTCGCCATCGCTATCGCCTCGCTCTTCATCGCTTCGACCTTCATCGCCGCCACCAACTGTTGAGGAGATAATGAAGAGGACGGCTACGGTGAAACTTACCGAGTTGGTAACGCCGCTGGAGTCTGTAACCGTCAAGTTTGCGCAGTTGAAATTAAACGTGGAGTATCTATTTGTGGGGAAGATCAGCGATGATGAGTACCTACTCCAACACCTCTTTGACGGCCGTTACGTCAAGGTCCACCTTCCAAGGTCCACTCTGCCACCTCCTGAGACCAAGTGCGACTTGTTTTTAGTACGGCAGAAGGGACAAGTAAAGTGGGTTACGAAGAAAAAATAAACACTGTCCACCGCTCACCGCTCCTTATCCACCATCTCCTTCAAACACAAACGGTCCTTTTCAGGACCACCCTAAGCATTTCAAGTTAGGGACTTGGCCTGTACATAGGCAGGAGACTGTTAGTCTCATGTTTGTGTGCAGCCCACTTTGTGGAATTTTCTAAGTCCCAAGGTCCTTGACCTTGACTTGACCTTGAACATGACCCATTTTGGAGGGGGGGGGTACAAAGTTTGTGCAAAGTATGTCATGTGGGTACTCAAATTACGCGGATTGATCAGACGAACAAGTTGGTGCAAACAGAATTCAAATCCGACCAAGGGTATAGCAGTAATAGCTAAAAACAACTATTTTGGAGGTTAAACCTAAATAACTTCTTTATTTACGGATTAAAGTATATCAAGTGGGTATTCAAATTACGCGGATTGATCAGACAAACAAGGTGGTGCAAACAGAATTCAGATCTGACCAAGGGTATAGCAGTAATAGCTAGAAAACAGCTATTTTAGAGGTCAAACCTACATAACTTCTTTATTTACGGTTTAAAATATATCAAGTGGGTACTCAAACTACGCGGATTGATCAGACGAACAAGTTAGTGCAAACAGACTTCAGATCCGACCAAGGGTATAGCAACTGTAGTGAAAAACAACTGTTTGAAGGACAAGGGAACGTTGTGGTGGGGATAGGTGTCTATCCTACAAGCTAGCGCTACATCATTATACTTCCAGCTGTTGTCGGATGAACATCTACCTATATAGTTTGTGTTAACGTTTGAACATGTCACAGTTTTACAGGAATATGTGTAAGGTGTCCTTCAGTAGCCCGCTTGCCACCACCTTCTACTTCTCCGACGATGAAGATAGAATGTCTACGCTTTTAGCGGACAATGAGCGGTTCCATCGTAGAATAGCCAAGGTTGAAACACTCTTAGCCAGTTGTCTGCTGCACAAGAAGCAACACATGGAAACATGCACTAGTTTAGATCATAGTGACTGTAATATTTATACACATATAGTGTTGAGACAAATTAATTGAAGTTTTCAGTTAAGGAGCTACGGTCTTGACAGTGTAAGAGTCAGACCCTAACTAATGCGTGTACGGTAGTTAGTGCGCGATGTACAAACTTGGTGGGGGGAGATGGTGTGGTGGGGGGAGTGATGTGGTGGGGGAAGGGACGAGTACCTAACCTACACTCAAACGCTGCATTACTATACAATCATTGGAACAGACAACACCATGAGCAGCGTCAACGACAATATTTGGGGAGATGCGGTTTGTGAGGAGGAGTTGATAGCAACTCTTGACGCTACCGAGGTTGAGCAAACTACATCTCAGCAGCCAACAAGCAACATCATAAGCCGTGGCAATGACATTATTTGGGGAGGTGTGATTAGTGAGAAGGAGTTGGTGGCAACACTTGAGACTACCGAGGTTAATCAAGGAGCGGCGATGCAAACTATATCTCAGCAGCCTAGGACATATGAACAAGTCCTGGAGGAATATAAGAACGCGTATGTTTATGCTTGCAAGAGGTGGTGTGCGCAGCCGCAATGTCCAGAGCAGGAGGATGAAATGGAAGCGGATTTTCGGCTGGTTACTAAACTAGAGGAGGAACTTCAACGAGCAGACCAACTTTTGCGTGGTGCACATGGAACCACAAATATTTTGATGGGTAACTAATGGATATTTTGTTCAAAGTCTTCCTCCCCACGTCAGCTGCCATCTGCCGCGCACTTGTCACCTGCCACCTGCCGCCTGCCATCTGCCGCCTACCATCTGCCGTCCGCCATCTGCTCCGCCCCACCACACTTTTACCCCCACCATTTGGTACGATTGCAACGCTAGCTTGTGAATAGTCAGTACACCTCCAGCTCTCGACTGGTGAACATCATCCTCTCTCCGCGCTCTTCACAAAATAACATTGTCATGTCACTCAAGATTCGATGTATTTATTATGACTCTATTTATCTATCAACTTCTACGGACCTGGAGGTTTTTAAAGAGGAGTTACGACTTCTCCTAGCGAATGGCTACAGTTTATCTTTAGAACTGATCGCAACAAACAACATAGACTCTGCGCAGGGGTCAAAGTATCTACCGCCTTTCATCAGAAAACGAAGTGATGGCCGCGACTCCGGATCATCAACATCGATGACGACAAACAATGGGGAACTATTGTAAACATAAATTATTGTAAACATAACTTATTGTAAATAAAAATAAATGTAAATAATAAAGTAATACATGAAATAGTACTACCTCGCACTCGTATCATTCGATTGCTTCATTCGATTTTTTCATTCGATATTTTTATCGAATAAAAACTATCGAATCAAAATCGGATTTTACGCGTGCGAGGTAGTACTTTTTTAAAATAACCTCCCCGTGACCTTGAACTTTAACCTTTCCCTCATTACGTCACAAAACCGCCTACGTCACTGGCTCAGCCTCAGATGACGTGTTTAATGACTCAGCGCTTCCGGTCACGTGACCGGAAGCCATAAATCAAGTGAGCCAGCAGCCCCCTTTCGCCACTACTGTCCACAACCAGATGAAGCCGTATACCAAGTTTCGTCAGTATACGTTGATAAATAGGCGAGATATAAAATTTTTCTTTTCCTCCATAAGAATAACATTAGACAACGTACTGTGTTTAGCACTTTCAATATCTCGGTAACCAATTGACGTAGAGAAATGATCAAAATACCAAATTGTGTGTTTTTTTAAGCTGAATCCAATGGTGAAAACTAAAATTTGAATACTTCAAAAATTATATGTGAAAAATTCGAAAAACCCATTTTTGGGGTACAAAACCCCCCCAAAATACCCCTTCGGGTAGAGCGATCTGGCTGGTTTTCGAACTTAAAGTCATAAATGTTGCTTTACACGTTTATACCAAATTTCATCAAAATCGGATCATTTTTACGAGAGTTATCGTGCTCACGGACACATATATATATATATATATATATATATACAGTATCGAACGAATGGTGTTTTTGGGGTCTGGGGACCTCAAAACGAAAAGTTATCATGGTCCCGGGCCTAGGTCTTACCATGCCGACTACGGTAATAGCTTCTTCCCTATAGGGGAAATTCGCTAAAACGTACATAACTTAGTCCTAGTTAAAAAATATTACTGACAACATAGATAAAAAACATTTAACTTTATCAAAATATAGATAGAATGCATTAATGATTAACTAAATAAACTTATTAGATCATTAGTTAATTAAACTGTTTTTGAGAGTTAACTTTTTCATTTAGTGTTACTTTTTACCTCAGCATTATTAATTTATTGGTATTCGAAGTGAAATAATCTATCTAGTGTAAGTTAGGTAAAATTAAGATGTAAATAAAATATTAGTTGAAAGATTCTCCTGCAATAACAGTTTAAAGATAAATACTTTTGTTCTAATACAAAATAAAATAATGTTTTTTTAGCTCCAATAAATTCAAATTGCGAAAGGTTTTAGTTTTTTAGACTATAAAAACATCTATAAAATCAGTGTTAAAGATTTATATAACATTTTCTTTAACTTTTTTAACATTATGTTTTAACGTTTCAGTGCAGATAAATCGTTGCTTTACCTTAAATGATTTTGGTTATTTCCATGTTAAACTTTTAAACATAGATGTTTTAAAGTTTTCAAATTTCTATAAATTATATTAAAATTTTCATTCAGTTATACTGCAAATTAGTTAGCAAAGATAAAAAGTAATTAACATACTTTTATAATTAAAATACAATTATATGTTATCATTATTTTTTCAGTTTTCCCTCCAGTATATGACGTTCATAAACGACGCTATTATAAGATTAAAAGAGCGTCCCCCACTAGTTATGAAGGATGGCAATGTTTACATCAGTGGTCTGTGCGTGAGAGTAAAAAGGTTAAAAGCCTTACTGTGTCTAAAGCAAGAGCTGCTCATACACATAATGTAGAATTTGTAAATTAAGATATATAACTGCTTTGTGTTATAATTTGTCTTGACCAAACCGAATTATGAGTTAATTTACTATTCTTATTGTAATAGTTTCCTTATAGTTTGTTTACTTACTTCATATAAAGTTTAAAACAAATTCAGTTCTTTTTAGTACTTTCTTATTGCTTCATAGTTTGCTGGTGTAAACAGGTCACTACTTTGCTGGAAACGGTTTATGATCTAACTAAAACACGTTCTAGCCAATAGGCGTTAGTAAGGTTAAAATAGGCTAATAGAACATTCTTTAATACTTTGACAATATATTTAAAAATCCCTGACCTAATAGTTTTGTAAACAGAGTTTAAACGCTACATAAATTACGGAGTAAATTAATTATTTATTTATTACTTTTTACAGTAAGAATATACTAAGAAAGTTCAGTCACGTCACCTCATTTTCAGTTTCAGTTTTATGTGACGTGGTTGACCAAAGTACTCTCTTGGGAAGATGCTGATGATATTGAGTTGTAAAAGCTACTAGGGACTAACTTTTGCATACTGAACGATACAGCCGCCGTCACAACTTAAATAAACTGGAAATGTCCATGTAATGGGAATTCCACTAAACTGTACATATACTTTATAAACATTATATACTCTTGCATATATAAATTAAAATTTTGTAATTGAAGAGGGTTGTAACAAACTTTATCCTTCTAAAAACAATCAAGTTTTGGAAGCTTTAGACTTTATCCACCACGATATAATTTTAAACCGATATTGACTAAGAACCAATTTGTATTAAGTTTTAAACTCTAAACATAAATAGAAAGATAAACATAAATATAAGTCAAAAAAATGCGCTGGGGGATATTTTAGTTTTATCAATATTAACGATATTTTGTTTGAAAATACTTTTGAAAATATTGATATTTATTTTGGTTTGCTCGATTTAGATTATTTCCTGTATGAATTATTTTGGAAACTATATTAATCTATCACTTAGCCTTTTGTTAACTGTGTATGTTTTCACATAACTTAAATTAAACTATTAACTATGATTAATAAACGTGATCAACTGATAGGAGATAGCAGTGCAGAAACCTATAGGAGATTATCGTAACGTTAGGTTTTAACAAGGACTTGTCCCAGGACTACCTTAAAACAGGTCCATACCAGTTTTGAGGCTGACATTGGGTACAGCAAATGAAGTTGTCATTAAATATGTTAAGTTTTTTGGTTGTCCATTATTACAAACTTCCCCTTCACCAATGGTCCCTTCATTTGCAGCGGCTAGGGACAGAATCTCCGGGTTTGGTCCCCAATGTGCTAATCCGAGAATGGATAGTCCCTGGCTGTTGTAAATGGATACCATGTCAGTTGAGTTGACCAGGTGGAGGACAGAATGCGGGTCCCCTCATTGAGAGCCTAAACCCAGCTGTCACAGGGGCACGGGAGTTAGCCCTCTGAAGGGTTGATTTGGCTGCTGGCTCACCCCATACTATTCTTTCGTGCAATATCCTATCTTTCCGGTAACCTGCTCAATATTCTCGCTTTTGGAAGATGTGACTAGCAGCTATGCTAGGGTTTCCTAATTCGCAACGATGATGATGTTGATAAGGATTTTGAATGCCATTGTAGCGAAGCAATGAAACACAGTCTTAATAAATAATTGCCGATCTCGACATTGATACCAATCCATAAAACACTTTAAGAAATGGGCTTGATAGAAAGGCCAGCTTAATACAGACACGTTTACACTAAAATATAATTTGTTTACAGTATAAGACTAGTCAATAATTCATATTACTACATTTTTAATGGAGTGCGTGCTTTTAATATTTTACTGAACAAACAAAACAGAAACTACTTCCTGCGTTTTTTTACCACCTATGATTTTACTCCGTGCTCATCCTCATGAGTTACTAGTATAATTTATTAGTTTTTATACATTGTTATTTGTTTCTGGCACACAGCTTATTCCTCCTCGCTGCCGTAACACCGACGTAGCCCCACCAGAACGCGTTACCTAAAACCGTAAACCCGGGACATTTCACGTTTACGACCAAGTCTTGGCCTTAAGGTGCGTCACACTGGGCAAACGTTCGCGGCGAACATGTTTGCTGAACAGGAAACAAATGTTCGCCAAATATTTATTTGGATGTTCTTCGTACAAAATATGATGTTTGCTGAGAATTCAGTCTTTTACCGTAGGGAAGATGAATATTGGTGCATGTCGGCATTTACTTGCTTATATTGTTGTTTCTGCAGCATATCTTTTCGTTATTAATGACGACATCGGTGGTGGCAGAGACAGTTATTAAGAAGGCGTTACGAATATAGTGGTCAAGACTTCAGAGCGGACTTAACAGCAGATGGTTGCGTGTTCTCCAGCATTATTCGGATTACTCGGCAATATTAGTATGTTTATAATTCATTGTTGGTGATTGTAAGTTTATGTTATTTAAGGAATTACTACGGACATTTTCTATCACTTATTAGGGCCTATAGATGGAATATATAATAAAGAAAATATCACAACGAAGTTTATAAAATATAGTTCCGGAATTGTGTACAGCATTATCTACTTGTATGCAGATAAATCTTCACTCGAAACACAAAATATCGACAAGAAACGGTCTGCAAGAGCAGCTTTCAGCAAACAAAACAAAAGATTATTTTGTCTGAACAGAGCGAACATTTTGTCTGAACAAAAATGGCTCCATAAGAATGTTCGTCGTGGCGTCCACACCTACAAAACATGGAACGTTTGCCAGCGAAGAGCAAAATGTTCACCGACATTGTTCGTCCAGTGTGGACGCACCTTTAGGCTTAGGGCCCTTTGTATGGGATCAATCGAGTGACAAAGTATATTGAAGTTCACGTTTATATTTTTGCACCTGTTACTGAGTTTTGGTAAACCAAAAATTATGTAGCTATAAAACTATTTGTATCATAACAAATCCAAGCTAATCACTTTATTTCAAAATGAAACATACAAGACATTAAAGGTAACCTATAATTATTATAAAGGATTAAGGTAAATATTTACTATAAGTAATTTAATTTTGGCAAGGGTTCCATTGATTCTCATAAGGTTAAAAAAAGGAATATTAGTAATATTTTATTTTGTCTATGTTTCTCAACATTAATAGTCAAACTCAAAATGTGATGCATTTATATGCTGATATCTTATGTTTTTGGTACACTTATGTAATTTTGATTACCTTATTTATGATTCACTTGTTATTTAAGTTTGTTTTTGTATATGTCTTAATAAACTAGTCATCTTACTAAAATTTAATGAACCAGCGTTCAAATGTCAATGTTTGTTTGTTGTATAATTATTTATAGAACTTTTAATTATATATGATGAATTTGTATTGCGTATAAAAGAGGCTCAGTCGTTGACAAAATAAATAAATAACAATAAATAAATTAATAACACATGGAGTACGTGTAATTTCTAGTTTACCTGTTGTATACCATTTGTTTTCTATATGGCAACAAATAGTTCATTAAAGGGTTAGACTGGACTGGCTGCACTAACTATTAGTTAGATACTCTCTCTAGCCAGAGCGGATCGCAGGTGTGTAGATTTGGGTAGGGGCTCCGTAGAAAAGTTTTCAAAAAAATCATAATTTTATTATTGTTTTACAATTAGTGGCACAAATAACATAATGTTCTTCATGAGAATTAGTTCGATTTTAATAACGTTTCTCTATATATTAAAGATAAACATTATATATACAATTGCAATTAATACATGTTAATTCATTTTGAATCATGTATTTATATTACCAAATGCAGCATCTAGAGTAGTCGATACCTGGGCAAACCGCAATTAGGATTTGAAGCTGGCTAATCCGATTACATCAACACATTAGTAGCTCAAGAGATAACCAGTAAGGCTCTGAGATCTTGTTACAATAGCTAAATAAAAAGTAATTTTTATATTTATGAATTTACCTTTTAAAGGATAATCTAATCATCAGGTACATATATTAATATTAGTTTAGTTTAGTATTAATTTTTGTACTCATAATTTTTCCATGATTATTTTTGGACATAATATATTTATGTAGATGACTATTTTAGAGTAATTAGGTCGTTGTCATGTCTTACATTATTATTTTACAATATTTTTATATAAACTTTAGTATGTGATATATACAAAAAAACATTGTTCTTAATTTTATCGATGTAAATATTTAAATGTATTAATTGCCTTATATAACATATTCGATCAATTAAAAATTAAAACACCAAATAGGATTATAAATAACAATACGACTTGACGTTATGCTACGATATAGCAGTTGACGAACAATGTCAATGTCAAATTAAAAGGGAAACGTGTGAATCAAACTAATAACACTGAATTCATGGGAGAGTGTTTGCCAAATTTGTCTTAAAATACAATTACAGGCAATAGGCAAATTAATAGTCAACCTCGTTTGATTTAATAAATCAGGATAAACGTTAAATATTTCGTTATTGTTCCTTAGATCAATAAATATATGTAATTGTTTTTCTCCTTATCAATATTGTAGCTATAATATTAGAGAACTTTCTAATTTGTATCTTACATTTGGTGGTAGAATAAGATTGATTAAATATACAGAAATAAGATACTGCGAATTAAGACGTTTGTTTGATCCGTTAATATACAAAAAAGATTGTATTTCAATCCGACAGATTTATTCCATCAAACTGTTCCTCTCTAGGGTAAAATATTATTTATAATACAATAGGCCTCCATATTAGTAAACAACTTTGTTATTAGCATGTTACGTGTTGTTATTACTTACGGGATGTAATAAAAGACGTCTTACAACACTTAAGATATATTTACACTAATACTAATTCACATACAGACGGTAAACATATATAAAAGATGGTACTAGGCTATCGATTTCGACCAGTCACACCAGTCATCATCAGGCCAATGAGAGAACTGACAGTGATGATGACTGGTGTGACTGGTTGAAATCGATAGCCTAGTACCATCTTTTATATATGTTTACCGTCTGCATGTGAACCAGTATAAATGTAAATATATCTTAAGTGTTGTAAGACGTATTTTATTACATCCCGTACATATTATTGTAACTGCTTAAAATGAAAGGGTTTCTCTCAACTGATAAAAACCAGACATTATTAATGGGAACGTAGCAGTTCCGAATATAAATAGCCATATGCAAAACCAGCCGTAAGCTTTGTTGAATGTAGGTTATTTATCATAATTTTAGAGTATCTCATAAACAAACTTCATTGAGATATGTCTACGATTTTGGCTAACAAAGAAGTATATTTTATATCGTCGTAAAAATTCTTAACAACTGAACTAAAATAAATTACTTCCCTCCAGATATGAGATGGTATACAGTTAAAGAATTTCTTTTCTTTATTTTGTTTACCAAATAAATTTGTTTACAGGGAGCGTATACTGAATGTTTTAAAAGGAAATAATTTGTGTCATATACAATAAAAAATAATATTACAAGGTGTATAGAATTGGCCGGGATATATCTGACATTTTATCTTACCATAATAACTCAATACTTTGTAAAGACAAAATAAAAAGTTAATAACAGGTTTTAAAGTAAAACTATACTTCGGGATGGTCAATAGTAAAATAAAAAGTTTTTATAGAAGAATAAAAAAGAGTTTGTTGTTTTTGAATAAAAAAGTAGGTTTATTATTATTATTATTAATATTATATTATTTATCCTTCAAACTGTTTGAAAAAGTGTTAACATATTCACTATTCTACTAAATAATTGTAAGCATTATTTAAGCAAGAAAGTAAAATAACCACAGTAAAGGCTTTTAGAGGCTGTAATATACTAGTGATATACACAAACATTACTCACAATTATACTATGTAAAAACAAATAAAGTCACCATTTTATTCTAAAGTCTTTACACATCTAGTGACCCCACTTATGAATAATGTAGGAAAGGTTATTTATTGGTTTCATTATAAAGTATAATACACCAGATGGCTGGTCTAAGCTGCACACAGCCGCAGCAGATGCTGAATAAACGAAACTCCGGTCTTTGGACTGAGCTTGGTTTCTGTATGATTTAAATATAAGATATGCTATAGGTTTTATTTTATCAATCACTTAACATACGAACAATTTGATTTCGATAAATGACAGACAATTCAACTACCATCCATCATTCCGTGCATGATAATCTGCCTTAACTTTAGGAAAACATAAGATTTGTTATACCTGCTAAGAACCCACCGGGAGGAAACATAAGCCTGAATTATTTTAAGTTTTATCACTAATTTCTTTACTTAAAATAAGTTGGTAGCATGACATCAATGTAATTCTGAAATGAAAAATTAAGTATGAATAAACGGTTTTATAAAAAGTAAACCAAGAAAAACTCTCCCTTTAGATGTGTAATGGATTGTTTCAAAACGTCAAAAGCCTGAAGCCAAAGGTTTTGACTTAAGCTTGACCCTCGTCACCTTGGTTACTTTTAACCGTGAATAACTTCCCCTTTGACGTCCAGTCTCTTAAATAATCTCCTATTTATTCCTGTAAGTCTTGTACAAAGACTTGTTCCTACTAATATTTGCTATATTTGAAACCGCCTCTTTTTGAAATGGTTTTACATACATATATCACATTGTAAATAAGATGTAGAATACTGAAGGCAATAAATATTATAAACCATATTGAGATCAATAGCTAACGATTAATATACGTTAGGGGATGGTAAACCCACTGCTGCAAATTTAAGTTGGTGTATCAATGAGAAATAAATTAAAACTAATTTTTTTTTCATTGTAAATTTAAAGTGAAGTTTATACGTTGTACAGCTAGGTTTGATGGGTTTATATGTAGTATTCTCATGGCTCAGTAAATGTTATGTTAGTTACATTTAATTTCCCACGCATAATTGTTGAGTAAACTAACACTTGAATCAATGAATTAGCGTTTTGTTATTTTTTATACTCAATAAAAATAAATCCAAACTTTACGAGGGTCACTTTATGTATGCATGGCACTTCTAGTTATATACAACGTGCAACAAACAC
The DNA here is from genome assembly GCA_963675035.1 of Allygus modestus. NCBI lineage: Eukaryota > Metazoa > Arthropoda > Insecta > Hemiptera > Cicadellidae > Allygus > Allygus modestus. The sequence goes on along the minus strand of OY776112.1, from coordinate 480,259,905 downwards.
AAGCTATCTATTTTTTTATATAATAGTTATACAAAACAAGTAATTTGTACCCTCGATTGTATACTAATGGCAGCAAAGTCATTTAGGTTCTAATTAGACAATAATATGATTATAACAGTTATCCTCACAAGGCAAAGCGTATCTGCTGCCTTTTGAGTCCAAACATGTAAGCTCCTTAGGGCGACACAGTACTTCAATTCTCCTTTGGTATTGTTGTTGTAGATAATTTGTATGCATAACGATAAAGTTTTATTGTTAAACAAGAGTTAAATATTCAATTTTACTTATTTATTAACTTTAGTACGAACAAATTATTTGAATTAGAAATATATATATTCTAACACATTTACTTAATATTTTAAGTACATTTGGCTAAAATGATTCGGTTGATTTACTAATTATTACTGGACAAAAGTGTTAATCTACCTTATTAATAATCAACCTTATTGTACCTTATTGGTAATCAACCTTATTAATAATACAACTTTTCATAGTAGAAATGCACGATTAAACCAAGGTAGGTTGCACTGTGTCAGCGTTAGCGCCTCACATTGGAAGGTCCCTTGTAGACATCCTGGACCACTATGAGTTAAGGTCCAATTCTCATCTACAGTGCCCGGCAGCAAAGAAGTCCGTTGGGCTGCAGCCAATAGGACGAGAGCGCGGCGTTGACAAGTGTACAGTAGCCTCGCACAGTCCCGGCACCCTGCTAAAAGCCGCTCGAGGCTACAGACACAACGAAGCTCTGTAGCAGCTCCGGTGTGGCATGAACTGTTAATACTGAGGGCGATTTAATTTATTCTCTTTAAATGATTAATGAAAATACATATAAATAATGACTATAATATTATTATAATTTGCAAATTGCTGTACTATTAAATAATATAAATATTGTTAATATATATATGAATGAACAATGTACAAAAATACCTTAAAAGGTTCCGATATCCTCCTGTGTGATTTATTGTAATAGTTTTGTTTTACACAAATCAAACAAACAATAAACATTGTACACAATTTTGCGCTCACGACTATGCACCGTTTCCCTTTTTTTACCGCTTGTAGACGGTTGTTCCGTGTTAATAACACAAATACTAAGAAATAAAAAACAAAAACACAACTACCATATAACACTCAATATTAACTAAAACGTAGAACTGATCTTAAAGCATTATATGACTATTGTAACACAGTTTGTACAAATGCAAATTAAATTAAAATCGACGTACAAAACATGAACTGTCATCTGACTTATTCACGTGACGATCGGTAGATTTCTTGGAAACCGAGTGCCGGATATAAGTACAATACCCCTTCGCCCTACTTTTATTCATTGTTCAGAGATTTATAGGGAAAGTAATTGCCTCAATGGTTTAAATTTGGATTATAACGAGAAATAGTACTTTTATATCGCTGTTTATTTGAACTTTACTTTACTAGATTTGTAGATATTTTAGAGTTCAGACGTTTAGTACATCAAACAAAATCAAAATAACATCCAAGAACTCCATTTGCTAGCCTTACAATCAAAGAATCTAATCAAATTAGTTTTTAATATAAAAGGATAAAAGCTATCGCCCTAAACCTTTTTTTAAAATGTTCGTAATTTATTGTTCTTTAACACAGTGTTACAAGATTTGTTGCAGTTTTACATGTTTTACCCGAGCGCCTTGATTTAATGTAACTAGTACAATGATTCGGCGTCAAGCGCTGTTAGAGCGGGGAAACAGCTTGGCAACCACGCGTGATGCGTATTGGTTTATTCAAGGTCACGTCGACTGCAGGCTCCGCCTCCAACGGACTTCTCTGCTGCCGGGCACTGTAGGCAAATGGATCCCGAAGAGCAGTACCCCACCGTGATAGATGGGAGAGAGAACTCTTAAGTCCTAATCTGGTGTGGTAGTACGAGTCCCTGAAAAAATTATAATATATACCTAGTTAATGTTTGCCAAATATGTCAAAGAAATCTAAAATGTTTCTTAAAAAGGAGGATGAGTAAAATTGACGAAGAGTTATTTACAGGTTAGAATAAACATATTTTCTTAGGCTCTACCGAAGTTAAGCAATATTAAGCAACGGAAACATTCAATTTACACTGGTATTTAAAATATTTCATATCTCATCATTAAAAGTCACTAGACCTCAAGTTATTTATAAAAACACCTTAAACCCAGTGTAAAACCTTTGGCACGGTGGGCTTGGCATGCACGAGAAACTCTGAGACATTTCAGCTTTATGGCCCTATCAAACCACCACTTGCTGCAATAGCTTGGACACCCTTTGTTGTACGACTTTTAATTGCAATGATCGTGATAATGACTGTGTCCTAGAGCTACTCCCTCGATAAAGCTTTACCAATTACTTCTCACTCTTTTCAATATTTAAATAATAAAGAAAAAAATATTTAATTAACATTTACTTTTATTAATTAGTACCGTACCAGCAGCTCGGCCTCGGGCGAATGCTTTTCTCATGATTTTGATTTCACACCACCCCTCATTAAGTGTTGTGTACACAATATTATACATTGTAGGCTATAATAAAATTTAATATGATTTATTCGTTAAATTTCAATAGATGTGAATGTATTGGCGGAAAATAGTAATTTATTGCGTTTAACATAGATTACTTCACTCCATGTTTACACAATACATAGATAAGTAAAATTAATATACATTGGTATAACTTGTGTTATTCAAACAATTTTATATATTTGTAGACGCTTTATAGCAAAACGTAATATATTTCGTGCTCTAATGCTGCAAACATTTACACTTCAAACTGTCAATATAAAAGTGACACGACACAATTAAAGATAAAAGCTATAAAACATTGCTGCTCTTATCAAGTAGTAAGTTAGTCGCAATATCAGCGCTACAACACAATTGAAGTGCTGGGTCAACTGTGGACATGCCACCGAGATGAGCCCCACAATGGAAAACCAAAATATCTTTTGTTAAATGGAACGAACAGGAATCCTCGTGCCTATTCTCTGTTTGAATTGAAGTATTATCAATATGTTATAAGCAATATTTTGATGTCATATTTGATTTAAGTTTGATTGTTTTATTAATCGCAATAAATACAAATTACGTCAGTAATTGGAAAATCACTGAAATCTTTCAAAATAATGCAATGTAATAGTCGACGGCTGATTAAATATTTTTATTAAACTATTTTTTGGAACCTGGTGACTGAGTATTGTTAAAGAAACTCAATTTGAAAAAAACGAGTTTGCACACAGCACGCTGACGTGAGGGAAGTGAATTTCCACATAACAACTTTTAAAACTCAAAATCAGTGTAAAAACATACATTTGTCCAATTTTTATTGAAATCTGAAAACATTGATTTTTTGGCTGTTCTGATACTCCTGGTTTCATTTACTTGCAAAGCTGGGAATACAATTTTGCGCATTATAAGGTTAGGAGAAGGTCCAGACAGGCTTAAAAGTAGGCGTGAGGTTGCTGGGGATAATAAAAGTACTCTAACAAAGGAATAACAGGCTTTTCGAGTGTAAAACCCCCGTAAGACAACGTACTGTGTTTAGCCGATACACATTTTCTTTAATAACTCGGTAAATATTTATGCTAGAATGACGAGAGAGGGCTTAAAAGTTTCGCCTCACTAATTCCCATCTTTTTACATACATTAATTTTACATCTGGGGCTTTTCTGACCCTTTTTGGCCCCAAAAACTCGAAATTTGGAAGATTAATCCCCCAAAAAGGGTTTAGTTTTCCGATTGTTTTGCCCAACGAACTTGTCCAACAGATTATAGAAAGGAACGTTCCTACTGAATTTGAAGTAAATCGGACAAAAAATGCGACCGCTAGAGTGCATACACACACACATATATATATATATATATATATATATATATATATATGTCTCTATATATAAATACATATATATATATATATATATATATATATATATATATATTACATTTTTAACGACCCCCCAAAACGTTTTCAGGGGGTCACGTTAGGAACTTCTATGGTGGTCCCGGGCTTAAGTGCGGGTCATGCTAATAGTTCACTTTCCAAAGGAAATTCACTAAAATAAGTAAAATTTCTGGTTGGCATTTATACTGGGATATAAAACAAAAAATCATTAAACTGAACTTTCGCAAAATCTTATTGCTACTACTGATGTCTGCATTGACTCCACCTTGGTATTTGATTTTCATTTTACAGTGGTGATTTATCCAATAACCACCCTGCGTTTGGAAATAGCAAAGCTTTATAGATTGGTAACTTTAAAATGTGTATACATTATTTTATTTAAACGATAAACTGTTAAAAAAACAAGCATTATATCTGATAGCAAGTTTAATAGAGTTTTATTTTAGTTTTGGATCTCAAGAGGGAAGTAACAAACCACAGCTGCATGAATAAAACACAACCCCAGGGAGGCTACCGACAACAATATGGCATCGGCTCCTCCCAAATATACTGTGGTACAGTTTCAAGCTCAACGCTCTGCTGAAAATTAAAATAATAATCGTCTAATTTAATATAAATATTGCAAGCATAACTTATAATATTATATGTATACCAATAATGTATAATTTTTATCGCCTGTTAAAATAAATTTAAATACTATGGGAATACGATTTAAATTGTTTAAACGTTTCACCTATTTCGGTTATACTGCATTGTAATTCTGAAATAAAATGTATATATTCCGTAATTGTATGTGTTATCTAATAAATGGTATAAGTCCTCAAGTGATTAGACGTCACATTAGATTCTTATTAGACACATCCTGACATGAAGCAACATGCCTTTCGACTGAAAGGTGGCTACCAACAATGATGAGAAATTGACAAGGTGCAATACTCTAAGAATAATGCGTTCGTTTAACTTTAAATTTTAATGACTCATATTTAATTTTCCTTACTAGTGGTTATTTTTATCACCCATATGTTATGCATGCATTGTAAGTATTTAGGCGTACATAAAGTAATATTTTATTTTATCTGTCAGCTATATCGACAGCGTAACATATATTCTGTGTTTCCAGTTATTTAAATGTTTAGTTGGGAATAAATTAAATCAGAGTTTGAGTTTAACGATTATTTTGTAATTAAATTATAAATTTGAAATGCATAAATATGAATTGGGCCGTGTATCGGAAACCAAATGGCGACTTTATATTCAAGTCTCAACTGTTTACATAGTAACTAATCTCTAGAAAAATAGTCGTAGTTATTTTTTTAAATATAACCATACCAAACTTGATATTTTCAGCAATTTTTAAATTGTAAATACAATTTTTAATAAAGGTAAAATCAGACATTCTTTAAAACAAATCAACCGTAAGAATTTCGTAATGGAAAACATCCATCATAATATATATGATAAACTGTGATACATAGAATCCACTAGTAATTCATGAACAAAAAGGCAACATATTGTCCGTCGGTTCTAGTTTGAGGAAGGTTCATGCAACAGGTGAAAAAGTAATAAATAATGCAGACAACATCACGTAGCGGTAACAGATGTGCACCCGAGCAAGACGGTTTATAAGACTGTCCAAGACGTAAAAAGTGTTTAGGTGGTGTCATAAAATTAAATGTTGGTTATTTGTAATTGATTTAATTAAACAGTAGTGTGTTCATTCTTCAAAGAATTAAACTTTAAAATTTTAACTTAAGGCTACATGAATCAACTAAACTAATCTTAATACGTATTAATGTTAGTTCAGTCAAGTTGAGTTTGTATCACAGAGAACTAAGAAAACACTTTAGCAACAGAAATAATAAAATTTGAATTACACATTTTATATTTATCTTAGCTTTTTTCTAGAATATTAGTATTTATAATTTTAAAGCTTTATTTTACTTTACCTTTACTTTAAGCTAACCAAACAGAGTACTAGCAGCTCTTGTTTATTTTTCATTTAAATTGTTCAAAAATATTTTCACTTTTGTGTAATTTAATGAAACATTTCCTCCAACTCGCTAAAGGTTTTAAAGTTGCTAGATTTTATTTGAATAATGATAAAAGTTTTTTGTTTACCTTAGAAATCTATACTGTAAGATACTGTTTAAAACGAATAAAAAAATAGTGCTATAAACAATTGTATTACAACATTTACATACAGCTTTAATGAAAACACAATGGTAAAATCACTTTGAACACTGTTGGATTCCATTAACTAAATGCATCGGACTAAGAACAATAGCAGTTTGGCGTTCCTCTGGACCAATTGAAATTTCGCGGTACGTCCGTTGGAATTCCTCTACTTCTGTGGAATAATCCAAAGTTGTATGGGAGTGGTTTCAAAACTCTGTTAATATTCAGTATCAGGAAAGGCATTTTTGTTTGATAAGATCGTATTAAAAACATTCGCAGAGGAGTCAAAGTGGGTTATAATAATATATAAAGAGTGTTACAGATCATTAAATATAAAATTGTATTTCTTTCATCACGGTTTTATTTTGTTTTGAAATTAATGGATATTAGTAAAATCATATGGAATTGAGAATTATGTTCCATCTGCTTATTATACACTTTTTTCTGTGGGGTAAAAGTGGAATCCTTCTTATTATGTTTATTTATCATTTTTACATAAAGGAATACAGCAAGAAATGTTTTAATCCACTGAGAAAAACAGTTCTGAAATTCTGGTTATATTCTGTGATATACATGCAATTCAATATCACAGATTCTGAGATATATTGTTTGGTTGGATACAGTGATTCGTTATAAATATCGATTCAAGACTAATCTGCAATAAAAAGCCCTTAACAACCTCAGATGAAACGAGATAAAGCCTAAAGGTAAAGCTGGAACACATGTCTGTCAAAGGTTAAAGGAACACATGTCATTTCAAAAACAGAGTAGTCACTTAATAACATGTTTTAATGTAAACAAAGCAGACGTTTTCTATAAACCATGGAAACATAAAAACACATTCATTTGCTGTAATTTTGAATAGGAATCCTCTCTCTCTTTTAAAGTATTTTGCCTTTTTACCGTAAACGTAATACATAAAAACCTTAATCCCTCCCCCCTTAAAAGTACACTATTTATGAAAAAGTGTGAACTTTTAATAATAAATGTAATATACGTTAGTATAATTTACGGAACGATGGGGAATATGTTTCTCAAATCGAGCCCGGCATTATTGTTATTCTAGTTGTTAAAGTGTATGTAAGCAATTTTAAATTTGTGGGTTTTTAACACATTTCTGAGTATAACACAATACATTTGAGAAACTGTATCCGTAACCTGATGGAAAATTATATTTTGTATTTGGTTTAGGGTAGGTCCCATCATTGAAATAATTTATAATAAAAGCAATAGAAATAGCATCTCGAATCCTTTTAAATTCCAACGAATGAAATGTTTAATTTGTAACTAAACAAAATTGTACTGAATGAGTACTATCTGCTATAGTAAATAACACAACATTTATATAGAGTTATGGAATATGTAATATATCTAACATTTAAATTATTATCCACTTACAAAACTAAAGATAAAGAGTAGTATTTAAAATCTGGTTTATTAATATTTGTATTCATGAATCTTTCGTCATGTTTGATCGTTAGTAATTCAGTTATTACTAGTGGCTTGAAGATGCCGTAACCCCTAACCTTGCTGCAATACTCTGCCTTCTGATTTGTTTACTCTTTACATGATGAGGAAAATAAAACAATATAAGTAGGAACACATGTCAGTTCAAAAACAAAGTAGTCACTTAATCACATGTTTTAATGTCAACAAAGCAGACGTTTTTCTTATGCTTTTCCCCCATGCTTTTCTTATGGGGGATAATTTACGTTATTTCACGTTTACTGGTAACTTTTGGGAAATACTGCTATTTTTCCCGAGTCCCTGGGATCAAGACCTTTACTTTTAGCCGTCTCCCATCATCCTGCAATTTGCCCAAACTCCCACAAGGTTTACTTAAAATATTCGCTTACAGAATTTTTTATAAAAATACTAAGATTAAAGCAAACAGGTAAATTGTTCATAATATAATAAATCTTTAACTATGAAAGTAGTTTGGTGAAAATGAGGAATAAGCTCTAATTATCATATACATTTAGAAACCGTATCCATCAAATTGTCATGATAATTATTATTAAGTTAATAGTAACACAATTTTGAATAATTTCTTCATATGTTTTATCTCAAACTAATATTTGCTAAATATGACGGAATGAAAATAAAAGGTAGAAGTTTTAAAGTTTGGTTTTACGGTTGTGAGCAAGATTGGTTTACCGTCTCATAAATATCAAAGCTTGAAACAAGGTTTTGCTTACCTGTTGCTGAACTTTGAAAAAGATTAATGTTTAAAAGAAAAATCAACCGTTCTTTACTGGTTATTAAACCATATTTAAACAAAAACAAAGTTTTGTAATACCAATTCAGTTTAGTATTAAACATATAATTTATAACGCAAATAATAATACCACACAAACCTTTTAATTGACAACAATCCATAAGATAAAATTGGAATTCGAATTATTTTGAGACTCCTTCTTAGTTTGGACGGTTCTCATATGAATTCCTATAAAGCCAGTCAAAAATGTAAATTATAAAACAAAAACAACTAACAATGATGATTAGTTGCAGTATGTTGTACATTTAGAGTGCTTGACTTCAGCCCTAAGGTCCTGGGGTTGAACCCCGCCATTTAACAATGGCTGTCAGCAAGTGATAATACCGTGGTTGCATCGTTGGATTCCTTTTATTAACAATCAATTTAGTAATTATAATTATTGATATACTTTCATTGGTTTTTGAGATATTAAATTGCTCATAAAAAATAAGTAAAATGTTATTTCTTGTTTATCATTTGATATATATTAATGAAACTTGGCAATTGGCTTCATGTGGTACTGTGGTATTAATGTATGTAATGTCAATTAGGTGAGTGCTCAAGATATTTTTCTAAGGAGGATTGTAATTATTCAAAGGTATATTTCAGCTGGACCATTATGGTTGAAGGTTAAGTTTTCAGTATTGATAAATCAAAACTTTAAGCACTCTCTCGCCAACCTGTTACCACCAGATTTACTCTCTTCACCAGTTTCGCTTTCACTGTTGGGCTTCTCTTATCAACTAAGTTATAAAGTTGATTAACGTTATTTTATAGGAAACGATTTAATTGTTTTCGTTTATTTCTTACGTAGTAAATTTGTAAATCGAATAAAGTTCGAATAATAAACATAACTTAGGTTTATTTATATTTTGTTGCTTTTCAAACTAATTATCTATCATCAGTAGTTTATCAGTTTAACTCTATCTTTTATAAGTATATATCTTATTAAAAATAACTGTGTTACAGCATTACAAGAAAATTTAGATGTATTTTCATCTATTTAAAACACCATCACTTACTAATCAGGACCCTAGGCTTGTATGCTTTCTGCTCCCCGTATGTCTTTCAACTATGTCTAGGATCATTGACTTTGCTCTAGTTTGGCGCCAGGTTTTTCTTTATTCTAAACGCAAAAATATACACTTTGATAATTGAATGTTTTCCCCAAAAGAGTTCGAGATATTAACGTCTTTAGTACCAAATCAAAATTAGAATTTGTAAACGCCAACAGTAGATGTATAAATACAATGCAACTCATTGCTTGATTAGATTTGAGCTATTTTTAATTGATCAATTAAAATATTTGGAGACCTATGCTGCGTGAAAACAGATATATTACTACTTCGTCACTCCTTTCATATGTGGAGACCGACCTTTCAACAAGCTTTCGTGAAAGTAAAATATATTAAGAAGCTTCATTATAAATTTAAATATCACATTTAACCTTGAAATAAATCCTGAAGAATGAAACCTAATAACACAGGTATGTGAAATACCGAGGTAGGTAGGTATATTGTAAGACGGATACAATCATAGTATTTGATCTTTATTGATTACAGTTTAGATTAAAAACTGAATTTATTTGTCTTATTAGTGCATGGTTTAATTGCTTAAGTCCCTAACAAATATTTTGTCCTACGTTTCACATGAAATAAATGAGCCTCACATTGTTCCACGTCAGTATGTAGCCTAGTCTGAGGAATGCAATATTTCTGAGGTAAAGACAAACGGCTTGTGAAATTACAGAAATACCTGAACTGAACCTTTTCATGCTCTGGCAGGGTTTAAAGCAACCACCAAAAACGCCTGTGCCTTAGAGTAAAAGAAACTTGTTAGGAATATTTTACTTGTCAGGCCTGCTTATAAAGTAGCTTAGTCTCCCTTAGGCTAGTTAATGATTTGAGTCGAGATAAAGTTGAACCTAATTTATTATTTAGATACCATTCTAAGTAACAGTCGTATTCACTATGACCTTTAAGTTACTAGGAAATATCAAATCTTACATAGCGTTTTAATCAATTAAATCTAAAATCGTTCCCAGCAGAGGTTGTCAGACATTTAAGCATTTATCAAGTCAATTAACCAAAACATCAACAATCACACCGCCTTAAAAATAAATTACTTTAAAATTATAGTGCAATCTGACTAATAAGACATTTCGAGGTGACTCAGTTCCCAAAAATAACATTTCTATATTCTAACCAGGAAACAGACCATTCTTTAAGGTTTTAAACCAATTTGTTTACGTGTTACGCAAACAATGTGTTACATAATACTGTAACAGTTTTAATTATAAAGAAAATGTAATTGTTAATTAGTTATTACACAATCGTAAACGAGGGTAAGACAATAAAACAGATGAATCTCTATACTGAAATACTGAGACTGTAACCTTTAGACTGTTTATCTCCTCGTCTTTTACTTAAATGTAATTAAACAAATTTATTACTCACGGATGAACTGTAATGAAAATATACTTTAATTCTTCTTCTTATAACTATATAAGAAGAAGTCTTACAGGAAATTTTCATCACAGTTCATCCTATTGAAATGTATGAAAATAAAGTTAATGCGATATCCACTACGAGTGTTATGTAGACTTTTAGAACCTTGTTAGTGAATTTCCTTTGGAAAGTGAACTATTAGCATGACCTGCACGGTGAAACTTAAGCCCGGGACCACCATAGAAGTTCCTAACGTGACCCCCTGAACACGTTTTGGGGGGTCGTTCAAAATTGTATATATATATATATGTGTATATATATATATATATATAGAGACATATATATATATATATATGTGTGTTTGCACTCTAGTAGTCGCAATTTGTGTCCGATTTACTTCAAATTTGGTAGGGACGTTCATTTCTATAATCTGTTGGACAAGTTCGTTGGGCAAAATAATCGGAAAACTCTAAACCCATTTTTTGGGGAATAATCGTTCAAATTTCGAGTTTTTGGGCCCAAAAAGGGTCAGAAAAGCCCCAGATGTAAAATTAATGCATGTAAAAAGATGGGAATTAGAGATGCGAAAGTTTTAAGCCCTCTTTCGTCATTCTAGCATAAATATTTACCGAGTTATTAAAGAAAATGTGTATCGGCTAAACACAGTACGTTGTCTTATGGGGGTTTTACACTAGAAAAGCCTGTTATTCCTTTGTTAGAGTACTTTTATTACCCCCAGAAACCTCACGGCTACTTTCAAGCCTGTCTGGACCTTGTTCTTACCTTATAATGCGCAAAATTGTATTCCCAGCTTTGCAAGTTAACAAATGAAACCAGGAGTATCAGAACAGCCAAAAAATCAATGTTTTCAGATTTAAATAAAAATTGGACAAATGTATGTTTTTACACTGATTTTGAGTTTTAAAAGTTTTTATGTGGAAATTCACTTCCCTCACGTCAGCGTGCTGCGTGCGAACTCGTTTACTTGTGTAAGGGAGTAGTTTTACTATAAAAACTTACCACATTCGAATATTCACCACCACCTATCATTGTGGGGTGTGACTATTTGAGGGTGTATATAGGCATATGACTGTTACTTAGTACGCTGTATGTAAATGTTGTTTGTTTTATTGTTTTTTTTTTATATGCACAAATTTGAAATAAATTCGCATCTATTACAAAACAGATGAACTGTTAAATATATTTGTTTTGTGCTATTTATTAATAACAATGTTTGTGAAATAATTGTGATAACCATGAACTCCGTGAGCTTTATAACTAATTTATAAATTTAAACCAAATACATATTTAGAATATATCTTTAAATCTAAAGACATTAAATTCAAATTAAGTAAATGCAAGAGCTTATCAAACAATTATTTTCTAAATTAAAAATCCATAATAACTTGACATAATATTACAATAAATTTATGGCCTTTACGTTTTTACTGAAATGTCAGTAAAGAAAGAGCTACAGAATGCTATTTTTATCTGTAAATAAATGTGACCAGAAACACGTACCGAGCCCACGTTTCAGGTGAATTGTCTTGATTGGAAGAAATCAGACCTGACTTACAACTTTTGGAGGGTACAAATGGATTCAAATTCAACATTCAATAATTCAAAATAATTCAATCATTCAAAATTCCAAATAATTCAATAATTCAAAATTCAAAATAATTCAATCATTCAAAATTTAAAATAATTCAATCATTCAAAATTCAATATTTAATTTCCAAAATTTTTTACTTACAAAATTATACAAATTTAAATTCCAATTCAAATTATTTATTTTGTAGCAGGACAATTTTACATAATTGTATTGCAAACGTCATCTTACATTACATTATGTGTTTACATATTGCTATCTATAGTAAACAAATAAAAATTCCTCAAAAACAAAACGTACTTACACAAACTAACCAGCCTAAAAATAATTAACAGAGTAAATCTCTCTATTAGGTACTGTTTCTTGAATTTCAATTGTTTTTACATCATCTGGAAGTTTATTAAAAGGTTTTGGGCCAATTTTTGGTGGAGGAGAAGCAGATATATTCAATCTATGGGAGGTTTGTCTGTGGTGGAGTCTTCCCCTTGTGTTATAGTGATGTACATCTGCGACGATTTGGAATAAAGAATTTTTAAATTTATAAAAAAAAAATTTGAATTATATAGTGAGATGCCAAAGTTAAAATGCTTAATGTGACAAACAATGTTCAACAAGATGTTCACCTATTTACACCTGTCATGATTCGTGTTGCGCTTTTCTGTAGTTTAAAAACACGTGAGATAGGCTACGTGAGTTGGATGCAAAACCCCAGAGCACAATACGTATGTTATTATTGTATCCATCAGCGAAAAGTAAATGAATTTCATAAAAAAATATATTTTGGAATTTAGAAAATGTACTTAATAAAAATAATTGAGACGTGACTTTAGATCATAATGCATTAATGTGTTGGATCCACAATAAAATGTTATGATTTATCAACCAAGATATTTACTCAGATAATAAGGGGAGCTCGAGATGATTCATGACGATCAAAGGATCACCCGTGATCTGTCTACTAATAGAAAAATATAAGCATGAAGTCTTTTCTGGGTTAACATGTAAATTACTGCTGTTAAGGTATTAATATTGGTTAAATTAAATATTGGAAGCTTTACTTATTTCTTCTCTCAGCTGTCTCATGAACTCTGCTTGAGAAGGACCTCGTCCAAGAACTCGTTTTGCTTTCTGGTCTTTAGTGATAATCAGGACTATAGCACAAGTCAACCGATGAAACCGCTCAATGTTCTGGGCGAAATTGTTTAGCTTAATACAATATAATACAATACTATACAAATTAAAAGAAAAAATGCAATATGTAACATTTTACAGTTCATTACAGAAATGTACTCACATGTACTCGTGCCTTTGAGAGGGTGCGAGCCGATATTCATTTGATTTAATTCAATGTAAATGTTGAAAAAAATGGTTTTAATATAACAAATTTATTAATTGTAAAAAATAAAAAAAATGTGAGATTCAGGGAACAGCCGGGGATGAATAGGAGGCTATTTTTAAATTAAATTAATTAATTAATTAATTTCAGTTTCAAGAAATATGACCAGGACTGGGAGAAAAGATGGCTGTAGCTGGCTGATAAGATACCGTGTTGTCAAAGTCAAGGTCAGGCAATCCTGTAACCCGAGGTTATAACGTACTCTGCACCTTCCCTCCCAATTTCTGATATCCAAATATTTAGATACCGATTGAACAAACTAAGTGAACCTTCAAAACCTGAATATGTTTAGAAATATTTCTGTACAGAATATGAGCTATGTAAAAGGAGTTTTTTGTGGAAAAATATTAATTTAGCTGAATGGTTTGGATACCGATTTTTCTTGAATGACGTGTGGAATGCTCGTGTGTGGCTGAACTAAAAATAAATTGTGAGTGTTTTTGGATGAAAACTAAAAGGATTTTTATATAAATCTGTCTGATATTTAATACGCCAACAATTTTAAAGAGTTTATCGGTTGGGAACCGCCTTTCCTGGCCCAGAGCAACTTTGAGAATTGGTTTTTTAATAATTTCCAAAGCTTCGATAGTTATTTGTAGGCCAAGGGAGGATCCTGTTACTCACAGTAGTTCATGAAGAAATTACACATAGTTAAAAAGCTGGCTGAATTATATGTAGTTTGTTAGCAGTGAACATTTATTATTTGAAACAATTCCACGGGGTATCGAATATAAAAAAAATTGCAATTGTTATTGAGGATGAACAGATTCTTAGTAACAATATAAGTAAGTAATTAAATTTTAAATTAGTTTTTTTATTTGTATACAGGCAAATTTTGTTGTGAGACACACGTGAATATTAAATTTAAATTAGATTTCCTTTTTTAACGACGACTTTATTAAAAAGTTATTTTATGTAATTCTTTCCAACTTAGCACATAAAACAAAGTAGACATCTCAAACGTGACTTGGGTGTATAAGAGACTAAGTTTTAATTCAAGAGAGACTAAATTTTACACAGTTACATTATGACAAAGCTGTTTCAATTAAGCTACACATTCTTTGTCAGAAACTTTAATGGTTGTAAACTTTGTAATTAAATCCTTTTGCGGTCTTACCGCTCAAACAAAATGTAAACATTAACGAGATAATGTCTAACAATGTTCAAGTTGTTGCCTGTGATGTTTACCTTATACATTATACATTAACATTAGTTTTTTTCTTAACAGAAATATAAACAGTAACACTTTTAATTAAATCGTAATTTATACAAGATCACCTTTGGTAGTGCCAAGAAAGACGATTCTATTCCATACGGTGACACATTTTTGTGACAGTAATGTTAAATATATAATTTTAACTTACGTACAATGGAATAATCAATAGTTACAAAGAATAACCACTAACTCGGAAGGGATTCTTTTTAAATAATTTCACTTATAAAAAAATAATATATTATTAACTAAATTGGCTTCTATAATAAAACTCGATCTGTTAAAACTATAGTAGTTTCATAAACTCTGTATCAACTAGTAATAGAAACGGGGGTTTGGCCTGAACTCACATTA
The DNA here is from genome assembly GCA_963675035.1 of Allygus modestus. NCBI lineage: Eukaryota > Metazoa > Arthropoda > Insecta > Hemiptera > Cicadellidae > Allygus > Allygus modestus. The sequence continues at coordinate 480,244,548 of OY776112.1, read as the reverse complement.
AACATGTTTCTTCTCAAAGTTATTACAGCCTAGAACTTAAATTATATTTAGAACAAACACGTGGAAAATAAATGGAATTATCTAACAAAAGGGGTTCAGAGCCTTCATTAAACTGAGTTGGTCATGCTCGGCTCGTGACTGTAATGCTAACTTCTGTATTTAGAAATATGTGGAGAGATTAGTTCTGGCATTAGGACGAAATAATATTCATACAAAACATCTCAAGATAAAGATGTTTTAAATCCTCTTGGTCTTATGATGGGTTAAATGTATATCGTATAAACAGACAACGTATTGATTAGCATAGTACAAGTGGTTATTACTTATGAGGTCTAATTAAAAGATGACTTACAACATTTTTCAATATATTTACCCTTATTAGTGTATTTATACAGGGTGTCCAGAAAGGATCATTACAAACTTCGGGGGCTGGTAGTACTTATCAATTTGAACAAAAAATTTGATATAAACATAGGTCAAGAATATTTCCGTTTAGCTCCTAGCCGCAATTTTGTATTTTTAACAACAAATTAATATCTCGAGAACTATTTAAGCAACAAAAACTAAAATTTGAATTTACTTTAAAAAACAAAGAAGCAAATAGTAAAAAAATATTATTAAGTTGGATTAAACATTTTCAAAATGGGGCCCATTTTAATACCTTAAAATTTAAATTACAAACAAACAAATAGTTTTATTTAAATTTTTCCTGATACAAAAAAGATAAACAATATTAAGATTATTCTAATGATACTTTATTAATTGCAATCGGTCAATGCAAAAGCGAGACAAGGCATAATTAAGGTTTGCTTACACTAATCTGGGACAAAAATCAGTGCATTAAATATGTGTAAATAATTTACAAATAGATAAATAATGGTAAAATATGTTTTGTGTACTGGGTGTAACAAATTCTGGATCCCCTTCTTTTTTTAATCTTTAAAATAAACTAATATATTTTGGGTAGTGATAGTAACATTTTGGCGTAGTATATTTTGACATTATTAAAAACTTTGAGTGTTCCCAAAAATAGGGGATTTTGGGACAACTCAAAATGTGTGAATGTAAACCCCCTTTCAGTGACCCTTAATGTAATCAAATTATACAAATAGTGGAATCTATATACTGCTAAGTCTTTCCTAACCAAAATGGCGGCCTGTCAACATACCTGAAAATTGTATTCAAATCTGAAAGTTAAATCTTGAGGGACATTCAAAAATTTCTTACAGTGTCAAAATATTATACACCTGAACCTAATATCAAAACACGAAGAGAATCAGTTATTTTAACTTAAAGGTAAAGATAAAACAACAAGTTATTACCTTCCAGGTTTGAATACAAGGTTTTTTGTTTTGACTGGCTGCTATTTTGGTTAGGGAAGCGATAGTGGTCTCTAATTTTAACCATTTCTCTAATTTTGCATAGTTCTTAAGATTGTTGGTCACCCAAAGTTCTTTATTTACACCCGGTATAACTATGTAATACAATTCTTTCTCATCCCTAGTCTGTTATACCTACAAAATTGTACCCAACTTTATTGTATAATTTATATACTTTTGACTCTAGTAAGTGATTTATAATTGTAAAATGAATGTTTAAAATTTGTCAAAGTAAAAACTCTCTATACCATTTTATTAGGGTGGACAGATTGAAAATGATTTTATTACTAAACGAAGTAATCTGCTAATTACAGTAACATCTGAACATTGATTTCAAGTTCAACGAATCTGTAATAGATTAAGCTGAAGTAGTGAAGCTGTTTTGTTAAATATTGTAAGCTACGGATAAACCTTTATGAACCATAGTTAAATTAATTTAAAACTTTAGCAGACAAAAAATCATTATAATTTGCTATTTAATGGACAATTTTTGAGTTTAGTTTTATTTTTTATCCGTTCAATTTACACAATATAATGGTTTGATGCCGATAATAAATACCCCCGTCGCAGCAAACCTGCATACTCAGCGAATTTCCAATGAATTATAACATAACACATTAAGCCACTTCAGGGATTCATAAGAAATATATTCACAAACAAGCGATATTTAAAATATTAATTATTCTCCATAAGAATAAAATTGGGGATGAGTACGCAGGTTTGCTGCAACAAGGAACACAAAATAATGGGTTTTCATGCAAATATCAATAGAACTCATCTTAGTGAAGTCACATACCAAGTTTCATCCATATACATTCATAAATAAGCGATATATAACATTTTAAGTATTTTCCATAAGAATAACATGGGGACCAAGTACCTAGGTTTGCTGCTACAGGAACTATAGGCAAAAAAATTGTTTTTTTGTGCAAACAACAATAAACCACAACCAGATCAATCCATATACCAAATTTCGCCAGTTTATGTTCATAAATAAGCGAGATATACAATTTTTCTTTTCCCCCATAAGAATAACATTAGACAACGTACTGTGTTTATTACTTTCAATATCTCGGTAACCAATTGACGTAGAGCAATGATCAAAATACCAAATTGGTTGTTTTTTTATGCTGAATTCAATGGTGAAAATTAAAATTTGATGTTAATAAAAATTACATGTGGAAACCCCAAAAAACCCATTTTTGGGGTACAAAACCCCCCCAAAACCCCCCTTCGGATGGTGCGATATGTCCAGCGATCTCTATAACTGCAGCGATCTCTATAACTACAACTGGATCGCGCGCTCTGTGCTGGGTTTTCGGTCCGGCCGCTCGGCTCTCCCCCCACCACTTAACGGGTGCACTGTCGCTCCCTTATACATTACCTCTTACCGCGTTACCGTGTTCGCGCTCACAAAAACCGCTATATGTTCGCTCATAGTTGCTTGATTTTCAATTAATTTACACAGTTGCAATCTGCATGAAACTGCGGAGATTATGATATAGATTTTGTATAAAAATAATTTGGTAATAAACTTTATTCGACGGCCATTTTTTGCATTTTGAAAGCTGCTATCTTCGCTAATGTTTTATTGATTTAATATAGTTTTCGCACTTATTGTGGTTTGAGTATGAAGTTATAAAAATTAAGTTATTCAGTTTCAAAAGGTATATTAATTATTTCACCAAGAAAATACAAATGGCAAGCGTGAACGTGGAGGTTAATTATATTTGTTTGGTTGAAGTATTAAATTAAATGAGTGCTAAAAGGCTTGGAATAGGTCATAAAAATAAGCATAACATACACTAATCAAACTATTTACTCGACAAAAATAATATTTTCGTAATATTAGTATTCACTTAATGGTTCTATGTATTCTTAAACAATATTAACTTATGTAGTTTTTGCCGGAGGCCAGCCGAACTTGGATTTTGAGTTAGTGTTCTCAATTTTGATTGCTGGTGTAGATTTATTTTAAAGACCAAATATCCAATCATTTTGATTAATTTTACCTCATGCGGGGTTTCTCCCAGCTGCATCAAATCTTTATGGTCTCTAAAAACGGTTTTGGCAAAGTTCTGACATGCCATATTCACAACACGGTCAACCATTCCTTCCTTAGCTATATTCTTATTTAAATATGAGTGAAAAAACTAAACTAACTTAAATAAGTATAAATAAGCCCTAGGTATCACTTAGGGGTATAACAAATAGATTACGACCGATTCTCAGACCTACCAAATATACACACACAATTTCATAACAATCGGTCAAGCCGTTTCGGAGGAGTTTGGTCACAAACACTGTGACTCGAGAATTTTATATATTAGATTTACGGATTAATATTGAAATAAAAATTAATATGTCTGATAATATTACGATGTTAGATCTTGATAATTAAATTCCTGTTTGTCAATTGAATGGTAGAGCGATTCCCATATTAGGCCTATGTCTTCAGAAACCAACTAATATGTAGATAACATTAAATATAAACAAAACTTAAAATATACCAAAGGCAGAAGTTTAATTAAATCATGACTTTGGGTTTAGAGTTTGGACTTATAACACTAATGGAGTATTGACAAAGCAACATAACTTACCAATGAAACGATAACGACTTGTCTTTAGCATTATTAGAGCAGTTGTGCGCCGCGCAGCGTTTCGGCATGATGACTTTGGCATATTGTGTAATGAATTGAATTTCAGTAGGTAGGTGGACGAAGGCTTAAGGAAGGGTAGGGGTTGGAGACAGACAAGTCGAGACTTGAAATCTCTCCTTTGAGTGTTTCTGTTTACCCACTTGCTACGCGGGCTGATATTTGTAAACATCTCTTTCCAGATACATACAGCAGATAGGTTTTAACGTAAAACTACACCAAAACCTCCACAATTTCATGAGGAGTACAATGGTGAAACCCGCATTTAAATTGAGTAAGTATCAACAAAGTTACGTCAGTTAACATCAATGAAAGCACGGTAGCCCCGTATAAAGTGTATGGCCGCAGCGGCGCGGCTCACCCGTTAGGTGGTGGGGGGAGCGCTGAGAGAGGCCGGACCGATACGAGCCTAGTTCTGAGCATTACAGCGCGCGATCCAGTTGTAGTTATAGAGATCTGGATATGTCTGGTTTTCGAACTCGTTCAAATAAATGGTACTTTACACTTTTGTACCAAATTTCATTAAGATCGGACCTCTTTTACGAGAGTTATCGTGCTTACGGACACATATATATATATATATAAATAAATAAATAAATAATATATATATATATATATATATATATATATATATATATACATAACAATTTGAACGAATGTTGTTTTTTGCATCTGGGGGACCTCAAAATGAAAAGTTATCATGGTCTCGGGCTTAAGTCTTACCATGAGACCTACGGTAATAGCTTCTTCCCTATAGGGGAAATTCGCTAAAACAACCATAATTATATCGCACATATCAAAAGTTATAAAAGTCTAACGACTATAATCACCTCATTTTTCAAAATTTAGGTGGGACTTAGATTGTTGTATCTTAACTAAAAGCAAGCTTAAAACAACAAAGCCTATATATTCAAAGCTTTAACACGACCTTTAACCGTGAAGGGATCTATATACTTCATACTAAGAAGAAACGAGTTCGCACGCAGCACGCTGACGTGAGGGAAGTGAATTTCCACAAAAAAATCTATAAAAACTCAAAATCAGTTAAAAACATACATTTATTCCAACTTTTATTCAAATCTGAAAACATTGATTTTTCGGCTGTTCTGATGCTCCTGGTTCTATTTACCTGCAATGCTGGGAATACAGTTTTGCGCATTATAAGGTTAGGAGAAGGTCCAGTCAGGCTTAAAAGTAGGCGTGAGGTTGTTGGGGATGATAAAAGTACACCAACAAATGAATAACAGGCTTTTCTAATGTAAAATCCCCACAAGACAACGTACTGTGTTTGGTCGATACACATTTTCTTTAATAACTCGGTAAATATGTATGCTAGAATGACGATAGAGGGCTTAAAACTTTCGCCTCTCCAATTCCTATCTTTTTATATGCATTTATTTTACATACGGGGCTTTTCTGACCCTTTTTGGGCCCAAAAACTCAAAATTTGAAAGATTAATCCCCCAAAAAGGGGTTTAGAGTTTTCCGATTGTCTTGCCCAACGAACTTGTCCAACTGATTACAGAAAGGAACGTCCCTACCAAATTTTAAGTAAATCGGACAAAAAATGCGACCGCTAGAGTGCAAACACATATATATATATGTCTATATATATATATATAGACACATATATATATATATATATATATATATATATATATATATAACATTTTGAACGACCCCCCAAAATGTGTTCAGAGGGTCACGTTAGGAACTTCGATGGTGGTCCCGGGCTTAAGTTTCACCGCGCGGGTCATGCTAATAGTTCACTTTCCAAAGGAAATTCACTAATAAAGGGTTGCTAAATTAGAACCAGATGTAGCAACAAACATTAAAGTAGAAATCGCTAAAAGCTCAGTAACAAGGATTCAGTAATGTAAGGATTTATATTCCCTACAACAGAGCTCCACAGCTGACTACAGCAGCTGGTCACGTGACACGGTCCGTGTGGGCTGAGTTGTGTGGCGCCGAGTGTTGTGTGGACACTGCTGTAGGCTACATGTCAATACTGTGATGCTGACTATATCATGCAAATCACCACATTCATTTCATTTCAATATATAATGTATTCCATATAAGTAAATTGTGTAAAGATTAATAAATGGTTGGGTAGGTGTAGAACAGTTACCGTAATGTAATCTCATTTTTAGACAAATCCTAAAAATGTCTAGAGCAATGGAAATGTTTTATTAGGGGACGAGAATTGGTAAATAAATTATGTGGGATATCTCAATAATATTGTAAAGGGAGATATTTACGAAAGCAATTGATAATGTATTAGTTCTCGTAAAAAAGTATAAATTTCAAAACCATATAAGACCTAAGCCCGAGCGCCAGTTTGGAGTGCGCTTGTGTCTCTGGGCCTCTCAAAGCCTAGCAGAGCCCTATAATTAAATAACACTGTCAGTAAATAATAAATTTGACTTACTTTGTTCTAATCTTTAACCATGTAAACATTATACCCGTAAAACATATATACTTATAACCACCAATGATTTAATACAGCGAAACTTGTTCGAATGCTTATTATATAACACGAGGTCCTTTATGATAATTGCTTAACATCGGTTTCTGCCCTATAAATAAATAGCACTGCCAGTAAATAATAAATTTGGAATGTGAATTTAAATAATTAACAATTTTGTCTTGTTTCAATTAATTAAATATATTTAAAAACTATATTGTAACCTTGAATTGTGATCGCACATTGATTTGACCGCCACCGCCACCGCCGTGACGGCCGTAACCAACTGAGTTACGCCCAGAGCGTGAATGCCTATGACGCGAGATTATGTTTTAATTTTATTACGATTTTGGTATGCCTGTTTTTGTAACATTTAATATCTAAACACTTATAACAGACCAACAGTACTCTACAAATGCGCACATGAAATTTCTCTTATATGGAAAATGTAATACACGTTTCATTATTATCTAGCACGCCACTACCGCCACAGGTTCGTATCCAATGCTTTTCTTACGGGGATTAAGATGGAATTTTATAACGCTCTAACGTGAAAACGGTGTTACTAGGACCTTCACTTTCAATAAAATCCTCGTTTTCATCAATTAGAAGTTCAGATTTACTTGTGCGCTTCAAATACAAATGTTCTACCATTTTACGAGCCAAGGATTGTGTAATACTTTATAAATGATTGCACACTGTGATTAAACTTTGAAATAGTTTCCAAACAAATTAGTATTCGGTAGACTAATAATGATATTTTTTATTATTTTACAGTATCTTATTTAAAAATGTTTAAAATACGAAATAAATATGCACAGGAAAAGTATGCAGTAATAAATTTAGTGTTAGACTTTTATGGACATATTATTACTTTGTTGGATAGTATCCCAATGTAACGTTTAGTTTGCTGCAGCATAATCCAAACTTTGCTGTACTGAGTTCTTTATATGACAATGGCAATATCAAATATAGCTCAACGTTTTGAGCTTTGTTTAAACAAATTACTCCTTATCCATGTCAGGAAAGACACAAAACTCTGACATATTAATAATTTTGATGTGCTGCAAAACAATCTAAATTTAATAATATCTTTGTACAACATGTTGTAAATTATCAAGTCATAATAATGTTAAATTGATATTTGGTCAGGTAAACATCATGATAAATATAAAAAATATATTATTCATGCCTTTTTTCTAAAAATAGATGAGGTTAAAAACATATAGTGTTGAAAGGTAGTAGTGTGTATGGCTGTGGATGTATTGTTTAATAAATTCCATCTTTTAACAGATAACTATTACTTTTTATGTATTCGTCAGTAATTTAATGGCATTATTACTTTTCCCAACAGTTTTTTGTTTAGTTTTTAACTATCTTAGTTTGTATCATGAGGAAGTTGTGTGTTAGTAACTGCATTAAATATTACCGTCATTGCTGGTTAATTAAATTGGTATTTTGTTTTTCAATTCGTAAACTAAGTTATAGCAGCCATAACACATTCCAATTGACAAAGTACATCCAAAAACATAGACGGTCAGTATTTATAAACTTTGTATATTCATGTATGCATTTCCAAGAAGAATTAAATGATTTTAATTCCTTTGAAATGTTTCTCTTAAATTTGTCTTAAATAAGTTTTAGTAATTACAGTTTGTTGTATTTATCAAGTATACGTCTCAAAAACACATTTAACCTTTGAAGAAGCTATAAATAAAACTGTCGGACAGGAAAAGTCTGACATCTCGTCTGTTTTTTAACAAATCAAGCCAATTTATCCCAAAATGGCGCCTCCTACCTTCTCTTCACTCTGAGGGAAAGAAGTAACAATTGTTATAGCATATATTTTATGAAATAGCTTTAATATTTGTTGCATTACTTAAATTAATCTAAATTTCACGTTTCAGTAATGATTTAATCGCTTTCCTTACAAATATAAACGACACCATCGGCAGTATGTTTACCTACTTCCATAGAACAATAATTAAAATTTAATCATTTGAATAGCAACGTTTTAATGAGTACAGTTGTAATGATTAAAGGGATTTGAGAAAGGTAAAACTAATTTTCCTTCCACTCAAAATTAGTCTTAAATAAGTTCTGGTAATGCCAATTTGAGGGAAAATGCAGAATGTAATTAATACTGTTATAGAAGCTTTAATTGTTTTAATTGTTTTGATCATCTCATTGAGTTATTACTTTTTTCATAGTTTTTATTTAAATAGTCACATTTTTAATAGAAACATTCAGGGTTAACTTCAATGTATATTCGATAAGAAGTAGGACATATACATGTTTAGTAAATTAAATATACAGGGTTGGTGAAAAGTCCCGGGACGGCTTAATATTTTTTTAACCGTTACAGATGAAGCTATACAAGTTGGTACACTGTTACTGGGCATAAAACACTATTCTACTACAATTTCAATGAGCCGCTACCACCTCAGGGGGACGGCCCACAAGGATCGGAAGAAAATCTTAAATAGAAGCATAGGTTGATATTCACATCAAATTAAAGGTCTTTATTAGTAGAATACAATGCCGCAAATCCAACTTTAAACGGACAACCGAGCCAAAAATGGCAGCTATTCAAAGATAGCTTGAATTTGAAATTTTTATGTGCTGAAGTTTTGAATCGGTTTAGTAATTTATTAGCTAGGAGAGTAAATTTTTGCAAATTAAATTTAAATTTATTACATTAATGTAATTTTACATTTTAATGTAAAATTTAAATGTGTTACATTAGATTACGCACAGCTACTTATCAACATTTCAAATTCAAGCCATCTTTTAATAGCTGTCATTTTGGGCTCGGTTGTCCGTTTAAAGTCGGATTTGCGGCATTGTATTCTAATAATAAAGACCTTTAATTTGATGTGCATATCAACCTATGCTTCTATTTAAGATTTTCTTACGACTCCTTGTGGGCCGTCCCCCTGAGGTGGTAGCGGCTCATTTAAATTGTAGTAAAATAGTGTTTTATGCCCAGTAACAGTGTACCAACTTGTAACGGTTAAAAAAATATTAAGCCGTCCCGGGACTTTTCACCAACCCTGTATATGTGTTCAAATATATTTTGATGTCCAGTAACTTTGTTCCAGGTTTTGTAGCTTAAATATTTTTGAAAAATCTAGGAATGAGCTACAAAACTTTGTACAAAGTTCCTGGACATCGAAATATATTTTAACACACATTCAATGACCCGCTACTTCCTCAGCGGGATGGCCCACAAAGAGTCAGAAATAAATCTGAAATGTATGCATAGGTCAGTATAACACATCAAACTAAAGGTTAGTAGAGTACAATGCCGCAAACCCGACCTCAAACGGACAACCGAGCCGAAAATGGCAGCCGTTCATAGACGGCTTGAGTTTGCAATTATTAAGTAAATGTAACAAGTTCATGGTAGTTTAGTATATGGGTAGATTTGTAGATTTAAAGTTGATAATCTATTCTTTATTGAATAATAAAATAAAAATTTAAACATTAAACTTGTTATTTGAAACTAATTTATTTATAAAGAGAAAATATCTGTGATGAGCAAAGTCATAAAGTCATTTACCTCAAACTAAAAAAATATTAAATTTCATAACCTGGATCACTCAGTTATTTTTAAGACAGAAAAAATTACGTTTTTAGTTATATACCACGAGTTTTTACTTTAGACATAAAATTTAGCACAAAGCCGAAGGTATCCATTGTTTTATATGGTTTACCTAACGGAAACTCCATGAACCCGTAGCTATCCGGTTATTTTAAAACTTGTTCCACTCTTCATAGTACTCTGAAACATACAAAAAATCAGCCGGGGTTGCAAATCAGATGTGCGATTATTCAAACAAGTGTCAAGAGAGCTTGAACTGTTTGTGTAAATTTTGATGAATATGCGATGAGCGGCGTTACATTCTTGTCCCACTTACAATCCGTCTCGACACTTGATCACCGAGATCATGTTCTAGCAGTGTGTTGAGGCAAGTCAAGTCAGGGAACTGCTATTGTAACAGCCTGGTACATACATGTTTGAAATATCAATAGGTTGATTGTAATGGGCTGTTTATTACACCAGGAATACAAAAAACATGGATGGTACTAAAATCATAAAAATTATCAAATTTTATAGCCATTAATTATTTTGTGCTGCATAAACTAATTTTAAATCAAATTCAACGTTTTAATTTGTATTGAAAATATCTCACGAATTGTTAGATTTAGTTAGATTTCTGCACCGGTAGCCCCGTATGTGGATTGTCCATGATATTTTATTTGTTTGTAAAGTTTTGTAAAGGGGTTGTTTTGTCTTGAAACCAATAAATTGAACAAACCCATAAACCAAAAAAACAATTTAGAACCAAAATTAAAATAAGAATGTTTAAAAAAATATGGAACTCAATGCAAATAATTCATATCTTATATTATTAAACAAGTAGTGGTTCTGGATAAAAACGGATTTAAAAATGTTTTAAGTAACAGAATTTGAAATCTAACTGCTTGATTAAAAAGTGAATTATGATTCCCCCTACTCTAACAAATAATTCCAATAAAACGTGTTAGTTTGTCTGATTGGTTTTTATCTCGAGCTATTTCGTCGAGCTTTGCGTTGATTAAAAATTGAGCCTATTAAAGACTTGTAAATTTCAGATGTGAGTTTTTTTGTTTTGTACTGTGCATGTAATAACATTGAGTAAGTGCTCATAGAGCAAACAGAACATTATAGAATAACATATCCAGCGCCGGTCGTAAACTACCAACTTATGTGGCAGTGGATCTAGTTTGTTTCCCTTAATGTGCCCCCAATGCAATTTTTCGAACGTGATTTTATAGACAGTCGACTAAGCTTTATTTCTGCATTGGTTGGCTTTACATAAAATTAATTTACTTTGCACGAAAGACATTTTTTTCTTGCTGATAAGAAAACGAATAGAACAGAAAGTTTGATAAAAACGTGCATTAGTTTTAATATCATAGCATTTACAATAAATATAATTGAAACATTTCAAGAAATCATATAAAATCATTTAATTTCAAAATCGTTGTCTAAGGTTGTATAAAACAACAAAGCTCGTAATTGTTCTTTCAACAGTGACGGAAACCGTCTGTTTCAATTGCTTAATTAACTCATTGTTTCTTCTTTGCCTTAAATAAAATTAAATATCATCTTTCAGTTTTTTACATTTATATCTTACTGAGTTATAAGTAACTTTTACCAAATTAATATAAACGAGTAGAGTTGGTTCGAATAATACAATTTGTAATTTAGGATTTTGGAGAGCTTTGTTAAAATGAGACCGAATGATAAATCATGTTGTAAATAATAATAACAATATTAAAATTATTTTATACACATGAGTTTTACTAAGAATTAAGTAAAATAAAAATTACCAATCAAAATACTCATATTTAGCTATGATAAATCAATTTAAAATAACCTGATTTTGGGGTCAAACACAAACAAAATTGGTTGGGCTTGACAGCTGTTATTGTTACATGAATTAGCTTGAGATATTTGAGGTTTATAAGACAGTGGAAGAGCCGTATGTTTATTTTTGTTTATTTTACTATCCCAGGTAAATATTTCCTTTAGCCAAACAAACCAAACCTAACCTATGGACCCTGCCACCGTACCTCATCCAAGCTACTTACCTAACCTAAGCACGTACCAAATGATTGGGAACCTGAACTCTTATCCACGGAGATATCACACCCCGCCATAATGCTTCATACAAGCATTGAACTACTGAGTAGCGCTTTATGATGGTGATTCAAGAAACTACTATTGTTTATCGTCTCTCCCATAAGTCGCTCCCCAAGATTATCGTAAGCAGTATACAACTTGAAGAATAATATGGTCTGAAATTAACCATGAATTTACTAAGTTAGACTTAGCGGTTTTACAGTGGTTAGGAGTCTTACAAAGGTTTTATTGTAATCATACTTTTGTACTAATTATTTAATAGACAGAACCATAATACTAATACTAGTGCTCCGTAAATTTTGGGTATCAAATCTCAATACAGTTACAATAGTCTCTTACAATAGTGATAGGTGTATCAAGAAATCTGTTTTCATTCCCAACACACCTGTTTCCTCTACAGTCCGTCCCGTGGACCAAATGGCATAGAACCCGTCAACAACAACAACAAAAACAGAAGCGCAGCCGAAGATGGCCTTGTGTAATAAGTGTTAGGTTAGGGTGAAATGTAGTGCCAAATCACACTACTCCACTGAACGCCACTGATTCGTGGTGACATTTGACAATTGCCAAAAGCTGTGCGTGAAACACGGATAATATCAGTAGATTGGTATATGTAGATGTCAAATAGCTAGTTGGGCATTCCCACTATTTCTGTTGGCGAATATACTACACAACCAAAAAAGGCAACTTGAACCTGGTTTGAGTGATTTTTTTGGAACACTTTATAACATTTAAAAACCAAGATCTACTATAAAGATATATTAATACAATTGAGTCTCACACGCTTGGTTATACCTATAACATTTCTCTTGTTTAACAATAGATTATTTGTTATGGTGTGCGATAAAAATATATATATCCGTAGCCAACATCAAACCATCATTGGCAGGGGTTTACAAGAGTAATATTTAATTCTAGAAAATAATAGAATATTATATATAATAGCCAACAGAAATGTAATTGATCATAACATTATGACTAATAATAGTATTTATGTGTCGTGAACCATAACGTATTGCTGAAATACAGTTTGTTATTTCTACTATGTCATTAATGAAAATTTATGGTTTTAATATCAATTATTGCTTTAATCCATTACCTTGGTGTTTATTATCAAGAACTGAGGTTTCATATCAACGCTCTAAATTAGGTTTTCCTGAACCATAACAATTAAAAACCTATATAAATAATTATCACTACTATTATGATGAACAAATATTTTATTAAAACTATGTTGCTAAATTTATATCGTAATTAAAAAAATATGCTTCTCTATACAAACAACATCGGAAAAGATCGGCTCAGCTATTGCAATCAACGAGTGATTATTTACATTTCATGAGTTATTTGTTTGCGATGCCTCAGCTCGATGTATGTTGAATGTATTTCCCATTGTGTCATCAAACCTAAATTATTATTCCTCATTCGTCATAGTAAAAATGATGGGTCCAATTTTTCATGATTATCATGATTTTTGTTAACTATGGTGAACAGAATATTTTTATAGTTGTACTGTTGTAGTTAAACAAGATTTTTTCATGCAACCAATTCAGTGGTAAACGATTTAAAAAAGGGGTTGGATTTTTAGTACAGAAAATTTGATGAGAGATTACATATGAATGTTTGTTATGTTATATTATAAATCTGCTTACCCCTACCTAATCTGAACATTCAAGTTCGGCAGCATTATTTTACACAATGTCTCATTTACATTTGATTTCTTTTGAAATAGAATCAACTTTAGTCAATCAATTTCCTGACTAGGGGACTTCAATTTGAATACGGGGCCATCAAAATGTTTATTAGTATTTCAGATGTGTCAGGCTTTCAATTTACTTTTCCATCTTCCATCCTTTGATATTTCGTGGCATCTCTTAATCTCAATTTGTTGTAGGCGGCATCCACTAAAACTGATTTTACGTGAATATCCAATACTTAGACACCATGACGTTGATTGTTCCGCTACAAAAGTTGGGACTCGATAACATTTACCTACTAGTATTAACATTAACATTTACCCTTAGTATTATAGTCCAAAATATACAAATTCGAATTGACCTATTTCCAACAGAAATATCTGCATTATGATAAAAAAAATCTGAAATATAGTCTCCACAAAGGTTATATGATATATTCATACATTTGTCACAACGGGCGTTCACTCGCAACAGATATTCCGACACTCATTGTGATTTAATCGTTATCTACCTAAATTGGCACTACTTGGCCACTTAAATGTCTCAAGGAATCATACATGCCTTTTTACTAAATTGTATAATTAAAAGGTTCTTTCCAGAGAATTGTGTACATTGGACTGATACACACAGGACTTATTTAATGAAGTCATTTGATACTAATTCAATGATCATTGATATTAAACTAATGATCCCAAATAATATAAAAACCATTTTCAGTGCTCCTTTTCAGGTACTAATTTAGTCACTTAAAAAGGAGTGAAAATCAGAAGAAAACGTGGTTGAAATAATGGCAATTTTGTTACGTAGTATGGCCGCTTGGTGTCACTGTCACTGTTTTTATGAATATACTTTTTTAAATGTTACCTTGCCAGACGAATCTCCTCTTATATTCTACAGGCCTTGAAAATATAAACAAATTTCATTTTCTTATGTTTTCTCTAAATTAAAATTAAACATCCAGTTGTATTACTAAATTTAAATGATAATATAATTATAACTAAATATATGTAATTGAATGGTAAATTAGTTATTAGTTACCGGATGCGGTAGCTCAGAGTGCATGACTAGCAAGTCAGTCGTGGCCGGTTCGATCCCGGTCCCGGCCAACTCCTGTAAGATCATGATGGGTCACTTCTTTAGTTCATCGCATAGTTCTTGGCCTATAGTGACTGGCAGTTGAGGTTTTATAAAAATAATTTTCTGTATCAAATGTCTGTAAAATTATTTTAAAATGTTTATATTTGCATTAAAAAATTATTTGTTTAGGATCTTCTTTCGTCGTAAATGTTGCAGCTTCCAAATTGTAACAAACATTAAGATTATATCTAGATAGGTATTGCTGGTTACTACTTTTTAATCCCCTAAGAAACGAATTCTAAGATATATTAATGTTATCCTATGAATGAAAACACAAAATAAAAAATTTCCGGAAGAACGCGTGAGACTTCCACTGGATCGATTTACCTTTGTAACTTTTCACTTCTTTCATCAGTTCATTTGAGGTTTCCACTGAACCGTTTTATACGCGGTTTGTTTTAAATGAAAAATAAATCTCTCTGAATTTGCACAATTTACTTACATTTTTGAAATGACTTAATTTATAATTAAAAAAATAACTTTTTAAAACCTATTTTATCTCTATTACAAGTTTCTCTAACTAGATGATTATTAAACCACGTATGTTAAGATCTAAGAACAGACACAATAGATAGGTTGTAGCAAAAGAATTCAGCTGACTTAGAGAAAATCATTATATTGGCCAGTATCTTGCAACGATGCATTGCATATATTGCAATTACTGAAGTCGATTCAGGCTGACCCAAAGAAGAAGGTAATATTTGTTATGACACATTGCAATTATTACGGTAATAATTGACATAATCTACAATGTATACATAGCCCTTTAAGTAGTGACATCCTTTGTTATTAGTGAATTTCCTTTGGAATGTGAACTATTAGCATTACCCGCACGGTGAAACTTAAGCCCGGGACCACCATAGAAGTTCCTAACATGACCCCCTGAACACATTTTGAGGGGTCGTTCAAAATTTTATATATATATATATATATATATATGTATATATATATGTGTATATATATGTATATATATAGATATATATATATATATATATATATATATATATATATATATATATATGTGTATGCACTCTAGTGGTCGCATTTTTTGTCCGATTTACTTCAAATTTGGTAGGGACGTTCCTTTCTATAACCTGTTGGACAAGTTCGTTGGGCAAAACAATCGGAAAACTGTAAACCCATTTTTTGGGGATTAATCTTTCAAATTTTGAGTTTTTGGGCCGAAAAAGGGTCAGAAAAGCCCCAGATGTAAAATTAATGCATGTTAAAAGATGGGAATTAGAAAGACGAAAGTTTTTAAGCCCTCTCTCGTCATTATAGCATAAATATTTACCGAGTTATTAAAGAAAATGTGTATCGGGTAAACACAGTACGTTGTCTTATGGGGGGTTTTACACTAGAAAAGCCTGTTATTCCTTTGTTAGAGTACTTTTATTATCCCCAGCAACCTCACGCCTACTTTCAAGCCTGTCTGGACCTTCTCCTAACCTTATAAGGCGTAAAAATGTATTCCCAGCTTTGCAAGTAAATGAAACCAGGGGTATCAGAACAGCCAAAAAAACAATGTTTTCAGATTTCAATAAAAATTGGACAAAGGGATGTTTTTACACTGATTTTGAGTTTTACAAGTTTTTATATGGAAATTCACTTCCCTCACGTCAGCGTGCTGCGTGCAAACTCGTTCATGTTTAGTTTCGCCACTTGAGCTCAGAGTAAAAAATAGTGTTGTTGTTCGTATTACTTCTCTGTTGCTAAACGAGGGGCACTACATCCATCCCATCAAATGTCAAAACAAAGTTTGTTTTGTAAAAAATAGATTAAACGGGTTATGTACTGTCACCTGTCAATCAAACAAAATACAACTGTTGGCAAAGGTTTCAGACCAGTCGACTGGATTTAGTATGCCCGTAAACTCTTTAAAACAATCTAATAAGCGGGATTAGGTAGAATATGTTATATCAATTAATGCAGCAATATGTGAGGATAATCGTGAACTTCCCAATTAATTTATTTGTAAAGATGTAATTAAGTAATCAGCTGTGTAAATAAAATAGCACCTTTCAATTAATTGACAAGGAACTTTAAAACATGGTGTCATTAGGCGCATTTTTTAGGTTTTGTAAATTATTTATTTCGTTCTGTTTTTTACTTAATTTAAAAATTACAAATATTACAGAGTTACGAAGAGAAGTCACATTGTGGTAGTTTGGTAAAACTACAAATATTTCATTGTTGGTGACATTTTTTGTAGGACACCATTGAATACTCAACCTTAAGTATCCATCGAATTTCGACGAGCACCAACTAATAATAAATAAATAAAGTTTTGATCAACTTGTATAGTCAGGTGAAATTTAAATTACCGATTAATAAAGCAGTAAAAACTAATCAAATTAAAATTTAACATATCAACTTTATTACTAACCAAGTGTATATAAAAATACAAAAACATGTTTTTATTAAACTTTGTAACTGTCAAAATCTTTAACATACCTATATATTTATCTAATGTTGGCGTTCCTATTTATTTCGGTAATAAAAATATATAACATAGATAATATTTATGTCACAGAATTACATACTACTTTAAATTTCACAAAGAGTGTACCACGAAGTTTGCGAAAATGTTAACATATCTAACATTTCAGATAGTTAAACAAAAACATGTATACAGTAATATTGACCAAATATGAGATAAATGAGACCTATTCATTGTGCATTGGACAAGCAGAAAATATGTATTTCATAACCTGAATTGTTTTTTTTTGGTAGAATAGCGAATGTTTAATGTTTTTAATTAAAGGAAAGTGATTTTGATTAAGGTTGAGTGTCCAGAAAATTTTCCATAACATTCAGAGTGCCGATGTGATTAGAGTTGTAGCAAAGGTGTTACAATAACTGCAGTAGTCAGTTGTGTAATTTAATATTGTAGTTAACCCCGAATCCTAATATATCTTGCCTAGTATGACAAGGTTTATTTTTAATACACAGTTTCACTTTATTGAGAACTTAACTTTAAAGCCTTAAGTGTAAATACTGTGATCCAAGGGATGTTTAGTACAGGATATTGCACTACATTATTTAACTGTAAGCCAAGATGGATGGTTCTAATCTAATAAAGGAACAAAATATGATCGAAGTTAATTTGTTATAAATTATGTGTAGTCAACTAATGTTTGCTTTCCTCCACCTACCACATTCATATTCCGTTATTTACCATAAAGGTAACCCAAATTACTATAAGTTAAAGGATAATTGGTTATAGGACGAATTTAGGAAAATTGGTCAGCCAATAAAAGTTGAAATACAATCAACCCTAAATTACAAACTCAGAGACTAAAATAAATATTTGTAAAATACATGATTTTTCATCTGAAGTGAATAAATTATTTACTTCCTCAAAAATCAATATAAACCAATTATAATGGAAAAGATGGAAATAAATACTAACTACTTTAACTTTACTTGTTTTTTACATAAAATCAAGTAATGTAACTTTGTTCTTTACGTTTGAGTTTAGAAGAAAGAGTCAGTCATGTTTACACGTACTCCACTGAAGAAGGCATCAGAATATCATCAACTTGACATCGGCGATATAACAAGTCCTGTCACGACCGCCTTTCCAATATCTTACTCTGGCCTAACCATCCCCCCTCCCCACAACCACCCCCTCCCATAACTGACACCGAGGGTAAAAACCTAGCAAGGCAAGAAATATTTCGATAGAAACACACCCAGACTGTGGTCCTAACTTTAATCACATTTGAATGTACACACGATTTGTATAATTGTATTAAACATAAGCGTTATTAAGTTGATTGATTTTATTATTTTACTACATTTTATTATTACTTTATATATATATATATATATGTATTTAAGTGAGTTTCTCCTTAAATTGTTGTATTGTTTCATCAGCCATATCTATGGTAATTTATAATTTTCATTAATATTAGAAAACTATTTTAATTGGGCTCATGATTGCAATTTTACCCCGTATTTATCCGAGAATAATTCCAAGATATTCTTTATTATTATTTATATACTTTGCACTAACTCTAAAATCTGTTATTTTCATAACAATGGAACAGATGCGATGTATGGTTTAATTTAACTATCACCAAGCATCATAAGATCAAAATGATAACTTTTGATAACTAATGATTTTTTCAACGTCAATACTTATTAAAATTTTCATAATTTTGTTTATTACCTTTATGCTATATATTGTATGTCGTATAATATCTAAGGTTAGCTTGTTACGAGTATGAAATGTAAGGGGGTAAAAGTTATTTATATTGATTGGAATTCATATAAATCACCCCCTGAGCTGTTATATAGCTAAGTAAGAAGTTTACACTTTCGTCATAAGCTCAACATACATACAGAGTGACATCGGTTTGTTAAGTTTACATCGATTTGCTTTTGCTTTACTGAATTGTTATCGCCTAACCCTCGCCAACTGGTCTTGTAAACTAACTACGCATGTACCCTATTGCCACTGTCCTTGATTGTCAGGGAACCCAATGAAGTACAGGCTTTATGTAAATATAAATATTTTCATAAATTGAGGCAGCCATTTTATAAAGAAGAATATTAGAAAGATATAGCGTTAAATTTCCATCACAGTAATAATTAATAATCGGATTTTACAACGATATACATTTATGCTTACAATTAAAAAGCTCTTATTTTAATATCCAAATTACGTTTCTAAAATATTTGTATGTTATAATAGCCAACTTTGATAAACAAACAGGGGGTCTAAAGCACCTGATTTATTATAATACATAATTGTTTAAAGACACCAAAATCGCTGTTCAACGTTAGTTTAGGTCGGGTCTCCCCTCCCCTCCCCTGATCCGCCAAGTTAGGGCAGCGTGGCAGATAAGACTGTTTTGTGTAGAATTCATTTTGTTTATTGTAAAACATGTATTTAGTACTTTTAAAATAACTATACAGCTTTACTAACATATTGAAACAAGTTTGTTTAGCAAGTATTTAAATAAATAATACGATAATAAAAGTTCTGTTATAATATATGATTCTAGGTATATTATATGAGAGTTTATATTATAAAATAACTTATTAGAATATTCTGTACAAATAAAATATACGAGATAAGTCCCTTTCATAGTTATATTGTTGTTTGACGCTCAGGTTTATATAATGCATTGTGTGTCATATAATATCAAAGGTTGGTTTGTTACGAGTATGAAATTTAAGTGAGAAAATGTTATTTATATTGATTATAATTCACCTCTGAGCTAGTATATAACTAAGTAAGAGGTTTACCTTCCTTCATCAGCTCCAAATACATACAGAGTGACATCGGTTTGTTGAATTTACATCGGTTTAATTTTGGATTACAGAATTTTGATCGTTTAACCATCGTCAAAATTCGTTCGGCCTCGTAGCCGAATGTGGCACCTACCCGATTTTCCACTGTACCCGATAGTCAGGGAACCTAATGAAATACAGGCTATTGTATAAATAAGGGCTTTCAGTAAGTATTAAATAATTCGATAGCAAAAGTTCAGTTAAATTTTTTGAGAGTTATGTATTATATGAGAGTTTAGATTTAAAAATAAATTACTAGAATATTCTGTGCAAAGAAAATATACGAATGCGGATAAGTCCCTTTCATAGTTATATTGTTTGTCGCTCAGTTCAATCATCAATTATAATTATCAGGCTTACCTTAGCCCAAAAAATAGCAGTTTTAACCCTAAGAAATTCCAAATTGAAAAGTTTTTTTTTTTCTTAACCGTAAATTAATAAACCAAACGTGCAATGATCCATACAACAAATACTTGCATTTTTGGATATATTCACGAAATAACTCTTATTACAATTTGTATATGAAGCAGACAACTAGTAGTTATAAAACACCATAAACTAATAAAATAGCTTATAAGTATATATTAAGATCTCGTTTTAGAATTTTTAAGACATTTAGTAGCTTAAAATATGTAAATTTTGGACTACTAAGGCCTAACTAAAACAGTACCATATATATTTAACTTTTGATTTCCTGGAAAGAAACGGAAAAAGAAGTAATTGAAACGTTTTCACCTCAGAATTCTAAATGATTCGCCAACCAGTTTTTCACAAGAGCAGTTGCAGACAATTAACCTTTAGCCATTGTTGGCGTGGCTACAGACTTCACATAAGAGCAGGATTAATTAAAACGAAACCTTTGTGAACCTTTTTGTGTTCTTTTAGACAGATATTTAAAGTCAATACCAAAGGTCTTTATGAACTTTCGGTTGTAATTAACTCGGAAGAGGGTTTTATAAAAAGAATTACAAAAATGTTACAAAGAGGAATAAAACCTTTAACTGAACATTTTCAATGGGATGTTCTTAAATAATAATTGATGCACCTGTGAGTTTTATGTAACCTACTGTGGTTATTTTTTCAATATTATTTGTACAAAGCTTTAATTGCATCTTTTGTATTAAAATTAAACAATAAACATACATAACAAAAATATATTGGCAAATAATTAAACACTGATCCAACTGTGCAAATGTTGATTTGGCAAATCTGAGAATGATGAAACACAACATGATTGGTAAATATACAAATAATGATCTCCTTGAAACCAAAGAAAATACAATTTATTTCCCAATTTGATCACACAAATACATTGATCCTCGTCCCACGGGATTATGGAACCAAAAACGAAATAGCTAATAAGTTTTTAAAATGTAAACTATGTCTCACATTACAGGTTGACCACCTGTGTGCATACATGGATTTCACCCTCCTAAAAAAAGGTTTTCCTACTAGAAATAAACTATTCTTGGAGCTAGGAGTAATCAATAACAACAATATTTCACTGCAAACCCACTGCTACACAATCTGTAAATAATAAAAAATTTTAGGGTTTTAATGATCCTATAAACCAATAACTTGCATTTATATGATTCGGAAAAACCTTTATAGCTAGCTACACATAATTATCCTCGTATAGAAAATAACTAAACATTAATGTAACAATATTATTACGTATATTTTGTTTTCTACTCCCACCGAACATTTTAAAATCAATTACAGAAAGCACTAATTAATAGAGCTTAACAACTGAAAGAATACAATAGACCTAAACGTGTTCAAAATAAAATTACAAAATATAACTATTTAAATATTGGAAAATCATACACAAGTGTAAGATACCATTTATATTAGTTAGTAGTTAGTAAGTTAGTTACCACTTTCCTTAAAAAAATTTATCATTGTATAATTCTTAGAACCACTTACAGTTTAAAACGTCCAGTCTATAGTAGCATTATTTTGAATTAAACAAAACATTAAAATCAGGAACAGAAAAATTAAAATATTACAAACAAACATAACATTATTACCTTCCCGTCCCTTGGAAAATATAAGAATAAAAAAACAGGGTTCATACAAAATATGTGTTTTCACATATGAGTAATAACCATTAAAAATAACAACAGTGTAACTTTAATAAAAACCCTATAATATGCATTAACTTTAAAATGCATGAAACTCTCTCCATGTGCGATACAAACAGCTATTGGAATTTAATATAAACATAGCATTTTATAAGTAAAATAAACATCGGTATGCGTCATTCTAAGTTTGGAATTATGTTTAATATTGTGTGAGCAATAGATTCCCGTTTAGTAAAGAATGTTGTCACTACAGTATGTGATGTCTAAATGCAAAATCAGAGATATTATAAGAATGTTTCCTTATGGTCACTAGGGTAAACTATTGATAATGACAAATCAGAGACTTCTATTTTCTGTGATTTAAGCTAAAATTAAAAGTCTAAATTGTATTAAACTGAATCGTTAATACACTCGTTAAAGAACTTTACGACCTAAGATGAACTACTATGTAACAAAGATTATTATATTATGCGATTCAATTTTTCTGTTAGCGACAGTTTCTGATATAAGGAAGGGAAGTGTTAAAGGGTAAAAAATGAAACGCAGTATTAATTTTGTTTAGTCAGAGTCGTTTGGAGGTGTGGCCAAGGGGCGCTTATCCTTCAATGAGTTTCGCCACGCACTTGTTGTTGCAGTGTTCATATTAAGTGCACTCTCTATCACGGAGTTTCTCCCATGTGCCATCCTTTCCAGTTGGAATACTTTAAATAAACTGAATAATTTAAAATAAATCGTTAACTTGGCTTCCAATTTTGAAATGTAATTAAATCAAAAACAGAGCAATCTTTGTAACTACTTTTAGATGATCGGTTGTAAATACTTATGCTTTGTCAGTTTATCTTTCTTTGTATTATTACTGTATCATATGATGTTATTTTTTCTATTCTACTAAAGAAGATGTCCGAAGTGGCATCGAAACGTTTAGAAATCAATAAATAGTTGAAGTAGTCATTAAATTCCTGCAGCTTATTTGAATATTAATGGCTTAAGCAGGCTTGAGAGTTGGAATATATAACCAGTCATGTACACAAATCCAAAATTTATATTATATTCATTTTAACCCCATAACCATAGCTAACTAGAGATTATACATTTTAATGGCATAGAAAATGTAATAATTTAATACTCTCATAATTTAAATATAAACAGCATATAAACCCATATTTTAGGGCCAAGGGAAATACTTGAAAGACAGATAAATCTACAAACATCAAACTAGACAGGGGCAAAACAAATATAACTATGGTTCGCGCTAAGTGCAGTAAAATATATACAGCAGTAAAACACATCGCAGCTTTGAGCTCTTGTATCTTATCAAGTGACGCTCGGGGATGTGCATTGTCAGATAAGATTAGACTGCAAGAGTTGTTTGTGAAACATCACCCTCCACTGTACAGTCGTTTGGCATTCTAAATAGTTTCTAAAATAAACACTAGTTAACACGAATGCAACGGCAAAGACTTAAGTATAAATACCAGTGTTTATGAATTTGGGTCATCCTTTAAACTGATTTATTTGGATAATATCCGCAAGTTTCTAAAATATTATTCATTGCAGTATATATTAAACGATTAAAAATTCTATTCGTTATTCTTTGACATTTCAAACTTGTTTTACATTCATTCCATGCAATCCGCTATTACATAATACAGATGTAAATAGTAATTTCATTATGACTACACTAAATTTATATCAGCTGTTTTCGTTATGTGTTTTCGTTATATCTCCTGCGAAACTTCATATTTACATACAGATATCAATGTTTACTGTGGACAATTTTCACTTTGCCACTTTCCACTCTTGTTATCAAAGTAGTGTAGTGAAAGGTATTGTTCAAAACTCGAGTGGAATAGTTATTTGTGCAACTAGTGAGCAAAGTGAGCAATTGCCTCACTCGAGATAAATCCTTACTCACGAGCCGTAGGCGAGTGAGGAATGGTTTCTCGAGTGAGGCGATTGCACTTTGCACTCGAGTTGCACATTATATTTTTCCTACAGTTACCATAAAACAAATAAATTGGTAAAGAAACGTAAAGTACATTTTCCGTTGGGCTTTTTACATTCTTACTTTCACACCAGGAAGTAAACAATTCATACCTTTTTTCATATTTATGTTTTGATTTCTCTGGAAGAAGATTTAGAGACACATTCCTCGCCACATTTTTTAATTCTTCTGGTGAACAAGATTCTTCTGGTGAACTATTATTACTAAAATCGTCATTAACGTCCATTTTGCGACAGCAAAACCACCTTCAATGTTTACAAATGGCAAATCAATGAAATGGTGGCTTCTGCCGTGACCGGAAGTGTTGTGACAAATACAACAGTACAACAGCTGACCAGCTGATTTACAGCCAGTGCTGCCAACGTATTTCGCGCGCATACGACCTTGTCTGCATGTTACGCGCTCACTATTTCGTGCATTCACGTTGCAAATCTGGAGTGAGACAAAGTAATTAGATTGAGACAATGTTAACATTGTCTCACTGATGAGCGAATTGGCCACTTTGCTTTCTCAAATCAGTGAGAGAACATGTACATTGTTAGGTAACTGTAGGAAAAGTGTTTTGCATATTCGAGATCATATGTTTGAAGTGAGACTTGTCGAGCACTTCACATGGTCTACAAGTCTCGCACTTCAAACATATGGTCTCGAACATGCAAAATCCCTCTTTCAACTCTTGTTATGAAATATACTATTTTATGATATAGGTAATTAAATAATGCGAATCTATTAAATAAAAAATTTTATAATTTACAATCAAACAATATTATATTACAACTAATTATGGAAAGATTAAAATTAATGGACGGTTCCTTGAGTAGTATAATACGTGTTGTTATATTTAAACAGGATAGTCTTACAACGTTGCAAGGTGCATTATACTTATACCGTCCTTATATTCAAGACGGTAAATATAAACGAGTTCACACGCAGCATGCTGACGTGAGGGAAGTGAATTTCCACACACGAAACTTTTAAAACTCAAAACCAGTGTAAAAACATTCATTTATTAAAATTTTTTAAAATCTGAGAACATTGATTTTTTGGCTGTTCTGATGCCTGCCTGTTTGGTTTCATTTACCTGCAATGCTGGGAATACAATTTTGCTCATTATAAGGTTAGGAGAAGGTCCAGTCAGGTTTGGAAGTAGGCGTGAGGTTGCTGGAAATGATAAAAGTACACCAACAAATGAATATCAGGCGTTTCTCATTATATCCCCCATAAGACAACGTACTGTTTTTGTTTGATACACGTTTTCTTTAATAACTCGGTAACTGTTTATGCTATAATGACAAGAGATGGCTTAAAACCTTTGCCTCACGAACTCCCATCTTTTTACATGCATTAATGTTACATCTGGGGCTTTTGTGACCCTTTTAGGGCACAAAACTCAATTTAAAATATTAATCCCCAAAAATGGGTTTAGAGTTTTCCGACTGTTTTTTCCACCGAACCTGTCCAACTAGTTATAGAAAGAAACGTCTCTACCAAATTTGAAGTAAATCGGACAATAAATGCGACCACTAGAGTGCATACACACACACACACACACACACATATATATATATATATATATATATATATATAATTTTAAACGACCCCGAAAACGTGTTTAGGAGGTCACGTTAGGAACTTCTATGGTGGTCCCGGGCTTAAGTTTCACCATGCCGGTCATGCTAATAGTTCACTTTCCATAGGAAATTGACTAATGAGTTCGCACGCAGCACGCTGACGTGAGGGAAGTGAATTTCCACATAAAAAAATATAAAAACTCAAAATCAGTTAAAAATATACAATTATTCCAATTTTTATTCAAATCTGAAAATATTGATTTTTTGGCTGTTATGATGCTCCTGGTTCTATTTACCTGCAATGCTGGGAATACAATTTTGCGCATTATAAGGTTAGGAGAAGGTCCAGTCAGGCTTTAAAGTAGGCGTGAGGTTGTTGGGGATGATAAAAGTACAGCAACAAATGAATAACAGGATTTCTAAAGTAAAACCCCCATAAGACAACGCACTGTGTTTGGTCAATACACATTTTCTTTAATAACTCGGTAAATATATATGCTTGAATGACGAGAGAGGGCTTAAATGTTTCGCCACACTACTTACCACCGTTTTCTATTCGTTAATTCCACATCC
The DNA here is from genome assembly GCA_963675035.1 of Allygus modestus. Lineage (NCBI taxonomy): Eukaryota > Metazoa > Arthropoda > Insecta > Hemiptera > Cicadellidae > Allygus > Allygus modestus. The sequence continues at coordinate 480,217,988 of OY776112.1, read as the reverse complement.
GGGGCTTTTCTGACTCTTTTTAGGCCCCAAAACCCAAATTTCTAAATTTAAAATCCCCAAAAAAGGGAGTTAGAGTTTTCCGATTGTTTTGCCCAACGAACTTGTTAAACTGATTACAAAAAGTAATGTCCCTACCAAATTTGAAGTAAATCGGACAAAAAATGTGACCGCTAGAGTGGATACACACACACACACATATATATATATACATATATATATATATACATATATATATATATACATATATATATAACATTTTGAACGAACCCCCAAAACGTGTTCAGGGGGTCACATTAGGAACTTCTATGGTGGTCCCGGGCTTAAGTTTCACCGTGCGGGTCATGCTAATAGTTCATTTTCCATAGAAAATTCACTAATAACCGACGGTACAAGGGGATCTATTTCAATTAGTAACACCGGTTATCATAAGGCCTGGTTTCATGAGAAATTCCCTGATTAGGGCTGATGATTAGGCCAAAATCGATTGCCTTTTGCCATATTTTACGTACATTAACCGTTTTATATAAGTAAATTATAAGTTGAAATATTTTTTATTGTTGAGAAATGTAATTAATTGTAACCTGTCTAAAATATATTTACACAAAGTTATAGCATGATACCTGACTTCAGCTACAATTTTACAAGAACATTTCTTAACTTTGTTCAGGTAAATTTGACACAAAGATCTAGGATAGACCATCTAACCAAGCTATTATGGTTCTAAAATTCATTTAAGCTCACTGTGTTGATATTAACAGTTGTATACATGAGGGTTTTATCCGACCCAACAAATATTGGTAAATACTGTATTAACACAGGAATGACTTTAAACATTTGCAAAAAAGACGTAAACCCTAAGTTAGACGGTAAAGGGATTTTTTGTTGGTACCTAGTAAAATATTTATTTTCCCTAATAATGCAGATTCCCAAATAAAAGTAAAATCCAACTAATGATGCTTTAGGGGTTAATGTTTCCACTGTCTATGTTCTCAGTTTACAGGACCTTACTATTTCTTCCAATTAATAAATAAACTTGAATTGGTAAAATTAAAAATAATTAATTAAACGCAAGGCGCTAATAATTGCCTTTTCAAGCTTCATTCACGCTTGGAAGCTTTTAAAGAAGATGCCAGCACTATTTTTACAAACCATACAATATATAACTGGGTTGATATAGAGAGTAAATACAACTTACTGTGAAACTATATTTTATCGTTGACATTTTTTCGGCTCCACCAAGATCCTGGTCGCTGTTGGCGGGCAGTGTCAGACAGAGTTATCAGACAGGCCGAAAAACGTGACAGCTGCTAATCGTGACACGACTTTTTATATCGGTGATGCCAATTTGATGACATTCTGATGTCCCTTCTAATGCCCCTCCATGACGTATTACACCTGCCCATTGTGTTGTAAGGCGTGAACATGTTTGTTCGGCGTATATACGTTTGATTTATAATAGATAACTCAAAATGCATTTCCTAAACTGATTACATGTCTGTTTAGTGAGGGAATAATTATACTGCATTCAAATACACATCAGGCAAAATCCTGTTTGTATTATAACAGATATATGTATATATATATATATATATATATATATATATATATATATATATATACAGCCTGCTATTCTTGCCACGTCCGTTTAGAATACAGCTTTGTCACGTCCCCTAGAACCACTGGAGTATATCAAGGTTTTGCTCAAGTATATTGGTAAATACACGTTACCGTTCACGAATTACATATCAGATTATTTATAGGTGGAAAATTATTCAAGATTTTTATCCGGATTTTTCGTTACAATGTATATGCATTATCACGTCCGTTTACTTCACAGTATTGTCACTTCCGTCGGGTATACGTTTTACTTTAAGGCGTTTGCTACGTCCATTGAGTATATTGTTTTATAAAGTCAAGTCTTATGACGTCCTGCAACGTTGCCAGTTTTACTTTTATTTTTAAAATATGAAATTCGTTTCTAAAACTTATAACTATTTAATACTTTGAAATATTAAAGTACAGGAATAATAAAACCCTATTTTAACATTACTGTCTGTCAATAAACAACTTATTTACTATAGATACAAAATCCTATAATAGGATATTTCGTCACTAGGCTCAAAAGTGGATCTTTTTAATACGAGCTCCAGTTTAACTGCCGAGGCGAAGCCGAGGCTGGGAAATGAGCGAGTATTAAAAAGACACTTTTGATCCGAGTGACGAACTGTATTTTTCGTCATACTGCCAAAAAACCTAAGGTTTAAATAAAAACAAAAGTAAAATTTACGTACTGTGTCTTCATAACCTCAAATGTTTCTTTCAGCTTGTCTCTTGAAACAATCAGCTGTTGTACATGCATAACTTCGGTTCATTCATATCTATCGGTTGTTGAGTCGATCACTTCAAACCAATCATTGTGGTTCGAATCAATCGGTTGTTCGAACGCAAAAATAATAACAATACAACAATGAATGTTTCGATAATAACAATGAATGTTTCGATTATTTATAATCGAATGAATTTTAATCGATTTATGACGACCTCGAATCAAAAGTATCATCAACAATGATCTTTTTAGTACTAGTACGATAATGATCATCAAAACATATGTTATTATCCAAAGACTAAAAAGAAGAACTTTTGAATCTCAACGCCTCTGTCAAAAACAGTTGTTTTTGAAGCAGTATGACGAAAAATAGATTTTCATTTTACGGAAAAACTTTAAATTACTGAGATATTTAGTTCTGAAAGCAAATATTTATCTTTTCTAAAGGTTTTTATTTCCATGTACAATAACAATTAATTTGGAACGTAATTTACCGTAAAATTACGTATAATTACGTAATTTCGTAATGTACGTTAATTACACATTATTAACAAATAAAACAAAATAAGTGTCAGTGCTATAATTCTTTTTCATTGATAACATGAAACAGGTTTCAAAAATAAATATAACGTCCCATTTTACAATAAATTAAAGTAAAATAACCTTCTGGCCAAGGTCTGTTGTCAGAATTTTCAGGTCTTACTAGTGCCTCTGACATGGCCTTTCGACTACTTAAGTAACTGGGACTAACGCTTAACGTGCTTTCTGAGTATCAGTCTGAGTTTCATAAGTCATATTAATTTCACCGGGAATTAAACCCGGGTCTTGTGGCTGGTAGGCCAGTCCTCCACTCACTCAGCTATGACTGCTACATCAAATATAAAACTACAAAAAAATTAAAAACTGTTACAAATATATGTAACTATTATTAAACAGTAATCCCAAGCTGTTTTAATTTTCCATTGCTGTGTCTTATTGTTAATAATACTGCAAAATGAGTGACATTGTCAGAATAGCGTCTTCATCGTTTGCTGGTAGAACGTTCTGTGCGTTGCTTACATTAACAACCCTCACAACGTTCTTCAATTCATCGCCCACGCGATGGCAGGGGCCCACAACACGAGGTGCGGTGGCCCCTGCCATAAATCTTGGTCCGACCGCTCTTACCTTTTTGTAACTGCGTACAATAGGCTTAGAAATAGGCGTTCTTCTTCAAATTTCGTTTGCCAGCACAACCAAACTCATCGTGACGATTTTCAATTTGTCAGATTTGACAAATTGAAAATCTTGCATAAGGTGCACATATGATTAAGAATAAAAAGTATATTATTTGCCAAACAAACCTAAGAAGAGATGAAGGTTTAATAGCTTTATAGTTTAACTAGTGGCTGGAAGGGGCCATAGCCCCTAACCTTGCTCCTGAACTAATTTCGTTCTCTTTACATACCGAGAAAATAAAATAACATAAGTAGTAACACATGCCAGCTTGTAAACAAGGTGGACTCTTAATCACATGTTTTCAAGAAAACAAAGCCGGCGTTTTTAAATTCCCATGCTTTTCTTAAGGGGGATGTTTTACATTATTTCTCGTTTGCTGGTAACTTTTTTAAAATGCTGCTATTTTTCCCGAGTCCCTGAAATCGAAACCTTTAATTTGAGACGACTCCCATCATCCTGCGATTTGCCAAAGTCCCGAAAATTTGAATTATAAATTTTGCTTTCAGAATTATTTGTAAAGATATTTAATTTTCAATAATTATATTTTTCTTATTATACTTAAAACCTGGAAACAAAACAATGCAATACAATAATATACTGTATTATCTTGCAGTATTATGTGTATTAACAAGTTACTTGTTATTTGACGTGCTCATAATATTGTTACTTTCTATATGCTCTTGCCAGTGAAGCTACGTTCTTGTAATAGTAGCGCATTCTTTTAATAGTGGTTACTTCGTGGGAATTTGCAACTTTTAATATTTGTACACGTATTTTTCTTCTGTGAATTGTTATGATAGTTACGGAACTTCATGCATTGTTCTAATGTTATTGAAGTTATCATAATTATATAGATTATCATGGGTTTATTGATGTATTTTATTGGGCTGTCCGTAAGTAAATTATAAGAGTGATACAAAATAGCATCATTATATGCAACTAGAGGCTTGAACGGGCCATAGCCTCTAACCTTGTTCTAATTTTCTGCCTCATTTGATTTTTTTAATATTTACTTGCTAAGTAAAATAAAATGTCAAAAGTAGGAACACAAGTCAGTTCATAGAAGTTGACACTTAATCACAAGTTTTAATTTAAACAAAACATACGTTTTTAAATCTCCATGCTTTTCTTATGGGTAATGTTTTATGTTATTTCTCGTTTGCTGAAACCTTTGTAGAAATACTGCTTTTTTCCCGAGTCCCTGGGATCAAGACCTTTAATTTGAGCCGTCTCCCATCATCCTGCGATTTGCCAAACTAACGAAATTTGGACTTACAAATTTCGCTACAGAATTTTATACCCGAGTGTCCCATAAAGGCCCCCTCCCTTATTTCTTGACCAGTTTTAATGTTTGACGTATCAAAAAATTCGCCTTAGTTCTTAGTTTTACAATAAGGTTTTTAATTTTCGATATTTGTATTCTCAAAGGCACGGACTGCTCTCAGATTTCGTTTTTTGCTCTAAAGATTAACATTGAGAATAACTTTATTTGAATTACAGCTGTTAATACATGATGGACAGGTTATTAGCAATACCAGATGTTACAAGTAAGGAATGTATCTTTATAAATAAAATAAGTTTTGTTTCTACATCACTTTGAGCAGTGCAGTTGTATGCAGCGGAGATATTTACATTTTGTTTATCTGTATGTTCATGAACAAAGTTTTTCCGCGTTTCACAAAAAAAGACTGAACTAAATAAAATAAATCTTTTTGACAATTTTCTTGTGGGTCAGGAAACTTTTATGCTTATGCGAATCGTTACGTACATCATTAGCGTTATGCCAATTGTCCGTTACTGCTCCAAAGTGGTCTTATGTGTACAGGTTACTCGACCTTTCACTGGAGAATGCACCATATTTGTTCTAATGAGCATTTAATCAGCTAATAATTTTTTTACCACAGAATGGATTAAACACATATTTTACTACTCCACTATGGTAGGCCTATATTAAACAATATAGAATAACATGAGTAATTGAGCGGATATTTGGAAGAAGATAGATCCATCCCAAAAAACAGTTATGGCCATATTCCCGTTCCAATGAGGCTTGGCTCTATTAATGACCTTGAGATTGTCATGTTAATCATATATTTACCAAACCGATTGAAGAAGTATTTGGTAGAAAGACAGCAGGCAAAACGAATGCACCATAAGCAGGATAAATAGGCATATACTTTCCACCCCTTATTTAATTTTTTGCTCTGTTGGCCTTTAACATTTAAATTTTAACAACACTGACCGTTATTAGATTGAACATAGTAAATTTTTTAAGAAGATAGTTAATACATTAGAATAAAACCACTACCTTTGCCTACTCTTGTTCCAAAAATACGTTAGAGCTCGCCAAATGTTGGAGCTATAGAATTTTTTTGTTAATAAATAAGTTATAATTACGCCTCATCCCTGGAAAAATATAGTTGTGTATGAAAAGTTGATCAAAAAAAAACACCAATGTGGTTAGGGTTAAGATTTTGTAAATAACAATAAAAGAACCTACAAATCTGTTCGTAAACAAGTTTACAAAATAATACTCACTTGGTGAAGTATCAGCATGTGATTTTTGTGAGAATAGTTATTAGAACCAATGTATACATAAATTTAATGTAACGTACAGATCATTAGGTTAGAATAAGATAGAATAACTGAATATAAAGCGAAGATGTCCAAAATAAAACGAACCGAGCAAATAAGCAACATAAATATGCTTGCCTTGGATAGGAACCGAGAAGATAAGCATTTTGAACCAACTGACTGGCTTTGATGGCATTTTGAACCAACTGACTGGCTTTTCAATCAAAGCTTGGTTCCCCAGGTGCTTTAACAAATTTATCTAACGTTTCAAACATAGTATTACACTATGATAGCGAGCGAAGCCGCGACGGGCTACTAGTATTTTTATATTGTCAATAAAGTGAATTTATCTTAATTTTGTTACCTGAACATTTAGTTGTTTGTTTTATGAATTAGTTGTTATGCTACTTGTGTTATTTCAACGTCATTCGCAATTTCATAACATATTTGTATTAATAAAATGTTGATATGCCTAACTTATTACAACAAGAGTAACACTAGATAAAAGCTGCCCGTTTACCAGATGTTCACTACCAAACATTACGGTAAAGTACGTCTCTGAACCACTTTCAAGCATAATAGATTTGGCATATCAGTTATTAAAAAAATTACATATTTTACTACCACGAGAACTCATTGTAATATAATTTGTTCTTCAGGATGCTGCCAGATGTGTTGTATTGTGTTCATCATGAAGTTATAAGCTTCATAAAGGATAATAAAGCTCTTTAATAAAAAATAAATTATGTAAGTACCACAAGCACTTGAACATTGACTGTCAAATTTTAAATTATAATAATTTTGCACTACACTGTGCTATCTGCTTCCAAATAAATTAAGAGGAAGAAATGCGACAAAGAGCGCTACAGTAATACGTTTATTTCTAGCTATGAAAACATAACATCCTAGAAAACATCTCAACATGTTATTCATCATTTATACAAACGCGCAAAATTCAATTGTACCCCAGATATTGTAAACATTTTTCAAAAGTTTTGCATGCTGCGCAACTTTTTAATAGTTTGTTACGTCAAAGCTTGATAATTATTCGTCTGTAATATTTCAAAAGAATCCTGCAGATATAAATATAATGTATAATCTATTATTTATTTAATACGCTAGGGGATTTTTGTGACTGAAACTCTTCCTTCAGTTATCAACCGATTTTGATATATTTGGTTTCGTTGTTATGAAGTATTTTGTGCCCAAATTTCATAAAGAACGGATATAAAGGAATGGCCCTAGTCGCTCTTAAAGTTCATAATTTGTCTCTAAAATTAATATTGACAAAGAATTGTTTTGACCTGTATGATCAAACAGCTGAATAGAGTAAACACAGTTTAACAACAAGAACACATGTTCAATACTGGAAAGAAAACGCAATATGAACATATCTCTGATTTTTAATGTTAGCATTAACCATAGAGTGAGTTTGTAACGTTTATCCTAGAATGCAGCACATGAAACTTCATGTTAAATAGTAATAAATACTAGAGACCGCCCAATAGTCAAAATTCGACCAAATATTTTTTGATTATAAATTTGACGAATATATGAAAACAAGTTTAATACCTAGCGGGTTCTGTTAAGCTCATCTCTCTCTCCCTCCCCCTCCCCCTCCCCCATCATTACCTACAGTTATTTTTTTTAAAGTGGAGTTAAAACGGATAGCAAAAGGACATTACTATTCCAATAATCAGTTATGCCTGAAAACTCTCCACCTCATCAACTTCCCGTCCGTCTTCCCGCCCCCCCTCACAAACAGGTTTATTTTTTTATGTAGAGTTAAAACGGAGAAGGAGTTAAGAGAAGGGTGTTACCATTCCAGTAGTCAGTAATAGTTTTTATTTATGAATCATCTGTTCTTGCATTACATTAAATGAAAAGCATAACGAAAAGCAGATCGCAAAAGTTCCTATAAGGATAATGTCGAAAACAATTATTTAAAAATCAGAACATTCGACTCGCAACAATAACATGTAAACTTTGAATGCCAAAAGGGCATAGCCCTACACACCCAAACACACAATTATTTGCATTCACACATCCGCTAATAGTTCTAGATAAGTGTGCCAAGTTTAATTTGTTCGATGCCGCATATCCGAGGAATCGGTACTACACAAATTTCCTTAGCCGTTTAATATAGGGGTTATGTCTAAAACATTTTTTCATGCTGTCTGCTGGAATTTTTTAGCTATCAAATATACAATCCAATCAATTACTGTTCTCCAATTAACATTGAAACTTTGAAAGGCTGTGGGGCGTAGCCCTGAGGGCCGATGTAAATTGTAATGGGATTCTGCTCAACTACAGGACAATACCTTTCTAATGGTATGCGTGAATTTCTCCTACGGTGCACACAAGCTAAGAACAAAAGAGGGACAGTTATGTGCTTGCCTATTAATATAAAGATTCAGCTGTTACAGCTCGGTTCACGGTGCTTGGATCTTGGGAAAGGCGAGAAAATTATGCAATTTTTCGTAAATAAAAGAAGAAATCAACAAAAACAACCAAAACAAATGTTTTAAAATCAAATAAGTGATTTTTCTTTCTATTGAAAAAAGTAGACTGTAACACTGACGGTAGTAAGCCGAATAGAGGCGAAAAGTCATTCCACAGCATGCCTAAACAATAAGTGTACAAAATGTCAAAGTAGTATTGGCTTTAGTTTATATCGTATATGGCATAAAACAAAGACCAAAACGATATAAACTGACTGCCACTGAAATTAAACTAAATTTATGATCATTTTACAATGTTTAATTGATATTAAATATATTCTAAAGTGGTAAAATTGCCTTTGCCGAATATAGACGAGTGAAGATGAACGGGATAGATTAGCAATAGTGTGGATGGGTAGTTCTCTGCCGCTCATTTTAATACGTATGATTATTTGAATTTTAAAATTAACTCAACAAGGTACTTGCTAGATTCGGCCAAAGTTTTAAGAAAGCTTAAGGAATAAGATCTCGTGTTTTAATGTGTTCAACTGCTTACCTTACTATATCGTGATTTCGTATTTGTACGGACCGATAATACTATCCTAACTTAATTTTAACATTAACTATTTTACTTAACGTACTTTAACATACTTTTCCTCATATGTCCAAGCTAGACGTAACTTTATTTCAATGCAGTATTTAACATGTCATCTAAGAAGCATAAATAACATATATTGTACCTTAAACGTAAGCAACAATAAGGTATATTTAAGAAAGCCGGGCTTACTTGATACTTTCCCATCTTTTATCTTTTTATTTAAATTTGGACCGTTTGTTTTTATGCATTTGTTGGACTCATGTTACATTAATTTATATGAAGTTTTTAGGAAATATTGTTTTCTACAATTTAACTCCTTACAACATTTTACCGTGCACCATATAGACAATTAATTAGTTGAGTTGAAATGAGATGAAGTCCTGTTTTTTATCTATTTTTCAACTTTTGTACTGAGTTAATACCTATGATACTCCGTTCCTATTAGTCTTATTTTCCAGTATTATGTATGTTTATTGTAGGGTATTTTATAATATTTAAAACTGATAAGATATTGTTTTTACCTACAACACACTGTAAGCATTAAGGAAATAGAAAAAAGGTACCGTACTGTTTTTAGACGATTTTTCAAGATGGCGGAAAGCACACAAGGGCTAATAGAACGAGTTCGAAAACTTGGTTTTTTATCATGGGGTCGATACATATAACATAACTGAAAATCAAAATTACTCCGACTTTGCATGGCAACCCCTTAAATTAGGATAATTCTACTGGGCTTCTTGTAGATGCCTGGTTATATTATCATGTACCTATCTTCATACCAAATTGTAGCTCCATCATTCCAGAATTATACGTTTGTTACTAAACATAACTGCGTATAATTCCAGTGGGGTGGATAAGCCCCCTAGAACTTTCGGAACGGGAGACGGACATTCATTGAGTGGAATTTCAGAATTATCTGTTCTGTAGTTGGTTGTGATAGTTAACATGGGAATAATAAAGGCCAGAGGGGTGGAGGCCTAAATCATATTTTGATCAGGAGTATGCCTATGTCTATTTTGAGTATATTAGCTTCCTTCCATCCGAACTTCTTAGCCATAAGTCCAATAGTAGGTGCGAGGTGATTAGTCTGATTTTAAAAGCCTGTGGGGTGGAGCCCTCTTCAAGCAGAGTACTTCAAGCAGATCGTCATCAGAATGTTTCAGTCAGATGTAACAATTTGAGAATCGGAATTGTCTTGGAAGACAATAAATGATACCATCCTCATTTTCAGAATCTCCATCAAATTGCAACCAAAATTAGCATGCCGTTAATTTTGTGCAAAATGTTATAAAACCTTCCTTATTAACAATGGCAACATTAAATTAAACAAGCGGCTTACAGGTGCTATAGCCCCTAACATATGGGTTTTGTGTAAGTGGATCACCGCTGATCATTCGTTCATTTTGCTTATTAATAAAAACACTGTAGTGATATTTCCAGTAGAAAATCATTGGATATTTGAAGTCTAGTGAGGCGTAGCCACCGTAATTTTTGAGATTTCTGATATTTTTCCCACCGTCCTTGGCCCTCAAGCTTTAAAATAAATCGTCATAACCTAACTTAACTTTTTCATAGCTCAATATATATTGTGAGGACCGATTCGCTTACGGAATTAAATATGTAGATAGCCTAGCTACCACCAAAGTTACTAAAAATGTTGCAATAAATCGCCTTAAACAATCGCAGATTGTTTAGTTACAGAACAGCGAGCAATATTACAGCATCTATGAACCACCAGTCACCAACATATATGACAGGAATTGAGAAAGGAACCCCAAAGTACCCATGAGATATGGCTTAGACTACTGTGATGTGCCACTGATCGACGTTGCCTATTTTCTAGGGATCCTTCCGTTGGAATTTTGGCGAGACGTATATGATATTTAAGGAATTTTTACGGACATTTTCCATCACTTATTAGTAAAAACAAAGTTGCACACTAATCAAGAAAATATAAAAAAAGTTTCGCTCATTAGTAAAACTTTGTTTTTACTAATAAGTGAAGAAAAATGTCCGGAAAAAATCCTTAAATAACATTAATTCGCCATCACCAACAATGAATTTTAAACAAAGAACGTTTTAAATTGTACTTATTTCTTCATTTTATATATATTTATTATTTTTTCATAAATATTGATAATGAATTTTGCAAAAACTAATAGTTTCTACCTGTATTTATGCATTTAATATGTTTGTATTGCTATCTAGTACCCAGTATTTTACTTGTTCAGCATATAAGCCATATTCTTTGTAATTATTATTAATGTGTTGGTTTTGGTCGTTGATAAATAAATAGATCTTATGCTCATTAGTCTGTATTGGATGAATTACGCTAGAATGTAGTAGGTAATATACTAGAATCAAACACAAGCCTACAAGCCGTTTTAAAAATCCTTAAATTTCATACCATGATAAGTCTTACTCCTTGATCAATATTGTTAATAAATTGCGGTACCTAGTAACAAAATGTTTAACCTATATTCTAATAATGTGTATTAACTTTTAACTCATGATCGTAATACGTTAGTATTACCACAGACAAGGGAATCTATAGATTCGTTTCTCTGTGGTATTACTTTAAAATTTATAACGTTTAGTGACCGTGCGCAAAGCCGCGACCGACGGGTAACAGCTAGTTACCGCAATGTCAGTGTAGAATATTTGCTATATGGAATATTTTCATTTTTTGATGTAAAATAAAAGTACCATGATGGTTTATCATGTTAATTTGCTCATCGTGGTAAAGAAAGAAGTATACTCCTGAAATATGTGAATGAAAATGGGTGAAATTCCCAAACAATATAATAAACTTAATCTTTATATGTAATTCTGTAAGCAACATTTTAAAGTAAATATATGCGATATTTCTAAAAAGTTACCAGCAAACGAGAAATAACGTAAAACATTCCCCATAAGAAAAGCATGGGGTTTGAAAAATTTCTGCTTTGTTTACATTCAAACATTTGAATAAGTGTCTACTTTGATTACGAACTGACTTGTGTTCCTACTGGGAGAAGGTTAGGGGTTATCGGCCCTTCAAGCCACTAGTCAGTTACTAAATCATTAAATTTTCAATTTTTTTTAATTCTTATTTAAGCAAGATATTAAAATTTAGATACATGTAATGGTTAAATTTATATGAGATACGTTTAACCATTGTATTACAATTTTAGTATTTCTAATTTGATTGAAATGGTGTATGCTTATAGCCAAAACAAATACGGCTGAAGAGGGCCCAAGCGCCCTAAACAGTTACAGTGGGCCAGGGACTTTCCTGCTCACTGGAATTTCATGAAACGAACGAACAAATAATTGTACAAAAAAGAACAACAAACAGTTGTTCCAAGAAATATTTTTAACAACTGACTTTTACTTTATTGTTTACACATTAAATTAGTACGGATTTGTATATTTTATATTCGCGATGACTCAGTTTGGAAATAGTATAACTGAATCCCCTTAGTTCCCCCTTAGTATCCCCTTAGTTTTAACAGTGTCCCTTTTTTAGATTTTGTGGGAATAAGATGGAGATATTTGAATCTTTAAAAGGGGTGGCTTTCCCCACTCTGTTTATCAAAGCGTAAGTCAACCAATCACGTTCCTTGCTTACTTGTCAACAAATACCTTATCAGTGCTTAAATGAAAAGGAAATTCCAGATTCTCGAAATCAACAGATATATCCCCAGCACCCACGTCCTCAAACATTATCCAAAACGTTCCATTGTGTGTCTTTGTCTGGTCAAAGAAGATGCAGATTTACAAATTGAGGCTTCAGATCTGGGTTGAGTTATTTTGATCAAAATAAATATGTCTAATAACAGAGCAAAGATAATGTCTGATTTAATTCGTTTCAGAGCTAATTTTAAAAATATATTTACATTTATTTTATTCGAGTCAATATAAAATTAATAATACTTACATGTTACCAGCATTATTTACCTAAGCTAATCTATTATCTCTCTGTTTTAATTGTGCTTTCCTCTAAGATCTTAAAAAGGTTTTTACTTCTTTAAGTTACAGTTCCGAGTAAGTCAAATACTAAAGTGTTATGTAGTATAGTTTTGCTCGGTTCAGTCCAGTTATATTAGTTTGTTAAGAAGTTCTGGAGTAATTATTAACTACGGCCCCCTACATGACGAGCAGATGTTCTTCGCTTTTCTGTATGTTTAAGGCCACTCCATTTGTTATTATAACTCACAATTGTCCCTTTAAGTAGTTTTTTTTGTATATACGTATTTTATTTATTGTTTACTAGCTATTACCCGTCACAGCTTTGCCCGCATCACTACATAGCATTAATAAGATATATGTTACTGATGTCGTATCGTATTCTAAATCAGTAATTTCAATGACGCCCCACGTATTTCTGGTAAACGTAAGGTCAGTCCTTACAGCAATAGCTCGATCGGTTGGAAGAGCTCGTGGCTTCAGTTTCTATGTGTCTAGCCCGCGCTAAATTTTTTGTCTGGTCTACCGACCTTTGTTTGCCCAGAAGGCGAGGACCAACACTGACTCTGAATGACACTTTAGCCGCGGAGCGGCAAGTAATAAAGGCCTTTGAAGGGCGTGATAATTTACAACTCACATGTCAACTTGGACGACAACAGAGACTGCGCCGCCCTCAGGATCCACTGTGCTATATTTAACCCACGTGGAAGATAAAACCTTAACAACATTGTTTACGACTATTAAATCTCAAGGCTCGTTGTATAAAAAAAATACAACAATAAATACAACAAATATTATAATCTTCCACACTATTTTAATACAAATTACTGAATGGTGAACTGAATATATCGATTATTCAAGAAAAAAATGATTGTAAAATATGTTTAAATGTTGAGTTTTTCCCATATAATATAGTCTTACTTTGGTAATTTTACAAGCTACACTGTTAAGGATTTCCATTGAGGTATATGTAATGATAAAAAGCGTTCGGTGGAACTCCAGATTTTTGTGTAAAAAGATGCTCCTTACTCTCAGTATACAGAGTGTCCTGTACCTCTCTGGAAAAAGCATTATTAAGTCATTTCTGGTATATAGCATTATTCTTTGGGTCAATATAAACACGTGTTATCACCTGAAAATCGGTCTCCCTTGCCTAGTTTTCCATTTTTCTGTCTGTATGTGTGTTTCACTTTAAAGTTTTTTATGGCGAAACCGAAAACAACTAAACGTAAGTCAACTATTAATAGCGATAGGGTCTACCACCGTAAAATTTATAGAGTAATTATCTATGACAATTTCAAAATGGCGGCCATTTCAAGTTTGTTACCCTAATAAAGGGCACAAAAACAAGCTATTTTACAAACTATTTACAACAATGACTTCTTATAGGGAATTTAATAATAAATCGAACGTTGCATTCAGGTAAAGGGAAAACTAGACATATGAGACCCGTGCCCATATTATAAAATGTATTTGCCTTGACCGAAGGAATGATGCTATCTATATACCTTTGTCCACAGTGTTACCGGACACCCGTATACTGCTAAAAATAGTTTTAAATGTGGAGGATATTCCGATTTTTATCTATAATACAAAAATAGGCGGAATAATCTACCAAAAAAGATGAAAAATGCTTAAAGCTTTTGAAATTTGCTGCAATTCGATATAAAACATAAGCATGCCAAAGGAAACAGATGAAACTAAGGCGAAGGTTGAGTGGAAAAAACTGTTTAATATAATATCTCGTATTTTCCCGCATCCTATACTTTTATAAAAGAAAGGGGGTTTCTGCCTGTTGACCAGTATGTTCCATTTTAACGTAAAAACTACTTAACCAATCGAACTGAAAATTTGCATGTAGGTAGATAATTTATTTGTGTTACATATAGGCATATTCCCATCTTGGCAATGCCTTATGTCTCCACCCCAGTCACCCTTGAAGCTACAATGTTATTCTTTATACTAAATTTAATATAAAGTATTTCCGGTCAAACTTATATTTTAGATATACAAATGAAAACACCACAGTCATTACAATATATTGCTAAAAACATTTTGGAACTTTGGAGTATTAGATTATTATTTCAGATGTGTTATTGATACTTAAATTGGAAAAAATTTATAACAAGTTACAATTTGTATTTTATATTCCTTTATTTCCAAGGCATATCAACCCAACACTATATGTTTCCCTTTATGTCTGCCTAACTTTTACACACGTCTAAACATCCGCACACAATCGAGATTCCCGTAATTATGAACAGTCGTACATTATAATACACACGTACTTGCCTATTCTGTTATTACAGATATTTTCTGATTGGAACACAGTAAAAACTAAACAAACATATTTAAGTATCTTAATTTGGATATGTGAAGCCTTTTTTGTAAACTCAGTGTGCACATAATAGTTTTATACATTATTTACTTAGGTAAATACATACCTGTAGGAATCAGAACAATTTTAGCTGCATTACTCATATTATTTGTTCATCTTAGATGACAAACATGTTGTCAGATTAAAGGTATTTTTGGTTATTTATCATCAACACCAGTAACAATAGGTTAAAATCCTTACTATCTACGGCCAACCTGTTCTTAAAAATCACCGATAGTAAAATTAAAATAGCAAATTAAAGCTTGGTCCAAACTTCAACCCGCACAGAACTTCCAGGTGTTCTACTGCGATAATGATTTGGAAGAATTGTAACTATTTATAACCTGGAAGTTCATAAAATCAGATAAAAATAAATATTTACAATACCCAGGAAAATTTATATAAGTTCTCACGTAACATCTAATTATGTTTGCATGCAATATGATATATAAAAGCATATAAATCTGACTGACCCATCCCGAACGTTTGAATACCTATGCGGTCACTTAATGTATACAGCTGAAAAAATTCGCAGGAATTTCCTAAGGTCTAAATTTATCACTTATCATATGCCTAAGTGTCAGTTAGTGTTATTCGGTTTAAAGACATATTTTTAACCAATCTACTAAACCATTAAAATATTCAGCTACATATTAAACTTCAAAATCGCAATTCAATCAAATACATTTACTTTTACAATATTACAAATTAAGTACAAAACTGTTTTAATTAAATATAAAAAGTCAGACGGATACTAATTATAACAGACTAGCTGCTATGCCCGTGCTTTGCAACGGGGCACAGAGAAGTAATATATTACTTCTTTGAGAACGGGGTGAAAATTCAGGGTAGAAAAATTGTAAGCAAAATAATGACAGTCTGAAGTTAGATATACTACTTATAACAGCTCTTTGTTTAAATTAATTGAATTAGTAAAACACAAATGTGACATAAACCAAATAAAACTCTCCTCCATATGAATAACATAGTAACCTAGAAGTCCCGTTTGGCAGAGCCCTGAGGATATTTCTAAACGGAAATAGGCCTATGAGGCTCCTCGGTACATAGACTACATTTGTGGAAAATTTCAGCAGAATTGGTCCAGTGGTTTTGGCATGATGGAACAATAGACAGACAGACAGACAGACATACACCACCTCATTTTTATAACTGCAAAATTTAAGCAGAATTGGTCCAGGGGTTTTGGCATTATGTAACAATAGACAGGCAGACACTACCTAATTTTTATAATAGTAGTGATAACCAAAAGGACTGACTGAAAAGGTCTAACACGGCCGCCACATGTGGCCCGTTTCGTAGTAGTTCTCGTAGAAGCGATACACGTGAAACATTCGTCAACTCCGTAGCGAGAGCAGTGTTGCCATATCGTGGACGTGAGTAAAGCGACGGTTTAAACTCGAAGTATACGCGGTGAGTATACGGCGGTTAGATTCTAGCGAAACTAGCGGCAGACGTCCGAACTAAAAATGAATATTGCTGTTTAGGTTACACTCACTATGACGTCCGTTTCAGACAAGTATTTAATTTTTAACTATGTCAAAGAATACAAAAATAGTAAATTGACGAAATTGTGTTTCTCAACTTAATACTGGAAATAAGCTAAATTAATTAGCAAACTACCAGACGGATGTTTAGAGAGTTAACATGGGGTTGCATTATCACTTCCGTATACAGACGTGATAAAGCGGCGGACGTCATAGTATATGAAGGGAACCTAATGCATGGACGTGACAGGGATAGCAACAAATATATATATATATATATATATATATATATATATATATATATATATATATATATATATATATAGTTAAGTTTAAAATACGTTGCTAATGTTTTTTATGGATGTATGCACATTAAAAGTTTGATATTAATATTTAATAACTAATGGTGATTATTATGTAAATTATTATGTATTTATCAGACAGATTTTTTGATATAAAATTTTCTCAATATGAATTCTTGTTTCGTGTAGATTCCTGTTAGCCATACTTTTTAAGTAAGTTGAAGGATAATCTAAAGTTGATTTTAACACTCTGAATACATAGTACCGCCGTCGTAGTTGGTGTGTAAAATATCCCCGTTTTACATTTCTAAGCCCAACTCATAAACAATTAGTAATTCCTAGTTGATTCACAATGTAACGAATAATACGTCCGATAGAAAAAAAATCGTTAAGTAAATGTTTCATTATATATGACTTGGTTTTTAAGCCTCTTCAATCAAACCGTTGATTCCCATTCACATTACAGCTTCATAAGTCACGTTCAGAATATGCCACTCTACGAGTAACGTCCTCTCCTGTACCACGTGTTTGGGCCAAGATATGACGTTTATTACGCCTTTTATATCTAGAGTACTAATTTTCATTGGTACAAATCTTTAAATCAATCTGATAATTCTAATATCAAAATTTCCAACTTGTATTTACTAATAAATAATCCACAAAAATAATTTCATCTCATTCAACCACTCTTTTCAAGAAATCGTTATGATTATGCAATAAAATTGTTTTTAAATTGTCTAGAAACTAGCTAGCTTCACTGTAATAGGGGCTACTGGGAGATCTAATTTCCTTTTCTTCCTTGCTTCTATTTCCTTGATTTATTGCCACTCTTTTGTCAACACTAAGCAACAGGAGCCAGGCAGAGTATTATGGGTCGTCATGAGAGTGGCAGTTCTGTATCTTGTGAGCTTAATGTGAAGACAGCAAGATTATTCATGCCCTTAGATATTTATCAGCGTATTGTTTAGCAGAAACCAAGGTCTGTGAGATACTACGGGTTAACATTTGCGCTAGCTTTTATAGCCCAGGAATGTGTTTAATGGAACCTTAATATAACGAATAACAAAATTATCTCAGATAAACGCATAGCTTGTTAAAAGAAATAATAATAATATTTCTACATAGTATAAAAATAAGTCAAAACTCAATTCTATGGTGACACTATTCTTGCTTCAAAGTTTCACCAAACAGGACTAATTGCCTGCAACTTAAATCATAAACCATGTATTTACATCGTACTTGTTTATCAATCCCTAAGCTGTATTTCCATGAATTTTACCATTCTAAATGTTTTAAATTAATTATTAATTTTCTTATTCAATAACAAATTGAATGACTCTTAAATATATTTTGACGTCCGACTTTTTTATTTGTAACCTTATTATATGAATTATTGGCATAGTATCATGGAAGAGAGAGGCAGTATCATGCAGATTATTGAAATAATCTTAAGTAAGCTCGTATTAATTTCGTATTCCATTACACGAAATCCTAATTAATGACTAACTGTAACCGAATACAATGTGAGAGTGGATAATAACTAAAACAAACCATGGTTCAATCACAAGTTTTAAGGTTTTGATAGAAAACTGTACAGACAAACCGATGTTAATCTAATTGGTTGTTGACTAATAAAGATTGGAACTGTTTGTTATAGTTAATTTCAACTAACATCTAATATTCACGGTTAGTTGTGCGATACTCAATTAGTTAATGGAATAAAATAATTTATATATTAGCGTTCAATTGATTTTAAACTTGTTCAAGTTATAAAGGAGGGATGAATATTCATTAAATACCTTTCTAGTGGTGCAATCAAAAACTAATTAATTCCTCGGACTATTTCTCCACAGAGGCGAGTCCCCAATCCACTTCTGGCCCACGGCGCGCGTGGTAACAAGTTCCGGTTATAACTGTAATTAATACATTTCCATTGAAAAGCTTATATTGCAATTAAATTTGGAATTTTTCAATAAGTCCTCACTTTAATAACATATATTGGCAACTTTACTGAAAATATAGTGCGACTTTAAAATTTATAGGTTTCCTACAAAAATTGTGATATATATATAACGAAACGTTGTTAGAAGACAGTTCATGATCAGAAGGTTTTTTAATTTAACAAATGTAATATTCAACGGTACACGAGTCTATTAACTACATCAATATATTGCTTCTTATGAGGTATCCAATATTTCCTGTAAGAAAATTGTTTTTGATGTTTTTATGTAGTTTCTGAACTAGGTGATCTAATGAAACCTCATTCATTCAATTGGAACTGTTTTTTCGTCTCCTGGATATTTTGCAAAACATTACGGTTTGGGAATGTTTAATACATTCTTTCTGAGTAGCAAGGATCGTTGGGCTCTACATTAAAAACACCACAAGATTTTTAGGATTTTGGATTATCACTTTTATTTTAAACATCTAGGAATCTGTCTCTCTATTTGTCTGCCTATTGTTCCATCACGCCCAATACCACTGGACCTATTCCGCTGAAGATGGGACTTCCAAGTCCTTATGTTATTCTTATGGAGGAGAGTTTTCTTTGGTTTATGTCCATGTGTTTTTTACTAATTCAATTCATTTGAATAATCAGCTGCTATAAGAATTATATGTAACTACAGACAGTATTTGTTTTGTTTAAAATTGTTCTACTATGATTTTTCATCTCGTTGCGAAGCAAAGACAGAAGCAGCTTGTTATTAATACAATTGAAATTTTCTTCAAAAAGCAATACCATTTTTCAAATTAAATTATTTGGCTACGTCAATTGCCTGAGTTGTAATTCAGTGTTGTCTCTTCTCTTACTATTAAAGTCAGACTTAGACATGGAACGTTAATACACCAACTTCTATACAACTCTGCAAGTAATCAGCACATTATTGCATTTTTTATCATTTTAAAACTTAACTTCTAATGATTAATACCAAAATCTGGGGATATCTGTGCTGAGCTCGCCAAAAACAAAATTTTACAATCAGTCTTAACAGTCTTAACAGTCTTATTTATATTTCACTATTTCACTTTTTTATAACCATCAAAAACTCAATTTGCATATTAGTAATTTATTATTTTTAACAGCAGCAATGCCAGGTTTTCAAACGTTGGACATTAACCTAACATTTTATCTGGCACCTAACGGATATTATGAAGCTTTCAAGTGAAATATTGTGTTCTGAAAAGCTAACTTTATGGTGACAGCAATATAACCTGCCCACAGTTTTGTCAGTCCAACAAAGTTTACAGAGGATATTATAACTCTTATTTTTAAATAATATTTTATATAATTACAAATGGTAATACAATTTTTCATTTCCTTCCATCGAATAATATAGTTTGATGAAAATTGATAGTTCATGGGAAATAAACATAATAAAATGTATTCAAATTTAAACTATTGAATATACGTTTAAGGGACGAATCTTGTGAAGAAATATGTGCAAACTGTATTAAATTTACAAATATAAAATCTATAATTTTCTTGCAATTAGAACTTGTTGAACTGTCTGAAACTAAATGTCTCTTAATACAAAATTGATATTAACCACGATTATTTTATAAAAGCCCAATAAACATAAACAATAGATTTTGTTATTAAATGTGCACTTTTCCCCAGACATTTAAAAGTAATTTAGACAAAACACAGTTTTAAAAATAATACGACTTAAAAATATGCAAATGTTGGATATGTTATTTGAGATCTTACAGATTCCCAAATACTATTTAAAAACGTTTGACACAAATCAAATATTTCTAATTAGATGTGGAATACAAATTTATTATCAAGCTGTTCTTCAAAAACATACCAAAGTATTTTGATCAGTCAAAAAAATTATTCATGGCATCCAAATATGTAAAAAAATCACCAAATAAAATCTCGTACTCAATCTTCAATTCTGTTTTTCACACACACATTAATTAATATTCCTGTCCAGCAATAACTCATAGATTTAGTCCCACCAGTTACTTCCTAAACATTGTAATTTAAATTTGATTCCAGTTTTACAAACACAGATTAGTAATAAATGCTAAAAGCCAGCTTTTACCAGACTCGCTGATCATCCTGTCATAGGACGGTGAGAACAATAACGCGAGTATCAATATTAAGCTGACAGCAGCGTTAAACATCCGAGATTTCCTCGGGGAACAAAACACGTTACAGTTGTCGCTAATGTAAATGACAAAGTTGTAACATTCTCCTTCCGGGACGGATTTCATTTTGTCCACTCATAGTCTGTATGCAGAATCGAGATTTGGCTGCTCTTGTGAGCATTGGATAACGAACGTTAATTACACTACAGTTTCTTATGGGACTAAATATCTTTCTTTTAATACAATCGTAAAAGTTAAATTAGATAAGTTGATTTGTTTTATTGCAATTTTAGTTAAAACGTCAAATATTAAACCTTTACCCTTGTATTATATAATTTAAATAAAGGTATGTTAACTGTAACAATTAGGACATCCAGTTTACTATGGAGACTAATAATTAAAAGCACATTTAAAAATATTCTTTTGATAAGTTGAAAAATGTCTTTGCAACCAATTTATATTTCGTGTTTTAAATTTATATCCAAATGCTAAAGATATATATTACTAGCTGAAACATTAAATTAGACTGACTCTATATTAGTGGAAACGTATTCGTAATATTATTTCAGCTGTAAACATATTTGTCTGGGTTCAATGTTGATAATGAATGAACAATTCTGAAGTGACGCTCATTAATCTACCGGTGTTTATGTATCTCCTGTATTTGCCGTGGGAATGGACGACTGACCCACAAACATCAGCCACAATTTACAGTCGTAAAGGTCCAACAACAACCAAGTTTGAAGTGTCAACCAGTAAACAGCTCTAGTTTTATTTTGTTCGATAATGAAATATTCGTACACATTAAAAAGCCACAATGGTGCTCACTTTAGAGCGTGTAGTGAAACAACAAATTCTTTAGATCCTTGGTTAAACCAATTAAATTATCTTCACTAGGCATATACAGTAAGATAATTATAAAATACCCCCGTCGCAGCAAACCTGCGTACTCAGCGAATTTCCAATGCATTTATATGTTTCTACCTCTTACCTAAAGCCACTTACCAAGTTTGACAAAAATACATTCATAAATAGGTGATTTATAACATTTTATTTATTCCCAATAAGAATAACATTAGGACTGAGTACGCAGGTTTGCTGCAACGAGGAAGATAAGAAATGAGTTTTTATGCAATTATCAATATAACTGAACCAGGTGAAGCTACTTACCATGTTTTATTAATTTATGTTCATAATTAAGGGAGATATAAAACTTTACTTATTCTCCATAAGAATGACATTAGAGCTGAGAATGCAGGTTAGCTGCTACAGGGACAACCGACAAAACATTCATTTTTTGTGCAAATATCAATATACCAGTACAACGTGAAGCCACATACCAAGTTTCATCAATATACATTCATAAATAATCAAGATATCAAATTTTATTCATTCTCCATAAGGTTAACATTGGACAACGTACTGTGTTTAGCACTTTGAATAGCTCTGCAACGGATGGACGTAGAATCACAATTTAAACACCAAAATGATTGTTTTGTGGAGCTCAAGTGATTGGTAAAAGCAAATGTGAAGTTTAAAGTAAAATTAACTGAGGAAAAGCCAAAAACCTTTTTCCCATAAGATTAACATGGGAGATTTTATGAGCATGTTTTTGGGATTTTTTCCGCAACCACTTAATCTAGGTTAATAATTCAAAATACCATATTATTTGTTTTTTTAAGCTCTATAATATGGTCAAAACCAAAATTAAGTTTTTAACAATTTTAGGGTGAAAAATGCAAAAAACTGATTTTTGGAAAATTTAAAACCCCCATAAACCCCCCTTCCCATGGTCCGATTTTTCTGGTTTTCGAACTTAAAGTCATAAATGTCAGTTTACACATTTGAGCCAAATTTCATCGAAATCGGACGTTTTTTACTCAAGTTATCGCATTCACGGACACACACACATATATATATATATGGATATTATTTATAGATATATATATATATATATTTATATTTATAGATATATATATATTTATAGATATTTATATTTATATATATTTATAGATATATATATATATATATATAGATATTATATACATATATATAAATTTTAACGAATAGTGTTTTGGACATCTGGGGACCTCAAAACAAAAAGTTACATGGTCTCGGGCTTAAGTCTTACCATGAGACCTACGGTAATAGCTTCTTCCCTATAGGGGAAGTTCGCTAAAACTTAAAAGGGTTACGTTATGTTATGTTATTTTTTTATAGAAAAACTTATGGAATCCTCAGGAGGCTTCTAGGTGTAGGTGAAATAAAATGTCTTCAAAGTATGTAAACTAAATAAATTCAAATATAGAATAATCATGATGTTCAACATATTATATATGAAATATACAACTCATCATAATTGAGCATTCGGAAATGGTTTTAATCTTAACGAACTGTGGTATATACTAGTTTGTTATGTGTCTGATTGGAGAACTGTAGAATATAGGCAAAGTTAAGGCTTGTTGATATTTTGTATTTATTTGTTAAATTCATCTGTCTATATCTTTTTGATAATAAAGAAAACAAACATTTATCACTTTCACAAGTATATTAGCAACCTTTGTTACTTTAATTACAATAATTTTATATGAATTGTTCATAAAGTTGTTCATATATACGAACATTGAAACATGTCTTTATATATCTTTTGTAACGAATTGTATAGTAAATCGTTCAATTGTTTCAAAGAATATAAAACAATATATTACATAACAATAATTTACAAACAATACATATGTCTTTGATATAAATCGTTTATATTAAAATATTAAACAAAAATAATTTACGTAAATTATTGTTGTTACAATTATTAACATAAGTAATATATTTCAAAATGTAATATAAGATTAAATTTAAAATTATCGGTTATACAATCCATCTTTTATACTAACTCCCTAAGGAATTTCTTGTGTACAGCAAAACTCTTTTATTTATGAACCGATTTAGGTGATTGAGGTGTCAAATCAAAGGGATTTATTTGTAAAAGTCATGGAATAACTTTTATCTCCCTCAGTTTAATGTGCTTTGCCCCATTGGACTTTAAAGTTTCCATGTTATTCTTATGAGCAATAAGTTTAAAAGATCAGAAACAGATATAGTTGCAGCAACAATTGTAATCAGCCGTTCATTCCTGAATTCTTTGTGCGAAGCACGGGTAATGAGCTACATTAAATTTAAAAAGTATCGGTTATACAATTTCATAAAAGATCCATTACTCCTTTTGCTTGACTGATGCACGTGAAAACATGGAATGATTAATATTGCAAAGCCATTAATATCAAAACAATGTTCCCTTGTCTGGTCGAAATAGTTTGTGGTTTGCTTCCCATTAAACGTCAGCTGTAATAAGTAGCTCTAATGTTTTAAGCCACAGGAACACTAGTATATTTGAACAATATCACAGAAGTATCTTATTCTTTGTTCCTAAGGGAAAGTCAGAACTAATTTCTCTAATAAATCCCCTGTATTGAAATAGTGTTCGTACCTTGCTATATTAGTTTTGTAGAAAAAAAGTATCTTACTTTTGTTTTAACTATTCAAACTTCAACCTAATTGTACATTTCGTTATGCACATGTATTTCTATATCATTTTCCTATATTAAGTTTTCTAAATCATTTATTTTTCTATACTGCTAAGTTATTTAGTCTACTATATTGATAGTTGAATCATACAATGAACATGTCATAGTATTATTCTATCAACTTCACAATTAAATAGTTGTTTTCTTAACAGAGTAATTTGTATCATAACACTCTTATAATATACGCAGCTAGTTCTTGTTTATCAAGTTAGTTGGACATTACGAAGCTATACGATTATAAATTGCCAATGTCAGAAACAGACAGTTTTGTCTTATGTTTCTTGTATCAAATAAGGCAACTAAGTGATGCCTGCAGATACAAATACAACTTTACTTGACAGTTACTGTGTCTTGCTAGTCCCTCAGCCGGAGAGACTCAAATATCTCCATACTTTAAATTATTATGTAAATTGTACAATGTAGTAATTATAATAAAAATCCTGGCTGTAGTTCTGTCTGAGTGCTACTATACTATCGAATGAAAATATAAAACTTACTCATATCGATCGATATACGATTAATGTTGTTTTATTTCGGTATAAACATGTTATACATCACATATGTTAAATATTAATAAAGTTTACTTTTAAGGTCGTTTATATTAATATGAATTAAGATAACCAAACTTTATTATTGTGTTATTCAGCACTCTGGGTGGTTAGGTCATGTTAGTTTATCATAAACAAGTCTCTGTAAAATACGTAATGAACAAACAAATCGGTGAACCAATATGTATATTGAAATATACAAAAATACTAGTAGAATCGCTAAATCGACAGTGTTAAGTTTCGATATTTACATTCGATGTTAGGATATGAAACTGCAGCCCAAATGGCCATGAAGATTTTAATACGCTTTTACTACATGACACAATAATACTCATATTTCCTCATTCAGTTTAATGTTGAAGAGTTAATTAGACGCAAATAGATTCTTTTTACTCAAATACCTATCAAATAATTGCTTAGACCTAGCGAATGTCTAAACGACATTGATTTTTTATGAAGAAAATAGGTGTTTTAATGGGCTATGTTAATTTTCACCGGGCCTGTGCTATAAAATCTCTTCACAAATCACTTAATCTCGTTTTAAATCTAGGTAACACCTTGGTAACCTTATCAGTACAGGTAGAATACAACGATTGTGCATAAACTAAATATAGTTGTCATTGATTGCAACTCTAAAATTAAACCAAAGTTTATCAGTGTAAGAACCGTTTAATAGAATATTCTTATAATAAAACATATTTTCTTAGCTATATTATATTTTCTATATTCTTCTAAAGATGCTTAACTTGTCTGTAAAATACAATCAAAACAATCTTTGCTACAAACCAACAACCACGAGAATCTTGAGATGCACGAGCCACTCTCAGACATTTCAGGTTTATCATCCTATAAAACCACCACTTGCTGCTGTAATATAGCTCTTAGCTTTATTGTAAAATCTTGATTGCACCGATAATGACAACTATTGATTTTAATACACTATACAATCTCACAATCACAAAATCTTACTAATCTCTATCAATGTAACAATATTTATTTTTCTTTAATATGCACAATTTAGTATTATGCAGTTTAAATACTTTGCAATCTTTTTGTACATTTGTATTATAATTGTGTATTTAAAATTTAACTCCCTGGACCCAAGTTTCGTGAGTGGGACGGGAAGGGTGGAGATGTGTAGATAATTCGGGCATACTTAAAATCTAAAATTCAAACATTTTTTGGTTTAGAGTTAGTTATACACTGTTTGTTAGCATGCAACGTCACTTAACAAAAAAATATAAAAACATTAAATCTTTCTTTGACATATAAGGAAATTAGTAAATAATGTGGCTAATTTATTTTGCCTTAATTTGTAATTCTCTCTTTTCGTGATGTGCCAAAATGCAAGATATGAAAAACATCGTACTAAAACGAAAGTTACGAAAACATATATTAGTTCTTTGCGTAAAAATTTCGAATCACAAGAGCAGTGTAAACTAAAAAAAACTGTTTATAGATTAGTGGATGTTTGTTATGTAATCGTGTATTAAATTTATTCTATAACTACTGATTTGAAATAGTTTACTTGTGTTATATATTGGGGATTTCGGATCACAAAATCTAAATCCATTATTGTATTTAATGCACTTGATAATGGAGTAGTTGTAAACCTAACTTGCTGAGATATGCACCAGTGAATATTGAAACATATCTGAACAATTATTGTGGTAGGAATAGCATCATAATGATAGAATGTTTTTTGAAATTTATGAAATTATTCACTTCGTATGAAAGCTTATATTTATTTTCGGTTTGTATAAAACTAATGTATGCCTTGTTGGTCAGCCGTAGTCTGATTGAGTTATTATGAAAGAGTAAATCGTGAAGGAACCTGCTATATCTTTTTCTTTATGGTAGTCTGTACCGTAAAATATACTCAATATGACGTTTTAAAAGTTATTTTGGTTTTTACTTCAATATTCGCCACATTCGCCCTTCAATTTCTACCATTCAGTTAGTTTTGGAACACCATCTTGAGGTGTGAACCAAGTATAAAGTATTTAAATGATTCCTTATTCATATTTTATAACGAATATGAAAATTTTAGTTCCATTTCCTACGTTAACAAAATACCGTTCACTTCAAACGTTCTAAAAATGATTTTTTTTCGTAAGTTCCCAGTCAAATTTATTCAAAACCACAAGGCTGTTTATATTGTACTCAAACGTACTGTACTTATCGTAATTTGAAGTTAGATTTAAACCAATTATTGTTTGTATTTTACCTAAACTCCGAATTTTTTTATAAGGTAGAATATCGGACTCTTCGTGAGTGTTATGGTTTAACAATAAATGGTATATTATGCAGTTGGTAAAGCGAGAGCAATACAATGGGATTAAATTGAATTGGATGGCTTGTTATGTTATTTCCTCATGTCTACAAAAACTCCTAAATCACCTTTGTATTATACAAATGAAACTTCTTTGTGTGAAATACATCGTAAAGTTAAATTTCGTTACATCCGTTACATACTAATATTTGAAATTGAGTTACAGGTATTCTAAAGACACGTCAAATTTACTTTGCCAAACGAATCATCAGTTACAGTACTCTGGCCTGGCCTGAATAAATTACACATTTTTTGTTTAATGTAATTTCAAGCAACAACATTTTATGTCAGATGTTGAAGTTGGAAAGAATTTGTTTTTAATTTTTATATGTTCCACTTAAACGCCGGTTGTCAATTAACAGAGTTAGGTCCACAAAAGTTGTAAGCCGTGGTGACATTGCTGTCATTGTTAAAACAATCTTGTTCATCGTTGCCGACGAATGTCAGGGTCTGTCCTTTCCTAATCTCGTGTCCTGCAGTATTTTCTTGTCTCTCGTTTTCTTTATTAAATAGAGGTGAAGATTTCAGGATTTTAGGATAAAACCTTTCTCCTATCGCTAAAAATTTAGAACGATTTCACCATTGAGTGGAATATTAAGATTTAATAGCAGTTCTTTTTTATTTTGGGATATTTATGTTAATTACGAATTACATGATTTGTCACTGGTCGTGCTGGACAAAACATCAAACAATCAAATGTAAATGGATGCTGAAACAGCCAGCACAACACTGTATAAGTAATATTGAGGTCGTATATACTAAAGTTGTTCAGTAATTGTAATTGTATATATATGATTTACACATTAAAATGAACACTATTAAAATATGTTTCTGGTTCGTTAATGTAGTTATAAACTAAAATAATATATTACTGTTGTAATAAATATAACAACATTATTTACTAATTCATAGTAACAATACAATTTAAAATGTTTTAAACTCATGGTTTACAACAATTTATAACTAGAAAACTTTGTTTAAGCATTTATTCAAGTTTTTCGTCATGATTTTCTATAAAAATATAATTTTTGTCCCAGTACGGAAATTATTAAAGAACAACATATTTCTGTAACCACTGGGGCCGAATAAATTCATAATCACTGCCCCAAGTGGGTAGTTATCGTGGCTATTAGTGTTAAGGGAGAAACTACTTTGTAATATTATGTACATTTAAACTTTGTACATTGAACACATAAATTATATACTTTCCCTCATATTCTACATTAGATAGCTGTTTTTTGTTGTAACACAAAATATTCTCCACACTACATTCACTATTAATAATGATGCTATGAAAATGTTTCAAAGTAAAAATATAAAGATATTATTCAAGCCATAATGAATTGCTAATTGTCATTTAAAGAAATTATTTACAGCTTTTAACGATGACGTTGAAAAAATTTAGGAGCAGTAATATATTTGCAACCCTTAAAGCTAAAAATAAAAATACATAAGTATAACATTTCTCTATTATAAAACGATGTTTTAAAGAGCTACCAAATAATAATTTTGACATGATTGGCATCTGTTGGCTTAAATTATATTGTTATCATAATCTGACTACGTGGAACATTTGATCCCATATTTCTCGATCGAGACGCAGAGTAAGATTGGGTTATGAGGGGAATGAGCTTCGTGACAGGACTTGTTATAACGCTGATGTCAACATGATGATATTTTGATCCATCCTTCCGTCATATTAAAACATAGTACCCAACATACGCAACGTTTTTATAAGGAATATTTAAGAATCAAATCCATCCTTCCGTCATATGAAAACATAGTACCAAACATATGCAACGTTTTTATAAGGAATATTTAAGAATCAAATGTATTGTACATAGTGATACTTTAATAAGAATTAATCAATCGTTGAATGTAAAAAAATTTAACAATCCTGTGAGCAGGGGCGGTTATAGTGAGCAGGGACGGTTCTAGTGAGCAGGGACGGTTCTAGTGAGCAGGGGTGGTTCTAGTGAGCAGGGGCGGTTCTAGTGAGCAGGGGCGGTTCTAGTGAGCAGGGGCGGTTCTAGTGAGCAGGGGCGGTTCTAGTGAACAGGGGTGGTTCTAGTGAGCAGGGGCGGTTCTAGTGAGCAGGGGCGGTTCTAGTGAGCAGGGGCGGTTCTAGTGAGCAGGGGCGGTTCTAGTGAGCAGGGGCGGTTCTAGTGAGCAGGGGCGGTTCTAGTGAGCAGGGGCGGTTCTAGTGAGCAGGGGCGGTTCTAGTGAGCAGGGGCGGTTCTAGTGAGCAGGGGCGGTTCTAGTGAGCAGGGGCGGTTCTAGTGAGCAGGGGCGGTTCTAGTGAGCAGGGGCGGTTCTAGTGAGCAGGGGCGGGTCTAGTAAGCAGGGGCGGTTCTAGTGAGCAGGGGCGGTTCTAGTGAGCAGGGGCGGTTCTAGTGAGCAGGGGCGGTTCTAGTGAACAGGGGCGGTTCTAGTGAGCAGGGGCGGTTCTAGTGAGCAGGGGCGGTTCTAGTGAGCAGGGGCGGTTCTAGTGGGTGGGCCCGGTACCACCTACACTTATTTTTAATTTCTCATATGTTTTATTAATGTATACTTATTTTGCCAAGATTTTACAAAGGGATATTTGGTAAGATATAAGTGGAACACGAGCAAAGCGGTTAATACATCTAGAGGTAAAAATGAAGCTATTTTCTGAATGCCATTTTTTCAGATAACCAATCAAATCCTCTTTTCACAAGTTAAAAGTTTGTCTGCTGACTATCGTAAAACATGTGGAGAGAGAATTTGATTTATTACTTTGTTGGTCCATGGGAGCAGAGTTGACAGAGGGGCGAATGGCGGTCGACCAGTTGGCTATTCCTTTTTACACGAGACAAGACCTCTGGATATATTAACCTCTTCGTTCACGAGGGGGTTGGCTGCACTGGTCGCACTCCGCACTGATCAACACTGTCAGTTGGTTGATGGCTGCCTGTGTGTCGCGAGTGGGTTGGCTGCACTGGTCACACTCCGCACTGATCAACACTGTCAGTTGGTTGATGGCTGCCTGTGTGTCGCGAGTGGGTTGGCTGCACTGGTCACACTCCGCACTGATCAACACTGTCAATTGGTTGATGGCTGTCTATGAGTCTTGAGTGATGCGCTCTTCCCACCTCTTTTCTTATAATTATAATGTATCATTAAAACATTTTAAGTGCAAGAGTGTTTATCTGTTTATTCTAAAGTGGCACACAAATGTCACGGCGATCCCAGAAGAACCATAGTTTATGGAACGGCGGAATCCGGACCTTGCCCATCTCGTAAAGCACACAGTTCTGGGTATTAGTAGCGGTTTAAAAGCTTAAAAAACGAATATATTGACCTTATGAATTTTAAGAGAAAGATTATATAAAACAATGGCTGCATTTTACGTAATGGAACAGAATAAATGAGTAAATGAAAATTAAAGTTCACATTCTTAACATAACATCTTATTAATGTTTAAAAACAATATTAGTCAGTATTTTAAGTAACTATTTTACGACATCCTTTATTTAAGACACTCTGAAAAGTTATCTTCTGTATGTTACTCTTTATAAAATAAATGCATTTTAATTTACTATATTACAAGAGTTAGATCTTAATGTGTTTTTCGGAATGCTATTAATAAAAGGCTTAGTACTTGAACTAAATTCAAAATATTATAATCAAATTTGCACCGAAAGAAAAATGAATATTTTTGTCCCATAATATATTTGTTATGTTTAATAGTTTAATAATGATTTGTAAAATATGTTTTTTTATATAAATAAAGGTTGGTTTTCCGTAAATGGTTTTTCGTTATTCTGATATTAGGTTTTCAAGAACTTTACATTTT
This sequence comes from Allygus modestus, assembly GCA_963675035.1. NCBI lineage: Eukaryota > Metazoa > Arthropoda > Insecta > Hemiptera > Cicadellidae > Allygus > Allygus modestus. The sequence continues at coordinate 480,186,329 of OY776112.1, read as the reverse complement.
AACGTCTCACTTAAATAAGAGGTTGTATTCTATAAGAAAACAAGAAGTAATATTAGTACGGATGCGAGTATTTGCTGGGTTATGAAAGCGTATTATTCCATTTATGTGTAGTTATTCAACCGTTCAAGACAGTTTTTCCCGATTTCGATTAAAAGAAGAAGAAATTAATAAAACAATGATTTATAGATTTACTTATTTAAAAAACAAAGTTCTTTATAGAGACTAAAAGTAGTGATGACGTAATATTGTATTTAAATCTCTAACGCTAATTTGTATTAATTATCTACTAAACCAAAAATGGATACATTTTTAAAACGAATAGTTACAAAATCATATTAACGCAGCAACGATCTGTTTTAATGGTCAGAACAGCTTATTGGGCTATTGACAAATGGGTTGTTAACGCTTATTGAATAACAATTAATTTGTGTTACAGATGTTAGCGTTCACTCATTTTTGTGTGTGAATCCCAGCATTAAAGATAATACTAGTGGTTTCGAACTTCTCTATCATCACTCCTAAAGGTAACTCAACAGGTTACCATAGTTTTGTCACCTTTTTAGTCAAAAGACCTTCAAAGAGAATATAGTCTAAAAATGCAGTCCATAGAACGTCTTCAGTTCTTGATTTAAAATACTTGACATAAAACAGGTTACAAATACGAACATTAGTAGTAATGCCGCGCGCTTTGGCCGTAACATGGGGTCTTATGGAGAATAGAATAACATGGGCTCTTATGGGGGAATAGAATAACATGGACTCTTACGGAGAATAGAATAACATGGGCTCTTATGAGGAATGGAATTAGGGTGTAATTGCCTCCCTCTGTGGCTCTTTTGCTACCCTCTGTGGTTGATTTTCTGACCCTCTATGATTAATTATCTACAGTTTTTGGTAATTATTTAACCCACGTGTCCTTCTGTTGTTAATCATCTAACCTTCTGTGGTAATAATTTGACCCTCGTGTCATTCTGTTGTTAATCATCTAGCCCCCTGTACATCTAAACTCCACATCCTTCACCCCCTTCTGCGTATCTAACTACAACTCCTGTTCTCTCAGCGTACTGTAGCTGGCGGGTGTAACGTGAAAATTTTAAGTAACCTGATTGGCTGGTATGTTGATTCGCGTCCTTCTGTTGTTAATTATCTAGCCTTCAGTGGTAATTATTTGACCCTTGTGTTCTTCCGTTGTTAATCATTTAGCCTTCTGTGGTAATTATCTGACCCTCGTGTCCTTCTGCTGTCATCTAACCTTCTGTACATCTAACCGCAACATCCTCAACATAGTCTCTGTCAGCAAACTCGTTGTAACTAGTTGTTACCTGTGGGCTCTGTGATTGAAAGAGACATAACCCCCACCACAATACCTGCTATCATGCCGCGCATTTTCTCTCTCTCTTTGCTCCCTGCTCCCGTTGCGATCGGACGTGTCTCTCCGTTCGCTGCGTTTTGCAAAGATAAATCTTGAGCGTTTGCTCCCCATAGCGGCTTCACTTTCTCTAACCTCACTTTTTCTAACCTCACTTTTAATTTTTATTTAACATAACTCACTTTTATTATAGTAATCTTGCGTGTCGTGTGATTTTAGCGTTATCTGACTTGCTAGTGTACAATAACATCAGTTTCTTGTTTGTTCTGGCTAAAGTAGTGTTGTGTTGACTAACATAACCTCACACCCAGTAACCTCAGTTTCTTGTGTCAAGAGTTGTGTCGTACTTGTATTTGTTGACTGACATAACCTTACATCTGTAACCTTTGAGAGTTACCATAACCTCACCTCCTTGTTCTTTTATACAGTAACTTCACCATTTTTGTTTTACTTGGTAGTGTTGTGTTTGTATGTGTTGACTAACATAACAGTAACCTTTGAGAGTCACAAAAGCCTTATTTTCTTGTAAGAGTAGTTTTGTGTGTTGTATTTAATTGTTTGACTTGGCTAGATTAGTGTTTGTATGTGCTGACTAACATGCCGGTAACAGTAATCCCACTTCCTTGTGTCAAGAGTTGTGTCGTACTTGTATGTGTTGACTGACAGTAATATCACTTTCTGTCCTTGTTCTTTATTAAGTAACTTCACCATTTTGTTTTACTTGGTAGTGACGTACTTGTATATGCTGACTAACATAACCTCAATCTCAACCATTTTCTTACCATAACCTAATATAACATAACCTCACTTTTAATTTGTATTTAACATAACCTCACTTTGTATTATAGTAATCTTGCGTGTCCTGTGATTTTTAGCATTATCTGACTTGCTAAAGTAACCTACTTTTTCTAACCTCGCCCATTACACTCCAACCTTACTGTATTATATTAATTTTACGTGCATGTTGTACTTCATTTTATTGTCTTGGCTGGATTAGTGTTGTGTTTATATTTTAATTGTTTGATTTGGTAGTTTACAGTAAAGAAAGTAACATAACCTCACTTCCTCGTGGCTAAAGTAGTGTTGTGTTGACTAACATAACCTCCAGTAACCTGATTTTTGCCCTGGTTCTTTTGTACAGTAAATTCACCTCAACAACCTCACACTCTATTCTTGTTCTTTAATTTAGTTTTGGTTAGAGTAGTGTTTGATACCTTCATTAGAGTTAACTTTCGGTAACCTGTAGTTCTGGTTTGACTTTCGTAGTTTGTGTGTTAGTGTTTTTCTGACATGCGTAGTAATGCAGAGGTACTGTGCTCTTTTGTAGATCCTCTGTACCTGTTCTTTTAGAGAACCTGATCGGTGACTTTAAAGTATCAGTTCCAAGTGTTACAGTTACATCATCTATATTGTTCATTTAATATCGATGAAGACTGCCACAAAGTAACAGTTCCAAAATTAACCGTTCCAATAAAGTAACAGGTCTTACACTACCCATTCCAATTCCCACAGTTTTCAAGGTAACAGTTCCAAAAGTATCAGTTTCATTAGATCAAACAGTGAAAAAGTAACAGGTCCACTCTCTATATATATCTCTTACAACAAGCTCTAGTTCTTCAGTCTGATTCCAGTCGTGACGCTGATCAGACGTGTTTTGTGCTGCTCTTGCGTAAGTGTTCTCTTGCACAGATTATTATTGATTCTGCGTAATTCAGTTGTATCCGTGTGAGTTTGACTCTGTTCGGGGTACTTGCTCTTTTAAGCGTTAGCACAGTTTAGCTTGTGTTCAGTATTTAATTCTCTGTTGAATGATGGACGTTTCTAAAAAGGACCCTCAAAACCCCGTAGATTTAATTAGTAAAGATGAAACCTATGTTAGACACTTTAGGCTTTACGGGACTAACACTGTTTTCAAATTCACTAAACCTCCCAAGGGTATCTCTGAGTTTGATTGGATTCGTAAAGGTTTTAATCAAATTGTAGAGACATCCAAAGCCAACGTTGCACCTACCGACTATCTCGGGTTTAAATTACAGTCTATAAATTTAAAGAGTGCTGAACCGGGCTACGTATCTTTGAGACCGGTCTCTGAAGTTAGCGGTGATGTTCTCTGGGATATTTTCGGGGGCATAATTCAAAGTAACTCTGAATCAATTACTAGCAGTGACACGTTTAGAGTTGATGTTACGAGGATTAACGTCCCCGTAGGTAAAGGAAGGGCAAGACCCGACTTTTACAATACCTTTGATGAAGAATCTAAAGCTAGGAAGGGTATTATAGTAATTAATAATAAAGACAATTTATGTTTGGCTAGAGCGTTGGTAGTAGGCAAAGCACTTGCAAAAAATGATCCTCAGTACAAAGCTATTCGCCAGGACATGGGGAAAAGACAAACATTCAGAGCTAATAAGCTCATAGCAAAAGCCCGTGTAGAAATGCCGGAGGAGGGTGCAGGAATCCCTGAGCTTGAAAAATTCCAGTCCCATCTTAAAAAATACAAAATCACAGTCTACAACTTTGACAGAAAAGGCCGGGATGTTTACTTTGAGGGAGGTAATGAGAACGCTAAGTTAAAAATTAACCTTCTCTTTCACAACGGTCATTACAATGTAATTAGAAACTTAACTGCCGCATTTGTTTGTAATTTCTTTTGTGAAGCCTGTCATATTCCCTATAGCAACAGACATGAGCATCGATGCTCTAACAGATGCACCTCATGCCATACTATCTCCCCGCCCTGTAAACTAGAACACGGTGGCATCACATGCCGTTTTTGCAACCGTTTCTTCAAAAATGAGCGGTGTTTAGTAGCCCATCAAGGGCAAATTTGTAAAACTGTAAAACTCTGCCGTGACTGTAAGAAAATGATTTATCCAAAAAGACGTAAGACAGCTCATGTATGCGGAGAAGTTTTCTGTAAACCCTGCGAAGCGTTCAAAGATCCGACACATCAGTGTTTCATTAGGGTAGATAGGAGAACACCGAGAGACCGTGACTTTTTGTTTATTTTCTTTGATTTGGAAACAAGGCAAGACGAGTCACTTCCCTCAGATCCACAACAGAAAGTTCATAAAGTAAACTTGTGTGTATCACAACAGTACTGCTTTAAATGTATTAATGGGGGTGAGTGTGAAACTTGCTCGGAACGGCAAAGGGTATTTGAAAAAGAACCGGTAAAACACTTCATGGACTATATCATGGGAATTCGAAAAAAATTTAAAGATGTCTGTGTAATTGCTCACAACGGGCAGGGTTTTGACTTCCAATTCATACTACAGTATATTATGGAAGAAACTAAATTTACACCAAAAATAACTCCTCGGGGAACTAAAGCTATATTGATTGAAGTAGCCAACGTAAGGTTTGTGGACTCTCTTAGCTATTTTCCCATGGCCCTCGCTGCACTCCCTAAAGCTTTTGATCTACCTCCCGAGAAAAAGAAGGGCTACTTTCCCCACCTCTTCAACACCCTGGCAAACCAAAATTATGTAGGCCCTATGCCCGACAAAAAATACTACTGTCCGGAATCAATGTTTGAGAAACCACACAAAGCCTTTGAAGAATGGTATGACGAACGAGTCGCTGAAGACTACGTGTTTGATTTTAAGAAGGAAATCTTGGAGTACTGTATTTCAGACGTGGAGATTTTAGCTCAGGTATGTATTAAATTTAGAGCCTTACTTCTTCAAGAGTGTAACGTAGATCCTTTTCTCGAGGCTATAACAATCGCCAGTGCATGTAACTTGGCCTTCCGCCGTAACTTCTTAAAAGAAAATACTATTGGACTAATACCAAAATCAGGGTACCGACTTGCAGACAATCAGTCAGCCGTTGCTTTACAGTGGTTAACATGGGAGGAGGAGAAATGTGGAGTAAAGATTCAACATGCGGGCCGGGGTAGAGAAGTTAAAATTAATGGACTAAAAGTTGACGGGTTTGACGGGGAACGAATTTATGAGTTTCACGGGTGCTACTGGCACGGTTGCCCAAAATGTTATCAATACAGCAGAGAAGAACCTCTGCCGGATGATCCCTCAGACAGTTTGCATCTCCGTTACGAGAGAACCAAATCCAAAATGGCAAAATTTAATAGCTATGAAGTTGTAGAGTTGTGGGAGTGTGAATTTAGAGCTTTGAAAAAGGACAAAAAACTAAAACACTTGAACAACCTGCCGATCCTCAATAATCTTCCCCTCAACCCGCGGCAAGCGTTCTTTGGAGGCAGAACGGGTAATACTAAAACATACCACAAATGCGAAGAGGGAGAAACAATCCAATACGTTGATGTCTGTTCCCTTTATCCGTTTGTGAATAAATATTGTAAGTATCCCGTTGGTCATCCTACTGTTTACGTCGGAAATGACTGCCGAGAGAGAGGCCTTGAAGTCGAGGGCTTGTTGAAATGTAAGATTCTACCTCCTTACAACTTGTATCATCCCGTACTCCCCGCTAAAATGAATAATAAATTGATGTTTGTTTTGTGTAGAACTTGCGGTGAGACTTTAAACCAAGGGGAATGTTTTCATGATAGTGAGGAAAGGGCAATGGTAGGAACATGGACTATGGATGAAATTAGAAAAGCTGTAGAAAAAGGCTATGTGATCTTGGACATGTACGAGTTGTGGGAGTATGAAGTCGCCACATACGAGAAAGATGGACTTTTTACAGACTTTATTAATAAATTCTTGAAAGTAAAGCAGGAAGCCTCAGGGTATCCCGCATGGTGTAAAACAGAGGAAGATAAAGACAAGTATGTTTCTGATTTCTTTGAGCGTGAGGGTATTCAAATGGAGAAAGACAAAATTGCTAAAAATGGAGGACTCAGGTCAGTAGCTAAATTAATGTTAAATTCATTCTGGGGCAAGTTTGGTCAACGAGAAAACATGACAAAGACTGAAATCGTGAGGGACTCTAAAGAATTATTCAATTCGTTAACTCAACCAGGAAAGGAAGTAAAGTTTGTTGAAGTAATTAACCAAGAGGTTTTATTAGTTAATTGGCAGAATGTTGATGATGCCGGTGAGGCTCTAAGAACTGTAAATGTTGTAATTGCGGCCTACACCACTGCTCATGCCAGACTTAAACTGTATGAACATCTAGATGCCCTTGGAGGACAGGTCTTGTATTATGACACGGACTCGTGTATTTATCTATACCGGGAAGGATTGTACAGGGTCCCTACGGGAGATTACCTCGGGGAAATGACGGACGAACTAGCGAGTGAGTACGGGCCCGGCTCTTATATCTTAGAGTTTGTTTCTGGGGGACCAAAAACTTACGCGTACCTTGTCTGGTCAACCAAAAAGCAAAAGCTAGAATCTGTGTGTAAAATAAAAGGCCTCACCCTCAACCTAAAAACCTCCGAAACGTTAAACTTTGAAGCTCTGAAACAAATGGTCCTTAGTGAAGCTGCTGAAATTTTAGAAATTGAAGAAAACAGAATCAGGAGGACAAAGAGACGAGAAGTCGTTACAGTAAGTGAAATTAAAAAGTTTAAAATTACAGGGCCCAAGAGAAGATTTAATGATGATCACGACACCTTGCCTTTTGGCTTTAAAAAACAAAGAGTTGCTTAAAAGAGCTGTCACTCACGTGGGGTACTGAGTGCATATACCTCTAAACATCAGCTCTATTACCTCATTCTGCTCTGAGACGCGGTACTGAACAGACGTGCCTGTGCTGTTACTGTTTGTCTCTCCTTGTAGAATGTCTGTTGAATATATTACACCCGCTATTCAAGCGGTGTTTTTGAAGTTTATATCTAAAAGAAAGTTGAATGAAAATTCTAAATTTCGCATTACATCCTCAGAGTATGAGTTCTTTCTTACTGGGCCAATAGACGTATTAGAATGGCCTTTGATGTTCTCGGAGTACATAGTAGATAAAATAACGGAGAAATCCTCATCAAACACCTACATCGGAGTATTAATAAAGCATGGCGATGTTTCGGGAAATATACCATTCTTTCCTATAGGGAATTTAACACCGTCAGTTTTTGATGATCACTTTGAACAAATATTTTGTAACGTTGAGAAACTATCTGGTGTTTTACGTCTTGAAGTAACACTTGTCTCAATTCCATGTTGCTACCTTCGATAAAGGGAGTACCTTTCCCTACGGAGCAGCGTTACTCTTGTATATACCACTTGTCACTAGTACAGTTACATCATTCTGCTCCAAGTCGTGGTACTGATCAGACGTTCTTTTGCGCTCCTATTGCCTGTACTATTGAGTAAATTGTGACATGGCTGCTAAATACTATACATTCAATAACAAGCCGGTATTGGTTCTGTTTGATAGTGAAGGAAAGCCATGGTTTAAAGCTAAAGACGTAGCTACTGCTCTAAAGCATGTTAATGGCTGGAGTGCAGTTCGTAAACATGTAGATGACAGTGATAAATTAACTGTTGGAAGTTTTACTGACGCCCAAAAACAGGGCGTTGGACCGATTGAGAAAACAACGGTTTTTATAAACGAAGCCGGATTATGTTCTTTGATGTTAAAATCAAATACTCCTGAAGCAAGACTGTTGGTAAGAAGTCTGTTGCCGGAGAAGTTTTACCTTACTTACACAAATATGAAAGATGAAAGTTCACTTTAAATGTAATTTTTTCTTTAAAATCACAAGTCCCACTGTATGTATGTGTGTGTGTGTGTGTGTGTGTGAATGAAGGTCCCTGGCGCGGGTGACGAAAAGCCCCGTAAACCTGTATGAAGGTCACTGGCGTGGGTGACGAAAAGCCCCGTAAACCTGAATGTGATGAAGGGTCTAGTAGATTGAGACGCCTGGCTAACACCCAGGCTACTCCTTCGAACGGTCTATGTATGAATGAGGGGTCTTACAGACCTCGGGTGAATGAAGGACTTTGTAAATTGAGTAGTCTAGACTACTCCTTCGAACGGTCCTTACGGTGGAGACTTGTAAAAAAAATATAAAAATAAAATTCTCTGTCTATTTTCTAGGCTAAAATGAACGGACATAGTCTTAGTAAAGAGCCTAGAAACTGAGGACACAAAAATATTCATCGGAGGTAGCATTTTGTTATGGAGTGGCTACCACAGTGAGAGGCGATGGTTGGGGCCTCTCACCCCAGAGGTTTAGGGCTCCTGGCGATGCTCTGGGTAACCAAAAAGAACGCGCCGACGCTCCTACGGCCTAGCCTAACGGCTTACCGTGGTGCGGAAACGTGAGCGTTCAAAATTATTTCACCGGGGTTAGAAGTGGTTGGCCGGGAAATTTAAGAAGTTTTGGTCAAGTTAAATATAGTTCCTGACCAAGTACTTTCAGCGGAGGCAAGAGTAAATGACCGAGAAATTTAAAACACTACGGTCAAATTAATTGTAGCCCCCGTTAAAGTAACTTCACCGGACTTGGACATAATTGACCGGGAAACTTAAAAAGACACTACGGTAAAGTTAAATGTAATCAATGGTAAAGTATTTTTTACCGGACTCTAAAGTAAATGGCCGAGGAATTTAAGAAGTTTCGGCCATGTTAAATATAGTTCCCGACCAAGTATTTTCAGCGGACGTGGAGACGTTTGGCCGAGATATTTAAGACATTACAGTCAAGTTAAATATAACCCCCGTTAAAGTAACTTCACCGGACTTGAACATAATTGACCGAGAAATCACATGGTGAAAGTACCTCACGGACCCCGGCAAACAGTTTAGTGGGCCTGGAATCCTTTGGCCGAGGGATTTAAGAGTTTCAGTCAATTTATGACACTGCCCTCTTAGAACACCTTCAAGCGGAATTTGAAGTATTTGACGGAGAAATTACACCGTAAAATTACAACAGACCCACCATTTTACAAAACTTGGACGCATATGACCAAGGAATTACATCGTCAAAAGTAAATGCTGCCCCGGGTTTCATGGAATCATAAATAAATTACCGAGGAGAAAATACCATATAATTTACCATACTAAAGATCGTATTTCACAGTTGGTCGTCTTCTGATATGTACCCATGGTGTATAATTTATGGCCAACCCTCCGATATTGGTGTTGGTTACAATCCTTTTACTAGTAAATTCAGTAAAATGATATATTTCTTTTTTTGTTGGTGTTTCGTAACAGCGTTTTTCAGTAACTGATTTAATAAATACAACTACAGCAAAAAGACAACTCTGTATTTGTTTAACTTTACAAAATACCCTACTGTCACATGTCTTTTTTTACACATTAGTTTAAATATTTAAACAGTGGACTCGATGTACCACAAGGTCTAACTCTTTGAATCCTTATCAAGTGGGACCCATTTTGGGTCCCACCTACTTCCGGTGGAGTGGGGGTATAGTTTTCTTGTCTGTCCATTTCTGCTAGTTTTTACAAGCCTCTTCTCTCTTTTCAGTTAATATTACCTTGAGATTTCTAAACAGTTCAATACATGTAAAGTTTCCCAAAGTAATCCTGCTATCATAAGTATAAAGTTCTAAATATTCCTTTAATTTACATACACTACCCCATACACAACAACTAAAGCCCAGCTATTGGTCTATTTATCTAATAAACAAGGCAGATCCCATTAGAACAGCTAAAAAGTCAACATATTTTAACAATAATTACCTTAATTGTAACAGTTAAAAAATAGCCATAGAGCCATTTTAGCAATGGGAGGTGTTTTGGTTCCTTTATTTTCAGTAACTTCTCGTTAAACAGTCAGTCAAAGTATAATTTATTTTGTGTTGGTTTGTAACCAGTTTTCTTGTATGTTTAATATTTTTCAATCACAAGTATTTGACAGCAGTGATAATCCTTGGTTTAAAGCCAGGGAGATTGTTCAAATCCTGGGCTACTCTAACCGACGAAAAGCAATCCGTACCCATGTAAGAGAAAAACACCGCAAAATTTTACTGGAAGTGCAAGGGGGGCGAAACGCCCCCCTTGCACTTTCATTCCCAAACAATCTTTCTTAACCAGCCCGGTCTTTATTCGCTAATTTTAACACAGAGCTAGATTTCTTGTATGTGAGTGTTTGTATAAACTGTTCAACCATGTCAGTGCCATTATTTAAGAGTAGCTGAGATAATGTAGAGAAAACAATACCAGAAGTACGGGGGAGCGAAACTCTCCCCATATTGAATAAACCAAGCCTTTACTCACTTAATTTTACACAACAAATAGAAGCAAACACCCTGAAAAAACTAGTACAACAGAGCTTGAGATATGGTTCTGTCCAGTTTTTGTGATGTTTCTTCTTTACAGAGTTTAAATTGTAGCGAGGGTTAACAAGTGCAAATTTCCATTACAATTGTCCCATCCGTTCTTAAGATATTGATTTTCTACCCCTTCAACTGTCTTGATACTTATCCACAGTACAGAGTTTAGATTTTGGTATGATGTAGAGGAGGAGGAGATGTACATACATTCCAAGTTTCATGTAAGTCGGTCCTGCCGGTCTCAATAAATTACATTTCAAAGTAGAGCTCCTGCAATTTTTTCGATGCTTACCTTGCAGTACAGGGTTTAGGTTTTTAATGTAGAGGAGGTTAACAGGTACCTATATACCGAGTTTCGTAAAAATCGGCTTAGCCGTTCTTAAGATATTTAATTTTAAATTACTGCCCCTTCATTTATTTTGATACTTGCCCACAGTACAGATTTTAAGTTTTTGTAAATCGTAGTGGAGGTTATCAAGTACATGTATACCAAGTTTAATTAAAATCGGCCCAGCTGTTCTTAAGATATTGATTTTTAAAGTATAGCTCCTTCAATTTTTAGATACTTTCCTGCAGTACAGAATTTAAGTTTTTTAAATCGTAGTGGAGGTTAACAGGGACATACATACCAAATTTCATTAAAATCGGCCAAGCCGTTCTTGAGATATTGATTTTTTAAATTTTCACCCTCCATCATCCCCTAAACAACCCCTTTTCCACCCTCCAACAAAATTGAAAGTTAGAGGATGTTAACAAGTACATACATACCAAGTTTCGTAAAAATCGGCTCAGCCGTTCTCGAGATATTAAAGTTTCTAGTTTTGGCGGCCATCTTGGATCCGCCATTTTGGTTAATATTTTAGTCATGTGGGCAGATGTCCCTCGCGCGCGCCTACACTACGTAGTAGGCGGATTCTGTTATCAGAATTGCTCTAGGACTTACCGTTTTCGAGATATTAGCGATTTTAAGAATATTTTTACTAAAATGAGAAGAATAAGAAGAAAATTCGGATATAGAAGGGTAAGGCGGAGGAAGGAAGGTGAGAGGGAGTAAACATAACATAAGAAGACGAAAACCAGAACACATAACAGGCAGAAGGAGGAGTGAGGGAAAGGAAGGAAGGTGAGAACAACAGAGATCACAAGTGATAACAAGTGGAGTAGGGGTGACAGTGATTATAGCTGGCCAATCTTTTTTTTTTGCACTCCTTTGTATTTTAAATGTCTGTGACTTTTTGGATGTCCATGACTTTCTTCATTAACTGTCCATGAGCGTGACATAATGGCTCCATTATTCATAAATCAATGACTTTATTTGGTCACGCTCTTTGGTTTTCAAGTTTAACCGTTCATGACGTAACGAGAATTTGGCGGGAAAATCTGGCGGGAAAATTTGGCGGGAAACATGGGCGCCGCCATCTTGGGGGCGGGGCCTAATGTCACGTGACCAAAATGCTGGCTTCTGATTGGCCACGGCTCAACGACCGGCACCCCTACTCCACTTGTTATCACTTGTGATCTCTGTTGTTCTCACCTTCCTTCCTTTCCCTCACTCCTCCTTCTGCCTGTTATGTGTTCTGGTTTTCGTCTTCTTATGTTATGTTTACTCCCTCTCACCTTCCTTCCTCCGCCTTACCCTTCTATATCCGAATTTTCTTCTTATTCTTCTCATTTTAGTAAAAATATTCTTAAAATCGCTAATATCTCGAAAACGGTAAGTCCTAGAGCAATTCTGATAACAGAATCCGCCTACTACGTAGTGTAGGCGCGCGCGAGGGACATCTGCCCACATGACTAAAATATTAACCAAAATGGCGGATCCAAGATGGCCGCCAAAACTAGAAACTTTAATATCTCGAGAACGGCTGAGCCGATTTTTACGAAACTTGGTATGTATGTACTTGTTAACATCCTCTAACTTTCAATTTTGTTGGAGGGTGGAAAAGGGGTTGTTTAGGGGATGATGGAGGGTGAAAATTTAAAAAATCAATATCTCAAGAACGGCTTGGCCGATTTTAATGAAATTTGGTATGTATGTCCCTGTTAACCTCCGCTACGATTTAAAAAACTTAAACTCTGTACTGCAGGAAAGTATCCAAAAATTGAAGGAGCTATACTTTAAAAATCAATATCTTAAGAACAGCTGGGCCGATTTTAATTAAACTTGGTATACATGTACTTGATAACCTCCACTACGATTTACAAAAACTTAAAATCTGTACTGTGGGCAAGTATCAAAATAAATGAAGGGGCAGTAATTTAAAATTAAATATCTTAAGAACGGCTAAGCCGATTTTTACGAAACTCGGTATATAGGTACCTGTTAACCTCCTCTACATTAAAAACCTAAACCCTGTACTGCAAGGTAAGCATCGAAAAAATTGCAGGAGCTCTACTTTGAAATGTAATTTATTGAGACCGGCAGGACCGACTTACATGAAACTTGGAATGTATGTACATCTCCTCCTCCTCTACATCATACCAAAATCTAAACTCTGTACTGTGGATAAGTATCAAGACAGTTGAAGGGGTAGAAAATCAATATCTTAAGAACGGATGGGACAATTGTAATGGAAATTTGCACTTGTTAACCCTCGCTACAATTTAAACTCTGTAAAGAAGAAACATCACAAAAACTGGACAGAACCATATCTCAAGCTCTGTTGTACTAGTTTTTTCAGGGTGTTTGCTTCTATTTGTTGTGTAAAATTAAGTGAGTAAAGGCTTGGTTTATTCAATATGGGGAGAGTTTCGCTCCCCCGTACTTCCGGTATTGTTTCCTCTACATTATCTCAGCTACTCTTAAATAATGGCACTGACATGGTTGAACAGTTTATACAAACACTCACATACAAGAAATCTAGCTCTGTGTTAAAATTAGCGAATAAAGACCGGGCTGGTTAAGAAAGATTGTTTGGGAATGAAAGTGCAAGGGGGGCGTTTCGCCCCCCTTGCACTTCCAGTAAAATTTTGCGGTGTTTTTCTCTTACATGGGTACGGATTGCTTTTCGTCGGTTAGAGTAGCCCAGGATTTGAACAATCTCCCTGGCTTTAAACCAAGGATTATCACTGCTGTCAAATACTTGTGATTGAAAAATATTAAACATACAAGAAAACTGGTTACAAACCAACACAAAATAAATTATACTTTGACTGACTGTTTAACGAGAAGTTACTGAAAATAAAGGAACCAAAACACCTCCCATTGCTAAAATGGCTCTATGGCTATTTTTTAACTGTTACAATTAAGGTAATTATTGTTAAAATATGTTGACTTTTTAGCTGTTCTAATGGGATCTGCCTTGTTTATTAGATAAATAGACCAATAGCTGGGCTTTAGTTGTTGTGTATGGGGTAGTGTATGTAAATTAAAGGAATATTTAGAACTTTATACTTATGATAGCAGGATTACTTTGGGAAACTTTACATGTATTGAACTGTTTAGAAATCTCAAGGTAATATTAACTGAAAAGAGAGAAGAGGCTTGTAAAAACTAGCAGAAATGGACAGACAAGAAAACTATACCCCCACTCCACCGGAAGTAGGTGGGACCCAAAATGGGTCCCACTTGATAAGGATTCAAAGAGTTAGACCTTGTGGTACATCGAGTCCACTGTTTAAATATTTAAACTAATGTGTAAAAAAAGACATGTGACAGTAGGGTATTTTGTAAAGTTAAACAAATACAGAGTTGTCTTTTTGCTGTAGTTGTATTTATTAAATCAGTTACTGAAAAACGCTGTTACGAAACACCAACAAAAAAAGAAATATATCATTTTACTGAATTTACTAGTAAAAGGATTGTAACCAACACCAATATCGGAGGGTTGGCCATAAATTATACACCATGGGTACATATCAGAAGACGACCAACTGTGAAATACGATCTTTAGTATGGTAAATTATATGGTATTTTCTCCTCGGTAATTTATTTATGATTCCATGAAACCCGGGGCAGCATTTACTTTTGACGATGTAATTCCTTGGTCATATGCGTCCAAGTTTTGTAAAATGGTGGGTCTGTTGTAATTTTACGGTGTAATTTCTCCGTCAAATACTTCAAATTCCGCTTGAAGGTGTTCTAAGAGGGCAGTGTCATAAATTGACTGAAACTCTTAAATCCCTCGGCCAAAGGATTCCAGGCCCACTAAACTGTTTGCCGGGGTCCGTGAGGTACTTTCACCATGTGATTTCTCGGTCAATTATGTCCAAGTCCGGTGAAGTTACTTTAACGGGGGTTATATTTAACTTGACTGTAATGTCTTAAATATCTCGGCCAAACGTCTCCACGTCCGCTGAAAATACTTGGTCGGGAACTATATTTAACATGGCCGAAACTTCTTAAATTCCTCGGCCATTTACTTTAGAGTCCGGTAAAAAATACTTTACCATTGATTACATTTAACTTTACCGTAGTGTCTTTTTAAGTTTCCCGGTCAATTATGTCCAAGTCCGGTGAAGTTACTTTAACGGGGGCTACAATTAATTTGACCGTAGTGTTTTAAATTTCTCGGTCATTTACTCTTGCCTCCGCTGAAAGTACTTGGTCAGGAACTATATTTAACTTGACCAAAACTTCTTAAATTTCCCGGCCAACCACTTCTAACCCCGGTGAAATAATTTTGAACGCTCACGTTTCCACACCACGGTAAGCCGTTAGGCTAGGCCGTAGGAGCGTCGGCGCGTTCTTTTTGGTTACCCAGAGCATCGCCAGGAGCCCTAAACCTCTGGGGTGAGAGGCCCCAACCATCGCCTCTCACTGTGGTAGCCACTCCATAACAAAATGCTACCTCCGATGAATATTTTTGTGTCCTCAGTTTCTAGGCTCTTTACTAAGACTATGTCCGTTCATTTTAGCCTAGAAAATAGACAGAGAATTTTATTTTTATATTTTTTTTTACAAGTCTCCACCGTAAGGACCGTTCGAAGGAGTAGTCTAGACTACTCAATTTACAAAGTCCTTCATTCACCCGAGGTCTGTAAGACCCCTCATTCATACATAGACCGTTCGAAGGAGTAGCCTGGGTGTTAGCCAGGCGTCTCAATATACTAGACCCTTCATCACATTCAGGTTTACGGGGCTTTTCGTCACCCACGCCAGTGACCTTCATACAGGTTTACGGGGCTTTTCGTCACCCGCGCCAGGGACCTTCATTCACACACACACACACACACACACACATACATACAGTGGGACTTGTGATTTTAAAGAAAAAATTACATTTAAAGTGAACTTTCATCTTTCATATTTGTGTAAGTAAGGTAAAACTTCTCCGGCAACAGACTTCTTACCAACAGTCTTGCTTCAGGAGTATTTGATTTTAACATCAAAGAACATAATCCGGCTTCGTTTATAAAAACCGTTGTTTTCTCAATCGGTCCAACGCCCTGTTTTTGGGCGTCAGTAAAACTTCCAACAGTTAATTTATCACTGTCATCTACATGTTTACGAACTGCACTCCAGCCATTAACATGCTTTAGAGCAGTAGCTACGTCTTTAGCTTTAAACCATGGCTTTCCTTCACTATCAAACAGAACCAATACCGGCTTGTTATTGAATGTATAGTATTTAGCAGCCATGTCACAATTTACTCAATAGTACAGGCAATAGGAGCGCAAAAGAACGTCTGATCAGTACCACGACTTGGAGCAGAATGATGTAACTGTACTAGTGACAAGTGGTATATACAAGAGTAACGCTGCTCCGTAGGGAAAGGTACTCCCTTTATCGAAGGTAGCAACATGGAATTGAGACAAGTGTTACTTCAAGACGTAAAACACCAGATAGTTTCTCAACGTTACAAAATATTTGTTCAAAGTGATCATCAAAAACTGACGGTGTTAAATTCCCTATAGGAAAGAATGGTATATTTCCCGAAACATCGCCATGCTTTATTAATACTCCGATGTAGGTGTTTGATGAGGATTTCTCCGTTATTTTATCTACTATGTACTCCGAGAACATCAAAGGCCATTCTAATACGTCTATTGGCCCAGTAAGAAAGAACTCATACTCTGAGGATGTAATGCGAAATTTAGAATTTTCATTCAACTTTCTTTTAGATATAAACTTCAAAAACACCGCTTGAATAGCGGGTGTAATATATTCAACAGACATTCTACAAGGAGAGACAAACAGTAACAGCACAGGCACGTCTGTTCAGTACCGCGTCTCAGAGCAGAATGAGGTAATAGAGCTGATGTTTAGAGGTATATGCACTCAGTACCCCACGTGAGTGACAGCTCTTTTAAGCAACTCTTTGTTTTTTAAAGCCAAAAGGCAAGGTGTCGTGATCATCATTAAATCTTCTCTTGGGCCCTGTAATTTTAAACTTTTTAATTTCACTTACTGTAACGACTTCTCGTCTCTTTGTCCTCCTGATTCTGTTTTCTTCAATTTCTAAAATTTCAGCAGCTTCACTAAGGACCATTTGTTTCAGAGCTTCAAAGTTTAACGTTTCGGAGGTTTTTAGGTTGAGGGTGAGGCCTTTTATTTTACACACAGATTCTAGCTTTTGCTTTTTGGTTGACCAGACAAGGTACGCGTAAGTTTTTGGTCCCCCAGAAACAAACTCTAAGATATAAGAGCCGGGCCCGTACTCACTCGCTAGTTCGTCCGTCATTTCCCCGAGGTAATCTCCCGTAGGGACCCTGTACAATCCTTCCCGGTATAGATAAATACACGAGTCCGTGTCATAATACAAGACCTGTCCTCCAAGGGCATCTAGATGTTCATACAGTTTAAGTCTGGCATGAGCAGTGGTGTAGGCCGCAATTACAACATTTACAGTTCTTAGAGCCTCACCGGCATCATCAACATTCTGCCAATTAACTAATAAAACCTCTTGGTTAATTACTTCAACAAACTTTACTTCCTTTCCTGGTTGAGTTAACGAATTGAATAATTCTTTAGAGTCCCTCACGATTTCAGTCTTTGTCATGTTTTCTCGTTGACCAAACTTGCCCCAGAATGAATTTAACATTAATTTAGCTACTGACCTGAGTCCTCCATTTTTAGCAATTTTGTCTTTCTCCATTTGAATACCCTCACGCTCAAAGAAATCAGAAACATACTTGTCTTTATCTTCCTCTGTTTTACACCATGCGGGATACCCTGAGGCTTCCTGCTTTACTTTCAAGAATTTATTAATAAAGTCTGTAAAAAGTCCATCTTTCTCGTATGTGGCGACTTCATACTCCCACAACTCGTACATGTCCAAGATCACATAGCCTTTTTCTACAGCTTTTCTAATTTCATCCATAGTCCATGTTCCTACCATTGCCCTTTCCTCACTATCATGAAAACATTCCCCTTGGTTTAAAGTCTCACCGCAAGTTCTACACAAAACAAACATCAATTTATTATTCATTTTAGCGGGGAGTACGGGATGATACAAGTTGTAAGGAGGTAGAATCTTACATTTCAACAAGCCCTCGACTTCAAGGCCTCTCTCTCGGCAGTCATTTCCAACGTAAACAGTAGGATGACCAACGGGATACTTACAATATTTATTCACAAACGGATAAAGGGAACAGACATCAACGTATTGGATTGTTTCTCCCTCTTCGCATTTGTGGTATGTTTTAGTATTACCCGTTCTGCCTCCAAAGAACGCTTGCCGCGGGTTGAGGGGAAGATTATTGAGGATCGGCAGGTTGTTCAAGTGTTTTAGTTTTTTGTCCTTTTTCAAAGCTCTAAATTCACACTCCCACATCTCTACAACTTCATAGCTATTAAATTTTGCCATTTTGGATTTGGTTCTCTCGTAACGGAGATGCAAACTGTCTGAGGGATCATCCGGCAGAGGTTCTTCTCTGCTGTATTGATAACATTTTGGGCAACCGTGCCAGTAGCACCCGTGAAACTCATAAATTCGTTCCCCGTCAAACCCGTCAACTTTTAGTCCATTAATTTTAACTTCTCTACCCCGGCCCGCATGTTGAATCTTTACTCCACATTTCTCCTCCTCCCATGTTAACCACTGTAAAGCAACGGCTGACTGATTGTCTGCAAGTCGGTACCCTGATTTTGGTATTAGTCCAATAGTATTTTCTTTTAAGAAGTTACGGCGGAAGGCCAAGTTACATGCACTGGCGATTGTTATAGCCTCGAGAAAAGGATCTACGTTACACTCTTGAAGAAGTAAGGCTCTAAATTTAATACATGCCTGAGCTAAAATCTCCACGTCTGAAATACAGTACTCCAAGATTTCCTTCTTAAAATCAAACACGTAGTCTTCAGCGACTCGTTCGTCATACCATTCTTCAAAGGCTTTGTGTGGTTTCTCAAACATTGATTCCGGACAGTAGTATTTTTTGTCGGGCATAGGGCCTACATAATTTTGGTTTGCCAGGGTGTTGAAGAGGTGGGGAAAGTAGCCCTTCTTTTTCTCGGGAGGTAGATCAAAAGCTTTAGGGAGTGCAGCGAGGGCCATGGGAAAATAGCTAAGAGAGTCCACAAACCTTACGTTGGCTACTTCAATCAATATAGCTTTAGTTCCCCGAGGAGTTATTTTTGGTGTAAATTTAGTTTCTTCCATAATATACTGTAGTATGAATTGGAAGTCAAAACCCTGCCCGTTGTGAGCAATTACACAGACATCTTTAAATTTTTTTCGAATTCCCATGATATAGTCCATGAAGTGTTTTACCGGTTCTTTTTCAAATACCCTTTGCCGTTCCGAGCAAGTTTCACACTCACCCCCATTAATACATTTAAAGCAGTACTGTTGTGATACACACAAGTTTACTTTATGAACTTTCTGTTGTGGATCTGAGGGAAGTGACTCGTCTTGCCTTGTTTCCAAATCAAAGAAAATAAACAAAAAGTCACGGTCTCTCGGTGTTCTCCTATCTACCCTAATGAAACACTGATGTGTCGGATCTTTGAACGCTTCGCAGGGTTTACAGAAAACTTCTCCGCATACATGAGCTGTCTTACGTCTTTTTGGATAAATCATTTTCTTACAGTCACGGCAGAGTTTTACAGTTTTACAAATTTGCCCTTGATGGGCTACTAAACACCGCTCATTTTTGAAGAAACGGTTGCAAAAACGGCATGTGATGCCACCGTGTTCTAGTTTACAGGGCGGGGAGATAGTATGGCATGAGGTGCATCTGTTAGAGCATCGATGCTCATGTCTGTTGCTATAGGGAATATGACAGGCTTCACAAAAGAAATTACAAACAAATGCGGCAGTTAAGTTTCTAATTACATTGTAATGACCGTTGTGAAAGAGAAGGTTAATTTTTAACTTAGCGTTCTCATTACCTCCCTCAAAGTAAACATCCCGGCCTTTTCTGTCAAAGTTGTAGACTGTGATTTTGTATTTTTTAAGATGGGACTGGAATTTTTCAAGCTCAGGGATTCCTGCACCCTCCTCCGGCATTTCTACACGGGCTTTTGCTATGAGCTTATTAGCTCTGAATGTTTGTCTTTTCCCCATGTCCTGGCGAATAGCTTTGTACTGAGGATCATTTTTTGCAAGTGCTTTGCCTACTACCAACGCTCTAGCCAAACATAAATTGTCTTTATTATTAATTACTATAATACCCTTCCTAGCTTTAGATTCTTCATCAAAGGTATTGTAAAAGTCGGGTCTTGCCCTTCCTTTACCTACGGGGACGTTAATCCTCGTAACATCAACTCTAAACGTGTCACTGCTAGTAATTGATTCAGAGTTACTTTGAATTATGCCCCCGAAAATATCCCAGAGAACATCACCGCTAACTTCAGAGACCGGTCTCAAAGATACGTAGCCCGGTTCAGCACTCTTTAAATTTATAGACTGTAATTTAAACCCGAGATAGTCGGTAGGTGCAACGTTGGCTTTGGATGTCTCTACAATTTGATTAAAACCTTTACGAATCCAATCAAACTCAGAGATACCCTTGGGAGGTTTAGTGAATTTGAAAACAGTGTTAGTCCCGTAAAGCCTAAAGTGTCTAACATAGGTTTCATCTTTACTAATTAAATCTACGGGGTTTTGAGGGTCCTTTTTAGAAACGTCCATCATTCAACAGAGAATTAAATACTGAACACAAGCTAAACTGTGCTAACGCTTAAAAGAGCAAGTACCCCGAACAGAGTCAAACTCACACGGATACAACTGAATTACGCAGAATCAATAATAATCTGTGCAAGAGAACACTTACGCAAGAGCAGCACAAAACACGTCTGATCAGCGTCACGACTGGAATCAGACTGAAGAACTAGAGCTTGTTGTAAGAGATATATATAGAGAGTGGACCTGTTACTTTTTCACTGTTTGATCTAATGAAACTGATACTTTTGGAACTGTTACCTTGAAAACTGTGGGAATTGGAATGGGTAGTGTAAGACCTGTTACTTTATTGGAACGGTTAATTTTGGAACTGTTACTTTGTGGCAGTCTTCATCGATATTAAATGAACAATATAGATGATGTAACTGTAACACTTGGAACTGATACTTTAAAGTCACCGATCAGGTTCTCTAAAAGAACAGGTACAGAGGATCTACAAAAGAGCACAGTACCTCTGCATTACTACGCATGTCAGAAAAACACTAACACACAAACTACGAAAGTCAAACCAGAACTACAGGTTACCGAAAGTTAACTCTAATGAAGGTATCAAACACTACTCTAACCAAAACTAAATTAAAGAACAAGAATAGAGTGTGAGGTTGTTGAGGTGAATTTACTGTACAAAAGAACCAGGGCAAAAATCAGGTTACTGGAGGTTATGTTAGTCAACACAACACTACTTTAGCCACGAGGAAGTGAGGTTATGTTACTTTCTTTACTGTAAACTACCAAATCAAACAATTAAAATATAAACACAACACTAATCCAGCCAAGACAATAAAATGAAGTACAACATGCACGTAAAATTAATATAATACAGTAAGGTTGGAGTGTAATGGGCGAGGTTAGAAAAAGTAGGTTACTTTAGCAAGTCAGATAATGCTAAAAATCACAGGACACGCAAGATTACTATAATACAAAGTGAGGTTATGTTAAATACAAATTAAAAGTGAGGTTATGTTATATTAGGTTATGGTAAGAAAATGGTTGAGATTGAGGTTATGTTAGTCAGCATATACAAGTACGTCACTACCAAGTAAAACAAAATGGTGAAGTTACTTAATAAAGAACAAGGACAGAAAGTGATATTACTGTCAGTCAACACATACAAGTACGACACAACTCTTGACACAAGGAAGTGGGATTACTGTTACCGGCATGTTAGTCAGCACATACAAACACTAATCTAGCCAAGTCAAACAATTAAATACAACACACAAAACTACTCTTACAAGAAAATAAGGCTTTTGTGACTCTCAAAGGTTACTGTTATGTTAGTCAACACATACAAACACAACACTACCAAGTAAAACAAAAATGGTGAAGTTACTGTATAAAAGAACAAGGAGGTGAGGTTATGGTAACTCTCAAAGGTTACAGATGTAAGGTTATGTCAGTCAACAAATACAAGTACGACACAACTCTTGACACAAGAAACTGAGGTTACTGGGTGTGAGGTTATGTTAGTCAACACAACACTACTTTAGCCAGAACAAACAAGAAACTGATGTTATTGTACACTAGCAAGTCAGATAACGCTAAAATCACACGACACGCAAGATTACTATAATAAAAGTGAGTTATGTTAAATAAAAATTAAAAGTGAGGTTAGAAAAAGTGAGGTTAGAGAAAGTGAAGCCGCTATGGGGAGCAAACGCTCAAGATTTATCTTTGCAAAACGCAGCGAACGGAGAGACACGTCCGATCGCAACGGGAGCAGGGAGCAAAGAGAGAGAGAAAATGCGCGGCATGATAGCAGGTATTGTGGTGGGGGTTATGTCTCTTTCAATCACAGAGCCCACAGGTAACAACTAGTTACAACGAGTTTGCTGACAGAGACTATGTTGAGGATGTTGCGGTTAGATGTACAGAAGGTTAGATGACAGCAGAAGGACACGAGGGTCAGATAATTACCACAGAAGGCTAAATGATTAACAACGGAAGAACACAAGGGTCAAATAATTACCACTGAAGGCTAGATAATTAACAACAGAAGGACGCGAATCAACATACCAGCCAATCAGGTTACTTAAAATTTTCACGTTACACCCGCCAGCTACAGTACGCTGAGAGAACAGGAGTTGTAGTTAGATACGCAGAAGGGGGTGAAGGATGTGGAGGTTAGATGTACAGGGGGCTAGATGATTAACAACAGAATGACACGAGGGTCAAATTATTACCACAGAAGGTTAGATGATTAACAACAGAAGGACACGTGGGTTAAATAATTACCAAAAACTGTAGATAATTAATCATAGAGGGTCAGAAAATCAACCACAGAGGGTAGCAAAAGAGCCACAGAAGGAGGCAATTACACCCTAATTCCATTCCTCATAAGAGCCCATGTTATTCTATTCTCCGTAAGAGTCCATGTTATTCTATTCCCCCATAAGAGCCCATGTTATTCTATTCTCCATAAGACCCCATGTTACGGCCAAAGCGCGCGGCATTACTACTAACATTAACACACTCAGGGCTGACTACAGACACTCAGGTATGACAGAGTGGTTCTAGGTTGTGGTTCAGACATCAGCACTCACTGGTTATATACAATTATATGACACATAGTAAATAATATGAAATATATGTATTGAGTTTTACTTATTAAATTACTTCATTTATCTTCTTCGGGCATTCTATGTTTCCTAAGAATCACTGAATTTATTTATGAACCCATTTAAAGGTTATTTAATTATAACTATGTTCGATATTATATAACCATTGAAATGAAAGCCTTAAGATGAAACTATATTTTACTGCAACTGAAGGATCTCTACAATTGCTTACAATAGATTCATATAAAAGCCAGCCTTTCAATCTACTGGAGACCGCAGGCGATCAGAATAACGAGCTTCAGACGTGAAGGGTTGTAATTATAATGGATTCCTTTTAATAACTATGGCATTGTTTTTTACAACTTCAAAATATTCCTTTTATTAATATCATCTACCATTATTCACTTTCAGTCAGATTATAATATGTGATGCAGCATTTAAGAGGAAGTTTTATTTGAGATGAACCAAGGAACAAAGGACCACCCAAAACAAGTCCCCTTCTCTGTTTTATGCGTGCTGCATTTAGGTATTTCTAGTCTGCAGGCTTTATACTTTTTCTAATTATCCAAAAGTGCGTAGCGTGCTATGCAGAACCGGGTTCTACGTACAAAAAAAGTCAAAAACGTAAAGTGTTTTTTTTTTTGCTTATTTTAGCCGTAATCCGCCATTTTGTATTTTTGTATATAATTAATAATTCAAAAACCCTTGGAGAGATTGTTGTATAAAACTTGGTATAAACTTTAAGTTCTATGTAATTAGAATGTCCAAAAAACGTCACATTCCATGAAAACTAGCGGCTAAAACAACATTTTACAATATGCCAAATTTAAAGTTATTTTTAATGAAAATCCAATAACATTTTGATAATATAAATCTAATAATAAATTAAAAACTTGTGGTAGTTTTAGTAATAAATTTCAAAATGGTGTTTTAAACATTTCAAAGTAAAAATTTAATGTAAACCAGCAGCTCAAACAAAATTATACAAGACATCCAATTGAATTCTCTTTCTAAACCAAATTTAATGTCGTTTTTATTCTAAAAATCAATGAATAAATAAAAATGTTTTGGCAAGTTTTAATAATAAATTTCAAAACGGCGGGCATTAAATATTTCAAAGTCAAATTCACCATTGCACTTGACCGTCTAATAGCAAGTGCTTCAAATTTGATGTGATATAAAATTTTGTTTTGGTTGCTAGTTTTCATGGAATTTGACTTTGAAATCTTTAAATGGACGCCATTGTAAATTTGATAAGTTTGAAAATTATCATAGATTTTTTATTTATTATTGGAGTTTTACAATCATAAAGTTATTAGATCTGGATTAAAAAGAGCTTTACAGTTGATGTCTTGTAAAATGTTGTTCTAGCAGCTATTTTTCATAGAATTTGACTATGAAATCTTTAAACGGTCGTCATTTAGAAATTTGATAAGTT
Source organism: Allygus modestus (assembly GCA_963675035.1). Classification (NCBI taxonomy): domain Eukaryota; kingdom Metazoa; phylum Arthropoda; class Insecta; order Hemiptera; family Cicadellidae; genus Allygus; species Allygus modestus. Next base: position 480,161,736 of record OY776112.1, on the reverse strand, counting down.
TTATAAATTGAATAACTTACAACTTAAAGTTTATACCAAGTTTTATAAAAATATCTCTTAGGGTTTTTGAATAAAAAAAAAATATAAAATAGCGTATTAAGGTTAAACTAAGCCAAAATAAAAACTGGTTACTTTACATTTTCGACATATTTTTTAATGTAGAATCCGCCTCTGAATAGCACGCTACACATTATTTTGTTGACACCCTGTATAGTAAATAAAATCGTTAATAATATAATTAAAGTTAGCTTAGGTGTGACTTTAAAGGATTTGACTGCTCAAAAATATTAATATATTTTAAAAATAAGTTTGGTACTACTTTGTGTATAAAACGCAAGATCAGAATTTCTTTACGTTGCCTTTTATTTTGTATTAAAAAAATAAAGAAATGTAATTTTTTATATTTTAAGGTGTAAAGTTAACTATTTCAAAAATAGTTTTTCCAATATTATTTGTCAATGAATAAGTAAAATTAATAATAAAAATTAAAAGTGCATTAGTTATTAGAAATTAAAGAGTACAAAATGTTCCACAGTGCATTCCATTGTAACTATACGTTAATATATGAAACGACATCAAAGTTCATGTTTCCTGTCACAGATTGTGTGGACAGTTGTACAAAAAATGATTATCTGAGTTCCATTCTGTCTGTTGTTGGATAAGGTCTGTGTTAATGAGAACACAGACCTATTCGTAACTTCTGAACAGCTTTACGGATCATACTAGATTTTGCCGGTTTTAATTATATATTTATAGTTGAAGAATAAAATATAGATTAAAAATAGGGAGTAAATAAATTGCCAGTCGAGGGCGTGGTTTGCCGGGCTATCAACCGAGATCAGCCAATAGTTGACGTGTGCATGTCCAAACTCCTCACCAGCTGGCAAAATCGCAACAGTGAGAGCGTACAATCATGCTATTGGCTAAAGCCCAACTGTCAATTTATCTGTCCCCTTTTATAATTAAAACCGGCCGTTTAGTTTTGAGTTTATATTAATTGAATAAATTAACTTATAGTAATTAAAATGAAATATAATTAAAAAACGAATTACAATTATGAAAAATATTCCTAATAGGTTTCACTATATAGCTATGCAAGTAATTTGTATTAGTATATACATATATATTAATATATATATATATATATATATATATATATATATATATAGTCTTTGTATTTACATAGATATGTTTTCAACCTCTTGTAATTAAACAATTATATCATACTTTCAATATTATTTCATAGTCACTATTAATCGATAATTATTTCATAATGCACATTTACAACAAGAAATATTTATTTTAGACAAAATTCATTAAAACATTTTCAAATTATAAATTATTGATCAAGTTTTATCTATTGTATTTGACGACAACTTAATGTATACTAAATGTTTAAAAAAATGACTATAAATTAAAATAATTATTTATATTACCTGCCTCAATTTGGTTTTAAATATTTTACTATATTTATTGCACAAAGTATTATTATTTTGTATTTAATTTCGTCATTTTTCATACTTTTTTAATTTTGATAAATGTGTAAACAAACCGGAAGCTCATTACTTGTCACCGTTAGCAAATTATAAATTTGACGCTGGAAATAAATGTTTCAAAATATTTTATAAAGGAAGTAAATACAAATTAAAAAAAAAAAACAGTTACTAAAATTAAATCGTCGATTTTTTCTACTTTACGGTTCTATGAAAAACGCGGGTCTATGTAGTTAATAACCAGGGTTTACATACTATTGCAACTAAAGTTAATATAAAAAAACATGAGTTTTCAACTGAAAAACTGAAACTAAAAGTTAGTGGGGAAAGTTCGATTAGAAAAAGGGCATTTGAACACAAAAAGTACCTGAAATATATTATTAGAGTAAAAATTTGTTGACACCTGAATGACAAAGACTATGGCTTACATAAAGGATTGATTATTGTCAAGTCTTGTGATTAAACCTTAAGAGAGTTTTGAAAATGAATGTTCTGAATCTGTTATAAAGATTGATTGGTGAGATGAACCCAGGGACTAACCTTGGATAATTTTTTGAAAGTGTAACACGACACAAATGTGTTACAAACAATAGTACTCGACAATGTTATTGCTATATTGAAGACGAATCCTATATGTTAGTCACTAACACGTTCAATATTGTCGCATTATTTGAAGTCAGTAGTAGATTAGAAACAATATGGCCAGGTTATTGGTTATGAGAGCCGATATTCCGGCCACGTCTTAGAACTAAGAAACTTTAGTGACCATCAAAGCTTGGGCTTAACTTTAAATTTCTAATTAACTAATAATGATTAAAACTTTGCATAACGGTCCTAATAATAGAGACCCCATAACATTTGTTGGATGTAATATGACTCTTTCATTAGAAATAGTAATATATTTTCTTGTTGATAATATATGTTTCGATATAACTCAATTTACATTTACAAACGTTTAAGTAGGCACAAGAAATGCAAGACGGAATAATTTTGTTCTGATTTTGTATTGTTAAAAATATATGTTTTTAATATAATCATTTAATAATTTCCAATTTTGTATGTAAGGATAAGGAATACAAGACAGCGTAATGTTTTTTTAATAGTTATGTAATAAATTTACAACAATTTGAATTCACCATACTAATAATGATTTGGAGTAAAAGACAAATTATAGTTACATGATCATTGTTCAGATATTCCGATTTAAATAGCTAGTTTCTAACGAGACCATTCAACGTTTATCGTTTTGAAAACTTAAAAGGGGTTTACAAAGGAAAATAATTAATAATATAATCGAGCATACAAAACACTATTGCACACGCTAAGCTTCACTAAAGAGAGCCTGGCAGGAAGGCTGGGAAAGACAAACCGAGTTAATTTAGGGATCTTTTCTTCTTATTCTTCTTTTGAGTTTTTCTACTCTTTGTGGAAGGGTCAAAGTAAAATGTGAACATGGACCTTTTGGGATAAAATTTAGCCTATAATTTATCAATTTCAAAACTTTAATATTTTCAAATAGTTTTTGAAATTTTAAAACATTTTACAGATAAGTTTGACATTAAACAACTTATACATATGTTTGATTAATTATACACATACTCTCACCTAGAAAGTTATTACTAACCTACTTTTTAACAATCCTCTAAATATAAAACTTAATGCAATTACATTTTGAATGAATTTTCTAAATAAAACAAGTAAACATTCAGTGGTTCGGTAGTTTTAATGTGAAAATCAGATCACAAGTGGCAAAACATATTTTGAAATAATTGAATATCTTTGTGTTTTGTTCTTTTTTATTGGGGATAAGAGGGAAATTTATAAAAGGGCTGGCAACAGTGTTGCTGAGCAATATATTTTGTTTATAAATTTGTTGTAATATTATATACAAAGTAATATTACTATTGGAAAAATTAGTTTCATATTATAACCCAGAAGTGATTATGCAAATAAGTCGCTTAGCCTCTACTTGATGACTTTGACTATCGCAGATTAATCTCTCAATTTCGTATAATTTAAAATCGCAATACTAGTTTCATAAATCCACTGGTTGTATTGCATTGATTAATTAACTGTAGCATACTTTTAATACTGTATTTTGTATTTTAGTGGTATTATATTTAGCATTTACCTCAATGCAATAATTATTTAACTTAAAGTTGTTCAATGCAATTATTTTTTAAACTTAGTTAGTTATATTTAATATAGGTTTTACTTAGCATGGGTTAAGTACGAGTTAAAATATGTATATAAAACAAAAAGCTTCTTTGGAATAACCAATGAATTAACATTTTTGGTACGATATAATTCACTGAAATGTTGATCGAGCACAAAATGACCCAGTTTTAAGCTATCCTTTTAATTATAAGAGTTACAAAACGGTTATAAACGACGTATACTAAGAAAATGTTATGAACTGCAGCATTTAAATCATTAATAAGCAATTAAAAACCGTAAAATTGGTGGAATTATAGAGTGTACGTTAACTTTTATAAACAGCAAACTTAAAAAAAATTTATTTAGTTCTATAGCTATTTTAATTACAAAAACGTTATATAGTAAACACCATAAACAGTTAATTCACAATCATTACAAATTTAAAACATTATTAACATTTGAAAAAAAAAACTGTAGTTAAATTAATAACCTGCATGGAAACCAAAACCAAGTCACGCCAAAGACGCTACCCCAAAATAAAAAGATAACAATATCAACCCCCAGTTTTGTAAAGGGTGCACGCTACTATTCAGAGCACGTTGTATCTCTGAGAAACTTTGCGGTAACCACCGTTTCATCGGAGCTTAAGGCCCAACTTTGCCTTTAATCTTTTGTGGGCCTCCATCACTGTACTCGAACAGCATGTCTTAACAACAAAATAACTGATCATTGATTCATTAGTATGTTTATTCTACGAATTGATTATTCACTTCTTGTTGATTTACAATGAAAGTGGCAAGTTGGAATTCGCTTTTACTGGGTTAAGTTTACACAGTTAGCTGAGTGAAAATTTGAAAGGTCATTCACATGTATATAAAACCTGCACAAAAAATCATATATTGTAACGGAAAAGCTGTGTACTTGAATAAAGAGAAAATTTCTTCAAGAATTGGTATAATTATTAAATAAAAAGTCTTGATTATTTTTCATCCTTTTACCCGATTTACAAATTTTCCCCAACTGATTTTTGAAGAACCTGCGGCTCGCCGTGACGAAGCCTTAATGAATTTAATTAAACTTTTCTTCCCTCTGTTTCTGCCCGCGCTTATCTGGTTCTCTGACAAGCTTTTTTAGCAATGGTTCAATACGATAGATGGTTATTGTTGTAGCATTTGCTTCATCAATTCGCTCTTGTAAATATGCAAAATATGTTGTTTTTAATCTTTTTAATTTCCAAAATGTTAAAGTTTTACAAATGTAGTAATAAAATCACAATAAAAAAATTAAATTGCCATGATTGTAATGTGGAAACAAAATTTCCAAGCTTGATATAATCAATTGAACATCTAATAAAAGAACACGTTGTAATATTTTGTACTTATTTGACAAATATTATTTTTGCATTCAAGTACAGGCTTTGAATGCAAATAAGGAATGTTTTGATAAAATATTTTATTAAATTTTTAGGATAAATATTACGTCAAGGTGCAGTTTTTAAGAGGGTTTTATGCAATGCATTGTGATAACATCATCACTACCTGTTTAGCCTATTCAAGATTATTTTCATCCACGAATCCCAATATGTCGTATTAGGCTACCTTTTTCTGACCATTTGTACCTTACAGAAGATTTGTAAATGCTTTACAAATTTTAATTAATTAATTTATTAATTTTTTCAAACATCATTTAAAAAAGGATATTAAAGGAGACTACATGTGACTGATTGAAATGGTTTTTCGCTTATTTGTTTTTTGAACTAAGAGGAATCTAAATAAATGGGGGCACTTTATGTGATGGTATCAGTTTCAACAGCATCTCCAGTCTCAAAAGCGATCGCTTGTTTGGGATCGCAGCAACTGAGTGGTGCAGATATAAAAAAAACGCATCTAATGGACGACATTTGGTTGGAACTGCGCTTTTGTAATATGTCCTTTGATGAATTATAAACATCTCAAATGGTCCATTAGGTCATCAGTATGTAACTGGGATGTAGGAATAAAATTATTATCAGAGGAATATCCAGTAAAATTGTAAAATATAGTGGAAATATAATTATAATGTAATGCCTGAACAGCCAGGTTTGCAATCATTAATAAATATTACAATTTTAAACTGATACAATTATAAATTCAAATATTGAATTTTGTAATTATATTTGTTTGTGATTGAATGAAAAATTTTTTATTTTTGTGTATGATCTCTAAAATTAATTTTGTTTTATGCATATAAACATTTCCAAATTAAAATTAAAGTACGTGTTTTCTTACTGCTTAGTAAATGTTATTATAAGAACAACTGTTATCTCCTACTTACATTTTCCCGTCCAACCAAACTTTTAGCTAATGTTTGTATTGAATGTATTTACGAGACACAAATGGGGCATATATTATATATTAACACACTAAGGTAACTTGTATTAAGATAACTCCTCTTTCATCTCCGAACAAATTTTGTTGATTGAACTATCAAAAAATGTGCCCTGATTATTAGTTGTCCATATTGGTTTTTACTTTTTAATATTTACGGGATGTAATAAAAGACGTCTTACAACACTTAAGATATATTTACACTTATACTGATTCACATACAGACGGTAAACATATATAAAAGATGGTACTAGGCTATCGATTTCGACCAGTCACACCAGTCATCATCAGGCCAATGAGAGAACTGACAGAACTGGGTCAGTTCTCTCATTGGCCTGATGATGACTGGTGTGACTGGTCGAAATCGATAGCCTAGTACTATCTTTTATATATGTTTACCGTCTGTATGTGAATCAGTATAAGTGTAAGTATATCTTATGTGTTGTAAGACGTCTTTTACATCCCGTAAGTAATAACAACACATAATATGCTAATAAAAAAGTTGTTTTTAATATTTTCATTCTGAAATGCACGATTCCTTCTCAAAAACTACAGGCTGCATCCGAAAAACCAACAGACAGCAACCCAAATTAATTACCAAAATATGTTTACAACAATAACATTGGAACCTTAGAACTATTCATAACACAGTAAATGAATGCAAACGTTTAATTTAATTAAGTCATACAACTGTAATTAACATACAACCGATAACTGCGTGAGTTGCTATACTAGTTTTTTAACTATTTTGGAGTATTTTGCAAATACATCAGTCACACATCACTTAAAGCATTGGCAATGGTTGTATCAGTTACGTTGAATTGAGTCGATATAATTGGTTTAATCATCAGATTGCACCCGAATTGCTGCACTATCCCAGCGTTTAACGGGAAATGATGCAAACCTGGTACTCTCATTGTAATTGCTGCACTATCCCAGCGTTTAACGGGAACTGATGCAAACCTGGTACTCTCATTGTAATTGCTGCACTATCCCAGCGTTTAACGGGAACTGATGCAAACCTGGTACTCTCATTGTAATTGCTGCACTATCCCAGCGTTTAACGGGAACTGATGCAAACCTGGTACTCTCATTGTAATTGCTGCACTATCCCAGCGTTTAACGGGAACTGATGCAAACCTGATACTCTCATTGTAATTGCTGCACTATCCCAGCGTTTAACGGGAACTGATGCAAACCTGGTACTCTCATTGTAATTGCTGCACTATCCCAGCGTTTAACGGGAACTGATGCAAACCTGGTACTCTCATTGTAATTGCTGCACTATCCCAGCGTTTAACGGGAACTGATGCAAACCTGGTACTCTCATTGTAATTGCTGCACTATCCCAGCGTTTAACGGGAACTGATGCAAACCTGGTACTCTCATTGTAATTGCTCTCTTTTAGTGCTAATACCGATTTAGCTTATAATTGAGATGGTAATTGACTAATTAATGAAATGTATACAGTTGCAATATATATTCAATACATGCGAACTATTAAAATAGATGGAAACTAATTTATCAAGGTCGTTTATTCCAAATCATCCATATTTCAGAAATAATTTTGCCTCAGATACTATATAATATGGTTACTGTTTAATTGATATAGTAGAGGTGTAACATATCACGGCCATTTCTCCCTCGACTATCATTAATACTGGAACTACCGAGCAGGGCAACTGATTAATGAACATACTGCGCCCTGGCGAATGATGCGGGACTATGTCATTTACATTTATGTTAACAAGCGACCAGGGATACAATGTTGTTCATTATTTGAAGTTGGCAGTATCTACATGAATATTATGTTACCTTTACTCCGTAGTACCATAGATTAAGAATGTTTAATCTATGGTAGTACATAGTTTGGAGTTCATTGAGTCAAATCCAGGTCAAGAAATATATTTACACAATAAGAATAACGTGGCAATTTTTAAGACTAGTGGAGCGGAGCCATATGGTCTAGAGAAAAAATTATCAAAATATTTATTTCCCCATAAATTACATATGCAATTCTTGAGTTGTGTAACAAACTATAAATATTTAAATTTATATTTTTGCATCTCTTTGAGGAATTAAAACCTAAACCAAAACTAACCTAATGTAAACCTAATCTAAACTCTAAAATTTCTTATATTTGTAATGTATTAAAAGACTAATTTCCGAAGGTAACAATTCGTCTATAAAATTACATTTTAATTTTAGCCTTAAAATAATTACGCTTATAAAGAGTTAGTGACACTTACTGAAACCCACTGAATGAGTCAAGGAGTTTTTAGTAAGTAACAATAAAGTGGATTATGGCCTGAAGTTTCTTCAAACTGTGGTTAAAGCTCTCGGCATGAAAAACATTCATTTTAAGATACTTAGCCGGCTAAGTTCTTAGTTGAATTTACTGGATCTTCCGATATTTATAGGCTTTTCTCAATAATAATCAGCTTGTCTCAAGCAATAAGCACTGTTTATTTAATAAGGTTAATATAGATGGTCTGACCTAAAAAACTTTGCGTACTTGTTCAGTTAATAGTTACTATATGTTATAAATAGCACAGCTTTCGCCCAAACCATTTAAAGTTTGTTTCAGTCACATGTTATTTTTATAACTTTAATGATGTTGACAGTCGGAAATAAATCAATAATGGCATAGAATTCCCTTATTGAGTTATAGCGTATATTTTCGAATTATTTCCATCCAAGCTTATTATAAAACTGCGCATACAAAGCTTCTTTAGTTTATATAAACCAAATGTCTATATTAAATATTTAAAGAAAATACGCAACTTTGAAACAACTTCGGTTTAACATTATAATAAAAACTTCGAGAAGTGGTCGGCAAAGTTTAAATAATAAGTACTTGCTTTGGTCTCGAGAAAGAGCTTTGGTAACATAAACCCCTGATACGAATATCGGTATTTGTAAATACAAGAGTTCTTTTAATGATATCGTTTATACATTATGTATTTTAGTGCCATTATTATTATAAATATAATTGCTTATAAATAATCCATTTCGTAATCCATTGCTTAAATATATTACAAACGTTTGATTTGTTTCCGGATTACAAATTGAATATTCATTCAAACCCGGGAGAAAGGTTGATAATGAACACCAAACAGAGGAACATCCCGAGTTGGCAATCGTTTATACCAAGTGGCGATGTTGCCTAATGGCATGCTGGATCAGCCGATGTTGACATATGCAAATAACGAGTTAAGAGACTTAATGTACATTGGTCTGAATGCGCAGATGTGTTGTTATTGGGCAAAAGAATTTGCAAAAAATATTAGTCAATAATGTTTTACTTTTTAATTGATCGTAATTTATAATTGAAAAAAATCTGTATCTACTGGATAATAAATTAATATATTTGTAACTGGTATTTTGGAATGCGAATACCTTTGTATATTTTGTATGTATAAATTATCTCATAAACTACAAGAGTTGACTTGATGTGTACTTTATCTATTGACGACATCTTCCATTTCTGAGGAAGAGTAAAATGTTTGGCCGGAACTATGCTGCAAATAAAGCGGTCACTCAGGACTACGCGAGATATGTATGTATTTGTATTTAAACTTTTATAAAATAATTAAATGCAAGCAATTTTTAGGTAACGCACTCCTAATTAGTAGAATTATCCAACAGAAAAATATAAAATTGAAATGTTTTTTATAAAAAAAGTATTGAAAATTGCTTTTCAAATTAGCCAGCAAAACTAGATATATCATTTGAATGTGTCCTTATAATGAAAACAATTTTTATATTTTATAATTCTACGGCTAATAGTAACTAAAATTTTTAGTAAACGGCAAACGAAATGCATTCTCCGATACTATTCTTATGACAAAATTCATATAAATACAATTTAATCTCTCTTTTTCACTTATCAGTTTAATTAAAACTTGGTATAAATGTTGCTCTAACATTGACTAACAGAGGGTATTTGGAATATATTGGCACCTAACTATGTTGTGGAGGGGAGGAGGAGAAGTGAAATTAAAACTACTCTATGTAACAAACAGGGATTTGCGAAAACGAATAATTCACTACAAGTTTTCTTTGTAGGTTACATAGTATGTTACATTCTAATCCATTATAATTTAATGGAATTTATTTCTTAAAATTGGGTTAAAAAGGAAAAATTATGTGTTATTTATTTATGTAGCTCTTTATTTACTGGCTAAATACATTTAAGGAGAGACCCAAATATGTTGAGGCAATTAGTTTACCTCGAAACATGTGTGCGGAGGAATGCAATATATGTTCAAAACTTGGAAGCCGAAAGTGACGACCTGTTATGCCATAATTGTTCCTTTTGAGGAATTTCTACATTGTTCCCTTGTTTCCAGCTTGAGTGCAAGTTTAATTCTCTAGAAATAGAAAAGATCCCATATATTAAGGGCACATTGTGTTTTATATAAAATTATGTTCAAATTGATACTGGCTTCTAAAACATGTAACTAAGCTGCAACCGAGATTTCATTATTACCTTGATTCTTAAATTCACAGCTAAATTTAATGTTTTATAAATTAAGGTTTCTAGTTGTTTATTAAGTGTTTACCCGTCAGGAAAATGTACTACAATTTAAACAAAATTGATTTTTATAGTAGCTCAATCTCAAACAGTTTTCAGTACATTTGTTTAGTTATATTCAGTATTTTTGTTTTATTTAATCAGTATTTTCATTGAGACAGTTTGTACAAGAAACGAGTTTGCACGCAGCACGCTGACGTGAGGGAAGTGAATTTCCACATAAAAACTATAAAAACTCAAAATCAGTTTAAAACATACAATTATTCCAATTTTTATTCAAATCTGAAAATATTGATATTTTGGCTGTTTTGATGCTCCTGGTTCTATTTACCTGCAATGATGGTAATACAATTTTGTGCATTATAAGGGGTTAGGATAAGGTCCAGTCAGGCTTTAAAGTAGGCGTGAGGTTGTTGGGGATGATAAAAGTACACCAACAAATGAATAACAGGCTTTTCTGAAGTAAAATCCCCATAAGACAACGTACTGTGTTTGGTCAATACACATTTTCTTTAATAACTCGGTAAATATCTATGCTAGAATGACGAGAGAGGGCTTAAAAGTTTCGCTACACGAATTCCCACCGTGTTTCATTCGTTAATTTTACATCCGGGGCTTTTCTGACCCTTTTTGGGCCCAAAAACCCAAATTTCTAAATTTAAAATCCCCAAAAAAGGGGGTTAGAGTTTTCCGATTGTTTTGCCCAACGAACTTGTCCAACTGATTACAAAAAGGAATGTCCCTACCAAATTTGAAGTAAATCGGACAAAAAATGTGACCACTAGAGTGCATACACATATATATATATATCTATATATATATATATATATATATATATATATATATGTATATATATACATATATATATATATATAAAATATTGAGCGACCCCCCAAAACGTGTTCAGGGGGTCACGTTAGGAACTTCTATGGTGGTCCCGGGCTTAAGTTTCACCGTGCGGGTCATGCTAATAGTTCACTTTCCAAAGGAAATTCACTAATAATACATAACAGTAACATTACACGTAACTGGAACTGACTTCATCAGACAATCCTTTAATCTAAAGTGTAAAATTTAAGATTGTTGCTATGTAACAGAATGCTGCAAAGAAATTCTAGATGTTCTGAAACTGGATTTAAACAACTCAAATACTACTGGATAAAAATAAATTAAAATAGGCCTAATATATGGTTTCATATGGTGATAGTAATTTTATTAAGAAAGATACTCGCATAGGATATTTCAGGAACTTTTATAAACATGTAGATTTGTTACGATTTATACTATTAGTAACAGCAGCTTTATCACGAGTCGTGTTACTGTTTATTCATGTTTAGAAGCAGAGACGGCAGTGACGAGAGTGGATATTCCAGGCACGACTTCGCCTTGTCAAGGTTTGGTGGAGCTTATCTCCCCGCTCTGACGTCATCTCGGTTGGAACTGTCTCTGCCAGGCGAGAGTTGCAGCTTAGTTTTACATCATACATTTACATCTTGTTTGGAACTTCGCGGGTTTTATTATTTAAACACTATAAAGGGTTATTTTTCAATTTATCTCAGAGCGTAAGGTATATAAGTTATTCAACTAATAAAATTGACATTTGGGAACTTCTTTTCCCATAGGTAAATAAATGTAATATGATATGTAGTAAGTATTGTAACGCATTCGTTATTTTAGGTGTTATTATATCACTGCTAACTTCTTTTAATATCTAAACAAGCTAATTATTTTACTGGGTTTTGAAATTGTTATGCTGGATAGACCTACAACATAGTAAGTGAGTTCGTTGTAATTAAGGAAACTTATGACATTGCATGTACTTCAATTAGTTCTTTACGGCTCACCTCATAGGTAAACTGAAAATAACCTGGTTTTCCAAATTTATTTCAGGACAACAATAAGTTATAATATAAGTTTAAGCAACAATGTTAGTAGTAAAAGAAGTAAAAAAGCTAAGATATAACAAATGTAAAACCCAAATACTAAATAATTTATATTTAATTAATGGGTCATAACATTAATCAGATTGTTGGGAAATAAGATTAAGTTTAAGTTGTATTTACTCAACTCCTCTAATACACAAATAATATTAAGTTTAAGTTGTATTTACTCAACTCCTCTAATACACAAATAATATTAAGTTTAAGTTGTATTTACTCAACTCCTCTAATACACAAATAATATTAAGTTTAAGTTGTATTTACTCAAATCCTCTAATACACAAATAATATTAAGTTTAAGTTGTATTTACTCAACTCCTCTAATACACAAATAAAATTAAGATAAAAACCCTACAATCTAAAATTACTGCCAAAGCGACAAATTTTCATTTTACAATGCGTTTAATACTTATTTTAATATATCAAGCAGGAACGAAGAATCTGTTTTGTACAAACAGAAAATTCTTAGTAAAAAACTTCATTCAGAACACGGTTGAGTATTACTTTTATCATTGACAGCAGTCACATTTCACTTTAAGTTTATGAAGCATTCAAACACGTGAATAATGAAAATGATTTCTATTCGTTATATCATATCGTGTCAAAACAAAAATATGCAAGTTACAATTCTATTTCTCTTATAAAGCATTATTTCTTTGGCTTACATTACTTTTAAACAGTGGAGCTATTTTTATAAATCTTTCATTGAACCGACTAAATTTGTTGTTTTTCTAATAATTTATACCTAAAAAAGAAATGAATAATATAAGTAAATATATATATATATATAATAATAATAATATTAATCTTTGTCAAATATGTCAAAAAAATCTAATATGTTTCTTTAAAAGGGGGGTGAGTAAAAAAGATGAAGATTTTTTATTTATAGGTAAAAAAAATACTTTTTTGTCTTCTGCCGAAGTTAAATAGATATCAAACAATGAAAGAATTACATTTACATTAGCATTTAATATATTTAATTTCTCAGCATTAAAATAAATACACTACACCTCAAGTTATTCCTACACTAACTCCTTAAACTCTTTATAAAACCTTAATAAAATTACACTATAAGCGGGCAACATAAGCACAAAACTCTCAGACATTTAAGCTTTATGACGCTATCAAACTACCACTTGCCAATAGGTTGGATACTCTTTACTATAAAACTTGTAATTGCAACGATCATGATAATGATTGTATCCTAGACCGCTTAATTCTTAGATAAAACTTTTATAAGAAAACAATTTATTCTCACTCAATTAAATTTTTGAACGATTAAAGAGAACGAAATGTTCAATCGATGTTTATTTTTGACTAATTAGTAGCAGTAACTTACCAGCTGCTCAACCTCGATCAAATGTTTTTCTCATGCTTCTGAATTCACTTCACCCCTCCCAACGTTTTTGCATCATGTAGGCCTACACCTCGAACTCTTTAATCTGATACATCAAGCATCAAAACAGGTTCAGTCCTTAGACATCGTTCCCCCAAAAAACTTGCATGTGGACCAGTCTATAAGATTATGTTCTATTCCTTAAACAAGTTTAATAAATGGTAATACGGATAACTTAAAAGAAAAACTAGTTATAGGCAGTTAATTTTGCGTTTATAGTCAAATATAATGTGAGTTATTAGCTCAGTTAAAATAGTGCATGTAATTGTTTAAAATAGTGACTGATTTAGTTTATATCGATGTTCTGACATCCTGTTTAAACAAGACATATTTTAAGTAACATTAATACAGATTGTTAACTGGTTTAATTTAACATACTTTATGTTTTTTTGGACGCTTGCAGCAAAACGTAATATATTTCGTGCGATAATACTGAACTTAAATGACAAACTGTAAATTTTAAATAAATATGACAAAAATATATGTCTACGCCAATTGTTCAGTTTTAAATACAAAGAAGAAAGGTCTTCTGGAGAACTAATATGTCTGGAGACATATATCGTCGGAACACAACCCTGCAGATTGTGCATCTCGCGGAATACGACTCTCATCTTTAATCAATCATAACTCTTGGTGGAACGGCCCGACTTGGCTCTCTATCCCTGCTTCATAATGGCCGTCTTCTAATTTTAACCTCATTCCCTTAGATATTTCTCATGAGATTAAACAAAATCATCTACCTTCTTTTAAGGCTGTTAACAAACCTGAGAGGTCCATTTTAACTAAATTCTCTTCATGGACTACCATTGTACGTGTTATGGCATACGTTTTGAGATTCGTACATAACTGTCGTAATCCTGACTCTAACTATTTAAGTACTCAAGAGTTGAACACCGCATGTAGCAAGATTTTTTATCTTGTTCAACAATCTGTCATGTCTGATGAATTTAAACATTTGTCTCAAGAACAGGCTTGCTCTAAACGTCTCCAACGTTTAAAACCATTGATAGGTTCGGACAAACTAATACGAGTTGGCGGTCGCATCAGTCAAGCACCACTCCCTCACGATATTCGGCATCCAATTGTGTTACCTAAACACCACCACATAGTCAATGTTCTCATAGATTATTATCATAATCTTTATTTACACGCTGGACCTCAACTGATCTAATCATTGCTGTCAAAATTTGTTTGGATAATTTGTGCTCGGAACGTGATCAGGTCGCGTATTTTTAAATGTATCACTTGTTTCAAACTTCGTCCGAAAACATTATCACCTCTTATGGTAGATCTACCACCATGCCGTATCACACCAGCTAAACCTTTCTTATCTACGGGAATCGATTATGGAGGACCGTTTAACATCAAAGTCACAAACCTAAGATTTATCAAACAGATAAAGGTGTTTATTTGTATTTTCATCTGCATGGTAACCAAAGCCGTACACATTGAAGTAGTGCATGATCTTTCTACCTCTGCCTTTATTGCTGTACTTGTCAGATTTACAGCACGACGTGGCCAATGTAAGCACATTTATTCAGATTGTGGTACCAATTTTGTTGGCGCTAATACAGAGCTAAGAAAAATCATAAAAGAACTTAAAGTCAAAGAAACACGTGATATCGTCAACCATTTCGCCACCGAGTATGGAATTACTTTCCATTATAATCCACCAGCTGCGCCCCACCATGGTGGCTTATGGGAATCAGCGACCAAGAGTGCCAAACATCACTTAAACAGAGTTATCGGTTCAACAATACTAACATATCCAGAATTCACGACACTTACCACTCGTGTTGAAGCGATGCTAAATTCTAGACCGTTAACACCACTTTCATCTGACCCTTCTGACTTGTTCCCACTTACTCCAGGACATTTTTTAACCGGAGTTCCTCTTGTTTCAATTCCGGAAACTGATTTTACTACTGTACCAACGAATCGGTTGAAACTTTGGAAACTTTCATCTGCATTTTTTCAACATATTTGGAAAAGATGGACTGCTGAATACTTTCACACGCTACAACAACGATCGAAGTGGACAATATCAACCAAACATTTAAAAATCGGAGACTTGGTTTTAATCCAATCTCCAACCCCATCATTGCAGTGGCCTCTTGCCAGAGTCATAGCTTAATTTCCTGGTCATGATGGTGTTGTTCGAGTAGCTGAAGTACGTACTGTAAACAGCTGTTTTCGTCGTCCCGTCACCAAACTGTGCGGTCTACCTTTGGATTGACATTTATGTTGAAGTAAGATACTTCAAGGCCGGGAGTATGTTCAGTTTTAAATACAAAGAAGAAAGGTCAAGATACAAAAATATGATGTATTCCTTGTACTCACTAGACATAGGTACATCACGTTTACCTTTTCCCTATTTTTTCTGTTTCTCACTTTATTAGCTGCATACACTTCTAACATTTTACATATTTTCTAGTAACCATCTGTTAATAACATATTTTTAAATATCATATGTTTTAATTTCCTTTGTTTTTATTATGTATTCATTGTTCACATAGCAACCCCAAAACTTATTGTTTTCATCCTTTCACAAAACCTTTCCATATTATTTAAAAACTACATTTTCTTTAATCAATTCTTATAATTCTCTCAGTAAAGTATTTAGTACTTCTCAAATCATCTCCCTTTAATATTAATATTTGAATATGCATTATTAACTTATACAATCTGTGATTATTGTGTGTGAAACTTTCCTTGTATGAAATTAATGCAACAACCAACCATGGACCTACCTAGATGATCTACTGAGTGTGGAGTAAAAATGAACTTCATCCTTTCGTGAGTGACTTGAATTATCCATTAACAAACTTTTCAACCATAAACCTTTTGTGACATTGAGACCTTTATGTAAAATTATTATTTCATACCTTTGTAAAATGCTGTATTCAAATAATTGTTAACTCTAGTCTTTCTTTTGTTCAACTATTACTATTGGTTTCACAAGGTAACAAATTAACCTTGTGTGGTCCTTCATACTGTCTAATCTCAATATACATACCCCCTCAACATACCCCCTCAACATACCCCCTCAATATACAGTCTTAGCAAATTATAAGATCCCCTCAACCACCAATATTGATATGGTGCAAGATAAAATATAACTTGCATAATATTTAAGTATATTTTCAAGATCTCATGTAAGCCAAGGATAGGTTTAAGTTCATTTTGTGTAGTTGAGGGATGGGATTGATTTAAGCTATAACGATACAAATCCAGCTAATGTAAAACCTGCTGCCCAAAAAATAAAATATTTTATAGAAACTAGATATCTTAAAATAGTAAAAAAATCAAGCCCTTATAAAGTAGTAAGATAGTCGCAATATCAGGGCTGCAATTCACAACTGAAGTGCTGTGTCAACTGGGGACACTCCACCGACATGATACCCCACGATGAAAAACCAATGCAAAATATGTTCTGGAAAAAAATAAACAATAATATGTTCAAACTAAAACATCCCTGTATGAATTGCCGAAATTTTAGAAGCTTGATTTTGTTTTCAGATTTGATATGAAAGCACTATTTTAAAGGGCAAGTGTAAAATTACATCAGTAATAATTAATTAAGAATATAAGAACATGACTTAAAATGACAGCTAGTTAAATGTTTTTAAAATCTATTTGTTAGTACCTGGGGACTTAATATTGTTAAATTAAATTAATTCGCAAACTATTAAACTGATATATGACAAAAGATTCTGATTGATGTTTAAACCGGCATATATAACGATAAGTCACTAAACTGAACTTTCACAAAATCGTGTTGTTAGTAAAGATAGTCTCAATATCAGCACGAGTCACAATTGAAATGCTTGGTTTTATCTTTAATAGTGGGGATTTAACACTAACCATACTACATTTAGTAATAACGTTCCTTTATTGAGATATAGTTACAAAATTTATTTAAATTATGCTATTGTAATCATAAAGTTATTTAAAAATGTAAGCTTTTTATCTGATAGCAAGTTTAATTGAGTTTTTATTTTCGTTTTGGATCTCAAGAGGGAGGTAACAAACCACTGCTGTATGAATAAAACAGCACCCCAGGGGGGTTACCCACAACAATGTGGCAGCGGCTCCTCCGACATATATCGTGGTACAATTCCAATCTCAACGATCTACTGATAATGACAAATTCACACAATCATATAATTCAATGCAAATATTACAAGCATAACATTATATTATATGTATATCAATAATTTATAACGTTGCAAATCTGTGCAATTGCATTTAAATTCAATGATAAGTTGATTTAAGCTTGCTTATTTATATTACAGGTTTAAAGTTTGTACCAATGGTCAGGTGTGTTATCTAATAAATTAACTATTTTCGTCTTAGAATGTTAATGTTTAAGGAATGGATCGATTTACTTATTAATACAATAAAATTAAATAATCCCAAACGTCATCAGAGCTGATTTTTCTCAAATATTTTCCCAATATATAATTGATTAATTAATGTTTTTACTTTCTCCTTATACGTAGTATATGGAGAAAGTATTGTTTTCGTCAGAATTTTCGAATTTGAGTTGTTAGTGGAAATATTCGTTTTGGTGCTCCCTGAACCCAAAAAAGTGGTTTTTACGTGATGTCTGTCTGTGTGTGTGTGTGTGTGTGTGTGTGAGTATGTGTCCGTGTGTGTGTGTGTGTGTGTGTGTGTGTGTGTGTGTGTGTGTGTGTGTGTGTGTGTGTCTGTGTGGATGTGTACAGAGCTAGAGCCCTAACCTATGGACCGATTTTGATGAAATTTGGTATGTAGGTACTAATCCACAATATCTCCAGGTATTTTTTCATTTTTTTGAATTTTTGATTTTTAAGGGTAATTATCCCCCAAAAACCGCCAAAAAACATGAAAAATCCAAATTTCTCAAAAACGGCTCTAACGATTTTGATTAAACTTTAGTCGTTAGTAGAACTTTAGCTCTCAAACAAAATGACACCACCCGCATTTCTGTAAAAATTCGAATTCAGAAATTACAGGACTTAAAACATCCAAAATTAAGTTTTTTGGATTTTTCATAAAAAAACATAAATATTACTATTCACCATTAAAAAGAGTTCTAAAAACTAAATAATTTAGTATTTTGAGTTACTATTCTACGATTGCTGGTTTCGGAGAAAATTGAAATTTTCATTTAGCGGTAAACGCAGTACGTTGTCCAATGTTATTCTTATGGGGAATACAAAAATTACTATTTCTATCTTATTTACTGATCAATTTCATTCAAACTTGATATGCTTGTAAATTTAGCATTGACCAACAGAGTTAACTCGAAATATGTTGCCCCTTAATAACCCTGGGGGGGAATAGGGGGCATTTCCCCTCTTAAAACCACGAGTGTAGCAATGGATTCTGTAGTGCCTCCAAAGCAGGGATTTGGGTGGATGTTTTTAAAACAACTTGTTTACAAGATTTTCTGTACATTCGACCATGTTTTGTATTCTATATTTCGTAAATAAAAAGTAATTTATTCATTAAAGTTGGGCTAAAAGGGAGAAAGTATGTGTCAGTTTCCTGATACCGTTTATTTTATAATTGTTTATTAATTTAAATGTTTAGTAGTTCAAAAAAATTATTTAATTTTAAGTGTAAATGTAATATGAGTTAGAGTTTAACAATTAGTTTTGAATAAAATACTAACATTGAAACACATCAATAGGAATTTGACGGTGTATCTGAAACTAAATGATAACTTTATATTCAAGATGTAACTGTTTTAATCATATGGTATAAACTTATATCCATAAAACTAAACATAGTTAATTTAACACTGTATATAATATTACTAAATTTGACTACAAACCCTAAGGGATTTCTTTATCACACATTATTTCTGTATATATATTTTCATCAATTTAAACATTTTAATTTTAATAATAAAATCAGTCGTCCTTCAAAACAAATCTCCTGTGAGAATGCAGTACTTGAAAACATCTATCACAATATATGTGATGTATTGATATATACCAATTATAAATAGAATCCAATTGTGTTACATGAACAAAAAGGCAACATATTGACCGTCGGTTCTAATTTGAGGAACGCTTCATGCAACAGGTGAAAAGCTAATAAATAATGCAGTCAACATCACGTAGAGGTAAACGATGTGCATCCCGAGCAGGACGGTTTATAAAGCTGTCCAAGACGTGAAGAGTGTTTAGATGTTGTCAGCAAATTAAATGTTTGTTAATAGTAATTTATTTAATATAACAATATTTAGTGTGTTCATTTCTCAAAGAATTACAAAGTTGACATCTTAGCCTAATGCTACACTAAATACAAGAAATCAACAAATTTAAAAAAAAATTACTAAAGTTAGTTCTGACAATTTGTGTTAAGTGACGCCAAAAAATTAGGTGTGTAGATATAGAAAAAAATCTCTCAAATAATAATATTTATAATTACGGTTTTACTTTACCTTTACCTTTTCTTTAAACTAATTAAACAGGGTGATGGCAGCTAATATACTAACACATCATAACACAAAACAAAAACAATGAAAGAATTAATGGGCCATAACATTAATCAAGACACCACAATCACTACAATCACTACAAAACACTGCAATTAGGAGCTTTTATAAACATGTAGATTTGTTATGATTTATACAGTTAGTAACAGAAAGTTTAACACCAAACACTGTGTATATGCACTGTTTTATATGCAGTTTATATAACACACACATTAACCTTTAAAACTGCCTCACACTGCGCAGCTGCAGTGTTATAGCGTTTGGTTCGCTATGCCCTTGGGTTTTCCAAGGGCATTCATTTAAATGTTTTAAAAACATTTGTCATTTTGTATAAATTAATTCAATGTTTGCTCCAACTTTTAAAGGTTTTAAAATTTCTAGATTTTAATTGAGCTGAAATAACAATAAAACGGGATTTCTTCAATTATTTATTCACTGTATATAAATACTGTTTAAAACGGAAACGAGATCGCACTTATCACGCTGACGTGAGGGAAGTGAATTTCCGCATTAAAACCTTTAAAAAATCTAACAAAGGGTTTAACACAACACTGATAACATTTTTTTGGAAAATTGAAAAATGTAATATTTTGACGGTTCTGATGCTCCTAGTTAAATTTAAATTGTCTATTAGGATGGTAATTTTGTAAATTATAAGTTTAGGAGGAGGTATAGTCAGGATAACAAGTTGGTATAGGGGTATTTGGGGTGATAAAACTACATCGAAATATGAAAAACACCCTTTTTTAGTGTAAAATCCCCATAAGACAACGTACTGTATTAAGAAAATTAACATATTCTTTAATAACTCGGTAAATACTTGTGCTAGAATGGTGAGGGAGGGCTTAAAGGTTTTGGAATTTTACGTAAAATAATTTAATATAATAATAATAATGTTACATTCGGGGCTTTTCTGACCCTTTTTGGGCCCAAAACTCAAAATTTTAAAAATAAAAATCCCCAAAAAGGGGGTTGGAGTTGTCCAATTGTTTTTACCAACAAACTTGTCCAACTGTTTCCAGAAGGGAAGGTTCCTACAAAATTTCAAGTAAATCGGACTAACATTGTGACCGCTAGAGTGAGAACACAAACACACATATATACATATACAGTTTTTAGCGACTCCCCAAAACGTGTTCAGGGGGTCACGTTAGGAACTTCTGCTTAAGTGTCACCGTGTGGGTCATGCTAATAGTTAATTTTTCCATGGTAAATTCAATAAAAACTAAATCATTACTGCTTTAAGCCATTGAATTACAGCTGTAATGAAAACACATTGGTATCATCACTTTGAACAGTGTTGGATTCCATTAACTACATGCTTCGGACTAAGAACAATAGCAGTTTGGTGTTCCTGGCCCAATTGAAACTTCGCAATGTGTCCGTTGGAATTTCTCTACTGTCGTGGAATAATCCAAAGTTGTATGAGAAGGTTACTTGCTGTTAAGTAGTAGTTCTTAGGAAAGTTATTTGTGATTGATAAGATCGTATTAAAACATCCACAGAGGAATAAAATTGGATTATAACAATATAAAAAATGTTAAAATGTATTATATATAAAATGGTATTTCTTTGCATCACTGTTTTTTTTTAATGGATCTTATGAAAATCATATGGGATTGAGTCATTATAAACAGTATTCCATCTGTTTATTATAAACTTTTTTATGTAGGATCAAAGTGGAATCCTCCTTATTATATTTATTTTAATTTGTTTAAATTAATTAATACAGAAATAAATGTTTTACTCAGCTGAGACATGCATTTATAAAACGCCGGTTACGTGCTGTAATATACATCAAATTCAGAATCACACGTTCTGAGATATATTATTTGGTTGGAAGCAGGGATTCGTTGTAAATTCTTTAAGAAAATAGATCAAATACCCCCGTCGCAGCAAACCTGCGTACTCAGCGAATTTCCAATGCATAATATATGTCTTAATACTACATAAAGCCGCATACCAAGTTTCATAAAAATGTATACACATATAAGCGATATATACAATTTTAATTATTTTCCATAAGAATAACATTGGTGATGAGTACGTAGGTTTGCTGAAACAAGGAACACAAACAATTGTTTTGTATGGAAATATAAATAGAATTTAACTAGGCGAAGCCACATACCAAGTTTCATCAATATTCAATCATAAATAAGCGCTATATAACAATTTAATTATGCTCCATAAGAAAAACATGGGGTCTGAGTAAGCAGGTTTGCTGCAACAAGTAACAAAAAATGGGGTTTTATACACATATCAATATAACTCAACAAGGCGAAGCCACATTCCAAGTTTTATTAATTTATTTTCGTAATTAAGGGAGTCATTACATTTTACTTATTCTCCATAACAATAACATGGGGGCTGAGTACGCAGTTTTGCTGCTACGGGGATAATCAACAAAATATCTTTTCTTGTGCAAATATCAATATACCAGAATTACGTGAAGTTACCACATACCACATACCAAGTTTCATCAATATACATTCATAAATAATCGAGATATCAAATTTTATTTATTCTCCTTAAGGATAACATTGGGCAACGTACTGTGTTTAGCACTTTGAATATCTCTGCAACGGTTAAAAATAGAATCACAATTTAAACACTAAAATGATTGTTTTGTAGAGCTGAAATGATTGGTAAAAGAAAATGTCAAGTTTACATTGAAATGAACTGAGGAAAAAACAAAAACCTTTTTCCCATAAGATCAACATGGGAGATATTATGAGTATGTTTTTTGGATTTTCTCCACAACCACTCAACCTAGGTTAATAATTTAAAAACTATATTATTTGTTTTTTCAAGCTCTATAACATGTTCAACAACAAAATTAAGTTTTATAAAAGTTTTAGAGTAAAAAATGCAAATAACTGATTTTGTAAAATTTAAAACCTCCATAAACCCCCCTTCTCATGATCCGATTTTTCTGGGTTTCGAACTTAAAGTCATGAATGTCACTTTACACATTTGAGCCAAACGTCATTGAAATCGGACGTTTTTTACTCCAGTTATCGCATTCACGGACACATATATATATATATATACATATATATTTAAATTTGAACGAATAGTGTTTTTGTCATATGGGGACCTCAAAACAAAAAGTTATCATGGTCTCGGCCTTAAGTATTACTATGAGACCTACGGTATTAGCTTCTTCCCTATAGGGGAAATTCGCTAAAACTACATCATCAATTTTCTTTAAGGCCTATTCTATAATACAAAGCCTCTAACAGCCTCAGACGCAGCGAGATCAAGCCTAAAAGTTGCTTGATATAAACCTTAGTAACATAATAACATATACTCTCTTTTAAAGTATTTTGATTATGTACCATAAACGTAGTAATTATAACGAGTTCGCACGCAGCACGCTGACGTTTTAAAGTGAATTTCCACATAAAAACTTTTAAAACTCAAAATCAGTGTAAAAACATACATTTATTCCAACTTTTATTCAAAATCAGTATTAACGACTAATCAGTTATTAACTAATACTAATCAGTTGTTAACGACCCCACCAAACGTGTTCGGGGGGTCACGTTAGGAACTTCTATGGTGGTCCCGGGCTTAAGTTTCAATTTGCGGGTCATGCTAATAGTTCACTTTCCAAAGGAAATTCACTAAAAATAGTATTCATTAGTAACATTTACGGAACGATAGGGAATATTGTTATCAAATCGAGCCTGGCCTTATTTTTAATAATTTCTTTATTAGCATGATACGTGTTGTTACAACTAAACAGGATAAATAAAATATGTCTTACAACACTTTAAAGTCTATTTACACTTATACTGTACTTACATACAATACGGTAAAATATACACAAAAAATGGTACAAGGCGATCGATTTCAACTAGTTACACCGGTCATCAGTTCTCAACTATTCTCTGATTGGGACTGATGATGACCGGTGTAACTTATAAAATGTTGTTGAGTCCCACGAAAAGAATAAGAGAGTAATATTTATCATTTTGGACATAAATATTCTGTAATATTTTCATTCGAGAATCTTTGATCGTGTTCTTACGTTAGTAGTTTAATTATTAAACTAAGTTAATAGGCATTCAAGTATTATGTTTATGATTTAATAGGTCTTTTTCTATGAAAAATGTTTGATAAAAATGTGTGAAATACTGTAAATATCATATTAATTTAAAAACCATATCTATCAAATTTTCATAGTAAATATTAGTAAGTTAATATTAAAACAATTTGAAATTATTAATTTACACTCTATTATCTCAAAGTATTAGTTGCAAAATATAACGGAACGAACGTAAAAGGTAGAATTTTTAAAGTTTGGTTTTACGGCTGTGAGCAAGATTGGTTTACCGCCTCATAAATATCAAAGCTTGAAACAAGGTTTTGCTTACCTGTTGCTGAACGTTGGAAGAGATTAATGTTTAAAAGAAAACCCGCCCGTTATTTACTGTTTATGAAAACATATCAAAACGAAACCAACGTTTTGTATAAGAAATTTAGTCTGGCATTAAACTTATTATTTACAATGCAAAAAATCATACCACACAAACCATTGAATTGACAAAAATCTATCATTTGGAATTGGAATTACAATTATTTGAGATTACTTTTAAGTAATAATTAGTCTCATGTAAATATACTAATAAAGCCTGTCTAAAACTAATAGGATAAATTACAATGAACTAATAATGGTGTATTAGTTACAATATGTTGTTAAGTTAGAGTGCGTGACTCCCCCAAGATCCGGCGTTCGACTCCTGTCAATCAACAATGGCCAATCAGCAACGAGATAATACCGGCAGCAGTGGATTCAGCTTAAAAACAAACAATTTAGTAAGTATAATCATTGCTCTACGTAGTTGGTTTGTGAGATAATAAAAGGGCTCAACACAGTACGTAGTCCAACTTGATTTATTGATTTATTGATTTATTTAAACCATCATATACGCCCTTGCATGCAATGTTTGCCTGGATAATATACTTGTCTTTCTGACATTTAAATTTATAATTTAATTTCTATACTTACTCTAAAACGAGTTCGCACGCAGCACGCTGACTTGAGGGAAGTGAATTTCTACGTAATAATAATAAAAAAAAAATCGTTGTTGAAATATACATTTTTCAATTATGTCGAAATCTGAAAATATTAAATTTGTTGGCCGTTCTGATACTCCTGGTTCTATTTACCTGCAATGCTAGGTTTCACATTTTAAGTTTACGAGAAGGTTCAGTCATGGTAGGAAGTATTCGCGAGAATACTTGGGATGATAAAAATATGAATACCAGGCTTTTCTAATGTAAAATCCTCATAAGACAACGTACTGTGTTAAGTCAATATCAATTTGAATTATTGACTCAATAAATACTTTTCCTAGAAATATGAGGGAGAGCATAAAACTTTTGCATCACTAAATCCCAACTTTTTTCATGCATAAATGCATAAATTTAAATCCGGGGCTTTTCTGACCCTTTTTGGGCCCTCAAAATCAAAATTTAACAAATTTAAATCTCAAAAAGGGGGTTTGAGTTTACCGATTGTTTTGTCCAATGAACTTATACAAGGAATTATAGAAAGGAATGTCTCTACCGAATGTGATGTAAATCGAACAAAAAATTCGATCACTAGAGTGCAATCATATACACAAACCCATACAAATTTAATGTGATCAGACAGTCTGACAAATGCAGTCAAAATACTCAGAAACGGTGTAGACACAGTTCTGAAATAGAAATGTAGTAGTGAGGATTTTAAACTTTGTGAAACCGGTCTCATTTTAATCGAGTTCGCACGCAGCACGCTGACGTGAGGGAAGTGAATTTCCACATAAAAACTTGTAAAACTCAAAATCAGTGTAAACACATCCATTTGTCCAATTTTTGTTGAAATCTGAAAACATTGTTTTTTTGGCTGTTCTGATACCCCTGGTTTCATTTACTTGCAAAGCTGGGAATACATTTTTACGCCTTATAAGGTTAGGAGAAGGTCCAGACAGGCTTGAAAGTAGGCGTGAGGTTGCTGGGGATAATAAAAGTACTCTAACAAAGGAATAACAGGCTTTTCTAGTGTAAAACCCCCCATAAGACAACGTACTGTGTTTACCCGATACACATTTTCTTTAATAACTCGGTAAATATTTATGCTAGAATGACGAGAGAGGGCTTAAAACTTTCGTCTTTCTAATTCCCATCTTTTAACTTGCATGAATTTTATATCTGGGGCTTTTCTGACCCTTTTTGGGCCCAAAACCTCAAAATTTGAAAGATTAATCCCCAAAAAATGGGTTTACAGTTTTCCGATTGTTTTGCCTAACGAACTTGTCCAACAGGTTATAGAAAGGAACGTCCCTAGCAAATTTGAAATAAATCGGACAAAAAATGCGACCGCTAGAGTGCATACACACACACATATATATATATATATATATATATATATATATATATAAAATTTTGAACGACCCCCCAAAACGTGTTCAGGGGGTCACGTTAGGAACTTCTATGGTGGTCCCGGGCTTAAGTTTCACCGTGCGGGTCATGCTAATAGTTCACTTTCCAAAGGAAATTCACTAACAAGGTTGGAGCAATTATTGTGCAGTTTTAAGCTGAAGTATGATAGAGATTGTTCCAACTTTGTTTAAAGTAGTTATAAAAACATTGGTTTGGCGCAAAACCACATTAAATATAGATCTCCTCAGATAGATTATTTTTAAATCCTGAAAGTTAATTTATATTTATTACAAACTCGTTTTGTTGCAGAATATTGTGAGACATGGAAGTTATCTAACAAAAGGGGTTTAGAGCCTTCATTAAACTGAGTCGGTTACTGATGCAACTCAGATACGGCTCGTGACTGTAATGTTAACTAATGAATTTAAATGTACAATAGTTACAAGTATATTTACACTCATCGTACGTTGAACATACAGAAACATAATGTGTACAAATAGAAACATAAAAGTCACTAATTTATAGGAAATTCAGTTTTGTTTATATATAAATATGTAATATAATAATTTGTTTCTAAATATATGATCTGTTACACCAGAAAAATTCGTAACTCCATTAATAAATAATTTACTTACTTTTACTCTTGTAAGTATTTTTATAATTGTAAAATAAACGTTTTGATAATAGTAAAAACTCTCTACAGCACTTTATTAGGGTGGAAAGATTTTAAATGATTATATTACTAACTAGGTATACGCTCCTATGTCCCGTAATAGGATGAAGCGAGCATTTGTAATACCACCATAGGCAGTATAGGTAATAAAATTGAAAATGACTTGTAGGCAACGTTATGGACCACCCACAGAAAAACTTTCAGCTCTTATAACATAACGAAGGCCTTGCCGTCGTCGTTTCCTACCCTATTGGTGAATCCAAATTTTTAACCTAAGTAGCCTAACCTTAAAAGATCCGAATAAAGTACAAAGCAATGGTACATACATGTCACTAAACTGTTTACCATCCTCATGATGTCTAGGAAACAGATCGTAAACAACACTAAGAATATCGATAAATATTTAATTAGGTTTGGGAATAAAACACAAAATGAAGTTGTGAAAATTTGAAATATTTTATTAGCTTAGGAAATTGATTTGACCTTCTTTTCCAGTTTTCTCAGGAAAGTGAGATTTCTGTGGTGGTCGTTGAATATCTTCTTCATATCATCTGATTCACCATTCTTGGTTTCGTTGGAAGTTACAAGGATATGATGTACATATCTAACGTACATTATCACTTTATAACTTTTTTTATTTTTCTAATATGCATTCTTCATGAACACTTCTGACATTATTGTGGAAAGATGAATCCCCATAGCTAATCCATCAGTTTGTTCATAAAACTTATTTTTAAATCTGAAACTCAAGATTTAAGATTTTTATTCGCCACAAACAAATACATTGCATGGGCATCGACAGCACACAATAATCAAAATGTCCTGCTCAAACACAAAATGAGAGAATTCTTATTAACATAACTATATACATTTTTATTCTGAAACAAAACTAAGAGATTGGGTTGATAAAATAATTCTGTTTCAGTACAATTTCCAACTATTTTACTAGTTGATTTACATAAACTTTATTCACTACGATATCTATGAGACTACATTTAATCAAATCACCCGTTTCAACGACAGGTACGTTTGTGTACAGATTAGAAATATCGAAATACACTAATCTACTATTACCCATTAATATGTATAATTATCATGTATCATATGTATAATTATGTATTTTTTATTTGAAAAATCATAGCTATTTTTTACATTGTACCTATATTATAATTCCAAGTAGTAGTGGGCATTTGGGGCTGCTAGACCGGAAGTGACGTCATCCGGTCACGTGACCGGATGCGCTGAGTCATGAAAGACGTCATCTGAGGCTGAGCCAGTGACGTAGGCGGTTTTGTGACGTAATGAGGGAAAGGTTAAAGTTCAAGGTCACGGGGAGGGTGTTTTAAAAAAGTACTACCTCGCACGCGTAAAATCCGATTGTGATTCGATAGTTTTAATTCAATACAAATATCGAATGAAAACAATCGAATGAAGCAATCGAATGATACGAGTGCGAGGTAGTACTATTTCATTTAACTTTATTTTTACTTTTCTTTTTATTTACAATAAGTTATGTTTACAATAATTTATGTTTACAATAGCAGTTTTCAAGTGTTGCGCTTGTTTGTCCAATCGGCCCATCCCGACTGTGTGTTCCTTGCCTATTTATGTGACCGCAGGGAACACACAGTCGGGACGAGCGATATTGTTATTTTGTGAAGAGCGTCTCGGAGAGCTCGATGTTCTCCGGTCGAGAGCCGGAGGTGTACTGGCTAATCACAAGCTAGCGTTGTAATCGTACTAAATGGTGGGGGTAAAAGTGTGGTGGGGCGGAGCAGATGGCGGACGGCAGATGGCAGGCGGCAGATGGCAGGCGGCAGATGGTAGGCGGCAGGTGGCAAGTGTGCGGCAGATGGTTGCTACTCCATTCGCCGCCAAAGTAATGCAAGCCGTCGCCGTAATTCTTGTATTTTATCTTGGCGGTTCATTTGATATGTTTTACATCTACATATGCAATAGCTGAAACACCTGCACTTACGACAAGCTTTCCCGTCAACTTGATCGCCTGGTATTTTAAAACATTGCAACTCGCAACAATATGTCTTCAAATTGTTATCGAAAAATAAATTGTTCATCGGTGGCACCGACATGTTAGCTGCAGCGTGTGTTAGACAAGACTGAGACTAACTTCACTGCTCCCTCTCTTTTATACCCCTTCATAACCCTGAATGAAAGTTCAAGGTCATCCATTTGAATTTAAAAAAAAGCAACACAGCAGTATATAAAATAATATACTGCTATGTTGCTGTTTTTTTTTTTTTTTTTTTTTTTTTTTTTTAATTAAACAAACATTTTACAATACAATAAGCTTAAGTCTAACATTGATGACTAGAAATACAAACAGAGAAATACAAATAGAGACATTATGTACAATGATGCATGATGTGCAGAGTGAGTTCCGTCGAGTTGTTGCCGCTTACACCGTGTGATACCAAATACAACGTCCCCGGTTGAATATCTCGCAAGTCTTCATTTTGTAGCAGTTGAACAAATCGTTTTGGAAGAAATACTTGAAACTTCGGCTCATCTCCTGGAGTCATAGGTCCTTCGCACAATGATACTAGAATTGCTTCTCCATGTGTGGTTTCCACTTTCTTGATGCTATGAATAATGTAATGTCTTTGTTCTTTTAGTTCTGAACATTTTTTAGTTAACAGAAGGTTCGATTTTGAGTGAGTGTTGAATTGATCAACCAATGTTTGTAGATATTGTTGTGATGCCATCTTCGTCAGGGGTGGTGTCTTCTGTGATGTTGCCTCTTCGGAGTCTCGAATAATACTCGTGCTGGAGCGGTGTTGTCTCCTCGTATTTATAGGCCCCGCTACCCCCACCACATTTCTGTTCTCCGCTACCCCCACCACATTCCTGCGTTTGTTTCAAGTAAGCAGCCAAACGAAATGCGTTGTATAATGCACAGTTTGTTTGTCCGTGTTTAAGATCTTTTGCAGCGACACAAATATTACCGAGATTAATGTTAAAGTCCTTGCTGATAGTTATATCGAAAACATTACCGTGCGTGTACTTTTGTATCCAGTTCTTTTTTTCTAATCCTCTTGTGTATATATGTGAATATTGTTTGCAAAAGTTAAACATAATACTGTGCAGATTACTGTAGCTTATAAATCCTTCATACCAATGTATGTGATGAAAGTAGTTTGTTATCCATTTGTTTGTACTTTTCGCTTTGGTGTTAAGTTTGTTAAAAGAAAAAGGAGCTTCAAACGTGAATGGGTAGGCTACAAATGTAAGCAAGTCTAAAATTACTAATTCCTTGATAATAAACCTATCGTCATTATTTCGAAATGCTTGAAATTCTATTACACAAGGCTTTACACTCACTTCTTCATCCCCTCCGCTCATCATGGCACCTAGCGATCAACTAAACTGTTTTCCACACCACGGTAGGTTAAATACCAGGCCGTACAGTTGCAGGCGCGTTGGTGTATATTTAACGTGGGCACCGTCCCCAATAGGCCTACCCCACGTGTGTTCTTCTTTACTAAGTCAAACTTTAGTCTTTTTTAACTTCTTCTTCTTGTGTTTCGTTTTCTTCTTGTTTCTCCGTTTCTTCTTCTTCCTGTGTTGTTTCTTCTGTAGCTTCTGTAGCGATTTCTACAAGTGGTTCAAAATCCTTTAACTTTCTCCACATGCAAACTTCATGAGGTATTCTATTAAAAATAGATGTATCCACAGGTCCGTACACGATGGTGCTATCAGGTTGTTTTTCCAAAGTATCGACCAAATATTCTTTAATAATAGCGCTTGCAAATACCAACTGTCTCATGTACCTTGTAATAGGTTCTGTTGCGTAGTTTAAAACGTAGAATTCTTCACGTGACAGTAGAATCTTATTTTCATGTTGAGTCAAGTCTCTAATTCGCACTTGTAGTTGTCCGCGATGTTTAACAATATCGATTTCATTGTCACAATCCAAAAGTCGAATATGTGTTTTCCTTCCACACAAACTGTTAGTTAAATAACATTCTATTAAATGTACATGTTTCAAAAATGACTCCCAAGCATTTTGCGAAAATAAAACCTTTTTTGTTCCATGGTGTAGTATTACTGTAGGGGAATAATCCAATGATTTCATCAATCCAACTGATACACTTTTACTGATGCATGCTGAGATGGGGTAAAAGATTCGCAGAAAAACTTCAGTTAAAATGTGAGGAGGAATATTTTCTTCAACTTTCTTCTTCCTCTTTGGTACTACCTTTGATGGGTCTGCATTAATTTCCTCCTCTCTATCTCTTTTACCAAACTTTAAAAATGCAGTTATTTCCTTGATGATTTCTGCTTCACTAGTATTATCACGTTCCAATAACGGTGCTACCTCTGCATCACCTTGTACAACAGATGGAGAACTCATTTTGTAGAAGATGTTACCCATGCGCCGATAGACGATCAACTGAAGACCTGCATTGCTGCTCCGCTATTTATAGGTTAGCGACAGTGGCGGTGCCGGTGGTGGTACAACGTTTTACAATACTGTCTTTACAATACCGGTCAACGGTGTGTATGTAACAATTTTATCGTGCAAAATTAAACAATACGCAGATGTATTTGCAGGTACGTTTTCTTGAAATTCCATTTCTATTTTTATATCAACACTAGACGATTTTACAGATTCATTTTGTTTGGAACAATCAATTACAACAATCGGAGCTTTCGATTCAAACTGAACGGGAGATAGTAGAGGTGTATTTGTTTTGCCGTAATATGAATTTTGGAACCTAGCGTACATGTCGTATAAAACACTGTATCTTTTCTTATCAAAAGAAATATTAAAGTTGTCGTAGGGAAAGAATTGTGAATTCAGGAACACTTTACAGTTTGTTAATTTACAATGGTCAAATTCACCAGCATTTTCAGTTATTATACTTTTCTTCTTCGTTTGTAATCCAAATATTACATATCTCGCTTTTTCCAAATGAGTAGAAGTTTTTACAGTCCATGTATGTCGTTGTGTTGTAGGTAAAACGGGGTATTCATGAAACTCCCAGCTTCTGAATGGCATTACAATGTCTCGATCTGATTTTAACTTTCTTAATAATGTAATCCTGTGTTCATCATTTAGTCGCACATGTGGTACTCTCCAAACAATCTTGTCTAACGTTAGTTTCCAGTCTAAATTGGCATCAGTTGTTCCAGTAGCTGCTTTAATAATATCTTTATCGTTTGATGATCTTAATAAAACTAGTTCTTGTTTTACATTTATTATTATTCTTCTGTAGTCTTCAGCAAATCCTAGGAGTAATCTTAAAGGTACGTAGAAATCAAAGTTTCCCGAAGAGTCAGGAGCGATTGTACTTTTGTCTGGTGCAACCCATCCTGCAACAGCTAACAGATTCTTCTCATTTGGTGTTAAAGACGCTAATCCTTTCAATGTACTGGAAATTCCAACCTTTTTTGTTGAATCGACTGTAACTCCTGAAATTTCATATCTAATCTCGTCAAACAAAAATGCCATAGGATTATTTATGAACGGAACAGTGGTTCCAGCAGTACCATCATTTTTTGTTACTTTTCCTTCAATATATAAATAACTTTCGCATGGAAGAGTATAAATGTCTTGTTGTTGTATAGGAATCCTAATTTCATCGTTATTGTTTAATTTGGACGAAGCGTAAGGGTTGTGCGTGTGATATTCCTTTTCCCATAAGGTCTCGTCGAATGTTGGACCCTGCGCTATATCCAGTATATCCATTGTTAATGACCTTTAATCCAATTTCTTCTAGAAAACGAATGTTGTCACTTGTTAATCCTTCTACAGCTGATAAGCTACTGACCTCTTTGCTGGTAGGCTCTCTCTTTTTAAATGATAACCCCATTGTCTAAGCGGATGATTTTATATGTATTCTTACAGTAATAGCTTCTCCTCTAAAGTCAATAAGGTTTCCGTCTTGATCCACTATGTTCAGCACGATGTCTGAAATGAAACTGGTGTTTAACGGTAGGTACACAAGGTTTTGAGGCTTTTCTACTATCTTGAAACCCGGTGCAACTGATGGGTAGAATGTGTGTAATATATGACGATTTTCTCCATCTCTGTAGGATCCTTGTATAATGTTACATGTAATGTCTATGCTATTAACTTTGATGATCGTCACAGTTTTATTCCCAGAATGAGTTTTATTAGGTTCTAATACTTTTGTTTCCTTAGAAAACCCCAATAAACTACCAATTGAATGTTCTTGACTAAAATCAATATAATACTTAGAAGTAATTTCGGCTTTCATTGTATTGTTATTGCCTTTTATCGTTATATTTTCTTTTCCCATATGT
Source organism: Allygus modestus (assembly GCA_963675035.1). Taxonomy (NCBI): domain Eukaryota; kingdom Metazoa; phylum Arthropoda; class Insecta; order Hemiptera; family Cicadellidae; genus Allygus; species Allygus modestus. The sequence continues at coordinate 480,127,964 of OY776112.1, read as the reverse complement.
TTTTGTATAACTTCATTTATATTATCAATTTCATAAGCTCCTGTTGGTAAACTGAATTCTTCCAAAGCTGAATACTTTCCTTTATCATCTTTTGTCTTGTAATAATGTATTTTGTTATTAATTCCTTCACTAACGTTTGGAATAGAGTTATATGTTGTTAAATCCAATAATGCGGCTTCCCATAGTCTTCCTTTTTGCAAACGTAGCGCTGGAAACAGAATACTGCGCAAAGTACATGAGTTACCGGTTAATGACACTGTATACGAGGACATCTTAAAGTTGACTAACACTTTTAGCTAAAAAGTCTAAACATAAATGACCGCAAATGGATGTATCATCAGGTTGTTTTCTTGTATGATTGTAAAAAACATTTTTTGCCGCACGAAAGTATCGTTGAAGTTCTTTCGGTGGTGGAAGGTCTCCAAAACTGTCGAAATAATAAATGGTTTTACCAAGTTTCTTGTAACACACCCAATGAGTGCCTAATCCTTCACTATTATCCAAATTTACAATACCAGTCTCATTTTTCCACATTTTAACCGGTAATTCATCTTTCATAAATACTCCTCTAAAAAATGGGATTTTCAAACAAGAAGCATATGTAATCAGTTCTTCATTGGTTAATTCTTTGTTTTTAATTATTAATTGCTCTTTCTTATTTAATACACACGATACGGTCTTAGGTATAATCCTCCTCCCTTTTTTATCATTGACCATATTGTTGGTTTATTTTTAGCTTTACCACTGGTAGATCGACGTTTTCTTCTGATATTACCTCCTTGTTTCTTAGCGGGTTTTTTCCCACGCCTTCTTCTCTTTCCTCCTCCAAACGTAGTTTTTGCTTTCATTGCTGCTGTTACTGCTAAAGACGCTGCTTTTTCACCAATACTTGCGTCACTAGATTTTACTCTTTGCCAAGCTTTCTCAGCAAGTGCTCTATCTGCTATTGATCTATTTTTAGTATCACCAAATTTGGAATAAGCTATATCGTGCTGTTTACAAGCCTGATCGAGCTTATTTATTCCAGGATCTCCTCTAGCAAGACGTTTCTCTAATTTGGTTCCAGGACCACAATATTGATATCCTCCAGGTAAATGTAATTCCACAGGTAATAAATCAATCGCCTTGTTAACTATAGCTCCAACCGGTTTACTTAATAGAGAAAATGCTGTTGATGCTATTCCCCTTCCTCTCTGTAATCTCTCTCGATTATGACTGATGCGTTTAACCCTCGACATGACTATTTATAGCAAAACCTACAATCAGTAGGTGCACTCTATAAATGTTTTACAATGAATGTAATATCAGTTTTGGTTTCTTGTATTATATACTGTTTAAAATCCATTTATTATATAGAAATGGATTTATTAATTAAATGTAGACATATTAAATAGAAGTAGTAAAAATTGAAATAAGGTGTGATTGAAGATGTTCCAGATGTTTCTCCGCTGGTGATGGTATTGTTGTCTTCGGTAAAATGAATAAACTTTAAATAGTTGTCATGTTTCCTTAGAAACTTGCCACTAAATCGTTGGTAATTGAATAACACATCCCAGTCTAGTTTATCTTTAAAATTGTCAATGTACTTCTCAGAGAGATTTTGATATTTACTTATTACTTCCCAACAGTTATTAAAATTTGATGTCATCTCTACGAGGAAGTCTTCTGAAAACTGTTGTCTTTGTAAAATATGGATCCAGTTAACTCTGTGAAAATAAATTCTTAACATAGTCATTGTGAAGAGGTAATGTATGGAAAGTTGTTCCCAATCCATATATCTATCAAACCGTTGAACAAAACCATCTGTCAACACTCCTTGGGGAAATCTCGGCTCTTGAGATATTAAACTCCACGCAGTAATATTGGATTCCATCATCCTCTCTGTATCGTCTCTCGAATATAACTGATGCTTTATCCCTTATCAGGGGTGTATTTTAAATTCTTTTTTCTCTTATGTAATCTTCATTGTTTTCTGTTGGTTCATTAATCACATTCACTTTATCCCCCTTTCCTAATGTCTTGACTTTAGAAGGCTCAGACGGTTTATCTCGTTGATTAAGTTTCTCTGGATTGTGTATATTTTTCCAGTCTAAATAATTGTGACTGTCAACATCTGAAGCTGCATCTCTTCCTGAAGCCCGATGGATATAATGGAATAGAGCTGCACCAAACCTTTCCAAATGTTTTTCATATTCCGTAGTCCATTTCTTGTGTACAATATCAAACATTTTCTTATTTACAGCGTCTCCATCCTGCTCACAATCACCTACATTTGATAATTTTAATTTTTTTACATCATAGCTTGTGTCAGTTTCATTCCTTTTGTAAATCGTTAACAATTTTAGAGTAGCGAAATTTACTGCTTCCCCATCATAAACGGGATGTTGTATATTGCTTAACCTTTTACCGGAAAACCCCCAATGATCTTCGTGTACAGTTGGGGTTCTTTTATCCATGTATTTTACCGTAACCGCATCAGAAGACAAAAGCGGATCACCAACATTTTGAATTACTTTTCCTTCAAAATTATAGTTGCCATCAGGTGTTAACGGAAACCCAGTTCTTTTTTCACTATATTCAGATTTTAATCCAAACTCGGAATACCGTCCAAACTTGTCCACACTCATGATGTAACTGAATCGCTATCGTTTAGGTTCTTATTATATATGTACGTCTACTGAACAATTATTCCTTGTTTTCGCAGTTCATCAACCAAAGCTACCCATTCGTTTTCTAAACCAGTGTGCCCGGCTTCCATAGCTTCATGTAATAACCTCATTCGATCAACTAACTTATTTATATCGTTGTAATATATTATATTAGTTTTATACAAGTTTTTCAATAATCCCCTTCCAGATGTGGTAGGGTCAGTTGTTTTTCTCTTTTTATGCAAAACATTTAATTCAGCAGAAGATAAAGCTCTTCTTTTAATTTGAGCTTTTTTTGATTTTGAGGGGAAAAGACTAGATATAATACTTGTATATTTTATTGACCGATTTCTATGAATAGCTAGGTCTTTGGAATACTTTTTTCTATGTGCATTTGTATACTCTAATATATGTTTAAACAATTGTAAATCCCTTTTAGTATATTTACCAGGATTATTTTTAAAGATAAGTTCAAACAAACCTTTTGTACCTTTATATTTCTTATCTCCAATAACTATATCATCATTTTCGTTTATATCTAACTTGCTATCTCCAATCATTAATCCTTTATCCTCTATTCTAGCTCCATAGGTATGATAATTTCGATTAGCATGTGCGGCGTGTAACATTTTTAACGTATATGTTCTTCCAAGTGTTCCTTTAAACATAATATCCGTGCCTAATTTGCTTAAGTTGGATGGGTTAATATCCTCTTCTTCTGCTCTTGTATCTTCTACACTTGTATCTTCTGTACTTGTATCTTCTGCGATGTCCTTTTCCTTTAAATCCTCTATATCTCCGCTTTCTTCATACTCGTCGCTATCTTCAGATGTTTGTAACTGGCCAAAACTTTCATCATTGGGAAATTCTTCTTCATATTTGGAAATTGGTAGCATTTTGTCTCCTTCGAAGCGAATTGAAGGTTTTTCCATATTTTGTGCTAATCGCTTTAAAGGTTCAGTAACAGGTTTGAATGTTGTTTCTAAAAATTGCTCTCTTTCATTTATACCTGATTTTAAAGCTCGGTTTTTTTGTCTAATAGAATCACTAAGTGATTTTATTTCCTTTAATAGCTTTTCCTGGTTAACCATCTTCACACCTTGACGACTTGTACAGTAATACCGCTAATCAGTGTATTAAAACGAATTTATCAAAACCTATTCTATAACGACCATCTTTTATAGCATGATCTTTCATAATAACCAAAAATCCATACTTTTCCGCCCATGCTTTTCCGCAAAGCTCTTTAAACTTTTCAAATGACATATCCGCATTCACATGATCGTTATATATATGTTTTAGGTTAGTATCATCTTGTTTGAATACAATTAGAATATTTGCATTATCTCTGATAAGTTGTTTTGGGATTTTGCTATAAGTTTGTCCTATATATATGCTGTCTATGTTATTATGTCTTCCCATGGCAAAGTAGTTTCTAATAGTATCCTGATTTTCACAAGATACATCGTCAAATATAAATACAGAATACGGTTTCGCTTCGTTTGGTTGCATAATGCTATCACTAGCGTTAAATTTGTAAAAATTAACATCAGACACATCAGATAGGATTTTATCCAGCAATTTATACTTTGGTTGATGTAGAGACTTTGAAAAAATATATAGGTTATTAAACCTTAATCCCTGTGGATTAGTGATCAAATTAAAGACGACATTGGTCTTTCCACAGTTTGAGGGGCCACTTACTATACATCGAACAGTGTTTGGAAGTAAACTACCGTGTTTACCATTGTTGATTTTAACGTTATCCACAGTTAAATCATCTATGTTATTAATATTGAATCGATCTTTATGGTGAATAATCTCCATCCTGCTCAAAGGTTAACGATGAAATGAGCTGCTTGCATTACACCAAGTCCTTTATAGGTATCCATGAATCCTCAGTTTTGTTAAACCCTAACCACCGCACTTTAACTGCGTCCTTTTTTCTTTGTAACACTTTTTCAACAAGATATACATCACCTACTGTTGACTTTAACATTTCATGTCCATAAAATGCACCTTGCAACAAATCTCCTTTGTTATCTTTTAAGATATACGTTTCAGGTACAGTCGGTTGCACTTTATACACTGTAAAAACTTCATTCGTCCAATTGGGAAGGTATTTCTTGGTAAACACTCCCTTATATTTACTAATCCGTACTTTATCACTTACATTAAATTTTCTTGGCTGCATTTTTTCTACTTTAGGCTTTGTATTTTTCTTTATGCGTTTTAATACATCCTTTGCATTTCTTCTATTTACTTTGTTAGGTTTCATACCAATAGTTCTATGAAACCTGTTGTTATAATCATTTATTAATTGTGGTAAAACATCATACCATAGGTAAGAACCTCTTTTTGAAAATTGTTTATACAGTGCTCCTTTTAAGGTTCTATTGAATCTTTCTACAATAGCTGCTTTTTTCTCTGAATTTGTAGAATAATGATTTATTTTATATTTATTCATTAACTGTGCAAAGTTTGTATTAAAGTATTCTGTTCCATCATCAGTTTGTAAATGTTTAATTTTGTTTTTATCTCTTTTTATGGCTATTTCCATGGCTTCTGTTACGCTTTTACCAGTCTTGTCCTTTAGAGGCAAAGCGTCTGCAACTTTTGTAAAACAATTAATAATTGTGAGTATATATTTAAATCCTTTGTTTATTCTGCTATGCGGTCGCATTTCAATTAAATCCGCTTGATATAGATCATTTATCCCTTTTATAACAGTATTTCTTCTTGGAAACCTTATTCTTGCAGGTTTGTGTAGTTCATTAATAATCTTCTCCTTCAGGTCTGACATGATGGTTTCACGAAGACAGCTGATATGGTATTAAATATTCTTTTGTATAAATCTGCTTATATAGGTCAAGGTCATTCTAAACTAATGTATAAAAGGGGGAACACAGCAAATACTGCTGTGTTCCCCCTTTTATACGGAAAGGAAAAGGAAAAGGGATGTAGGACGATGAAAGGGTTACTCGTCAATAGGGTTGAGGGAATAGTGGCCGAATGGTAGAGTGTGGATGTTGTCTGCAAGGATGTGTCGTTTATCATCATTTGAAGAGAGAGCTTTTTTTACTTCCGTCACGCTGTACAGCTTATGGTTGAAACTTCTGATTGTGTTGAATTTTGCTGTTATATCTTGATCTTCAAATAAACATTTCTTATAGTGATTAAAATGCACATTCTTCTTTAAATACAAACTTTTTACTCCTTTAGCTTTCTTAATGACTTGGTTTTCATTTAGTTGTAAAGAATATAATTTTGACATTAGTGCAACAATTTCTTGAAGTATAACACCATTGGCTTCATCTTTAAATTTGCCAAGCACTTTTTTGTTTCTGTCATTGTCGTAGTTTGGATGATCTTTTGGATAGTCGGAAAAGTCAAAGTCGTTTTTGTAATCAAATGTCCGAAGATCTTCATACATATCGTTAGTAATTATCCAATATATAAAAGCGTCTGTATCCATGTAGGAGATGCCGATGTTTTCCCGTCCATAAAAGGTGACCATCTTTTTGTAATGAAAATCGTACATATGAGTCTTGGAGATATCCAGGATTGACATTCCTATATACAAAGGACGATCCATCTTCACACTTGTTTTCTTCATCGATACAGCTACAAGATTTTCATTAATAATTATAGATGTATTAAAGTTCGGCTGTTGTACGAGTTTCTGTAGTTTGTTCGGATCTGTAACAAGTTTAACGTTTTTATGTCTTCTTTTGTTTTCTAACGTTTTACCGAATATCGCATTGTTCATTAATTTAAAAAAGTCTTTTTGAAAGGCTGATGTAGCAGCTGCTCTTCTGGTAGTATTCGAGTCTATGTACGGTTTCAACCAGCACGATTGGGAAAATTCCACAGCTCTATTAATTTTAGTAAGACGTAAACCTAATTCGATAGCTTGTTGAACAACCCAATAATGAGCTACGTATCGTTGTTTATTGTTAAGGGTCATCATTAATTTGGGGTGTTTTCCAGTTGGTGAAATTTCTGTTCTTGCAAGGAGTGGAAGGTCATAATGAAGATCGTGTAAATGTTCTGGATATTCAAAGTCACAATCCAAAATATATCCGGTATCTCCATGTTTTGGAATTTGTGAAATATCGCCAATACAGTCGGGATCAACCCATTTAAAGTTGTCAAATGGAAGTGGGTTCGACATGGCCCATCCATACAGATTATTTGCGTCGAAATATCCCAAGTACGTTGAAGGTTTCTCTTGATCATGGTCAGGTAGATATTTGTTGTTGGCTTTAACATGTCTCGTCACGCTTTGAGTTAATCCACCTCTAACACCCGACTCAACCATTAAAACCATATCTATATCTGTTAACAGCTGGAGTTTACATTTTGTTTCTTTTAGCATTGCTTGCCAAGCTAGTCCTGGAGATGTATACGAATGTAGAGGGTCCAAACCGTATGCTGCAAAACAGGTTCTTCGGAATTCTTCCATAACATCGCAGAGAAGAGTCACGTCAAGTTTTACATAAAAGTCTGAGTATTCTCCCAAAGTCTTCATATCCAACTCGTTCCATACTCGACATGCATGTTGATAGTCTTCAAGTGAAATTTCCGATTCATTGAGTTTGTTGTTAAATTGTTCTGGTGGAGGAAGTGATGTTTCATTAAATCTATGCAGTCCATCGATGTAATCGTAGGGGAAGACTCCTTTTCTAAGAACCAGATCCATTTTACTACTGGCTACAATTTTGCTTGTTTCTATCAGATCTTCTCTTTTTAAATTCTCAGTTAATTTCATTAGGCTAGAAGGCATAAATCTAAACGAATCAATAAACCTAAGTTTTATTTTGCCAACCTTTTTAGAGAAGCTTATAAATTTTTCCATTGTTGTTGCCAAAACATCTATTGCTCCATCATCTCTTCCTAACTCCGGGATGATGAAATGAGAGTCATATCCACTAAGGTTATGTAGAACAACGGGTACAAAAGATGGTACTTTGTAATTTAAGTTGCAAGCGTTACAGGCTGCACCTCTGTAGGCTCCTGTAAGATGGTCGTGATCACGCACTTTAACGTTATCTGGTGTAAATAGGTTATTACACAGATAACATGTTGTTGCCAAATTGTGATGTTGAAGTTGGTGTTCATCCATAGGCTGCATCGGTATTTTAATTTTGTAGATTTCTTCCACCTTGGAGGCAATGTAATACAACTCATCTACAAAGTGTTTCGCTGCTTGTTCACCACGATATATCTTCGGAGCAGATGATAGTCCATATTCTTGAAGATGTTCTTCAGACAACGTGGATTTTGTTAGTATACAATAACTGTTTGGTGCATGTTTTTGATATTTGCTTCTTTTTGTGATATCCTCTTCTTGTTGTTCAATTGGAAGTAAGGATGCTTCGAAATCTGCGTACACAACAAATGGAACAGGGTATTGGTGATTTACTTTATCAAATTTTATCTGCGCTCTGCTGGGATGTGGCAATTTAATTCTTACCTCATAGTTTCCACTACATAACCTTTGATGTTCTACTAACCATTCTGTACCTCCTCTTCTTAATGGTTTGCTCACGTGGCAAAAGCATCTCTTACATGTTGTGATTTTACTTTTATGTTTTGTTAACTGTTTACATACGAGCCCTTCAAAATATTTTATATACACGTAATGTGATATCTCTCCTTTATTGATTAATAACAAGTCAGTATGGTTGTTGCGCTCTTTCGATGTTATGCGCAAGGGATACACATTATTTGATGAATCCAAACCAAATATGTTGACTGAAGCTGACGGATTTTGCTTTTCAAATTTAGATATATCAGTAATTGCAACAGGGTAAGTCATTCCTTGGAAATTATACTTATGTTGAACTTCTTCATATTCTCTATTAGGTCTACACACATGATGTTTTACATATTTGGCCAACATAGCATATTTAAAACATTCATTATCTTCATTTTGCACATTAATACAGGATTTGGTATCACTTACTTTTTTCGGAAGAGGAATGTAACTACTTCCTCTCATTCCGTAACCGTGTTTATGAACTCTAACATCCAGACTTGTTATACTTAATAAAGTCCATCCAGATCCTCTTCCTTCATGCTCTTGTATTTTCGTCAAAAGTTCCTCAAAACATTCTGTTACGATCTTTTCAATATCTGACGCAGCTATGATGGTTCGGTTTTTTGTCATAAAACCTCTTGGCGATGTTTCGTTTTGAATGTTAGTAAATATGGCATCTAGCAACAGTCCAAATTTGATAAAATTCAATCTTTTTTGTTCATTCTTTAGTGTTTTGGTTACTAATTCTTTGGCGTTATGTAAAAAGTTTTCAAGTTGTAATTTTACGTTGTCAATTTTAAAATGTGTTACTACCTTACCAGGTAGTGCTTGAGCGTGTAGTTCCACATCTACTGCTGCTGATGTTGAGGGTCGGTGAAGTGTAGACATAGCAGCTGTTGATATTGAAGGACGGTGAAGTGTAGACATAGCAGGCGTAGAAGTCGATGTTGATGACGTTGATTGTGCATAATGAATGACACTCGGTCTTAAAACTTCATTTTGTTCTTTTTGATTTAGGTTTGCAAATTGATGTTGTGCTAATTGATGATCGATTGAATCTAATTCTTGTTCATTTTGTTCTTCTTTTGTATTTGTGTTGGAATTATGTTTTAGTTCTTTATGAATGGCTAAAAGCCAATCATCTCTAAATGAGGCTTTACAAATATCGCACCGATACATATTATAACTGTGTCTTCCTCAAAGGCTAACCAGCAACTAATAACACTCCAAAATGCACCTCTATTTATACCCGAATAAGAACAGTGGTGGGGGGTATACATGCCGGAGTATATGTGTTAGTGAAGAAATACCAAATTTTACGCAGGAAGTACATTTTGCATCAAACCAAGATGTTTTCAAGTCCCCAAAGTGGGTCAAGGTCGTTTGAACATGTTGCCAAAACGGGGAATAGAGCAGTAAGTGATTCTCACTTGGACCACAAACTGATCTATTCCCCGCTTTGTATTATTTAACAGATCTTTAAGTTTTCTTTTAATTATCCTGATCTTCAAAAAGTTGTTTGTATGAGGGTTCTTCAGCAAAGAAATGTTGAACCGCCAAGTCATCTTCAGTCAAATGACATGATTCCAACAGTTTTTGATCGATTGAGGGAGCTGACAGCGGTTCTTGGAGTTTTTCATCTTCAGTCAGAGGACATGATTCCAACAGTTTTTGGTCGATTGAGGGAGCTGACAGCGGTTCTTGGAGTTTTAACTGTAAACTTTTGATATATTCCATGGCCTTATACAAAACGGTTATTTTTGCATCTCGAGGATTGGCGAATGGGATTACACTTTGTAATCTCTCATATCCAGAGTTAATATTCACTCTCCATTTCTTTGAGTGTTCAGCGTTTCTCTGACTGTAGCCAGATCTGGAGTTGGATGTGCTTGCTTGCGAATCCATAGCTGACTAATACGTGTATTCCAAAGTGCATGGTTAAATACCTGCTTACCCCCACCATTAGAGTACCCCCCTCTTGGAGCATATGTTTGATTTAGTAATAATTATTGTATCAAAAGAAGTTGTTTCCAAGTCCAGATATAGGTCAAGGTCATCTGAAGATATTTCCAGAACGGGGAATAGAGCAGTAAGTAGTTCTCACTTTGACTACAAACTGATCTATTCCCCGCTCTGTATTTGTAGTTGGAAGGTTAACGAAGAAAACTAATCAGACTCATCTGACACATCCGACTCATCAAACGGAAATAAGCGACGGGGGAGAAAGCTAGTGACGTAGGTACCCTCAAAAAGGGTCCTACTACCACTCGGAGTTGCCTCCATGTGTTCCAAACAGAGTGACTGTTGGTAACACTCCGCATCGTCCGAATTCGAGTTTTCCTCCACGTCATCCGCTACACTAGAGATATCCTCATCACTCTCCAATTGTTCCATCCAACTCACGGCTTCCATCTCTACGGAATCAACTTCTTCATCTTCCAACACCGCATCTTCATTTTCATCTTCATCTTCTAACATAATGTTTTTTAACATTAGAATTACCTCTCGTGGATGAGGAAAGTTGATGTCTCTTGGTGCCATGACTAGACTGATTCAACCATTGATACAAACTCGCCTTTTATACCACAATATTTAGAGGGGGGGGGGGGCGTTGGGGAGGGGATATTGTTGTTAAATATATATTTAGTACTAAACAAAGTTGTTTCCAAGTCCTGAAGTGGGTCAAGGTCGTTTGATCATGTTACCAAAACGGGGAATAGAGCAGTAAGTGATTCTCACTTGGACCACAAACTGATCTATTCCCCGCTTTGTATTCCAGACGTCTTTAATTTTGTTAACCCAGTTATTCATCCTGGTCTTCATCCATGAGGAAGATTTGTTTGTAGGCTGACGGTTCTTCCTCAAGAAAATGATGTTTCGCCAACCTATCTTCCACCAGGAACACGCATTCTATCGGTTCAAGAGAGACCGGTTCTTCAGAAGGAACTTCTGCAACTATTTCCTGCAGATGTTTTATGTATTCTATTGCCCGATATATCATGTCCTTTGTTTTAGTAGTAGATTTAACGCCCGGGACTTTACTTGATAATCTCCGGTAGGCTTTTTGCATTGTCAGCTTATATGTTTTTGTTCTTAATGTGTTTTCGGCTCTTCGGTTCCGCAAGCAATTGTTGAACTTCAAAAACTCTGATAGTTCATCTTTATACTCTTTGGATGTGCTTGCTTGGGAATCCATAGCTAACTACTGGGATATTCCGATGCGGTCGCTTAAATACCATGTTTACGTGGTGGGGGTAAATGTCAAGGATATTATTGTAGGAAGTACATTTTATATCAAACAACGATGTCGCAGAATGACAAGTCTTGTAAGTGGGTCAAGGTCGTCTGAACATACCACCAGAACGGGGAATAGAGCAGTAAGTGGTTCTCACTTAGACCTCAAACTGATCTATTCCCCGCTCTGTTTTTAATCTCTCTCCTTTTTATTGATTCAACAATGGTTTGGTTTAATATAAAATGTTGGATTGATGATCCATTTCTGCCGGAGTAACCTTTCCATTATACCAATCATTTTAAGTAACTTTACATTGTTTTTATAGCTTGTTTTCCATGCTTCCTGTTCACTATTATACACTGGAGCCGTAGGCTTCCACATATACAAATCACAACCAACCTCCCAATCGAGAAACTTGTGCAGTAATCTTCTTAAGACAATTAACTGATCGTGATTTTCAACCTTTCTGCTTACTACTAGTGTTGCTGCAGCGATAGGGAGAGCGGGTATACTCATTTTCAGCAGAATGATTTTACCAGTGATAGGGAACCCCTTTTATACTACGTTTAAATGGTGGGGGTTAGTGGTGGGAGTACAAGGGTTAGGGAAGGGGTATATCGTGTTAAGAAATAAATATATCTTCCATTATTTTACCACACGGAGTGTAAGTCACTACTATACACGAATATTCTAAGTCTTTTTAGTGGGTCAAGGTCGTCTGAACATATTGCCAAAACGGGGAATAGAGCAGTAAGTGATTCTCACTTTGACCACAAACTGATCTATTCCCCGCTTTGTTTTTTTTTTTTGTTTTTTTTTTTTTGTTTTTTTGTTTAACCCCTCTCATTGTTTAGTCATCTTCTTTTTTAAGGGTCGGAGGTTTGACAAAAACGTTCCCTAATTCTTTTTGTAAGATTGAGGGGGGCAGCGGTTCCTCAGGCAGTTCAGCTTTTATACAAGGTTCTTGAAGCTGTGTTTGAAGGAACTTAATATATTGTACTGCCTGTCGAATTTTTGAAATCCTAGAATCACTAGGATTAGCAAATGGTACAGCGACTTGTAATCTTTTGAATCCTTCTCTTACTTTATTTTCGTTTCTTCGCGAACGTGCACTATTTTGTTTCGCTCTACGTTTCCAGATTACTTCCATATCAGTAGCTGATGAGTTGGATGAACCTGCTGGAGTCTCCATAGCTGACTAATGAATATGTTCTACGATGCCACGCTTATATACCCGCTTACCCCCACCTAAAAGGTTGGTGAACAGGTCAATGTTTTGGTTTGAAAAGGAATTTAAACAGAGCGAAATGTTTCTAAGTCCGTTTTCTAGGTCAAGGTCGTTGTAACATTGTAAAAAAAAAAGTGTGGACAACCTATTTACACTCTGCAGCATATGCTACAAAATGTAAATAGGTTGTCCACACTTTTTTTTTTTAATTTGGAAAAAGAAAGACTTGATTTAATTTGGAAAAAGGTTATTACAATTTTTTCCACACAGTGGTTCCTGAATTGTCTCTGATTAGATAGTGCTTTTTCGTGGGTTTGTAGGGATGACGCATGGCTTTAGGTAATCTTAAAATGTAGAGTTGGTCTCCACATTTTAACATGACCTTTAAGAAACCCATTATTTTGACAAAGAAGTATTGTTTGTTTTTACAAAGCCTATTAATCCGAGTTTTGGCTGGTTTCACTGTTGGATGTGGTGTGGAAAGAGAAACGGTACCCTTGTGTTTTTGTCTTAAATGAAAACTGCATAATTCTTCATCTAAGACACAAGATTTAGCACAACGTTCCCCTTTCCTTGCACCTTTTTTAAAACTGTATTTACATTGTTGTGCAGGAAGTAAGCACTTCCTTCTCAAGGATTTTAATTCATTAAATTTCTCAGAAGGAGTTTGATCATTTATGCAGATTACTGACGGACGAAAACTTGTGGAAGGTGGAGTGATGATTGGAGAAATGATCTGCGGTATAGTGGGTGTTGAAGATCTTGAACTCGGTGATGATGATCCCGAGCTCGAAGATGAAGAAGAAGAGGACCTCGAGCTCGAAGATGACGAAGAAGAAGATGACGAAGAAGACCTTGTCCTTGACCTTGGTGATGGGGAAGATAAAGATGATTGTGTTGGTGACTTGGGTCTTGGTGGTGGAGAAGATGGAGACCTTGGTTGCGACTCTTCCGGGATTATCAAGGACATCAGTAATGCCTGGCGGAGTATGGACGCAGGACCGGATGATGAAGAAGCAGGCGATGAAGAAGCAGGCGATGAAGAAGCAGGCGATGAAGAAGCTGGCGAAGATAAAACCTGGCGGAGTAGAGACGGTGCAGAAGTAGTTGGTGTAGATGATGAAGAAGCAGTAGAAGAGGTAGTAGGTGACACAAGAGCTGGTTTTGCTACGACCATCTTCTTAGGCTTGGTCTGCTTCCTGATATGCGTCATGGTTAAACACAAACAGCAGAATGTTTTACCAGTGATGGGGAACCTCTTTTATACCCAATGTAAGTGGTGGGAGATGTAAATGGTGGGGAGATGTAAGTGGTGGGAGTGAAGGTGATTGAGAAAGGTTATTTTAAAAGTATATTTCTTCCAATATTTGATCAAACGAAAGTTTTTCTAAGTCCCGTCAGTAGGTCAAGGTCATCTGACATAATGCCAAAGCGGGGAATAGAGCATAACATACTGCTCTATTCCCCGCTCTGTATTGGGGAAGGGGACAAAAGACAACAAACAAGAGACTGATTTTAAACAAGAGACTGATTTTAAACAAGAGACTGATTTTAAACAAGAGACTGATTTTAAACAAGAGACTGATTTTATATTTCACAAACGTTTCTCATGGGTGAGATAGGTGGTGTCAACCGGTTTGCCTGGCCGTATTGATCTTATTGACAAGGCCGGTTTTCAGGGCCGAACCTTATTGTCAGGGGGTTAGGAAAAGGATGAGAAACAAGATACATTACTTTGAAAATAAAGACTTTACCAGCAACTATGTAAAAGAAACAAATTAATCAGTTAACGTTACTTTTACAAGAACAGCCGAGGTCGGTTTTGCAAAGGTCAACAGTATCACTGAAACCCGGTGGGACTTAGATCCAAACACCCGGCGTCAGGCTGCTGCGAACCCAAGTTTTGACCAAGGTTGTTGAGGGACCTGTAGGGCCGGGAGTACATATTTCATTAGTAAATAAGACACTTCAAACAGATACCAAACACTAACATATATTAGACTAACTACATTACCTAGCAGCAAACTACAAGCGTTATCTAACATGCTTAACAAACTAACTAAACATGCAAGGGCGCGGATCTCTTAATTGTGCGTCGGGCCCAACGCACACTTAACAGACCTACGCTGCAGCAGAGTGCAACCCACTGGGACGTATATCCAAACAACGGGCGGCAAGCTACTGCGAAGAGACTGCGGGCTGCTCCCGCTTATAAAGGCGGCAGACAGTGGTGGGGGGGGGGGGGCAACCACGCCTGTGTCGTCACAAGGGGGTCAACTTTGACTTGACCTTGACTTGACCTTGGCGTGACCTTGGCGTGACCTTGGCTTGACCTTGACGTGACCTTGGCTTGACCTTGAGTTGACCTTGGCGTGACCTTGGCGTGACCTTGGCTTGACCTTGAGTTGACCTTGAGTTGACCTTGAGTTGACCTTGGCGTGACCTTGGCGTGACCTTGGCTTGACCTTGACGTGACCTTGGCTTGACCTTGAGTTGACCTTGGCGTGACCTTGGCTTGACCTTGAGTTGACCTTGAGTTGACCTTGGCGTGACCTTGGCTTGACCTTGGAGTGACCTTGACTTGACCTTGACTTGACCTTGACGTGACCTTGGCTTGACCTTGGTGGAGGGGGTCCCGGATGTTAACCGGTCTAGGTCAAACCAGTCCCCAACTTTCTACCCATATATGGATAGGACATGGTTTCACTTATGACCCGCTTTACTCCGGCTGTCAGCTCATTCCAGCTTTGCCTTGCGAACTGTAACCACCTACATCGCTATGACTTCTCCTCTGACAATCGAGAAACTGCAACGTGTGAAGGACAGTTTGAAGAAGACTTCAGAGAAACGAAGCGGGTTTAAAAGACCAACTTCTTTTAAGTCTTGTATCAAAAAGAATTTCCGGAACCACCCACTATATTTTAAACAACAGCCTGAGACTCGACCTTCAACTACGCCTCAACCATCTACTTCTGCCACGACTCGACCATTGCCTCGACCTTCAACTACGCCTCAACCATCATCTTCTGCAACGACTCGACCATTGACTCCGCCTCTAACTGCCGATGAGGTGCTGAAGCGGATGAAGATCGACAGTGTAGTGACGCCATTCGAGGTCGTGAAGACGAAGTTCAGAAAACTGAAGTTGGAGACGGGTTACATATTTGTATGTAAAAACGAGAACACCTGTCTTCTTCAACACCACTTCAGTGAAAGATACATCGAGGTGGATATGCCGCGGTGTATTCCACCGCCTCCTAAGACAGAGAAGGAAATGCTTCTAATTAAGCAGAAGGGGCTTGTAAAGTGGGTGGTAAAAGAATAAACCACTGACCTCCAAACTGACCGCCGTTCCACCGTTCCCTGACCACTGTCCTATCACACACAAACGGTCCTTTTCAGGACCACCTTAAGCATTTCAAGTTAGGGACTTGGCCTGTACATAGGCAGGAGACTGTTAGTCTCATGTTTGTGTGCAGCCCACTTTGTGAAAATTTCTAAGTCCTAAGGTCCTTGACCTTGGGGTTGACCTTGAACATGACCCATTTTGGGGGGGGGGGGGGGGGGTGCAAAGTTTGTGTAAAGTATGTCATGTGGGTACTCAAATGACGCGAAATGATCAGACGAACAGGTTGGTGCAAACAGAATTCAAATCCGACCAAGGGTATAGCAGTAATAGCTAAAAACAACTATTTTGGAGGTCAAACCTACATAACTTCTTTATTTACGGATTAAAGTATATCAAGTGGGTACTCAAATTACGCGGATTGATCAGACGAACAAGTTGGTGCAAACGGAATTCAGATCCGACCAAGGGTATAGCAGTAATAGCTAAAAACAACTATTTTGGAGGTCAAACCTAAATAACTTCTTTATTTACGGATTAAAATATATCAAGTGGGTATTCAAATTACGCGGATTGATCAGACAAACAAGGTGGTGCAAACAAAATTCAGATCCGACCAAGGGCATAGCAGTAATAGCTAAAAAACAGCTATTTTAGAGGTCAAACCTACATAACTTCTTTATTTGCGGTTTAAAATATATCAAGTGGGTACTCAAACTACGCGGATTGATCAGACGAACAAGTTAGTGCAAACAGACTTCAGATCCGACCAAGGGTATAGCAACTGTAGCGAAAAACAACTGTTTGAAGGACAAGGTAACGTTGTGGTGGGGATAGGTGTCTATCCTATTCGCTAGCGGTACATCATTATACTTCCAGCTCTTGTCGGATGAACATCTACCTATATAGTTTGTGTTAACGTCTGAACATGTCACAGTTTTACAGGAATATGAGTAAGGTGTCCTTCAGTAGCCCGCTTGCCACCACCTTCTACTTCTCCGACGATGAAGATAGAATGTCTACGCTTTTAGCGGACAATGAGCGGTTCCATCGTAGAATAGCCAAGGTTGAAACACTCTTAGCCAGTTGTCTGCTGCACAAGAAGCAACACATGGAAACATGCACTAGTTTAGATCATAGTGACTGTAATATTTATACACATATAGTGTTGAGACAAATTAATTGAAGTTTTCAGTTAAGGAGCTACGGTCTTGACAGTGTAAGAGTCAGACCCTAACTAATGCGTGTACGCTAGTTAGTGCGCGATGTAAAAACTTGGTGGGGGAAGTGGTGTGGTGGGGGAAGTGATGTGGTGGGGGAAGGGACAAGTACCTAACCTACACTCAAACGCTGCATTACTATACTATCATTGGAACAGACAACACCATGAACAGCGTCAACGACAATATTTGGGGAGATGCGGTTTGTGAGGAGGAGTTGATAGCAACTCTTGACGCTACCGAGGTTGAGCAAACTACATCTCAGCAGCCAACAAGCAACGTCATAAGCCGTGGCAATAACATTATTTGGGGAGGTGCGATTAGTGAGAAGGAGTTGGTGGCAACTCTTGAGACTACCGAGGTTAAGCAAGGAGCGGCGATGCAAACTATATCCCAGCAGCCTAGGACATATGAACAAGTCCTGGAGGAATATAAGAACGCGTATGATTATGCTTGCAAGAGGTGGTGTGCGCAGCCGCATTGTCCAGAGCAGGAGGATGAAATGGAAGCGGATTTTCGGCTGGTTACTAAACTAGAGGAGGAACTTCAACGAGCAGACCAACTTTTGCGCGGTGCACATGGAACCACAAATATTTTGATGGGTAACTAATGGATATTTTATTCGAGGTCTTCCTCCCCACGTCAGCTGCCATCTGCCGCGCACTTGTCGCCTGTCACCTGTCGCCTGCCATCTGCCGCCTACCATCTGCCGTCCGCCATCTGCTCCGCCATCTGCTCCGCCCCACCACACTTTTACCCCCACCATTTAGTACGATTGCAACGCTAGCTTGTGAATAGTCAGTACACCTCCAGCTCTCGACTGGTGAACATCATCCTCTCTCCGCGCTCTTCACAAAATAACATTATCATGTCACTCAAGATTCGATGTATTTATTATGACTCTATTTATCTATCAACTTCTACGGACCTGGAGGTTTTTAAAGAGGAGTTAAGACTTCTCCTAGCGAATGGCTACAGTTTATCTTTAGAACTGATCGCAACAAACAACATAGACTCTGCGCAGGGGTCAAAGTATCTACCGCCTTTCATCAGAAAACGAAGTGATGGTCGCGACTCCGGATCAACAACATCGATGACGACAAACAACGGGGAACTATTGTAAACATAAATTATTGTAAACATAACTTATTGTAAATAAAAAGAAATGTAAACATTAAAGTAATAAATGAAATAGTACTACCTCGCACTCGTATCATTCGATTGCTTCATTCGATTGTTTTCATTCGATATTTGTATCGAATTAAAACTATCGAATCACAATCGGATTTTACGCGTGCGAGGTAGTACTTTTTTAAAACACCCTCCCCGTGACCTTGAACTTTAACCTTTCCCTCATTACGTCACAAAACCGCCTACGTCACTGGCTCAGCCTCAGATGACGTCTTTCATGACTCAGCGCATCCGGTCACGTGACCGGATGACGTCACTTCCGGTCTAGCAGCCCCAAATGCCCACTACTCCAAGTCCTTGTTTAATCTAGCAGACAACATTTTTGAAACGTTGTATGTAGGTTCACATTAAAAATTTACAACAGGTATTTATTTAATTTCATCAAAGGCAGAGCCTTTTTTACATGTGATACAAATTAATCTTAAATTCTACAAATATTTACACAACAATTAATTAAACAAACAATGGCATTTGAAAGCTTATTCACTACATTTTTAAGATGACTAGATTATTAAGACATATATTTATTATAATTCAATAAATAACTTAAACAACAAATGAATCATTATGTGATCAAAATTAGATAATCCTACCGAACATAATATACAGTATATTATAACATCGACTTTTGATTTGATTGGAACAGAAAAACAATATACGTAACAAAAAACAAGACTTTGATGTATGTGTATTATAGGGATATCCTTCTGGCGGATCTTTGGAATTCCCTTCATCACTGGAGCATATAAGTTTAGGGTGTTCACACTCAGCCTACATTCTTCTGTAATGTCTTTATTACACTTCTTCACGGTGTCGGTTAGCTCGTTTTGGTATTTCTCCGTGGAATCCCTTTGCAGTTATTTAAATTTATTTTCTCTGATACAAACTTCCGTCTTCTTAATGTAATCTTCTTTGTTCATCATTACAACGGCATTGCTCGTGGCAGCTTTCAAGGCGAGTGAACCGTTTTCTTCTAATTTCTTCTTAATGCCATTACACTTATACAGGTCTTCTTTTGTCTTCCTCATCGGTATTTTGTTAACTTGCAAGCTGTATTTGCTATATTTGCTTAAAAACAATAGTCTGCAGTTTTCTAGAGATTCTACGAGTAGGCCCTGTTAGGTACTAACTCGTAAGCTAGTAAATGTGTCCTAAATTCCTCACTTTCCTAGTTTATTTTTATTTTTTTACAAAAGATAAAGAAGATTACTACGCACGGAATGACGGATGGTATTAAAACTGTCTGTCATTTACCGAAATAAAATTTGTCGTTTGTTAAGAGATGGCTAAAATAAAATCTATAGAATTTCTTATATTGAAATAATACAGAAACCAAGCAGTGTCCAAAGAGTGAAGTTTCGTTTATTCAGCATCTGCTGCGGCTGTGTACAGCTTAGACCAGACATCTGGTGTATTATACTTTGTAATGAAATCAATAAATAACCTTTCCTACATTATTCATAAGTGAGGTCACTAGATGTTTAAGGACTTTGGAATAAATAGTGAATTTTTGTTTTTAAACATAGTATTCCTAATTGTGAATAATGTTCATGTTACTCTCAAATATACTACAACTTCTAAAAGCCTTTACTGAGATTATTTTGCTTTCTTAATAAAATAATGCTTAAACATATTTAGTAAAACAGTGTGAATATGTCAAGACTTTTTCAAACAGCTTGAAGGATAAAATAGACGTAGACACGTATTATATGCTGATAACATTTAAGTACATTCATTACTTCTTCTTGCTCTTTAATTTATCTGGAGTAAAATTTGCTCTATTGGGGACCAAGTTAAAAACATCGCTATTTAAGTGTCAGCTTACTAAAATCATCTATACATTAGAGTACAAATTATGAATTTCTCATTTTCATAACATATTTTTTTCTTTAGAATTATCATATTCTTCAAAATTGTATTTGTTTATTAAAAATAATGAAATGACAAGTAAATTCTGATCTCTATGTTTTTAGCAATCGTAAAATAATTCCAAAACTTTGACGACAAGTTATTTTGGTTTAAACTTAATTTATAAAATTTGTATAATGTAATAGGGTATCAACAGTTTAATTTTATCTAATTGTACCTAATTTGAAAGGATCGTCGCAATATGGTCCTATACTATTGTATTGGTTATCAATGTGTTTAATTCTTATTTATAAAAAACCATGTCTTACAACTCTACCCTTTGAGCGTTCTCCATCGACCTTATAATTCTTAATATAGCTAGCAATTGGCAATTTAGTTATAGGTGTTATATGAAAGGCTGATTAATTGTCCGACTGATTGTGTTAATGCTGTGTTTATGAGCAGCATTAATTCCTAAGGTTTGAGATTTCGCTCTAAGGATTTTGGTTAGTTCATTGATTATTTTTATGGCTATTAGTATAAACATATTTATCTTTTGCAAAGGAATACCAAGCCTAGTCATTAAAAAAACTATCCAATCCATTATTACTGAGTTTGGACATGAGTCCTATCTTACCCATCCTGTCGGGGTGAACCCATTTTAGGTACCATTACGGTATTTGCCTAATCGAGATGAAAAACTGTACAAACTCATCTCAGAATGGCTGGCCTGGGATGAAACCCGAGACTCCCGAATGTAATTTGCTACGTCGGTAACAATCGGTTGCATTTTGTACATTTAAACATTAAATTATATTGATTATAAAGATTCCTTATTTTTTTGATAGTTTTGTTTATGTGTTTATTCACAGAATAATATTTTTCATTGATAATAACAGTTTCTCTTCAACGGAATGTATGCTATAATATTTAATACATATTACTGACAAAATGTTAATAATTTGTTCTCAAACAATAAAAAATCTACTCTTTCATTAAGAAAAACAACAAACTATTCTGTTATTCTTCTATAAAAAGCTTCTCTTTTACTTTTATCCATCCCGAAGTATATTTGTCTTTACTTTAAACCTGTTATTACTTTTTATTTTGTTTGTATAAATAATTGAGATATCGTGGTAAGGTAAAATGTAGGATATTCCAGCCAATTCTATACACTTTGTAGGATTATTTTTTGTTGTATGTGACATAAATTAATTCCTCTTAAAACATTCAGCATTTAATTACTGTAAGCAAATTTATTTGGTAAAAAAAATAAAAGCCATACCATAACTGGATACCATATTATATCGGGAGGGAATCAATTTATTAACGATCAGTTCTTTAAAAAGAATTATCATGACGATTTAAAATATACTTCTTTGTTTGCCAAAAGAAATGATAGCCAAATTAAATGTAGTTGGCTAATGAGATATTCTCAAATTATGCTAAATAAACTACATTAAACAAAGCTTACGGTTGGTTTTGCATATTGCTATTTGTATTCTGAACTGCTACGATCCCATTAATAATGTTTAGTTTTTATCAGTTGAGAGAAACCCTTACATTTCAAGCAGTAACAATATTTAGGCCTATTACATTATAAATAATATTTTACCCTAGAGATGATCAGTGTAATGGAATAAATCTGTCGGATTTAAATACAATCTTTTTTGCTATATATTAACGGATCAAGCAAACTTATTAATTCACAGTATCTTATTTCTGTATACTTAATCAATCGTACTCTACCAGCAATGTTAAGGTATAAATATGAAGGTTCTCTAATATTATAGCAACACAATTGCTCAGGAGAATATTTACTGTTCTTCATCCATTGATCTACGTAAAATAGTATTAACGAAGTATTAAACACTCATCCCGTTTATAAAATAATTCAAATTAACTTTTACTACTTATTGACTATAACTGTCTCCAAAGGAAAATTGTGCAAACACATTTTCCATTGAATTAATGGTTATTAGTTTGATTCACACTTATTCCATTTTATTCGGCATTGACAGTTTCCGTAACTGCTATATCGTAGCAAAACGTCAAGATGTATTATTAATCATTTCGAATTTTGGTCTTTAAACTACATTTTAATATATTTACTCAATATTTTTTAAACCAAGAATTAGTTTTTCCAGATTAAAACTGTAAATTAGGTAAAAAATGGAAATGTTTAAATATACTTGGTTAACTTATTTAATTAATTTTAGCAGGACCAATAAAATAAATACAATCATTTTTTAGGGAATACAGAGTTCAAATCAAGCTTTTACCTTAAATACCTGAAAAGCAATTTATAATACTCTGTATTGATACTAAAGTTAAAGTATACAGTGTGGTAGAAAAGTCCTGGAACCGTTTAATATTTTTTTTAGAATTTATGTTAAAGCAATACAACTTGGTACATAATCTTTACTGATAAAAAACTCTTTTTTGAAGGAACTATGATTTTTTTATCACATCAGGAGGACGACCCACGACGAGTAAGAAGAAAATCTTAATTGACAGCATAGGTCGAGATGTACCTCAAATTGAAAGTCATTATTAGTAGAAAACTATGCCATAAATCTATCTCAAACGGAGCACTGAGTGAGAAATGGCAGCCGGTCAAAGTTTATATTTAAGTACTAGTACCGAATATTTAAATTGTTATTATTCCTGATTTAAGGTTCTTCGAGATATAGTTTGTGGCAATAACTCCTACTATGAAAGACCTTTAAATTATGTATAATATGACCTACGCTTAACACAAAGTTTTCAAGGAGTTCTGTATAAGATGACCCTCAAGGGAAGTCTGACACATGTTATAATAAGCATAGACCATATTATACATAATTCTAAAGGTCTGACATAGTATTAGTCATTGCCTCAAATCGGATCTCAAAAGGACCTTTATATCAGGAATAATAACAACTTAAATATTCGATAATAGTAATTAAATATAAACTTTGACCTGCTGCCATTTCTGACTCAGTAGTCCGTTTGAGATCAGATTTCCGGCATTGATTTCTCCTAAAAAATACCTTTGATTTGAGGTACATCTCGACCGATGCTGCAATCAAAGATTTGTCTTCTTACTACTCGTGGGCCATTCCCCTGATGTGATGAAAAACACATAGTTACTTCAAAAAGGAGATTTTCATCAGTTTTATTGCTTTAGCTTTTATGCTTAAAATACTAAAATGTTCTAGGACTTTTCTACCACACTGTATAAGTCACATACTAATGTTTACACTGATATGAGGTTAAAAAACTAATGAAGACATAACAATAGCCTAAATATTATAAACTAGTCACCTATATAAATTTATTATTTCTAAACTAATCATTGAATTGAGTACAGAAAAAAAACATTAAATTAAACTAATATTAGATTGTACCTGATGATTAGACTATTGTTTGAAACAGAAATACATAAATATAAAAACGAGTTCGCACGCAGCACGCTGACGTGAGGAAAGTGAATTTCCACATAAAAACTTTTAAAACTCAAAATCAGTGTAAAAACATACATTTGTCCAATTTTTATCGAAATCTGAAAACTTTGATTTTTTGGCTGTTCTGATACTCCTGGTTTCATTTACTTGCAAAGCTGGGAATACAATTTTGCGCATTATAAGGTTAGGAGAAGGTCCAGACAGGCTTGAAAGTAGGTGTGAGGTTACTGGGGGTAATAAAAGTACTCTAACAAAGGAATAACAGGCTTTTCTAGTGTAAAACCCCTATAAGACAACGTACTGTGTTTGGTCAATACACATTTTCTTTAATAACGCGGTAAATATTTATGCTAGAATGACGAGAGAGGGCTTAAAACTTTCGCCTTACTAATTCCCATCTTTTTCCATGCATTAATTTTGCATCCGGGGCTTTTCTGACCCTTTCTGGGCCCAAAAACTCGAAATTTGAAAGATTAATCCCCAAAAAATGGGTTTAGAGTTTTCCGATTGTTTTGCCCAACGAACTTGTCCAACAGATTATAGAAAGGAACGTCCCTACCAAATTTGAAGTAAACCGGACAAAAAATTCGACCGCTAGAGTGCATACACATATATATATATATATATATATATATATATATATATATATATATATATATGTCTATATATAAATATATACATATATATATATATATATAATTTTGAACGACCCCTCAAAACGTGTTCAGGGGGTCACGTTAGGAACTTCTATGGTGGTCCCGGGCTTAAGTTTCACCGTGCGGGTCATGCTAATAGTTTACTTTCCAAAGGAAATTCACTAATAATTTGTATTCAGTAACAAGGGCTCAGAGACTTGCTGGTTATCTCTCTAGCTGCTAAAGAGTTTACATAATCGGGTTGGCCAGCTTCCAGTCCTAGTTGTGGTTTGCCGAGGTATCGAGCACTCTAGATGCTGCACTGGTAATATTAATATACGATTCTCATCGAATTAATAAGTACTGTTTTCAATGTTATATACTATGGTTATCTTTAACGTATAGGAAAAAAGTTTTTAAAATTAACCTAACTTTCGTGAAGCAAATAATGTTATACATGCCACTCATTTTAAAACAAATACAAAATTATTAATTTTTAAACTAATTTTTTTCTAAGGAGCTCCCACCCAAATCTACTAGTACACACCTGCGATCTCCTGTGGCTAGAGAGGGTAATAAGCTCATAGTTTGTGCAGCCAGTTATGCCAGTACAGCCTAAACCCGTTTATGAACTATTTGTTGCCATATAGAAGAAAAATGGTACACAAGAGACAAAGAAAATACATAACACATACTCCATATTTTATTTATTTATTTTGTCAACTGCAGAGCCTTTTTTACATGCAATACAAATTCATCATTTATACTTAACAGTTCTATAAATAATTCAACAACAAAAACACAAACGATGACATTTGAACGCTGGTTCATTACATTTTAGTAAGATGACTAGTTTATTAAGACATACAATAAACAAACTTAAATAACAAGTGAATCCTAAATAAGGTAATAAAAATGGCATAAGTGCACTAAAAACATAAGATATCAGCATATAAATGCAACACATTTTTAGTTTTTCTGTTAATGCTGAAAAACAAAAAACAAAATCAAGTTTTGCTAATATTCCTTTTACTTTCTCCCCCTATACATAGTATATGGAGAAAGTATTGTTTTCGTAAAAATTTTCGAATTTGAGTTGTTAGTGGAAATATTCGTTTTGGTGCTCCCTGAACCCAAAAAAGTGGTTTTTACGTGATGTCTGTCTGTGTGTGTGTGTGTGTCCGTGTGTGTGTGTGTGTGTGTGTGTGTGTGTGTGTGTGTGTGTGTGTGTGTGTGTGTGTGTGTGTGTGTCTGTGTGGATGTGTACAGAGCTAGAGCCCTAACCTATGGGCTGATGTTTATGAAATTTGGTATGTAGGTACTAATCCACGATATCTCCAGGCGTTTTTTTCATTTTTTTGAATTTTTGATTTTTAAGGGCAATTATCCCCCAAAAACCGCCAAAAAACATGAAAAATCCAAATTTCTCAAAAACGGCTCTAACGATTTTGATTAAACTTTCGTGGTTTGTAGAACTTTAGGTTTCCAACAAAATGACACCACCCGCATTTCTGGAAAAATGCGGGTTCAGAAATTACAGGACTTAAAACATCAAAAATTCAGTTTTTTGGATTTTTCATAAAAAATCATAAATGTTAAAAAAGATTACTATTCACTATTAAAAAGAGCTCAAAAACTAAATAAATTAGTATTTTCAATTACTATTCTACGATTGCTAGTTGCGGATAAAATTTAAATTTTCATTTAGCGGTAAACACAGTACGTTGTCCAATGTTATTCTTATGGGGAATACAAAAATAACTATTTCTCTCTTATTTACTGATCAATTTCATTTGATATGCAGGTCAAGTTAGCATTGACCAACAGATGATATTCGAAATGTGTTGCTATTTAACCCTGGGGGGGCAAGGGGGCATTTCCCCCCTCAAAACTACTGTGTGTAGCAACGGACTCTATAGTGCCTCCAAAAAAGCAATTTGGGTGGATATTTCTGAAAACAACTATTTTAGACAATTTTCTGTACATTTCTCTATACTTCATATTCTATATTTAGTAAATAACAAATATTTTTGTCATTAAAGTTTGGCTAAAAGGGAGAAAGTATGTGTCAGTTTCCTGATACCGTTTATTTTTACCTTATGCCAATCAATGGAACCCTTGCAAAATAAAACTAATTATAGTAAATATTCACCTTAATCGTTTATATTAATTATAGCTTACCTTTAATGCCTTGTATGTTTTATGTTGAGATAACAGTCATTAATATTTATTTGTTATGATAAAAATTGTTTTATAGTTACATACATTTTAGTTAAAAAAACTCAGTAACAGGTGCAAAAATATAAACGTAACCTTCAGTATACTTTGTCACTAGATTGACCCCATACAAAGGGCAATATAAAGCCTAAGGCCAAGACTTGGTCGTAAACGTGAAATGTCCCGGGTTTATGGTTTTAGGTAACGCGTTCTGGCGCGGCTACGTCGGTGTTACGACAGTGCAGAGGGGAGGAATAAGCTGTGTGCTTGCCAGAAACAAATAACAATGTATGACAACTACTCAGTTATAATCGTAACTTTTGGATGTGCATGGAGTAAAATTATTGGTGGTTAATAAAACGAAGGAAGTAGTTTATGTTTTGTGTGTTCAGTAAAATAATAAAAGCACGTACTCCATTAAAAAGGTATTACTATGAATTATTGACTAGTCTTATAATGTAACAAAAATTAGATTTAAGTGTAAACGTGTCTGTATTAAGCTGGCCTTTCTATCAATACAATTTATTAACGTGTTTTATGGATTGGAATCAATGTTGGGATCGGCAATTAATTATTAAGACTGTGTTTCATTGCTTTGCTACACTGTTGGCATTCGAAGTCCTTGTTAAAAACATTACGTTAGGATTAACTCCTGTCAGCACTGCTATCTCCTGCAATCAGTTGATCACGTTAATTAATCATCGTTAATTAATCATCGTTAACAGTTCAAAATAAGTTAAAACATATACGGTTAACAAAAGGCTAAATCATTAATTGATATGGATTCCAAAAGAATGCATACAATAACTTATCTAAATTGAGCAAACTAAAATATATATTAATATTTTCAAAAGAATTTTAAAACAAAATAACTTTAATTTGTAAGCAACTAAAATATATTTTATTCGCTGGTTTTTCATTTATATTTATGTTTATTGCGATATCTAATACTCGTATCCGGCCGCTTCTTAGCGGTTCAACTAAATAAAAACGGTTTCTTAGTTAATATCTGTTTAAAATTATATCGTGGTGAATAAACTCGAAATCTTCTAAAATTTGATTAGTTTTAGCAGGATAAAGTTTGTTACAAGGCTATTCAACGAGGTATACCCACTAAACCTCCTACGGAGCCGCGGGGGAAAAACCAGGCCGGAACCCTTATCGGACAACTTCGGCACTGGCCCGCGTGTCTTGCGCCCAGACGGGTCACGTCACCGTTTCGGGAAACTTAGAGGTCACCTAAGCATCCCTCGTCTCGCTTTCCCCGAAGACCGGATTGCACGAAGAGCGCAACCGCTCTCCAGGAGTCTTCATTTCGAAGCATCGCCCCCACCACGACGTCCGGGGACAGATCGCCGACAGCAGAGACGAGCCTCCTCCTGTCTTCAGCGAAACGACTGCACCGGAAGAAAGTATGATGAGCATCATCCACCTCCTCCGGGCAGTAACTACACTGAGGTGACCTCACCTTCCCCATGCGGAAAAGGTATTCCCTGAAGTACCCGTGGCCCGTCAGGAATTGACACAAGAAAAAGTCAATTTCCCCAAATGCACGGCTCAACCACGGGCTTATGTCTCTGATGAGACGAAACGTCCATCGCCCTTCCAGTCCACCGTTCCAACGCTCTTGCCAAACTCGCAGAGTTTCGAGTCTGGCTTCCACAGCAGCTTGGTCTCTTCCGAGATCAGGAGCACGGCGAAAGATGTTCTGCCTCTCAGCGGCGAGCAGATCAAGGGGAAACACTCCAGCCACAACCATTACAGCCAGTCCAGACACAGTGCGATACGCACAGGCAACCCTAAGAGCCGCCCTGCGCTGAACGGAGAGAATTCTCTTGCTGTGTTTTTTTACTCTCATGGCACCCGCCCACACTTCTGCGCCGTACAGGAGAGTGGCGTTGACGGTGGACATGAGAAGTCGCCTCTTGCTGGACCTCGGGCCTCCGACATTCCCCATCAATCTGCTGAGCGACAGAACAACCCTCGTCGCCTTGTTGTAAACCGCCTGGATGTGCTCCCACCATGTGAGGCGGCGGTCAAGCACCACTCCCAGATACTTCGCCGCAGTCTTCGTCTGGACCTCCACGTCACCAACAGTCATAGGGATTACTGTTTGGATCCTCCGTCGCGTGAGCATGACGATCTCGGTCTTGGCGACCGCCAGCTCAAGTCCATGACCGCTCATCCATCTGTTGACCCGAAACATCACCTGGTTGAGGCGAAGCTGGGCTAACTCCGGATTCCGAGCCGTGATGACTGCGGCTACATCATATGCGTAGCCCACGAGATAGGCTTGTGGTGGCATCTCGAGGCGAAGCACTCCGTCATATGCCACATTCCAAAGGTCAGGGCCAAGGATCGACCCTTGCGCCGCACCGGCGGGGACCACTTTGGAACGGACCCCTGCTTCTGTGCTATATAGCAGCCTGCGCTCCTTCAGGTAGTCCTGTACCACGACCAAGAGATAGTCGGGTACCCTGAAGTCCCGCTGCAACGCCTCGAGCATGTCCACCCAACGGGCCGAGTTTAATTACAACGTATTAATTTATATATAAATGAGTACAGTTTAGTGGAATTCCCTTTACATGGACATTTACTGTTTATTTAGGTCATGACGGTGGCTGCATCGTTTAGTATGCAAAAGTTAGTCCCTAGTAGACTTTACAACTCAATATCATCAGCATCTTCCCAAGAGAGTACTTTGGTCAACCTCGGTACATATAACTGAAACTGCTAATGAGGTGACGCGACTGTATGAAAGGTGAACTTTCTTAGATTATATTCTTACCGTAAACATTTTAATAAATAAACAATCTATTTACTATAATTGTTAATTCATTAATTCCATATTTTATGTAGAGTTTAAACTCTGTTTACAAACCTATACTGTAAGGGATATTTAAAAACGTTCTCAAAGTATTAAAGTATGTTGTATTGGCCTATTTTAACCTTACTATGCGTATTGGCTATTGATTCTGGTCAGATCATAATCCGTTTCTAGCAAGTAGTTACC
This sequence comes from Allygus modestus, assembly GCA_963675035.1. Lineage (NCBI taxonomy): Eukaryota > Metazoa > Arthropoda > Insecta > Hemiptera > Cicadellidae > Allygus > Allygus modestus. The sequence goes on along the minus strand of OY776112.1, from coordinate 480,098,395 downwards.
TATTCACACCAACATACTTATTCAACAATAACAGAATAACTAAAAACTGAATTTGTATTAAACTTTATCTGAATTAAGAAAACAAACTATAAGGGAAAATTTACAATAAGGATAGTAAATTAACACGTAATTTGGTTTGAAAACGAAAAATTATAACACAAAGCAGTTATAAATCTTGATAAAAAATATATTATTATAAGGACAGCTCTTGTAGACGCGGTAAGGCTTTTAACATTTTTACTCTCATGCGCAGACTACTAATGTAAACATTGTAATACTGCTCGGCTACAGGGGAACGCTCTTTTATCTCGTGATGGCGTCAGTTTATGAACATATTGTCCTGGTCCAGGACAATGAAAGAGCTGAAACAATTATGATAACAAATAATTGTCTTGGAATTATAAAAGTATGTTGTTTATTTTTCATCCAGTTTATTACATTGCAATATAAGTGAATAAAAATTGTTTTATAATTTATTGAAATTTATAAAATGTATCACAGCTATTTTTTAAGAGCAATAACATGGAAATAAACATTATATCAGGTAAACAAAAATTAGCTGGAACGTAGAATTTTAATGCTCAAAAAGTTAATGAAAAGGTAATGTACATTTTTAAAACTGGTTTAATAGATGTTGTATGGTTTAAAAAATTAATACATTTTACAAGTTGAATTGGTTGTAGCTAAACGTGCATCATTTTATTTGTTTTACTATACAAAATTTATTTATCCTTAAAATGTAATTGCAAAGACATTTTGAACCGATTATGGTTTAATTGCAACTCGCCACTAGTACATATAATTATTAAGTGGCTTTCAAACTTATTAGAATATTTTGCACGTCAAAATGATGTTTTCCGTAGAGTTTGACAATTATTTGCAATTTACCTTGACAAATTAATTAAGAAAACAAAACATAATTTTGGCGTGCAAAAATTCCAATAAGTTAGAACGCCTCTTGAACAAGACTATCTCTGAGGGAAATAACAACAGCGTAGATGAGACAGGTGCATAGAGGGTGTTTAGAAAGGGTTCTTAAAAACTTCGGGGGCTGGTAGTACTTATCAATTTGAAGAAAAAAATTGATATAAACATAGCTCAAACATTTTCCGTTTAGCTTCAAGCCACCATTTTGTATTAAAAACAATTGATATATCTCGTGAGCCATTTAAGAAACATAAACGTAACTTTGTACGCACGTTAAATAACCAAAGACAAAAATAATACAAATTATTATACGTTATCTGAAACATTTTCAAAATTGCGCCCGTTTTAATATTTTAAAGTCAAATAACGTACAAACCATTAATTTGTATAAAGAATACACAACATACAAAAAAGATAAAATTAGTTTCACAGATCTAATGACACTTTATTTGACACAATCCGTCAACGCATCAGTGAGAAAATGAACTTTTAATGTTTGCATGCACAAATCGGGTAGAAGAAGCAGTACATTTAGGCAATCATTGGTGTCCCCGATTTTTGAAAATTTATAAGTACTTCTAGCCCCCGAAGTTTGTTTTTTTGAGCCTTTCTGAACACCCTGTATAAGTTATCCTGTAGCGAATGTCCGTAGGATAATCAGGTCTTCATTTCGCAAAAGGTTCAGTGAACACCTTTCTAAGCCAAAATTGGTATCACAGCGCTCCAAGTCTGTGGAACACCTGGTCAAAGAGAACCACAATTTTACATGGATTAAAAGTTTAGAAGTACTTCATAAATGTATAAAGGCCCTGTTATGAATGTCCTCGAGAGCTATAAAATTGATAAAGCTTTAAACAAATCCCCAAATTATCTACTAGTGATTTTGGATTGACAACAGATAAGATAGGCTATGTAACCTACTTCAAGACACCTTACAACTTCACAGTGTAATAATATGTGTATAAACAACTTTTATATATAATATTGTATCACCAGTTTACAATCAGAGGGTACAAAAACATTACAACATAAAACTGACGTTGTATACATCAGAAAACATACGCAAACTATAAAACTAGAGTTGTACGATAAGTGCAGGAAGTAAGTTATACTAGTTGTTAAACTAAATTTAGTTGCGAATAAAACAGACCCAATTTGCTTGTGTTTCAAGTGACGAACTTAATACGGGAAAGTGTCAGAACGAGGAAAATCATTCAATCTCCAATTAACAGAACAGAAAGTTAGCAACAATGTTCCAAAGTTTATTCAGTTGGAAAACCAGGTTTCTTGCCATTTACTCGGAAGCCTTTCAATTGAAATAACTTTACCAATGACTTTTTTACTGAAGAAAAGTAAAAATTTAATACATTCGCAAGTGTATTGCTGTGAGGATATCTTTAACAGGTTTACATAACGCATTTATACGCTAAGGCAACCAGTAGATGAAAATGCTAAATAACGATTCAATCACCACGTTTCCTTATAAACCGAAAAAAAACTCTTAGGAATGATTTAAATAACACACACTTAAACAAGTATACAAAAAGATAAAGGTGTAAAAAAGGTGCATCTATTACTATTCTCAGACATGTTCTTCAGATGTGATGTTCTATAGAGGAGTTTATTTATTTTAGGAATAAGCTTTCGAGTTGTAATGAACTTTTGTATGTTTTTAAGCCATAAAATGAACTAAAACATCTGTTATAAAACAAGTACTTATATTTTAAACAAATATAGATTCTAAATCAGTTAAATTTCAAGTACACATAGTGGGTTTTAACTGAATACCAAACTATATTTGATTAAAGGCGGTACGTTTATCTAAATACTAACATTGTTGTGGTGATGCCATTAAGATTTTCTTACATTAGGCCTACACACTTTTTCTTATCCCGTAATATTAAATAACAATTCAGTTGGTGAAGAGTAATATTCTTTAATTTTATGATAAGCAGTAGTCACACTATGTTGAAGAAGTTTTACTTAAAATTGTTGTGTGTTTACTATTATTATGTGTTTGTGTTTATTAATCATGTATTTATAATAATTAGTTTTGTTTTAGGGAATTTCCCCTATAGGGAAGAAGCTATTACCGTAGTCGGCATGGTAAGACCTAGGCCCGGGACCATGATAACTTTTCGTTTTGAGGTCCCCAGACCCCAAAAATACCATTCGTTCGAAACTGTATATATATATATATATATAAAAATTAAATAAAAACAATAACCAGAGTACCCTCTTTTTTGAAACATTTTGTATTACTGACACGTGTTTCGACACTTAGGTCATGTTCACAGTGTACAAGTAAAATAACCTAAAAATTATTAGCTAAAATAAATAATTAAATCTTAACATATGAAAATAAACAGATGTAGAAACTTTTCATTCAATCTTATTGGGTTAAGTTGGTTCTATTTTATATCCGTTGTCTATTGTTTCTAATTTCTCTTATTTTTTCATATATAGGATTTAGTTGTTGTATTTTCATTTTATTAAGGATGTCTTTATCGGCTTTAGAGTTCATATAAATGTGGAGCTCTTCTTTTGTGTTCATTTTTTCTCCTTTCTTTTCATATTCGAGAACATCCATGCATTCTTCTAATTTGCCGTATTGATGGTCAGAATCAAGAATGTGTTCGGCAAACATCGATCTTTGAGTCGTATGGTTATTTGATTTAATTGCTTGAAGGTGCTCTTTAAAGCGGCATGAAAAGCTTCTTCCTGTTTGCCCTATATAATATTTTGGACAATCCTTGCATTTAATCTTGTAAATTCCAGTTTTATTATATTTATTTTCTTGTTGGTTTTGGCGATTATTAGAGAATTTCTGGATAAGTTTAAAAGAGTTATTTCTAGTTTTGTAACTCATTTTATAGTTTGACCCTTCAAAAGTTTTTCTTATGGGTTTATTCAGTATGGAGCTATATGGTACACATAAATATTCTTTGTTTTGGTCATTGTCGGGTATAATAATTTTGTTCTTGAGTTTTGCCCGATTAATTAGTTTATTTATTAAATTGTGTTTGTACCCGTTTCTAATTGCCAAACTTTTTATGGTATTTCTTTCATTGTCAAAATCTTTTTTACTCATTGGGATTTGTACTAATCTGTTTACCATTGAATGGAAACTTGCCATCTTGTGTTGCCAAGGATGGTTAGAGTTGGCTGGTATGATGAGATCTGTTTGTGTTGCTTTTCTATAGATTTTGAATGTATGTTTTAAATCATTCTTACCAATGGTTAGGTCAAGGAAATTGATTTCTTCTTTTTGAGATTCCATGGTAAACTTTAATAAGATTGAATGAAAAGTTTCTACATCTGTTTATTTTCATATGTTAAGATTTAATTATTTATTTTAGCTAATAATTTTTAGGTTATTTTACTTGTACACTGTGAACATGACCTAAGTGTCGAAACACGTGTCAGTAATACAAAATGTTTCAAAAAAGAGGGTACTCTGGTTATTGTTTTTATTTAATTTTTATAATAAAAGTAGCCCTAATTTGTGAACTTAAATTTGAATATATATATATATATATATATATATATATATATATATATATATATGTGTCCGTGAGCACGATAACTCTCGTAAAAATTATCCGATTTTGATGAAATTTGGTATAAACGTGTAAAACAACATTTATGACTTTAAGTTCGAAAACCAGCCAGATCGCTCTATTCGAAGGGGTATTTTGGGGGGGTTTTGTACCCCAAAAATGGGTTTTTTGAATTTTTTACATATAATTTTGGAAATATTCAGATTTTATTTTTTCCCATTGGATTCAGCTTAAAAAAACACACAATTTGGTATTTTGATTATTTCTCTACGTCAATTGGTTACCGAGATATTGAAAGTGCTAAACACAGTACGTTGTCTAATGTTATTCTTATGGAGGAAAATAAAAATTTTATATCTCGCTTATTTATGAACATATACTGACGAAACTTGGTATACGGCTTTATCTGGTTGTGGACCATTGATATTTCCTCAAAAAAACAATTTTTTGACAAAGGCTCCCATAGCAGCAAACCTGCGTACTCAGCCCCATGTTATCCTTATGGAGAATAAGTAACGTGTTATCTCCCTTAATTATGAAAATAAATTAATGAAATTTGGTAAGTGACTTCACCTAGTTGAGTTATATTGATATAAGCATAAAACCCCATTTTTTTGTGTTCCTTGCTTCAGCAAACCTGCATACTCAGCCGCCATGTTATTCTTATGGAGAATAATTAAAATGTCATAAATTGTTTATTTATTAATGTATATTGATGAAACTTGGTATGTAGCTTTATGTGGCATTAAGATAAATATATATGCATTGGAAATTCGCTAAGTATGCAGGTTTGCTGCTACGGGGGTATTTTAGTTATAGTTCCATGAGAAAAATATACTTAGTCATAACCATAGACATGGACCAATAAGATATGCGACAGCAATATCAGTAACCGAACTGCGGCCGTCTCACCGGCTGTTGACACCGTAACAGTTGGAACGACCCTGAGGGTTTACAACCCAACTGTAATACATTCGGAATCGTGCCGGGGGCTAGTGTTGCCGTTTGTTGAAATTTCAAAATTCCAAAATCTGTTTGGAAGTATACTGGGAAAAGGTCTTATGCGTTGTTTGTGGCATGGGTATAAATATTGTGGTCGGGTCAACATTATTTGACTTTTGTATCGTACAGCTTATTTTTATAGCTATTATTGACTGGCTAGTTTATAGGTATTACAACACAAAGCTACGACAAAAATATTCTGGATTCCAATTATCGCGGGTGAACACAAGGGTGTTAGGCAGCCGGGGTATATTGAAATTTAACTTAATTTGATTTTCACCTAAGTATTGTTTACAGATCGCTATGAAGCAGTGATGATTTGTCGTTACTAGGATTCTTCTTCTTATGCTCCTGAATCTACATCACACCTCGATTATGCTATGCATACTGCGTTCTCACTATGTACATTTGAGCTTGCTGCTATGTTTTGTTAATGTGTTCACAGCTGTTAAATTCACGATGCTATTGATTTTTATATTTGTTTGCATATTCATATCAAAGGCATTTTTCAGAGGGATAGAGAGAACATAACCATCTTTAAGAGAAAGTTGGCCAAACCCTTACTTGTGTGGACATTCCAGATTGAACTCTTTACCCCTTGAATACAAGCCCAAGATGCTAACAGTTAGGCTGGCGAGACCTTTATCTAATCTTCCGTGATACTTACTTATCAACTTTAAAGGCTGGTGAGGTGGAATATCAAAGACACATAATTTCGTTTAAGCTACATCTCTACCTCGGTAAATTGAGACATGAAGCATCGGAATACGCGGAATCTATATGTATACGCGGTTCAGCGTTACCTTAGATATTGCTCTTACAAAATACCTCCTTGTGTATCAATATATAATTTTTACCTAGGTCCATCTTAATGACAAGTTCAACTGTTGAAACTGTTGTTTAAACGATGAAAACTATTTCTATGACTTGATAGGCATTGTATATCCTACAGAGTTAAAGGAAACTCTATACTAATGTGTGCATGACAATAAAACAGGCTACTGATAGCATACTATTAGTTTAATTAAATTGAAGGTTTAAGTGCTGAACATGTATTTGTCAGATACGGGTGAGTATAATTTTCAAAATGACAATCATATTTATATTTTAAAGCATATAAATATGTTTTACACACAAAATATCGATAAGGTAAAATTCCACATCCATGGCAAAGTAGCTCATCATACTAACTAACGAAGTGAAGAGCAGGAAATAATTTATTGGCTAATCTAATCAGCTGTCACAAGCAGAACTGGGAGAAAGTTTATTAAAATTTTCCCTAACTAAAAAATGGCGCGATTTATTTAAGAGTGCTCAAAGTTTGACACTTAAAAAAAATTGAAAAAGTATGTAAACGAAAAATAAGTATAATTATGCTTTATATCTATATTTAAAATGTAGGGATTAAAAACTATATATTGGTTACATGTGTATATTATTTTCTTTATTAGATTAAATTGGAACAAATCTAGATAAATAAATGAGATCGATAAAATACACACAAACACACACACACACACACACACACACACATATATATGTTATATTTTAATACATATTTATTTAAGCTTTTAATTGTTTTTCATTCATAAAAAAGTGAATATGTTTTAGTTTTTAAGTAAAAAATTGGAGATAAAGAAAAACTTGTAATACATTTTGAAATTATTACCGCCTGGGGCCTGTTTTGGCCTGGGGAACAGCGACCAATCTATTAAGCAACAATACCTCTACTTCGGGACCAAGGGAGCAATATCCCATGATAAAGCTCCCTTACAGTAAAGTATTTTATTAAATTTGTTACTCAAATATACATATAGATTTACTCAAATTATCTAAATACATAAAACAAAGTCGGGTTAGCTACGATCGTTACACCATTTATAACTAAAATTAATGAACCGATTGGCATAAAAATTTACAAGAAACTTATGTTACATACCTGGTTAACACATATACCTATGTTCGTTTTGAAAATCCTAAAGGGATGTGCCCTACAGCCCTTCAAAATGTAGATATTATTCTTATGGAGGGACGTTTTATTGGTTTATTATATCACATGTGTATTTTTTTAACAGGACAACGTCTGTCGGGCTAACGAGTATATACTTTCTTCACTTAATAAAATCACCCGTTTGAACATGAACATGAACATAACGTTTATTCCAACAAAGTTACAGCTATTACAATTTCACTTATGTAATAAAATTATTACTAAAATCTGTACTATTGAGGAAAAATTAAATAGAACATTTAAATAAGCTGTCGTAATAACGATTAAAAAAATATGGTCATTGGAATCAGCAGACATAGGCATCATAGGCGTGCGTCTGCTGTGTTGCTGTGGAATAATAAATTTACCTTATTATTTTTAAAATTAGTAAATTTATTGAATTTGGAATAATTTAGTTTTTAATCATGTAAAAAAATAGATATATAAAAGGTTTATATCCAAGGAATTTTACTACCCATAATAAATTTACTAATTTATTATTCGTTATTATAGTTGTATTTCTGTAAAATAATAAAAATAAATGTTGTGCTTTATTTATAATAAGTTACATATATAAACGTACGACCAGTTTACAACACATTCGAACCACAGATATTACTGATTTTTGTAAAAAAGTAATGTAAAACTTTTATACTGATTTAGATGTTTTAATGGTGTGAAGAGTATTCGTGGTATTGAAATTTAAAGGAATGTAAGGAATATAACTATACTGAATTTCTGCTCGTGCAAAGCGAATGAGTTGTTGTCATAAAATATACAAAAATTATCATTCAAGTAGTTTATTTCATGCAGCACTGCACTTGAACCAAATAAGTTGTGTAAAAGCAAGTGTTACAGTTTTATTGCTGTTATAAAATGTCACAAATACACACAATTTTCGTTCTTCTTATTAAAACGTTTGAATGCTAAATTTCTTTAGCTCTTACCTCTTTGCTTATGAGAAATTTGTATTTTTAGCGAATTTCCCCTATAAGGAAGAAGCTATTACCGTAGGTCTCATGGTAAGACTTAAGCCCGAGACCATGATAACTTTTTGTTTTGAGGTCCCCAGATGCCAAAAACACTATTCGTTCAAATTTATATATATGTATATATATATATATATATATATATATCTATCTATATATATATATCTATATATGTGTCCGTTAACATGATAACTTGAGCAAAAAACGTCCGATTTTGATGAAATTTGGCTCAAATGTGTAAAATAACATTCATGACTTTAAGTTCGAAAACCAGAAAAATCGGACTATGGGAAGGGGGTTTATGGGGGTTTTAAATTTTACAAAAATCAGTTTTTTGCATTTTTCACCCTACAATTTTTAAATAACTTAATTTTGGTTTTAACCATGTTATGGAGCTTAAAAAAACAAATAATTTAGTATCTTGAATTATTAACCTAGGTTAAGTGGTTGCGGAGAAAATCCAAAACAACCTGCTCATAAAATCTCCCATGTTAATCTTATGGGAAAAAGGCTTTTCCTCAGTTTATTTTAATGTAAACTTCACATTTGCTTTTACCAAACTGTTCAGTTCTACAAAACAATCATTTTGGTGTTTAAATTGTGATTCTACGCCCAACCGTTGCAGAGATATTCAAAGTGCTAAACACAGTACGTTGTCCAATGTTATCCTTATGGAGAATAAATAAAAATTGATATCTCGATTGTTTATGAATGTATGGTATGTTGATGAAACTTGGTATGTGGCTTCACGTAGTACTGGTATATTGATATTTGCACAAAAAATTGATTTTTTGTTGATTATTCCCGTAGCAACAAACATGCGTACTCAGCCCCCATGTTGTTCTTACGGAGAATAACTAGAATGTTATATAGCACTTATTTATGATTGAATATTGATGAAACTTAGTATGTGGCTTCGCCTAGTTAAATTTTATTTATATTTGCATAAAAACCAATTGTTTCTGTTCCTTGTTTCAGCAAACCTACGTACTCATTACCAATGTTATTCTTATAGAGAATAATTAAAACCGCTTATATGTGAATATATTTTTATGAAACTTGGTTTGCAGCTTTATGTGGTATTAAGACATATATTATGCATTGGAAATTCGCTGAGTACGCAGGTTTGCTGCGACGGGGGTATTTAGTCTTCTCTTCAACTCGTCATAAAAAAATGGAATCAACCTCTGAAGAAAAGGTATTTTTTGGTAGAAACACATTACGTAATTTAGGGTAGATCAACATGATTATATGCAAGTTTACTGTGATATCCAGTCACCAATTAACTTATAATTTTCATCCATTGTGGGTATAATTTCATCAGAAGAACGATATAAAAAATTTGAATGAAACTGTTCGATACGGTACTTCGATTATTTAGGTTATTCGGATATGTTATGTTTCAGTTCAGGTGTCTTGCAATTTGTCCAGATAAACTTTGATTCCACTATTACTTAAAAATGTATTACCAGGAACAAAATGATCATGTCAAGTTTGTTTATTTCATTTTTAATTTTAATTTAATTGAAAAACAAACATGACGTAAGAACAGCGAGCACATCGTAAGAAATAATTTACTGACCATAACATATTTTGTAATAGATACTAATATCGACCTAATTGATATACCGTATCAAACAATATCATTCGGTTCTTTATATCGTTCCGCTTATGAAATTGGACCCCAAGTTGTCCGTCACAATTAATTACATATAGTCAATATAACACCTTCATATTAAATATTATTTTTGAAATTTAAAGTGAATGTATAATTCAGAAAAAATCCAATAAAATATTTATCGGGTTTCCGTTCACTATAAACCATAATGTCTTGATCGTATTCAGCAGAATTACAGGTGGTAAATTGTAAAATAAAAAACGGGGTCTAGTACAAACAAAGCATTTAGACGCTCTCAACATAGAATGTTCTTTATAATTACTGCTAGTTAATCCCTGTACTCTGGTGGAGCACCAAAGCGGTAGAGCAAACCACTTCTGCTTGTAGCTACAAGCCATACACCCCTTGTTAATGATTGCTAATGACAAAGCTTTGACAGTACCGGTTATTGCTTCCAGTAATGCCGTAACTTCTAAGTCCGCACTGAGGTAATTATAATTGTAACACAATACTCTGTCTTGAAACCACGTAAAGCTGGATTTAACAAAGCTAATAACCATAGTTGGGAATATTGTAGAGCTAAACACTATTTTTACGGTTAGGCTCATTATTATGTATTCTTAATATAGGATAATTTTATCTTAGTAAAACTAGCTCTCTGTCAAATTCTTAACTGTTTCAGTAAAATAACTGTTATTTATTTATTTATTCGAGGTATACATAATTTTACAAAGGTTTACAATGATTTGAGTGATCCAATATGGAACAACGTGACAACGGTTTTTACACCATGACAATCAACAACAGAGGTAATTATTAATGATTAACAATACAGGTACAAAATTAAAACAATATACAAAACAATATAACATAGCACTATACATAATAACAATGATCTATAAGAAAAAAATAAATTCAAAATTTTAAACAGAAACATTTTTAAACCAACAAGAAAAGTTTCTTAAGGCATCTCTCACTCTCCAGGAAGAACTCGTAGTCCTGCAATAGCTCACTTCCTATCCTGTGTAACCTTGGAAAAAATATGTATTATACGAATTGATTTATATTTGTAGAATATACATCTTCACTTTTCAACATTTCGACTCAATTTAAAACTATCAGTCACAAGTTTATGTCATGTTTTATTTTAATTAAATTAAGCTATATTCTATTAAATAAGAGCAACAGCATTGTAAAAAAATATTTTTTTAAATTGTGGTGTATTCACACACTAGTTCTAAGCCTTCTGAGTTGAGACTATAATTGGCCATCATCTTTAACCGTTTAACGAACAGTATTCTATAGCACAGCTAAATGTATTCACATACCAGCAATGCTCACGTACAAGGCAACGGAAGTTCTAGCCCGGCATTACAGTCAACTGGCATACTATTCTCTAAACTATCTACACTCACGTTTAGTAATTCTGTGTAATGTATGGGTCAACTTCAATTTTTCTCATATTACGATATAATAAAGTAAATAATAAAGTAAACTTATGTAAAATTATTGTTTACAAAGTATTTGATGTTAGGAACGCAATTTTTTAGGTTTTTAACTTTTATCATATCTAACGTAACCTAACCTAATCTAACTCTGCAGAGCGCTGTGTGAACAGAAAACGGGGGTATACAGTGCTCTGCGGAGTTAGGCCAGGTAATGAGGTTAGGTTAGGTTATGTTACGTATTAAACTAAGCTACAAATCGACAAGGCTTGATTTGGCCATCGACATTTGTTTTGTGAACGATTGTAAACGAGTTTTATTGGCCAAACAGTTAATTTTACAAGCATATTTAAGAGCCATGTGTCGGCTTAGAAGAACAACAGCCAGTATAAGGGTGTGAGGGTGAGTGAACACTTTAACTGTTGACATTTTAAAAGAAAGCCATCAGGGTGATTATGGGATAAACCAGAGGGTATCGTTCCAAGAGTTTTAATATCACCATCAACAATTTTAATATTTCCATAAAACTTCATACTTTTAACATTTACATTTTAAAGCAACATTTGTACAATTCCTAGTTCAACATATTATTACTCTCTTCGGAATAGGAGATTGATTCAAATTCCATCCAATTCCAACAGTTTTTTTAACACTTCAAATTTAGAGGAATCAAGTTGTTCAACTTACTCACCCCTTCACTTCAGTTGGAGTCAAATATGAGCCACTTCAAAAGGCAACTTTAATAAACGGAATCAGGAAACTGACACATACTTTCTCCCTTTTAGCCAAACTTGAATGACAAAACTATTTGTTATTTACTAAATATAGAATATGAAGTATAGATATAGTACAGAATATAGTACAGAAAATTGTCTAAAATAGTTGTTTTCAGAAATATACACACAAATCCCTTTTTGGGAGGCGCTATAGAGTCCGTTGCTACACACAGTGGTTTTGAGAGGGGAAATGCCCCCTTGCCCCCCCAGGGTTAAATAGCAACACATTTCGAACATCATCTGTTGGTCAATGCTAACTTGACCTGCATATCAAATTTTAATGAAATTGATCAGTAAATAAGAGAGAAATAGTTATATTTGTATTCCCCATAAGAATAACATTGGACAACGTACTGTGTTTACCGCTAAATGAAAATTTCAATTTTCTCCGTAACTAGCAATCGTAGAATAGTAATTTAAAATACTAATTTATTTAGTTTTTTGAGCTCTTTTTAATGGTGAATAGTAATCTTTTTTAACATTTATGATTTTTTATAAAAATTCAAAAAATTGAATTTTGGATGTTTTAAGTCCTGTAATTTCTGAACCCGAAGTTTTCAAGAAATGCGGGTGGTGTCATTTTGTTGCAAACCTAAAGTTCTACAAACCACTAAAGTTTAATTAAAATCGTTAGAGCCGTTTTTGAGAAATTTGGATTTTTCATGTTTTTTGGCGGTTTTTGGGGAATAATTACCCTTAAAAATCAAAAATTCCAAAAAATGAAAAAAACACCTTGAGATATCGTGGATTAGTACCTACATACCAAATTTCATAAAAATCGGCGCATAGGTTAGGGCTCTAGCTCTGTACACATACACACAGACACACACACACACACACACACACACACACACACACAAACACACGGACACACACACACACACACACACACACACACACACACACACACACACACACACACACACACACACACACAGACAGACATCACGTAAAAACCACTTTTTTGGGTTCAGGGAGCACCAAAACGAATATTTCCACTAACAACCCTCGAAAATTTTTACAAAAACAATACTTTCTCCATATACTATCTATAGGGGGAGAAAGTAAAAATATACTCCTGGATAACTGTTATTGCATTTTAAGTAAGTGTTTCGCTGACGTGTTTTGTACCTAGACTGACTTCAGTGACAGGTTATAAGGTCTTGTTTATTTAGTTTATGTTTTATTGAAAAACAGTATTTTATTCAAGCACTAGTTTTAGTTTAGTAACTTAACTAATGCAAATTATTTTGTCAATCTGGTTTACTAAACGAGTTATTGAGTTGAAAAACCAGAAATAATATCCAATGTCGTAAAACATCTGGTAGAAGATTGTCACACCGTAGGCAATATAGAAGTAAACCTCAACAAACTGAAGAACTTTAAGAAAGGAAATGTATCGAGCCCAGAGGGAGAATTGCTTATTTATAAATACAAATTTAAAGATAAGGATGTATTAATAAACGAATGTGTGCATTTTGACTCTAGGGGAATTTACAGGAACTTGTTTCCGGATCTTCTGGCAGACAATAGGATACAAGCAGGGAAGACATTTTGATTCTGCTATCTCTTATTGGGCCTGATGATGATTAATGTTACTGGTCAAAATAAATAGCCTTTTACCATATTTTATGTGTATTTACCGTCTTTTATATTAATACAGTATAATGTGTAAATATATTTTGAAGTGATGTAAGGCGTTTTAATTGCATTCTGTTACATTTGTATAGTGAACGGTCCGACCCCTGGACTCGCTACTATCTAATGTAAACCTTTTTTTTAGAAAGCGTCACTAGTTAATAGCCCAATCACAAATGGAAGCTGGAACCAGAGTGAATCCTTCTAAACTTGTTGTGGGATCGATCTGGTGAACCTAGGGTTACGAGGTGAGCACGCTAACCATTACGATATCGGATCTTATGTTGGAAGTGTCAAGATGCCTTTCACTTGGAAAATGTTTAGGTATAAAATAAAACGCAGGAAATTGTAAGTAAGAAGTAAAATGTGTGTCATGTGTACCCGGTATGGTTTTTTTAAATAATAAATTCAGTTGTCTTGCGTGTATGGTACAAATAAAACCAATATTTTAGTTTAAAAAATAAGCTATACGACAAACATTATTTAAGGGTTTTATTTTTTATGGGTCTGTGAGTTTTCTCAACCAGGTAATTACGAGCTCGTCAATAAAACTACCTAAGCTATTATCGGAGTCGTTAAATCTGGTGTGTCGTTAAATGTTTATGACGTCGCCAAACGATGACAGTTCCTCGGCAGTTAACTTTCCAGGACAGTGTTGCGCCCTAACAAGGATAAATGTGAGGGAACGACTAGTTAAAAATATCCCCGTCACAGCAAACCTGCGTACTCAGCGAATTTCCAATGAATATATAACATAACACATTATAACACTTAACAGGATTCATAAGAAATGTATTCACAAACAAGCGATATTTAAAATATTAATTATTCTCCATAAGAATAACATTGGGGATGAGTACGCAGGTTTGCTGCAACAAGGCACACAAAATAATGGGTTTTTATGCAAATATCAATAGAACTCATCTTAGTGAAGTCACATACCATGTTTCATCCATATACATTCATAAATAAGCGATATATAACATTTAAAGTATTTTCCATAAGAATAACATGGGGACCAAGTACCTAGGTTTGCTGCTACAGGAACCATAGGCGAAAAATGTTTTTTTTGTGCAAGCAACAATAAACCATAACCAGATCAAGCCATATACCAAATTTCGCCAGTTTATGTTCATAAATAAGCGAGATATACAATTTTTCTTTTTCTCCATAAGAATAACATTAGACAACGGACTGTGTTTAGTACTTTCAATATCTCGGTAACCAATTGACGTAGAGCAATTAATTATCAAAATACCAAATTGTTTGTTTTTTTAAGCTGAATTCATTGGTATGAATTAAAATTTGATTTAAATTAAAATTACATGTGAAAACCCCAAAAAACACATTTTTGGGGTACAAAACCCCCCCAAAACCCCCCTTCGGATGGTGCGATTCATCTGGTTTTCGAACTCGTTCAAATAAATGGTACTTTACACATTTGTACGAAATTTCATTAAGATCGGACCTTTTTTACGAGAGTTATCGTGCTTACGGACACACACACACACATATATATATATATATATAAAAAAATTTTAACGAATGTTGTTCTTGGCATCTGGGGACCTCAAAATGAAAAGTTATCATGGTTTCGGGCTTAAGTCTTACCATGAGACCTACGGTAATAGCTTCTTCCCTAAAGGGGAAATTCGCTAAAATATAAACATACGATAGGCCCGTGACAAAAACCCTAATGTTTAACTTTGTTGCTTTTGTGATCCAATTTTACCAGATAGAATCGTGTTTTTTTCATAGTATTCCCTGTAAAATACGTATGACTTTGAGTTTTTTTTTTTCTAACAAACTTCGAATGTATAAAACCGTAGTTACGAAATTTAATCATCTATTTAAAATTAACTACCACTACCCGTTGGTATAGTTTAAGAGTTATCTAAATCTATAGACTTGTATATAGCCTACTCTTTAATATATTCCATCTGCTTCTTTGTATATGCAGGCCCATTGGAAATCCTTCTATAAAGCTTCCGTTATTTAAACATTTATATATTATATAATTCCTTTATACCTTTGTGCGTTCAGTCATTATAAGTTTTAATGCCATTATCGCATAATTGTAATGAATGAAAATTTACATAGTCTAAACAAAACCTAATAAATTATTATAAATAATGTAAGAATCCAAATATAAAATTATGATAATTATGTTTGGTTCATTTTAAGACTATGAGTTATTAATAATCTAGTATTTTAGTTAAATAATGGACTAATCCTTAGGACCTAATTGCAAGTTATCTGTGTTTTTAATCTTCCTACACGAAAAGACAAGTGTGGTGAGCGAATACTAAATTCCAACCACGTACCAACTACGATTTAGTGGCATGATGTTGTTGTTTAATTACAACAACCGGCCCAACTGGATTAAATTGTTTTGCAAATTATGGAATTGCATATAATTTAACTAACTAAATTTACTTTAATGTACAGTAATACATAAAACTTAATATATAAAATTCGGTAATTAGTTAAATTCAATTTTTTTTGGTACTTCTGACATGTGTATGCGATTCATGCTCGTGTTTATCGTGCCAATCAGATTTGCTTCTCCATGACTGTAAACGTAATTCCTTCAAATATACAACATTTAAAATAACTTAAAATTAATACCAATCGTCATATGTTATACCTGCACTATTTTTAAGATATATAATAACATAAGAATTACATTACGTATGTATCAACCATTTTACACGCCCTAAACCTATTAAAGGACTAGTTAGAAATACATTTAATCGATTTTATAAAACAATAAACGGTATCAGGAAACTGACACATACTTTCTCCCTTTTAGCCAAACTTTAATGACAAAAATATTTGTTATTTACTAAATATAGAATATGAAGTATAGAGAAATGTACAGAAAATTGTCTAAAATAGTTGTTTTCAGAAATATCCACCCAAATTGCTTATAGAGTCCGTTGCTACACACAGTAGTTTTGAGAGGGGAAATGCCCCCTTGCCCCCCCCGGGTTAAATAGCAACACATTTCGAACATCATCTGTTGGTCAATGCTAACTTGACCTGCATATAAAATGAAATTGATCAGTAAATAAGAGAGAAATAGTTATTTTTGTATTCCCCATAAGAATAACATTGGACAACGTTCTGTGTTTACCGCTAAATGAAAATTTCAATTTTCTCCGCAACTAGCAATCGTAGAATAGTAATTTAAAATACTAATTTATTTAGTTTTTTTAGCTCTTTTTAATAGTGAATAGTAATATTTTTTAACATTTATGATTTTTTATGAAAAATCCAAAAAACTGAATTTTTGATGTTTTAAGTCCTGTAATTTCTGAACCCGCATTTTTCCAGAAATGCGGGTGGTGTCATTTTGTTGGAAACCTAAAGTTCTACAAACCACTAAAGTTTAATTAAAATTTTTAGAGCCGTTTTTGAGAAATTTGGATTTTTCATGTTTTTTGGCGGTTTTTGGGGGATAATTACCCTTAAAAATCAAAAATTCAAAAAAATGAAAAAAACGCTTGGAGATATCGTGGATTAGTACCTACATACCAAATTTCATAAAAATCGGCCCATAGGTTAGGGCTCTAGCTCTGTACACATCCACCCAGACACACACACACACACACACACACACACACACACACACACACACACACACACACACACACACACACACACACACACACGGACACACACACACACACACACACACACACACACACACACAGACAGACATCACGTAAAAACCACTTTTTTGGGTTCAGGGAGCACCAAAATGAATATTTCCACTAACAACTCAAATTCGAAAATTTTTACGAAAACAATACTTTCTCCATATACTATGTATAGGGGGAGAAAGTAAAAAACATATTACTTTGTTAATATACAAGGGTTAGTTGGTATTTAACCTTTAATATTCATCGTGTTTTACCAAAATGCTCCGTTGTGTTATCTCTTTTATATTTTTTAACTGGTAACAGCATTTGATACAAACAAATCTAATAATTCTCATGTTCAAATATATTATTATTATACGTTATCCCCAATTTACCAGTGTTTTATGAGTTCAAAGAGATCACTTGTAAGCTGCGATCGTTAATGTTATGTGCTGTATTTCGCTTGCCACCAATACAAAGTGGTTGCTTCTAAGGCCTCTGTATTGATTCTACTTTTGTTGAAGGACTTGCCGGTGTTACCTCATATTTTATAACGCTTTAACGTCGTCTGACCAGACTGGATTATTTTAAATATTAATATTACAAAATTAGGTTAACATTATTTAATTCCAGATTAGCAGTTTAAGTGAATTCATTTCCATTGATATCCAAACCCAAGCTATTTTCTATATGGGAAGTCTAAACCTCTTAAAATAATAAAGCACTTGCTGTTAAAAACATTTGAGTACACTTAACTAAATGCATTGTTTTATATTAAACCTAGATACATAGTTACTTTTAAAACCTTTTAAGTGGATATAGTTGTTGCCATTTAAAATATATCTTAATAAATAAAAAGGTTGTTTTTACTAGTATTTCTTTAATTATGAGATATAAAGTCGTTATAAAGGATTGGTATCTATTTCCATGACCAAGTTTCAAGTAATAAACCAAATATTAACAAAAATTGTAAATGCCTTTACACAAAATTTAGATAGCTATACAATTCTCATTCAAGAGTTGTAACTGTATTATTTTTAATTCACTAATAAAATAAAATATAACAGAAGTAATAAGATATATTTTTCCTTAATAACATGCCTGATAAGTCCCTAAACATTTTTTACTGAGTGAATCATGATACACAATGTTTTTCAACACATATTGAATTATTAAATTCATACAACCGGCTGGCTGTAAAAACAAATAGTTTCTATATAAACCAATAATATTGATCCAGCTCAGAATATCGAATATATTAAATGATCAATTACACAATTCTCTTAAAAAAGAACTCCCTAATTCAAAACCCAAATACATTTCGGCGAAGGCGAAATCGTTTTCAAGAACTTACATATATTTAAAATAATGGTAACGTAATAAAGTCTTAACGTTGATAATAAGGATGAACAATGTTATTAATAAGGCAATGTGACATCAATTATTGATGGTGTTAATACTTTTAAATTTGTTAAGTTGAATGATGAAAAATAAATACGTTGATTTATGTAGTGTGTAATTGTCTCAACCTGATTGTTATGTGCTTGTTTAAAGATGCGAGTGTTAATTAACCTGTTTCTTTTGATAGCAGAGGCTAAAAGTTATATTTAAATGAAGTATTGTATGTAACGCGTATTAAGTCGAATATTAATAACTAACATGTACTTTATCTCGTTTCTCTAAAGCTGACATTTCAAAAGCAGTAGAACTAACTCTGAAGAGTATTTTTTAAACACTGTGCATCACCTTTACCCATCTGACAGGTCACTAATGGATTGGTTCGCATCGTGTAATAAGTCCGCAAACAGCAACCTGCAAGCCTTCGACACAATTCTTTATACAAAAAAATATAAAACTGATTCAAAGCAAGATCAAATAATAATAAACTGGATGGTTTTACAGCAAAGAAGATAATATAATTATATTTGTTATTGCTTCTATTTTGACTTCTTCTCAATAATATTTACAAAAAAAAACTTACCTGATAATATTTTAAAATATATTAATTAGCAAAACTCTTTGTAGTGGTTTTGTAGAAATATATTAGAGCTCCGGATGAATATTAAAAAAATATTATGTACGTATTGTTAAAACATATGTTACCTTGAAATATTTTAAAATTCTTCACGATAAACACAAAATTTCGCAACAACCTCGCAACAGTTTTGTTATATATATGTACAAAATGTTGATAATTATTGTTAACCATAGCAATATAAGTACGATAACTAACATAGAACTGTAAAAATAAACTTTAACGATTATAATAAAAACTGACAGCATCATTATATATTATTGTTTACTTATTTCCAGATTTTTCTAAACTGTACCAGAGCCATTAGAGAAAACTAATGATTTCAGAAACGTATGAACCATAAAAACATTTATAATAATAATTTATTCTAGTATTATGTTATTCGGGTTTTAATTATGTTACGATTTTAACAGATATTAATAAAATTAAAAATATATTTGATTTGAGACAAACTTCCCAAAATAAATCTATAAATGGCAGTGGTGTTAATAATCATTTATAAGGTGGAATAAAATATTTGTAAAAAAGTTTTGGAGCATCATAGACACTATCAATAACAAGAGTATCAGATATCAATTTAAACTTTATTGTTTTAAATTTAATCAGTTATTTTGTATTTGTACAGGCTAAATAAGTAAATATTTGTCATGATATTTTATAATATTTAACTCATCTGTTTACTTTGTAAGACATCATTTATGACAATATTTTATTTCATAAAAAGCTAAGTTTTATATCATTGTGGAATAGCCTCTGGATCATTTAATATTATCTAAAAGGTTTAAATTACCTGGATTTCTGCCAAGTGATCCTGTTATTTGGTTAAACTACCAATGGTTTCGAGCCACAAAAGGGCTCATAATCAAGTTAAACACCAAGCTTGTGATCCTGTTCACGGTAGTGTAAAGCAGTCGTCATAGTTCGATAAAAAACACTGACACGAAAAACACATACATGAAAACATTAATTTAAAAAAACTGGCCAGTTAGACAAACTCGAATACGGCACATGCAAATCGTCGCCGGCGGGTGATGGGTCATGACTCATGACTGCTTTACACTACCGTGAACAGGATCACAAGCTTGGTGTTAAACTTGATAATGAGCCCTTTTGTGGCTCGAAACCATTGGTAGTTTAACCAAATAACAGGATCACTTGGCAGAAATCCAGGTAATTTAAACCTTTTAGATAAGTTTTATAGAATAAAAATGTTAATGAACCTACAAACTACATATATAAATACTTCAACAAACATTTTAAACACCAATTTACTTGAAATAAGTTGTTATTATCATCCATTGCGAAATTGAACAAACTATTACTCAGTTTATGTGAACTGTTTTGTTTAGTATACTATTATGTTGTTAGTGTACTACTATGCAAATATCATAAGTATGAGACTCATGACCTGACCTATTGTCAATGCTATATATAGTCTGATGACAATAAACTATTTGATTTGATTTGATTTATAATTCTTTGACAAAAGATAGTTCAGCAACCACAGACATCTGGTATCATCTGGCTGCCGCTTTCTCCACAAGGAATCCCTATTTACGACCCCCCAGGGATCCCTAGGCTTCCAAGGGATGCATCCCTCATCATCAGCTTGTGGTACAACGCCTTACTGACCGGTGTGTATTATAAAACATAACCTTCGAGTTCTTCCACTTGGTTGAAATACATTTTGCAATTTAACCTAAAATTATGAGGTGGTTTATTTTGAACGTGAAGATTGTCTACGATGATAAATTGCAAACTTTCTAGTATTACGTAATGTATTATTTTTGTAAACGTCCACCAGCTTTTACACGATAGAAAATATAGATTAATTGATATGATTCTTGAATAATACATTAATATTCATTGTAAATTTAAAATGTGTTTTTTTATAAAGCAATAGATTTTACTAAGACACAATACAAATAGTAACTTTGATTGCTTGCATTTTTAACAGTATATCTATATTTTCTTAGCTAGCTAATTGAAACTGAAAAGCCAAAAATAGGTGGAAACATTACTGAAACTGACTAACTACTTATTTCATACGGACGTGCAGTTTACATAAAAATACATAGTAAATGTAATTCAATTTCCAAAATATTCATAATGTTGCCCTGAAATAAAAAACGAGTTCACACGCAGCACGCTGTCGTTGGGGAAGTGAATTTCCACTTCAAAACTTTTAAAACTCAAAATCAGTGTAAAAATATACATTTATTCCAATTTTTATTAAAATCTGAAAACAGTGATTTTTTTGCTGTTTTGATGCTCCTGGTTTCATTTACCTGCAAAGCTTGGAATACAATTTTGCACATTATAATGTTAGGAGAAGGTCCAGACAGGCTTGAAAGTAGGCGTGAGGTTGCTGGGGATGATAAAAGTACTCGAACAAAGGAATAACAAGCTTTTCTAGTGTAAAACCCCTATAAGACAACGTATTGTGTTTAGTCGAAACACATTTTCTTTAATAACTCGGTAAATATTTATGCTAGCATGACGAGAGAGGGCTTAAAACTTTTGCCTTACTAATCCCCATCTTCTTACATTAATTAATTTGACATACGGGGACTTTCTGACCCTTTTTGGGCCCGAAAACTCAAAATTTGAAAGATTAATCCCCAAAAAAGGGGTTTAGAGTTTTCCGATTGTTTTGCCCAACGAACTTGTCCAACCGATTACAGAAAGGAACGTCCCTACCAAATTTGAAGTAAATCGGGCAAAAAATGCGACCACTAGAGTGCAAACACATTTATATATATATATATATAATATATATATATAAATATATATATATATATGTGTGTGTGTGTTTGTATGTGTATATATATATATAACATTTTAAACGACCCCCCAAAACGTGTTCAGGGGGTCACGTTAGAAGCTTCTATGGTGGTCCTGGGCTTAAGTTTCACCGTGTGGGTCATGCTAATAGTTCACTTTCCAAAGGAAATTCACTAATATCAATCGTCTACAATTAGCAACGTAAATTCATTTTGATCCTTTATTTCTTAGGGCTGTAACCAGTCATTCGCGCTCATTAAATAACAAAAAAAATTGTTTTGCCGTACCAATAATTAGTTTTAAAATGTGTTCTTTTTTAAATTTATTATAATGATTGCCCTTACGGCTGTAATAGTCTGTAATTCAATTCTCATAATTCCCAACTATTTGATCTTATAGTCAGAGGTGGATAGGGCCTTTCTCATGCGTATGATATTTTTTATTTCAGGGCAACATTACGAATATTTTGGAAACTGAATTACATTTATAATGTATTTTTATGTAAACTGCACGTCTGTATGATAAAATAAATAAGTAGTTAGTTAGTTCGAGTAATGTGTCCAGCTATTTTTGGATCTTCAGTTTTAATTAACTAGCTAAGATGCTGATGTAATTATGCAATGCGGTGTAACAGCGAGGGAGCTCTAATAGTGGGAATAGACAGTTGTGTAATAGGGGGCAATTACAGCGCCCTTGATTAGATATGTCGGCGGCCTAGTTCACTGGGACCGCCTACTTGATTGACGGTAATACAGCAATGTATAACTACTGGGACCTCTGTCATGTATTCTTAAATACAGCTTTAAGAATGCAATTGGCTGCATTAGTTTATTTTACAGTTTTGTTTAGTGTTTCTGACCAATATTAAACTAATAGCCCCTAACTATCTTAGACGTGACAACAATTTATCGGGTTTTCAGGGAATTTACAATTCTCTTGCAATTATCAGATCTTAAAAAGGAACCAAATCGATCAACTGAATGTCAAATTTTGAAATATTATCATGTGATACGTAAAAAAAAAAACTAAAACAAAGCTTTGCATTGGGTGTTATAGTGATTTTCCTAATCTTAAGTAATACAAACACTGCGATATATCACCAAAATAATTTAATTTAATATTTCAACTTCGTTTATTAATACATTTCTGTTATGAATTTTAAAATAAGTTTTACTAAGCTACAGGTATGCTTTTGGCGGCTTTGTATTCTATTTTTATTAATAATTGGTGGAATATTAGGCTATATTAAAATACCGAAAAAGAAATATTAGGTTTTATGACATGTGTATTTGTTGGTGTATTTTCAAGAACAAACAAATAACCGATATATTTAACCAATATGTTTTCGTAATAGCATACAATGTGAGTCTTTTTGATTATATATGGTTTTATGGAAATAACCATTAAACAACAAATATTTTGGATTGAAAAATTAAATAGCAGCCTGAAACAAGCTACAAAGAAACGGCTGATCACGTGATGTCGATGGGTCATTTGACCTGGGGCAGAGCTGAAACTTTACACGTTTTCTTTTGTTCTCAACAAGAATAACTACCATATTTACTTTTGAAGAATGGCTAAGACACTTGGAGAAAACAGTTTATCCAAACATATACGAACAAGATTCAACGTGATTTTACTGTTACAGTAACTATTTTCACATACAGGTTAGTTTTTGTTTGTCCTGAGGCTTTCATTTTGTATTTATATTAGTTTCAGTACGTTTACTAGAAAAAGAGCTATGTTTCTATAAAACACTTAATTGCGAATGTATCATAAATTATAGCGTATTTCCTTTATAGTTTGCAGTGGACCTTTAACTTTGTTATAACTGAAGGATTAATTTCCTTACAAACTTCCTTGATCGTAAAGTGTGTTGTATTTGATTATATTATGTTTTACTTGTAATTTTGTTTCGTTTTTCCGTTACAGTTTAACTAAACATATTTTATGTAACCACTATGTTTTAATCAATTAATCTTAACAAAACTAAATATGTATGGTTTCTTGGGGAAATAGTAGATTTGAATAAATACTTAGTAAAGTACGTAAACATTTATAACAAAATTTGTAAATGTAAAATCGGCATAATGTTTGAAAATACCGGATTAAATTCTTTATAAACATTCTGTAAGTAAAAAAAAAACTAAACAAAACAAAAATACCCCCGTAGCAGCAAACCTGCATACTCAGCGAATTTCCAATGCATATTAATTTATCTTAATACCACACAAAGCCACATACCAAATGTCATCAATATACATTCATAAATAAACGATTTATGACATTTTAATTATTCTCCATAAGAATAACATGGCGGCTGAGTATGCAGGTTTGCTGAAGCAAGGAACACTAAAAATGGGCTTTTATACAAATATCATTATAACTCAACTAGGTAAAGCCACATACCAAGTTCTATTAATTTATGTTCATAATTAAAGGAGATAACACGTTAATTATTCTCCATAAGAATAACATGGGGCTGAGTATGCAGGTTTGCTGCTACGGGAACTATCGGGCAAAAATGGATTTTTGTGCAAATATCAAAGACCACAATGAAATGAAGCAATATACCAAGTTTCGTCAGGATAAGTTGATAAATAAGCGAGATATACAATTTTTCTTATCCTCCATAAGAATAACATTGGACAACGTACTGTGTTTAGCACATTCAATATCTCAGTAACCAATTGACGTAGAGCAATAATTAAAACATCAAATTATGCGTATTTTTAAGCTGATTCCAATGGGAAAAAATAAAATTTT
The DNA here is from genome assembly GCA_963675035.1 of Allygus modestus. Lineage (NCBI taxonomy): Eukaryota > Metazoa > Arthropoda > Insecta > Hemiptera > Cicadellidae > Allygus > Allygus modestus. The sequence continues at coordinate 480,073,221 of OY776112.1, read as the reverse complement.
ACTATTTCAAAAATTGTTTGTAAAAAACTCAAAAAACCCATTTTTGGGGTACAAAACCCCCCTAAAATACCCTTTTGGATAGGTCGATCCGTCTAGTTTTCGAACTTAAAGTCATAAATGCTGCTTTACACGTTTGTACCAAATTTCATCAAAATCGGACTTTTTTTACGAGAGTTATCATACCCACGGACATATATATATATATACACAGTTTCGAACGAATGGTGTTTTTGGGGTCTGGGGACCTCAAAACGAAAAGTTATCATGGTCCCTGGCCTAGGTCTTACCATGCCGACTACGGTAATAGCTTCTTCCCTATAGGAGAAATTCGCTAACACGTACCACATATTCCAACACAATACCTTAATATGTTCTTTGAATTGTTTTTTATTTTTGTTTCCCTTTTAATAAGAATAGTATGGTATAACTGATTCAATATAGCTTTACTTTGTGAAACATGTTTACGATTTTAATTTTATTTATGTTCAATCAAAATATATCCAATTTCCCAAGCAATAATGTTATTTGCATGTTACAAAGGACGAAGATTTGATGTGTGTTTTAGCACTTGACCTTTAAACATACCGATCGCTTGAACTTGTAGCATTCTATACGTTCTGGTTTGATAACGGTAAAACTAAATTTAATTTTTAAAAAAATTGTGAACTGCCTCAACTGACTGGTGAATATGAAATGTTAGGAAATGAAACAGCCATTTAAATTATCAAGTGAAATATAATGTCCTTTCTTCATGCAACACTTCTACATATATGCAATAAAATATCCTCTTGACTACTTATTTATTATTTTTTGCTCTGCTCAATTTGTTAAATTTAGTTTGTCAATTATTTACTGCAATCATGAGCCCTAAAAAAGAAATCTACATTTAATGCCTTGAATTAAATAATAACAAAACCTGTAAAATGGAATAGGTAAGACTTGTTTATACAGTACATTCAAACTTTGCAAATTAAAATCAACTAATTAATTACACATTAAAACTTACCCAATTTCTGGGGTAACTGAATCTCAGATAATAAAAAAAATACAAACTACTTTGCACAAAGTCACAACTGAAAAGACCGCAAAACTCAGAAATTAAGTATTTATACTAGGTAGCCTCGCGTTCTGATTGGCTTACAAAACAGCGTTTCCCCAATGCAGCAGGCGACGTCCACCAATCATAGTCTTACCTTCCCTCACAATTCGTGTTTTAGGCTGATTTAAAAACGTCTGGAACATTCTCTAGGAATCAGGAAATTCAGCAAGATTTAGCAAGCTGTCTAATTCTATTAAAATATTGCTATTGAGCAGAGTTAAAACTACTTTAATTTACTGTATTTATATTTTTTTTTACTTCAAACAAAAAATTACAAACTTGTAATTAAATGTGCTACAAATTTCCCTTCACGTTTAATTTTTTGTTACCTCAAAAAAAAAGATCTTCTCTAACAAACAAAAAAAGCAAACAAACACTATTATAACGATTATCTCAAAATAAAATACATATTTAAGGCCACAATATCGTTACGTCTTTGTGAAAGAACACATGAGCCCTGGTGATCGCTTGTGTAGGGTTCTAGAGGACTTCCGGTTCTAGAGGAAGTCGACAGTATCAGCCGGTCAGCCACAGAATGCCTCGCCAATATTCCCTTTTTTTCAGTACAGTGCGTCTCTGGCGCGTGGACTAAGTAGGTGACCCGTGTTGCATCCCGCCAGCTAATCTCGTTCCGCATATAAAACAGTTTCACATAGATTTTTAGATATTTAATACAGATTACATACAAAACATTGTTTCTACAATCGGTTTAGGAATCATATATTTGTTTAAAATTCTTTATTTAACATTAAGACTAACTTGTAGTGAAATAACACATTTGGTTTAATGGTAAACAATTCCATCTCATCTCAAGGATGTCAGTAGTCGATGTCACACCTCGATTGTGTTAGAATAAGTCCAGTAAAGTGAAGTGAAGTAATCGAAGTGTTTTAATTAATTAAAAAAAGTAAAATAAAATCTAAGTTCTCCTGTTCTGGAGTCCGTGCGTGTATAGTGCAGTGAAAGTGAAAGTCGTCAGGCCAGTTTCATGTTCAAGGTCACGGTCTGTTTACATCCTGAGATTCATGTTGGAATTCTACGACAGAGGTATATAATGTTTACATTTCATTTCAACCATTTGGTTTTCTAATTACAGTTAAATGCTTGTTTAACATTAAATATTGTTCATTGAAACTATTATTGTTTTCATTTATGTAAAACAACCTTTTTGCAATAAAACTTTTAAAATAAATACATCTTAAACTTTCCTTAAACAAACAAAAATTGTAAATACTTGTTTTCTCATTCTTTTAAACTGTCTTACTCTGTCCCAAGCTTTAACTGAGAAACATGGACTCGTTTTACAATGTTTGGTTGACTTATCTTTTGAACAACACAACTTGAACCTGAAATAAAAATTAAAATCTTATAAGGACCGTCATACCTTAGAGCAGTCTTAGCTTGAAACCTTTTTCCTTTATTACTTAAATGATAAGTCTTTACATAAACTATACTGTCTTTCTTAAAAGGGTGTTTACATTTTTCTTCATTGTACTTGTCCAACTTTTTATTCAACTTGTTTCGAGATTTGTTGTTAGAAATTGCTTGACTCAATTTTTCCGCTAACTTCTTCCCATCTACTTTTTCTTGTATTACTTCATTTAAACCCCAAACATTTGAAAGAGAGCTGTTTACTTTATAACTAAACATTAGTTCATGTGGAGTGTATCTTGTTGCTTCATTGCATGCACTGTTTAAAGCTAATTGGATTTCACTTAATTGTACATCCCATTTATTTTGACGGTCGTGAAAATAAATTTGAAAAATAGCTTTAATATTTCTCAAATACCGTTCAGATATGTTACTTCTTGGTACATATGGTATGATTGTTCTGTGCATAATACCCTTGCTGAACAAATAATTTTTAAACTCACCACTAATAAAACATTTTGCATTGTCACTGATAAGTTCTTTACACAACCCAAAGTTTTTAAAAACAAAGTTTTCCAAAATATTTACAATTGACTTTGATTTTGCATCTCTCATCGCATACAACCATACAAACTTAGTACATTGATCTACTATAATTAACAAGTTATTGTTCTGTGTTTTACTTATTGTCAATGGACCAAAAATATCAACGTACAATCTATCCATGGGGGCATTCGCATTACTTGATACTAAAGGCCCTTGAAATACCTTTTGTGACTGTTTACCTTTACTGCACAATTCACAACATTTTATTCTACTCTTGACTTCTTCCGATATTTTTGGCATGTAAAAATACTCAGTTATTTTCTTTATAGTTTTGTACATTCCTAAGTGGCAGCCACTCAACGCGTTGTGAAAATATTTAAATACCATATCAAACAACTTCTTGGGTAAATATATTTTCTTAGCACTATTTCCACTTGTTTGGTGCATCAATACTCCTTTATTTAAAGAAAACTTCTCATTGTTAGAACCATTGTTTACGCTGTGTATTATTTTCTTTACTTCCTCGTCCTCATTTTGGTGTGTCTTAAAGTCGCTGAAAGTTAATGGAAAGTCTTTAATGTTATTAACAAATATACTTTCATTATTTTCCAATGCCTTATTTACTTTTTCCTTCTTATATTTACATTTATTTACAGTATTTACATTGTTCGAAACCTCTTCTTGTTTCTCTTCCTTGCTTTCAAAATGTCTGGAAAGAAAATCTGCTACCGCGTTATCTTTACCTTTTACGTGTTGAATATCAAATGGGAGGCTAAGAATGGTTCCCACCCATCTTCCGAGACGTCCAAGTTTTCGGAAATTCCCCAAAACCCAAGCCAGTGCGCCGTTATCGGTTATGAGAGTGAATTTTCTGTGTTCAATGTAATTTCTGAACTTATTAATATCATTTACAACGGCTAAGGCTTCTTTGTGATAAACTGACAAACATCTTTCAGAGTCCGAAAATTTTTTGGAAAAATATGCCACAGGTTTTATGTCCCCATTATAATTTTGAAGGAGGACTCCTCCTGCCGCTTTATCGCTGGCGTCACATTGTAGTATAAAGGGCAAATTATAATCCGGAATAGCTAATACGGGTGGATTAATAATGGCTTCTTTTAACTTTTCAAAGTTCGTTTGGCATTCCTCCGTCCATACAAACTTTTTATTCTTCTTTCTAAGTTCATTTAGGCATGCGGCTAATTTAGAATATTCCGGGATAAACTTAGAAAAGTAGGAGGTCATACCAATGAACCTACTTACACCCTTGGCATCTCGGGGAGCCTTGCTGTTCCTAATGGCTACGGTTCTATCTGGGTCTATGGTTACTTGATTCTTACTAATAAGGTACCCAAGAAAACTTATTTCTTTACTTGCGAACACTGCCTTTTCAGGGTTAACAGTAAGGTTGTGCTGCTTTAACTTATCTGTGACCTGTCTTAAATGTGTCAAATGTTCTTGTAAATTCTTACTGTAAACAATTAAATCGTCTACAAAATTTAACACAAATTTGAACTTTTCTTCTTTAAACACTTTGTTTAAATAAGATGACAAAATTCCACTACCTGAATAAAGTCCAAATGGTAGCCGGTTCCACTCGTATAATTCATAATTAGTTGTAAAAGCAGTTATATGTTTACTTTCTTCGGCTATCTTGATTTGGTGAAAGCTTTGTGTTAAGTCTAGTACAGTAAAATACTCAGAATCCCTTAAATAATGGTACAACTCTTGCATATCTCCAATAGGATAGTTGACTTGTTCGATCTTCTTATTTAAAGCATTGTAATTAATTACTAGTCTAAATTTATCAGAATTAGGCTTTTTGATTACGAAACTGGGACTGGCATAACTAGATAAACTCGGCCTTATTATGTCTTGCTTTAATAAATCGTCTACAATATCTTTCATAATTTTATGTTTTGGAGGGCTCAAGGGATAACATTTTTGTTTCACAGGCTCAGAGTCTTTTAACTTTAAAGTAACTGAAAAGTCAATAGCTGCTCCGATTTTATTTGTAAAGACACTAGGATAATCTTCTATAAGTTTCCTTATCTCGTTTCCTGCTTGATTACACCCTACTACTATTTCCTTGTTTACATTTGAACTGATTACGGTCGGATTGTTATTTAACAATATTTTAATCCCTGGACTAAATTTGAAATGACAACTGTCTGTGCTCAAGTCCAAAACCATATTTGATTTCTTAATAAAGTCAGAACCTAAAATTACTTTCCAGACTAAATTTTTTGCAATCAGAAACGAAACTTTCCAGGAGTAGTTATGCACCTTTGTCTTGATATTACACTGCCCTATAATGTCTATATTATTGTTTATCGCTGATTTACAGTTAACCTTAGCTTCATTTATTTTCTTCACTATGTTTAGTCCTAATAACTTTTTATACATAACTTCATTAATTAAGCTTACACTGCTTCCTGAATCTAGCAACACGCTTTCATTTAAACTGTTACCAAAATTTACCTTGAGAGTAGGTAACATGCAGAGTTTTGACTTTAACCTAGGATTGTGGATTGATCCTAGTTCATAATTTACTCTTCTACTATACTTATTATATTTCCTGATTTCACTATGATACATTCTTCTTTGTGTTTTACTGCTGTTATAAAATATTCTACTCTTTACCTGGGGAAAATCTACTCTAGAATTTGTATTTATAGTTTTCCCCCACCTACCCCGTTTTTTGGCGCTGTGCCCGTCTCATTCCCTCTGTAGTTATGTGTGAAATTTCCCTGTCTCCTATAACAGTTTCTGGCAATGTGTCCTAATCGGTTGCAATTATAACATTTAACTGTACTAGGGCCATTTACGTTATTTACCATCCTCCCTTGAGGAGCAGGGTGGACTCTGACAGCGCGCCTGCAATCGTCTTCGTATGCAACGTTCTGTGCGTGTATGCACAGTTTGTCTAAGTCTTCAAACGTTGAAGGCATTGAGTGAAATACTAACTTGGCCCTAGTTTCAGGATTCATCCCTATAGTAATTAATTCTACCAATTCTTGTTCGGAATATCTACAGTTTAACAACATCGCATTTTCTTTTACTGTTAGGATATAGCAATTCAAAGCTTCGTTTACTCTCTGAGGTCTGTTTACTAAATTTCTTTTCAAACTTTCCCTTAGGCCTACAGGAACAAAATACGACAACAATATTTGATGTAACACATTTAAGCTTGATTTCAAACGCTTACTCTCTAGGATCTTAGTGTGGAGTGGTCCTGTGGTGTAGCCTAAGCTTAAATCTACAATTTGCTCATCTGTCAATTCCGTTTCATCTTTCAATTTTAAAATGTTTTTGATAAACCCTAATAGTTTATTTACATCTAAACCATCACACACTTGGAAGTTTCTTAAATGTATCTGGATTGGGTTAGGCAACTTTGAAAAAGAACATTTTTGGTCTTCTTGTATACATAAACCGGGTTCGCTTGCTTTTTGCCCCACTTTTAATTTTTCCGTGAATACATTTTCTAATTCCTCCTCTTCCAATAAACTTTCACTCAATTTACGTTCCACAGTTTCTTTTTCCGTTTCATCAAAACTAAGATTACTAAACGAATCTTTGATTATCTTTAGCTTATTACTTAATGTTTCCAAGGTAGTTTTCTCGGACGGATCTAATCTAAAACTACTTAGATTCTTTATTCTTGACTCATAGTGATTAATTTTTATCTCGGTCCTGATAAAGGCGTTTATATCTTTACCGTCTGCAAGATCTTCAATTTTAGTTTCCAAAGATTGTAAACTTGCTGTGATTGTTTGAATTTCATCTTTAACGACTAGTTTTTTAGAGAGATTGTAAGGGTTAGGAGAAACCTTAATTTTTATTGCAGCTCTCAATAATTTTCTTAGTTCATTTACTCCATTATTTACGTCAAAATCAATCCCTCTTATACTAAGTTCATATTGAAGTTCTTGTTTTACTAGAAATTCCACTTTCAAGCCCATTTTATTATTTGATTTAATCCGCTTATATTCAAACTGCTTCTTTAAAATTATAAACTTTCCACACCAACATCCGGGCAAATAAATTCACAAAAGCAGAGTTGCGCATTTTGTAGCATTCTATACGTTCTGATTTGATAACGGTAAAACTACATTTAATTTAAAAAAAAATTGTGAACTGCCTCAACTGACTGGTGAATATGAAATGTTAGGAAATGAAACAGCCATTTAAATTATCAAGTGAAATATAATGTCCTTTCTTCATGCAACACTTCTACATATATGCAATAAAATATCCTCTTGACTACTTATTTATTCTTTTTTGCTCTGCTCAATTTGTTAAATTTAGTTTGTCAATTATTTACTGCAATCATGAGCCCTAAAAAAGAAATCTACATTTAATGCCTTGAATTAAATAATAACAAAACCTGTAAAATGGAATAGGTAAGACTTGTTTATACAGTACATTCAAACTTTGCAAATTAAAATCAACTAATTAATTACACATTAAAACTTACCCAATTTCTGGGGTAACTGAATCTCAGATAATAAAAAAAATACAAACTACTTTGCACAAAGTCACAACTGAAAAGACCGCAAAACTCAGAAATTAAGTATTTATACTAGGTAGCCTCGCGTTCTGATTGGCTTACAAAACAGCGTTTCCCCAATGCAGCAGGCGACGTCCACCAATCATAGTCTTACCTTCCCTCACAATTCGTGTTTTAGGCTGATTTAAAAACGTCTGGAACATTCTCTAGGAATCAGGAAATTCAGCAAGATTTAGCAAGCTGTCTAATTCTATTAAAATATTGCTATTGAGCAGAGTTAAAACTACTTTAATTTACTGTATTTATATTTTTTTTTACTTCAAACAAAAAATTACAAACTTGTAATTAAATGTGCTACAAACTTTTAAAGTAAATCTATGTAAGATTCTCTGTTTAATGGGTTACTGACATGTTGGCAATTATCCTTGACCCGTAGGCTATTGTATTGTTAACTATGCTTGATTATTTTAAATAATTGCCAACAACACTTAATTCTATATAACAATTTAGGGGACTGTGTTTTACGATTCTTAATCTAATTGACTAGCGCAAACCTATTATCTAACCAAACAAGGTAAAATTAACTATAATAAAATAAATGTGATACGACATGCGGTTATGAAAATAAAACACCCATTTATGTAATGGGCGCGATACGGAATGGTTTTAGTTTAACCACGTTTTCTTACCACAGTTTCTAGAAGTAAAAATATTTCCTAAACAGAAAATTTCTTAAAAATATAATAAAATCTTTAAAAAGTTAATCTACATTATTGTCCACGTCAAAGTATTCTGTAGTATGTAACAAACATAATCACTTAAGAAGCTTTCGAATTTATCTCCATGTAATTTTCAGGCAGTCTGTATACTATTTAACATGAAAAAATCGGTTACGGTAATGGAAGTAAGTTAAAATATTCACGAACCGCTCGATATTATTATTCGGATTGATGCAGGCGCACTCGACAGAATATTGAGTTGCTGATTCGCTTCCAACTCAGCGCGAATGGTTCGGATGGTTTTGTATATCGGTAGACTAAATCACACGTGTAACTAACCAGATAATCTAGCTCATTATTCTGTTATTCTAATCTGGATAGTTATACCTTTTAAACGCGAATTACTGTTTAATTAATATTAAAAGAGAGGAGTTTTCTTAAATTAAAATTTAAGTTTTTTTGCCAAATGTTTGTGTTATGATAATTATAACTGTACAAGGATACTACTGTATATCTAAATACTAAACAATACAAAATGTACCTAATAACATGTTTTACAAAACACTTAGTGCCTAATAACCTGAGCTCACAAATAATAGTATAGTAATAATAGTATAATAGTAATACTAGTATAGTATAATAATAGTGTATGTTTTTTTGATGCAAATATACACTAACAGACTTATACAACACTGTAGATGATCTGAAAAATAATATATTTTCAGGTTTTTTTTAATACCCCTTTCGTTTTAGCTAAAACGGAAGTTATATTTAGAAGCAGTAAAAGTCCCTCAAGTTATAATTGTTAAAGTAGGTATAATAGTTAGGCTATCATGTATATGTCGAACATCAAAATAACCTTTTTAATTAAACAAACAAATAAATATTTTAAAACTAACATTTTAATAATACACAAAAGATTTTTCAGATTATTACAAACTACCTATTGTCTGCAGCTTCACTCGCAGAAATTCAATATTAACCTGACTATTACTATTAAATATTTTTTTATGTTTTACCATATGACTTTGTAGTAACTATGAAACGCATTAGCTGCAGCTGGTAATTTCATAAACGATATTCTCCCGTAATATTTTCATTGGAACTTATAGGGCCCTTGGAGTGGAGCCGTAAGGTTGGATGTAGAAATCTTCAGGTCTACTTGATAATGTTATATATAAGCTATGCCCATGCAACGTTTTAGTTTAATCGGTTCAGTAGCTTTTACGTGAAGGAAGTCTAAACGTCCATCCATGCATACATCCAAGCTTTAACATTTGTATTATTAGTATTATTTGTAATAATTTAAAATTGTGATTTTATTTTATCGCACGAGTCAAATAATATTATTTTTGTTACGAATGAAAGGAAACATATCAAACAATACAACCATAGGGTATTTATTTACGGAACAACACCCGTAGCAATAAGTACGGTTTTCTGGTTTGTTTAATTTTATGTGTACAATCAATGCTGTTTGCACCCATTTAATAGCTTTTGTTATCGTTATTGTTTTATTTTCTTTACTTAAAATTTGTTATTTTAATACCATTGATCTACTTTTTCAGTTAAAATTAATAAATAAACATTCTGTAAAATCAAATACGTACAAAAAACTAATGGTTCTATGCGGACATGAGGAGATTAACGTAGTTAAGGAGTGGTAGTAGGGTGGAGTTTCATAATTCATCACACCGGAGATATTTTAATATTGTATTTTAAACCTTTTTTAATATAATATTAATTTAAAATTCTTTAACTGAACAATGGAGAGCTGAAAGAGAGTCCGTCCACCTATGTTTTAGGGTTGGACGTTTACATTAAAGTATACTTAGATTGTATACATTGAATTAAATAATCTTATTTCATAAATTGCATTTAATTTTTGACAATTATTACATACATAGTTTTTCACAACATAAAATGGTACACGACTATACTTAACCAAAAATATTCGACATTTTTATAACTAGGAAGCTTTGCAAATTATTTAACGAGATTATACTACAAACCATTATACTACAAACCATTATACTACTAACCATTATACTACAAACCATTATACTACAAACCATTATACTACAAACCATTATACTACAAATCATTATACTACAAACCATTATACTACAAACCATTATACTACAAACCATTATACTACAAACCATTATACTACAAACCATTATAGTGCAAACCATTATAGTACAAACCATTATAGTACAAACCATTATATTACAAACCATTATAGTACAAACCATTAAGAGTATAACCAAATATTTATTCTATATTCAAATATTTATATTATTTAACAATTAAATAAATTAAATGTTTAAGTGGTGCAAAATACTATTAAACATATTTTTCCAAGAAATCAGAAGAACGGTTTTATTGAAGGGTTTTCATGAATTTCATTTAATAAAAAGTTAAAATATCTATTTAATAAAAATATATAGTCAGAACTACGTGAAATGAATAGATTCATTTCAATTAAATTAATATTCCTGGAAATGTAGTCTTTACTTTCAAAGAAGCTAACATTTATCAAACTTATTACTAGTAAGAAACTCATTTCTGTCCGCTCATTCTTTTTGAACGAAATGATACCTTGCAAATTTTATTAAACTTTAAATATTATATTTACAAATACAATTAACATTAATTATTTATGACTACAATTATTAAATGTTTATTAGAATTATGATTTAACTTTCTATTGTAATTCAGTTTGTAATTAAAGCACCCTACGACAGATATATCTAGATTTATTTTGTGATGCAAAATCGTAATTGTTTTATGATAATATATTCATCTGCTTTCTAAATCACTAACTGATTGTTCATTGTACTCTCACCTGTTTCCAGTTATAGTTTTATCTCTTTGGACCTTAGATAAAGTGGTATAAACTTATTTACTAGATAAAAAACTCAAAGAAACTATTATTTAAGTAGGAACAATATGTTTTAGCGAATTTCCCCTATAGGGCAGAAGCTATTACCGTAGGTCTCATGGTAAGACTTAAGCCCGAGACCATGATAACTTTTCATTTTGAGGTCCCCAGATGAAAAAAACACCATTCGTTCAAATTTGTATATATGTATTTATATATATATATATATATATATATGTGTGTGTGTGTGTGTGTGTGTGTGTGTGTGTGTGTGTGTGTGTGTGTGTTTGTGTGTGTGTGTGTGTCCGTAAGCACGATAACTCTCGTAAAAAGGTCCGATCTTAATGAAATTTGGTACAAATGTGTAAAGTACCTTTTATTTTCGAAAACCAGATGAATCGCACCATCCGAAGGGGGTTTTATGGGGGGTTTTGTACCCCAAAAATGTGTTTTTTGGGGTTTTCACTTGTAGTTTTAATTTTAATCAAATTTTAATTTATACCATTGAATTCAGATAGTAAATAAAAACAATTTGGTATTTTGATCATTGCTCTACGTCAATTGGTTACCGAGATATTCAAAGTGCTAAACACAGTACGTTGTCTAATGTTATTCTTATGGAGAAAAAGAAAAATTGCATATCTCGCTTATTTATGAACATAAACTAGCGAAATTTGGTATATGGCTTGATTTGGTTATGGTTTATTGTTGTTTGCACAAAAAACAATTTTTCGCCTGTTGTTCCTGTAGCAGCAAACCTAGGTACTTGGTCCCCATGTTATTCTTATGGAAAATACTTAAAATGTTATATATCGCTTATTTATGACAGTATATGTATGAAACTTGGTATGTAACTTCACTAAAATGAGTTCTATTGATATTTGCATAAAGCCCATTATTTTGTGTGCCTTGTTGCAGCAAACCTGCATACTCATCCCCAATGTTATTCTTATGGAGAATAATTAATATTTTAAATATCGCTTGTTTGTGAATACATTTCTTATAAATCCTGTTAAGTGTTTTATGTGTTATGTTATATATTCATTGGAAATTCGCTGAGTATGCAGGTTTGCTGCGACGGGGGTATTTATTCTTAAATGCGTTCCTAAATATACTGGACGTTTTATGATAAATAAGGATTGAGAAAGGTGTGCCTCATTGTATCAATATAATCTGGTGTTAACAAGTTCAAGCACAACTTCATCAGCTTATTACTTCCAACTTATTTTTGAATCAATCCAACTTAATAATTTTCGATTGTTTATGATTCAGTACATTAATGTTTGGTAAACAGTGAACATTTTAAAGTTTTGAGTAGTGCGAACTACTGTAATGTTTATACTATAATATTTTTATTTTAAATCATTTTATGTCAAAAGAATATTCAAACCGATTCACACCTACTACTTATTTTATATTTTTAAAGTCATGAAGAATTATCAAGAATTGGAAAAAGAACACCGACGAACTGGGATATTTCCATCCCATGTCTCTACTTTTAAAATTTCTAATGAGTATATATAGCTCACTTTAAAATTATTTTGATTTAAAAGGTAAGGTAATATTCCAACAATTGATATATAATTAATTGAACAATATTTGTTAATACTAATGTCAGCAATCAAATGTTTACCCTATGTATATGGTGAAAGATATAAAAGTAAAAGACGTGCTTTTTTACATTAAAAATTAATACAATAGGTATATTAAAAAATTATTGAGTAGCATGATACGTGTTGTTACAATCATATACGATACAGTAAATTAGGCCTGACAACACGACAAAATATAACTGTATTTAAACTGTTCTTACAACATACGAGTATACAATGGAATATTGGTATATAAATTTTATAGCGGGGTTGCGAATTAAATGATTCGTGCAAAATGCAAATTATAAGTGATATAAATGTTAAGTTCATTGATAACTCAAGGTTTATAGTAAAATTAAAGGATTACTCTATAGTGGTTTCTCCCAATTACGCATGTTAGTTTATTTTAGAATTTTTAACTATACATATCATTAGTGTCACAGGTTTACAGCCAAAGTCAGCCATTCACATATATACTTCATTTATATACAATTTTGAATATATTGTAAAAATTATGTTGTTGGCAACAGTTTGTGATTGCTTGCCAAAGAATCTATATCATATGCTATTTTATAAGATACAAAATGGCCAGGCGTAATTTTATAATGTATATCTTAAACCGTTAAAATATTTAATGAAACAAGAAAGCATATAATTAGAATAGTACAAATTGCATTGAATTTTAATAGTTTAAACCATTCAAGGGAAATTTAATATCTTTGGACATTTTTTCCAACTTTATAGCCAGCTACTTTTTGTTGGCAATATATTTACAAAAAAATTGTGCAATCTGTCTTGTTTGTATAAGTAAAAGGATCACGTAGGAGACGCAACTCACCCTCGGATCACGTGACAAGGCAGGCTATCACGTGATTGGCTTAGCCTCAACTGTTGTTGCGATGAGCAAGGGGCTGCGGGTGTGAAATAGTGTTTTACTTCGATTTTATATGATACTTATGCCCACTGTTATAATATACCTCGGAAAATAATGAAATTTCAATATTTAATGCTGTAAATATTTATATTGCTTTAAAATTATGAGCATAACAATATATTGATCAAAATAGCGGAGTCAGTCAGGTATTTGAATAGTTTCCGTCGACTAACATTCCAACCGGATAAAGTGATATCCATTGTCAAGCCAATTGCCGCAGCACAATAGAGCAACCAATAACAGGAATGCTTGCGGCTGTGTCATTGTGGCCCAGGAATGTTTTGTTGTCCCGGTGGAACTGCGGACTGTGAAAGTGTTGGGGAAACACAGAGACTATGGTATTTGGTAAAAAAATACAGTATCATGTTTTTGTTCTTTATTTAACCCATGCATGACGTAATAAATAAACCGCCAAGTTCCAGTGTAGTACGTGGTTGAACAGCTTGCCTCATCAAGGACGTAGAAGATAGGACTCCTTACCTGATTTAGAGATATCCCCCACAATTAATTATATTTTTGGACATTCCGAGATATTGTTAATCATTGTCATGGAATAAATATTAATATTAGTATGCAATTTTATCTTTGTTCGATGTTAAAAAATATATCAGGTAACTGAGGTATACTTTCCTTCTTTTAACCCTCAAACCTTATTTGGAGGAAATACAGAATCATATGCTACACACAGTAGCTTTAAGGGAGGGAATTCCTCTTACGACACCCCAGGGGATTAGGCGGAAATATATTCCGAAAATACTTTGATGTCCAATGTTAGTTCAATATGTATGCATTGTTTTAGTACATTTATAATTAATAATGAGATAAATTAAAATTATTGATCCTAAATAAGAATAACATTGGACATTGTACTGCGTTTACTGATAATGGAAAGTGTTAATACTACACTAAAATATTATTTGAAAAATAATAATTCAAGGGACTAGTATATTTAGAGTTGAAGCTAGTAATGTTTGTCTTTTTCAAATTAAAAACTATATTTGGAATATTGTAAGCTTTATTATTACAGTTAATAAATTTTCCAAGAAGTACACTACAAAATTACCAAATTGTAATACAACTAGTTTAAGTATTTTTGAGATTTTTATTTTTTATTGTTTATCGTTTTAGCTGTTTTGGGGGATAGTTACTCTTTAAAATACAAAATGCTTGGACAGACTGTACATTAATTAACCTACAACTAATTATTATTTTTATTAGTGAATTTCCTATGGAAAAGTTAACTATTAGCGTGACCCGCACGGTGAGACTTAAGCCCGGAACCACCATATAAGTTCATTACGATTTTATGGGTCGTAAGTTTATTACGACCCCCTGAACACGATTTTATGGGTCTTTAAAAACTTTATATATATATATTTATATATGTGTGTGTTCGCACTCTAGCGGTCGCAATTTTTTGTCCGATTTACTTAAAATTTGGTAGAGACATTTTTTTTTGTAAGCAATTGGATAAGTTCGTTGGGAAAAACAATCGGAAAACTCTAACCCCATTTTTTGGGGATTTTCAGTTTTCAAATTTCGAGTTTTTGGGCCCAAAAAGGGTCAGAAAAGCCCCAAATATACATTTATTGCACATTAACTTGTTATACGTAAAACGTCAAAGACTTTAAGCTCTCCTTCATCATTATAGCATAAGTACTTACCGAGTTATTAAAGAAAATGTTAATTGTCAAAATAAAGTACATTGTCTTATGGAGATTTTTCACTAGAAAAGGCTGTTTTCATATCTTAATATCGTTTTATCACCCCCTCCCATAACCCTATACCAACTTGTTATCCCGAAAATACCTCCTTCTAACTTTATAATGTACAACATTGGCATCCTATTAGTGAATGCAAATATAACCAGGAGAATCAAAACAGCCAAAACATAACATTTTTCAATTAAAAAAAAAATGTAACCAGTGTTGGTTTAAACCCTTTATTTGATCTTTTTAAGGTTTTAATGCGGGAATTCACTTCCCTCACGTCAGCGTGCTGCGTGCTATCTCGTTTTGTAATCAGACCATTGTTGTGGTAACTAGGGTACCTATATAGTCAGACGGACATTACTTAAAAAACAAATTAATGATATTTTATTTAGGAAATACCAAAACGAATAGTTCTACTGATAAATCATATTCTAAAATCTAGACAAAATCAATACTGCCTCCATACAATACTTTCAGGGAAAGAAAGTAAAAAGTGTACATAGCTCAAGTTGTGCTAATTCCTTCACCTTTAAAATCATAGTTAACATCAATAACAAAATCAAATTAAGTTCTCTTGCTCTGAAGCTCTTAACAGTCTATATAAGGGTTTTGATCGGTTTTAGAGAAATGTCATTTACCTTAAAAAAGAACTGACATAAACCAAATCGAAAATAATAAATTGTAATAGCCTGTCCCAAAGCCAACACAAAATCGAACGTTGCTTGGTTCTTAAAATTAATAGATGCAAATTCATTAACAAACCACCATTTTCCTCAAAACATACTTTATTATATACTGTCGTGAAAATGTAACACATTACGTTGTCCAAAATGGATTTAAAAATATACACTACGTCTATTTTCCAAAATATTTCGTAATTTTTAGTAGAACAAAAAAGTCTCAGCTTCGAGATAAATAATGCTATAAGGGTTGAAACCCTCATTTAAAAGGGACTTCACTCGCCACAGACTAATTAATGGCCCATTCCATTCTATGTTAAAGAGAATTTCAAATTTGAAACATAAATTGTTGTTAGAGAACTCGTCCACATTCGCATACGTTCTGTTTATTTTCAGCATCATAAATAGGTAACATACGTTTGCAGGCCAATGTTTAACTCTTTTATCTACTCGTAATAAGTAAAGCCATACAATTGGAACTAATTAACATAATCTTTACTGATTATATTTTATTTGTATCGTAGCCTTGCAAAGCGGCTCAACTAATTCCAATGACAATGACTCTTACCATGCTGCTCAATATCACTTTGTTTTTATCAAGGTTTTGAACATTTAGTGATGATTTGATGGGTGTTGGGTACAAGAAGAACATGTGTACCCCCACATCAACCTTCATATACCTTGTTATCAAAACAAGGCTATCAAACAAGGTTTCATTGGCTATAAAACAAGTTAATAAAAATATAAACAAATTACAAACAAACCATATATAAGGCGTAAGTTTAATTACACGGTCATAAAAAACACACTTCCCTTCAGAAACATATAAGTAACGAGTAACGAATTTTACTATTTGAAGTTTATGCAAACAAGTATTTATAGTATTTATATTCTTTTGTTTGATTTATACTCATGTAAGTAAATAAACAAGTTAAATAAGTTTTAAAATCTTTATTTTTACTTTATTTTTATTGTATTACAGTAGTAGGGAAAGGGGACTTCTGGCTCACTTGATTGATGGCTTCCGGTCACGTGACCGGAAGCGCTGCGTCATGAAAGACGTCATCTGAGGCTGAGCCAGTGACGTAGGCGGTTTTGTGACGAAATGAGTAAAAGTTCAAAGTTCAAGGTCACGGTGAAGTTTTTAAAAAAAAATCTACCTCGCACTCGTAAAACGATTGTGATTCGATAGTTAATCGATAATAAATATCGAATGAAACAATCGAATGAAGCAATTGAATGATACGAGTGCGAGGTAGTACAATTACAAATATTACTTTATTTTATTTACAATAAGTTATGTTTACAATAATTCATGTTTACAATAGTTCCCCGTTGTTGGTTGTCATCGATGTTGTTGATCCGGACGAGTTGCGGCCATCACTTTGCTTTCTGATGAAAGACGGTAGATACTTCGACACCTATCTGTTCTGTTAGGTGTTTGCATTTCATTGCTGTCAGGTGGAAATAATACGTGACGGCAATGAAATAGAAACATCCATCAGATCTTGAGTGAAATGATATTGTTAGTTTGTGAAGAGCGTCTCGGAGAGCTCGATGTTCACCGGTCGAGAGCCGGAGGTGTACTGACTATTCGCTAGCTAGCATTTTTGGTATCAAACAAAATGGTGGGGGTAAAAGTGTGGTGGGGCGGAGCAGATGGCAGGCGGCAGGTGGCAGATGGCAGCTGGCGCGGGGAGGAAGACTATGAATAAAATATCCATTAGTTAAAACCCATCAAGGATAACGTAATTGCTTCTGTATCAGAGGATGTTGTGGTAGACACTTCTTGTACTTGTATTTGATCAGTCGTTTCATTAGTGTCAGCTTGGTAAATATTAAAAGATAAAGATGTGGAAGAAACATTATTGTCTTGTATTTGTGAATCCATGTGTACCGCGCAAGAGCTGGACATATAGTGATGTAGCGTTTGCGCGTAGGTTAGGTACTCGCCTTCCCCCACCACACCAAGTCCCCCACCACAACGGTTGCTATACCGTTGGCTAGATTTAAATTCCGATTGCACCTTCTTGTTCGTCTTGTCAAGCCGCGTAATTGAAGTACCCACATGTTATACTTTAACCAAAAACAAAGAAGTTATATAGGTTTGCCCTTGAAAATAGTTATTTTTTTTGGCTATTACTGCTATACCCTTGGTCGGATCTGAATTCTATTTGCACCAACCTGTTCCTCTGATCAATCCGCGTAATTTGAGTAGCCACTTGGCATAAGTTAAACTAGAGATAAAGAATTTATTTAGATATGACCTTCAAAATAATTGTTTTTGGCTATTACTGCTATACCCTTGGTCGGATCTGAATTCTGTAATAACTAAACATTAATCTCTCCCGAAAAAAATCAATACATATCTTCCAGTATTTTAAGAAACGAGAATTTCCTGAATTTTCTAAGTCCCCAAGGTCATCTGAACATTTTGCCAAAGCGGGGAATAGAGCACAAATTGGTGCTCTATTCCCCGCTCTGTATTAGGAGAAGAGGGCTAGTTTAATGCTCGCAATTATAGGCATAAACCTGATAACGGAACGCTAACCTCTCCCCCGAAAATTTATTCGTGAGTAAGGGCTAAGATAGGTAATGTCAACCGGTTTACATGGCCGTATTGACAAGTCCGGTTTTCAGGGCCGAACCTATTTGTCAGGGGTTAGGAAAGGGAGGAGAAACATGTTACTTTTAAAACAAAAATAAAGACTTTACCCGCAAATATTTAAACAAATTGAACAGTTAAAGTTAAAGTTTATTTTTTAAAGATCAACCAAGGTCGGTTGTACAAAGGTCAACAGCAAACTGGAACCCAGTCGGACGTAGATCAGCGAACGGGCGTCAGGCTACTGCGAACCCAAGTTTTGACCAAGGTAAGTTTTAAAAGCGTGAAAGAAAAGTACATATTTAATTAGTAAATAAAACACTTCAAAGACCAACACCACAAATAATTACAAACACCAACACTAACTACATTTTATAGCAGCAAACTACAAACTAACATGCATAACAAACTAACATGCTAAGGTAGAATCTTTAGTATACAGGGGTACCACCTCTATACTAAAGATGCTATTACAGACAGTTAAGGCGAACAGCTAGCTAAGCTGCCAGCCTAAAACTGTGAGACTACTGCGGCTAGTCCCTCGCTTTTATAGCCGACAGAGGAGCAGGTGCAAAGGCAGATGCACTCTACTACATTCGCCGCAAAAGTAATTTAATACGGCGTCGACGTAATACTCTTGTATTTTATTTTGTCGGTTCATTTGATATGTTTTACACTTAGATATGCAATGGTTGAAACACTTGTACTAACAATTTCTGTGCAATGGATTAAGCTATATATTTACTTTTAATTTAAATTTTCGAATAAATATGCAAACTTAAACGAGGGTAACTATAAAAAAGCATTCTATGTATGTAAACTATATATATATATATATATATATATATATATATATATATATAATCAGTGCAATGTCAGCAAAAATTGTATAAGCAATAAATTCTATGACAGACTAAGATTTACGTGTATTACAAGTACGAAAGGTAATAAAATCATACATAATAATTAATAAACGAAAGTATTCTATATAGTAAAATCGTTCCGATAACAAAATGACTACATTATACTATAGTTTGAGCCGTGCGTTACAGAGCGAGTAGCCGGGGGGCGCGGCGCGCCGCGGTGCACAGCGCCTTTGGCTATCCGAAGCCTGGTAAACTAATTAGAACATTGTATCGGAGGGTTGTGAGATTTTTATATATTCATATTGTAATCAAAATTAGCTATCCGATACACCGACTCGGAGGTCGATCAGACTAAAATTGAGCGTGGGAATCTGGTATACTTTTACACAATTGTCTCGTCTTTTAAACTAAATTAATATCGCTAGCATTAGGTACTTATCTGCTCTCATTAGGTATTAGGTTTCAATCTGTTATCCCTAATAAATCTAAAGAATATAAATATTATAACTTAATGTATTATATAATTTGCACTTAAATTAAGAAATGCTTTCAAGCAACAAACTTGTTGTTGATAGAATGATAAATCAGTTATATATATATATATATAATACCCTGATCAACAGTGTATTTGATATGTTTTTTAACTTATGTCTGTGTGTTATGTGCGAACTACTCTCTTCTTAAAAACAATCTTTTTAAACTATTTTGAATTGTAACAAGTGAGTGATTAACTTGTTGACTGATTTTGTTGCAAGAGGGTTGATTAATAAATATATAAATGCATTATATAGTTTTTCCTGTAATTACAGTCAAACAAGTTACGCCAAGACCCTAGCTGTTTGAGATGTAAACTTTTTAAGTGTTGCACTGATAAGCTGGATGTGTCACTACTTGTGACTCTGTAAACAGTTATGCACAGAAGAATGATATTTAATTTAGTGTTAAAAATGTAGAAAAAAAAAAATATATTAACTCAAAGCAGGCTTAAGAAGGTTTTTAGTTTCCTTTTAAATATATAAAAGCTAAACCCCCTCAGTTGTTTTATAATGTAACTCTATACTATCAGTTATAACTACCCAATCTTAATCAAAACAAAAAAAAAACACCAAAAATTTCTTCATTAGAACTTTTCTCATTAGATAAAACACAATACATGTCATTTTCTGTGCAATGGATTAAGCTATATATTTACTTTTAATTTAAATTTTCGAATAAATAAACACTATCTATTTACCGCATTAATAAAGCGCAATTTAATCCACAAATATTATATACCTTTTCGAAGGTGTATAATAACCAAGCTCATTTTTTTTATACCCCAATACAATTATGAATGTTTAATCAGGTGAAAGAGAACGCAGGTAAAACTAACTGTACCCTTGGGTATTAGTCTTTAATACAAATCCTATACCCTAAAGGTCACTCAAGATTATAGCCAAGGTTAAGGGCAAGGTCGCTTGCATATCCAGTTAGAAAGTGGCTACACAACGTGAACTGCACACAAACTCGAGACTAACAAGTCCCCTGCCTGCCAAGGGGAAAGGAGCACAACAAAAATAAGTTGACTAAAAAATTGTATTCAAACTAACAATAATTTTTAATCATGTAATTTTAGAAAATAGATAAACAAGGAAACTTATAAAGTTCTTATACATACATACATTACATGTGGGATAATTAAACTAGCATTACAGTTTAGTACAAATTGTACACATCACAGGAACTACTGTAGATAACTAAAGACCTCTTTGTACAGACAACTGTGATTAGCAAATGCTCAAAAGTACACAAACAGCAGAAATAAAAACTCTCAACTAAACCTCCAAACAATCAACATTGTTAAATACATTTCATAATTAAGAAGTGATTACTAGTTTAACAAATATTTACAATGGTTTATTCACTAGCTTAAAACACTGAACACCTATCTATATTTACAACACATTAAACTTAAACAATGTTGAATGTTATTAAAAAACAGTCATCAACAGATAGGAGAAAAATATTTCAGAGAATAAATCAAGTTAATAAAACAAAACAAAAATGCATATTGCTCTCTGAAGACTAATAAAAAAAAAAAATAAATATAGCGAGATGGTTTTGGAATAAGTCTTCTAAGAGTCTCAACTCCTTAAGAATCAAATGATAGTTTTATTATATCTGTACTAAACAAAAACAGTTTGGTTGGATGAAAACTATAATTTATTTATTCCATCAATAAAGTATTTTATATTATCAATGAACAATTCTAAAGAAATATCACAGATAATCTGTTACGAAAAAACACTTACTTTTGTCATTTTACATCTACAGACCTCCTAACAGAGAAAATACAAGTAAGAATGTTCATTTCTAGCTTTTTATAGACTATTTAGCAGTCAAATTATATGTTTACCGTTTTTTCAGAAGACTGACAGATATACATAAATCACAACAAAATGACTAAAATCGCCCTAATACACTGTAAATAATTAATTTAAAACAGCATACTACTGAAATTCATCAATTTCTATTTTAAACGTCTTTTTGCTGATATATTTTTATTTAATTTTTTATCAAACTTGGTGAATGGCTTTATGTGATAGTGCGAACCATGCGCACTTAACGTAGTATTGAAACTGTTTTGTTTTAACTATAAATTTTGTCTTTTCATTTTTTGCCCATATTGAAATTTAATTTTTTATAACCGACGCTTAAATGTAATAACATCTTGGTTCGTATTTTATTTAGTTTTTCCAACAGTTATTTATAGGATATTACTCTCAAGGAAACGATACACAATAATTATCTACATTATAATTGACAGGTTATTAACATGAAATATTGTGCTATATGTAAGTATTTTGAATTGTAAGTATAATAACATAATAGAATAACTTATAAAAATACGTATTAAAATATTACTAAACCAAACTCCAAATATCCAATTTTGTTAAAATAATTTTGTAGTGTTCTTAACATAACTAAAGCATTATTTGTAATAAAACATCAACATTTTTAAAACCCTTCAATTATTGTCTAACCTCTTTTTATGAATTTCTTGTGATTTACCAAAGTTTTAACATTATTATTTGGAAGTTTATTGTAAATTCTTGGGGCAATAAAATAATATGTGTGAGTGAAAAATGTTGAGCTTGGTTTCGATACATAACAAAAACTTGCATTTCTCATAGTAATTATAATTTGATATGTAGCAAATTTAATAAACTAAATATATTCAAAGGTTTGTGGGGCGTAGGTCTGAGAGGCTATGTAAATTATAATGGGTTTCTGATCATTTGACAAAGCAATACCTTCCTAACGGTATGCGTGAATTTCTCCTACGATGCATAACAGTTAAGAAAAAAGAGGGGCAGTTGTGTGCTTACCTATTAATAAAAGGTTAAATAAAATAAATGTTTATAAATTACATATGTAATCACTAATTTATGTAACCCGATTTAAACTTGGGAAAATAGAACGTTCCCGGGGTGCAGCCCGAGGGAATTTTAAAGAAGTGAATAGGCCTATGTGTTGCATGGGTTCAAGATCTACCTTTGTGTAACGTTTCAGCGCAGTTGGTTAAGTAGTTTTTGCGTTCACCCGGAACATCAGACCGGCAGACAGACAGACAGACAGACAGACAGACAGACAGACAGACAGACAAACAGACAGACAGACAGAAACCACCTCTTCTTTATAATATTATAGATTACTCTCAAGGAAACGATACACAATAATTATCTACATTATAATTGACACGTTACAAAGTTCTCGATTTCATTTTTTTTTTTTGCTTGCATTTTCCCGCCGTAACACTTACACGCGGGGACACTTTAAAAAAACCAGCATCGCCTCAAACTAAACTGCCCATAAAAATGAAACGTACAATTATGATCGGATGCAGGAAGCGTCAGTTACCCGTCATTACGCGGCGGCGGTGGCTGGTCGGTGATAGCGTTTAATTTCTGCAACGATTACATCATGATTGCTGTTGGTTTTTCGCATGTTTAATGAACCAATCGAAGGTGAAACGCAATTGGTGTGTGACATAGCAAATGTGATAACGTGTAATTATTGAGAGTTTTTTTAAAATTTATTTTGGGTAGTCTCAATTAATATATTTTAGTTCTAGGTCATACAATTACATGGTAGGAAACAACTGTTTCATTACTCAAACTGTATAAAATAACGTATTATAAAAAAAAACCCAAAATGACTACCTACCGTCAGGAATCGACCTTTACAAACGGCACAAAGCTGCCAGATTATAACATAGCTCTTTAATTGAAAGTCATTAAATGCTCACGAAAATCAAATTCAAACAAATTTATTGTCTCAGGGGACTTCAAATTGGGGAGGACCCTATGCAAATTCCGACATGGATTTACCCCGCCGGAGTGGACAGTTGGACACACCCGGTTAAACAAGTTTCTCAAAGGATTAGCTATTAAGTAAAATTATTACAATACCCCTTGTAAGTATAAATTAGGATGTTATATACTCTTTGAGCTAACGGCCTTTAGTAGTCATTAAATATATCACAAAAAAAAATCAAATTTCTATATAATTTAAACGTACAAGATTTCAAGGAGACGTATGGAAACGTAAAGATTCAGTCATGCTATTTTGTATTGTTTTCACTATGCAAGCCAGACTCTAGACCAATGGTTGGTCCAGAGTAGAGATGGCCTAACAATATGTAGCCGCTGACACACATTTACCGCGGCGTCTTATTTTAATCCAAACAAAGCGTATGAAACGGGTCATAACAATGTTAAACCACAAAGCAAATTAGTAATTACCAATTAAAAGTGGTAATCGTGATATAATAATCATAAATAAACTTGATATTAAGGTTACTTCCCCAATAAAAATTGTGTTGAACGACTTAATTCAAGGGCTCAGCTGATTATTACAACTGTCGATTGCTTATTACAATAATTATTTAAAATGTCTTTACGTTTATTACGTGTCTTAATGTGTTAATACCCTCTTATTAGGAAAAATTGTTAATCCATCTTTATCACACATGCTTGTTATTTAAATAAATGGATTCGTTATTGCTACGAATTACAGTATAAATGTGTCCAAAATAAGTTATAACCCTCCGTCGACGGGGTTTTATTGGTAGTATGTCAAGGATCTTAAATATTTTCCAACATTAGCGCAATTTTCATTCTTCGGACTGGTTCCATTGGGCAGTTTAGCTGCTAATAAAGCAAACGACAATACGTGTTGCACTGATAAGCTGGATAGATCACTCCTTGTGACTCTGTAAACAGTTATGCATAGAAGAATGTTATTTAACTTAGTGTTAAAAATGTATACCATCATGTAAAAGAACTAGGTATATGAATCTAACTGATAATGTAGATTGCGAGACCTGTGTGTACAACTACTTAGACATCTTTCGAAGTAGAGCAGAATGTAACTGTAGATATGGTTTACTTGAAGTTGACTTTGATATTTGTATAAAAAAAAATAAAAAAAATCTTACAATATTTTACCGAATGAAAATTTTATATATATATATATATATATATATATATATATATATATATATATATATATATATGTATGTATACAATTCGATAAGTTAATTTTTTACGGAATGTGAATTTTTTAAAATTAATGTCACAACTCTATATTCATTTTATATAATGCAATGTTGAATTAAGACGATTCGATCTAACCTCAATTTATATCTGCCATTTTTAAAACGTTGTTCAATTATATAAGTCAATTATTTTATAAATATCTCAAAATGATTGCGACAAGTTAAAGTATTCCATTTATTTTATTATTTACACCACGTAAACGAGACATCTCAATTTTGTAATTACAATCCATAAACATCTTGAAAATGCCTTGAATCTATAAACTAATAACTACAAGTAATTAAGGAACCTCTTCCCAGTACAATAATCGGGAATAAAATAACGAACAAAATAACTTTAATATTTTCCGTAAATCATGTAGATAAGCACTATAGATAGATCCTTATTGTCTTATCTTCAAAAGCACTTTACCTAGGTTAATAATTCAAAATACCATATTATTTTTTTAAGCTCTATAACATAGTCAAAACCAAAATTAAGTGTTTTAAAAATTTTAGGGTGAAAAATGCAAAAAACTGATTTTTTGAAAATTTAAAACCCTCCATAAACCCCCCTTCCCATGGTCCGATTTTTCTGGTTTTCGAACTTAAAGTCATAAATGTCAGTTTACACATTTGAGTAAAATTTCATCGAAATTGGACGTTTTTTACTCAAGTTATCGCATTCACGGACACATATATATATATATATATATATATATATATATATATATATATATATATATATATATATATATATATATATATATATATATAGATACACACACACACACACACACACACACACACACACACACACATATATATAAATTTGAAAGAATAGTGTTTTGGACATCTGGGGACCTTAAAACAAAAATTTATCATGTTCTCGGGCTTAAGTTTTACCATTAGACCTACGGTAATAACCTCTTTGCTATAGGGGAAATTCGCTAAAACATAGTTTATTTCACTTCAGGAAAAACTCAAGTTTTCTAGTAGCAATGTCAAAGCAATGCAACGAATTTCGACAACTTTGGGCAGTACGTTCACTTTTACACATGTGTGTGTGTGTGAAAGCGATCTAAAAAAATTTTAAATCAAGAACTAAAAATAGTTAGCTTGAAACAAATCCTAAAAATCCCACGAATTAAATGCATACTGCACAACAGTAACACGGAAAATCTAGAGAAAAAGGTAATTTTTTAAACGTTAAGTGTTACCAACTATTCACTTTTCCGTGACAAATACAACAAAATATGTTTCCTGATGGTTTATAAAGAGCCTTTTCAATATAACACCAATCCAATTGGTCGGTCATGGATTAAAAAAAAGTTAAACAAATGTTGTTCGGTAAAAATGAATCACTTCCCATGCAGTATAATTTCATTTGTAGGTCTAGTCATTGCTAGTTCCTGAATACAAATACAATATGCAGACCAAAGTTACAATTATTAGTTTTTCGCCAGCAAAATTAAAGTGTTTTTATTCGAGAGCTGAAAAGAAGCAAGACGCATAAATCAGTAACATTTGCATGCATTCAGAGCTACAGTTAGGCCTTTGCGAAATTCAACAGAAACCTATCCTTTAAAGCGAATTAAATCTTACGTATAGAAAGCATTTAAACACGTGAAATCAACTAATAAGCCATTACAATTCTTGATATCAAGTAAAACCACACACGGATGCTACTATGCAACAGAATAAATGTATAGCGTAATTTTAGAAATAGTGGAAAGCACCTTTAGGTAAATACATAAATTTATTCATTTGTTTATGATGTGATAATGTCTGAGTGATAAGTGAAACGCGCTTCTAGTGTGAGTTTAGAGAAATTCGCATTATCTTTAATTTAATTCCACTAAATAAAAAAGGGGGGAAAACATTACTGATACAACAGGAGAATATCTTTGAAGATAATTATGTAATGTAATTGAAAGATACAAATTTTTTAAAATCATAAAATAATACATTAATAATCTAAATCTGTTATATGTAAAGTAATCACTATTCATTTATACATGGAGTTAGATCTAATATTTAAAAGGTAAGCCTGTATGGAAGGCCTCTTCACACAATGCCTCTAAAAATAATAAACCCCAGAATACCCCAGGATATTTAGTGTCATGTAGCAATATACTAGTTGAAGAGAAGGTCTATCTCACTGGCTGTGTATGAGGGTTTATATTTATGACAAAATTGTCAGTTATAAAACAAAAAATCCAAATCGATTTTAAATTTACTTAAAATAGATTAGTAAAAGTTAGTTGCTATTGTATAGTATACTAGCTGTTGCCCGCAGACTTTGCCCCGCAAGTGATTTATAAAAAAAAACTCTGACAGTTATGTGTGCTGCATTCTGTGGTTAGCTCGTGGAACCACTACGATTCAAAAGCAGCTGTTTGTATTTTCATCAGCTCAAACAAAAATGAATGTCCATAAGGAATTCATGGGAAGTGTGTCGGGGTCTTTGGCAGAGCCCTAAGGTCAGATCAGGATGAAAACTATTTAGTTTTCCTATTTCATGCTTAAAGAATCATTGTACAGAATTTTAACTCTCTTGGTAAATGGGAAGTAGGAGAATTTGTGATGAGTGAGTCAGTGAGGGCTTCGCCTTTTATAGGTATAGATTATTAGAGTTCAAAAGTAAATAAAGTATGCACTCATGCAGATCATACAGAATATGAATTAGTTATCGAAGTCAAGTTATCAGTAGTTTTATCTCTAATATTCCAATATTAATGGTTTATATTTAAATTGTAGTTGTGTAAAAATTGATTTTAGTGTGTAAACAAATTTTTGTGATATTTAATAAAATGGTTCACTAATGCGAATTAAATTTATTTTGGCCTCGAAACGAACAATATATTTTAATAGACATCAAATTAGTTATATCTTACAAGCATCAATCCATTTTACATTAACAAGACGGTCCATCGCTTCACCTCTCTTTTGACTTGGAATGCTAAAATTATTTTATTGATGTATTAGGGCACACCCCACAGAGGGGAGTGTCAGGATGACAGAGGGTTTAGAACCATTTTTTAACTCGGACCTGTCGCACAAATTTTGAAATAATGCTGATTGTGGTTATCTTACAATACAAGCTTGTCTCATCTGTATAAACCCATACATTAGTGGTAAGCTGCACTACCAGTGATCGTACATAGACGGCGTCGTCAACAGCATTGCAGTCAGAGAACAGTCATTGTCAAAAACAGAATACCCCAATCAAAACTAAACTGTATTAAATCAGCTCCTTGACAATGAAACAAGTTCAGTCCTCAGTACCCGCACTTAGTTCAGAATACCATAACCGGAACGAAGCGGCACTTAAGCTTACACGTAGAAGGTCCAATAAAATGTACACATTGTCATGACACGGAATGCACCACCAAACAAATTGTAAGTCCTTGATTACAAATTTGTTTGTTTGCTACGTCTGGTCATAAATTGTATTGAATATTCCTATAATTTCTCTATGAAATCTATTCGCTCTACATCTATTAATGATTATTTTTGTGTTGGTCACAAAAAACAACGAAAATTAAAGTACCGGTTATCCTGTATATAATAAATAGTATTTTTATAAATGGGGTAAAAGATACTTGGGATAAATAATATAATAAAATACACATTTTACTATCGTTTACATTTTAAAATCATTTCTTTGTAATTCGTAAATTAAGGGATTGTACAACCTTCTAAAAGTGTGCCGACTTTGCGAAAGATGTTTTAGAAGTACCTAACTATAATAGTCTAAATGAAAACAATATTCTCAGTAAAATGTAAAACCATGTACTTGGTCAATCTGGAGATATGATATGGATTCATTCCCCAACGTTTTAAAGTTTTCTGATAATGAGTAGGACGATAATAATTGTTGTTTAATAGTCGACAAAGCAAGTTAGTAATTACCAATTAAAAGTGGTAATCGTGATATAATAATCATAAATAAACTTGATATTAAGGTTACTTTCCCAATAAAAACGGTGTTGAACGACTTAATTCAAGGGCTCAGCTGATTATTACAACTGTCGATTGCTTATTATCATAACTATTTACAATGTCTTCACGTTTATTATGTGTCTTAATATGTTAATTCCCTCTTATAGTGCTGATCATTAAAAATCAGTTAATATAACGGTAACTAATATAACGGTTGGTGAATCTAGAAATTGTCTTTGTTTAATACATCCATGCAACATCAGTTACCGTAGCATTGTCCTAGATCGAATAACACTTTGG
The DNA here is from genome assembly GCA_963675035.1 of Allygus modestus. Taxonomy (NCBI): domain Eukaryota; kingdom Metazoa; phylum Arthropoda; class Insecta; order Hemiptera; family Cicadellidae; genus Allygus; species Allygus modestus. The sequence goes on along the minus strand of OY776112.1, from coordinate 480,043,877 downwards.
TGCTATGACTTTTTGCGGTTTAATTTTTTTAGCGAATTTCCCCTATAGGGAAGAAGCTATTACCGTAGGTCTCATGGTAAGATTTAAGCCCGAGACCATGACAAATTTTTTTTTTTTAGGTCCCCAGATGACTAAAACACTATTCGTTCAAATTTATATATATGTATATATATATCTATCTATATATATATATATATATATATATATATATATATATATATATATATATATATATGTGTCCGTGAATGCGATAACTTGAGTAAAAAACGTCCGATTTCAATGAAATTTGGCTCAAATGTGTAAAGTGACATTTATGACTTTAAGTTCGATAACCAGAAAAATCGGGCCATGGTAAGGGGGGTTTATGGGGGTTTTAAATTTTCCAAAAATCGGTTTTTTGCATTTTTTACCCTAAAATTTTTAAAACACTTAATTTTGGTTTTGACCATGTTATAGAGCTTAAAAAAGCAAATAATATGGTATTTTGAATTATTAAGCTAGGTTAAGTGGTTGCGGAGAAAATCCAAAAAAAAACCTGCTCATAAAATCTCCTATGTTAATCTTATGGGAAAAAGGTTTTTGGCTTTTCCTAAGTTAATTTTAATGTAAACTTCATATTTGCTTTTACCAATCAACTCAGCTCCACAAAACAATCATTTTGGTGTTTAAATTGTGATTCTACGTCCAACCGTTGCAGAGATATTCAAAGTGCTAAACACAGTACGTTGTCCAATGTTATCCTTATGGAGGATAAATAAAATTTGATATCTCCATTATTAATGAATGTATATTGATGAAACTTGGCCCGTGGGGTCACGTAGAACTGGTATATTGATATTTGCACAAAAAATTGATTTTTTGTTGATTATCCCCGTAGCAGCGAACCTGCGTACTCAGCCCCCATGTTATCCTTATGGAGAATAAGTAAAATGTAATGACTCCCTTAATTATAAACATAAATTAATAAAACTTGGTATGTGGCTTCACCTTGTTGAGTTATATTGATATTTGCATAAAACCCCATTTTTTTAGTTCCTTGTTGCAGCAAACCTGCTTACTCATCACCAATGCTATTCTTATGGAGAATAATTAAACTTGTACATATCGCTTATATATGAATATATTTTTATGAAACTTGGTATGCGGCTTTATATGGTATTAAGACATATATTATGCATTGGAAATTCGCTGAGTACGCAGGTTTGCTGCGACGGGGGTATTTTTGTTTGTGAGGGAACCTCCAGCGAGTAAAGCGAGTACACATTATACAGTTGTATATCTTAGTACACACATGACAAAAACAGTAATATAAACAGTTTAATGTATTATTGTTGTATTTTGTTTTACGGTTGTTTTATTTATTTAATTTTAGATTACTCATTACATTTTCAAAAACCGCGGTCTTAGAGTTGCCATATTTAGGTAATATGAATTATTTCGCTCTAATTTAGTTTTAAATAGGAGTTCATTCATCCATATTTACCGTGTTTTGGTTCTTTGTGATGATTTCAACCCTCGGAATTAAAAGAAAAGTTTCACAAAAGACTTAGATTTTTGTACAAATAAATTCTACAGCATGCTCTTTATATATTAGAAGTTTAATAAATACTTGCTGATCATTAAAAATCAGTTAATATAACGGTAACTAATATAACGGTTGGTGAATCTAGAAATTGTCTTTGTTTAATACATCTATGCAACATCAGTTACCGTAGCATTGTCCTAGATCGAATAACACTTTGGTGCTATGACTTTTTGCCGTTTAATTTTTTTTTTTGTGAGGGAACCTCCAGCGAGTAAAGCGAGTACACATTATACAGTTGTATATCTTAGTACACACATGACAAAAACAGTAATATAAACAGTTTAATGTATTATTGTTGTATTTTGTTTTACGGTTGTTTTATTTATTTGATTTTAGATTACTCATTACATTTTCAAAAACCGCGGTCTTAGAGTTGCCATATTTAGGTAATATGAATTATTTCGCTCTAATTTAGTTTTAAATAGGAGTTCATTCATTCAAATCTTCACATTATTGAAATCGAAAATTTTGTACAGAATCAAATTATTATGAGTCATTTACGATATTAAGCTGTTTTTTGTTTTGTTTTTAAATTTCGAATTCTTTTTCCAAACAAAGTTACATTGTGTTAGGTAATTAACGTTTTATGAATAACAGAGATTTCACTATCTTTATTATTATTAAAATCTTTGAAACTGAATAAATGTTACACTGCTTGCACATACAAATATAATCATAAAATTACTAAACATATCACCATTGTTTAGTCATTTTGTAACTGTTTAGAAACTTTTCGGTGGATACATTTACTATTTTGATTTAATGTTTTGCTTTTGACATTAAACCAATTAAAATTGATTTTTCAATTAATTTTCACGCAAAAGACTAAATATGTTTATTTAAATTTAAACCCCAATTATTTTAGTCATACCTCAGTTGTAATCAAACAAATATTTTGGTAGTGCAAAGTAATCTATACGCGATACCCTTGGTCGGAAGTGTAATAACTAAACATTAATCTCTCCCCGGAAAATCAATACATATCTTCCAGTATTTTAAGAAACGAGAATTTTCTAAGTCCCCAAGGTCATCTGAAAATGTTGCCAAAACGGGGAATAGGGCAGTACGTGATTCTCACTTGGACCACAAACTGCTCTATTCCCCGTTCTGTATTCGGGAAGATAAGTTTGAAGAACCTCAAAAAGCTTCCCCGAAAAACCAATACATATCTTCCAGTATTTTAAGAAACGAGAATTTTCTAAGTCCCCAAGGTCATCTGAAAATGTTGCCAAAACGGGGAATAGGGCAGTACGTGATTCTCACTTGGACCACAAACTGCTCTATTCCCCGTTCTGTATTCGGGAAGATAAGTTTGAAGAACCTCAAAAAGCTACAACCAAGGTCGGTGGTACAATGGCTAACAGCATCCTGAAACCCAATCGGACTTTGGACAGTAAATGGCGCCAGGCAGCTGAGAACCAAAGTTTTGACCAAGGGATTTTAAAATTCAAAAGGGATAATACTCACAGTTATAGGCAATAAACCTAATAACAGGAACCTTTTATTAATTAACCTCCCAAAAATACAAGGGAAACTACTCACAGTTATGGGCAATAAACCTGATAACTGGAACCTTTTATTGATTAACCCCCAAGAAGTTACAAATGGTTTGCAGGGAGTATTTGCAAAAGTTTCTCGAGGGTAAGATGGGTTATGTCAATTGGTTTTCGTGCCATATTGACAAAGGTCGGTTTTCGTGCCATACCTTTTTGTAAGGGGTTAGGAAAAGGATGAGAAACATACTGATCAGTTAAAGTTAATTTTACAAAGACCAACCAAGGTCAGTTTTACAAAGGTCAACAGCATCCTGAAACCCAGTCGGACGTTGGTCAGTAACGGGCGCCAGGCAACTGCGAACCAAAGTTTTAACCAAGGTCAGTTTTAAAGCGTGTACGAAAAGTACATACCAACCAAGTTCAGTTTTACAAAGGTCAACAGCATCCTGAAACCCAGTCGGACGTTGGTCAGTAACGGGCGCCAGGCAACTGCGAACCAAAGTTTTGACCAAGGTCAGTTTTAAAGCGTGAAACTAAAGTACATATTTCATTAGTAAATAAAACACTTCAAAGACCAACACCACAAATAATTACAAACATCAACACTAACTACATTTTCTAGCAGCAAACTACAAGCTATAATCTAACAAACAAACTAACATGCATAACAAACTAACATGCTAAGGTAGAATCTTTAGTATACAAGGGTACCACCTCTATACTAAAGATACTATTACAGACAGCTAAGGCGAACAGCTAGCTAGGCTGTCAGCCTGAGACTGTGAGACTTGTGCGGTCAACCCCCGCTTTTATAGCCAGAGGAAGCAGATGTCGTGGCGCAGCAGATGTCACGGTGGCCGGCCCGCGGCGTGCGCCATTTTTTAATTATCACAGATAATTCCTTCATAACGTTCATCGCGCAGCCCGCTGCCGCGCCGCGCCCGACCATAGCCAGTGCAGTGTGTTTGTTTCCCGGCTACTGAACAACTTTAGATGACCTTGGGGACTTAGAAAATTCTCGTTTCTTAAAATACTGGAAGATATGTATTGGTTTTTCGGGGAAGCTTTTTGAGGTTCTTCAAACTTATCTTCCCGAATACAGAACGGGGAATAGAGCAGTTTGTGGTCCAAGTGAGAATCACGTACTGCCCTATTCCCCGTTTTGGCAACATTTTCAGATGACCTTGGGGACTTAGAAAATTCTCGTTTCTTAAAATACTGGAAGATATGTATTGATTTTCCGGGGAGAGATTAATGTTTAGTTATTACACTTCCGACCAAGGGTATCGCGTATAGATTACTTTGCACTACCAAAATATTTGTTTGATTACAACTGAGGTATGACTAAAATAATTGGGGTTTAAATTTAAATAAACATATTTAGTCTTTTGCGTGAAAATTAATTGAAAAATCAATTTTAATTGGTTTAATGTCAAAAGCAAAACATTAAATCAAAATAGTAAATGTATCCACCGAAAAGTTTCTAAACAGTTACAAAATGCAACTTATTTTTGTTGTGCTCCTTTCCCCTTGGATAGTAAGAGAAGGATTGAACTGCCCGATTTCTCCCACAACATGGGGATAAAGACAAAATAATTCTTGCCTAATTCATGATTAATTTTTTTTTTAAATCATCCTTACTTATATAACGTGTATATTTAAAGTGGAATTGTAACCGTGGACCATTTTAGGTATACCACGGATTATTCAAAGTAAGCAGCTAGACACTGTTGAAACCGATATCGGAGCAATATTTTGATGACGAACAAAAATAATGACAGAAATCCTCTGTGATAGCACTCACAAGTTTTTCGACGAGTGTTACCAAAGATTTAAATCACCTACGAAATTTGACTTCCGAATAGCTGAATTACTACGAATCTTAACTGGTCTTGAGCCAGATGATGCAGAAGTTATATGGTTAAAAGTCCATTATATCCAATTGAACAACAAATAATTCGGTTAAAAGTCTGCATCCTGATCCGGCATTTTTCCGTCCATTATGTTGTTCCCTATCTTAACGTATTCCGCCTAACTTAAAATCATGATATGTTCACTCCAATTTTGTATCTTCACTCAATTAACGTTTTTTGACCGTTATTTCTTAGATTGTGCTCCTGCACTCTCACAGCCCTTTGGACTAATATTTTATTTATTTAAACAATCGTTTTCCAATTTTAAAACTTATCATAATTAGCACGAATAATAAGTTTGCTTCCTCTTTTTTTTTTACGTTTACACCTCTCCTCGCTTCGCCGGCCGGCTCGCCGCTGTAGGTCAGTGAGCGGCGGTAGATAACTGGTTATTCAAGGTAACGGTTCAAGTGCAAGGTCTCTCCTGGTTCAGTGTCTTCCGTTTCACTATATCATCACATTACAAAACACTTTATACTAACATATCGAAAAACAAAACGAAAACGAAAACGAAAACGAAAACTCACATCAACAATATATATAAATATATATATATATATATATATATATATATATATATAAACAGACGTCACAGTGGCAGTAACATCTCCGTGCGCGTGTTTTGGATTTTATTGGATAACATTTCCGCGTAAGTTAAGTTTAATGGATTTGTTTCAAGCTAACTATTTTTAGTTCTTGATTTAAAATTTTTTTTAGATCGCTTTCACACACACACATGTGTAAAAGTGAACGTACTGCCCAAAGTTGTCGAAATTCGTTGCATTGCTTTGACATTGCTACTAGAAAACTTGAGTTTTTCCTGAAGTGAAATAAACTATGTTTTAGCGAATTTCCCCTATAGCAAAGAGGTTATTACCGTAGGTCTAATGGTAAAACTTAAGCCCGAGAACATGATAAATTTTTGTTTTAAGGTCCCCAGATGTCCAAAACACTATTCTTTCAAATTTATATATGTGTGTGTGTGTGTGTGTGTGTGTGTGTGTGTGTGTGTGTGTATATCTATATATATATATATATATATATATATATATATATATATATGTGTCCGTGAATGCGATAACTTGAGTAAAAAACGTCCAATTTCGATGAAATTTTACTCAAATGTGTAAACTGACATTTATGACTTTAAGTTCGAAAACCAGAAAAATCGGACCATGGGAAGGGGGGTTTATGGAGGGTTTTAAATTTTCAAAAAATCAGTTTTTTGCATTTTTCACCCTAAAATTTTTAAAACACTTAATTTTGGTTTTGACTATGTTATAGAGCTTAAAAAAAATAATATGGTATTTTGAATTATTAACCTAGGTAAAGTGCTTTTGAAGATAAGACAATAAGGATCTATCTATAGTGCTTATCTACATGATTTACGGAAAATATTAAAGTTATTTTGTTCGTTATTTTATTCCCGATTATTGTACTGGGAAGAGGTTCCTTAATTACTTGTAGTTATTAGTTTATAGATTCAAGGCATTTTCAAGATGTTTATGGATTGTAATTACAAAATTGAGATGTCTCGTTTACGTGGTGTAAATAATAAAATAAATGGAATACTTTAACTTGTCGCAATCATTTTGAGATATTTATAAAATAATTGACTTATATAATTGAACAACGTTTTAAAAATGGCAGATATAAATTGAGGTTAGATCGAATCGTCTTAATTCAACATTGCATTATATAAAATGAATATGGAGTTGTGACATTAATTTTAAAAATTCACATTCCGTAAAAAATTAACTTATCGAATTGTATACATACATATATATATATATATATATATATAAAATTTTCATTCGGTAAAATATTGTAAGATTTTTTTTATTTTTTTTTTTATACAAATATCAAAGTCAACTTCAAGTAAACCATATCTACAGTTACATTCTGCTCTACTTCGAAAGATGTCTAAGTAGTTGTACACACAGGTCTCGCAATCTACATTATCAGTTAGATTCATATACCTTGTAGTATTTATTTTGAACGTCTAATAATTCAGTTTACAACTGTTATATCTTTGTGTGGTACACCGTAGATTATCAAAGGATAAATTCAGCTTACAACCTTAAATCTTTGTGCGGATCACAGTAGGTTATTAATTCAAGGTCGGGTGACTTCTTCCAAAGCACTCGCTCTCTCTCTCTCCAATTTCATCCAGCTCTACTTCGAAAAATTTTTAAGTCCCGAGGGGGAAGTGTTTTTTTTTGTCTCTCTCTGTACACACAAGTCTCGTAATCTACGTTAACGGTTACATTCATATACTGTACCTCTTTAACCAGGCAGGGGACTTGTTAGTCTCGAGTTTGTGTGCAGTTCACGTTGTGTAGCCACTTTCTAACTGGATATGCAAGCGACCTTGCCCTTAACCTTGGCTATAATCTTGAGTGACCTTTAGGGTATAGGATTTGTATTAAAGACTAATACCCAAGGGTACAGTTAGTTTTACCTGCGTTCTCTTTCACCTGATTAAACATTCATAATTGTATTGGGGTATAAAAAAAATGAGCTTGGTTATTATACACCTTCGAAAAGGTATATAATATTTGTGGATTAAATTGCGCTTTATTAATGCGGTAAATAGATAGTGTTTATTTATTCGAAAATTTAAATTAAAAGTAAATATATAGCTTAATCCATTGCACAGAAAATGACATGTATTGTGTTTTATCTAATGAGAAAAGTTCTAATGAAGAAATTTTTGGTGTTTTTTTTTGTTTTGATTAAGATTGGGTAGTTATAACTGATAGTATAGAGTTACATTATAAAACAACTGAGGGGGTTTAGCTTTTATATATTTAAAAGGAAACTAAAAACCTTCTTAAGCCTGCTTTGAGTTAATATATTTTTTTTTTTCTACATTTTTAACACTAAATTAAATATCATTCTTCTGTGCATAACTGTTTACAGAGTCACAAGTAGTGACACATCCAGCTTATCAGTGCAACACTTAAAAAGTTTACATCTCAAACAGCTAGGGTCTTGGCGTAACTTGTTTGACTGTAATTACAGGAAAAACTATATAATGCATTTATATATTTATTAATCAACCCTCTTGCAACAAAATCAGTCAACAAGTTAATCACTCACTTGTTACAATTCAAAATAGTTTAAAAAGATTGTTTTTAAGAAGAGAGTAGTTCGCACATAACACACAGACATAAGTTAAAAAACATATCAAATACACTGTTGATCAGGGTATTATATATATATATATATATATATATATAACTGATTTATCATTCTATCAACAACAAGTTTGTTGCTTGAAAGCATTTCTTAATTTAAGTGCAAATTATATAATACATTAAGTTATAATATTTATATTCTTTAGATTTATTAGGGATAACAGATTGAAACCTAATACCTAATGAGAGCAGATAAGTACCTAATGCTAGCGATATTAATTTAGTTTAAAAGACGAGACAATTGTGTAAAAGTATACCAGATTCCCACGCTCAATTTTAGTCTGATCGACCTCCGAGTCGGTGTATCGGATAGCTAATTTTGATTACAATATGAATATATAAAAATCTCACAACCCTCCGATACAATGTTCTAATTAGTTTACCAGGCTTCGGATAGCCAAAGGCGCTGTGCACCGCGGCGCGCCGCGCCCCCCGGCTACTCGCTCTGTAACGCACGGCTCAAACTATAGTATAATGTAGTCATTTTGTTATCGGAACGATTTTACTATATAGAATACTTTCGTTTATTAATTATTATGTATGATTTTATTACCTTTCGTACTTGTAATACACGTAAATCTTAGTCTGTCATAGAATTTATTGCTTATACAATTTTTGCTGACATTGCACTGATTATATATATATATATATATATATATATATATATATATATATAGTTTACATACATAGAATGCTTTTTTATAGTTACCCTCGTTTAAGTTTGCATATTTATTCGAAAATTTAAATTAAAAGTAAATATATAGCTTAATCCATTGCACAGAAATTGTTAGTACAAGTGTTTCAACCATTGCATATCTAAGTGTAAAACATATCAAATGAACCGACAAAATAAAATACAAGAGTATTACGTCGACGCCGTATTAAATTACTTTTGCGGCGAATGTAGTAGAGTGCATCTGCCTTTGCACCTGCTCCTCTGTCGGCTATAAAAGCGAGGGACTAGCCGCAGTAGTCTCACAGTTTTAGGCTGGCAGCTTAGCTAGCTGTTCGCCTTAACTGTCTGTAATAGCATCTTTAGTATAGAGGTGGTACCCCTGTATACTAAAGATTCTACCTTAGCATGTTAGTTTGTTATGCATGTTAGTTTGTAGTTTGCTGCTATAAAATGTAGTTAGTGTTGGTGTTTGTAATTATTTGTGGTGTTGGTCTTTGAAGTGTTTTATTTACTAATTAAATATGTACTTTTCTTTCACGCTTTTAAAACTTACCTTGGTCAAAACTTGGGTTCGCAGTAGCCTGACGCCCGTTCGCTGATCTACGTCCGACTGGGTTCCAGTTTGCTGTTGACCTTTGTACAACCGACCTTGGTTGATCTTTAAAAAATAAACTTTAACTTTAACTGTTCAATTTGTTTAAATATTTGCGGGTAAAGTCTTTATTTTTGTTTTAAAAGTAACATGTTTCTCCTCCCTTTCCTAACCCCTGACAAATAGGTTCGGCCCTGAAAACCGGACTTGTCAATACGGCCATGTAAACCGGTTGACATTACCTATCTTAGCCCTTACTCACGAATAAATTTTCGGGGGAGAGGTTAGCGTTCCGTTATCAGGTTTATGCCTATAATTGCGAGCATTAAACTAGCCCTCTTCTCCTAATACAGAGCGGGGAATAGAGCACCAATTTGTGCTCTATTCCCCGCTTTGGCAAAATGTTCAGATGACCTTGGGGACTTAGAAAATTCAGGAAATTCTCGTTTCTTAAAATACTGGAAGATATGTATTGATTTTTTTCGGGAGAGATTAATGTTTAGTTATTACAGAATTCAGATCCGACCAAGGGTATAGCAGTAATAGCCAAAAACAATTATTTTGAAGGTCATATCTAAATAAATTCTTTATCTCTAGTTTAACTTATGCCAAGTGGCTACTCAAATTACGCGGATTGATCAGAGGAACAGGTTGGTGCAAATAGAATTCAGATCCGACCAAGGGTATAGCAGTAATAGCCAAAAAAAATAACTATTTTCAAGGGCAAACCTATATAACTTCTTTGTTTTTGGTTAAAGTATAACATGTGGGTACTTCAATTACGCGGCTTGACAAGACGAACAAGAAGGTGCAATCGGAATTTAAATCTAGCCAACGGTATAGCAACCGTTGTGGTGGGGGACTTGGTGTGGTGGGGGAAGGCGAGTACATAACCTACGCGCAAACGCTACATCACTATATGTCCAGCTCTTGCGCGGTACACATGGATTCACAAATACAAGACAATAATGTTTCTTCCACATCTTTATCTTTTAATATTTACCAAGCTGACACTAATGAAACGACTGATCAAATACAAGTACAAGAAGTGTCTACCACAACATCCTCTGATACAGAAGCAATTACGTTATCCTTGATGGGTTTTAACTAATGGATATTTTATTCATAGTCTTCCTCCCCGCGCCAGCTGCCATCTGCCACCTGCCGCCTGCCATCTGCTCCGCCCCACCACACTTTTACCCCCACCATTTTGTTTGATACCAAAAATGCTAGCTAGCGAATAGTCAGTACACCTCCGGCTCTCGACCGGTGAACATCGAGCTCTTCGAGACGCTCTTCACAAACTAACAATATCATTTCACTCAAGATCTGATGGATGTTTCTATTTCATTGCCGTCACGTATTATTTCCACCTGACAGCAATGAAATGCAAACACCTAACAGAACAGATAGGTGTCGAAGTATCTACCGTCTTTCATCAGAAAGCAAAGTGATGGCCGCAACTCGTCCGGATCAACAACATCGATGACAACCAACAACGGGGAACTATTGTAAACATGAATTATTGTAAACATAACTTATTGTAAATAAAATAAAGTAATATTTGTAATTGTACTACCTCGCACTCGTATCATTCAATTGCTTCATTCGATTGTTTCATTCGATATTTATTATCGATTAACTATCGAATCACAATCGTTTTACGAGTGCGAGGTAGATTTTTTTTAAAAAACTTCACCGTGACCTTGAACTTTGAACTTTTACTCATTTCGTCACAAAACCGCCTACGTCACTGGCTCAGCCTCAGATGACGTCTTTCATGACGCAGCGCTTCCGGTCACGTGACCGGAAGCCATCAATCAAGTGAGCCAGAAGTCCCCTTTCCCTACTACTTATTACTTTACTTAATTTTGTTTTATGTTTCTAATTCAAGAATGGGACTAACAAATACATATTTTCGCTTCCGGGAAAAAACAAATCTGCAATGTGACTCACAAAAAATGCATATATTCATTTATAGGATCAATAACTGCACAGTTACATACAGTGTGGCTGTGAATATTAAACAAAATTTACTTAGATTATTTAAGTCTATCATGCAAGCTGAAACGACCCACCTCTTGCTTTGCTAAACACGTTCCTCGCTCAGTATTGTAGTCCATGTGGACATTCATAGAACGCAAATTAGGTTGCTGGCAACCTATTACAACAACCTTTTTATTAGCATATTACGTGTTGTTATTTCTTACGGGATTTAATAAATGACGTCTTACAACACTTAAGATATATTTACACTTATACTGATTCACATACAGACGGTAAACATATATAAACGACGGTAAACATATATAAAAGATGGTCCTAGGCTAGGACCATCTTTTATATATGTTTACCGTCTGTATGTGAATCAGTATAAGTGTAAATATATCTTAAGTGTTGTAAGACGTCTTTTATTACATCCCGTACCTATTACAACATTAAAATAAGCATGGCACTTTTTTGTATATAATACAATAATCATGGTTGGTAATATTGTACAATTTAATATTGTAGGGTTTAACAGCTCAATTGTATATGTTTTAACAATAAAATAAAAGGGGTGGTTATTTTGAAAGTAAAATGTGTTAGAGTCAATGTTACGACTGCAATTCTAGAACTCATATATTTGGGTAGAAGGGAAAACTCAATCCGAAAAGGGCAAAATTAATCCCTGAAGACCGTCAGACACTCGGGCCGCCGCAAGTAAAACCATTACTTTGCCAACTGCCTGGGATTATCGTTACTGATAAATATTACTGGTTGTGATGCCAATATTACCTAAATTTCTACCCAACCCATGTCAAGTAATTCAGTTTGCACACTAATTAGTATATTATTAAATAACATTAAGTAAGTACATTGGATAGATGTTTTGTTTGGTTAAAATTAATACAATGGCAATAAAACGTTTCTTGGCATATGATATTCAAATTATGAGAATATATCATGGAAATATGGAACAAATATTATTATTAAGTATTAGTATATCTAAATATTTTTAAAGGACCTCACGATTTAACTGACTATGAATTTTTAAACGTATTTACAAAGTTATTATCGGCGAGAAGTATTTATAGGTAATAAATATAAAATATAAATATATATATGCACATACAAGATGTGAAATAAAATATTTGCCTGAAAGAATTTATTATGGAAACACAAACACAATGCTCATAACACGATGCTCATAATTCCTAAAAAGAATGACACAGTACTTGTTCTTGGTATTGAGGTATTTGTTGTTATTTTAGGCATCTTATAATCTTGTGTAAAGGAGATTTAAAGGGGCAAAGCTTTTAATTGGTTTCTTAAAAATGAAGCCAGCCGACTGTTACACGTGCGGTGTTTCAATTAACTGGATCTCTTTGTCCTGAAGTCTGTTAGAAAATTTAAAAGCTTCTATTTCACAAAATATATAGATATATTGGAAACTTGCTCAACTTAAACACTTGTTCCTCATAAAGATTAAACGTATCTAGTTGTAATAATGGAATATTGGAGGAAGTTTGACTGATGAATTATTCTTAATATATAAAACAGCTGTTACATTAACGAGCGTTACTATTTGAAGTTTATGCAAACAAGTATTTAGATGCTTCTAAAACATAGGTGGCTAAAACGTACAGACAATATTAATTAACATTGTTTAAATAGGAAATGCTCTAGGAAATGCTAGGGGAAAAGAAAAACTTGAATTAAAGAAGATTTCGAATTATAGAAGTTTAAATACACCACGCTCCACTACATTATTATTGCCAGTGCCCCCAGAGTGCTGCTAAGCGTTTGCTAGTTATTCTCCTCCATAATTCTTGTAATTCTCCCTCTGTACTAGAGGGTAACAATACCAAGTAACTTCTACCGAACAATTTCATTCGCTGTGAACGTATTCATCTACACTCGGCCAGTTGCCAAATCGGACAGTTACCAGATTTCAGTTGTGACCTGCCTAGGTGGAATATATTCAAAATATATAGAAAAAGGACCACTCATTTTTTTAAATTTATTATTCCACACCGGCAAATATTTTCATGAACTGGTGCATTTTTTTATAAGAGTGGTTACCACTTTTGGTGATATTTTATTCATAAGCTGTGGTTTATTCCCCTCCAGGTGTTAATAAATAGTGTGTGATAAGAAGGAAAAATTGAATAGATGTATTTATTTTAAAAAATGAATCTTTAAACAAAGTTTTTACAAATATATTTGCTTAAAAATTACATTGGGATTCACAGCACGTCAAAATTATTTTGACACAGACACATAAAAAAAATGTTTAACCATATTTACTTTCAATTAAATACCAGTAATGTAATTTTCCTGTTGCTTTTAATACAGTATATATATATATATATATAAAGTAGCCATTTAATTTACAAATTGTTGTGATTATTAAATAAGAACTGGTTATTTTAATTTAACTAGTATGGTTATAACTAATAGATAAATGTATATATAAATATTTGATTTGATTTTAAATATGAGTTTGATAAAATTTTTATTTTTTAAGTCTTGAGTAGTAATGCCGAAAGTATATATTATAGAAATACATATCCTAAATGTTGTTAATACTCGATTAATAAGAGAATTATTATTCTAGATAATACCCTTGAACAAAATAATTCTTACACGTAGAAAATGAATACACATCTTGGTTGACCATTACTACGAGTCATTGGAGAGTCTAGGCGACACACACTTGAATAGAGGCATTAGTCGCTGACACCATTCAACACTCTACAATAACATTCAGTGCTGACAGCGCTCACAACCCTAAAATAACATTCAGTGCTGACAGCGATCACCACCCTATAATGACATTCAGTACTGACACCGCTCACTACCCTATAATGACATTCAGTACTGACACCGCTCACTACCCTATAATGACATTCAGTGCTGACACCACTCACCACCCTATAATGACATTCAGTACTGACACCGCTTACTACCCTATAATGACATTCAGTGCTGACACAACTCACCACCCTAAAATAACATACAGCGGGGGGACCGCTCCCCACCCTATAATAGCATTCAGTGCTGACAGTGCTCACCACCCCATAAAGGCATCCAGTGCTGACACCACTCACAACCTTAAAATAACATTCAGTGCTGACAACGGTCACCACCCTACAATGGCATTCAGTGCTGACACCGCTCACCACCCTACAATAACATTCAGTGCTGACACCGCTCACCACCCTACAAACAAACTTTCAGTGCTGGCACCGCTCACCACCCTAAAATAACATTCAGTGCTGACAACGCTCACCACCCTACAATGGCATTCAGTGCTGACACCGCTCACCACCCTACAATAACATTCAGTGCTGACACCGCTCACCACCCTACAAAAAAACTTTCAGTGCTGGCACCACTCACCACCCTAAAATAACATTCAGTGCTGACGACGCTCACCACCCTACAATGGCATTCAGTGCTGACACCACTCACCACCCTAAAATGACATTCAGTGCTGACACCGCTCACCACCCTATGATGACATTCAGTGCTGACACCGCTCACAACCCTACAATAACATTCAGTGCTGACAGCGCTCACAGCCCTACAATAACATTCAGTGATGACAGAGCTCACCACCCTATAATGACATTCAATGCTGACACCACTCACCACCCTATGATGACATTCAGTGCTGACACCACTCACAACCCTACAATAACATTCAGTGCTGACAGCGCTCACAACCCTACAATAACATTTAGTGCTGACAGCGCCCACCACCCTATAATGACATTCAGTGCTGACACCGCTCACAACCCTAAAATAACATTCAGTGCTGACAACGCTCACCACCCTACAATGGCATTCAGTGCTGACACCGCTCACCACCCTAAAATAACATTCAGTGCTGACACCACTCACCACCCTAAAAAAACTTTCAGTGCTGACACCGCTCACCACCCTAAAATAACATTCAGTGCTGACGACGCTCACCACCCTACAATGAAATTCAGTAATGACACCACTCACCACCCTATGATGACATTCAGTGCTGACACCGCTCACCACCCTACAATGGCATTCAGTGCTGACACCACTCACCACCCTAAAATGACATTCAGTGCTGACGACGCTTACCACCCTACAATGGCATTCAGTGCTGACACCACTCACCACCCTAAAATGGCATTCAGTGCTGACACCGCTCACCACCCTATGATGACATTCAGTGCTGACACCGCTCACAACCCTACAATAACATTCAGTGCTGACAGCGCTCACAACCCTACAATAACATTCAGTGATGACAGTGCTCACCACCCTACAATAACATTCAGTGCTGACACCACTCGCCACCCTATGATGACATTCAGTGCTGACACCGCTCACAACCCTACAATAAAATTCAGTGCTGACACCACTCACCACACTATGATGACATTCAGTGCTGACACCGCTCCCCACTCTATGATGACATTCGGTCCTGACACCACTCACAACCCTACAATAACATTCAGTGCTGACAGTGCTCACAACCCTACAATAACATTCAGTGCTGACAGCGCCCACCACCCTATAATGACATTCAGTGCTGATACCACTCACAACCCTACAATAACTTTCAGTGCTGACAGCGTTCACAACCCTACAATAACATTCAGTGCTGACAGCGCCCACCACCCTATAATGAAATTCAGTGCTGACACCGCTCACAACCCTACAATAACATTCAGTGCTGACACCACTCACCACCCTATGATGACATTCAGTGCTGACACCACTCACCACCCTAAAATGGCATTCAGTGCTGACACCGCTCACCACCCTATGATGACATTCAGTGCTGACACCGCTCACAACCCTACAATAACATTCAGTGCTGACAGCGCTCACAACCCTACAATAACATTCAGTGATGACAGAGCTCACCACCCTATAATGACATTCAGTGCTGACACCACTCACCACCCTATGATGACATTCAGTGCTGACACCACTCACCACCCTAAAATGGCATTCAGTGCTGACACCGCTCACAACCCTACAATAACATTCAGTGCTGACAGCGCTCACAACCCTACAATAACATTCAGTGATGACAGAGCTCACCACCCTATAATGACATTCAGTGCTGACACCACTCACCACCCTATGATGACATTCAGTGCTGACACCACTCACCACCCTAAAATGGCATTCAGTGCTGACACCGCTCACCACCCTATGATGACATTCAGTGCTGACACCGCTCACAACCCTACAATAACATTCAGTGCTGACAGCGCTCACAACCCTACAATAACATTCAGTGATGACAGAGCTCACCACCCTATAATGACATTCAGTGCTGACACCACTCACCACCTTATGATGACATTCAGTGCTGACACCACTCACAACCCTACAATAAAATTCAGTGCTGACAGCGCTCACAACCCTACAAAAACATTCAGTGCTGACACCACTCACCACCCTATGATGACATTCAGTGCTGACACCACTCACAACCCTACAATGAAATTCAGTGCTGACAGCGCCCACCACCCTATAATGACATTCAGTGCTGACACCGCTCCCAACCCTAAAATAACATTCAGTGCTGACAACGCTCACCACCCTACAATGGCATTCAGTGCTGACACCGCTAACCATCCTAAAATAACATTCAGTGCTGACACTGCTCACCACCCTAAAAAAAACTTTCAGTGCTGACACCACTCACTACCCTAAAATAACATTCAGTGCTGACGACGCTCACCACCCTATAATGGCATTCAGTGCTGACACCACTCACCACCCTATGATGACATTCAGTGCTGACACCGCTCACCACCCTACAATAACATTCAGTGCTGACACCACTCACCACCCTAAAATGACATTCAGTGCTGACACAGCTCACCACCCTATGATGACATTCAGTGCTGACACCGCTCACAACCCTACAATAACATTCAGTGCTGACAGCGCTCACAACCCTACAAAAACATTCAGTGCTGACAGCACTCACCACCCTATAATGACATTCAGTGCTGCCACCGCTCACCACCCTATGATGACATTCAGTGCTGACACCGCTCACAACCCTACAATAACATTCAGTGCTGACAGCGCTCACAACCCTACAATAACATTCAGTGCTGACAGCGCCCACCACCCTATAATGACATTCAGTGCTGACACCGCTCACAACCCTACAATAACATTCAGTGCTGACAGCACTCACAACCCTACAATAACATTCAGTGCTGACAGCGCTCACCACCCTATAATGACATTCAGTGCTGACACTCCTCACTACCCTACAATAACATTCAGTGCTGACAGTGCTCACCACCCTACAATAACATTCAGTGCTGACACCACTCGCCACCCTATGATGACATTCAGTGCTGACACCGCTCACAACCCTACAATAAAATTGAGTGCTAACACCACTCACCACCCTATGATGACAATCAGTGCTGACACCGCTCCCCACCCTATGATGACATTCGGTCCTGACACCACTCACAACCCTACAATAACATTCAGTGCTGACAGCGCTCACAACCCTACAATAACATTCAGTGCTGACAGCGCCCACCACCCTATAATGACATTCAGTGCTGATACCACTCACAACCCTACAATAACATTCAGTGCTGACACCACTCACCACCTTATGATGACATTCAGTACTGACACCGCTCCCCACCCTATGATGACATTCGGTCCTGACACCACTCACAACCCTACAATAACATTCAGTGCTGACAGCGCCCACCACCCTATAATGACATTCAGTGCGGACACCGCTCACAACCCTACAATAACATTCAGTGCTGACAGCACTCACAACCCTACAATAACATTCAGTGCTGACAGCGCTCACCACCCTATAATGACATTCAGTGCTGACACTGCTCACAACCCTACAATAACATTCAGTGCTGACAGTGCTCACCACCCTACAATAACATTCAGTGCTGACACCACTCGCCACCCTATGATGACATTCAGTGCTGACACCGCTCACAACCCTACAATAACATTCAGTGCTGACAGCACTCACAACCCTACAATAACATTCAGTGCTGACAGCGCTCACCACCCTATAATGACATTCGGTCCTGACACCACTCACAACCCTACAATAACATTCAGTGCTGACAGCGCTCACAACCCTACAATAACATTCAGTGCTGACAGCGCCCACCACCCTATAATGACATTCAGTGCTGATACCACTCACAACCCTACAATAACTTTCAGTGCTGACAGCGTTCACAACCCTACAATAACATTCAGTGCTGACAGCGCCCACCACCCTATAATGACATTCAGTGCTGACACCGCTCACAACCCTACAATAACATTCAGTGCTGATACCACTCACCACCCTATGATGACATTCAGTGCTGACACCGCTCACAACCCTACAATAATATTCAGTGCTGACACCACTAACCACCCTATAATGACATTCAGTGCTGACAACGCTCACCACCCTACAATAATATTTAGTGCTGACACCGCTAACCACCCTGCAATAACATTCAGTGCTGACACTGGATACCGACCTTCATTACCATCCTGTGTTAACATTCTGCTTATCTGTATTTCTTACACCGTATAAAGTTGTCCGCTTCTATGCAGCGTTGGCACTAGATATCAACCCCTACTAACACTGACACTGACACACATAAACAACACTGAACATCATCACCCACAACAATGCAGCTTTGACAATGTATACCATCCTCTTCTGCCATGCAGATCTGATGTTGTATTTTTTGCTACCAATCAGCGTTTACTCTGATCTGGAAGGTATCCAGATCAGACTGGTGGGGTTTTGGTTTTTACTTGATGAATGCTTGGAAAATTAGGTAAGAACTTGTTTCAGAATGAAATCTTTAATGATTTATTAAAAAAACTAAATGTTAATTTATTTACTATTTATTAATTACATTTATTAGTTTATTGATTTTTTTTATTTACTAGGAATTAAGTAGATATAAGGCGGCTAAGAAATAAGCAAATTATAATATCATGTGATTTTTCTAAATTTAATTTTTTATGGGAAATCAATGCTTGTAGTAATTGTAGTACCATATGCACGGGAAATAAGAGACATGTCAGTATTTTATTTTTATTAATTTTCTTGCTGAATATTCAGGGTGCAAGCCGAGCAGACAGCCCAATGGACTATTGCTGACTCAGTTCAGTCATTTATTCCTTTTTAGCGAAATTCCCCTATAGGGAAAAAGCTATTACCGTAGTCGGCATGGTAAGACCTAAGCCCGGGACCATGGTAACTTTTCGTTTGAGGTCCCCAGACCCCAAAAACACCTTTCGTTCGAAACTGTATATATATATGTGTGTCCGTGAGCACGATAACTCTCGTAAATATGATCCGATTTTGATGAAACTTGGTATAAACGTGTAAAGCAACATTTATGACTTTAAGTTCGAAAACCAGCCAGATCGCTTTATCCTAAGGAGTATTTTTGGGGGGTTTTGTACCCCAAAAATTTTTTTTTTGGATTTTTACACATAAGTTTTGAAAAAGTCAAAATTTATTTTTCACCATTGGATTCAGGTTAAAAAAACACACAATTTGGTATTTTGATCATCCCTCTACGTCAATTGGTTACCGAGATATTGAAAGTGCTAAACACAGTATGTTGTCTAATGTTATTCTTATGGAGGAAAATAAAAATTTTATATCTCGCTTATTTATGAACGTATAGTGACGAAACTTGGTATACAGCTTCATCTCATTGTAGTCTATTGATATTTGCTCAAAAAACTAATTTTTGCTTAAGGCTCCCGTAGCAGCAAACCTGCGTTCTCAGCCCCCATGTTATTCTTATGGAGAATAATTAAATGCTCTCTCTCCCATAATTATGAATATAAATGAATAAAAACTGGTATACGACTTTACCTAGTTGAGTTATATTAATATTAGCATAAAACCCCATTTTTTGTGTTCCTTGTTGCAGCAAACCTGCGTACTCAGCCTCAATGTTATTCTTATGGAGAATAATTAAAATTGTATATATCGCTTATTTGTGAATATATTTTTATGAAACTTGGTAAGTGGCTTTATGTAGTATTAAGACATTTATATCTTCATTGGAAATTCGTTGAGTATGCAGGTTGGCTGCGACGGGGGTATCTTATTTATTTATTCTACACTGATGCATTGCTTTTAACGTTTATTGATGGACTGTATAATTATTTTATGTTATAATAAGGCACTGTTTTTTTTATATTTTTCATTCTTTCTCTGATCTGGATTTATCTTGGCTGGTGTTGTTGACGACCCTAATTTAGCTGTAATTCCAAATGTTGCATATTGTGTAATTGCGAAGCAGGATAGACTAGCAGGTGAAAAAAGATGACACTTTCATGATCAAAACCTGGATCATATTCTTACAACTTATAATGACTTAGCATGCGTCAGAAGTAAAGAAAACTGGGAAACCTATGACTGTTTGTGACATTGAGCATACATATCCTGCACTAGTTTGCTTATCCCGACCTTAAAGTGTCAGACTGTTACGATAATTTTCCATTTTACAAGTAAATCATTTATGTTAATCTAAAAATGTGTATATTATCTATATATGTTAACAATATTGGGTAAAAGACAAAATTGAATGCATCAAAAATGGTATAAAACTAGCAGAACTCTTTAGTAAACCATCTCGAGGAGTAGCTATTTACTTCATTGATAAATTCAAACTCACTTTTAAACCTGTTTATTATTACCATTTTGTGAAGAGGAGTGTGAATTTGCTGCCTTCGTTTTGTCTGACCTCTCTCTTAAAGAGATGACAATATACTGATCCACAAATGAGAAAATGGACGGATTATTTTGATTCTAGAACTCAGCTAGTTGAAGGTCAACTCGATTAACGAGTGATGTCAAGGAGTTTTGTAAGTTTCCTCATAAGCTATAAACAATACCTTTTCTGAAGCTAGAAGAGGCAAAACCTCCCTTGCCTCATTCCACTGATAACACCACTGATACAACCAATACGAACAGTGGTAGTTTAGTGTTAAACAAACAGTTAGTAAGGACAAGGTAGCTTTGAACACGTTTATTATAAGTTGTTTGTTCCTATGTAAATAGCTTTTCTAAGGTCTTATGTTTCAGAGGTACTTTAATGATAAAGCAAACACTTTTTTATCGATACCTTACGAGTTAAGATAGTAAGTCGTCTCACTGAAGGTTAGATATGTTTCATCAGGAAAAAAATGCACAACCCAGACTAGCTTCTCAAGCCCAAAAAAAAAAAAAATTTGTAAACAGCTGAACTTTCCCAATTTAAGAGTTTTACAACTTTAATCCATGATCATTCCAATATAACAGACTATAACGGTTTCCTATACTACGAAGTCTTCGTAGGGTTTAACGTATCGGTATACAAATTTCTTCGCGGAAAACAATTACTTATTGAAGTAAATTTTACATTAAAAACGACAAATATAGTTTCAGTTGGAGACAAGGCCTTTCGTTTACAAACTAAACATCGTCAGGTCTCCAACACTTTTTAAATTACAGGCTTTGTCCCCAAATATAATGTTATTACTGATTTGTTGTTTTTAATTTTAAATTGACTTTAAATATCAGTTAAAATAGTGTGTCTAATAATTGATGCTTCTTTTATTTCAGAGTCGCCTAACCCAGCGGTCTCATTAACTGTAGTAGGCCACATGCCTGATGAGGTTAACTTAGACTTCATCCAATCCGTTGATTAAATTGTTAGCCAACTCCCTGATGTATCAGCTCTAGTTTTTTTTCATGTAGTAAATATCCCAAATGTGGTAACAGGGTTCACCTGGGGTCTTGTTGCTGCCATGGGACTTATTAATGTAGTAAATAACCTTAAGTTCGCAAACATAAATTTTATCTATAACATGACAATAATTCCTATAAAAATGTAATCCACTGTACTGTATACTATCCAGCACTAACATGCAGCTCTGGCACTGTATACTGTCCTATACTAACATGCAGCTCTGTCACTGTATACCGTCCTACACTAACATGAGCTCTGGCACTGTATACTGTCCTACACTAACAAGCAGCTCTGGCACTGTATACTGTCCTACACTAACATGAGCTTTGTCACTGTATACCGTCCTACACTAACATGAGCTCTGGCACTGTATACCGTCCTACACTAACACGAAGCTCTGGCACTGTATACCGTCCTACACTAACATGCAGCTTTGTCACTGTATACCGTCCTACACTAACATGAGCTCTGGCACTGTATACCGTCCTACACTAACATGCAGATCTTGCACTGTATACCGTCGTACACTAACATGAGCTCTGGCACTGTATACCGTCCTACACTAACATAAGCTCTGGCACTGTATACCGTCCTACACTAACATGCAGCTCTGGCACTGTATACCATCTACACCAACATGCAGCTCTGGCACTGTATACCATCTTACACTAACATGCAGCTCTGGCACTGTATACCGTCCTACACTAACATGAGCTCTGGCACTGTATACCGTCCTACACTAACATGAGCTCTGGCACTGTATACCGTCCTACACTAACATGCAGCTATGGCACTGTATACCGTCCTACGCTAACATGAGCTCTGGCACTGTATACCATCCTACACTAACATTAAGCTCTGGCACTGTATACCATCCTACACTAACTTGTAGCTCTGGCACTGTATACCATCCTACACTAACATGAAGCTCTGGCACTGTATACCATCCTACACTAACATGCAGCTCTGGCACTGTATACTATCCTACACTAACATGTAGCTCTGGCACTGTATACCGTCCTACACTAACATACAGCTCTGACACTGTATACCGTCCTACACTAACATGCAGCTCTGGTTCTGTATACCATGTACACTAACATGCAGCTCTGGCACTGTATACCGTCCTGCGCTAACATGCAGCTCTGACACTGTATACTATCTACACCAACATGCAGCTCTGGCACTGTATACCATCTACACCAACATGCAGCTCTGGCACTGTATAACATCTACACCAACATGCAGCTCTGGCACTGTATACCGTCCTACACTAACATGTAGCTCTGCACTCTATACCATCCTACACTAACATGCAGCTCTGGCACTGTATACCATCCTACACTAACATGCAGCTCTGGCTCTGTATACCATCCTACACTAACATGCAGCTCTGGCACTGTATAGCGTCCTAAACTAACATGCAGCTCTGGCACTGTATACCGTCCTACTCTACTATTTTGTTCTGACACTAAACTCTCTTTCACTATTATACAGTGCTGACACCATACCCCTGTCTACACTGACATGCAGATCTGACATTGTATAACTCCACAACTGTCGTGCATTTCCTGCCATCACAAACCACGCGATCAGTTTTGACGCAAGATACTAACCGCAGATGTAAATCGTTCGTTAAATGTATAGGCTACTGTTTAGTAATTAACATATTAGTATTTGTTTGTATTTTTAGATTTTCATAAATATCTGTTTTTTATATTCTATTTTAACTGTATGTAAAGACAGCTGAGTTGGGCCTAAACTACAACGGGAGTGCTCAAGAAAGTGTAGTAGAATTATTGCAGAACATTTTTGACGTATGTGAAATTCAACAATTCCTTTTAAAGACTGAACATGTGCTGACTTAGTCTCTAACCTCCGCCTATCCAACTCATATCTAAAACATTATTCATTTCCTTTTTCTCATTTTTAATGTTTTTTTTATAATAAATACTCATTCTCAGTTTGTAAATAAAGTTATTAATTATTACTCCCAGTGAATTGTAATATTTATTTGTAGAATAAAAGTATTAAATCGTTTGATAAAAAGGTAAAACTCATATATGAACTTTAAAATGATGGTGAGTCAACACTTTCTCTCACTCCATTCACGTACAGCTACAATACGAATTATTAGTGTAAAATCTTTAACTATGAATAATCCCTAGATCGACTTGTTACTTTGCAAGTTTTAGTCATATAAAAAGCAATAAACTACGTCTTGCGACATGTATGTCCTATCCATAGATACCAAGTATTATGAGCATTGTTTGTAAAAAGACGCTACTCCTTAGTTAAGATATGTTACTATCATGCCATGTCTTCGATTAAATCTATATTCAATGCACATTTACTGTTGAAGTTTAAAGATACTATGCTGTGCTTTAATACAAAATGTATGACACGTTATTAATACTGTGAAAGTAAAATAATAATACAAAATCATGATTGAATCTATTATTTTTATTTTTTTCAACTATCAGCCATACTATCTTAGGCTTTACTAATTTAATAAAACCTTAATAACTAATAATTTAATATTTTTCGTACTGCATTAACGACTATCGAGTTTCTATCTTTCTAGCTTTAGCATAGCAATTAATACAAATCATAATGGTGTTAAACACTACTTTGATATAAACTTTAATGCACATATATTATACTCAATATTCTACACATTTTTTTAAATTAAAAGTAAAGGTCATCAAAACATTTTCCAATACTGTCTTTCATTTAGTTTAGTGATGTTTCGATGGAGTGAGAAAACTCTAAGTAATTTTTTATCCGGATGTCAAGAGTCTTGAACACAGTCATTATCATTATCGGTGTAGTTAAACTTTAACAATAAACTGTTTAACTACTTCACCGCAGCAAGCGGTAGTTTTATAGGGTCATAAAATTGGAACTTTGAATTACACCGTGCATACCAAGCCACTCTTGCACGAACGTTTTCGTAGAGGTTTAATAGTATACATTCACGGATTTGCGCAAAGAAATTAAAAGTAAAACCTTTTAATAGTACGTTTTTACATAAGAAGAAAATATAATAAAGTCAAAACATGAGTATATTACACATATTATGAATAAATATTTATTTTATTTTATCTTTTTTTTGTTTGTTTTTTTTCTTGTCTACATCAGAAGCATTTTGTATATAACTTTGATACAATACAACTATCCAAACCGCTCAAGTCATGTGGGCAGCCCGGAAATCGAACCCATTACCTATTGCACCAAAATCCGAGATAATAATACTTAGGCTAACAAGACATTTAAAAATACCCCCGTCGCAGCAAACCTGCGTACTCAGCAAATTTCCAATGAATATATATGTTTTTCACTACCACATAAAGGCACTTACCAAGTTTTATAAAAATAAATTAATAACTAAATGATCTATAGCATTTTATTTATTCTCCATAAGAATAACATAGGACTGAGTATGCAGGTTTGCTGCAACAAGGAGCACAAAATATGTGTTTTTATGCAATTATCAATTTAACTCAACCAGGTGAAGCTACATACTAAGTTTTATTAATTTATGTTAATAATTAAGGGAGATATAAAACTTTACTTATTCTCCATAAGAATAACATTAGGGCTGAGTATGCAGGTTAGCTGCTACGGGGACAACCTACAAAATATTTGTTTTTTGTTCAAATATCAATATACCAGTACAACATGAAGCCACATACCAAGTTTCATCAATATACATTCATAAATAATCAAGATATCAAATTTTATTTATTCTCCATAAGGATAACATTGGACAACGTACTGTGTTTAGTACTTTGAATATCTCTGCAACGGTTGGACGTAGAATCACAATTTAAACACCAAAATGATTGTTTTGTGGAGCTGAAGTGATTGGTAAAAGCAAATGTGAAGTTTAAAGTAAAACTAACTGAGGAAAAGCCAAAAACCTTTTCCCCATAAGATTAACATGGGAGATTTTATGAGCATGTTTTTTTGGATTTTTTCCGCAACCACTTAACCTAGGTTAATAATTCAAAATACCATATTATTTGTTTTTTTAAGCTCTATAACATGGTCAAAACCAAAATTAACTGTTTCAAAAATTTTAGGGTGAAAAATGCAAAAAACTGATTTTTGGAAAATTTAAAACCCCCATAAACCCCCCTTCCCATAGTCCGATTTTTCTGGTTTTCGAACTTAAAGTCATAAATGTCACTTTACACATTTGAGCCAAATTTCATCAAAATCGGACGTTTTTTACTCAAGTTATCGCATTCACGGACACATATATAGATATATATATATATATATAGATATATATATATATATATAGATATATATATATATATATAGATATATATATACATATATATAAATTTGAACGAATAGTGTTTTAGTCATCTTGGGACCTTAAAAAAAAAATTTGTCATGGTCTCGGGCTTAAGTCTTACCATGAGACCTACGGTAATAGCTTCTTCCCTATAGGGGAAATTCGCTAAAAGTATCTCGCTTTATAACATTGTATGAATAACTAATGAAATCCAAATTAAGAAGATTAATTAAAAGAAGATGTTAAAATAGTGCATTGTATTAGTTCTATTTTATGTAGCATTTATACCTTACATTGACTTAAAATGTCTTGTGAAAAGTAAATAGAATGGGATAGAAATATATATCTCAGAATCTGCCAGGATTGTGTTTTAAAATAGTGTGATAAATCCACCAGTACAGGTTATGACCTATGGCGGTTATTGTTTCAATCATTTTAGCGAATTTCCCTTATAGGGAAGAAGCTATTATCGTAGTCGGCATGGTAAGACCTAGGACCGGGACCATGATAACTTTTCGTTTTGAGGTCCCCAGACCCCAAAAACACCATTCGTTCGAAACTGTAGATATATATATATATATACATATATATATATATATATATATATATATATATATTTATGTGTGTGTCCGTTAGCACGATAACTCTCGTAAAAATTATCTGATTTTGATGAAATTTGGTATAAACGTGTAAAGCAACATTTATGACTTTAAGTTCGAAAACCAGCCAGATCGCTTTATCCTAAGGAGTATTTTGGGGGGGGGGGTTTGTACCCCAAAAATGGGTTTTTTGAATTGTTTACATATAATTTTGGAAATAGTCAAATTTTAGTTTTCCCCATTAGATTTAGCTTAAAAAAAACACACAATTTGGTATTTTGATAATTTCTCTACGTCAATTGGTTACCGAGATATTGAAAGTGCTATACACAGTACGTTGTCTAATGTTATTTTTATGGAGGATAAGAAAGATTTTATATCTCGCTTATTTATAAACGTATACTGACGAAACTTGGTATACAGCTTCATCTGGTTGTGGACCATTGATATTTGCTCAAAAAAACTATTTTTTACCAAAGGATCCCGTAGCAGCATACCTGCGTACTCAGCCCCATGTTATTCTTATGGAGAATAAGTAACGTGTTATCTCCCTTAATTATGAAAATAAATTAATGAAATTTGGTATGTGGCTTTACCTACATGAGTTATATTGATATTTGTATAAAACCCCATTTTTAGTGTTCCTTGCTTCAGAAAACCTGCATACTCAGCCGCCATGTTATTCTTATGGAGAATAATTAAAATGTCATAAATCGTTTATTTATGAATGTATATTGATGAAACTTGGTTTGTGGCTTTATGTGGTATTGATATATATATATATATATATATATATATATATATGCATTGGACATTCGCTGAGTACGCAGGTTTGCTGCTACGGGGGTATTTGTATGTAGCTTGAAGTCCATATTTTATATTCAAATGAAACAATAAAGATCAATTTAAAAAATTCGTATATATCTCCTCTATTTCACGCGGTACCGGTTTCTATGAGGTGATTATGGTTACTGAAAAGTAGAAACAGATAAAATACTAAACCAAAAGACAACTACCTTGAATTGCTTTGAAGATATTTTGTAAAGTAAGTAACTTACTTTACTTGGCAGGACAGTAAATAACTATTAAAACATGCATTGAGCCGCTTTATTAAACGGTTCCTATATTTCTACCTTCATAAAAAAATAAACCTAAGGGTAAGGGAGAGGGAGAGGGAGGGAGAAAACAACAGGACACATTAGATAGTAAACTTATTTATTTAGATGTTCGTGAAGTTAAGCATCAGCGTCCTGGTTCGAATGATTTCGTTTTACTGCTAATGCAGGATAATTTGATAAATCATTTACCCAAACAGCCATTATTCGTCAAAACAATATTTGGTTGAATTTCAGCCATCAAGCGGTCATTATTGTGTATTAAACCAGTTATCAAACTAATAAGTCTATGCTGCAAAATTATAAATACTGATAGTTGAAATTTATAAACCTTTTCTTTTTCCGATATTTGATTATTGGTTGACAAGGGGATAAAGATATAGTTTCGTTATGTTGCCCTATGTTTTGACTCAATTTCGGCAGCTACTTCAATTTTGCTATGTGAAGAAGAGCTGACAATAATGATTTTTAAGAAAAATGTTTTTATTAAATAAAAAACTTGTATTGCAAAGGTCCATTAAACAATTGACCCGTACCTACATAGTAGATGTACGGGGTGTTTTTTAAATTAGCCCCCCAAACTTTTTCTACATTTCTTAGGATATCGACTCCTGACAACCCCTGATGATTGTTGACCAAGGTATACTTCATTTTGACTTAGTAATATATTTGGCCGCCATCTTGGATCCACCATATTGGATTCAACTACTTATTTTTAACTGTAAAGGTGGGGTTGTGCCCCATTTATAGAAGTAATTTTTTACGGTTTGTAACTCAATGCCCAATCCGTTTTTGAAAATAATTTTTCGTTCTCAAGATATTGGAGATTAAAACAATGCATTTTGGAGAGAGTTTTAAAGGTCCTAACTTTAAAACATGCCCATATTCCCATAATTAAATCAAATAATGACCAAGAACTACGACTAATTATTGTTGAGTGGCATTAACAAGATTTAATAATCGATGTATATATTTGGATCGAATACTAAAAGTAATTGATTAAACGAATTAAAATAACAATAAGATAACCACATAACAAAATTAATTTTTTAGAGCGATAGTTTTGCTGGTACCTTTAGAGGTTACTGAGCTTGTTTCTCAAATTATACAATAATAAATAAACTACAATTACAATCTTAATCAATCCAAACTTTGAATTATCATAAAAAGTGTTTTCTAGCGCATTCTTCATCACATCGTGTCCGCCATTAACCTTTTTTGACATCGAAAGTTTACTGAATTCTCACCACATATTTTAGTTTTGTTTGGTCTCCACATACTTTGCAATTTGGATTCTTAGGTATGAGCTAGGATAAGAATCTTGTAGAAAACCAACACAATTTTCGATTGAATTAAATACATTTTTGCACAAATATCCGAAATGAACAAAATCACATTAAGTTTTCTACTTCCATTTTTATTTAATTTATAGTTAAATGTAAATAAACATTTTTAATACAATTAAAAACATATGATTATTAAAAATCTAATAAAGTTTAATTATTCTATATACAGTATTTATAAATCGATTGTTAATACTTTGATATTTTCATTCTATAGTATGGTAGGTCAGATACGGAACTGCACCCTAAAAATACGCCTTCACGAAAAGAATCGGACAAACATGATGAAAATTACATGTCTTAGTCTGAAATATGTTTTTATTTTTGCGAAAAGTCGTAAGTCGGTAAACATGCAAAATAAAACACAAAAAAAACATTGTACGCAGTTATAAACTATACAACTGTGTAGAGCGTGTTTTGCTCTAAACAAATATATAACGAACCTCTGCTCAATTTTGCAGGTTAGTTTAAAAATTATTATGTTTACAAACATCTACAGCGTGTCCGGGTCTAGCCGGTTATACGGTATGTTATATCGATTATTTAGGGTTTGGTTACGTTCGGTCTCAAAGATGTAGAAGATCTCGTTTTGAAATGTCTCCAGATAACATATATATTGATTCCACTAATACTTAAACATTTGTTGCCAAGAACAACCATTGTAACAGATCTATGGAAATTGTACTCCTGTTATGTTATTTTAACATGTTATCACAGTTAAACCAGTTATCACCAGAAAGCTATATACTGTAAATCTTTTACATTTGTTGATTTGTCTCGTTTTTAGTTTGATGTTTGTAAATAAACAAATATATATATTTTTTATATATACTGGTAATATGTATCTAATTTTTATTTCAGCCTAGCCTAATTTTAATTGACAAACTAAACAAAACAAACGTGACGTTATAACTAACATACAGACGATAAAATATTTTACAATTTTCCTAATCAATATATCGAATAATTTCATTTGATTTTTTATATCGTTTTGCTTACGGAAGTGTGCCGGTATCCGGAAGTTTGCACCAAAAACTAATCTTTTTTATGAATTTTTTACTAAAAGATCTTTCAGAAAATGTAAAACATATACAACTTCAAAAAAGGTACCTCGCTTTCTATTTCAATAATTAACTTAATTGTTTGCCTGGGTTCAGTACAATAATTGTCCTCCAAAACAAAACAATATCTATAAAATATCGAACCACTAACTTATGATAGTTACATCTATATTACAGATGAGAATATTGAAAACAAAATTAAAACAACCAAACTATCACAAAAAGTGCTCAGTGGAGTTAGGTTGGGTTGGTTTAACACAGTGTTTAGGCTAACCACAGAACACTATAAAGTAAAACGCTTTGTGAATGTGTATTAGAAACAATAACAATCAAATGGGAATATGGTTATCAGTGTATCAATCATAATTTTAGTATTTTAATTTCAGTTTCAATAAAATTAATACTTTTATATATTTTATGCCTTCTTACTAAGATAACATAAGCTTTGTACAACTTATTGAATTATTAAGCCTTGCAAACATTTTGTGAAAATTCCATTTAGCCTACCGGTACCTAGTGAATGTTCGTCAGCACAGACCACTTTACTGTATCGGATTATAAATTAATATTCGGCACCGTAAAATATATTAGTTAAACTAATAGCTAGTGAAACTAACGTTGCAAGAATAATTTATTTTAATTAGCCTACCGGCTCTTGGCTTCCTTCGTTTTGCACCATAACATAACCTACTATTATTCATTATTTTCGCTTGAGATTTATCCCATTGCCACCAAAGACCAAAGACCACCACCACCAAGACAATAAGCACATACCCCATACTAAAAATGGGGGAAACAATATAACATATTGTATAAATAAAATATTATAAAATTTTTTAATAATATTTATTTTGGGTATTATTATAAAATAATATACTTTAATTCCTGTTGATCACGAACGAATGAGTGGATGTAATAATTAAGAAGTTTATAATAGTTATATGTAATAATTAGGAATCAGCCCTTCGAAGTTCTTATTGTGGTCAAA
The DNA here is from genome assembly GCA_963675035.1 of Allygus modestus. Lineage (NCBI taxonomy): Eukaryota > Metazoa > Arthropoda > Insecta > Hemiptera > Cicadellidae > Allygus > Allygus modestus. The sequence goes on along the minus strand of OY776112.1, from coordinate 480,012,245 downwards.
TTGCAAAACATTATGGATAATGGATAGTATTTACTAAAATAGCCACCATTTCTGTTGTTGGTGCAGAGTGAATTGTTTCAAAACAGATTTTGATTTTTAAATTTGTTATGTGGAAATTCACTTCCCACATGTAAGCATGCTGCGTGCGAACTCATTTTAGTCTTATTTCAGCGTCGGTTTTGGACACATTTTACAACTTAATTCAATATAATTATAGATAATTTTGATCTGTTATGTCAGCATTAGTTTCTAAGTTACTTTAAAACTTATTTTAACAGATTATTTTATATTATTTTGGTTAGTTATGCTAACATAAGATTTTAGTTTTTTTTTTTAACTTATTTCAATGTTATTTAATATAATTTCCTTATGTTTTGTCAAGAGTCAAGAGTTGTATTGTCTTTAAGCATACATGCAATTGACAAAGCAATAATAATTCACATTTCTAGAATATAGAATAACACATTTGTCAAACCTACACTAATTAAACATAATAAAAAAACAATAAACGATAAATGTATTAAAATATTAACAATGAATTTTATCAAATATCCTAAAATTAACAAAAACAACAAGGCTAAAATCTTAAACAACTAATATCACAGGGAAAGTACTCATCAATGGTATAAAATGCTTTCTCATGCAACCATTTTTCCAAAACAGATTTAAATCTATTAAGTTTAACATACCAAGCTTTTTCAGGCAATCTATTGAATAATCTTATTTTCATAAACATGTGGCTACTTCTAGTTTTTTTGTATATTATCGATGGAAGTTCTAAAATGTAATGTAATATTATTTTTTTTGGTAACATGACAGTGAATAATCTGCCTGCTTTTCAATATTATTAGGTATCATTTCATTCTGTTGTGTTAGCATCCGTTTCGAACTTGTGTCATTACTTATTTAAATATTATTTTGGTCAGCTATGCCAACATCAGTTTCAAATATATTTTAAAACATTTCAATGTTATTTAACGGAATTTCGTTCTGTTGTGTTAGCATCAGTTTCAAAGTTATTTTAATATTATTTAATATTATTTTGTTCAGCTAGGCCAACATCAGTTTCAAATATATTTAAAAACTTATTTCAATGATATTTAATGTAATTTCGTTCTGTTGTGTTAGCATCAGTTTCAAAGTTATTTTAATATTATTTAATATTATTTTGTTCAGCTATGCCAACATCAGTTTCTAATATATTTTACAACTTATTTCAATGTTATTTAATATCATTTCATTCTGTTGTGTTAGCAACGGTTTCGAAGTTATTTTAAAACTTATTTTAATATTATTTTATATTATTTTGGTCTATCATGCAACATCAGTTTATATTACATTTTTTAATTCATATAATATAATTTTAATTTATTTTCTGCTGATGTCAACATAAGTGACAACACGTTTTAAAACTTATTTCCATAACAATTAAAATTATATTTCACTCTATATAAATTTTACATTTTAACTAATTTTAAAATTTATTCTGATAACATTTTGATTTGCATTATTATTAGTTTAATATATTTTAAAATAAACTTATTTTAAATTGTTTTAAAACTTAAAAACATTAGTTTAAAATCATGTCTTTGCTACTTGGGAATGTCCAAATGGAAAAGGACGAAGTTTTATATTCAGCTCAGACCCATTTCTTCATCAATAATTTCAATGAATTCATGACTATTTTACTCACGAAATGTATGAGAAATTCGTCTTATATTGACGACAAATTCTTACCAAAATCATTTAAACAGAAACATTACCTCACGATGTCTTAAAGCCGATGGTTGTTACTTAACGTAATAAATTACATACACATTATATGTTAAGTCTCTACACGTCACATTTAAAATAAATTAAAATTAATAATTATACTAAATTTCCTTTAAATGTTGATGCTTCTTTGAAAAATCCAAGCAAGTTACCATAATTGAAGGTCGTGAGTATTTTTATTTTATAGGAGAAACTATTTTATGTAAAACAAAAATAAATTGTACTATGCATGCATTTAAATTGCTTAATATACTCATAAATACAGATTTATGTGGGTACAATGAAATCAAAGGGTAAAAACTGTATAGTTAAACGAGCGGATGAAAAAATACTAACTCCAAATTATGAATTCATGAATAAGATTCATGAAAAATATTAATTTCAAAAATGTGATTTCTTATACTCTTACAGTAAGTAAGTCATTCACAGTGTTATTGGTGTGCAAACAAGCGTAACAACAGGTTGTTTGTATTATTTATAATTTGCCATACTATTATTACTTCATTCCCACTATTCGTAGATTTGCTGTTGCTAATAGTAAAAAGTATGAGTAGGTTTAATGTTACACTGTAGGAAGATTCCTTTCGTTGGTCAGTGCAAGATTTATGTGCCAATAAGCATTATCCGCACTGGTGCATTGGGAGCCCCAAGTTGTATTGCTGGAGCCGTATAACACATTGTGCGGCAATCCTTTGGGGTTCTGCTGAAGGAAGAATTATTATCCTCCAGCACTTCCTCATGAAAAAAATACACGCTGAGTAATATCGTTAAAGTGAGATACAATTTTTCAAAATAAAATTCAAGCAAAATGAAAATTGCATATTTAATTTTTAGAAGGAAATTAAAACTTAACTAATCATTCCACATCACATATTTTCTTCCTGATAGTCACTCACCTAATATATGTAACTACTGACTTTCTCATTACGTAAATAATTATTACGTTCGCTGGTTGTTCTCACTTTCCTCATTTTCCTCGAATGGACTTTCTCACCTTCTGCATGTAGTTTCTCCCTTTCTGCATGTATGGAAAGAGAGGAACCGTTGATACAATTGTAATTGCAGTAACTTTGAAGCTTGTGTCTTAGTGTTCGCGATCGTCATCAACAGGTCATTGTTTAACTAATAACATGTTCTAATAGACTTCATTATAAAATAATATACTTTCATTTACTGTTTCAAATTTCTCATTTTAATTATAAATAAATATAAGATAAATGTTAAAATATATTAAAATCATATATAATATTTAGAAGGAACAACATATTACTGCATTCTTTGTGAACTAGGACTGTTTCTTTTCCCTTATTTAAATGACGAATGTCTTATTATTTCCATGTTATTGGCATTTATTATTCAGTTAAACTAGCTAACGATGCTTTGATTAACTAAGTTTCTAAATTATGCAATCACTTAAATTGACAACTTACTTAATCTTTATAAATGAATAACTTTTAGTTCATTTAAATCTGAATTACTATTTACTATTCAAACTGTTCTAAAACATTGAGAAGTTTATAAATCTGATAATTTTTTTTTCTCGGAAACGGCAAAGATACAAAAATATTAAGAATTTTAAAATATTTTCAGAATATATGTAATAATTTTTATTCATTTTATTGCAAGGCTGCAAAACAAGTATCGGAGAAGTAGTATTTATATATTAATTTGATGACCATTTCTACAAAATGATATGGAGGATTAAATAAAACACTTGTTTCTAGAGTCTGTTATAGTCTGAACTTCTGAAAAAATACGATTTGCTTAGCTATACATAATCAACTAAGGCTTGCTTAGTTAACGTAGTTTTCTCGTAGTTTTCAGGTTAAAACATTTCAAACAAAGCATAAAAGTGCAAGTACAAGTAATCCCATTTTATAATTCTAACAGTGTTGTGGAGACTTATTGTGGCTATTATGCGAAGTATAGGAGTTTCACACAACAGGATTTCTGCCTGTGTGAGAAATGCATTATCCTCACATTCTCTAGAAAATATGTTTATTATAAAATAGTTTATTATTTCCTTAAATGTTCATTCAGACTCAATAGTATACTTTACTTATATTTCATCATTGTTTACCTGGTTCGTTTGCTATTTTGATTTGATTTAGTATGCAGTTGTAATTTACATTGAAATAAATTATGCTTTTAAGTGTCACAGAGTAATGCTCAGTGGGAAGACAAATGGAGTCAAAAACAATTCCAGTGATGGAAGAAGGAATTCCTGGACAACTTCCTCACTGCTCTCTTCCTGACAATTTGGCAACTGTCCGAAGATCCGGCGGGAACATGGAATATCTCTTGTTGCAGAGACTGGAACTTTTTTAATCCAAGATATATAGTTTATAAATATACATTGTACCCAAGTATTGATAGTAAAATAAAAAACATAAATTGTTTTTATGTATGTTCAACCTAAATTTTATTTACAGATAACCCAGTCATGTTAAAAACAAATTATATGTTAAGTTTTAAGAATAAGTTAATAGTGTAAATACTATTCACGAACAGTTTAAACAAAACATGTATATATATTAGCTTATAGTAGTATAAATATAAAATCAGTTTTCTAACAAACAAATTCCAGATTTTTAAGTAATTTCCCGAATATTAGACATATGTTTTAATATTATTTTGAGTTTATAAATAATCTTGGTCAATTTACCACAACTTTTATAGTTTTGTTGTTCATTTTGTTAGTAACTTTAAAAACAATTTCACTAGTTTAACATGTTCCAGTTTATAAGTTTATTTTAGATTACATGTGTTTGTCAAACCATGACACATTCCAGTTGTGTGTTTTAAATTTCATATTATTTATTTGATATGTTGCATTCATAAATAGAAACTACATCCGAATTTGTTTGAAATCAAATAATAATTAATTTCTTTTCTAAGGTAAAAACTACATATTTTAATTCGTATATAGTACATTTATTTCTAAAGTATATTTTTCTAGTTATTTAATCAGTTAACATGTTTAATTTTCAATAAAACTAAACCATGAATATAATGTTCGTTATTATGGAATTACTTCTTTCACAAAGGTAATTCCAGTGTTATAACCCTAGTCAAAAGTAAAATAAAGTTCGCAGGTCGGATGATATTACTACCTAAATGAACAGGAAGTCTGTTATCAAAGGCAGATAAAGGTTATAAAGGTTAACAAATGTTTATGATGATAAAGCAACTCGTAGCACGATGTTTTACATCATTTGTATCTACGGCGCTCAGCGACAGTTTTAAAATAGTGATATCACTCCTCTTACATTATTTATTTTTTCATCTTTCCGTCAACGTATTCTTATAACTAATATGTTTTTGGCACTGTACTTGGCATAAATTTGTAATGTAAAGCATCAACTGATGTCATTGTATTTCTATTTAAGAAGGTTAAGATCCTAAAGTAACTATTAATGTTTGATATTGTCTAAGAAATACCAATTTACCTATTATTAATCAATAATGGACATTATTCAGATTATGTTTACAATTTGCATCTGTTACTGTGATTATATTCTTACGGAATATTAATTATTAGTGACACCAAGATATATTTGTTATAAATTAAGAAGGTGCCAATCAAAATCAAACTCGTCACACATAAACAAATGTTGGGAAATAAAAAAAAACCCTGTTTATTAATAACCTATTATTAAAAACTATTTTAAATGGTTACTTAGGGTAAATTTATTCTCAATGACCTCTATAAAAAATATTTTAGATATAAATAGACAAGTAAACCGTAAACTTTAAAAAGGATATGTTCTTACTTGATTGGATTTACGTTATTACATGATTTAATACATTTGTTGTCAATTATAACTTAAATTAATACAACGTTTACGTAGTTTTATAATTTCTAAAAATAAACAAAATAAGCCTGAGAAAAATAGTTAAATAGTGTAACACTACTTACCTATTAACAGTAAACAAAACAAAAACAATCATGTCCATTATGAGGTCAGTCAAAGAAAGGCATGTCCATTAAATCCAATCACATAAGAACACGTCCTTAAAGTCACGAAACGAATCGGTGTACTCCTATTGGTGGAATGGACATGGTCTTGACTGGAAGAAACCATCATATGGACATGTTTTTGTTTGATTTGCTACTCTGATATTTACTGTTGATTTTACATGTGACATTTTTGATTTGAATGGGGCTGACCTTAAAATATGATAGGAACCACCCTGTATATTGAAAACAGCTCCTAACTTGATCGTTTTATTTTATGGAAATGTTTGATTTTGATTGGGGCCTCCTCAGCTAACATTCACAATGGGAGGTAAAATGAATTTACAACGGATTTTACAGGACTTTAAATTGTGCGTTTGCTTTTATGTCATGTTGTTGTTTTTATTGTATTTATATAACCTAAAGTCAAGTTAGCAATGTAACAAATAAATCATGTATTTCTTTTATTGACGAGTATAATAAATTATAATGTTAAATATAAAATTTTAGCTAAACAAAGGTAATATAGAATAAGACTTCGTAAAGTTTGTATCATTATAAATCGAAGAAAACGATGGGCAACTATTTAAATTATGTGATTAATATTATTTACAAGTTGACTTTAACTTTAAATGGTCAATACAAATAATTACCAATAATTGTGTTTGTCTGGTCAATGATGGGAACTTGTGTGAAATAATCCCTTACAAAACCTTTTTTTGGATTCGAGACTGTAACAAAAAACAACGCAGTTTACTTGAAAATACGTAAGTCAATAGTGTTTCTTGTTTATACTGTTCATTAATAATTAAGAACGAGTTATCACACTTGCTACAACTATAAGAGTCAGCTTACTGGTTGTTCAGTTAGTCGCATGCACAAAATAATACATCTTTGTTAAGTGTGATTTATTATGTGTTTGTACTAAACTGATTAACTATATAACTATTTATTGGTCCTGAAAACTATTAAAAACTAGTGTATCGTCCATTGACAAATCAACGGAAATTATTATCACTATCTCATTAACAATAACTCAACAACGTTCAAATCATTTATCTAGTTCCGAAAAAATAATCACGGGGGTCGCAATAATCAAAGAAGGTTTTAATGTGGATTTATATTGCCTTCATAATCGATTTTGGAAGCGAGGATCCTTTTAATTTACAAATGACAAACCATACGTAGCAAATAACATATCATAACTAAAATTATCTCCATTATAAAAAATATCATAATTCAAGTTTTAAAATGGGTTAGTATAACAAAAGGAACCTTCGATTTTGCAGAATAATTTATATTAGTTGAGCTTGAGATTGTAGAGTTTGGAAATACTCATCACCTCAGATGTATACCCGACTATGCATTGCAGTTTTATAAATACTTGTGTATACGTAATGAACTCGGTGTATTTGTCTAAATTATTCCGAATAGCTCGTGGAATTAACTTAAGTTTGACAACGGTCTTACCATAACTTTGAACGGTTAAGTACCATTAGTATTTAGAACCACTTTTGACCTCTTTACTTATACTTTAAGAATTTTTGTAAATAATAGCATCAAATTCCAAACGAAGAAAGACAACAAAAATGTACTTGATATTTATAGCAATAAGGAAATAACAGTATACCCTTTAACAAATATCACCCACCAGTAGATTGAAACACGTTGTAAAATTAAGAAATTACTTATCCAAAAGAGTTATCAAGCATTAAACATCGCGGTCACTTAGTTTTTTCGTTAAAACTCCTTGTAGTCACTGCTTAGAATTGAAATTATATGCCTTTTAAATCATTATCTGTAGTAGATACATACATTCACCTAACATTGATTTGACATTTAAATAAAAGTGATTTGTTTATATTTCAATCAGTTGATCATACATCATAGAGAAATTTACGCTACAGGATGACATGGCAGGTCATCACATAGAATATATAGTACAAAACATGTATATCTTACATAAATTTGTAGTCAACAAGATTACACTCCACCAAAAAATCGAATTCAAACACATTGCAAGGCATGTTCTCATTACGCGGTAGTTAGGTTGCGTTAGGTTAAATTATTTACATTTTGTATTAATATAATAACTACAAATTAATAATACTATCTTATTTCACCAGCCTCATTTACTGAAAATTAATTAATAAATAATTATAGTTATCTTCACCAGAAACGGACGGCCGACAAAACAGGTTCCTTGATACGTAGGTTAACACCAATATTTAGTTAGAGCTCAGTGTTTGTGGCCTATCTACCAATTTAATAAAATAACTAAACATGTGGTTAATCAAATAACTAAATTATTTGTGTGTTACCGAATCACTGAATAAATAACTCTTTGTCCTATTGTGTTTGTTGTTTAAGAGGTAAATGTGAAAACTCACGTAGACAGTAAATGGTAATCTAATATATCGCCAATTATTGAGCATAGTCAAACATTTTAAAAACCAATAACGCGTTTGATTTTAATTGCTTGATGATAAATAGACTACAGTTATTGAGTTTCGACTCTTCTATAAATTACTAAAACAACTAAATCTTGTGTTAACATTTATTTAAAATTGTTTTAATCAGCAGTTTCAATCTTAAATTGTCATAAATCGTCTACTGTTTACTTATATCAACCAACTAATTGAAGCCGGTTGTTTTATATACGCTTTAATATTGTGTCGATGTAATTTTAAAACATATACAATTGAAATCATATTATACTGGCCATTAAAGAACTGAAAACCAAATGGTTGATGCAAATTACTGCTATGAACTTTTCATTACACAAATCAGCTGTTTCCTTTAAACGGAAAATATATTCGTAAATATAGATGATAGACGTATTGTTTATCACAACCAACTAACGAATGTGGCATGAAAAAACATATGTTTCTTGTTATTTTTAATGGCGAAATTTCGCACTTTAATTAATATTTTACCCTACGGGGCATTAGATAATGAACTTTTAAATATAATCCTGCACCCCTACGACCTACAAACTATTTCTGTTTTTAAAGCTTATAATTGGGGCACTTCTGGTTACTGACAATTTTGTATCCGGACATTGGAAAAATACCCCCGTCGCAGCAAACCTGCATACTCAGCGAATTTCCAATGGAGATATAAATGTCTTAATACTACATAAAGCCACTTACCAAGTTTCATAAAAATGTATTCACAAATAAGCGATATATATACAATTTTAATTATTCTCCATAAGAATAACATTGGGGCTGAGTACGCAGGTTTGCTGCAACAAGGAACACAAAAATGGGTTTTTATGCTAATATCAATATAACTCAACTAGGTGAAGTCGTATACCAGTTTTTATTCATTTATGTTCATAATTAAGGGAGACAGAGCATTTAATTAATATCCATAAGAATAACATGGGGGCTGAGTTCGCAGGTTTGCTGCTACGGGAGAATTATGCAAAAACAATTTTTTGGAGCAAATATCAATAGACCTCAATGAGATGAAGCTGTATACCAAGTTCCGTCAGTATAGCTCATAAATAAGCGAGATAAAAAAATTTTCTTTTCCTCCATAAGAATAACATTAGACAACGTACTGTGTTTAGCACTTTCAATATCTCGGTAACCAATTGACGTAGAGCAATGATCGAAATACCAAATTGTGTGTTTTTTTAAGCTGAATCGAATGGTCAAAACTAAAATTTGACTTTTTCAAAAATTATATGTAAAAAATTCAAAAAACCCATTTTTGGGGTACAAAACCCCCCAAAATACCCCTTCGGATAGGTCGATCTGTCTGGTTTTCGAACTTAAAGTCATAAATGCTGCTTTACATGTTTATACCAAATTCCGTCAAAATCGGGTCATTTTTACGAGAGTTATCGTGCTCACGGACACATATATATATATATATATATATATATATATATATATATATATATATATATATATATATACAGTATCGAACGAATGGTGTTTTTGGGGTCTGGGGACCTCAAAACGAAAAGTTATCACGGTCCCGGGCCTAGGTCTTACCATGCCGACTACGGTAATAGCTTCTTCCCTATAGGGGAAATTCGCTAAAACTGGTGACTATATAATAAGATAAGTTATATGTAAAGTTTGGTTAATAGTATATTTCATCACTAGGGCCAAAAGTGACGCTTTTCGATACGAGTAACGATTGATGTGTTTATCTTTATATAAGGAAAATGATAGCGATATTTTTTATATGTGGGGATGTTGCATTGTCTAAACCATATATTAGCCACGTTGTAACATTTGTTGATGTAGGTTGTTAGCAAACTAAGAGTCAATTATAATAATCTGTAGTGTGTGAAACCCGTTTTATCATAGTATTACTTGGTGAAAGCAACTGAAATAAACTGAAGTCAGGAAACGAAGTCAACGAAAATACCCATTTGTAAATGTTTGATATAAATAAGCTATAATCAGAAGTATTATTGACTTTCATTTGCAAGATTCCACTAAATTTTGTAAGAGGTTTTCATTACATAGAAGATCCCTTGCTGAATTACTTCAGAGGTTGTAATGAAAAGTTAAAATTTAGACTATGCACAGATTTTTGACCAAGGCTTTGTACCATATTTGAATATTTTTATAAATTTTCCAATCATTTATTAAATATTCAAGTTAAAAGTCTAGAAAACCACGAATGGCCATTAAATAATTTCATGAGGGAACAAGATAGTTATAACCAGTAGAAACAAGTAGCTAGATAATCCTAGTTTAGGAAATAAAATCAGGAAATTCAAGATGGTATAATTAAGTAGCTAGGTGGGGGTTAACCCTTCCTCTGCCAAATGTAAGTAGACGCTCCTCATTCGTGTGGCAGCTCCCTGGTCGTGTTCTACCCACGTCTCCTGGTCTTCTCCAGACTTCCCTTCACCTGAAGTTACCGACAACTTCATATTGTATAATTTGTCATTTCAGGAAATTAGTAATAAGTCTTGTCTGTAGTGTAACAAAGTTTATTTATTCAATGTACATTCCAGCACATTACGACATGCCATTCATTGGTATAAATTAGTGTAACAAAGTATTAAAGTAAATTTAATAGGGAAATAGTAAGGTTTTTTGTCTTATGTAAAATCAGATTTAGATATCATTACTACAGCAAAGACTTTGCTGTTTTGTTAATAGGGCTAACGAGTACTGACGAGTAACTCATAGAAATAGAACTATGTACAGAACAACGGATTCCTTTGTTTTCCCAATCTCCATTTAATTAAAGTAAAATTGTTACTAGTTGGGGTAGAGTCAATTAAATTCAAGTATGCTCAGTAGGGTAAAGTTTTATTTTAAAAATGTATGAGAGAAATATTAATTTTTAGTTAATTCAATAAACCACAATTTGTATAATAAGTACAGATGTAATTATTTTAAGTTAAATCCTTAACGATAGGTTTGTACCTTGCCAGTGTGGTAAAATTATAGTAAAAATGGTTAAAGGCATCAGAGCACTGGGTTTGAAGGTAAAGTTGTTATCTAATAATGTATCAAGCAGATTTAAATTTGAGGTTTATAATAATTAGGTAACAACGACGGTACAGCTTAGATTGTTGACTATGTATATATTATGCCACTAGTAAAGCACCATAAACAGAGACTATGATTTTAAATTAATAAGGTATCTATAGGTGAATAACCTAGTGATATACATCAGTTTACTACTGTAACTCAACTAGGTTGGACAAATATTATGAAAATAAATAAATAATAATCTGTGACATGAAAACAGACACAACTTTATTAAAAGTTAATTATAATTTTTTTTTACTATTTTATTGGTGATGAAAAAGCTGTGATTTCGATGCCAATTACATTTTGCCGACACACTTGCCGATAATGACCCAAACGTTGGAGCATTTTCCACTGCAACACTCGTGGTTATGGTGACACTAAATAAATTAAAACCAATGTTAGTACTTTATCACTTAATAGATAGTAAACAGTGAAATTGTGGTGAATTATATATATTGTATTTTCACCGAATAGAGCCACAAAACTTTGTGTGTTGATGGTCCGGGGGGGTGGAAGACGCAACAAAAACACTGCAACTAATCAACTTGACTTTGTAACTGAATATCTAAACTCTAGAGTTTTAAATGGTGATGTTTATGTTTTCATAAAAAACAGTAAATTCTTTTATTTGTAAATATTTACAATGGCAACCATAGTTAAATGAAACAGCTTTTGGCATAGTTCGGCTCTAGTGACGCTGCTCACTGGACGCCACTAATTAAAAGATTATCTCACATAATTATAAAGAAAGCCCAAACACGCTTACTTACTTAATACGTAATGCAAAAGTCCGTGAAGTGCATTTCCTAAGGCCTCACATCTCGTTGTAATAGTGATTTCGATGTAAATAATATTCACTAATTAGCAGTGCAAATTATCCTCTTAATTTGATGTAATTGGTAATATAATCGTATGGTTTGTATTATTTGTTTCTAGTCAAATAATATTTAATATAATTGCACGCAATAATTGATTAAGTTCTTAAGGTGACATATTATTTTGTAGTTTTTTTAACTATAAATAGAAAATAATCAATACAAATTAATACTAGTAATTTTTTATATACTTAGAAAATAAACATACTTTAACGTCTAGTTCAAGACAAGATAAAGCCAAAAGCGGGTAAGTTATTAGCATTATGCCCACTAAATACAGAACACAAGACAAAACAGAGTTAATTGAATTCATTGTCAGTTTAGGAGGGAGAAACACACTGTAAAAACAAGCAAGTGTCAACTGAAATTGTTTATTATATTAAAATATAATGTTATATTTTTAAAAGGCAGTCAAGTGAGGTAAAACTATATAAATACAATTATAAATTAATAAAATAAGGTAATTAAAATATGTTGATAAAGTTTAATTACTATTTTATTCGCGTTTCCATCACGGTCTTTAGTTCAACGCTGCAAACAATAGAAAACCCCACTATGATGTTTTATTATTCATTATTTCAGATTTATTTTCCTCAGATAACATTAAAACAAATCACAGTAAAGAAAATTCCACTTCATTTTGGTTCTATGTTAATTAAATGTAAACACATTTTACCAACACTTGGGCTTCACCTACAAAATATAATGGAATTACATCTTTATTGTATACATTACCATTACTTTGTAAAATGTTTTCTAAGAAATAAACAAAAGAAGAAATAAAATAAATATTCATCGATATCTAAAATAACTTTCAAATGACACCAAATATAATTAATATAATTTTTAAATTTTTTCAAAATTTATTTTAAACATATACCCCTGAAATTTAACAAATAAAAAACACATTGTACATCCATGGTTGTGAAATATTTTATTTTGTTTAAGATACGTACCAAGTATCAGCTTTCAACCAATTGCAGATTTATTCGTATGAGTATACGGTATCCTACTGTAACTTCACTTTTGAAATCCTATATCTCACGTTAGAACAGCTATGTGTAAACATGGTAAGTGGGACTGTTTGGATATTTGCTTAAACATTTAACAGTACCCAAGCCGTGGTTTAGACAATTAACTAATTTATTCATTTACGGCAAACACCATTTTACAATTTGAATCATTACATGCTTAAAAACTAGTAGAAGTAAACATTACAGAACATTCCAAAATTGGCAATAAATAATTCAGAAAACATTTAAATATTCTACTTAACAGCTAATCTTTAAGAAACGTGTGATAATTACGACTACTATAACTATATTTTCTGAAACTGTTTCAAATTCACCCTGTTGATCACAGATATCATACGGCCAGAGCATTAAAGAGAATTTGTATTCAAAGGGAAGAGATGGGTAATTAATAACTGTTTTGTGGGTATATTCGATTACAATGTGGTTTGCATACCTACCAAGGAGACCTCTAGGTTTTGGTTGAAAACATAAATACTCGTATATTGCTAAACGAGTTGTAAAAATAACTATAATGACACAATATTATTCAACATAATACTATTAAATTGATTTTATGACAAATAATTTTGAAGCTGATAAATGATATAAAATTATATGATTGTAACTAAAAACTGTTCATAAACGACGGTGAGATTCGACACAAATGAAATAATAATTAACAATTTAACGAGTTGAGATAGATAGTGACAGTATAAAAGTGTATTCTTTTTTGTTGCTGTTACTTAATAACGTCTTCATTTGACTTTGTGGAGTTCAAGAAGTAAATGACATAAAACATAAAATAAAGTAATATACTGACTAGGTGTACGCTCATTCCTCGCGTATAAGGATAATTGAAACACATGATCAAACTTAAATCGAGTCTCATAAAAAATTCAATATCTGATTTGAGTAACATCATCAGAATACATTCCGTTATCATTTAACTGCCGCCAGAATCCGGATTTTATGTCTATACAGTATAGCTATAGGTTTATTCACTTCTCCGAGAATCCATTATCGAGGTAGCTGAGGGGTATCGCACTGGCTCTTGAAGCGTAATGTCGCAGGTTCGGATCCCGCCGCCGACCTAACATTTTATCCGTAGAAAAACATACATACATTTATCACTTGTTTTTATAAAAGTAAATGTTGTATAAATACGTAAATTTATTTATTTTTAAAATAAATTGAAGATTTCAGGCATGGTTTGTTGTTAGGATTGGCATGGGTGCGTTATCTTAGAACAAACAGAGCATTTTGGGCTAAGCAGTGACTCTAGCAGTGTGGTTAATTTAAATTTTAAGAGAAAAGCGAGTTTCCTATATGAACTAATGTTAACAATTTCTATAGGCCAAGTCAAAATATCCTTAAGGATTAACAATAAATCATCAGGCCCAGTTATTTAGACGAAAAAATGAGATTTCAATATATTGTTTCAATAGCCTAGGCTATCATGAAATTAAATGCTATAAACATGGGTTGGCCCAAGTCCGTACATGAAACTTCTAAAATGACAAGTAGCCTAAGTGTATATGCCTACATTTTATAGTCATAGGTCCAAGTTTATGATGAAAACAGCTCAATATAGTCCAAACCTAGGAGATGTTAAATCATTTCAGATAACCTGTACAAAAGGCTTAGTTTGGTTAGAATAGTTTAAAGCTTTTGTTTTGGTTCGCTACAACATTCCTGGTAATGTGTTTAAAGTATTTTACAACAGTTGTATTTTACAAAATGATACTTCAATATATTGTTTCAATAGCTATCATGAAATTACATTCTATAAACATGGGTTGGTCCAAGACCGTACATGAAACTTCTAAAATGGCAAGTAGCCTTAGTGTATAGGCCTACATTTTATAGCCATAGGTCCAAGTTTATGATGAAAACAGCTCAGTATAATCCAAACCTAGGATATGTCAAATCATTTCAGATAACCTGTATAAAAGGCTTAGTTTAGTTAGAATAGTTTAAAGCTTTTGTTTTGGTTCGCTACAACATTCCTGGTAATGTTTAAAGTATTTAACAACAGTTGTATTTTACAAAATTATAGTTCAATATATTGTTGCAATAGCCTGGGCTATCTTGAAATTAAATTCTATAAACATGGGTTGGTCCAAGACCGTACATGAAACTTCTAAAATGGCAAGTAGCCTAAGTGTATAGGCCTACATTTTATAGCCATAGGCCCAAGTTTATGATGAAAACAGCTCACTGTAATCCAAACCTAGGATGTGTCAAATCATTTCAGATAACCTGTATAAAAGGCTTAGTTTGGTTAGAGTAGTTTAAAGCTTTTATTTTGGTTCGCTACAACATTCCTGGTAATGTGTTTAAAGTATTTTACAAAAGTTGTATTACCAGTTTAATGTTGGCTTACTCTTACTGTAATCCAACCCTAGGCTATGTCAAATCATTCAAGATAACCTTCCGAAAAAGGCTGTTTGGTTAGAATAATCTATAGCTTTTATTGTGGTTACCTACTAAATTACTGGTAATGTATTTTAGGTAATTTAGGCAATTTTTATTATTAATTTAGTGAAAATATAACCTAGCAAATAATTGTCCTACAAAATAAATTTCAAGGTTGTTTGCTTACTGTGAATAACTTCATTAACGCTTCAAGACAAATTGAGGCTTTGTATACTTTTTACACATGACAATCACAATATAACCAATTGTCTAAGAAAATTTAATAAAACAAACTAATTTATAAGTTAAGTTAATATCTTAGTACCTACAGTCATCAAAAAGTTATTTTGAGTTTTTGGACCTGCCACACGCGTCGTCTGCCGTCTGCCACCGTTACAATCGTCGCCTCTGACCGAGTGACAATATTTACACAGAGTAGGCGTACTAAGGGAATATTAACTGTATGGATATTTTTTTTAAACGTACACTTAATAATTTATAAAATAATAAATGTGCTCACAACTTAAAAATATACTTCGATTTATCTCTCTTGTGTGGTTTTTGTTGGTAAAAAAACTGTTGTTATCCAGTATAACAAAGTATACTCTAGTAAACTAACTATTGTTACTCTGTTGTTGAAACATAGACGTCGGCTAAATTTTAACGATTCAAGTACCACTAAAATGGCTTCCAATGTTATTCTTATGGAGAACAAAATATATTTGGTTTTAAGATAATTTGATTAATACTGAACGAAATTATCTGAATAACGAACTTGACCGAGATTTTGACCTATTAAGTTTTTCTGGAAAATTTTAAGTTTAACTGTGGAGGCATTTTCGAGTTATTGGGACACAGACACGCCAGTTGAGTTGATTCTCTTACCAGTCTAAGCAGTAAAGTTGTGTATAAGGATACTTTCACTTCGTTCAATTATCCAATTATATATGTTGGCTGAACGTAATACCTTGAAAAGTGTTGCTAGGTATTTGTTGCAGTCCGTCGCATAACAAATATACAAACATTACAAATAGATAAGAATGTTCTAGAATCTCAGATATTGTACAGAGTATCTGACTGTATCGACCATATGATGGGCATTTCAGAATAAAGCAAAAGTATTATGATAATCTAATGTTAGTAATAGAAAATTTACTCAATCTCTTTAATATGTGTTTATTACAATTTAAAAATAATACAAATTTTTGTTAAAATAAATAACGTAAACAAACCAATCTATAATTGTATTCGCAACATTATACAGTTCTATTGTTAACACCTTACTACAACAATTTTTGTACTCCCGTTTGTTTTGTATTAATTCTTCTATGTAATATATAACTTTACTCACGATAAAGAGCAAAGATTTGTATCAGTCAGTTTTTGAAGGAAGTTAAATGCCCGAGTTAATTGCGCCTTTGTAGGTGTAGGCGGGCCGGCGTTTTTGCCATTGTTGAGTGGGCCAATTACAACACTCTTTTTCATTTCTTGAATAAGAGTGTTTTGTATTATTACCATACAATGTAAAGTTATAACTGTTTTTAAAATAAACCACGAATTTTAGTGTATGTAAGCCATTTATTTAAAGAAGGATATATATAGATGGTTCTTGAAACTATGTATATATAAAAACAATATTACATGTAAAATAAATCAAAAATTAATCACAAAATTATTGTATATACAAATTCAATTTTATGGTAAAGGAACCTGTGTACACAGTCTCTAAAACGTAAACAAAAACATTGATTTTTGGCTGTTCTGATTTTCTTGGTGTCCTTTACCTGCAATGCGTGTAATACAATTTTGCGCATCATAAGGTTAAGAGAAGGTCCAGTCAGGCTTGAAAGTAGGTGTGAGGTTGCTGGGAATGGTAAAAGTACACCAAAAAATGAATAACAGGCTACTCTAATGTAATGTCTTAAGACAACATACTGTATTTACTCGATACACATTTTCTTTAATAACTCGGTAAATGTGTATGCTAGACTGACGAAAGATGGCTTAAAACTTTTGCCTCACTAATTTCCATCTTTTTGTTATATACGGGGCTTTTCTGACCCTTTTTGGGCCCAAAAACGAAATTTTAAAGATTGATACCCAAAAAATGGGTTTAGAGTTTTTCGATTGTTTTGCCCAACGAACCTGTTGAACTGATTATGGAAAGGAATGTCCTTACCAAATTTAAAGTAAATTGGACAAAAAACGTGACCGCTAGAGTGCACACACACACACACACACACACACACACACACACACACACACACACACACACACACACACAAATATATATATATATATATATATAATTCTGAACGAACCCCCAAAACGTCTTCAGGTGATCACGTTAGGAACTTCTATGGTGGTCCCGGGATTAAGTTTTACTGTGCGGGTCATACTAATAGTTCACTTTCCATAGGAAGTTCACTAATGAAGAATTTATTACCTAGAATACAGGTATAAGACCCTAGAATACAACTTAAATAAAACTGTTCACCTGAACATTTATGCTTGGAATTTACTTATTTCGACCTCACTATTGTAGGATTTCTAGCTTCGCCTATAAGACCTTAACAGTCATACACACTTGTTATATGCCTTTATAACTACCATCATAAGAAATGATTTTGTTAATTATCATTAAACAAAATGGTTCATCAACGTGTTGTATGTTTAAAATATGATGATAGGTTAACACATTTTTGTTAAAAATTAGTTGGAGTGCGGCAAACAAATGAAATATAAATTCATACTGAAAGTTGAATTACAATACGAAGTAATACTAGTATATCTGTCATAACTGTGCCAAAGTAACTTAATAAAGTATTATATATTACTAAATCCTGTTTTGAAAACTGTTGTCCTCACCAAACGAAACTGCATAGTTTATGTCGCTATGGTAAAGAGATTTTACACTATCAACACCCGGTCAGAACTCAGGGTTCAGGTTATGTACTTCATTGCTTAAAAACATATTTTTAACCTTTCAGGGCACAGTTATACATCGTTTATGTTTACTAAACCACCATATATTCTTTACTAAAACGCACATTTTATTTATTTCGCATTTAGTACTAAGGAAGACAGCTAACCAAAATAATTTGCGAGTTTTGATAAATGCGTGAGTTAACACTCACGCACGTACGTAGTTATTTTTTAAAATGTTAATCAATTTCGCTCTCTGTCTTATTAGTGGGATATGAAAGAGGTTCTGGCTTTAAAAAGGTGGCTTTACATTTCTAGCAGACATTTTTGCAACACGTTATTACTATAAGATAAATATTTGAAAAGGCAAAAATATCAGTAAAAAAATCCTTTGAAGGAATTCAACTGAGATTTTAAATTTGTTCTGGTTAACTTGATATGGAAAAAAATAGAAATTGAGTCCCATTAATAGTAAAAACCCCTCTACTGAAAAAGTATGTTAATAATAAAAATATTAGTATTTTAATTCATAATTTAATTATGTTTTGTGCACATTATTGTGAGTTATATGCATTTTAACATATCCGTAGCTCAACCCTACTTCTTGATAATTTGTACTATTGAAAAAAACTTATAAATTATTAAATCATTTTAATATAGCGTTATTTTAAGGTCTTAAAGCCTTCAGTCTAATGTTTTGAAGGTCTTTAGAGGTATTTATAGAATAATTCCATACATGTATATAAAATCAATTTTCTATAAAATAAACGGAGTAGATATAAAGTCCTAGTCAAATGGCTATTAAATCACTTCCGCAGTATTGCACTTGGAGCACATTAAGGGAATCGAACTAGATACACTGTCCCATATGTTTGTATTTTACAACTTGTTCTAGATTTGATATTTCACTATATAAAATATCTTTTGGAATTTTTTAAATTACATAACGAAATATAGAGAAGAAATATAAGGAAAAATATTTAGTCTGATGCGGGGTAAATATTCAACATATTTTGAATAATTTTATTTTCACTAATATAAATACATTTGTTACAACTGATTTCTGCTAACTTTAATGTAATTTGGGCTTAATTGTTGATGAATATTTTTTACACTCCTGCAATCAATGTGGTTCGTTATTTTATTATCACAACGAGACTTTATCTATAATATTATAAAGAAGAGTTGGTTTCTGTCTGTCTGTCTGTCTGTCTGTCTGTCTGTCTGTCTGATGTTCCGGGTGAACGCAAAAACTGCTGAACCGACTGTGCTGAAACTTTACAAAAAGGTAGATCTTGAACCCATGCAACACATAGGCCCATTCACTTCCTTAAAATCCCCTCGGGCTACGCCCCATGAACGTCCTAAGTTTCAATGTTTACATTTCAGAAGAAAGTAAACATTCAGAAACTGTATTGCGAACAGCTTTGGACACTTCCTTTTGACAGCTTAAAGAGCAGAAGCAAGAACAGCTGTTTCAAGCTATCTAAAATGCAAATTGCATTGACTAAAGAACGGGTAAAGAAAACACCTGTGCGAAGAACGGGTACATCAAGTATATATATATTTATTTCAATATACCGTATAATTAATCTATATAAATAAAATTAGAGTTTTGTCTGTACATTGCTTGGAATTATGAAATTTTTGCATATTTTCACGTTTTACACCCTAGGAAAACCAAAACAAATCTTATCTCAATTTATGTCTGTCTGTCTGCCGGTAATGCTCAAGGACGGGTTTTTTTCGCTTTTCACTGGAAAACGGGTGCACTGACATTAATGAAACTTTGTTTCTTTGTTCTATATATGTGTGAGAAGGTTTTAGGCTACTATAAACTGGCATACGCTTTTTAAAAAAATAATGGCGGCCGCTCAAAAACGTGATTTTGTGCGGTTTTGGTCATGTTTTGTTCGCTTTTCACAGGAAAACGGGTGCACCGATTTTTATGCAACTTTTTTCCTATGTTCTATATGTGCGCTAGAAGGTTTTAGGCTAATTGGATTGTTTTCAATTACCTTAGGACACTGCCCCATAGGGTTTTAAAGATCCTATGCTATTCTTATGGACAAAGCATTTATTTATATTGAACCAGATGATGGCATAGTTTTTCTATAAATAGGTTTTTTAGTTCTTTTTTAAAACGTTGAGTGAAGATTGGTAAATAAATAACATAAGTGGATATATGATCTAAATCTATATTTGTCAGATTCATGCACTCACTTTACCACTTTATCACTTTAGTGATCACTTTATCTTAGAAACGACAATGTCTATTGAAGATACAATTTTGGATGTTGATTCCCCTTATGCTGCAGATTCACAATAAGAATACGTTTAAAAAAGTCCTATAGGTAGTAATTTACTTTAATGGCAATTTTATGCGTATTAGTACTTACTGGACCTTTGTATGTTACATTTCGGTAGGAACATAACTAATTCATCAGAAAAAAACGCAAGCCTATTCCTGTTACGAAAATGTTTAAGGGCTTCGCCCCCCGGAATTTCAAAATACAATATTTTAACAATCTTGCACCTACTCTTGGACTGATGGATCTGAAATTCGGTAGGAATGTAGCTGATAGCTCAGTGCAGACATTTACCTACTCCAGACACAAATATACTCAAGGACTCTGGCCCAATGGCCTTTAAAATAAGTGTGTTAGTCATAACACACCAACTACTCAACCAGTAGAGCTGAAATTTGATACCTTAAAGGAAATAAGAAACAACATCATGGGGAGTCACGGTGTTGTTCTCTGGAGATCTCACACAGACCCTTTGTCGTAAATGAGACATGAGTGGACGAGTCTAGGCCTCTCTAAAATATATTTTATGTAGCCAACCACTGAGCGTCTGAACTTAACAGTAAATATGAAAATGTATTTTTGAGAAGATTAAGGGGTTGAGCAGTTTTCTTATGCGCTTTTAAAAGTTGAGATTGGGACATTGAAAAACAAATTAAGGTCTCAGAAACATCTATCCCTCACTCGGCACTATCGATGAATCACAGGATTTACTGATTGACAGTTTGTTACACCGAGGTTCATAAACAGTTCAATCTGGAAAGTGCCTGGCTCTGTGATTGTGTCATCCTCACGTCCACCAATGAACAAGAAACGGAGATCAACACAAATGTAGGTCTATTACAAAGGGAGGAACGAACATATACACTATTTAATACCGTTCA
Source organism: Allygus modestus (assembly GCA_963675035.1). NCBI lineage: Eukaryota > Metazoa > Arthropoda > Insecta > Hemiptera > Cicadellidae > Allygus > Allygus modestus. Next base: position 479,990,580 of record OY776112.1, on the reverse strand, counting down.
TTTAACCATGACCACTGTTAGAACAGTTCGTATATATTGATTTACATTGATTTAAATAAAATCAAGTAGTCATATGTTTTTAAAACATATGATTTTTCCAAGTTTAAATTGTTTATTTAAAATTACAATGAAAACAGGACCTGGCAAGAATGGTGATTTTAAAAGTGGTTTGTCAATATTTTTAAAGTTTAATGTTTCGTTACATTACTATTAATTTATTGGAATGTAAAGATTAATGTATCAAAGTATTTAAAATGTTAAATTAAACAGGGTTAATATTTTGTTGTACTTGAGTTCTTTTATTTCTAAAATCGAATCCAAAGTGTTACGTGTACCGATTTGGAGTCGCAAAAACCACACCATTCACTACCCAACAGAGTTCCTCGACTTGGCAACAGTACCCGAACTATCTGCCATAGTATATTTTGTTAACTTTAATTTAATTCTACTTTAAAAGTGTTAAATGCAATTTTAATATTGTAAAATTATATGGGTTGTTAATTTTTTTAGTTGATCTACCATTAATATACAACCCGTACGAAGGACGGGTACACAGCTAGTTGGATATAAACACAATATATAGTTATTTCATTACTTAATAAATGTTACAGTGCATATTCAAATTACTACAAATTTCCATTTTCATCAGCTCATATCAATAATTTATTGTCCATACCTTCTCCAAGCCGGCGATACAATAATGGTGAGAGCTATAAAAAACCTGTCTCAACTAATGGTTTATATTGTGATATTTGACACTGTCCAATTTTAGCTTTATATTTACTCAGCTTTTTACTATATTATAGCTTTAGCTTTACTATTGGTCCTGTGTAATGTGTACAAATGAACCCTCAAATACCCTGTCCTTCCCCATAATATTTAAAACATAAATAGTGTTTTCGACTTCTCTCTGGCAAGTTCCATCGGCTGTTTGACCTGTGTTAGGTTAGCCAGCGAGAACAAGTATAACGAAAGAACTTTTTTGTCGGTTCAGCTACCATTATATACGATTTTTATCCATGAATTACTTATCAAAGCCAAACCTAATTATGAATTTAAGACAATGGTAAATAGGTTCTGATTGTTAATTGATGAATTAGATATGTGTAATTATTACGTCAATTGTGTTAGATAAGGTTTATAACAGTCTCAGGACAACCTTAATACTGGTTTACACCAGTTTTGAGGCTGACATTGGGTACAAAAAATGAAGTTGTCATTACATATGGTAAGTCTTTTGGCTGTCCATTATGCCAAACTTCCCTTTCACCTTTTGTCCCTCGATTTTCAGAGGCTGGGGACGGAAACTCCGGGTTTGGTCCCCAACCTGAGAATGTATGGTCCCTGGCTGTTGTACATGGATACCCTGGCAGATGAGTTGACCCGTTGGAGGGCAGAGTGGATCCGCCCGTTTGAGCCTGATGCCAGCTGTCACAGGAACACATGAGTTTGCTCTCTGAAAGATCAATTTGACTGCCTGTCCCATTCCACCCTTTCTTTTCCTACTATATCCTTTCATTATTTAATTTCCTTACCCTTATTTATAAATTTCTTTGCTGTAACTTGCGCATAATTCCCGCTTGTGGAAGACGTGCTATGCTGGGGTTTCCTAATCCAGCAACAATGAAGGTTTATAACACAGTGGGATCTGCTGAGCTTGTGATTTGATTGTTTAGCTCAACGAGCTGAACATTACACTCATACAAACCTTACAAACTTAAAATGATTGTATTTGTAAAAAAATAAACCTACATTATTAGCAACTTAGTGCCAAATAAACGAATTAATCTGGTATTTAACCTTTTTTTCGCCGATAGGGATCAAACCGCAACCGCATAGTTTGTTGACCAGAAACAATTAGCTACCATGACCTACTTGAGTGAGAATAAGTTACTAGACAAGAAGTTGTGATAATGTGTATTACTAAACAGTGGGTGAAATCTCTGTAAAGGTCAACCAGTTTTTCAATTTGGAATTATATTTTAGAAAAATTGCTTCTTGTGCTGTACTAAAATGGTTTAACTGTTTCAGCTATAGTAGGTTACATTCAAAATTGGTAAATTGTTTACTCAAATTACGGATATGATTAAAACAAATATACCCTGTTTCAGTGTCACTTCAATAGCGACTTCTGCAGTGGAATATGCGACAATTTTTTTTAGTATTTTCTGGAAATGCATGTAGGGATTCTATTGCAGGGGTCGTGACCCCTATCATCTTCTAACCCTATCTATAATAATACAAACACAGTTTTGAGTAAATTAAAATTAAAATTAAATTTCGTGATATTGGACACCGCAATCCCAAAATTCTTGTAGTGGTTTTCTAATAGTAAATAAACTTTTGTAACAATGAAACAAATTAGAAACATATGTTTTGACATTTAAATTGATTTTTATAATCATACTTTACCAAGACACGTGGAGGAGGAAAGTTGTTAATTTATTTGAAACATAAACTACCGTGCTCGAATGTTTCTTCTCAATGCAGAGGGTAGTTTTTTGACAGGACAAAGAATTGTCCAAACACCGGATTTTGCAGCTGTGAGTACAGGAACACCATCTGTATCAATATCCAAGCTACTTGCATTTTTGTCATCAGGAACAACTTTTAAAACAAGTTCATTTTGGATTTACATAGTTTGCTATAAAAAGCTCATCAATATTGTACCTTGTAATCTTTTCTATGGTGTTTAAGTAGTTTATTGTATATTACTAATATGAATATTTCATTATGATTCTAAGCTGTAAAACATGTGACTGGTAACACAAAAAAATTGTCTTTACTAATATTGTCTTTTATGACGGTAGTTACCACACAAACAATCAACAAATGAGTCTGTGCTTTTATAAATGTAACAGTTACATTGTGGACCCTACAACCTTTCAACGCTTCTCTTTATGATGTTGTTGTTTATAAAGATACTTTTATTAACACAGTATGTTAGTTTCAATTAGTTTTACTCAAAACTTCTGATTAAACCAGTATGCGTGAAACAAATTTGTACCCTTTTAGTATCCTATTTATGACAAAGTGCACGGTAATGGACAATACGAAATATATTATAGCCCCACTACTGTCACAAACTGAAGTAGCTTTCTGAATTGCTTTTACAACGTAAATATAATGCATCATTTAAGGTTTGAAAACTGTTAATATTCTTTACAAAATATCGCATAATATTTTGAACGACAGCTTAAGAATTTGCATTACTCATCATCAAATTTGTTTTAAGATTACATATACTTATGTACATATAACATAAAGTAATTCTGTCAATATGGTTTCACGAAAGAGGCAATTTTTAAACTACCCAACAAAAGTTGTGCTGTAAAAATAACGTGGTAATCCATTATCTTACGGATGGTTTCCGGAAAATATATATTAAATTATATCTTTGGTCAAAGAAGTCAAATAATTGTCTTTTCCACTACGAGTCTGACTTATTATTGATAAACTTTACCGTAATTAAGTCGCTGGCTTAGTAGTCAAGGCGTCAGACTCCGGAACCTGGACAGCGTGCGGTTGAATCCCTGCCACGGCTAGTCATTTTGTTAGTGCTGTCTAGCTTTGACCTCCATGCTTTGCTTAGAATATTTAACGGACAGGCCCATAGTTTATGTAGACGGGCAGAGTATAGACAAAAACAGTCTGACCTTTTAAATTGATTTTATTTTCTCATAAAATAATTGTAATTACAGGGATCCCAGTGATACAACCATAAAAGAAACAATCATCGAGAGTAGTAGATGGTTGGAAGTGTTAGGTACTCTAAATATGTTCTTTGGTAGAAATATATATTATTTAAAAATAATTAAATTCAATTATTTAATTGATAATTTTTCCCCTACACATGGCAGACTTGTTTTAAAATTAACATAAACAAGATGAACATATTTAATGTCAAAAACGTGCAGTGAAAATATCATTCAAAGTTAAGTTCATTGAAATATTATAATTAGTCTATTATGTTTGTACGACTGACTGAGATTACTGATACCTGCATAATTATATCACTTTATTTGTCACTGTATTTGTTAATTGGCACGAAACAGCTTCGATAGAAACTGTACTTCAAGTAAAATTCATCTTTGCTTATCACTTCGCTTGATCCAATATGGCTTATATTTACTACACTGATATTCTCAATTTATTAACAACAAATATTTTTTCCAACAGAGCTTAAAATTTAAAGATTTTACCCCCTATTTATACTAAAAGTACAATAGCACAGTTTCAAACTTAGCCATCCAATAATGTGTAAAAAAATTGTCTGTAAATCAAACTATATGGGAAAAACATGAAGAATTATACGTTGAACAATTTTACTTCAACATATTATTGTAAATATACGCTTTGTATGTAAGTGTAACCAAAAACTGTATTTGGAACGGTCCAAACTGTCGTGCTATATCGTTCAACCAATAACTCAGATAGGTTGCCTTAATTGACCCACTTAAAACTAGCCATCGTCACCAGATCCCTTCATCTCGTATTCCCTCAGTGTGTCTTCCCGTCAGCTAATCCTGCTAATGGATTGCCTAAGGAGTTTCTATGTACCATGGATTACGCTATAAAAATAAACTTAATTACATTGACGTGATTGCACTTAGACCAACGAACACATGATGTAATATAGGCTTGGATGACAGTCAAAAACGATTTTAGTTAGCTTGTTTTAGAGGCAGCGAGCAGCTTTCGTCTTGATAAGGTTTGGCTTATAATTTTGATTTATTAAAATTGTGTTTATACGTCGTAAGATCGAATGTTGCAGAGTTTATAAATAAATAAAGCTTAACATTAATTCAATTTATAAATTATATATTATCTTAATATTTCATTATAAGTCTCAGATTGATTTATTTTATAAACTTGTATTTTAATGGTTATCTTAAATTGTAAATTATAAATAATTTTTAACATATTGGTGTTTAGCCCCTGAACTGGAATTTACCTTAACAGAACTTAACTCAGAATAGAATTGTAAAGCTATATAAGTTTAAATTATTGTGTAATGAAAAACAAATTACTCTGTAAATAACATAGTGCAGTATTCAAGTGTGACGTAAATAATAAATTATTTGTATTTGTGTTTGTCACTTAAAACTAATTAAGTGTCTTTAAAATTAATAGGACGTAAGGCCAAATGTATTTATTAACTATCATAGCTTATTCATTATCTGAATCTACTTTGATATAATTATATCAATTGACTCAATTTCTCGGTGCAGGAATGAGCATTTTTCAAATCCATCTCACAGAAACCTATTTTTATATTTTTAGCTTAATAAATTTCAATACCATTTATTATTTGAATTAATTTCCATAGTAGTAATGAGCTAGTGATCCGATTTCATAGCTAAGTAAGCTTGCCCCAAGCACAAATACTGCTGCACACTGTATTTTACTAATGCCAGCCTTTAGTCTAAAATATGATCTGAAAACATCACAATACGGTTTTATTGGATAAAGAATTTATTGCTTTGACTTATTAAACAACTAGAGTTGTTAGTCATTTTAACTCATTCCTTTCACTTCCCATACATAAGGCTCATAATCACTAGTAGGCGTGTTTGGCCGGTTCTGTCTATGGTGCGGGGTCAGAGACCTTCCCCTCCGTCCGTCACCTAACACAGAACCGGGAATACTCTCTACTGTCACCTATTTAGTATAAATTACAAATCAAATCGGATAGTAGCAACTGAGAACCAGCTACTCTCCCTCTGATCAGGCGCAAAAGTGGGTGTAACTAAAACGAGTTCGCACGCAGCACGCTGACGTGAGGGAAGTGAATTTCCACATAAAAAACTATAAAAACTCAAAATCAGTTAAAAACATACAATTATTATACAAATCTGAAAATATTGATTTTTTGGCTGTTTTGATGCTCCTGGTTCTATTTACCTGCAATTCTGGGAATACAATTTTGTTCATTATAAGGTTAGGAGAAGGTCCAGTCAGGCTTTAAAGTAGGCGTGAGGTTGCTGGAGATGTCAAAAGTACACCAACAAATGAATAACAGGCTTTTCTAATGTAAACCCCCCATAAGACAACGTACTGCGTTTGGTCAATACACATTTTCTTAAATAACTCGGTAAATATTTATGATAGAATGACGAGAGAGGGCTTAAAACTTTCGCCTAACTAATCCCCATCTTTTTCTACGCATTAATTTTTCATCCGGGGCTTTTCTGACCCTTTTTGAGCCCAAAAACCCGAAATTTGAAAGATTTATCCCCCAAAAAATGGGTTTAGAGTTTTCCGATTATTTTGCCCAACGAACTTGTCCAACAGATTATAGAAAGGAACGTCCCTACCAAATTTGAAGTAAATCGGACAAAAAATGCGACCGCTAGAGTGCATACACATATATATATATATACATATATATATATATAAAATTTTGAACGACCCCCCAAAACGTGTTAAGGGGGTCACGTTAGGAACTTCTATGGTGGTCCCGGGCTTAAGTTTCACCGTGCGGGTCATGCTAATAGTTCACTTTCCAAAGGAAATTCACTAATAATTATAACCATCAACATTTTATATGTCTAGACCATTAGAGCGCCTAGTAAGTCAGGCCCTGTACAATACGGTTTTCAGGCTTTACTAAAGAGACTATTAATTTTTCCTTAAAGGAAAATATGTATTATTACATTTTGAATTATTACAAAGCTTTCTAAATTATATTTACCATCACAAACCAACAAAACTACTGTCGTACATTTTGTAAGGGGAAATAGCTATGAAACACTCAAACCAGATCTAAGCCTTCACTTGGTCAAATCCTTGGCCCAAATTTAACCATCACGTACCAACCACTAAACCGATGAATCTCGGAAAGAAGATGCGCAATACTTCTAAATCAGATGTAGCCCTTCCACTTTTCCAAAAATCTGTTGATGCGTAATCCTAGTTGCATTCAGAATGGTGATTACTGTCATAAGTCTAAAACTGGAATGACGGAGCTTAAATTCATTAGGAAGAGATGAACCATACAACTCAACATATACCAACTACCGTATTGGAATTAGTAACTGAAATAGACTCCTCTCTTCCGGCATTGAAAGTTGTTATGTTTGATCTTACCAGGCTTTCCCTTATGGAGGGATGGTTTTATTTGGGTTTCCGTAGTAACAACGTTTTCGGGAACCAACAGAAATCAACGAAAGGAAACTACAAGAACCAACGGGGATTAAAAAAATTCCTAAAATTCAGATTAAATTAAATAAGTAATGAAATAATCATACCGTTATGCCTACACGGGTACAGACTCCTGAAACATCTGAAAACCACAGGGACTGAAGTAATGCCAAATACCCCCGTCGCAGCAAACCTGCATAATCAGCGAATTTCCAATGAATATATAACATAACACATTAAAACACTTCACAGGATTCATAAGAAATGTATTCACAAACAAGCGATATTTAAAATATTAATTATTCTTCATAAGAATAACATTGGGGATGAGTACGCAGGTTTGCTGCAACAAGGCACACAAAATAATAGGTTTTTATGCAAATATCAATAGAATTCATCTTAGTGAAGTCACATACCAAGTTTCATCCATATACATTCATAAATAAGCGATACATAACATTTTAAGTATTTTCCATAAGAATAACATGGGGATCAAGTACCTAGATTTGCTGCTACAGGAACCATAGGCGAAAAATAGTTTTTTTGTGCAAACAACAATAAACCACAACCAGATAAGCCATATACCAAATTTCGCCAGTTTATGTTCATAAATAAGCGAGATATACAATTTTTCTTTTTCTCCATAAGAATAACATTAGACAACGTACTGTGTTTAGCACTTTCAATATCTCGGTAACCAATTGACGTAGAGCAATGATCAAAATACCAAATTGTTTGTTTTTTTTAAGCTCAACCTAATCGTATAAATTCAAATTTGATTTAAATTTAAATTACCTGTGAAAACCCAAAAAACACATTTTTGGGGTACAAAACCCCCCAAAAACCCCCCTTCAGATGGTGCGATTCATCTGGTTTTCGAACTCGTTCAAATAAATGGTACTTTACATATTTGTACCAAATTTCATTAAGATCGGACCTTTTTTACAAGAGTTATCGTGCTTACGGACACATATATAAAAATTTGAACGAATGGTGTTTTTGGCATCTGGGGACCTCAAAATGAAAAGTTATCATGGTCTCGGGCTTAAGTCTTACCATGAGACCTACGGTAATAGCTTCTTCCCTATAGGGGAAATTCGCTAAAATAAAAATGTTTTAAGAAAACAATCCATTCTATATGGTAATGAAGCTAAACTATTTATTTTTTGTAAAAAACGACTATTGTCTGGGACTATCACAAATAATGACTGCATGGCTCAGTCACAAACAATAGGCTATGGATATTGAAACACTCTTTATCATGTGAGTCAAACGGTACATTTACAACCGTCAATTGAAATAGTTATTGATAAAGTTTCAAGAACTGATTTATCCATTTACAGTTTAAACTTGTGCTTTTCACAAAACATTTTCCATTACTGTAAAACAAATAAATAGTATTAAAGTCTCTCAAAATAGGATCTGTTTTATTTGCAGATCCAGCAAAAGATCATGTAGTACCAGCAAAATGACAACTGATAAATTGTATACAAACCAAGGAAGCTACTTAGTATAGTTTTAAGTAGGCTTTACACATATTCGATTGATTCGGTCAAAAGAAATTCCCTTATTAGTATTTCATTTGTTTAGTATCACGTTTAAAATATGGTTTACATTTAATTCCATCTCCTTTAAACATAGATACCTACCCATTATTCTAGATGGTCCAATGGATCTATGTGTGTAATTTAATGTATAAATGCAACCATGTTAATACAATATATGAATGAATGTATGTCGAATAGTGTTCACATAATATAATTATATATAAATTATTAACTTACTCTGTTAGAACAATTTATATTTTTTTGTTTAAAATATTTTTTATTCGGAGCTTGGTCCCCTTAGAGCTGTGACTGTAATGACAATCTAGATTTTAGTGTAATCACACACAATAAGTTATAAATTAGCATGTAAAGGCATCCAGTAATGACCCATTTCTGACTGTATACAAACAACATTTGATATTATATTATTTATTATACCCTATATATCACATCTTAAATCTCCTACACATTTAAATCCTTAAAAGAATTTTATAGAAAAGGTATTTTTACGTGAAATAATATTTCACATTGCTTATATATAATGTCAATGACAAAAAATATGCATTATTATTTATTGATTTATTAATAATACTGGAATTTTAAAAGGTTTATATTCTTTATTATTCAGGTAAAATAACAAAAATATCACGTTACAACAGGGTTGAAACAACAACTATTATTCTGCGGGGTTCAAGAATCAAGACTTTTTATTTGACATGTAACTATACAAATAGCATAGACAATGGTCTGTTGTTACAAATAAAAGAGGTAAAAATACAGGATAAACTAATACATAAAAATAAAAACAAAACAGTTAACAACTAAACATTACTTTTGCCAGTTAAAAACTCCTGGACACAGTAGCACTCTTTAGATAATAAAAATGATTTTAATTCGCCTCTGAACCTTCTCACATCTGACTCCGATTAATAACTAAGGGTAACGCGTTAAAAAGTTTTACTATGGCGAAGCATGACTGTTTCTAAAAAAAGTGGTGTTGTGGTAAGGTGTGGATAATGTAGTTGATGCATAACTAGGATTATGATGACTGGTCTTAGAAAAATGAAACAGGTGTTTGTTTTTTATGTAAAAAGAAAGACTTTCATAAATGTAAATGCAAAAAGTGTCATCAGGTTATTTCTGGAAAACACGCCTCGACATGAATAGGTGTTCTTCATTGAAAAAACTATTCTAATTGCTTTCTTTTGCAGGCAAAAAATCGTTATTGATTTTGTGGACTCTGCTCCCCATAAAGGGATTTCATAACTAAGATGTGGATACAGGCACCCAAAGTAGGCAGTTAAAAGAACACTTGAATCATAAAACTTAGATAATCTTCGAAGAATAAAAATGCCACTATTCATTTAACTAGAAACTTTATCAATATGATCAGAAAAATTTAGGCGGGGATCTACAATTAAACCCTAAAACTTGTGCATTGACAGGAATTAATTTCATTTTCACCAAAAAACAAGCTAGAGGAGTCGTCAGTTGGGTTCCTCAACTTGAAATTAATAAAGTGAGTTTTTTCAGTATTACCATAAAGATTATCATCAACCAGCCACTGTAATAACAAACTACTTTGTATGAAGGATTCAATTTCAAGATCACTACGGGAAGAATTACTCTCGTTCAAAGAGGTGTTATCGGCAAAAATACAAAGATCAACATTTGACACACTTGTATGGATATCATTTATAAAGAGTAAAAACTGGATTTGTCCCTACACCGAACCCTGTGGAACACCACATGTGACAACAATTTCAGCAGATTTCTGAGAAGAAATACATTTATTTTTATCTAAATGCGGAATCTCAACTGCTTGGGTTCTACCTTCTAAGAATGGTGAAATCCAATTAAGTGCATAACCTCTAATGCCGACGTGATCAAATTTCCTCAAAATTGTTGGTGCATGTGATGAACAGGAGCAGGAACAGAAGAAGCTGGAAGTGCCACAGTGACGTTATTACCAAATTCGTCAGCAATTCTATCTTCTCTACACACAGGACATCCATACTGATATATGGTTGTACGTTTTTCTCCTCCTCCGGGTAAAATTTGCCCGGTTTAAAAAATTAGGGTCAAAAAGATAGTAATTAATATTGAGAAGACGGAATAATGTTACAATTTCCAGTGAAATATATATTATTGTGATACATAAAATAATGTTACAGTTAGAATATGTAGTTTTTAAACATAAAAAAAGAATAAAAAGGCCTAAGCCCACAGATAAGTCTAATAGCTATTTTTTACAACAAAGATACGTTTTAAGGTTGATTTACTTGATATGCCCCAAAGCACTATGGAATACCTACTACAAACACACAATTAAACTAAAATATACTCTTTTACTCAAAACTAAATTCTTGAAAACTAGTAGATTTCTTAGGATGAAGAGATTTGAGGTTAACATTTTTGATAATTTCCAATTTGCTTCGACCACCTGAGACCATGATTACGGTTCAAATAACCTTGTAACTTCATCTTGAATATCAGAAGGATCCGTTCTCGGAATAATGTTCTTGTACCCGTTTTTTTCACCTACATTAACAATATAAATAAATATTTAGAATCATCATTATTGAACTTGTTTGCGGACAACACTGAATGTCAATTTCAAATAGAATTAAGGACAGACCGGTCTGTGGTGCAGGAGTTGATGTGTGGAGGGTGGTTTACCTGTTAACTTGAAATCATGGCAGAACAGGTAATACATTTAATTTTGTATTTGTAATTTTGTAATATATTTGGATTAGTGTATTGTATTAGTATTTGTTAGATACTGTATTTTATGTTAGTTTTGTGTTTCTGTAAATACAAGTGGCAGGAAGAGAATATAGGATGGTTAGAATGTTTTGATATTTAGATGTGAGTAAGGCAAGGGCTCAATTGGTAATAGAAGTTTCCTCATCTACAGAAAAGAAGTGCACTCAATGTTATTGAAAAAGTCTATATAAATGAATAATAATATATATCCATCGACTGAATGAGTTAAATAATACATTATATATTATTAATGGTTAATCGAACTTATAATGAATTAAAATTAATTACCATCTATACAACAATGGAGGAAAACCTTTTCTTAGAATATTTCACAAGAAAAAATACAAGACACCTTTAATTGATCCACTAATAATTAATGAAATATTAGTAGTATGATGTACTATTAATTTGACAGATCACAATATTTATTACTTTTATTTCGATTGTTAAACGCAATTACAACTCAAAAAACCAATTTTACATTATTTACTATATCAATCTTTTATTTTAAATTATGGTGATACCCTTACTAAAATATGTATTCCTGTGGAATTCATAACTGCCCTTTTAACCTGATTGCGTATTGTGATGTCAACTCAGGAGCAATTTTATTTAAATTTAGTCCGTACAACATTTAAGTCAATTATTTTAGCGTTAACTTTACTTGAGGATTAGGCTTTATAAAAATAAAATCCTTCAATATCACTTTATAAAGTTAGTGCAAAATATTGTAACGTAACTCCAAATTTGTTCATTTAATTTTTTTAACGGTAATAGTTTCCTTTGTTTGATTCTAATTTGTATGAAAAAAGTTTTAGTTAGATGTGCAAGTAAGTTATGTAATCGAAATTTTCAAGACATTTTGACGTGTTATTAATGAGAGCCATTAAAACCAGTGCGTAATAAATTTATGTCTAGTCTGCTCTGCTCGTAGACAGATTTAATTCGCTTTTCGTGGAAACCCGGCTTTATTAAATATGATTAAAGGAAAGTCATTTTTCTGTTGACACGTGGATCTTTAAAAAAGAGTAGGTTAGTAAAAACATTTTACCTTATTTCAGAGCCCTGGACCATAGTCCATGAGAGCTCCAATGTTATTATTATTTGGACTCATATACTTTATAATCCACCAATTATGATAAATGCTTATTTTCATAAACTTCTAGCTGGTCCCCTCAACATTGTTCGCGTGATCTTTTTTATTCCTAATTTACTTCACGTTTCTTTTCCAGTTGTTAAAAATAAGATTGCCAAAAATCTCAAATGAAATCATCACCACTCCAAAAGGTTTACAGTGATAACTTTAAACATGACGATTTTGAATGCCAACTAGGGCAGATCCCTTAAGAATATTGATTTTGATCAGGAGTAGGCTAATCCGTGTAATGTATGCTCAGCTTTATTAATCAATAGTTGGTGTTTGATAGTTAACCATGTACTACATTAGGCCAACTGGGGTGGAGCCCTAAAAAGTATTTCCTTAGGAGTGTGTCTACTTTGAAAGTAGCTGTCATCCTACCGAACTTAAGCTCCATTAGTCCAATAGTAGATATGAAATAGTAAACATAATTCTGAAATCCAGTGAAGCAGATTCCTGTGGGATTTTCGGAATGGGTGAGTAGATCCATATTTGATTATTTTTTATTATTTATCTTCATACCAGATTTCACTTTCATTGGTTCAGTAGTTGATGTGTTAAGGGGTTGGGAAAATAATTAAGGCCAGTGAGATGGATTCCTAAAGAATATTTTTATCAGGAGTAGGAATATGACTGTTTTTACCGTATAACCTATTTTCCTACCGATCCTCAGCTCATTCAGTATTGTGGTCGACATGATAAATATACATTTTAATGCCACTAGACGGTACAAATTATATTTTTTAAATGGGAAACATCTATGTTTGATTCTTGCTTATTATCTATTTTCATTCCAAATTGTAGCTCCATCAGTTTTTCAGTTGTTGTCTAATGTATAAATGGGCAAATTAAAGGCCAATGGGGTAAAACCCTTCAGTAAACTTTTATCAAGAGTAGGTCTATGTCTGCCATGAAATATTAGCTGTCGCTAGTCTGAAAAAGTTAAATCATATCAATTAGCAGGGATGAGATGGTTTGAATTAACTTTTTAACGTCAGAGGTGGAACCCTACAAATATTTCGGAATAGGATTAAGCCTACATTTTACTCTGGTACATTAGCTATGGTACTCCCAAATTCCAGCTCAGAAGGCGATGCAAATTATAATGCCCGTAAGATTGCCTTAAGTGTCTAATGGGGCGAAGCCCTAATGTTTAGAACTGATTACTGACTACAAACCTACCTTGTTATAACTCGACTGACTGTGGAAAGTTCCAATGCAGTCGCATAACAACGCTTAAGAGATGAAAAATAAAACAAACATTGTTTTATATGTATGTAGAGAAACTAGGTACAGATACAGGTCTGAATTGCATATTTTTTCATAAATGTGAACAATATCAAGAAATAAAGAAGCAATTTATAGAAGTAAAACATTCATACAGTCAATATAGTCCTGCCAATAAAAGGGTTGTAGGGGACATGGAGGGGGAGAGTTTTTCTTGTGCGGGGATGTGTTGGGGGTAGTTAGAAGATAAATAGTATATTTCATCACTAGGACCAAAAGTGACGCTTTTCGATACGAGCTCATGTTTAACGACCGAGGCGAAGCCGAGGTCAGAAAATGAGCGAGGAACGAAAAAGCCTCTTTTGGCTCATGTGATGAACTATATTTTTCGTCTTACTGCACAATATATTAAGCTAACTGATTTCTCAAAACTAATATTTTACAACTTGTTTACCTTTAAAAGCTTGCTCCCAAAATGGCGTCCATCTTGTTTTGGTATTTAAAACAAACAGCTGTTACTACAGATGTATTCAACTATTGTCTGTTACGTTTGGGTTAGTGTTAGGTTAGTCTAACTATAACGATTGATATATCGAATGCTGTGAACTATCGATAGGAAGAAGAAATTCTTTAGTCAACCGTTTTGAGCTATATCAGGAATCAGACTCTTTGCAAAAAGCGTTATCGCTTAGCTTATCTTCTCCCTGAGGCAAAATTACATATATTACCTTCTTGACATAGTTTAGTTTAGTATTGATAATTTTTAATAGATTATTTATGCCTCAGGTGTAGTAGAATGTTTTGTTAGATTTTCGATAAAAAACCGAAAATATATGTTACTATAGTATATTAGGCAAAACTAAATACAAATAATTACAAAATAATACAAATTGACTTTAAAAGCAACCATTTTTATTGATATATTTATTTTTAACCTGTTTATTTGAACATATCTTGGAAACTAATATATATACAAAAAAAATGAAGATAATCATTTTTGTAGAAGATGTTATTCTCTTTTTTTGTATTCGATCAGTTTTCCTGTACAATGCACGGTTTTCAGTGCAGAAGTAAAATACAAAAAAGGGGGATTTCCCCCCCCCCTCTCACCACTGAAGCAGCTAGGCTAGGGCGGGGACTTTTAGTATTTTTGTCTTCTAACCACCCCCAACACATTCCCGCACGGATAAAAAAACCCCCTTCCATGTCCACTACAACCCCCTTTTGAGCATTCATTGACTGGACTAATAGGGTTTTATTACGATTCCTGAATTGTTCAGGTCCATTTAATCACATTTGGTTGAAATCGTTTTCAATATTAAATACAAGGGTTTCAGTCAAGATATGTGTTAATTTACATAACAATTTTTAGATTAGAGTTTTAATATGTCTTTGTTTTTGTTTGTTTGGTTTACAATTTTTCCAGATGCAGATATAATTTACCTTATGTGTAAAGCTGTTCAATGGATGTGATGTATAAGTTTTGATTGGATAATATTTGTTAATTTGACGAGATAAAATAATTTTTCTTTTACTTTTAAAGACATTTGGCTAAATTGAGTATATAAAGGCCGAATACAGTTTTTATTATTGGATCTTTGACGTAGTAGTAACTTGATTCTGTACTTTGTATATTGCAAATAATTTGGATTGCTTGTTTATTTATATGCATATATTTTATAGAATAAGGTAAGATGTCCACTCTACATGATTTCAATATTGATTACCATTATTCACTCAGCGTATTAAATAAGCGCTACAACAGCTGTTTGTGAAATTAATGTGTTTAAGTAATCATTATCTGATCGAATGCAAATATTATGTTCGTGATGAGTCATTCAATGGTACTGGTGTTTTATATTTATAGTTTACCAATGTCAGTAAAAATAATGAAAAACAAATTTATTTAAACTGGCATTATGACTGCAAGCTACGTTTACAATGAACGCGTTACCACCTAGTTTTGAATAAAATAAAAAAGGATCTTACATACATTAGGAGGGCTGGACAGATTGTCTTAATAAGTTATTTTAAAAACTAACAAAAAAAAAACATTAACAAACGACATATATAATATCATTCCTACATCCAAATATAAACTAATTAATTACAATTTTCTAAAAATATAAATCAGGTTTAACTAGGATTTTGCAAATAATTAAGAAAATTCACTTAGATATATACCATGTAGCATATATCATACATATTTTTAGTATAATGCCCCCTTTAATGTTATGCTGTGCATTTAACCAGATGTGTATGTTTATATGCTAAGCCGTTATAGAATTTGAAACATTACAACATACAGTTCAAAATGTTTTAATTCTCGCCTTCATTTTTTTTGGCTAAAAATATATAATTATTTTTTACATTTTATTACATACATACTAAACATGTGCATGGAGTACAGAGTCAATTAGCTCTAACACAGAAATCAAAGGCAAATGTTTATTAAAATTGAATACAATCTACCTCATACTTGTCTCAGAGAACTTTGTCGCTTTAAAAACTCAGTGATATTTAGACTTACATCTGCCTGAGAACATAAACGCAAAGTTGGAACATTTTCGAGAGCAGCAGTCGCTATTGTAGTGGCACTGAAAACAACCTTGATTCATAAATCATATATTGATGGCGAGTGGAATGTGTTTTACTTACTTTTATGAATTACACCTAATTGTTAAGAATGTTATGTTGTAGACGAAATGTTCAATCTTTGAAAAGTACATATATATGAATAAAGAGACGCAATCGTTATATTTTTATATTTTAAAAATTATTATTTAAAAGGTCAAATGTAACTGTGTTTGTTAATAGTACAATTACCAAGTATTGGAATAACGTTTAATATGTTATTGCAAGGCATGCCTCTTTTCTTACTATAATTCTTCCTATTAGGAGGGTTCATTAACACATTATAAACATTGACAATAATCAGTATGAAACAAAGTTCCAACGACAATTTATAAAGTGTCAAAACCTAATTCATTAATGAGAGAATTATAATTATTAATGTATTTCCTAACTACAATAAAAAGTAAAAAACTTCTGTTTGTTAAAATATTCCTACAAAGTTTTAGAAAGTGTAATAAATTATTGGTGCGCTGTAAAAGATATGTTAAGATAGAGTTTTCTGAAAATGATAGTACAGTAGATATAATCATACCACATGTCCTATGTTAAAACAGTCTACTTGTGACTGCACAATCGGAAACGAGACAGATTGAAGTAGAGTTATAATAAACATAATTTTAAGAAAAACATTCATACTGCAATAAAATGAAGCTGAGCAGTGTACTGTCTCACTGCCGAAGAAAGATCCCATTTGAACATTGACTTTAATAAAACTTTCAGTGATGCGCAATCACTAATACAATAGGTTTTAAACGTGTTATCTATATTAGATCCTGCATAAAACAATTGTAATTGTTTTCCAATGCAAGTGATTAATGCACTAGTTAATTAATTTAGTTATCACTCAATACATTATTTAGGTTTTTAAAGCAGTAGGTTATGCTATTCATCTTTTCCCTGAGAAAAACTCAGTTAAATAGTTGTTATTTGAACCTATGGTTATTCAAAAGATTTAGTCATTGTTGCAACAAAATATATTAATTTATAATTAAAAAATAAACCTAATATTGACAAATTATTCAGATCTATTAAACATGAGAAATTATTCGATGTTTACACATTATAAAAGCTACTCAGAATAACTCGTCAGAAGCTTCATACTAATATTAAACTATTTGGTGCTCAGTATGAATTTTACAATTTTTATTTTCCATTTCAATAACTTCATAATTTACAGCTGTTAAAAGTGTAATTATTTTACCCTTTTAGGATATATCGATTATGATATACACCGGGTACACAAAAAAGCGGCACTTTTTTATTGAGTATATGGCATTTGCAGTGGCCATAGTTTATTCCAAAAGGTAATGGCGGCCATTAAAGATGGCTGCCATTGAAATTATAAAATCTGTTAGAACTTGATTAATATCCAATATAGTTGGTTTTATTTAAAAGGCCTTTTAAAACAAAAACTTATTGAATTTGGACATTTTACGAAAAAAAAAGTGATTTTCTAGATATTGATTAATTAAAAAGATTTGCATATATAACAAATATATTTTCCAAAAACGGCTTACAAATTTAAAAGTTAAATTTTGTACGATCATTTATTAAGTATATTAAGGTTAAATACATAAATAAATCTTCAAAATATCAAGTCATAGATGAATGGTTAGTAATTCAGATTTTAAAACGCACGCCTTCAATTGGCGCGCGCACACATACAGTATATATGTGTGTGTGTCCGTAGGCACGATAACTTCCATAAAAGAAGTCCGTTCTTGAAGAAATTTGGTATACACATGTAAGGCAGTGTCTATTTTCATGAGTCAAAATACTAGACTGGTCGTTTTAAGGGAGATTCTAAGAGTTTTTTGAACTTTTTACATATAATTTTTTTAACCGAAATTTCATTTTATTGATGGATTTTAGCCTCCGGATTACTGTATAATACTTAAAGTGGTTTATATACTTCACTTCCGTCCGGTACGCGTCACACCCCTCCTTTTGTGTTTAATGTTTTTAAAATATCCGTGTCCATTGCCTGCTCGATGTCCGTATGTGTTTTCGTTTTTGTGATGAAAGTCATGACGACCTTTAAATGAAGAGATTGTTTCATCCTTGTACCAACGCCTGATGATGACTCCACTTAGTTTAAACCGGTTGCATGAAGCAACAAATTCGATTAATTAATGCAGGTATATAAACCACTTTAAGTAAACCGAAATTGTTGTTTCCACTATTAAATTCTTCATAAAAACAAACAATTTAGTATATTAAAATTCCTGCTTTATGTAAATTGGTTACTGAGATATTTAAAGTGCTAAACACAGTACGTTGTCCGATGTTAATTTTAGGGAGAGTATTCAAAATGCTATATCTCGTTTATTAACGAACATATATTGATGACATTTGGTGTTTGGCTTCATATGGTTAGAGTTTATTGGTATCTGCATTTAAAACCCAGTTTTGTGGTCCCAGTTGCAGCAAAGCTGCATACTCAGCAGCCATAACACATGTGATATATCGCTTGTTTATGAACATATATTGGTAATATTTGGTATTTTACTTCATCTAGTGTTGACCCATTGGCATTTGCATAATACCCCTTTATACCGACTTGCAGTATACCGACTACCAACTGTAAAGGTTCGCTGCACCGGTTGTGGTAGGTAAGGTTACTGTAATAGTGTACAGTATTGTTTTGTAGATTGAATTAATCATAAGTCGCGTCGCGAAACCCCTCCTCAACCACCTCACTCGGTCCAGGTCTGGTGGAAGGTCAGTCGTCGGCCGGTGCGGTGACAGTGCCTTAATTAGTCCGTGTTACATCTCGTTCGAGTAGTGACAGGTGAACTATTTTTAGTGTTGTTTGTTTATTATTAGTGATTAGTGATGAGCGACAACATTTTAATTTGTGATTTACCTCGAAGCGAAGAGGAAGCAGTTCGTTTTTACAAGGAAACCAATGTGCGAATGTTTCCTTTACAACAAAACTTTGTGCGAATGGACACGAAATTTAGAAAAGCACTACTAAGGTGTTACCTTCCTCTACTACCAATCTCCACTACTCCTAGGCTAATATCACGGTTTAAGGGTCCATTCACAGTGTTAAATATATTACAAAAAGACAATGTTTAAAAAAAACCGACTTCTATCTTGCTTAGTTGGAAATTTAGAAATACACTACTCAGATGTTATATTTCTTCTCCTGCGGGGATTCTGTTTAGTGGTAATCTAAAAGGTATTTTGCACGGCCGAGACGAAATTGTTCAGCCCAAAGTACATTGGCATGCTAGAAAAGGTTGAGGTGTTGAGATTAAGACAAAACTCCCCAAAATAGTATTATGATGAGTGTAAACACTTTAATGCTTCTTTGGTTAATGGAACATGGTGAAATGAAATATAAATAAGTAGGTAAAAGGTAAAATTATTGGCAACATAAATCAGCCTAAATCTGATGTACATTAAGTTAATAACTCAAACAAGACTACTTATAATTTTATCATCATTGATATAAAATATAAAATTAAGGGTATTACCTATGAAAATCAGATCCCCAACTAAATCTTCCCTCCGTGGTTAGTGCCCCACAGAATTTGTACTATTACCAGCTAAAGAGTCTACTCCAGGAAACCCTCAAAATTTCAATAATTCCAGAAGTGTGCACTTTCCAAGTCCTATTTTACTAGGGAATCTTACAACCAATCCTAATAAGTATTCAACACTGTCTGGTACTACCGCAAAGCAAGTCAGTGAGTTGGATCTTAAAACCATAACTGCAGTAGCCTGTTATTGTGTTTTATGTTAGCCTAACTCTCGTTTATCTTACAGGCCTATTTATCTTATGATTTACAACTACTACTAAGTAACGTTTGATTTTTATAAATAAAAGCAAGTTGCTTATTTGGATGGTTTTAACTTCGTTTAAAGTTAGTTATGACTTGTTGAGTTCTTGTAAATTGGCCATATGTTTTGTGTGTCCTATGAAAATAATTAAAAATGGTTTAGCAGAAACCTTCCATAGTATATATTGGTTTCTCTTATGCTACATAGGATACGTTGTTAATTTTTCACAATGCCATTACCGATAAAGTCACTTGACGTTTCGTTATTGACCTCGACTTATGTTGTGTAACGATAAAATTATGTTTAGTTTTGTAAATTTAGAACAGTCCAATATTATGTTGGTGCAGAAACTGGCAAGACGGAATACCTGCTATTGATATAGTTGGTGTAATTTATATAAACTATACATTCACTGGTACTCTCCAAGAATAGGTACCGAACAAAACAGTACCTTGGCGGGCCAAACCAAATAGATATTTTCTTTAATCATACCGTCCGTGTGTGTTGTGTTAGTGTCTATAAATTGTGGCTAAGTTTTTGACACCATATTTTATAATGAGGCAGTAGTCCCAAAATAATAATCTGCTAGTAAACCATAAGAATAGGCAACAAAAATAAATGTAAACCTCCTTTATTTAGGAATAAGCGCAGCGCACAATCTCCACCAAAAGTGAACCTCATTATTTTAAATTATTAATATAGTACTGTGTATATTGCTATTTAACACTGTAATATTTGTACAATGATACACTAGTACGCAATAAGACGCATAAATATATTAATGCGTAACCAAAATGCATAAACTAGCAGGAATTCTTCCTCCTGATGGTTATGTGAACTTAAAATAAAAAAATAAAATCAGTAGTATTACACGTTTATTGGGGACAAGGCATTTCGTTTACAATGTAAACATACATTTTAACCGAACTATTTGTGACCTGACGATGTTTGAATTGTAAACAAATGTCCTTACTTCTAATAAAGGTTTTATTCTACTGATTTAATGTTTTTTTATTTTTTATTTGGATAAAAATTATTTATTACAACGTAGCTCCACCACAAGCTCACTACCAAAGGTATACTATTATCCACTTAAGATATTTACTTTTTTTGGGGGGGTACCAGTTACAGGTATACAAGCCCCCAAGATTTTTGGGGTAGTTTATTTTTTCATGTACCAGGAATTTAAGTAGAATCTCCTGGTAGTATTAACTATTTATATAGTATTTATATGCTCTGAAACCCCTAATTTATGATAAGATATGTAGGTACTTATATGAATAAATACAATTCCCAAAACAAATCTATAGTAACTTATTATATCGTCCCCTAAAGAGATTGGCTACCATGAAACTCTATGCTTTTATATATTTCAAAAGGTAACATTTAAAGCAGTAATCAGTAGCCCCTAATCGGTTAAAAAATGATCCTCCACTTCGTATTTGGACAGCCCAAAAACCAAATCCACATGTTTTTTTTCAATCTCTTACTACAAACAAGTTTTTATATTTACTCGTAACAACCTTATATCGCCAATCCTGCCAGGTCTTGGACCAGTCCTGTAATTTATGCGTCGTCTACCAAACTATGGAACACTCAGTTTATAATTGCAATCCGCATTCCTTTCTGAAGAGTTGGCATATATCTACAAAGTCAGTTGTGTGGAGTTGCTTGATGCACTGAGAGGGCTCGCCTCAAGTAGATTCGTCGTTTGAGGAATGTTATGATGTATTTTATTTTTACCTATAACGTAATATTAGCTTTACACAATCTATGCTCTAGAGTGTGTTCTAATGCCATTCGATAACTGAACGAAAACTCAATGTATCTAGTATAGTAAATATGTAACGAAGAACCCATTTTAATCACTATTTTATTTTAAGCAAAATGTTTCAACGTAAAGTCTTTTCAAGCTAAAATTTCCCAACCTAAAATAACATTAAATTTTCAGTCATATGTTTAAAATAAAAACTGAATTTTGTTATACTCTTTTTCCATTATCATCAAAATTCAATTAGTATTTCTTTGTCATATGACAACAATTTTAAATGTTGTTTTATTAGTTTACGTAAAATTAGCTTTAAAATGTCCTTAGGTTGAAACAACTCATTGGAAATGAAACGTTTATAAAAAACATACACTATATTTATTTATTTAATGTATTACTAATATTAGGCCTTTCATGTTGACTACCAAACCATACATGTTGGAATACGTGAATATGATCGGTGTGTCACTGGCGTCGTCATATAGGCACGGACTTCGGATCCATGTCTGGGACCCTGACGGAAGCACGAATCCTGTATACCTGACACTTTAAATAATACTGTATAGTTTTGATTCTAGTGGCTAACTATGGTTGAGACGTTTCATCCACAGACCGAATTGCCAAATATTCGGGCAAAGAGTAGGAAACAAGGAGTATGATACAGGGTGTCCAGCCTAATGTTGTCCAATAGCTAACTTTTTCATTTGATATCCTGATAGTTTTTTTACTTTTTATTTTTATGAGCATATTTCTATTGTTTTATCTGGTGGAAAATTTTATTTTATTTTTTTTGCCCTACGCCTGGCATTTGTCTGCCACTGGAGGGGAGGTGCAAATTATATTTTTTAAATGGGAAACGTCTATGTTTGATTCTTGTTTATTATCTATTTTCATTCCAAATTCATCAGTTTTCCAGTTGTTGTCTAATGTATAAATGGGTAAATTAAAGGCCAATAGGGTAAAACCGTTCGGTAAACTTTTATCAAGAGTAGGTCTATGTCTGCCATGAAATATTAGCTGTCTCTAGTCTGAAAAAGTTAAATCATATCAATTAGCAGGGATGAGATGGTTTGAATTAACTTTTTAACGTCAGAGGTGGAACCCTACAAATATTTCGGAATAGGATTAAGCCTATATTTTAATCTGGTACATTAGCTATGTTACTCCCAAATTCCAGCTCAGAAGGCGATGCAAATTATAATGCCCATAAGATTGCCTTAAGTGTCTACTGGGGCGAAGCCCTAATGTTTAGAACTGATTACTGACTACAAACCTACCTTGTTATAACTCGACTGACTGTGGAAAGTTCCAATGCAGTCGTATAACAACGCTTAAGAGATGAAAAATAAAACAAACATTGTTTTTTATGTATGTAGAGAAACTAGGTACAGATACAGGTCTGAATTGCATATTTTTTTCATAAATGTGAACAATATCAAGAAATAAAGAAGCAATGTATAGAAGTAAAACATTCATACAGTCAATATAGTCCTGTCAATAAAAGGGTTGTAGGGGACATGGAGGGGAAGAGTTTTACTTGTGCGGAGATGTGTTGGGGGTAGTTAGAAGATAAATCGTATATTTCATCACTAGGGCCAAAAGTGACGCTTTTCGATACGAGCTCATGTTTAACGACCGAGGCGAAGCCGAGGTCGGAAAATGAGCGAGGAACGAAAAAGCCTCTTTTGGCTCATGTGATGAACTATATTTTTCGTCTTACTGCGCAATATATTAAGCTAACTGATTTCTCAAAACTAATGTTTTACAACTTGTTTACCTTTAAAAGCTTGCTCCCAAAATGGCTTCCATCTTGTTTTTGCTATTTAAAACAAACAGCTGTTACTACAGATGTATTTAACTATTGTCTGTTACGTTTGGGTTAGTGTTAGGTTAGTCTAACTATAACGATTGATATATCGAATGCTGTGAACTATCGATAGGAAGAAGAAATTCTTTAGTCAACCGTTTTGAGCTATATCAGGAATCAGACTCTTTGCAAAAAGCGTTATCGCTTAGCTTATCTTCTCCCTGAGGCAAAATTGCATATATTACCTTCTTGACATAGTTTACTTTAGAATTGTTAATTTTTAATATATTATTATTTATGCCTTAGGTGTAGTAGAATGTTTTGTTAGATTTTCGATAAAAAACCGAAAATATATGTTACTATAGTATATTAGGCAAAACTAAATACAAATAATTACAAAATAATACAAATTGACTTTAAAAGCAACCATGTATTGATATATTTATTTTTAACCTGTTTATTTGAACATAACTTGGAAACTAATATATATATATAAAAAATTAAGATAATAATTTTTGTAGAAGATGTTATTCTCTTTTTTTTGTATTCGATCAGTTTTTCTGTACAATGCACGGTTTTCAGTGCAGAAGTAAAATACAAAAAAGGGGGTAATTCCCCCCCCCCTTTCACCACTGAAACAGCTAGGCTAGGGCGGGGACTTTTAGTATTTTTGTCTTCTAACCACCCCCAACACATTCCCGCACGGATAAAAAACCCCCCCCTTCCATGTCCACTACAACCCCCTTTTGAGCATTCATTGACTGGACTAATAGGGTTTTATTATGATTCCTGAATTGTTCAGGTCCATTTAATCACATTTGGTTGAAATTGTTGTCAATATTATATACAAGGGTTTCAGTCAGGATATGTGTTAATTTACATAACAATTTTTAGATTAGAGTTTTAATATGTCTTTGTTTTTGTTTGTTTGGTTTACAATTTTTCCAGATGCAGATATATTTTACCTTATGTGTAAAGCTGTTCGATGGATGT
This sequence comes from Allygus modestus, assembly GCA_963675035.1. Taxonomy (NCBI): domain Eukaryota; kingdom Metazoa; phylum Arthropoda; class Insecta; order Hemiptera; family Cicadellidae; genus Allygus; species Allygus modestus. Next base: position 479,965,768 of record OY776112.1, on the reverse strand, counting down.
GATGTATAAGTTTTGATTGGATAATATTTGTTAATTTGACGAGATAAAATAATTTTTCTTTTACTTTTAAAGACATTTGGCTAAATTGAGTATATAAAGGCCGAATACAGTTTTTATTATTGGATCTTTGACGTAGTAGCAACTTGATTCTGTACTTTGTATATTGCAAATAATTTGGATTGCTTGTTTATTTATATGCATATATTTTATAGAATAAGGTAAGATGTCCACTCTACATGATTTCAATATTGATTACCATTATTCACTCAGCGTATTAAATAAGCGCTACAACAGCTGTTTGTGAAATTAATGTGTTTAAGTAATCATTATCTGATCGAATGCAAATATTATGTTCGTGATGAGTCATTCAATGGTACTGGTGTTTTATATTTATAGTTTACCAATGTCAGTAAAAATAATGAAAAACAAATTTATTTAAACTGGCATTATGACTGCAAGCTACGTTTACAATGAACGCGTTACCACCTAGTTTTGAATAAAATAAAAAAGGATCTTACATACATTAGGAGGGCTGGACAGATTGTCTTAATAAGTTATTTTAAAAACTAACAAAAAAAACATTAACAAACGACATATATAATTTCATTCCTACATCCAAATATAAACTAATTAATTACAATTTCCTAAAAATATAAATTAGGTTTAACTAGGATTTAGCAAATAATTAAGAAAATTCACTTAGATATATACCATGTAGCATATATCATACATATTTTTAGTATAATGCCCCCTTTAAAGTTATGCTGTGCATTTAACCAGATGTGTATGTTTATGTGCTAAGCCGTTATAGAATTTGAAACATTACAACATACAGTTAAAAATGTTTGAATTCTCGCCTTCATTTTTTGTGACTAAAAATATATAATTATTTTTTACATTTTATTACATACATACTAAACATGTGCATGGAGTACAGAGTCAATTAGCTCTAACACAGAAATCAAAGGCAAATGTTTATTAAAATTGAATACAATCTACCTCATACTTGTGTCAGAGAACTTTGTCGCTTTAAAAACTCAGTGATATTTAGACTTACATCTGCCTGAGAACATAAACGCAAAGTTGGAACATTTTCGAGTGCAGCAGTCGCTATTGTAGTGGCACTGAAAACAATCTTGATTCATAAATCATATATTGATGGCGAGTGGAATGTGTTTTACTTACTTTTATGAATTACACCTAATTGTTAAGAATGTTATGTTGTAGACGAAATGTTCAATCTTTGAAAAGTACATATATATGAATAAAGAGACGCAATCGTTATATTTTTATATTTTAAAAATTATTATTTAAAAGGTCAAATGTAACTGTGTTTGTTAATAGTACAATTACCAAGTATTGGAATAACGTTTAACATGTTATTGCAAGGCATGCCTCTTTTCTTACTATAATTCTTCCTATTAGGAGGGTTCATTAACACATTATTAACATTGACAATAATCAGTATGAAACAAAGCTCCAACGACATTTTATAAAGTGTCAAAACCTAATTCATTAATGAGAGAATTATAATTATTAATTTATTTCCTAACTACAATAAAAAGTAAAAAACTTGTGTTTGTTAAAATATTCCTACAAACTTTTAGAAAGTGTAATAAATTATTGGTGAGCTGTAAAAGATATGTTAAGATAGAGTTTTCTGAAAATGATAGTACAGTAGATATAATCATACCACATGGCCTATGTTAAAACAGTCTTCTTGTGACTGCACAATCGGAAACGAGACAGATTGAAGTAGAGTTATAATAAACATAATTTTAAGAAAAACATTCATACTGCAATAAAATGAAGCTGAGCAGTGTACTGTCTCACTGCCGAAGAAAGATCCCATTTGATCATTGACTTTAATAAAACTTTCAGTGATGCGCAATCGCAAATACAATAGGTTTTAAACGTGTTATCTATATTAGATCCTGCATAAAACAATTGCAATTGTTTTCCAATGCAAGTGATTAATGCATTAGTTAATTAATTTAGTTATCACTCAATACATTATTTAGGTTTTTAAAGCAGTAGGTTATGCTATTCATCTTTTCACTGAGAAAAACTCAGTTAAATAGTTGTTTTTTGAACCTATGGTTATTTAAATATTTAGTCATTGTTTCAACAAAATATATTCATTTATAATAAAAAAAAACCTAGTATTGACAAATTATTCAGATCTATTAAACATGAGAAATTATACGATGTTTACACATTATAAAAGCTACTCAGAATAACTCGTCGGAAGCTTCATACTAATATTAAACTATTTGGTGCTCAATATAAATTTTCCAATTTTTATTTTCCATTTCAATAACTTCATAATTTACAGCTGTTAAAAATGTAATTATTTTACCCTTTTAGGATATATCGATTATGATATACACCGGGTACACAAAAAAGCGGCACTTTTTGATTGAGATATGGCATTTGCAGTGGTCATAGTTTATTCCAAAAGGTAATGGTGGCCATTAAAGATGGCTGCCATTGAAATGATAAAATATGTTAAAACTTGATTAATATATATCCAATTACAGTGAAGTTGGTTTTATTTAAAAGGCCTTTTAAAACAAAAACTTTATTTAATTTGGACATTTTACGAAAAAATAGTGATTTTCTAGATATTGATTAATTAAAAAGATTTGCATATAACAAATATATATTTTTAAAAACGGCTTACAAATTTAAAAGATAAATTTTGCGCGATCATTTTTTAAGTATATTAAGGTTAAATACATAAATAAATCTTCAAAATATCAAGTCATAGATGAATGGTTAGTAATTCGGATTTAAAACACACGCCTTCAATTGGCGCGCGCACACATACAGTATATATGTGTGTGTGTCCGTAGGCACGATAACTTCCGTAAAAGAAGTCCGCTCTTGAAGAAATTTGGTATACACATGTAAGGCAGTGTCTATTTTCATGAGTCAAAATACTAGACTGGTCGTTTTAAGGGAGATTCTAAGAGTTTTTTGAACTTTTTACATATAATTTTTTTAACCGAAATATCATTTTATTGATGGATTTTAGCCTCCGGATAACTGTATAATACTTAAAGTGGTTTATATACTTCACTTCCGCCCGGTACGCGTCACACCCCCCCTTTTGTGTTTAATGTTTTTAAAATATCCGTGTCCATTGCCTGCTCGATGTCCGTATGTGTTTTCGTTTTTGTAATGAAAGTCATGACGACCTTTAAATGAAGAGATTGTTTCATCCTTGTACCAACGCCTGATGATGACTCCACTTAATTGAAACCGGTTGCATGAAGCAACAAATTTGATCAATTAATGCAGGTATATAAACCACTTTAAGTAAACCGAAATTGTTGTTTCCACTATTAAATTCTTCATAAAAACAAACAATTTAGTATATTGAATTCCTGCTTTATGTAAATTGGTTACTGAGATAATTAAAGTGCTAAACACAGTACGTTGTCCGATGTTAATTTTAGGGAGAGTATTCAAAATGCTATATCTTGTTTATTAACGAACATATATTGATGACATTTGGTGTTTGGCTTCATATGGTTAGGGTTTATTGGTATCTGCATTCAAAACCCAGTTTTGTGGTCCCAGTTGCAGTAAAGCTGCGTACTCAGCAGCCATAACACGTGTGATATATCGCTTGTTTATGAACATATATTGGTAATATTTGGTATTTTACTTCATCTAGTGTTGATCCATTGGCATTTGCATAATACCCCTTTATACCGACTTGCAGTATACCGACTACCAACTGTAAAGGTTCGCTGCACCAGTTGTGGTAGGTAAGGTTACTGTAATAGTGTACAGTATTGTTTTGTAGATTGAATTAATCATAAGTCGCGTCGCGAAACCCCTCCTCAACCACCTCACTCGGTCCAGGTCTGGTGGAAGGTCAGTCGTCGGCCGGTGCGGTGACAGTGCCTTAATTAGTCCGTGTTACATCTCGTTCGAGTAGTGACAGGTGAACTATTTTTAGTGTTGTTTGTTTATTATTAGTGATTAGTGATGAGCGACAACATTTTAATTTGTGATTTACCTCGAAGCGAAGAGGAAGCAGTTCGTTTTTACAAGGAAACCAATGTGCGAATGTTTCCTTTACAACAAAACTTTGTGCGAATGGACACGAAATTTAGAAAAGCACTACTAAGGTGTTACCTTCCTCTACTACCAATCTCCACTACTCCTAGGCTAATATCACGGTTTAAGGGTCCATTCACAGTGTTAAATATATTACAAAAAGACAATGTTTAAAAAAAACCGACTTCTATCTTGCTTAGTTGGAAATTTAGAAATACACTACTCAGATGTTATATTTCTTCTCCTGCGGGGATTCTGTTTAGTGGTAATCTAAAAGGTATTTTGCACGGCCGAGACGAAATTGTTCAGCCCAAAGTACATTGGCATGCTAGAAAAGGTTGAGGTGTTGAGATTAAGACAAAACTCCCCAAAATAGTATTATGATGAGTGTAAACACTTTAATGCTTCTTTGGTTAATGGAACATGGTGAAATGAAATATAAATAAGTAGGTAAAAGGTAAAATTATTGGCAACATAAATCAGCCTAAATCTGATGTACATTAAGTTAATAACTCAAACAAGACTACTTATAATTTTATCATCATTGATATAAAATATAAAATTAAGGGTATTACCTATGAAAATCAGATCCCCAACTAAATCTTCCCTCCGTGGTTAGTGCCCCACAGAATTTGTACTATTACCAGCTAAAGAGTCTACTCCAGGAAACCCTCAAAATTTCAATAATTCCAGAAGTGTGCACTTTCCAAGTCCTATTTTACTAGGGAATCTTACAACCAATCCTAATAAGTATTCAACACTGTCTGGTACTACCGCAAAGCAAGTCAGTGAGTTGGATCTTAAAACCATAACTGCAGTAGCCTGTTATTGTGTTTTATGTTAGCCTAACTCTCGTTTATCTTACAGGCCTATTTATCTTATGATTTACAACTACTACTAAGTAACGTTTGATTTTTATAAATAAAAGCAAGTTGCTTATTTGGATGGTTTTAACTTCGTTTAAAGTTAGTTATGACTTGTTGAGTTCTTGTAAATTGGCCATATGTTTTGTGTGTCCTATGAAAATAATTAAAAATGGTTTAGCAGAAACCTTCCATAGTATATATTGGTTTCTCTTATGCTACATAGGATACGTTGTTAATTTTTCACAATGCCATTACCGATAAAGTCACTTGACGTTTCGTTATTGACCTCGACTTATGTTGTGTAACGATAAAATTATGTTTAGTTTTGTAAATTTAGAACAGTCCAATATTATGTTGGTGCAGAAACTGGCAAGACGGAATACCTGCTATTGATATAGTTGGTGTAATTTATATAAACTATACATTCACTGGTACTCTCCAAGAATAGGTACCGAACAAAACAGTACCTTGGCGGGCCAAACCAAATAGATATTTTCTTTAATCATACCGTCCGTGTGTGTTGTGTTAGTGTCTATAAATTGTGGCTAAGTTTTTGACACCATATTTTATAATGAGGCAGTAGTCCCAAAATAATAATCTGCTAGTAAACCATAAGAATAGGCAACAAAAATAAATGTAAACCTCCTTTATTTAGGAATAAGCGCAGCGCACAATCTCCACCAAAAGTGAACCTCATTATTTTAAATTATTAATATAGTACTGTGTATATTGCTATTTAACACTGTAATATTTGTACAATGATACACTAGTACGCAATAAGACGCATAAATATATTAATGCGTAACCAAAATGCATAAACTAGCAGGAATTCTTCCTCCTGATGGTTATGTGAACTTAAAATAAAAAAATAAAATCAGTAGTATTACACGTTTATTGGGGACAAGGCATTTCGTTTACAATGTAAACATACATTTTAACCGAACTATTTGTGACCTGACGATGTTTGAATTGTAAACAAATGTCCTTACTTCTAATAAAGGTTTTATTCTACTGATTTAATGTTTTTTTATTTTTTATTTGGATAAAAATTATTTATTACAACGTAGCTCCACCACAAGCTCACTACCAAAGGTATACTATTATCCACTTAAGATATTTACTTTTTTTGGGGGGGTACCAGTTACAGGTATACAAGCCCCCAAGATTTTTGGGGTAGTTTATTTTTTCATGTACCAGGAATTTAAGTAGAATCTCCTGGTAGTATTAACTATTTATATAGTATTTATATGCTCTGAAACCCCTAATTTATGATAAGATATGTAGGTACTTATATGAATAAATACAATTCCCAAAACAAATCTATAGTAACTTATTATATCGTCCCCTAAAGAGATTGGCTACCATGAAACTCTATGCTTTTATATATTTCAAAAGGTAACATTTAAAGCAGTAATCAGTAGCCCCTAATCGGTTAAAAAATGATCCTCCACTTCGTATTTGGACAGCCCAAAAACCAAATCCACATGTTTTTTTTCAATCTCTTACTACAAACAAGTTTTTATATTTACTCGTAACAACCTTATATCGCCAATCCTGCCAGGTCTTGGACCAGTCCTGTAATTTATGCGTCGTCTACCAAACTATGGAACACTCAGTTTATAATTGCAATCCGCATTCCTTTCTGAAGAGTTGGCATATATCTACAAAGTCAGTTGTGTGGAGTTGCTTGATGCACTGAGAGGGCTCGCCTCAAGTAGATTCGTCGTTTGAGGAATGTTATGATGTATTTTATTTTTACCTATAACGTAATATTAGCTTTACACAATTTATGCTCTAGAGTGTGTTCTAATGCCATTCGATAACTGAACGAAAACTCAATGTATCTAGTATAGTAAATATGTAACGAAGAACCCATTTTAATCACTATTTTATTTTAAGCAAAATGTTTCAACGTAAAGTCTTTTCAAGCTAAAATTTCCCAACCTAAAATAACATTAAATTTTCAGTCATATGTTTAAAATAAAAACTGAATTTTGTTATACTCTTTTTCCATTATCATCAAAATTCAATTAGTATTTCTTTGTCATATGACAACAATTTTAAATGTTGTTTTATTAGTTTACGTAAAATTAGCTTTAAAATGTCCTTAGGTTGAAACAACTCATTGGAAATGAAACGTTTATAAAAAACATACACTATATTTATTTATTTAATGTATTACTAATATTAGGCCTTTCATGTTGACTACCAAACCATACATGTTGGAATACGTGAATATGATCGGTGTGTCACTGGCGTCGTCATATAGGCACGGACTTCGGATCCATGTCTGGGACCCTGACGGAAGCACGAATCCTGTATACCTGACACTTTAAATAATACTGTATAGTTTTGATTCTAGTGGCTAACTATGGTTGAGACGTTTCATCCACAGACCGAATTGCCAAATATTCGGGCAAAGAGTAGGAAACAAGGAGTATGATACAGGGTGTCCAGCCTAATGTTGTCCAATAGCTAACTTTTTCATTTGATATCCTGATAGTTTTTTTACTTTTTATTTTTTATGAGCATATTTGTATTGTTTTATCTGGTGGAAAATTTTATTTTATTTTTTTTGCCCTACGCCTGGCATTTGTCTGCCACTGGAGGGGAGGTGCAAATTATATTTTTTAAATGGGAAACGTCTATGTTTGATTCTTGTTTATTATCTATTTTCATTCCAAATTCATCAGTTTTCCAGTTGTTGTCTAATGTATAAATGGGTAAATTAAAGGCCAATAGGGTAAAACCGTTCGGTAAACTTTTATCAAGAGTAGGTCTATGTCTGCCATGAAATATTAGCTGTCTCTAGTCTGAAAAAGTTAAATCATATCAATTAGCAGGGATGAGATGGTTTGAATTAACTTTTTAACGTCAGAGGTGGAACCCTACAAATATTTCGGAATAGGATTAAGCCTATATTTTAATCTGGTACATTAGCTATGTTACTCCCAAATTCCAGCTCAGAAGGCGATGCAAATTATAATGCCCATAAGATTGCCTTAAGTGTCTACTGGGGCGAAGCCCTAATGTTTAGAACTGATTACTGACTACAAACCTACCTTGTTATAACTCGACTGACTGTGGAAAGTTCCAATGCAGTCGTATAACAACGCTTAAGAGATGAAAAATAAAACAAACATTGTTTTTTATGTATGTAGAGAAACTAGGTACAGATACAGGTCTGAATTGCATATTTTTTTCATAAATGTGAACAATATCAAGAAATAAAGAAGCAATGTATAGAAGTAAAACATTCATACAGTCAATATAGTCCTGTCAATAAAAGGGTTGTAGGGGACATGGAGGGGAAGAGTTTTACTTGTGCGGAGATGTGTTGGGGGTAGTTAGAAGATAAATCGTATATTTCATCACTAGGGCCAAAAGTGACGCTTTTCGATACGAGCTCATGTTTAACGACCGAGGCGAAGCCGAGGTCGGAAAATGAGCGAGGAACGAAAAAGCCTCTTTTGGCTCATGTGATGAACTATATTTTTCGTCTTACTGCGCAATATATTAAGCTAACTGATTTCTCAAAACTAATGTTTTACAACTTGTTTACCTTTAAAAGCTTGCTCCCAAAATGGCTTCCATCTTGTTTTTGCTATTTAAAACAAACAGCTGTTACTACAGATGTATTTAACTATTGTCTGTTACGTTTGGGTTAGTGTTAGGTTAGTCTAACTATAACGATTGATATATCGAATGCTGTGAACTATCGATAGGAAGAAGAAATTCTTTAGTCAACCGTTTTGAGCTATATCAGGAATCAGACTCTTTGCAAAAAGCGTTATCGCTTAGCTTATCTTCTCCCTGAGGCAAAATTGCATATATTACCTTCTTGACATAGTTTACTTTAGAATTGTTAATTTTTAATATATTATTATTTATGCCTTAGGTGTAGTAGAATGTTTTGTTAGATTTTCGATAAAAAACCGAAAATATATGTTACTATAGTATATTAGGCTAAACTAAATACAAATAATTACAAAATAATACAAATTGACTTTAAAAGCAACCATGTATTGATATATTTATTTTTAACCTGTTTATTTGAACATAACTTGGAAACTAATATATATATATAAAAAATGAAGATAATCATTTTTGTAGAAGATGTTATTCTATTTTTTTTGTATTCGATCAGTTTTTCTGTACAATGCACGGTTTTCAGTGCAGAAGTAAAATACAAAAAAGGGGGTAATTCCCCCCCCCTTTCACCACTGAAACAGCTAGGCTAGGGCGGGGACTTTTAGTATTTTTGTCTTCTAACCACCCCCAACACATTCCCGCACGGATAAAAAACCCCCCCCTTCCATGTCCACTACAACCCCCTTTTGAGCATTCATTGACTGGACTAATAGGGTTTTATTATGATTCCTGAATTGTTCAGGTCCATTTAATCACATTTGGTTGAAATTGTTGTCAATATTATATACAAGGGTTTCAGTCAGGATATGTGTTAATTTACATAACAATTTTTAGATTAGAGTTTTAATATGTCTTTGTTTTTGTTTGTTTGGTTTACAATTTTTCCAGATGCAGATATATTTTACCTTATGTGTAAAGCTGTTCGATGGATGTGATGTATAAGTTTTGATTGGATAATATTTGTTAATTTGACGAGATAAAATAATTTTTCTTTTACTTTTAAAGACATTTGGCTAAATTGAGTATATAAAGGCCGAATACAGTTTTTATTATTGGATCTTTGACGTAGTAGCAACTTGATTCTGTACTTTGTATATTGCAAATAATTTGGATTGCTTGTTTATTTATATGCATATATTTTATAGAATAAGGTAAGATGTCCACTCTACATGATTTCAATATTGATTACCATTATTCACTCAGCGTATTAAATAAGCGCTACAACAGCTGTTTGTGAAATTAATGTGTTTAAGTAATCATTATCTGATCGAATGCAAATATTATGTTCGTGATGAGTCATTCAATGGTACTGGTGTTTTATATTTATAGTTTACCAATGTCAGTAAAAATAATGAAAAACAAATTTATTTAAACTGGCATTATGACTGCAAGCTACGTTTACAATGAACGCGTTACCACCTAGTTTTGAATAAAATAAAAAAGGATCTTACATACATTAGGAGGGCTGGACAGATTGTCTTAATAAGTTATTTTAAAAACTAACAAAAAAAACATTAACAAACGACATATATAATTTCATTCCTACATCCAAATATAAACTAATTAATTACAATTTCCTAAAAATATAAATTAGGTTTAACTAGGATTTTGCAAATAATTAAGAAAATTCACTTAGATATATACCATGTAGCATATATCATACATATTTTTAGTATAATGCCCCCTTTAAAGTTATGCTGTGCATTTAACCAGATGTGTATGTTTATGTGCTAAGCCGTTATAGAATTTGAAACATTACAACATACAGTTAAAAATGTTTGAATTCTCGCCTTCATTTTTTGTGACTAAAAATATATAATTATTTTTTACATTTTATTACATACATACTAAACATGTGCATGGAGTACAGAGTCAATTAGCTCTAACACAGAAATCAAAGGCAAATGTTTATTAAAATTGAATACAATCTACCTCATACTTGTGTCAGAGAACTTTGTCGCTTTAAAAACTCAGTGATATTTAGACTTACATCTGCCTGAGAACATAAACGCAAAGTTGGAACATTTTCGAGAGCAGCAGTCGCTATTGTAGTGGCACTGAAAACAATCTTGATTCATAAATCATATATTGATGGCGAGTGGAATGTGTTTTACTTACTTTTATGAATTACACCTAATTGTTAAGAATGTTATGTTGTAGACGAAATGTTCAATCTTTGAAAAGTACAAATATATGAATAAAGAGACGCATTCGTTATATTTTTATATTTAAACAAATATTATTTAAAAGGTCAAATGTAACTGTGTTTGTTAATAGTACAATTACCAAGTATTGGAATAACGTTTAATATGTTATTGCAAGGCATACCTCTTTTCTTACTATAATTCTTCCTATTAGGAGGGTTCATTAACACATTATAAACATTGACAATAATCAGTATGAAACAAAGCTCCAACGACATTTTATAAAGTGTCAAAACCTAATTCATTAATGAGAGAATTATAATTATTAATGAATTTCCTAACTACAATAAAAAGTAAAAAACTTGTGTTTGTTAAAATATTCCTACAAACTTTTAGAAAGTGTAATAAATTATTGGTGAGCTGTAAAAGATATGTTAAGATAGAGTTTTCTGAAAATGATAGTACAGTAGATATAATCATACCACATGTCCTATGTTAAAACAGTCTACTTGTGACTGCACAATCGGAAACGAGACAGATTGAAGTAGAGTTATAATAAACATAATTTTAAGAAAAACATTCATACTGCAATAAAATGAAGCTGAGCAGTGTACTGTCTCACTGCCGAAGAAAGATCCCATTTGATCATTGACTTTAATAAAACTTTCAGTGATGCGCAATCGCAAATACAATAGGTTTTAAACGTGTTATCTATATTAGATCCTGCATAAAACAATGGCAATTGTTTTCCAATGCAAGTGATTAATGCATTAGTTAATTAATTTAGTTATCACTCAATACATTATTTAGGTTTTTAAAGCAGTAGGTTATGCTATTCATCTTTTCCCTGAGAAAAACTCAGTTAAATAGTTGTTACTTGAACCTATGGTTATTCAAAAGATTTAGTCATTGTTGCAACAAAATATATTAATTTATAATTAAAAAATAAACCTAGTATTGACAAATTATTCAGATCTATTAAACATGAGAAATTATTCGATGTTTACACATTATAAAAGCTACTCAGAATAACTCGTCGGAAGCTTCATACTAATATTAAACTATTTGGTGCTCAATATGAATTTTACAATTTTTATTTTCCATATCAAAAACTTCATAATTTACAGCCGTTAAAAATGTAATTATTTTACCCTTTTAGGATATATCGATTATGATATACACCGGGTACACAAAAAACCGGCACTTTTTTATTGAGTATATGGCATTTGCAGTGGCCATAGTTGATGCCAAAAGGTAATGGCGGTCATTAAAGATGGCTGCCATTGAAATTATAAAATCTGTTAGAACTTGATTAATATCCAATATAGTTGGTTTTATTTAAAAGGCCTTTTAAAACAAAAACGTATTGAATTTGGACATTTTACGAAAAAATAGTGATTTTCTAGATATTGATTAATTAAAAAGATTTGCATATATAACAAATATATTTTCCAAAAACGGCTTACAAATTTAAAAGTTAAATTTTGTACGATCATTTATTAAGTATATTAAGGTTAAATACATAAATAAATCTTCAAAATATCAAGTCATAGATGAATGGTTAGTAATTCAGATTTTAAAACGCACGCCTTCAATTGGCGCGCGCACACATACAGTATATATGTGTGTGTGTCCGTAGGCACAATAACTTCCGTAAAAGAAGTCCGTTCTTGAAGAAATTTGGTATACACATGTAAGGCAGTGTCTATTTTCATGAGTCAAAATACTAGACTGATCGTTTTAAGGGAGATTTTAAGAGTTTTTTGAACTTTTTACATATAATTTTTTTAACCGAAATTTCATTTTATTGATGGATTTTAGCCTCCGGATTACTGTATAATACTTAAAGTGGTTTATATACTTCACTTTCCTCCGGTACGCGTCACACCCCCCCCTTTTGTGTTTAATGTTTTTAAAATATCCGTGTCCATTGCCTGCTCGATGTCCGTATGTGTTTTCGTTTTTGCGATGAAAGTCATGACGACCTTTAAATGAAGAGATTGTTTCATCCTTGTACCAACGCCTGATGATGACTCCACTTAATTGAAACCGGTTGCATGAAGCAACAAATTTGATTAATTAATGCAGGTATATAAACCACTTTAAGTAAACCGAAATTGTTGTTTCCACTATTAAATTCTTCATAAAAACAAACAATTTAGTAAATTGAATTCCTGCTTTATGTAAATTGGTTACTGAGATATTTAAAGTGCTAAACACAGTACGTTGTCCGATGTTAATTTTAGGGAGAGTATTCAAAATGCTATATCTCGTTTATTAACGAACATATATTGATGACATTTGGTGTTTGGCTTCATATGGCTAGGGTTTATTGGTATCTGCATTCAAAACCCAGTTTTGTGGTCCCAGTTGCAGTAAACCTGCGTACTCAGCAGCCATAACACATGTGATATATCGCTTGTTTATGAACATATATTGGTAATATTTGGTATTTTACTTCATCTAGTGTTGATCCATTGGCATTTGCATAATACCCCTTTATACCGACTTGCAATATACCGACTACCAACTGTAAAGGTTCGCTGCACCGGTTGTGGTAGGTAAGGTTACTGTAATAGTGTACAGTATTGTTTTGTAGATTGAATTAATCATAAGTCGCGTCACGAAACCCCTCCTCAACCACCTCACTCGGTCCAGGTCTGGTGGAAGGTCAGTCGTCGGCCGGCGCGTTGACAGTGCCTTAATTAGTCCGTGTTACATCTCGTTCGAGTAGTGACAGGTGAACTATTTTTAGTGTTGTTTGTTTATTATTAGTAATTAGTGATGAGCGACAACATTTTAATTTGTGATTTACCTCGAAGCGAAGAGGAAGCAGTTCGTTTTTTACAAGGAAACCAATGTGCGAATGTTTCCTTTACAACAAAACTATGTGCGAATGGACAAGAAATTTAGAAAAGCACTACTAAGATGTTACCTTCCTATACTACCAATCTGCACTACTCCTAGGCTAATATCACGGTTTAAGGGTCCATTCACAGTGTTAAATATATTACAAAAAGACAATGTTAAAAAAACCAACTTCTATCTTGCTTAGTTGGAAATTTAGAAAAACACTCCTCAGATGTTATATTTCTTCTCCTGCGGGGATTCTGTTTAGTGGTAATATAAATGGTATTTTGCACGGCTGGGACGAAACTGTTCAGCCCAAAGTACATAGGCATGCTAAAAAAGGTTGAGGTGTTGAGATTAAGACAAAACTCCCCAAAATAGTATTATGATGAGTGTAAACACTTTAATGCTTCTTTGGTTAATGGAACATGCTGAAATGAAATATAAATAAGTAGGTAAAAGGTAAAATTATTGGCAACATAAATCAGCCTAAATCTGATGTACATTAATTTAATAACTCAAACAAGACTACTTATAATTTTATCATCATTCATATAAAATATAAAATTAAGGGTATTACCTATGAAAATCAGATCCCCAACTAAATCTTCCCTCCGTGGTTAGTGCCCCACAGAATTTGTCCTATTACCAGCTAAAGAGTCTACTCCCGGAACAACTCAAAATTGCAGTAATTCCAGAAGTGTGCACTTTCCAAGTCCTATTTTACTAGGGAATCTTACAACCAATCCTAATAAATATTCAACACTGTCTGGTACTACCGCAAAGCAAGTCAGTGAGTTGGATCTTAAAACCATAATTACAGTAGCCTGTTATTGTGTTTTATGTTAGCCTAACTCCCGTTTATCTTACAACCAATCCTAATAAATATTCAACACTGTCTGGTACTACCGCAAAGCAAGTCAGCGAGTTGGATCTTAAGACCATAACTACAGTAGCCTGTTATAGTGTTTTATGTTAGCCTAACTCCCGTTTATCTTACAGGCCTCTTTATCTTATGATTTACAACTACTACTAAGTAACGTTTGTTTTTTATAAATAAAAGCAAGTTGCCTATTTGGATGGTTTTAACTTCGTTTAAAGTTAGTTATGACTTGTTGAGTTCTTGTAAATTGACCATATGTTTTGTGTGTCCTATGAAAATAATTAATAATGGTTTAGCAGAAAACTTCCATAGTATACAGGGTGTTTAAAAAAAAGTTCCAAAACTTTGGTATATGATTCCTCATATAAAAAATAAGAAAAAAGTTCTTGTAAAGGTAGGTCCGAAAACGCTTCGTTTCCGTCTATCTGTCTGTATGTGTTTTTTACTTAATTTCTCATATTGTTTAAACCTTTTAAGCTATCAACTTCAAACTTGATACATTTATTATGTGTAATAAGAACCACTTTTTAATATAGTATCAAGTTTCTACTTTGTACCATTTAAAAAAAGCGGCCATTTCAAATTTTTAAGTCTTAATATCTCAAAATCCGCAAATTTTACAAAAAATTTACAAGAGACCAAAAAGTTGCAAAATTGCATTATTTAAATAAGGACACATTTTGATTTTCAATATCTTAAATATTAACTCACTGATCGCAATTATTTGAAAATGACCTTATGCAAATTTTCTGGTTCTTTTAGCTAAATTTAAGGTTTTTAGTTTAAAATTTGTAAATATTAAGTAATTTACAGGTCATTCCTCACATTCATCACGTAATTAATAAAAAGGCACATCTTAATCATTATTTTACATTTTTTGTTTTGTTTCCAACATCATTGGGCGTGAGATATTAGGCTTAAAAGCCTACCTCAAATCAACGGAAATTCCCCAAAGTGTAACAGTGGCACTAATAACAGTACTGTATTTTCACAGGCTTAACAGCTGGGAGTCGAATAACAGCTGATTTCGATGTACAGCTGATGATCCATTGTTGTTCAACTGTAAATAGCTCATTGTAAGAACAACAAACAATCAATATGTAGCTAATTTTCTTATTGTAGTGTTGTGTTTCCTAATCCTAATCTGTATTTAAATATTTCTTTGGTTTTTAAATAACTGTATTATTAGTTCATTTTGTGAATGTTATAGTGTAGTTAAACATGGCTGATAACCATAACCATCGCTTTACAAACTTAGAAATGGCTGACATGCATCTGATGTATGGACTTGCGAACTGCAACAGTATGGAAGCAAGACGACTATATCAGGATAAGTTTCCAAATCGCGTATTGCCTTGTAACAAAACTTTTCAGGCAATACATGAGCGTATCGTAGAAACAGGAAGTTTAGGACCCAAAAAGGTTGGTAGATCAGGACGACCTCGCCTAGTAAGAACGCCTGAATTTGAGGAGGGTGTCTTAAATGACATATCAAACCACCCTGAAAAAAGTACAAGAGAGCTTGCCCAATGGCATAATGTAAGTAATGCAACAATTTGGCACATATTGCATGAACAACAGTTACACCCATATCATGTTCAGAAAGTGCAGGCTCTGTTACCTCGAGATTACCCTCAACGAGTTACTCTCTGCCAATGGTTTTTACGAAAATTCCGAACCAATGCAAATTTCTTAAGGCGCGTGTTATTTACAGATGAATGCAATTTTTCAAGAACAGGAATTACTAATTTTTATAATACTCATATTTGGTCCATGGAAAATCCCCATGAAATCACACAACGTAGTCACCAGTATCAATTTTCGGTAAATGTATGGGGTAACTATTTGTTTTTCAGTTTCCTACCTGCAACATTGAATGGTGACAGATATTTGCAGTTTTTAACAATTGATCTTCCTAATTTATTGGAAGACCTACCTTTGAACATGCGCTGTGTCACATGGTTTATGCTTGATGGGGCACCCGCTCATTTTGATAATCGAGTTAGAGGTTTCTTAAATGAGACCTACCGCAACAATTGGATTGGGCGAGGCGGTCCAGTTCCTTGGCCTCCGAGGTCACCCGACCTCAACCCCTTGGACTTTTTCTTATGGGGGCATTTAAAGACTCTAGTTTATTCCACACCAGTGGATACCTTGGAAGACCTGAAGGAAAGAATTTTAAATGGTGTTGTGAGTATCCGTCATACACCAGGTATTTTTAGAAGAGTAAGGAGTTCAATGAAAAGACGCCTCAATGCGTGCATCACCAATCGGTGCGGACATTTTGAACAGTTCCTTTAGTGTACATACAGTATGTGTACTAGTGTTAAACAAGCAAATCGTTAGAGTTTAAGATGACAGTATTATTATTGTAGTGAATAAAAATTTATTTTACTAGATTTATGTTTTATTTCCTAAATAAAATTGAATTTCAGCATCAAGAACTTTAAATGATGGAATAAAAGAAGAGTAAAAATAATGATTAAGATGTGCCTTTTTATTAATTACGTGATGAATGTGAGGAATGACCTGTAAATTACTTAATATTTACAAATTTTAAACTAAAAACATTAAATTTAGCTAAAAGAACCAGAAAATTTGTATAAGGTCATTTTCAAATAATTGCGATCAGTGAGTTAATATTTAAGATATTGAAAATCAAAATGTGTCCTTATTTAAATAATGCAATTTTGCAACTTTTTGGTCTCTTGTACATTTTTTGTAAAATTTGCGGATTTTGAGATATTAAGACTTAAAAATTTGAAATGGCCGCCATTTTTAAATGGTACAAAGTAGAAACTTGATACTATATTAAAAAGTGGTTCTTATTACACATAATAAATGTATCAAGTTTGAAGTTGATACCTTAAAAGGTTTAAACAATATGAGAAATTAAGTAAAAAACACATACAGACAGATTGACGGAAAACGAAGAGTTTTCGGACCTACCTTTATAAGAACTTTTTTCTTATTTTTTATATGAGGAATCATATCCCAAAGTTTTGGAACGTTTTTTTTAAACACCCTGTATATTGGTCTCTATTATGCTACATAGGCTACGTTGTTAATTTTTCACAATGCCATTACCGATAGTCATTTAACGTTTCGTTATTGACCTCGACTTATGTTGTGTAATGATAAAATTATGTTTAGTTATGTAAATTTAGAACAGTCCAATATTATGTTGGTGCAGAAACTTGCAAGACGGAATACCTGCTATTGATATAGTTGGTGTAATTTATATAAACTATACATTCACTGGTACTCTCCAAGAATAGGTACCGAACAAAACAGTACCTTGGCGGGCCGAACCAAATAGATATTTTCTTTAATCATACCGTCCGTGTGTGTTGTGTTAGTGTCTATAAATTGTGGCTAAGTTTTTGACACCATATTTTATAATGAGGCAGTAGTCCCAAATTAATAATCTGCTAGTAAACCATAAGAATAGGCAACAAAAATAAATGTAAACCTCCTTTATTTAGGAAAAAGTGCAGTCCACCATCTCCACCAAAAGTAAACCTCATTATTTTAAATTATTAATATAGTACTGTGTATATTGCTATTTAACACTGTAATATTTGTACAATGATACACTAGTACGCAATAAGACGAATAAATATATTAATGCGTAACCAAAATTCATAAACTAGCAGGAATTCTTCCTCCTGATGGTTATGTGAACTTAAAATAAAAAATAAAATCAGTAGTATTACACGTTTATTGGGGACAAGGCATTTCGTTTACAATGTAAACATACATTTTAACCGAACTATTTGTGACCTGACGATGTTTGAATTGTAAAAAAATGTCCTTACTTTTAATAAAGGTTTTATTCTACTGATTTAATGTTTTTTTATATTTTTTATTTGGATAAAAATTATTTATTACAACGTAGCTCCACCACAAGCTCAATACCAAAGGTAGTATATTCACAGGTGGTGGTGGTATTATCCACTTATGATATTTACTTTTTTTTGGGGGGTACCAGTTACAGCCCCCAAGATTTTTGGGGTAGTTTATTTTTTCATGTACCAGGAATTTAAGTAGAATCTCCTGGTAGTATGAACTATTTATATAGTATTTATATGCTCTGAAATCCCTAATATATGATAAGATATGTAGGTACTTATATGAATAAATTCAATTCCCAAAACAAATCTATAGTAACTTATTATATCGTCTCCTAAAGAGATTGGCTACCATGAAACTCTATGCTTTTATATATTTCAAAAGGTAACATTTAAAGCAGTAATCAGTAGCCCCTAATCGGTTTAAAAAATGATCCTCCACTTCGTATTTGGACAGCCCGATAACCAAATCCACATGTTTTTTTCAATCTCTTACTACAAACAAGTTTTTATATTTAACAACCTTATATCACCAATCCTGCCAGGTCTTGGACCAGTCCTGTAATTTATGCGTCGTCTACCAAACTATAGAACACTCAGTTGATAGTTGCAATCCGCATTCCCTTCTGAAGAGAGTTGGCATATATCTACAAAGTCAGTTGTGTGGAGTTGCTTGATGTATTGAGAGGGCTCGCCTCAAGTAGATTCGTTGTTTGAGGAATGTTATGATGTATTTCATTTTTACCTATAACGTAATATTAGCTTTACACAATTTATGCTCTAGAGTGTGTTGTAATGCCATTCGATAACTGAACGAAAAACTAAATCTATCTAGTATAGTCTAGTAATATGTAACGAAGAACCCATTTTAATCACTATTTTATTTTAAGCAAAATGTTTCAAAGTAAGGTCTATTCAACCTAAAATTTCCCAACCTAAAATAACATTTAAATTTTAAGGCATATGTTTAAAATAAAAACTGAATTTTGTTATCCTCTTTTTCCATTATCATCAAAATTTAATTAGTATTTCTTTGTCATATGACAACAATTTTAAATGTTGTTTTATTAGTTTACGTAATTTTAGCTTTAAAATGTCCTTAGGTTGAAACAACTCATTGGAAATGAAACGTTTATAAAAAACATACACTATATTTATTTATTTAATGTATTACTAATAGTAGGCCTTAGATGTTGACTACCAAACCATACATGTTGGCATACGTGAATATGATTGGTGTGTCACTGGCGTCGTCATATAGGCGACGGACTTCGGATCCATGTCTGGGGCCCTGACGGAAGCACGAATCCTGTATACCTGACACTTTAAATACTACTGTATAGTTTTGATTCTAGTGGCTATCTATGGTTGATACGTTCCATACACAGACCGAATTCCCAAATAGA
This sequence comes from Allygus modestus, assembly GCA_963675035.1. NCBI lineage: Eukaryota > Metazoa > Arthropoda > Insecta > Hemiptera > Cicadellidae > Allygus > Allygus modestus. The sequence continues at coordinate 479,946,046 of OY776112.1, read as the reverse complement.
CAGGCAAAGAGTAGGAAACAAGGAGTATGATACAGGGTGTCCAGCCTAATGTTGTCCATAGCTAACTTTTTCATTTGATATCCTGATAGTTTTTTTACTTTTTATTTTTTTTGATGAGCATATTTGTATTGTTTTATCGGGTGGAAAATTTAATTTTAATGTTTTTTGTCCCTCGTATTTTTTCCCTAAACCTAACCGTTCACTATACAGAGCTACTCATTATAGAGATTGTTTTTTATTTGAGCATTGAGTAGCTCACTTTATTTGTAGCTCTGGAGGCTAAACAGTTAGGTTTAAGAAAGAAGCACTTAGAAAAAAAATATTTAAAAATTATATTTTCCATCGTATTAATTAATAAAATTAAGGGATATCCAATTTAAAACATTTTCCCCCCATTTTTAAAAGATGGCAACAAATTTAAATTTGTCTTATGTTATGATGTATTTCATTTTTACCTATAACGTAATATTAGCTTTACACAATTTATGCTCTAGAGTGTGTTCTTATTACTACTAATCTTATTTTTAGATTAGGTAGACTATGTAATTTAAAAACGACAGTATACATGGCGATCCTTCCCTAAACCTAACTGTTTAGCCTTCAGATCTACAAATAAGGTGAGCTCCTCATTGCTAAAAACAATACAAAAATCGCTTAAATAAGTAGCTCTGAAAGGTGAACGGTTAAGTTTAGTAAAAAATACAAGGAGTAGAAACGTTTTAAAATTATATTTCCTACCTGGTTAAACAATATAACTATGGGTGATTTATAAGAAAACTAAAATTTATCACAACATTGAAAAAAGGTGAGAAGTTTTTCTGAAATGAAACGCATTTCAAAACGTAGATTAAAAAGTAATGGGGTCATCCATAAGAAGTTAGATATCAGATATCAAATAAAAAACTTAGCTATTGGACTATTTTAGGCTGGTCACCCTGTATTATATAAATATAATACTGAACACTTTAATACGATATCGTAATTTACGAACGAATAGAGAAGATCAATTTAAAAAATGTCCACTATACAGATACACTAAAAAATATATGTTGCTTTTTATTATATCTGATCATAAAATATGCCACTGTATAGTCCAAACGCATTGGAACACACATTTATAAATGCTTAAGAAATCGAGGTTTATAGATATGTTTAATATTGTAATATACATACCTCACATTTGCAAGTGGTACAGAGGCAATGTTCTCAAACGGGTTAATAAGTCATCTTTAACACAGAGAAAAAACGTAAATATTTATTGAAATCTCATTTAATATAACTTAATTTTGCTTCAGTGATGTTTGTCTATTGTCTATCTATAATGCTTAACCTCACATGCGCCAGCGATCCAAGCCATAATTGTTGAACATTTTCCACTGCAACAGTCACTATTGTAGTGACACTGAAACATAATATATGCGTTTTCTTAGACAAATTATATAACGATGAAAAATATACACTTTTTCTTAATAAGGTTATATGTTGTGGCTGGATAAATCAAACCTAATAGATACAGATGTAATAATACAGAGGCTTAATCGTAAAGATCTGATAACGTATTTGGGAATAAAAAAGCAGTAATATTAAAGTAAAATTATTTATTTATTTTATTTTTGTGGTATAAAACTTATCCTATATGAGAAAAGTGGTCAACCGGAGTGTTAACAGTAACTAGCCATCACCCAGATGTTAAAATTTAACAAAACATAATTCTACGTGTACTTTAAAAGGTTGACAAATCGGTTAGATCGTACCTAAATTGTAACTTGGATCATACCAACAAGTTATTTTTGTTCAACGAAGTGGATTTAATATTTATTTATTTTGTTTATATAAATGAAAGCAGATAACAGAAGGGCATTGCCATTCCTGTAGTCAGCAGTAGGTTAGTTTATACTTGGAGTACGCTCTTATATCGCGTATGAGGATTGAGCTCACAGTTAACAATACAAACAAAAATGTTTCTATTGACAATATACCTCATGGGCCCCCCATTATAACTGAAGCTTGGCAATGACATACAAATCCAGAACATGACAAACAATGAGGCCTGAAATCTGTCAATTGGTCAGTCAGACAAAGTGCATATGAAGTAGTTATCCTGACCCCTCAGTCTCACTGAGGGCTGTATCATCTAGGCCCTCATAATATTATTAGCTGAGTATTTCAATAAAATATAATATGTTGGTGACTACAAAGGCTACCAATCAGCGAGAGCACGTGGTTTACAAGTAGTTATTAACACTTTGGTCTCACTAGAGGACCCATCAGGATTGTAATTTTACTGTAGCTTAATATATACTATAAATACAGAACTTAATGAACAATACGTTTTAAAATCAGTCAATTGGTTTTGAATGCCTGAATATTGTAAACGCCAATCCAGAGGTTTTAATGTAACACATTAGCCTTACTGGGGGGAGGGCTATGCCCCCCAGGCCTCCGATTGTTATTGTAGCTTGATACTATTGTTCAAATAGATAGCCTATAAATGCAGAACTTAAAAAACAATGAGGCTTAAATCAGTCAATTTGTGCTTAAGAAGAATAAATTGCCTTATTTTAAAAAGAAAGGAAAAGTAGTATCTAATGTTAAATATAATCTAGTAATTAAAACTCTTTGACCCACTTCTTAGAGCCCACCAGTCATCGTTTTAAGGTCCAACATTTTGTATACATCTTAATATATACAAATGGATCCCTATTTCCCTTGGTTACGCCATCACTTGAGAATTAGTGGACCAAATTGAGTAATAATTTTTTGTTGTGTTCTTTTATGTCAGGACAATGTTCTTATAAAGCCAATTTTTAATCCGACTAAGGGCTCTGCCCCACAGGCCTTCGAAGTTCCCATTGATTTGATCTAAGTTCAGTTAGTTACACCAAGCAGCTGTAAACATACTTGAAAAGCATACACATTTGTTCATTATGGAAATGAAAAACTACTTAAATGGAAACCCTAATTTTGGAAATAAAAAAAGTACTTGAATGGCAACTCAAACTCTTTTTTCGATATTCATGTGAGCATAGCGAATGAGCTAATCCGGGAGGCGAGTGAGCGAAGCGATCAAGCTCATCTTGAAAATGAACGAGTAGCCTATTTGAAATAAAACAAATTCAATTACATTAGGACAGGACAACGTCTGTTGGGCCAGCCAGCTAGTTATATACATTGATGATTACGTGTATGGGTTAGTTTTAATAGACCCTGTGTAGCATTTAAATTTCCAAGAACATTATGATCACATTCTTTCTAAGTAACGGTGTATTATGATCCCACTTATGTATTATATTATTGACTATCTCAAGTTTAATTTATGCAAAATTTGTTTGATGTAAAAAATAATTTGGGGACTTTTGCTTGAAAAAATATTTATGTTTGTATTAAGGGAGTAAAGTGCGACTTCGTTCTCTGAGGGAAATTTTTGGCATCCGACACCGTAGGCAAGGGCGACAAATTTACCCACAACATTTTCCCACACCTCAAAAGCCAAAAGTATTGATAAGTATTCACATTCCCAATCGCTGTCCATTTTGGTTACGTAATGCGTAATAACTAAACTCGGAACGTTAATTGCAGCTGGAAGCTGATCCGATTCCCTTATAGCTGCAGCTTTAATGATTGCAGTGAAATGACAGCTGATTCTGTTCCGCGGATGACAAAGTAGCACTATAATCCTTCATTAAAAGGAATAAAATTTGACTTTAGCAAGTAGGTTGGGGGAAACAAAATTTATCACACAAGATAGGAACGACGTTTCCTTCCATTTTTAAAATTTATTGTATTAGTTCACACATACGCAAAAAGTTAGAGAAAACGTAGTAAACAAATTTCATAATCGGCCTGAAAGGACGAGTCCTGCACAGTCCATTAACACATATATAATTGAAATTTCTGGTAAACAGTTCAACTAAATTTGATCAAAATGTTAAACAGGAGCATCTCTTTTACTTATTAAATATTAAAAATAATATTTCACTGAGAAAAACATGTTTTCTGAAAATAAAAGTATCAATCTCTGAAGGACAGGACCTTAAATTTCAGAACAAAACTATTTAAATCGGTCCTTAAGTTTTTGTTAGTGGATTTACAAAAGGAATGTTGTTGATAATTGAACATGGGCACTTTTGAGAGCTAAAAATTAAAATTAATTCATCATTAGAAACAATACAGCTAAACTAAACAAAGATATTGATGACATTAGTGGATGTCAAAACCTTCAATTTAATACAAAAACAATTTAATAGTTTTTGCTAGTAATGTAAGTGATTTATTGAAAGTTGAACAATATTTGTTATGGGAGTAATAAACGCAAACATTGTGCGTTAAAAAACACATAAAAAGAAAATAAATGTAATTATAACATAACTGCAGGCTAAAACCTTTAATTTAATACTAAAACAGTTACAATTGGAACAGTTGTTTTTGATAGTAGATTTACATAAAGAATTTTGTACAAAAATGTAATCGGGCTGTTTCGGGAACTCAAAGTATTTTGTATTGAGAAAAATTTATATTTATAATGGTTGTGCATGTGCGTGTGTGTCCCAGGTGATTTTGAAAACGCCTTCTCAAAACTGCTCCGGACCATAATGTTGTAGAGGACCAACAAATTGTAGATAGGTACTTTTTTGATTTTCCTCCAGACCTCAGGACTCTGCCCCAATGACATCAAAAGCCGCCATGTTATTCTTATTGAGAAAAGGTTTTGGTATAACGGTTCCTCAAACTTGCTCCCGGATCTTAACACATTGTTGGGGGGCTAAAAGACTGGATTTTTTTCAGTGCTTAGTGCGATTTCCATAAAGCCCATACAATGGTTGTTCCCGGCAATACATGTTTAAGTATTAGTGGAATCAACATTTGTTATCTGGACAAATTATAGGACAGTATCTTTTGAGACCGAATGTAACTGAAATCTAGATAACCAAAACCAGGTTAGACTTTCATAAGTGGAACGATATGAAAAACCGAATGAAATTGTTCGATAGGATGTAGGATGTAGGTTATTCGGTTATGGTTTCGGATAGGCCTATTAAGGTTTCGGTTATTTAGGTTTCAGTTAGCCCTACCGTAAAACAGGCTTGACCCGGAAGCTTTTTTACTATTTTTAGGTTATAGTGCCTTCCCATTAATGATGTCACCAATAAAAACCAGACCATTGTAAAGTGTGTGTTCTATTCACTATTTCCATTTACCTTTAGCCTAACTTATATATTATTATGTTGGATGTTATTATAACAAAAATAAATACTCCCGTTGCAGAAAACCTGCATACTCAGCGAATTTCCAATGGAGATTTAACTGTCTTAATACTACATAAAACCACTTACCAAGATTCATAAAAATATATTCACCAATAAGCAATATATACAATTTTAATTATTCTCCATAAGAACAACATTGGAGCTGAGTACGCAGGTTTGCTGCATCAAGGAAAAAAAAATGGGTTTTTATGCTAATAACAATATAACTTATCTAGGTGAAGTCATATACCAGTTTTTATTAATTTATATTCATAATTAAGGGAGACAGAGCATTTAATTATTATCTATAAGAATAACATTGGGCTGAATACGAAGGTTTGCTGCTACGGGAGCCTTTAGGAAAAAATTGTATTTTTGAGCAAATATCAATGGACCACAATCAGATGAAGCCGTATACCAAGTTTCGTCAGTATACGTTCATAAATAAGCGAGATATAAATTGTTTATTCTCCTCGATAAGAATAACATTAGACAACGTACTGTGTTTACGTACTTTCAATATCTCTGTAACGAATTGACGTAGAGAAATTGTTAAAATACCAAATTGTGTGTTTTTAAGCTGAATCCAATGGTAAAACAAAAATTTGACTATTTCCAAAATTATATATAAAAATTCAAAATAACCATTTTTGAAGTACAAAACCCCCAAAATACCCCTTTGCATAGTGCGATCTGGCTGGTTTTCGAACTTAAAGTCATAAATGTTGCTTTACACGTTTATACCAAATTTCATCAAAATCAGATCATTTTTACGAGAGTAATCGTGCTCACACACACACACACACACACAAACACACACACACACACACACACACACACACACACACACACACACACACACACACACACACACACACACACATATATATATATATATATATATATAGTTTCGAACAAATGGCGTTTTTGGGGTCTGGGGACCTCAAAACGAAAAGTTATCATGGTCCCGGGCCTAGGTCTTAGTATGCCGACTACGGTAATAGCTTCTTCCCTATACGGGAAATTCGCTAAAAATAAATAAAAGTGTCCGGGTTAACCTCCACTAACGGTCTTGAACCGGACACCCACCTAACTAAAGTTATAACATATAAACTAACCTCACCTCCCGTAGTTGGACGGTGTTTTGAGGTCTGCAGATGCCTTTGAACCAATAAAATGCTTCAAAGTAAAATAAATAAAAAATTGTTATGGGTTAGGGATATTATTCTTTGCAACTAAAATTAAACTAAACAAAGAACCGCAAGGGGAAAAGACGTTTAAAATACAGTTTTAAACACGGGGCCCATTATATTTTCCACAGACATGATCACTTATGATCGATTTAGGCAAAGAATACTTTTTCGCCGCTGCTCTTATAAACAATACCGTATCACAGCTAAAAACCACAATGTTGTTATTATTTATGGTGGGAATACTGTGTTTACGGCAGGGACGAGTCGTAACGGTAGACAAGAGTCACATCCATGGAGTATAATTAAAGTGTCTGGGTCAAAACTGGAATAGGCCTGTTGTAAATGTGAAAAATTTGTTTACATATAAGTTGTTTATCTCTTTAAATAACATGCCATTATGCGCGCTTAAATTTCGAATAAAAATATGCCTCATTCACGAAAACAATCGGACAAACGTGAACAAATTAAATCTCTTAGACATAATATTTTAATTTTGCGAAAATTCATCAGTTATAAACGATTAGACCACGCCTCGTTAAAAAATATAGGCCTCCCTATAACGAACGATTGCTCAACTTTGCAGGTTAGTTTTGAAATATTTGAGTTTACAAATATGTACGTGTCCGGGTCAAGACCCTCTGGCCGGGTCTAGCCAGTTTTACGACACTGTATGTTATGTTTCAGTTTAGGTGTCTTGAAATTTGTCCAGATAAAAAACGTTGGTTCCAATATTACTTTAAAACATGCATTGTCAGGAACAACACTATCATGTTTGTTTATTTCATTTTTAATTTAAGTTTAATTGAATAAAAACTAAACTAAACAAACATGATATAGGCACGGTAATTACACACATAAAAGCTATAAATATTAAACAGTGTTAAAAATATCAACCTAATTAATATACTATAGCCTATCAAACAATTTCATTTGGTTCTTTATTTTGTTCTACTTATGAAAGTATACCCGAGCCGAGTAAGATCAAAACCATATTGGATTCGTCTGGTAAATTAAATGCAAGTTGAACAAATGTCATTGCTTTTTTTTTATTTACAATTTTTATTACTTTACCCTTGTTTTCTGGAAAAAACACATTTGATTTCCAAACGCTAGAGGTAAATTTACATGAGGTTAGTACAATGAACTTGACCATTTTCAATCAAAAAGTAGGCCTAGGATGAACTTGTGCAAAAGGCATAATTATCCAGAGACTTAAGTTTTACCTTACGGAACAATTTTGGAAAATGTTTATTTTTGATAAAAATGAAGAAATTAAGGCAAAAAATTGATTAAAACAGTGGTGTATGGACATAATAAATTATGCCTAAAAAATTAAAGTCTATAGGCATACCTTGCAAATATTAACCTCCAAAAAGGACCTAACTTATTGAGTTTGCCTTATTGAGTTTGAATAAACACTGAATAAACTGCCTTATGTAGGGCAGTTCTGGTAATGCAATTTTCATTTTTGTAGGAAAAGAAATTTATATTAAAATTAAGTTTTCAATCTGAAAAAAAAGAAATAGGCTAGACCCAGAATATGGTAAAAACCAATGTGCCACATTACGTTTTAATAACATATAATCATAGTTAAAAGCACGATGTATAGGTAGCTATAGTTTGTTCTTTGTTCTGTTCTTGCAAATGTTCATTATTGTCATATTGTAAAGTTGCATTGGTGAAAGCCGTCAATAAATAAATAAATAACCAAAACATCTAATTTTATTTGGTAACTTACCGTACATTTTATTAGCGAGATAATAATTTTGTCAGCAAATTAAGACTTTAAACTGTTAATGAGTGGAAATTATAATGTAAATAATTACATATATTAGCGTTTAATCACTTTAATCACGTAAGAAGGAGGTATATCACTTTAATACTTTTCTTGTTGACATCTTTCCATTCAGTTATTTTGTCGTCTGGAGTCTGGAGTGGCATAAGTCCCATAGTCCAGCGCTAGGCCTGCATTTTTTACATAGCGTACGGTAACAATAAATTGATTAATTATAATAGAATGTAAAAATAAGAATGCATCTTTTAATTAGTAGAAAATAAAATATACATACAACTTTTAAAAGCTAATAATATTTAAACCTTAGTTTTTGTGTTTCAAGTTACGAAAAGAATGTTTTTCCCTAGTCAACATGAACATGAATAACTACAGTTATGTAGTGAATCTATGGCACTGTTACTTACGTTACTCTATAGTTGAAACATAGACGTTGGCTAAATTTCAACGATTCAAGAACCATTTAAATAGCTCCCAATGTTAATCTTATGGGATAAAAAAATATTTGTTTTAAAGATAATTTTATTACTTAACCAAATATTACCAATAACGAACTCGACCAAGATTTCGTACTATAGAATATATCTCTAAAGTTTTAAGTGGATTTGTATAGGCGTTTTTGAGTTATTTTGGTCACAGACACGCCAGTTCGAGTTGATTCTCTTACCAGTCTAAGCAGTAAAGCTATGTATAAGGATTTTCCATCACTTCGTTCACTCAATCCAATTATGCTTAAAACATCTGTTCTTGGTGTTTGGGTAGTATTTGTTAATATATAACAAACATACTGTTATTGTTTACTGTTTGCTATTATAAAAAGCTGTCAAATACACAATTCAATCAATTACGGTTACGTACATTTACACAACAATTCCTTTCTAACTGAATGCATGTATTTCTTCTGTGATACACACGCTGAGAAAAAATAAGGGACAGTTTTGTGCTTGCCTATTATTGTAAGGATGACATAATAACCCCCCGTCCCAACATACCTGTGTACTCAGCGTATTTCCAATGCATTTATAATGCGAATTTCTCACTACCACATAAAGCCCCTTACTAAGTTTCATAAAATACACTTACAAATAAGTGATATATTGAATATGATGTATTATCCACAAGAATAACAATAAAGGCAGGTTATAAACGGAGGTTTTCTGCAACAAGAACGATAAAAATGTGTTTTTTGCTATTATCAATATAACTAAACCAAGTGAAGCTACATACCAAGTTTTATTAATTTATGTTTATACCTAAGGGAGATATAAAACTTTACTTATTCTCCCTAAGAATAACGTAAGGGCTGAGTATGCAGGTTTGCTGCTAATTGAACAAATAAACAAAAAATTATATGTTGTGCAAATATTAATATACCAGTACTAGCTGAAGCCACATGCACATACGAAGTTTCATTAATAAACATTCATAAACCATCGATATAACAACTTTTAATTACTCTCCATAAGGATAAAATTGGACAATGTACTGTGTTTAGCACTTTGAATATCTCTGCACCGGTTGGATGTAGAATCACAATTTAAACACGAAATGATTGTATTGTAGAGCTGAACTGATTGGTAAAAAGATTTGAAGTTTTCAGTAAAATTAACTGAGGAAAAGCTAAATCCTTTTTCCCATGAGATTAACTTGGGAAATTTTATGACAACTTTTTATGGATTTTATCCGCAATTACTTAACCTAGTATAATGATTAATAATAATATATTATTTGTTTTGTAAGCTCTATAAAATGTTCAAGACCAAAATTAGGTATTTTTTTATTTGTATGGTAAAAAAATTTAAAAACGGACTTTTGGCAAATTTAAAACCCTCATAAATCCCCCTTTCTATGGTTCAATTTTTCTGGTTTTCTAACTTAAATTCAATAATTTTACTTAAAAATATTAGCTAATTTCATCGAAATCAGAACACTTTACTCAAGTTATCGCATTCACGGACACACCCACACTTATATGAATTTGAACAAATATTGTTTTGGGCATCTGGGGACCTCAAAACAAAAAGTTATCATGGTCTTGGGCTTACGTCTTACCATTCTACCCACAGGAGTAGCCCCTCCTTGGAAAAATTCGCTAAACAAGGTCATATTTGATTGCAATGCATCTCTCCTTTATACGATTCTAATCCTGCATATTCAGATGGTTCGATGAAAGAGTGTGCTATACTAACTTGGCTACTATCCAATATGAGAAGAAGCTGCACTATTACTTTATGCAATTTCATGACACAATTTATCATCAGGAAAAAATCGTTTTCTAATACATTTGCTAACATTGTATACCAAACGTTATTATTTTTTTAATACAAAATTGTCACAACTGTTATTAGATGTTAACTTGAAGAAAGTGCAATTACTTAATGGTGGGCTGTAAAATGTTATTAAATTGGAATTTTTTGAGTAAATCTAAACGATCTAACAACATAAATCATATTACCTTGTACTTTTTTAATAATGCCGTTATTTATTATTGGTTGTAACATTTTAGAACGTGTAATCATTTATTAGTAAGATGAAAAATTATTTTTAAATAGATCAAATTCAGTACAAGTTAACAATTTTATATCACAAATATACATACCTCTTCGCCTATGTCAAAACATTCTACTTGTGAACTAACGATCGGAAAAATCACAAATTGAAGTATTGTAATTATTATAAATGTTTTAAGAATACCCATACTTTATGCAAACAGAGCTGTGGAGCTGCTAAACAGTCGGAGAATGGCCCAGTTAGAAATGTGGCTGTAAAAAAATGACTGCATGACTCATTCACACACACAATAAGCAATAACTATTGAAATACCTGTTATCATGTGGGTACGTTAAACTACCATACACTAAATGTGTTTTTAATAAAGTATTACACATAAAGCCACATAAAGTTTTTATAAAGACTTCCTTTTGCCCTTTCCGTTATGTTAAAATATAAAATGTAAAAACTCATTAATTCCCATTAAAATCAATTGGCAAGTAGCTCGAAATAAGATTATTAACATAAAAAATTTTTGAATATTTAGCTAACAAGAGTGTTCTATTCTCATATGAATAGTATGAGGGGATAATACCAATTAAAGTCAATAAAATAACTGATAACAGAATATTTTGCAAACTAGTCTCTGTAAAGCCAGTGATTACTGACATTTCCTTCCCCTCCCCTTATTTATTTATTTATTGTTAGAATTATTAATTCATTTGATCAAAAAGTACCTAAGACCGAGCGCCTTTTGTCACTCCAAGAAGAATATTTTCACCACCACTTTTTAGGCCACAGTGGTGGAGTCCTAAGTTTAGAAAATCGTATTCACATTAAATAACAAAGTGGTTTTGTCCACGAGCAGGTTTCAGGGGCCGTTTTCGAGCTTTTAAATATCGTGTTTTATCCATCCATAAGTATAACATGGCCACTTTTGAGGCCATCAGTGGAACGGAGCCCTGAGACTTGGAGAGGGGAAAACGTATTCTAAACATTGTTGGTCCCCTACGTAAGGGCCTCTAAATTAAGGGTTATTTTTTCCTCACAAATAAAGGAATGCAACTATATTATTTTATGATTAATTATTGAGGTAAAAGCTCGAAATATAAAAACAAATAAGTATATTGGAATTGGGTATTAGAGCATGTATTAAGAATATAAATCAGAAACACTCATTTTTAATTTGCGCCAATTTACTTTCATCGTCATAATAAATTATTGAACCAGCAAGGAGTATTTTTCACCAGGAAAACATACATCAGAAGCTGTAGTGCCATCGACTAAGCACTTGGGTCCTGTTGACGGCAGAGCCGCAAGGCAGGCCACCGAGTTCCTCATCGAGACCAGGAGTCCTGCGTCAAGACACCTCCATCGCCGTCCCCACCACCAGTGAGTGGGGAGAGGCACGCATGCGCACTAGCGTATTGCTGGTTAGCAAAACTCCATGAAGATCGGCCTTTTTACGATCTGTTTAATATCTAGACTTACATACGCCGGAAAACCAAGCTTAACATTCTCCCCCGCAACAGTCGCTATTGTAGTGACACTATAACATAATGTGATTAATTCTTTAGTTAATGTTATATGTTGTAGCTGAAAAAATAATTAATCCTTAAAAATTCAGATTTGAGAAAAATGAAACTCCTAATGATGTAACCCATAATTGCATATGTCATGTCTTAGTTTTATCTGAAGTAAAAAAATCGCGTTGATATAAGGTAGAAGGCACCTCAATTAGTTGATGATTTTGTCATTACCATGTAGCCCTCCTACTTCTTCGCCTAATCCTTCTTATTAGCAAAGAACATTGATAGAGTATACACATTCATGATAATCAATATGACAAAAAGCTTCAATAACACTTTATAAAATGTCTTAGCACAAATCAATCATCAATAAGCAAAACCTTTCTAATCTAATACATTTTCTAACAGCAATATCAAGTCGTATAATTATGCTTAATAAATTATTCTTTATTGAAGAAAAAGTAATCCTTTAATCGTAGGCTAAAAAAATATATGTAATACAAGATTTGAAGTATCTGCTAACAGCCGTAATACAGGAATGATATTATCTGGTATCCTATTCAAAACAGTCTACTTGTGAAAAAAAAACAATCGGGAACGAAACAGATTGAACTAGCGTCATTAATATAAATGTTTTAAGAACACCCATACTTTATGAAAACAAAGTTAAGCTTTAACTGTTCAAAAGTTGGATAATGTCCTTGTTACGAATTTGACTATATTTAAAAGTGACTGCATGGCTTTGTCACACACAATAGGCAATAAATACTGAAATGTCTGTTATTATGTGAGTCAAACGGTTCGTGAAACAATTGTGCACTTAACAAGTTCTTTATAAAGTCATACATCTAGTTTGTGACATAAATATTGTACCTATATAATTTATACTTTTACTGTTTAAACAAATGATTATCACAAAACTTATATATCATAGTTAAACAATTCCTATATATTTTTTAAACTCCCCCACAATACCGTTATACAAACAATTCATCGTCCCAGGATGACATTCAGACTGGTTTTTACCAGTTGCGAGGTTGACTTTGGTTACAGCAAATTAATATGTCAGAATATGTGGTTAGGTCCTTCGGCTATTCATTAAGACAATCTTCCCTTTCATTTTGGTTCCTCCACGTTTGTAGACACCAGGAAACAGGAGCTCCTAGCCAATATGTGGTCCTAATTATAAACATGAATACCTTATCAGTAGCCTGGAAGGGTAGAGCGAACCACCTGTTTGAGAGCTGATAAAGCAAATGCCACAGGAGTCTCGGGTGGGTCCTATAAAAGGTTATTTCACAATTCCACTGATTTGAACTGATCTGATTCCCGATATGTGCACCTTTGGTGTGCACCAGCGAATTGGAATATTTATTGAATATGTTGCTCAACTCAATTATTATTCACATATTTAGCTTGTGATGTGTACGGTCTTGTGAACCTCTAGTTCTGGAAGCTACATTCCACCCTGCCTTGGGTATTGACTTGAACATTCCAGTGCCTGATATGACCTCCAAGTCTATATTTACTCCAACCTACCAAAAATGCTATTTTGATCTACTTAGACCTCCATGACCCGAATATTGAAATGGCGCAATCTCCTGGCGGTGTGATGGACAGATTCACAGGGCACGTCACTGAGTCTGGTGGCATGGTCATAAATAATTAATTGTCCCCATAAAAAAGTTGGGCCATAACATTTCCCTATCGACTTCGACCAGTCACACCGGTCATCATCAGGCCAATTATTGACTGGTCGAAATCGGTAGCCTTGTACCATCTTTTAAATATGTTTGCCTTAAGTATGTGAATCAGTAAAAGTGTAAATATATTCTTAAGCGTTGTAAGACCCCTATTATTAAAACCCTTAAGTAATAACAACACATAATATGCTAATCAAACAGTTTTTTTGCTTTTTCCGAAAATCCTGTGGAGGAGTTAATGAACTAATTTAAACTGTGCCGTCTCGAACAGCGCCGTGATTTCGCTGATTTTGTGTTTTCTCTCCCAACTACTTAGTGACGGTTTCCACTGCACAGATTTGTTGGTCAAGGTGAACTTCAGGATCCCGAGTACCAAAAGATCCACTGACTTGTTTGTCCACTTGCATTGTAGAACCAACCACCTCGAGTTTGGACCCATAGCGAGACTCCATCGTCTTAGCAACACTTTCCCTGCTGATGTGGACTTCTTCCACGACAGCCTGCAGATATTAAGGCATAAATGGATGAACGACATTTGATTGTTAACTTTAATTTACCACAAATGCTGCATGTATGTTGATTAAACCACTTGTGATATATTTTTTCAACTGTAATTTAGTATGTATCTTGTTATTAATTTCAAACTGAATGAGAAAATTGTCTGATTTGTTTGTTATATAAATATATTTAAATTTTTAGTCAATTAGTAATCCATATATCCATGTTTAGGTTATGAATATATAATTTTTATTGAGATTTGTTTATTATTCATAATTTATATTTATGTTTATTTATAAATGTTAACTATTTCACACTGCTTGTAAGTACTATATTATATTGTTGTAATATTTCTAAACTAGTCATCTTGCAAATACAATGTTAATTTTTTATATTATTAATAGTTGTAGCCACTGTCTTGTGGTTATGTGTGCATGTAATGGCATGGTCGTTAAGAAAAAAAATTAAATAAATCCAACCTGTCCATACATCTTTCCCATACTTGCTAGTTCCCCTCCTTCCATGTGAAAGAGGTGTCGTGCAGATCTTCCGAGTTTTCCAGATCCAGAAATCTGACATCTAAATAGCAATTCATGCATATCCAGGAAAACGAGAAATGTTATGTTATTTATTTGATATAAAAGATACCCAGAATAAATTTTAGTAAGCCAGTCACAATTTTGATTAATTTAGTAAGTAGCCAGTTTCCTTGTTTGAATTAAAATTTTAATATAATCCCGCTTAAGATCTAGTTAATAGAATCAGTGTACCCTTATTTGGGAGAAAAGCCCACCCGTTTTATTGGATAGGTCAATGTTCCTATGTATGTAACATAATGTATGGAGATGGGTGTAAAGTGTCCACATGATCCCATACTAATATTTTATATACGATTTTATTTACTTTTTGCAGTCTCTTGACAATTATTTTAGAATCCCCTTTGTTTACTTAGAGCATTCTGCTATAAAAGATAAACATTTTTAATAGTAACGTAATTGTCATATAACTTGTGCGTGTTGAATGTGAATTTTTTAAACATAACCTTTTTTGTTTGGTTTTTGCAGTACAATTATTTTTATAATCTAAAATTTACTATAATATTATTTAGATGAACTGATATAAAGTACAACATTATATCTCTTCTGCATTTTAAAGCGTAGTTTATAGGTTTGTGCAACAAATATTGAAGATACTAACGCAAGTTAAATATTATATTGTTTATTTAAAAACGTATTTCCCATTTTTTTAAATTGAAACATTAACAAATAAAAAAAGTTATTTTATAGTCAAAATGGTATTTATATAAGCAGCTGACATTTATAATAGCAGTTACTATATATAACCAACTTTTTCCCAAACTGTCACGCTAAATGATGTTGAATAAAAATATATATCATGTAAAATTAAGTCAAACTAAATAACCAGGAGACCTACTAGCTCGAACAATTTTCATCGGGTCACGGTAATTGTTAGTTATGCTTGAACGCGATTGTCATAACTGGTTCAGTGGATAGCATTAACTGCCCAGGTTATTGACGACGTCGAAACCCCCTTTTATGCCATGACAAAACTCGGTGTAGGCGGTGGATACCATCTGTGTGGTGATGTAGGGTGACACAACTCGGTGTAGGCGATGGATACGATATGTGTGGTGATGTAAGGTGACACAACTCGGTGTAGGCGGTGGATACGATCTGTGTGATGATGTAAGGTGACACAACTCGGTGTAGGTGATGGATACGATCTGTGTGGTGATGTAAGGGGACACAGCTCGGTGTAGGCGGTGGATACGATATGTGTGGTTATGTAAGGTTGGGACAGCTCGGTGTAGGTGGTGGATACAATCTGTGTGGTGATGTAAGATGACACAACTCGGTGTAGGTGGTGGATACGATCTGTGTGGTGATGTAAGGTGACACAACTCGGTGTAGGTGGTGGATACGATCTGTGTGGTGATGTAAGGTGACACAGCTCGGTGTAGGCGGTGGATACGATCTGTGTGGTGATGTAAGGTGACTCAACTCGGTGTAGGTGGTGGATACGATCTGTGTGGTGATGTAAGGTGACACAACTCGGTGTAGGCGGTGGATACGATCTGTGTGGTGATGTAAGGTGACTCAACTCGGTGTGGGTGGTGGATACGATCTGTGTAGTGATGTAAGGTGACACAACTCGGTGTAGGCGGTGGATACGATATGTGTGGTGATGTAAGGTTGGGACAGCTCGGTGTAGGTGGTGGATACAATCTGTGTGGTGATGTAAGATGACACAACTCGGTGTAGGTGGTGGATACGATCTGTGTGGTGATGTAAGGTGACACAACTCGGTGTAGGTGGTGGATACGATCTGTGTGGTGATGTAAGGTGACACAGCTCGGTGTAGGCGGTGGATACGATCTGT
This sequence comes from Allygus modestus, assembly GCA_963675035.1. Classification (NCBI taxonomy): domain Eukaryota; kingdom Metazoa; phylum Arthropoda; class Insecta; order Hemiptera; family Cicadellidae; genus Allygus; species Allygus modestus. Next base: position 479,929,195 of record OY776112.1, on the reverse strand, counting down.
GTGGTGATGTAAGGTGACTCAACTCGGTGTAGGTGGTGGATACGATCTGTGTGGTGATGTAAGGTGACACAGCTCGGTGTAGGCGGTGGATACGATCTGTGTGGTGATGTAAGGTGACACAACTCGGTGTAGGTGGTGGATACGATCTGTGTGGTGATGTAAGGTTGGGACAGCTCGGTGTAGGTGGTGGATACAATCTGTGTGGTGATGTAAGGTGACACAGCTCGGTGTAGGCGGTGGATACGATCTGTGTGGTGATGTAAGGTGACACAACTCGGTGTAGGCGGTGGATACGACCTGTGTGGTGATGTAAGGTTGGGGCAACTCGGTGTAGGCGGTGGATACGATCTGTGTGGTGATGTAAGGTGACACAACTCGGTGTAGGCGGTGGATACGATATGTGTGGTGATGTAAGGTTGGGACAGCTCGGTGTAGGTGGTGGATACAATCTGTGTGGTGATGTAAGATGACACAACTCGGTGTAGGCGGTGGATACGATCTGTGTGGTGATGTAAGGTGACTCAACTCGGTGTAGGTGGTGGATACGATCTGTGTGGTGATGTAAGGTGACACAACTCGGTGTAGGCGGTGGATACGATCTGTGTGGTGATGTAAGGTGACTTAACTCGGTGTGGGTGGTGGATACGATCTGTGTAGTGATGTAAAGTGACACAACTCGGTGTAGGCGGTGGATACGATATGTGTGGTGATGTAAGGTTGGTACAGCTCGGTGTAGGTGGTGGATACAATCTGTGTGGTGATGTAAGATGACACAACTCGGTGTAGGTGGTGGATACGATCTGTGTGGTGATGTAAGGTGACACAACTCGGTGTAGGCGGTGGATACGATCTGTGTGGTGATGTAAGGTTGGGACAACTTGGTGTAGGCGGTGGATAAGACATGTGTGGTGATGTAAGGTTGGGACAACTCGGTGTAGGCGGTGGATACGATCTGTGAGGTGATGTAAGGTTGGGATGACTCAGTGTAGGCGGTGGATACGATATGTGTGGTGATGGAGGTTGGGACAACTCGGTGTAGGCGGTGGATACGATCTGTGTGGTGATGTAAGGTTGGGATAACTCGGTGTAGGCGGTGGATACGATCTCTGTGGTGATGTAGGGTTGGGCAGCTCGAAAAGCTTGTCACAGCTTGTCCACATAAAGAAGAGAGTCCTAGCCTGGGATGAGGGATGGGTCTTAAAATGTTTTGTCAGCCGGGAGGAAGTGAGTCTTTAGGGCGTAAGCATGAAGTTTAATAGCCTGAATACACCTGAAGGTTCCCGTGTTAGGGTCGGAAGTACTAGAGGACTTTTAATTTTTGAACTACGTGTATGGGAAATCACCCACTCTACAGGCAGACCTATATATAAACAGTTTCCTCGCCCCTCCCTCAAAAACAATAATGTGCCAATCGATCTTTTAACAATAAATATTAGTATTCAAATGTTGTAAATCTACCTGTGCAAAAAAATGGTTATCATTACTCGATCGGAAAATTCAAATTTTCTTCAACCGTTGCTCTGAACTGTTAAACTTGTTAAATGATGGAAACGAACCCATTGTATGCATTCGTCATGTCAAGCTACAAGTTCATAAATTCAAATACTCTATTTTGTATGTTGTTTAATATATTTTAGAAGGGTTAAAATATGTGCAATTTCGTTTGTTTGAGGCCGTACTCTAAGTAGGTTAAGATAAATTACAATATTTAAATTGTAGTTGATTATCGAATTTCTATTTTAATTTTTTTCACATTTGTCAAAGTTAAACTACTACTACTACTTCATACTACTACCTTATAACTAATTTATCAGTAAGATTAGATCCAGTCGCTGTAACTCTGAACCAAGTTTGCTCCACTAACTTCCGTTTGTCTCTTGTTGAGGGAAGCGCTACTGGGATTATTCATATTAAAATATCACGCACTTTTATCCCCGGACCAAAGTAGGAATACTATAGGATGAGGATTGAGATAGCAAGGGTGTTTGATACAACTATGAATCCAACCTGGACCTCTATGTACACGTATAACAATCCTTTACTTAAATAGGATTATAAATATAGACCTTTCCTACTTGTACTTTACTTAGTCGTTTGTATAATATACGAAATTGAATATTCTAAATAAAAATAAACAAATTCAAATTGCATAAAAGGAACATATGAAAATATTATTCTGTTTTCTACTAATATTTTCTATTGTGCACACGGACCAAGTAACGCGGGTAAGATAGTTGCAATCTACAGTTTATTAATAAAAATAACATGGAGTAAAATTTAAATGTATATATTAAAAATGTAATTGTTAGAACAAGATACACATAAACAAAAACTGTAATGATAGCACAATAAAAAATAAATTAACTAGACATATAATAAGAATGTACAGTTAGACTGAAGGACGAAAAAGACCTTACAGTTATATATATATATATATATATATATATATATATATATATATATATATATAATATATATTATTTTATCCTCATATCTCATCGTTTCTTCTACAAGCAGACCAAGAAATATTATTTTTTTATTCAAGCTAATCTCAGAATAAAGTAAAATAGTATGAGCTAAATATGTATATTTTCTTTATTACATTTAAACTAGAAGGGAATTTCGAACATATGTTTTATGATAATGTGGGGTTTCTTAATAGTTAAATAAAGAGTTAAGAAACAGCTGAAATCCCCTATTGCCACTACTTCTACTGGCGTTTATTTACATACAAAACCAAACACTGCTCTTCAGTTGCATTTCTACATATAAGCTACGCCATTTGTGTTCTTAGCAACGTAACACTTTGTAACACAGATAATTAATTCCACGATGACATTATTTGTGGCTGAAAATAGTTCAACACTGTTTCCAAATATGTTAATATCTAACCTATGACGTGTGCGTGTTGTTCAGAGGAAGTTTTCTCACAAGGAAAAATGAAGGAATAAGGGAAAGGAATAAGCTTTAAAAAATAAAAAATGCAAATCATTATTAAAATTCTATATACTTGTTACCATATATGTTTCAGCCGAGTTTATTTGTTTTAAAATATGCTATTTATTTGTTTTGCTTTATGTAGTTACATTTCCTGGTAAAGATAAATAAAATATTTGAACAGCTTTTGCTGCAACATTCATCATCATATGAACAAAATTTTTTTGTTAAATGGTTTTAAATTACCTTTCGTCAGCAGTGCAATCCGCAGTGAAAACACTACAGCCTGGTTTCGGCGTTTAGTTGCGCCATGATCACGTAGGTGTACATTTTTAAACTTGAATATTTCTTTCAGTCGAGACGACGCCGTGACGTCGTTAAAACGTTGCAAAACGTCTTAATATCGGCATAACCAAAATAATGAACATATACTTGGATTTTAATAAAGGTTTTATACTCGATACTTTGGAGTAATTTCACATTTACAAAGCCATAATACAGGATAATGGTTTTGTTTTGATTGAGAAACTCAACTACAGTTCTCAACAAAATAAATGAATTACCTTCAACAACATACTGGAAGCCGGCAACCAACAGGCGGTTTCATTGATGAGGGAGGGTTACTGCAGGACGATTCCGTTATCAAGTACACAAAGACGCCGAGATTAAACCAACCCCTGTGTCGTGTCCAGCGTCCTCATGCCGGTAGCCGCGACGGTGCAGCGAGATAGGGATCCCGTCCATGTATTCAATAAATGTTGTAATGTCTTCGTGTGTGACCGTGTTGTATGTCTTTGTGTTGTTTGAGAACTTTTAACGACGTCGTCTCGACTGAATAAAAATGCAAGTTTAAAAATTATACCTACATGATCATGGCGCAACTAAGCGCGAAACCAGGTTGTAGTGTTTTCACTCGGGATTGAACTGCTGAAGAACGGTAATTTAAAACCATTTTATAGTCATTACAGTTTAGGGGCATTAATCAAAAAATGAATAAACTTGTTTGGTTTGTAAATGATATCTAAACAGTAAGTAGAGGCCCTTACCTTTTTAAAAATTATGTGTTTTGGCTAAAACTATCGAGGCATGTAAGTACTAACAATGGTAGAACATAAATATGACCAATAATCAATACAATACAGTGATTTAATAATGCATTACCACATTTTATAACGAAGAAAACAAAGTTTGTAGGATAAAATTGAATTCATTCTAGTATATTTCATTTGAATAAGTGCAATAAGAATATCTTTTAACAATACAATACCGTGCTTCAATAAAGTATTGCTACTTTTTATAACACAAAACATCAAGTGCCAAATTAAATTGAATTAATTCTGGTATATTTCAAAAGAATAAATGCAAAACAGTCTCTTTCTAATATTAAACTCTTTTCGTTATTAATTCTAGTGAACTTTAAGAGAGTGTGATCATTTAGCTGTGGGCTGTAAAATTATCTAGACAAATTTATATTTTTAAATAATTTTTTTAAATGTTATAACATTTTCTTAAGTAAATTAATAAATAAATATACCTTTTGGCCTAGGCCGAAACAATCTCTTTGTGTAGAAACAATTGAGAACCACTTAGTTTGAAGTAATGCAAAAAATATAAATATTTTAACTAAGAAGCCCAGAATTATATAATTAAATTACCCCGTCACAGCAAACCTGCATACTCAGCGAATTTCCAATGGAGATATAAATGTCTTAATATTTCATAAAGCCAATTACCAAGTTTCATAAAAATATATTCACAAATAAGCTATATATACAATTTTAATTATTATCCATAAGAATAACATTGGGGCTGAGTACGCAGGTTTGCTGCATCAAGGAGCACAAAAAATGGGTTTTTATGCTAATATCAATGTAACTCAACTAGGTGAAGTCATATCCAGTTTTTTTTCATTTATGTTTATAATTAAGGGAGACATAGAAATTAGTTATTATCCATAGGAATAACATAGGGCTAGTATGCAGGTTTGCTGCTCAGGAAGCTTTTGGCAAAAAATTATTATTTTGGGCAAATATCAATAGACCACAACCAGATGAAGCCGTATACCAAGTTTAGTCAGTATACGTTCATAAATAGGCGAGATATAAAATTTGTCTTTTCCTCCAAAAGAATAACATTAGGCAACGTACTGTGTTTAGCACTTTCAATATGTCGGGAACAAATTTACGTAGGGGAATAATCAAAATACCAATTTTTTTCTTTTTTTATGCTGAAAACAATGGTAAAAACTACAATTTGACAATTTCATAAATGATGTGTAACAAATTCAAAAAAGAAATTGTGGGGGACAAAACCCCCCCAAAATACCCCTTTGGATAGAGAGATCTGGCTGGTTTTCGAACTTACAGCCATAAACATTTCTTGACACGTTTTAACAAAATTTCGTCAAAATCGGATTATTTTTACGAGAGTTATCGTGCTCACGGACAACACACACACACACACACACACACACACACACACACACACACACACACACACACACACACACACACACACACACATACACACACACACACACATATATATATATATATATATATGTATGTGTGTGTCTGTGTGTGTGTGTGTGTGTGTGTGTGTGTGTGTGTGTGTGTGTGTGTGTGTGTGTGTGTGTGTGTTTGTTTGTCCATGAGCATATATATCTGTGAGTATTGTCCGTGTCATTTGTCCGTGAGTATATATACAGTTTCGAACGAATGGTGTTTTTGGGGTCTGGGTACCTCAAAACGAAAAGTTATCATTATCCCGGGCCTAGGCCTTACCATGCCGACTTCGGTTGTAGCTTCTTCCCTATAGGGGAAATTCGCTAAAAGGTAAGTAACTCTTTGGTGTCGGATAATGGTTCTCGCAGAACAGTTTATTTGATAAAATATATCATATAGTGCATACAATAATCAAATAGATTATAAATAGACTATCTATGTATGGTCATGCATGCCTAAGTATTTACAATAATTCTGTTAATACGTGACAAAAGGAATGTTGATTAATTAATCATAGTTAGGTTTTATAACCATGAATTATAATTATTTGGTTTTATCCAGTAATAACTGGCTTACGTATTTGTTGGTTATTACAAAATAATTGTTAAATTTGTTATGTTTAAAATTAAACTAATATTTTCTAGATTCCTCCCAAACGAACAGATTTTGGACGCAACACAATATCTAAAACCTAATAACGTAAAGATCTGAAACACAATCTCGTACAATCAATTTGATGTAATACGTAATAAACTTAGGTTATTATAAGTAGTTGATTCCCAATAAACAACCAACATTATTTACTTAAAATTTGGTTTTTCCAATTCAAGCCCCCTGGTCGTGATCGTCTCTGCTAGTCCGTCGATCTCACCACCTCAGGTATCGCCTGCGCGATTGCGTTAAACAGTTTGCCTGAAATGCGGTAACTCATAATTTGATTCTCTAAACTATTGAACAAGTGTATAATATAGTTCGTAATGTAATTCACAGTACATAGGAAACCACTTTAGGCAATCCATTAGCGGGTTCAGCAGTCGATGAGAGACACTGAGAGAATACGTGATGAGCGATCTGGCGACGATGGCCAGTTTTAAATGGGAATCAAGGCCATCCTGTCTAAATCATCGTTAAGCATTATTGCTCTATCTAGGCTTAGGTTTAGGTACGTTTTGTGGCATTTTCCCTTACACACCATTTTCAGTGCTTAACAAAGTGTTTACTAATATGTAAATAATGAAGTATCTAATGTAATTTGCTATCGTAAACGTTAGCTCGTGAAAGATTATCGTGATGTATTATGATTATTATTACTGTAATACTGTATTATTTTGTTTAACTAATGAAACAAACTAAGATAATTAGTGATTAAACTATAATACTTGATCGTGAAGTGTTAAGAGTGTTGTATGAATTTGTTTGTATATAATATAAAGATGTTGCTGTTATGCGGTGATTGAAAAGTACGTTTTACTACACTATGCCAAAATCTAAAAAATTACCTTTTTAAAAACCAATATAGTCATCAACGATGAGGAAATCTGCGAATTATTATATTTCCGATAAACAAATTGTTACTATTTTTTGCACCAATGAACAAAAACAAAATTAAGTAGTTTTATTATACTAGAATGCGTTTTATAGTTTCAAACTAATTTAATTTAATTTCACACAGAAACATTTACAGTAGAAAGAAGCAGTACATTCACTTTCTTATCATTCTTCAATAATTGAATATTTCCACCTTGGAAATATAATGGTCTTGCTATAATGAGTTTTAAAACAGCTTATCAATTATTGACCGCACAACTTGAGTCGGTCTAATGTTTTTTAAAGAGTTTATGTAAAAGTAATTACATTTATATTTTCTTAACTAATAGTCACGTTAGAACTTAGTTGAGTGACACTATTAAAACTCACCAGCTGTTTTAATTTTTTATTTTGAACTATATAGGCCAAAATTAAAATAATGTTTTAGGTCTAAATTTTCTTTAAAAATTTGTTTTAGGACAAGACTTGTCTAGAGAACATATTTAACCCAGATATTATTTAATTATTATTTTAGGAATCGTTATTGCTGATTCTGATCTAAGATTTTCAAGCGAGCAAGCTTACTCATATTGTAAACGGAAAATAATAATAACGTCTCTTGACGATTCTAAGGGCACAAAAACTCTCCCTTTGCTACTTAATAGCATTAGTCTAACTTGGGCTCCCAAAGGACATGTTGTGCCGAAACATATTATGTTGATGGGAGGTACCGGGTGATGAACGGTAGCTTAGTAGCTACGGGAAAAAAGAACAAATTGAAAATACCGGCCCTACATCGCTAGGGAAATGGGAAGTCGCTTAAGACAATCTTGGTTAAATTTGACAATTTGACCACAGCGATCAGAGTGAAGAACGCATACTGATTTCTTGCCATCAGCCTTGTTAGTGCCACGTTCCAAGCGTCCACAGAATACGCTTGTAATAGGTTGATTAAGGGGAACAATTATGCTGCTGTCCTATAATCCTAACCTAGGCTGAAACAATTTAAAATCTTCAGGATCCCGCATGTTGAGCAGGGTTGTCATAGACCTGGTAAATAAGGACTTTCATTTAAGACAAAGCGTTTTTATCTTTGAGCAAGGTAAAAATGGAAATGACCTGTGGGACCTGAAGTCTGTTTCTGATTCTGAAATCTGAAGATCTACTTCTCAAAAAGTAGCTTGTCAACAGGTTAATGCCAGAAATAATTTCGGCTAAGTTCTATTCCAAGACGAAATACCCATTTTTAAGTACAACTTTATATAATTCAATTCTTTAGATTACCTTTTATATCAGTTAATAATGTAATTTTATTACACTATATTTAATTATCCATAACTATGTTTAGTGAAGCCTTACAGTGACTTACCTCAGCCTAACGGTCTCAAAAATCTTAAAGCAGAGAAAACACTGAGGTTTAATTATGGAATTTCTATAAATTATTTTTTTTCTTATTTCCTTTTTATAATCATACTCAAATACATAAAGAGGGTATTGGCAAAACAATTTAGTTTCTGCATTCTGGGTTGATGATATACATTTATCTCATACTTTGTTAAAAACTGTGTTGCCATTCCATTAGTATTGTATTTGTTATGTACACCATGAGTAATATATGACTTGGCCCTCGACGCGACGGCTCTCTGACTGGTCTATACCAGTACAGAGGTCGACATTGGGTACAACAAAATTAAGCTGTCACAGTATTGGTAAGTCTTTTGGCTATCCAGTGTAGCCAACTTCCCGTCCTTGGTCCCTCCTTCCCTCTTCTGGGGGCTTGACTTCCAGTTTAGCCTGGATACCCAGTCTAGTCCAAATCCTTGGAGGGAGTAGTGGATCTTTTTTGCAGCCTGGGACGGGTTGCCTGGGAGGAAGGGCCCTTACCCGACGGTATCTGGTCTGCCGGGCTGGGGGACGAACCGTCCTGGGTCCACCTGACCCCTGAGAGGTTGGAGGCTCTGTGAGATGGCGGACTTAGGGGGACGTCGGGTTAGAGGGCGAATCGTCCTGGGGCTCTGTCACCCACAGAGCCCGAAGATAGGTAAGGTTCTCTCTCCCTTTATGGAGCGAGGCAGACTGACCCCGTCCTACCACCTATCCTGTCCCTCTTTTCCTCTTTCCGTTGGATGCATTATATCCCTTGGGAAACGTGTTTTTCCTATTGCGGTCCACACCACCCACTAAAGTCAAATTTTCTTCGGGCAGGCCCTGTACAGTTTTGAAAGGAGTTTCCGTACTGGAGAGTTCAAAAGCACCGTGAAAAACCACCCTAAAACTGAGCCTGCAGTTGACCCAGATGATATTTTTGTGTCGGTGTTGGATATTTAACAGCTTATTGAGTAGTTCTCGCACATTTCTGTGACTTTCATTCACACCTCGCTCCGAGTTGACCTGGTGAGACATGCCTTCAACGACTAGTTCATCATCCCCCAATAGTTCATAAAAGGCGTTTAGGATTGCCTCTTGGACATCAACTTCGATCGATAGTCCATCTAGACCACGGGTTGCCAACGATAACATCGGGTCCAACTGGCCAATGATATTTTTTACCAAAAGCCTGTCACTATGCTTACCTTGAGTTACACATAGTCTATGATGCCATTCCTCATGAGCGTGGCCAGTAGAGGCAGCTGGATCACGTATATTTTTAAATAGTGGGCCTCCTTGATGCTGGTGGAAAACCGCCCCTGTCACCAGGTTTACCCGATTCGAAGTCAATATCCCCATACGGAGACCGACTAGTCGAGTTTACGAATGTCTGCGTTTGCTCAGGTTTAGCTTTAGTCTTCATATTACTTAGGACTTCGACACATGTCCCCCCTAAGAACTTGATCAAGATTGCCTTGGCCCTATCTTTGTTTTTCTTTGGTGCAGGAGTCACCTTGTTGTCTCCGTTCTCTGGGCCTTCACCCCTACCTTCGTTTTAGAGGCAGCCTCCTTGCATCTCGACTGCTTCCTAACCTTGCGGTAACAGCACCTCCTTTACTTCTTTAAGAACATGGTATTTGTTATTTCAAATTTGTTTAGACCAGAGTAAATATATACACTTAATTGATTTCATTTTGGCTTGATATGTGTGTTAGTTATGTATGAAAACCCTAGATATAATTCAATAACCTGACTAATATTTTATATAAAACACTGTTTAAGCTACTAATACTTTTTACACAATATTCTATACCAACTAAAATAATAAAAAAAATTGTTCAATATTTTTAATGTTTAAAATAACGTGTTTACATGTAGTTCCTAACTTAATTTATTGGTTTCTTAACACTAATTTTATGCTAAGATCAACTTAGAAATTTGGCATGATTATTTATTGTTTACATACTGGCTCTTATAACGTGTCAATATAATTTACTGTCTTGTTATTATTAGTTGTAATGTTAAAACTGTTTTGATATTATTCCAGGCAACGGATTCGTAAACTAGGCAGTAGCCTAATTGTAGGATAAAATCCAAGATATATCGAGTATTTGGTTTAAGTACTGAACAACTCATACTAAAGTTACCCCTTGCTTTGGTTTATACGATCCACACACAGGCTCAAAGGCAACGTAGACGGGCTGAGTATAGAGGGGAAAATAGGGTGCCATTTTCTTTTTGTTAAAGCAAAATAACCTTATGATAAAATAGGGGAAGATCATTAACATTGCTGTTCTAAATACCGTTCAATATCGAATACGATGCTTTACGATGATGCTTAATGCGATGTTGTGATTGGACAAAGACAATCGAGTTTTTACAAGTAATAAATTGGAGGGCTTATTAAAATTATAATGCTTAAAGACACACACACACACACACACACACACACACACACACACACACACACACACACACACACAAAACCAAACACTGTGGGTTATTTGTATATCTGCAAATATGCTGAAATTTCGTTTCATCGTACTTGTACATGATGGGCAAGACCGGTTCACCGGACTGTATTTACTGCCTGGTCCAACTCGACGACGAACACACATTCTTCCGCCTGTTGGCAACGACACAGCTAGGTGTACAGTCAGTGGAATTGGTCTATGCGAAGATGATGGAGGGTGAGTACAATCATGACTGCGTGTCATGTCCAGGGTGGCATCATTGGCGAAAGAAGGCAAACCTATACAAAGATGAGGCTAGGCCTCAGCAAGGTATTGTAGGACAGAGAGGAGTGACCCTAGAGAGTGTATGTCAACGCAGACCTAGCCTGAAGCCTGGTGACAAACAGTTCCCGGGTTAGTGTCCGAAAGAGTAGAGGAGGTCTTTTAGATAAACTATGTCTGGTAACAGTCCAACACAGTAAACTACCCAGCTCTCTGTATTTGTACGCCTGTCCCAAAAAAAGTTTTCTTTAAAACAATTAAATGTACATTTCTAAATTTTTATATCCTCGAGGTTACAATCTGGGATTAGAACTAATACAATACGGTGTTTTTATTTATATTTTTATATTGTTTAACATATATTTAAAAATTCGTGATTAGATTGAATTTTCACCAAAGGAATTAATAAATAAGTTTCAATACGGAAATTAATAACAATATTTATTGATATCTGATTTACTTGATCCCATTATAGTCTCAATGAAGTGTGTTTTTTCAACTTGCTAATATTGAGACTCACAAACACCATAAAAAACAGATAAAAAGCTGGAACATTTTCCACTGCAACAGTCATTATTGTAGAGACACTGAAAACAAAATGTGTAGTTCGTAAAACATATCTTGGCAACATATAAACATTTTACTGTAATTAATGACACGCATTGTAGTTGAAATAGTGAAATCACTTAATTTAAATTTTACTACATCAATGATAAAGATACGTATATATCTGAATATATTTAAAAATACAGTAGCTCAAAAATTCAATTATTATTTTTTATCTGACGTCTAACAATTTTTATTGGTGAGGTACAAAGTAACTAAATTGTACAAAGTAAATAAATAATAGTTGAATAACTTGACATAAGTCATTGAGAGGAATTTATTTCTTCTTAATCTAGTAATTCTTATTAAAAGGATCAAATTTTAGAAAAAGGACATGGCTGGTAAGTCCCAATAACACGATATCAAACACCATAACTGAAAATGTAAACAAACACATAATTTATTGATTATAAGAATATATTTTCTAACAGTATTACCTAGAGGTAACATTATGTTTGATAAAGAACTCATAAATTTATTATTGAATTTAGATTTTAAAAAGCGTAATCATAAAAGGGTAGGATGAATAGTGATGATAACACAACTATATTTCAGTAAATGCTAAAAATATTACATTAAAACGTATACCTTGTAACCTATTTCAAAACACTTTACTTTTGACGATACAATCGGAAACAACACAGATTGAAATAGCGCCATCAATATAAATGTTATAACAACACTACTCATCCTATATGAAAATAAATTCAAGCAGCACTTCTTGATTGATAGTTTGAGAAATATACTCTTGGAGATGAGAACCTATATATACTCTTGGATTTAGTAAAAACCTATATCATGGTGAAATCACAAGTACAATAGGCTATCTGTGTCAAGATCGTGTGTACAATATAAGTTTTGTATTCTATCAAAACGTATCTTCGTTAATTAATTAATCTTGCACATTCCTTGTTGTTAAACATTTTATAACAATCGTTTATTGTGCGCATCTTAGGAATAACTTACAAATTTATTTATTGTGTAAATCTATGAAAAGTTTCAATTTGGGATCTATGTGAGGTACGGGGGTCTATATTGGGAAAGATACGACCTATACCGTACACGGCCACGACCATTACTGTACACATGTAGGGAGAACCACGACCCATGCCGTACGCATATTAATAGAGCTACCGTAAAAGATCCGTAGCGTACACATACTAGGGGAACGATGACGTAAACTGTAAACATTTTGGGGGGGCCACGACCGGACCCGTCCACCCAAATTTTTAGACAATTTAAACTCTTAGTCTATAAAGTTAAATTAATAAAATTATATTTATAAATACTTTTGTCGGGATCGTCGCTGCTTCTGGTCCGTTCTATAATGGAGGCCGACAGGGCGATATCTCGGGGCTCAAACCTTTGTTGCTTCCACCGATCTACTGACCGGCAGCATTTACCTCTCGCACTATCGACTTGCGGTCGCCACTTATTCGCTCGGTTCCGGCCGGATTGATCTTCTACTGATCTACTGACCGGCAGCATTTACCTCTCGCACTATCGACTTGCGGTCACCACTTATTCGCTCGGTTCCGGCCGGATTGATCTTCCACCGATCTACTGACCGGCAGCATTTGCCTCTCGCACTATCGACTTGCGGTCACCACTTATTCGCTCGGTTCCGGCCGGATTGATCTTCCACCGATCTACTGACCGGCAGCATTTACCTCTCGCACTATCGACTTGCGGTCGCCACTTATTCGCTCGGTTCCGGCCGGATTTCTTTTTCGAACGTGTTTTGAGGGTCGGAGCCCTATTAGTGACTAACTACGATTCCTTATCCACACTCACTTTATTTTCTATAAAACCCTTGGCCTTTCATAAGGCACACTAGTTGGCAACTCGGCCACTAGACCACTAAGTTACTTGGGTTGTTGTTATCACTATCAATTGTATAGCTTAATATTCTCCTTTGTCAAAGGTTTTGTTAGGTAAACACCGTTAAGGATTTTGTTTTAATATATCTATGTGTATGTAAAATGTATATTATATACGTTCAATATATCAAAATATGTTTTTATGAAAACCATGGAGCTGATGAATTATATTATATATTTGAGTTTATTCTAAACTGCAGTTTGGTAAAGTCGACATACTTTCTTTCAGGTATTTTGTTGTATACTTTTTACAGTCTAATAGGGTCAGTGGCTCTTTTAAAGCAATGGCATTAGTTCAGTCATAGCACTTGTAGTGTCTAATATGCTAATTGCACGACCCAAATCCTAAAGTAAGACCTTTTTGTACCTTAGATCTAAGTTTTACAATGTTTTGCCGAATGAAAAATGTTTTAATTTTCAGAAATCATTAAAACACGGATAACATTATTTCAGTCGATTACACGTCTAATTTTGTGAGAATGTTTTTCATATTACGGCACCGCTAACCACAAAACATAACATTATGATGGGTGTGTGTGTGTTTCTGAAAGTATGTAGTATACAAATTAATGTTTTAAATATTATACCCCCGTCACAGAAAACCTACGTACTCCGCGAATTTCCAATGAATATATATGTTTCTCACTACCACATAAAGCCACGTACTAAGTGTCATAAAAATACGTGAATAAATAAGTGAAAATATATAGCATTTTATTTATTGTCCATAAGAATAACAATAATGGCTGAGTATGCAGGTTTGCTGCAACAATAAAGATGATAAATTTGTGTAAAATAATTATCAATATAACTTATCCAGGTAAAGCTACACCACAAGTTTTATTAATTTATATTCTTAATTAAGGGAGATATAAAACTTGACTAACTTTCCATAAGAATAAAATTGGGGATAAGTATGCAGGTTTGCTGCTTCAAAGAAAATCGTACAAAGATTGTGTGCAAATATCATTATAACAGTACTTGGTGAGTCCACATACCAATATACATCAATATACATTCAAAAATAATCGAGATACCAAATTGTAATTATTCTCTAAAAGTATAACATTGGACATCGTACTGTGTTTAGCACATTGAATATCTCCGCAATGGTTGGACGTAGAATCACAATTTACACACAAACAATATTGTTTTGTAGAACTGAACTGTGATTGGTAAAACCAAATGTGAAATTTACAGTAAAACTAACCGAGGAAAAGCTAAAATCCTTTTTCCAAGAAAATTATCATGGAAGATATTATGAACACGTTTTTAGGATTTGATCCGCAACCACTTAACCTAGGTTGATTTTTCAGAATAATAAACTATTAGTTTTTTAAGCTCTATAAAATGGTCTAAACCAAAGTTGTTGAAAGAAAAATTCAAAAAACCGATTTTTGGAAACTTTAAAACCCCTATACACCCTCTCCCCTAAGTCCACTTTTTCTATTTTTTTGTTTGTTAACTTACAGCCATGAATGCCACTTAGCACATTTGAGCCAAATTTCATAAAAATCAGACGTTTGTTACTCAATATATCGCATTCACGGACACACATAAATATAAATTTGAACTAATAGCGTTTTTAGGATCTTATCTATTAATATTGGGGCATGGATTTTGTTCATCTGCTTTGGGAACCTCAAAACAAAAATTTATCATGGTCTTGGGCATAAGTCTTACCATGCCACCAACGGCAATAGCTTCTTCCTTATAGGGTAAATTCGCAAAAAAATAAAGTTTATAAAAATAAATTTGCAAATTTGAAAAAAACTTGGTACATAGAGACTATACTAGAATTTATAGGTACAGAACCGAAATTTTCAGCTGAAAGGCAATCTAAGTGTTTTGCACATAAGACCTTTGTTACAAATTGTTTATTACATTAAAAACCCTTATATTATCAATACTTCTAGGTCTTCGACCAATCCTGTGGTTATTGGGCCAGCTACCAGCCTATGACCACATAGTTAACAGGTAGTCTCTAAACGTGCTCTCAGGACTGTTGGGAGATAAATATAGAGTCGGTAGATTGGCTCTTGATGGGATCTTGCACTCTAGGGGCCGCATTTTTTGTCCGATTTATTTCAAATTTGGTAGGGACGTTCCTTTCTAGTGGACAAGTTCGTTGGGCAAAACAATCGAAAACCTCTAAACTCATTTTTGTGGGATTAGCCTAACCTTTCAAATTTTGAGTTCTTGGGCCCAAAAAGGGTAAAAAAGCCCCGGAATTAAAATGAATGTATGCAAAAATATGGGAATTAGTAAGGCGAAACTTAGGGCTGAGTATGCAGTTTTGCTGCTACGGGGATAATAAACAAGTAAGGCGAATTATTAAGCTTTCTCTCGTCATTATAGCTTAAATATTTACCTAGTTATTAAAGTAAATGTGTATCAGCCAAACACAGTACGTTGTTTTTTAGGGGTTTTACATTAGAAAAGCCTGTTATTCATTTGTTGGTGTACTTTTATCATTCCTAGCAACCTCACGCCTTTTTTCAAGCCTGACTGGTCCTTCTCCTAACCTTGTGATTCGCAAGATTGTATTCCCAGCATTGCAGGTAAATGAAACCAGGAGCATCAGGACAGCCAAAAAATCAATATTTTCAGATTTCAATAAAAACTTTAACTAGTGTATGTTAATATACTGTGGCATTAATACTAGTGGCACTGAAAAAATGTGTTTGTAAATCATATGTGGACAGAAAAACTAATCTCCCTCTTGTAAATTTGATAGTTTTGAGCTAGAATAGGAATAAATACCCCCAGCATAGCAAACCTGCGTACTCAGCGAATTTCCAATGCAAGCATATGTTTCTCACAACCACATAAAGCCAATTACAAAGCTTAATAAAAATACGTAAATAAATCCATAGCAATTAGAAGTAATCCATAGCATTTAATTCATTCTCCATAAGAATAACATTAGGGCTGAGTACGCAGGTTTGCTGCAAGAAGAAAGAGAAGAAATATTTTTTTTGCAATTATCAATATAAATCAACCAGGTGATGCTAAATACGAAGTTTTATTCATTTATGATCGTACTTAAGGGAGATATACAACTTTACTTATTCTCCATAAGAATAACATTAGGGCTGAGAACGCAGGTTTGCTGCTACGGGGATAATCAACAAAAAGCCATTTTTGTGCAAATATCAATGTACCAGTACTACATGAAGCCACATACCAAGTTTCTTTAATATACATTCATAAATAATCGAGATATCAAATTGTATTTAGTCTAATTGAGGATAACATTGGACAACGTACTCTGTTTAGCACTTTGAATATCTCTGCAACGCAATGGTCGGCCGTAGAATCACAATTTAAACACCAAAATGATTTTTGTAGAGGTGAACTGATTGGTAAAAGCAAATGTAAGTATACATTAAAATGAACTGAGGAAAAGCCAAAAATCTTTTTCCCAAATGATTAACGTAAGAGATTTTACGAGCAGGGTTTTTGGATTTATCCGCAAACACTTAACCTAGGTTAATAATTAAAAATAATATAACATTTGTTTTGTTAAGCTCTATAAAATGGTCAAAGCCAAAATTGAGTGTTTTACAAATTTGAGGGTTAAAAATAAAAAAAAATCAGATTTTTGGAAAATTTAAAACGCCATAAACCCCCTTCCCATGGTCATATTTTTCTGGTTTTCGAACTTAAAGTCTTGAATGTTCTTTTTACGCATTTGAGCCAAATTTCATCGAAATCAGACGTGTTTTACTGAAGTTATCGCATTTACGGACACACACACACACACACACACACACACACACACACACACACACACACACACACACACACACTCATATATACATACATATATATATATATATATAAATATATAATTTTGAACGAATAGTGTTTTTGGCATCCGGGGACCTCAAAACAAAAAGTTATCTTGGACTCGGGCTTAAGTCTTACCATGAGACATACACTAATAGCTTCTTCCCTATTGGGGAAATTCACTAAAAAGCTTAAAGAGAACCATAACCATATAAATGGTAGAGTTTGAAAAGGGGAAAAATAAATAAAGATTCAAAAACACACACGCATTTTGTGATACAAATCAATAATAGACAAATATATATTATTTGATCCTTATAAACTTTGCAGCAATAATAACTAACTTATCCAGTTGCTCGAATGCAAAGCAGTACTAATTGTAATGCCACTCAAAAAGTTAGCTTAAATCAATTAATATTACTCCTCTACCGTTGTATTGTTTCAACAACTGTCAAATGCTCAATTTCCATTATAACTATTCATCAATGATATTACTATTGCTGCTTTTAAAGGGCTGTGGAGCATAGTCCTAAGACGAAAGTGATTCCGTTTATTTGACAAATAAAAGCACTGTCCTTTTTAATTTGACACATAAGTCATGTAAATCGGTCCAGTATACACCGAGAGCTTAGAGTTTAAACCGCCGGTTAATATATAGGATGTAAGAAGGTGACTTTGTGGCCGGCTGCTAAACAAAGTGTTGAGAGAAAAGTCATCCCCTCCACAGTTCAAACAGTGTCTTTTACAAAGATTTCTATAACAACGATTAACGTTTAATCAGCAATGATTAAATGCTGTAATAAAACCAAATAAAACTACGTGACAAGTACTCAGTGAGACGGTAGGTGAAGGCACCAATGAAACTACGTGTCCGGTACTCAGTGAGATGGGAGGTGGAGGCACCAATAAAACTACGTGTCTGGTAGTCAGTGAGATGGGAGGTGGAGGCACCAATAAAACTACGTGTCCGGTACAGAGTGAGATGGGAGGTGGAGGCACCAATAAAACTACGTGTCCGGTACTCAGTGAGATGGGAGGTGGAGGCACCAATAAAACTACGTGTCTGGTAGTCAGTGAGATGGGAGGTGGAGACACCAATAAAACTACGTGTCCGGTACTCAGTGAGATGGGAGGTGGAGGCACCAATAAAACTACATGAACGGCACTCAGTGAGATGGGAGGTGGAGGCACCAATAAAACTACGTGTGTGGTAGTCAGTGAGATGGGAGGTGGAGGCACCAATAAAACTACGTGTCCGGTACACAGTGATATGGGAGGTGGAGGCACCAATAAAACTACGTGTCTGGTACTCAGTGAGATGGGAGGTGGAGGCACCAATAAAACTACTTGTCTGGTAGTCAGTGAGATGGGAGGGGGAGGCACCGATAAAACTACGTGTCCGGTACTCAGTGAGATGGGAGGTGGAGGCACCAATAAAACTACGTGTCTGGTACTCAGTGAGATGGAAGGTGGAGGCACCAATAAAACTACGTTTCCAGTACTCAGTGAGGTGGGAGGTGGAGGCATCAATAAAACTACGTGTCCGTTATTCAGTGAGATGAGAGGTGGAGTTACCAATAAAACTACATGTCTGGTAGTCTGTGAGATGGGCGGTGGAGGCAACAATAAAAGTACGTGTCTGGTACACAGTTATGTGGAAGGTGTAAGCACCAATAAATCTACGTGTCTGGTAGTCAGTAAGTCAGGCTGTGGAGGCACCAATAAAACTATGTGTCTTGTACTCAGTGAAATGGGCGGTGGAGGCACCGATAAAACTACGTGTCTGGTAGTCAGTGAGATAGGAGTCGGACGCAATAATAAAACTATGGGTCTGGTGGTTAGTGAGATGGGCGGTGGAGCCACCAAGAAAACTACGTGTCTGGAACACAGTGAGATGGGTGGTTGAGGCACCAGTAAAACTACGTGTCTGGTAGTCAGTGAGATGGGAGGAGGAGGCACCAATAAAATTACGTGTCTGGTAGTCAGTGTGATTGGGGGTGGAGGCACCAGTAAAACTATGTGTCTGGTAATCAGTGAGATGGGAGGTGGAGGCACCAATAAATCTATGTGTTTGGTACTCAGTCAGATTGGTGGTGGAGGAACCAATAAAACTACGTGTCTGGTAGTCAGTGAGATGGGAGGTGAAGGCACTAATAAAACTACATGACTGGTACTCAGTGAGATAGGATGTGGATGCACCAATTAAACTATAGGTCTGGTACGCAGTGAGATGGGTGGTGGAAGCACCAATAAAACTACAGGTCCTGTACTCAGTGATATGCGAGGTGAAGGCACCAATAAAACTACGTGTCTGGTAGTCAGTGAGTCGGGCGGTGGAGGCATCAATAAAACATTGTGTCTAGTACTCAGTGAGATGGGAGGTGGAGGCACCAAAGAAATATGTGTCCGGTACTCAAGGAGATGGGAGATGAAGGCACCAATAAAAATACGTGTCTGGTACTCAGTGAGATGAGAGGTGAAGGCACTAATAAAAGTACTTGTCTGGTACTCAGTGAGATGGGAGATGGAGGCACCAATAAAACTACGTGTATGGTGCTCAAGGAGATGGGAGGTGAAGGCACCAATAAAACTACGTGTCTAGTAGTCAGTGAGATGGGAGGTGGAGGCACCAATAAAAGTACGTGTCTGGTACTCAGTGATTTGGAAGGTGAAGGCACCAATAAAACTACGTGTCTGGTAGTCAGTGAGAAGGGAGATGGAGACAACAATTAAACTATGTGTTTGGTACTCAGACAAATGGGTGGTGGAGGCACCATTAAATCTACGTGTCTGGTAGTCAGTGAGATAGGAGGTGGTAGCATCAATAAAACCACGTGTCCGGTACGCAGTGAGATGGGAGGTGGAGGCACTAATAAATCTACATTACCGGAACTCAGTGAGATGGTAGGTGGAGGCACTAATAAAACTACGTGTCTGGTACGCAGTGAGATGGGTGGTGGAGGCACCAATAAAATTACAGGTCTGGTATTTAGTGAGATGGGCAGTGGAGGCACCTGTAAAACTGTGTGTTTGGTACTCAGTGAGATGGGAGGTGGAGGCACCAATAAAACTACAGGTCTGGTACGCAGTGAGATGGGTGGTGGAGGCACCAATAAAATTACAGGTCTGGTACTCAGTGAGATGGGAGGTGGAGGCACCAATAATACTACGTGAACGGTACTCAGTGAGATGGGATGTGGAGGCACCAATAAAACTACGGGTCCGGTATTCAGTGAGATAGGAGGTAGAGGCACCAAAAAAATTACGTGTCTTGTAGTCAGTGAGATTGGCGGTGGAGGCACCAGTAAAACTATGTGTCTGGTACTCAGTGAGAAGGGAGATGGAGACACCAATAAATCTAAGTGTTTGATCCTCAGTCAAATGGGTGGTGGAGGCACCATTAAAACTACGTGTCTGGTAGTCAGTGAGATAGGAGGTGGTAGCATCAATAAAACTACGTGTCCGGTACGCAGTGAGATGTGAGGTGGAGGTACCAATAAAACTACGTTTCTGATAGTCTGTAAGATGGGAGGTGGAGGCACTAATAAATCTACATGACCGGAACTCAGTGAGATGGTAGGTGGAGGCACTAATAAAACTACGTGTCTGGTACGCAGTGAGATGGGTTGTGGAGGCACCAATAAAATTACAGGTCTGGTACTCAGTGAGATGGGCGGTGGAGGCACCTGTAAAACTGTGTGTTTGGTACTCGGTGAGATGGGAGGTGGAAGCACCAATAAACTACGTGTCCGGCACTCAGTGAGATGGGAGGTGGAGGCACCAATAAAACTACGTGTCCAGTACTCAGTGAGATGGGAGGTGGAGGCACCAATAAAACTACGTGTCTGGTAGTCAGTGAGATGGGAGGTGGAGTCACCAATAAAACTACGTGTCTGTTAGTCAGTGAGATGAGAGGTGGAGGCACCAATAAAACTACGTGTCCGGTACTCAGTGAGACGGGACGTGGTGGCACCAATAAAACTATGTGTCGGTTACTCAGTGAGATTTGATGTCGAAGCTTCAATAAAACTACGTATTCGGTACTCAGTGAGATGGGAGGTAGAGGCACCAAAAAATCTACGTGACCGGTACTAAGTGAGAAGGGAGGGGATGGAACCAATAGAAATACGTGTCCGGTACTCAGTGATATGGGTTGTGGAGGCACCAGTAAAACAACGGGTCCGGTAGATAGTGAGATGGGAGGTGAAGGCACCAATAAAAACACCTGTCTGGTACTCAGTGAGATGCAAGATAAAGGCACCAATAAAACTACGTGTCTGGTACTCAGTGAGATGGGAGGTGAAGGCACCAACAAAACAACGTGTCTAGTACTCAGTGAGATGTGAGGTGGAGGCACCATTTAAACTATGTGTATGGTACTCAGTGAGATTGGCAGTGGAGGTACCAATAAAAGTACGTGTCTGGTACTCAGTGATATGGAAGGTGAAGGCACCAATAAAACTACGTGTCTGGTAGTCAGTGAGTCGGGCTGTGGCGGCACCTATAAAACTATGTGTCTGGTACTCAGTGAGATGGGAGGTGGAGGCACCAATAAAACTACGTGTCTGGTACTCAAGGAGATGGGAGATGGAGGCACCAATTAAACTACGTGTCTGGTACTCAAGGAGATGGGAGGTGAAGGCACCAATAAAATTACGTGTCTGGTAGACAGTGTGATGGGAGATGGAGGCACCAATAAATCTACGTGTCTGGCAGTCAGTGAGATGGGCGGTGGAGGCACCAATAAAATTAAGTGTTTGGTACACAGTGAGATGGGGTGTAGAGGCACCAATAAAAAAACGGGTCCGGTAGACAGATAGATTGGAGGTGAAGGCACCAATAAAAATACGTGTCTAGTACTCAAGGAGATGGGAGGTGAAGGCACCAATAAAACTACGTGTCTGGTAGTCAGTGAGTCGGGTTGTGGAGGCACCAATAAAACTATGTGTCTGGTACTCAGTGAAATGGGCGGTGGAGGCACCAATAAAACTATGTTATGGGTACTCAGTCAGGTTTGAGGTGTCTGGTAGTCTGGTAGTTATTGGTCTGGTAGTCTGTGAGATGGGAGGTAGAGGCACTAATAAAACTACATGACTGGTACTCAGTGAGTTGGGATGTGGATGCACCAATAAAACTACAGGTCTAATACGCAGTGAGTCGGGTGGTGGAGGTATCAATAAAACTTTGTGTCTAGTACTCAGTGAGATGGGAGGTGGAGGCACCAAAGAAATACGTGTCTGGTAGTCAGTGAGATGGGAGGTGGAGGCACTAATAAAACTACGTGTCTGGTAGTCAGTGAGATAGGAGTCGGAGGCAACGATAAAACTGCGGGTCCGGTAGTCAGTGAGATGGGCGGTGGATGCACCAATAAAACTACGGTTTCGGTTTTCAGTGAGATGGTAGGTGGAGGCACCAATAAAACTTTGTGTATGGTAGTCAGTGAGATGGCCGGTGGAGGCACCAATAATACTACGTGTCTGGTAGTCTGCGAGATAGGATAGGAAG
Organism: Allygus modestus; assembly: GCA_963675035.1. Classification (NCBI taxonomy): domain Eukaryota; kingdom Metazoa; phylum Arthropoda; class Insecta; order Hemiptera; family Cicadellidae; genus Allygus; species Allygus modestus. Next base: position 479,906,341 of record OY776112.1, on the reverse strand, counting down.
GCATCAATAAAACTACGTGTCCGGTACTCAGTGAGATGGGAGGTGGAGTTTCCAATAAAACTACATGTCTGTTACTCAGTGGGATGGGCGGTGGAGGCACCAATAAATCTAAGTGTCCGATTAGAAGTGAGATGGGAGGTAGAGGAACCAATACAACTACATGACTGTTACTCAGTGAGATGGGCGGTGGAGCCACCAATAAGCTTACGTGTCTGGAACAAAGTGAGATGGGTGGTGGAGGCACCAGTAAAACTACGGGTCCGGTAGTCAGTGAGATGGGAGGAAGAGGCACCAATAAAATTACGTGTCTGGTAGTCAGTGAGATTGGCGGTGAGTAGTGTGGGTTTGCGGGTTTTGCGCCGGAAGTGACGTCATCCGGTCACGTGACCGGAAGTGCTGAGTCATGAAAGATGTTATCTGGGGCTGAGCCAGTGACGTAGGCGGTTTTGTGACGAAATGAGTAAAAGTTCAAAGTTCAAGGTCACGGGGAGGTAATTTTAAAAAAGTACTACCTCGCACGCGTAAAATCCGATTGTGATTCGATAGTTTTAATTCGATAAAATATCGAATGAAAATTATCGAATGAAGCAATCGAATGATACGAGTGCGAGGTAGAACAATTACAAATATTACTTTATTTTATTTACAATAATTCATATTACAAATATTACTTTATTTACAATAATTCATGTTTACAATAGTTCCCCGTTGTTGGTTGTCATCGATGTTGTTGATCCGGACGAGTTGCGGCCATCACTTCGCTTTCTGAAGAAAGACGGTATATACTTCGATTCCTGCGCAGAGTCCATGTTGTTTTTTGATGCGTAAAGTTCCAAAGATAAATCGTAACCGGACGCAATGAGAAGTCTTAACTCTTCATTAAAAACCTCGAGGTCTTGGAAAGTCGCCAGATGAATAGAGTCATAATGAATACACCTAATTTTAATGGACATTTTAATACAATGTTTTACGTTTGTGAAGAGCACTCGATGTTCACCAGTCGAGAGCCGGAGGTGTACTGACTATTCGCTAGCTAGCGTTCTGGTATCAAACAAAATGGTGGGGCGGAGAAGATGGCGGACAGCAGATGGCAGGCGGCAGGTGGCAGCTGGTTGCTACTACATTCGCCGCCACAGTAATGCAATCCTTCGGCGTAATTCTTGTAGTTTATCTTGTCGGTTCATTTGATACGTTTTACATCTACATATGCAATAGCTGAAACACTTGCACTTACGACAAGCTTTCCCGTCAACTTGATCGCCTGGTATTTTAAAACATTGTAACTCGCAACAATATGTCTTCAAATTGTTATCGAAAAATAAATTTTTCATAGGTGACACCGACATGTTAGCTGCAGCGTGTGTTAGACAAGACTGAGACTAACTTCACTGCTCCCTCTCTTTTATACCTCTTCATAAGTTAACCCTGAATGAAAGTTCAAGGTCATCCATTTGAATTTTAAAAAAAAGCAACACAGCAGTATATAAAATAATATACTGCTGTGTTGCTGTTTTTTTTTTTTTTTTTTATTTTTTTTATTTTTTTTTTTTATTTTCTTTATTAAACAAACATCTTACAATACAATAAACTTAAGTTTAACATTGATAACTAGAAATACAAACAATAAAATACAAACAGAGACATTATGTACAAGGATGCGTGATGTGCAGAGTGAGTTCCGTCGAGTTGTTGCCGCTTACACCGTGTGATACCAAATACAACGTCCCCGGTTGAATATCTCGCAAATCTTCATTTTGTAGCAGTTGAACAAATCGTTTTGGAAGAAATACTTGAAACTTCGGCTCATCTCCTGCAGAGAAAGGTCCTTCGCTCAATGAAACTAGAATTGCTTCTCCATGTGTGGTTTCCACTTTCTTGATGTTATGAATAATGTAGTGTTTTTGTTCTTTTAGTTCTGAACACTTTTTAGTTAGCAGAAGGTCGGATTTTGAATGAGTGTTGAATTGATCAACCAGTGTTTGTAGAAACTGTTGTGATGTCATCTTCGTCAGTGGTGTCTTCTGTGATGTTGTCTCTTCGGAGTCTCGAATAATACTCGTGCTGGAGCGGTGCTGTCTCCTCGTATTTATAGGCCCCGCTACCCCCACCACATTTCTGTTCTCCGCTACCCCCACCACATTCCTGCGTTTGTTTCAAGTAAGCAGCCAAACGATACGCGTTGTACAATGCACAGTTTGTTTGGCCGTGTTTAAGATCTTTTGCAGCGACACAAATATTACCGAGATTAATGTTAAAGTCCTTACTGATAGTTATATCGAAAACATCACCGTGCGTGTACTTTTGTATCCAGTTCTTTTTTTCTAATCCTCTTGTGTATATATGTGAATATTGTTTGCAAAAGTTAAACATAATACTGTGCAGATTACTGTAGCTTATAAATCCTTCATACCAATGTATGTGATGAAAGTAGTTTGTTATCCATTTGTTTGTACTTTTTGCTTTGGTGTTAAGTTTGTTAAAAGAAAAAGGAGCATCAAACGTGAATGGGTAGGCTACAAATGTAAGCAAGTCTAAAATTACTAATTCCTTGATAATAAACCTATCATCATTATTTCGAAATGCTTGAAATTCTATTACACAAGGCTTTACACTCACTTCTTCATCCCCTCCGCTCATCATGGCACCTAGCGATCAACTAAACTGTTTTCCACACCACGGTAGGTTAAATACCAGGCCGTACAGTTGCAGGCGCGTTGGTGTATATTTAACGTGGGCACCGTCCCCAATAGGCCTACCCCACGTGTGTTCTTCTTTACTAAGTCAAACTTTAGTCTTTTTTAACTTCTTCTTCTTGTGTTTCGTTTTCTTCTTCTTCTTGTTTCTCCGTTTCTTCTTCCTGTGTTGTTTCTTCTGTAGCTTCTGTAGCGATTTCTACAAGTGGTTCAAAATCCTTTAACTTTCTCCACATGCAAACTTCATGAGGTATTCTATTAAAAATAGATGTATCCACAGGTCCGTACACGATGGTGCTATCAGGTTGTTTTTCCAAGGTATCGACCAAATATTCTTTAATAATAGCGCTTGCAAATACCAACTGTCTCATGTACCTTGTAATAGGTTCTGTTGCGTAGTTTAAAACGTAGAATTCTTCATGTGACAGTAGAATCTTATTTTCATGTTGAGTCAAGTCTCTAATTCGCACTTGTAGTTGTCCACGATGTTTAACAATATCGATTTCATTGTCACAATCCAAAAGTCGAATATGTGTTTTCCTTCCACACAAACTGTTAGTTAAATAACATTCTATTAAATGTACATGTTTCAAAAATGACTCCCAAGCATTTTGCGAAAATAAAACCTTTTTTGTTCCATGGTGTAGTATTACTGTAGGGGAATAATCCAATGACTTCATCAATCCAACTGATACACTTTTACTGATGCATGCTGAGATGGGGTAAAAGATTCGCAAAAAAACTTCAGTTAAAATGTGAGGAGGAATATTTTCTTCAACTTTCTTCTTCCTCTTTGGTACTACCTTTGATGGGTCTGCATTACTTTCCTCCTCTCTATCTCTTTTTCCAAACTTTAAAAATGCAGTTATTTCCTTGATGATTTTTTCTTCACTAGTATTATCACGTTCCAATAACGGTGCTACCTCTGCATCACCTTGTACAACAGATGGAGAACTCATTTTGTAGAAGATGTTGCCCATGCGATGATAGACGATCAACTGAAGACCTGCATTGTTGCTCCGCTATTTATAGGTTAGCGACAGTGGCGGTGCCGGTGGTGGTACAACGTTTTACAATACCGTCTTTACGATACCAGTCAACGGTGTGTATGTAACAATTTTATCGTGCAAAATTAAACAATACGCAGATGTATTTGCAGGTACGTTTTCTTGAAATTCCATTTCTATTTTTATATCAACACTAGACGATTTTACAGATTCGTTTTGTTTGGAGCAATCAATTACAACAATCGGAGCTTTCGATTCAAACTGTACGGGAGATAGTAGAGGTGTGTTTGTTTTGCCGTAATATGAATTTTGGAACCTAGCGTACATATCGTATAAAACACTGTACCTTTTTTTATCAAAAGAGATATTAAAGTTGTCGTAGGGAAAGAATTGTGAATTCAGGAACACTTTACAGTTTGTTAATTTACAATGGTCAAATTCACCAGCATTTTCAGTTAATATACTTTTTTTCTTTGTTTGTAATCCAAAGATTACATATCTCGCTTTTTCCAAATGAGTAGAAGTTTTTACAGTCCATGTATGCCGTTGTGTTGAAGGTAAAACGGGGTATTCATGAAACTCCCAGCTTCTGAATGGCATTACAATGTCTCGATCTGATTTTAACTTTCTTAATAATGTAATCCTGTGTTCATCATTTAGTTGCACATGTGGTACTCTCCAAACAATCTTGTCTAATGTTAGTTTCCAGTCTAAATTGGCTTCAGTTGTTCCAGCAGATGCTTTAATAATATCATTATCGTTTGATGACCTTAATAAAACTAGTTCTTGTTTTACATTTATTATTATTCTTCTGTAATCTTCAGCAAATCCTAAAAGTAATCTTAAAGGTACGTAAAAATCAAAGTTTCCCGAAGCGTCAGGAGTAATTATACTTTTGTCTGGTGCAACCCATCCTGCAACAGCTAACAGATTCTTCTCATTTGGTGTTAAAGACGCTAATCCTTTTAAGGTACTGGAAATTCCAACCTTTTTTGTTGAATCGACTGTAACTCCTGAAATTTCATATCTAATCTCGTCAAACAAAAATGCCATAGGATTATTTATGAACGGAACAGTAGTTCCAACAGTACCGTCAGCTTTTGTTACTTTTCCTTCAATATATAAATAACTTTCGCATGGAAGAGTATAAATGTCTTGTTGTTGTATAGGAATCCTAATTTCATCGTTATTGTTTAATTTGGACGAAGCGTAAGGGTTGTGCGTGTGATATTCCTTTTCCCATAAGGTCTCGTCGAATGTTGGGCCCTGCGCTATATCCAGTATATCCATTGTTAATGACCTTTAATCCAATTTCTTCTAGAAAACGAATGTTGTCACTTGTTAATCCTTCTACAGCTGATGAGCTACTGACCTCTTTGCTGGTTGGCTCTCTCTTTTTAAATGATAACCCCATTATCTAAGCGGATGATTTTATATGTATTCTTACAGTAATAGCTTCTCCTCGAAAGTCAATAAGGTTTCCGTCTTGATCCACTATGTTCAGCACGATGTCTGAAATGAAACTGGTGTTTAACGGTAGGTACACAAGGTTTTGAGGCTTTTCTACTATCTTGAAACCCGGTGCGACTGATGGGTAGAATGTGTGTAATATATGCCGATTTTCTCCATCTCTGTAGGATCCTTGTATAATGTTACATGTAATGTCTATGCTGTTTACTTTGATGATCGTCACAGTTCTATTCCCAGAATGAGTTGTATTAGGTTCTAATACCTTTGTTTCCTTAGAAAACCCTAATAAACTACCAATTGAACGTTCTTGACCAAAATCAATATAATACTTAGAAGTAATTTCGGCTTTCATTGTATTGTTATTGCCTTTTATCGTTATATTTTCTTTTCCCATATGTTTTTGTATAACTTCATTTATATTATCAATTTCATAAGCTCCTGTTGGTAAACTGAATTCTTCCAAAGCTGAATATTTTCCTTTATTATCTTTTGTCTTGTAATAATGTATTTTGTTATTAATTCCTTCACTAACGTTTGGAATAGAGTTATATGTTGTTAAATCCAATAATGCGGCTTCCCATAGTCTTCCTTTTTGCAAACGTAGCGCTGGAAACAGAATACTGCGCAAAGTACATGAGTTACCGGTTAATGACACTGTATACGAAGACATCTTAAAGTTGACTAACACTTTTAGCTAAAAAGTCTAAACATAAATGACCGCAAATGGATGTATCATCAGGTTGTTTTCTTGTATAATTGTAAAAAACATTTTCCGCCGCACGAAAGTATTGTTGAAGTTCTTTCGGTGGTGGAAGGTTTCCAAAACTGTCGAAATAATAAATCGTTTCACCAAGTTTCTTGTAACACACCCAATGAGTGCCTAATCCTTCACTATTATCCAAATTTACTATACCAGTCTCATTTTTCCACATTTTAACCGGTAATTCATCTTTCATAAATACTCCTCTAAAAAATGGGATTTTCAAACAAGAAGCATATGTAATCAGTTCTTCATTGGTTAATTCTTTGTTTTTAATTATTAATTGCTCTTTCTTATTTAATACACACGATACGGTCTTAGGTATAGTCCTCCTCCCTTTTTTATCATTGACCATATTGTTGGTTTCTTTTTACCTTTACCACTAGTAGATCGACGTTTTCTTCTGATATTACCTCCTTGTTTCTTAGCGGGTCTTTTCCCACGCCTTCTTCTCTTTCCTCCTCCTCCAAACGTAGTTTTTGCTTTCATTGCTGCTGTTACTGCTAAAGACGCTGCTTTTTCACCAATACTCGCGTCACTAGATTTTACTCTTTGCCAAGCTTTCTCAGAAAGTGCTCTATCTGCTATTGATCTATTTTTTGTATCACCAAATTTGGAATACGCTATATCGTGCTGTTTACAAGCCTGATCAAGCTTATTTATTCCAGGATCTCCTCTAGCAAGCCGTTTCTCTAATTTGGTTCCAGGACCACAATATTGATATCCTCCAGGTAAATGTAATTCCACAGGTAATAAATCAATCGCCTTGTTAACTATAGCTCCAACCGGTTTACTTAATAGAGAAAATGCTGTTGATGCTATTCCCCTTCCTCTCTGTAATCTCTCTCGATTATGACTGATGCGTTTAGCCCTCGGCATGACTATTTATAGCCAAACTTACAATCAGTAGGTGCACTCTATAAATGTTTTACAATGAATGTAATATTAGTCTTGGCTTCTTGTATTATATATACTGTTTAAAATCCATTTATTATATAGAAATGGATTAATTAATTAAATGTAGATGCTTTATCCCTTATCATGGGTATTTAAATTCTTTTTTCTCTTATATAATCTTCATCGTTTTCTGTTGGTTCATTAATCACATTCACTTTATCCCCCTTTCCTAATGTCTTGACTTTAGAAGGCTCAGACGGTTTATCTAATTGATTATTTTTTTCTGGATTGTGTATCTTTTTCCAGTCTAAATAATTGTGGCTGTCAACATCTGAAGCTACAGCTCTTCCTGAAGCCCGATGGATATAATTAAATAAAGCTGCACCAAACCTTTCCATATGTTTTTCATATTCTGTAGTCCATTTCTTGTGTACTATATCAAATATTTTCTTATTTACAGCGTCTCCATCCTGCTCACAATCACCTACATTTGACAATTTTAATTTTTTTACATCATAGCTTGTATCAGTTTCATTCTTTTTGTAAATCGTTAACAATTTTAAAGTCGCTAAATTTACTGCTTCACCATCATAAATGGGATGTTTTATATTGCTTAACCTTTTACCGGAAAATCCCCAATGGTCTTCGTGTACAATCGGGGTTCTTTTATCCATGTATTGTACCGTAACCGCATCAGAAGACAAAAGCGGATCACCAACATTTTGAATTACTTTTCCTTCAAAATTATAATTACCATCAGGTGTTAACGGAAACCCAGCTCTTTTTTCACTATATCCAGATTTTACTCCAAACTCGGAATACCGTCCAAACTTGTCCACACTCATGATGTAACTGAATCGCTATCGTTTAGGTTCTTACTATATATATATATATATATATACGTCTACTGAACAATTATTTCTCGTTTTCGCAGTTCATCAACCAAAGCTACCCATTCGTTTTCTAAACCAGTGTGCCCGGCTTCCATAGCTTCATGTAATAACCTCATTCGATCAACTAACTTATTTATATCGTTGTAATATATTATATTGGTTTTATACAAATTTTTTAATAATCCCCTTCCAGATGTAGTAGGATCAGTTGTTTTTCTTTTTTTATGCAAAACATTTAATTCAGCAGAAGATAAAGCTCTTCTTTTAATTGGAGCTTTATTTGATTTCGAGGGGAAAAGACTAGATATAATGTTTGTGTATTTTATTGACCTGTTTCTATGAATAGGTAGTTCTTTGGAATATTTTTTTCTATGTGCATTTGTATACTCTAGTATATTTTTAAACAATTGTAAATCCTTTTTAGTAAATTTACCAGGATTATTTTTAAAGATGAGTTCAAACAAACCTGTTGTACCTTTATATTTCTTATCACCAATAACTATATCATCATTTTCGTTTATATCTAACTTTCTATCTCCAATCATTAATCCTTTATCCTCTATTCTAGCTCCATATGTATGATAATTTCGATTAGCATGTGTGCCATGTAACATTTTTAATGTATATTTTCTTCCAAGTGTTCCTTTAAACATAATATCTGTGCCTAATTTGCTTAAGTTGGATGGGTTGATATCCTCTTCTTCTGCTCTTGTATCTTCCGCACTTGTATCTTCTGTACTTGTATCTCCTGCAATGTTCTTTTCCCTTAAATCTCCTATATCTCCGCTTTCTTCATACTCGTCGCTTTCTTCAGATGTTTGTAACTGGTCAGAACTTTCATCATTCTGAAATTCTTCTTCATATTTGGAAATTGGTAGCATTTTGTCTCCTTCGAAGCGAAATGAAGGTCTTTCCATATTTTGTGCTAATCGCTTTAAAGGTTCAGTAACAGGTTTGAATGTTGTTTCTAAAAATTGCTCTCTTTCATTTATACCTGATTTTAAAGCTCGGTTTTTTTGTCGAATAGAATCACTAAGTGATTTTATTTCCTTTAATAGCTTTTCCTGGTTAACCATCTTCACACCTTGACGACTTGTACAGTAATACCGCTAATCAGTGTATTAAAACGAATTTATCAAAACCTATTCTATAACGACCATCTTTTATAGCTTGATCTTTCATAATAACCAAAAATCCATACTTTTCCGCCCATGCTTTTCCGCAAAGCTCTTTAAACTTTTCAAATGGCATATCCGCATTCACATGATCGTTATATATATGTTTTAGGTTAGTATCATCTTGTTTGAATACAATTAGAATATTTGCATTATCTCTGATAAGTTGTTTTGGGATTTTGCTATAAGTTTGTCCTATATATATGCTGTCGATGTTATTATGTCTTCCCATGGCAAAGTAGTTTCTAATAGTATCCTGATTTTCACAAGATACATCGTCAAATATAAATACAGAATACGGTTTCGCTTCGTTTGGTTGCATAATGCTATCACTAGCGTTAAATTTGTAAAAATTAACATCAGACACATCAGATAGGATTTTATCCAGCAATTGATACTTTGGTTGATGTAGAGACTTTGAAAAAATATATAGGTTACTAAACCTTAATCCCTGCGGATTAGTGATCAAATTAAAGACAACATTGGTCTTTCCACAGTTTGAGGGGCCACTTACTATACATCGAACAGTGTTTGGAAGTAAACTACCGTGTTTACCATTGTTGATTTTAACGTTATCCACAGTTAAATCATCTATGTTATTAATATTGAATCGATCTTTATGGTGAATAATCTCCATCCTGCTCAAAGGTTAACGATGAAATGAGTTGCTTGTATTAAACCAAGTCCTTTATAGGTATCCATGAATCCTCAGTTTTGTTAAACCCTAACCACCGCACTTTAACTGCGTCCTTTTTTCTTTGTAACACTTTTTCAACAAGATATACATCACCTACTGTTGACTTTAACATTTCATGTCCATAAAATGCACCTTGCAACAAATCTCCTTTGTTATCTTTTAGGATATACGTTTCAGGTACAGTCGGTTGCACTTTATACACTGTAAAAACTTCATTCGTCCAATTGGGAAGGTATTTTTTGGTAAACACTCCCTTATATTTACTAATCCGTACTTTATCACTTACATTAAATTTTCTTGGCTGCATTTTTTCTACTTTAGGCTTTGTATTTTTCTTTATGCGTTTTAATACATCTTTTGCATTTCTTCTATTTACTTTGTTAGGTTTCATACCAATAGTTCTATGAAACCTGTTGTTATAATCATTTATTAATTGTGGTAAAACATCATACCATACGTAAGAACCTCTTTTTGAAAATTGTTTATACAGTGCTCCTTTTAAGGTTCTATTAAATCTTTCTACAATAGCAGCTTTTTTCTCTGAATTTGTAGAATAATGATTTATTTTATATTTATTCATTAACTGTGCAAAGTTTGTATTAAAGTATTCTGTTCCATCATCAGTTTGTAAATGTTTAATTTTGTTTTTATCTCTTTTTATGGCTATTTCCATGGCTTCTGTTACGCTTTTACCAGTCTTGTCCTTTAGAGGCAAAGCGTCTGCAACTTTTGTAAAACAATTAATAATTGTGAGTATATATTTAAATCCTTTGTTTATTCTGCTATGCGGTCGCATTTCAATTAAATCCGCTTGATATAGATCATTTATCCCTTTTATAACAGTATTTCTTCTTGGAAACTTTATTCTTGCAGGTTTGTGTAGTTCATTAATAATCTTCTCCTTCAGGTCTGACATGATGGTTTCACGAAGGCAGCTGATATGGTATTAAATATTCTTTTGTATAAATCTGCTTATATATATATATACATATAGTTCAAGGTCATTCAAAACTTGTGTAAAAAAGGGGAAACACAGCTTAACATTGCTGTGTTTCCCCTTTTTTTACGGAAAGGAAAAGGATAGAGGATCTAGGACGATGAAAGGGTTATTAGTCAATAGGGTTGAGGGAATAGTGACCGAATGGTAAAGTGTGGATGTTGTCTGGAAGGGTTTGTCTTTTGTCGTCATTACAGGATAGCGCCTTTTTAACTTCAGTCACGCTGTACAGCTGATGGTTAAAACTTCTGATGGTGTTGAATTTAGCTGTAATGATGTTATCCTCAAATAAGCATTGCTTGTAGTGTTCAAAATGCACTTTCTTCTTTAAATATAAACTCTTTACACCTTTAGCTTTCTTAATATAGCTATTCTTCTTTTCTTCTTCTTCTTTTTCATTATAGAGTTTCAAAGAATATAGTTTAGACATCAGTGCAACAATCTCTTCAAGCAGAACACCATTAGCCTCATCCTTGAATTTGCCTAGTACTTTTTTGTGTCTGTCATTGTCGTAGTTTGGATGATCTTTTGGATAATCGGAGAAATCAAAGTCGTTCTTGTAAATAAATGTACGTAAATCTTTATACATGTCCAATGTTACTATGCGATATATAAAAGCGTCAGTGTCCATATATGTAATAGATATATTTTCTCTTCCGTAGAACGCCACCATTTTGTTGTAGTGAAAATCGTACATGTGTGTTTTTGAGATGTCCAAGATTGACATGCCTATATACAAAGGACGATCCATCTTCACACTCGTCTTCTTCATGGACACTGCTACAAGTTTTTCATTAATAATTATAGATGTTCTAAAATTTGGCTGCTGTACTAGTTTCTGTAATTTTTTTGCGTCGGTAACAAGTTTAACATTTTTGTGTCTTCTTTTGTTTTCCAATGTTTTTCCAAATATCGCATTATTCATTAATTTAAAGAAATCTTTTTGAAAGTCTGATGTAGCTGCTGCTCTTCTGATGGTATTTGAATCAATGTAGGGTTTCAACCAGCATGATTGAGAAAATTCCAAAACTCTATTAATTTTTGTTAGACGTAGTCCTAATTCGATAGCTTGTTGAACCACCCAAAAGTGAGCCACGTAGCGTTGTTTATTATTTAATGTCATCATTAATTTGGGGTGTTTTCCAATTGGTGAAATTTCTGTTTTAGCAAGAAGTGGAAGGTCATAATGAAGATCATGTAAATTTTCTGGGTATTCAAAATCGCAATCCAAAATATATCCAGTGTCACCATGTTTCGGAATTTGTAAAATATCGCCAATAGAGTCGGGATTAATCCATTTAAAGTTATCAAAAGGAAGTGGGTTTGACATTGCCCATCCGTACAGGTTATTTGCATCGAAATATCCTAAATAGGTTGACGGTTTGGTTTCATCGTAATCGGGTAGGTATTTGTTGATGGCTTTGACATGTCTGGTAACACTTTGGGTCAATCCGCCTCTTACTCCAGCTTCAACCATTAAAACCATGTCAATGTCTGTTAAAAGTTGGAGTTTGCATTTTGTTTCTTTTAACATGGCTTGCCAAGCTAATCCTGGTGAAGTATACGAATGTAGAGGGTCCAAACCGTATGCAGCAAAACAGGTGTTTCGGAATTCTTCCATTACATCACAAAGAAGAGTTACATCTAGTTTGACATAAAAGTCCGAGTAATCTCCTAAGGTCTTCATATCTAACTCGTTCCATACTCGACGTGCGTGTTGATAGTCCTCAAGTGATATTTCCGAATCATTAAGTTTGTTTTTGAAGTGTTCTGGTGAAGGTAGTGATGTTTCATCAAATCTATGCAGTCCATCGATGTAATCATAGGGGAAGACTCCTTTTCGAAGAACCAAATCCATTTTACTATTGGGTACAATTTTGCTTGTTTCTATCAAATCTGTTCTTCTTAGATTTTCAGATAATTTCATGAGGCTTGAAGGCATAAATCTAAATGAATCAACAAACCTTAATTTAATTTTACCCACCTTTTTTGAAAAGCTTATAAATTTTTCCATTGTAGTAGCCAAAACGTCTATTGCTCCATTATCTCTTCCTAGTTCGGGGATTATGAAGTGCGAATCATAACCACTCAGATTGTGCAGAACTACGGGGATAAAATATGGTAGTTTGTAGTTCAAGTTGCAAGCGTTACAGGCTGCACCTCTGTACGCTCCCGTAAGATGATCGTGGTCACGAACTTTAACGTTATCCAGTGTAAAGGTGTTATTACACAAATAACACGTTGTTGTTGAATCATAATGTTGAAGTTCTTCTTCTTCCATAGGTGACATGGGTACCTTTGTTCCATACAGTTCTTCTACCTTTGCAGCTATGTCATACAAATCATCGACAAAGTATTTGGCTGCTTCTTCACCGCGTTAAATCTTTGGAGAAGATGATAGTCCATATTTTTGAAGATGGTCTTCAGTCAACGTGGATTTAATTAGTATGCAATAACTGTTTGGTGAATGAAGTTGGTATTTGCTTCTTCTTGTAACGTCCTCTTCTTGTTGTTCAAGCGGATGTAAAGAAGACTCGAAATCAGCGTAAACAACAACAGGTACACGGTATTGTTGTATTACTTTGTCAAATTTTATCTGCGCTCTGCTAGGATGCGGTAATTTAATTCTTACTTCATAGTTTCAATTACATAACCGCTGGTGTTCTACTAACCAATCAGACCCTCCCCTTCTTAGTTCTTTGTTCACGTGACAAAAACATCTTTTGCAAATTGTCATCTTTCTTTTATGCTTAGATAATTGATTAGAAACAAGACTTTCAAATTTTTTGATATACACAAAGTGTGAAATATCACCTTTAGTAATTAATAACAAATCGGTATGATCTCTGCGCTCATTTGGTGTTATACGCAAGGGGTACAAATTGTTTGTCGAATCCAATCCGAAGAGGTTGACAGAAGCTGAAGGATTTTGTTTTTCAAATTTTGAAACGTCTGTTATAGCAACAGGGTAAGTCATCCCTTGGAAATTATATCTATGTTGTACTTCTTCATAATAGTGACTTGGTCTTTCCGGATGAATTGTTACATATTTGGCCAACATAGCATATTTAAAACACTCAGTATCTTGATTTTGTACGTTGACGCAGGATAAGGTATTTCTAATCTTTGTTGGTAGAGGAATGTAGCTACTTCCTCGAATTCCATAGCCGTGTTTGTGTACTCTTAAGTCTAGCCCTGTGATGCTTAACAAATTCCATCCAGAGCCTCTTCCTTCATGTTCTTGTATTTTAGTCATTAGCTCTTCAAAACATTCAGATACGATTGAATCAATATCTGACGAAAACATAATAGTTCGGTTTTTTGTTAAAAACCCTCTCGGTGAAGTTTCATTTTGAATGTTTGTAAATAAAGCATCCATTAATAGTCCAAATTTAATAAAATTTAATCTTTTTAATTCATTTTGCAAAGTGTTGCTTACCAATCCTTTTGCGTTATTTAAAAACTCTTCGAGTTGTAATTTTGCATTGTCAATTTTGAAGTGGGTTACTACATTACCCGGAAGTGCTCGGGCATGTAGTTCTACATTTACTGCTGTTGATGCTGAAGGACGGTGAAGTGTAGACAGAGCATGCGTAGAAGTCGATGCAGCTGATGATGTTGAAGGATGATGAAGTGTAGACAGAACAGGCGTAGAAGTCGATGCAGATGATGATGATGATGTTGAAGGACGGTGAAGTGTAGACATAGCAGAGGTAGAAGTCGATGTTGATGGTGCATATTGAATAACACTAGGTCTGGAATTTTGGTGTTGAGCTAACATTTGATCTATTTCTTTCAATTCTTCTTCTTCATATTCTTCATTTTGGTTTTTGTTATGTTTCAGTTCTTTATGTATCATTAAAATAAATTCATCCTTAAATGAAGACTTGCAAATATCGCAGCGATGCATAATGTAGGTGCGATCTCCACAAGGGTTAAGGCAATAATGAACAACACTGCAAATACCCCTCTATTTATACCCTAGCAAAAGTAATGGGGGTACGTATTACGTGAAGTTTACTATTTTTTTTTTTTTTTTTTTTTTCATTTTATATTTACTATTGTAGCTGGAGGCTACAAATTTCTGTATTTAGGTCAAGGTCATTGAACAAATTTACCAAAACGGGGAATAGAGCAGTAAATGATTTTATATTAAACCATAAACTGATCTATTCCCCGCTCTGTATTTAACTAAGACAATTTTCTCCAACAGAAACATTTGATAAATTTTAAACTCGGATGTGAAGTTGGATTGTACACATTGCATCTTGATCAACTAAAAATTTCATAAAACAATAAGGATCTTCAGTTGTAGATTCATCTTTAACATATTCAATAGTCAACATTGCCGAACGAAGATCTTGTGGAATTACGTCGACTTTTATGAGTCGCCTTTCGAGTTCGAACCGTTTTGTTATTGATGTAAGTTTTATCACATCATCGATATCGATGAGGGGAAAGCTGTAGCAAACGGAGTTTCCTGGTGGGTTCATCATGTCTATATGATAAATATACACTGTTGCATCGTCTTTAAATAGACGTTCCCCCACCATTAAGTGTATAAGTTACCCCACTTTTTTAATCATGTAAATGGGTCAAGGTCATACAACGATATTACCAAAACGGGGAATAGAGCAGTAAGTGATTCTCACTATAACCACAAACTGATCTATTCCCCGCTTTGTATTTAAAGTAAACTATTTGAAGACAAAAAAAACTTATTCAGATTCTTCCGATGATAATGATGATGATGAGCTCATATCACTAAATAAGCGACGACGAACACAAAAGTTCCTTGTGACTGGATCTAGAACTACATCATCGATATTAATACTGCTTTGAGGGGTTTCACTATCAACAAGGTCCATTTCCTCCAAGCAAAGCAACTGATGATGAAATTCCGGTTCATTATTATCGACATCGTCGTCGTCAGTCAACAGCTCCAACAGCTCCATCTCTCCAAGATATGGTTCACTGCTAGCAAACTCACTCAGTAGTTCAAGATCACTAAATAGTTCACCTTCCATCTCTGAATCGTCTTCGTCTTCATCTTCGTTTAAATTTAATGGAATATTTTTAATCAATTCTAGTATAGTCTTCTTAGAAGGGAAAATGTTATCTCTGGGCGACATGATTCCAAGTAGCAGACTGATTTACCACTAATACGAAACCACCTTTTATACATGATTTCGGTGGTGGTGGGGGTAAGTGTTGAAAGTGCAAGTGGTAGGGAAAAGTGATAGGGAAGAGGTATTATTGTAACACAAATGATTAAGTCCTGTAAGTAGGTCAAGGTCACCTTATCCTATTACCAGAACGGGGAATAGAGCAGTAAGAGATTCTTATTCAAACCTCAAACTGATCTATTCCCCGTTCTGTATTCCCCCCCCCCCCCTTTGGCGTTTTATTTAGTTTATGAGGTTGTGTAATAAAGGCACAGTGTGTAGCCTTCTTGTAATAATTGGACAATTTTTTTCTTCAAAGGGATTGGTTTTACATCTATTTTTACTTCTTCTGTTCCACGAATACCCAATCCTTTGACCTGAACATGTTGGTACTCCGTTAACAGTTGGTAAACACGCTGGATAAAAGTATCCGCTTTAGCAGTAGAGTCAATATAGTGGAGGTATACCATGGTAGGTGCTCTCTTGACGCAATTCAGAACCAAAGTGATAATTGTCTCTGTAACATCGGGCTTATATACCCATCGTTTTTTTTTGTTTTTTTTGCTTTAATTACAGGTTTGGAACAATATAAAATGTTATATTAATGTTCCATCCTTTATCGACTAACCTTACCATATTACCAAAGATTTTATATAACTTTCTACTGTAGTTTGTTTCAAATGCTTCATTTTCACTACTATAAACTTCACCTGTTGGTCTCCACATGTACAATTGACAACTAACCTCTATATCAAGATACCGTAGCAGTAATCTCCTTACAGCAAGCACCTGATCAATGTTTTCGACCCGTCTGCTAACTATTATAGTTGCTGCAGAGATAGAAGTAGTGGATGCATTCATTTTCAGCAGAGTACTAATTTTTACCAGCGATGGAGAACCTCCTTTATACTTAGTTTAGGTAGTGGTGGGGGTTAGGAAAAGATATTGTTGTGAGAAATAAGAAGATCTTTCATTATTTTTTATCAAACGAATATTTTCTAAGTCCCAAGGTCATTTACACCAGTTGCCAGAACGGGGAATAGAGCAGTAAGTGGTTCTCACTTGGACCGCAAACTGATCTATTCCCCGCTCTGTATTTTAAAGTAAACAATAACTCTTCTCACTATTGAGCAGCCTTTGTTCTTTGAAGCTCAAGTTCTAAGTCTGCAACCAGGCGAAAGTCTGCATCATGCTCCTCCCATTGTTCAGGTGAACGCGGTTGACCACACCACTTAGTAAAGGCGTACCTCATCGCCTCATTGTACTCCTCCAGGATAACATGATAGGGTCTTGGTTGTTGCGTTGTAGACTGCATCGGTGATGTAGTTTGTTGCGGTTGAGACTGAGCACCATTTTCTGCAACCTTATTAATTTTATAAACCTCAGTCATTTCAGCAGCCTCAACAATCGCGTACAACTCCTCTTCGCTAATTTCCTTTCCCCATGTGTTGCTGTTGACGCTCATGACGATACAACTAATAATTATATTCCGAATCTCTCGCTTAAATACCCGCTTACCCCCTCCCCTCTTTACTGTTGAATAATGTCTTTAATATAATATTTCTCCTTTTTCCATTTAAGTTTTATCTTTAACTTAGTGCAATATATCTAAGTCCGTTATTTAGGTCAAGGTCGTTGTAGCATTGTAAAAAAAAGGTGTGGACAACCTATTTACACTCTGCAGCATATGCTACAAATTGTAAATAGGTTGTCCACACTTTTTTTTTTAATTTGGAAAAGACTATTTTTAATTTGGAATACACTTTTTAATCTTTTTTTATTTTAAATGTTTTCCACACACTGAAACCTGTATCATTTCGAATTAAATAGTTCTGTTTGGTAAGTTCTTTGACGTGGAGGTCCATGCCTCTAGGCAACTCTACATAGTACAATTTACCTTCACATTGAACCACCACCTTTGCAAAGCCCTTTGATTTAACAAAAAAGTATCGTTTATTTCTACAAAGCCTATTAATTCGAATTTTGGTTGGTCTCACTGTTGGATGGGGTGTAGAAAGAGAAACGGTGCCCTTGTGATTTTGTTTTAAATGTGATCTGCATACTTCTTCATTTAAAACACAAGACTTAGCACAACGTTCCCCTTTCCTTGCACCTTTTTTAAAACTGTAGCTGCATCTTGGTGCAGGAAGTATAGACTGCCTTCTCAAGGTTTTTAATTGTTGAAATTTCTCTGAAGGAGATTCGTTGTTAATACAGATCACTGAAGGACGGGAAAGGACACTTACAGAAGGTGTAGAAGGTTTGGTAGGAGAAGAAGAATGTAGACTTGCAGATGGTGTTGAAGAGCCTGGTGTAGAAGGTGGAAGAATGCTTGCCAGCGCCTGCTGAAGAAGCGAAGGAGCTGGTGAAGCCAAAGATGGTGCAGTTGTTTGCTCATCCTTCCTCGGTGATGGAGAAGGTGAGCGAGAAGTAGCCGAAGAAGATGAAGACGACGAAGACGATGAAGAAGATGAAGAAGATGAAGAAGCGGACGGGGGAGCAACGAGGTTTTCTTGAAGTGGTTGCGGTCGTGGTGCAGGCTCCTCAGGAACAATGCATGATAATATTAACGCCTGCCGAAGGATGGAAGGAGCTGGCGGAGCAGATGACGGAGCAGGTGAAGAGTGCTCAACCTTCCTCGGCAAAAGTTGCTTCCTACGGTCAGACATCTCGGGAACTGAACTGCACTCGTGATGTGTAAGCAGCAGAATGATTTTACCACTGGTGAAAACCCTCCTTTTATACCCAGTTGTAGGGGGGGGGGGGCTTTAGAGGTTAGGGAAGGAATATTGTTGTAATGTTTTACTAAACGAAAATTTTCTAAGTCCCGAAGTGGGTCAAGGTCATCTGAACATGTTGCCAAAACGGGGAATAGAGCAGTAAGTGATTCTCACTTGGACCACAAACTGCTCTATTCCCCGCTCTGTATTAGGAGAAGAGGACTAGCTTAAAGCTCGCAATTATAGGCAAATAAACCTGATAACGGAACACTAACCTCTCCCCCGAAAAATTATTCACCCAACACACAAACGATATAGTCAGTTAACAACAGTCGCGCACTCTGAAACCGCAAGGACGTTCATCACTGTGTAGGCGTCAGAATACTACGAACCGAAGTACAATAATACCTGACCAAGGTCCCCTTAAGTTTATTTCCCCGATGATGTATCCTCCAAGATAAGCAAAATGGTCAGTTAACAACAGTCGCGCACTCTGAAACCGCAAGGACGTTCATCACTGTGTAGGCGTCAGAGTTTTACGAACCGAAGTACAATAATTACCTGACCAAGGTCCCCTTAAATTTAACCAAAAATAAGCAAACTGACTGAATCTGTTTCTCGTGAGTAAGGGTTAAGATAGGTAAAGTCATCCGGTTTGCGCGCCGTAATGACTTAAGGTCGGTTTTCGTGCCATACCTTTTTGTAAGGGGTTAGGAAAGGTGTTTATTTGAGAAACATAATCCCCCCTGAGATATTTAAAGACATAAGGTCGGTTTTCGTGCCATACCTTTTTGAATGGGAGCGTGAAAGAAAAGTACATATTTCATTAGTAAATAAAAAACACTTCAAAAACACTTTAAAACCAACACCAAACTAACTACAGTTAAACTAACTACATTTACTAGCAGCAAACTACAAGCGTTATTCTAACATGCTTAATAATACACAGACATGCCTTAAGCTAAGGTAGCATCTCTAATATATAGTGGTACCAACTCTATACTAGAGATACTATTGCGGACAGCGCGGGCAAACAGCTAGCTAGGCTGTCGGCCTGCGACTGCGAACCCTCTGCGGGCTGCTCCCGCCTTTATAGGAATATATCGGGGGGGGGGGCTTCGACAGTAGTTTGTTCTAACGCTGTATAGCACACTTTGAATTGCTCCAAGTCCGGTAACTGGGTCAAGGACACGTTAAAATATTTTGTAAAATAGCAAAGGTGTTACCTTTGCTATTTTACTTTGGAAGAAATCTGTACTACGTTTAAACAAGGGAGACTGTTATCCGTTTTACGCAAAACTCCTTGCACGATCTTTTGATAAAATGGAAAAGATTAATGCCGGAGGGCGATTCCCATTCCACCAAAATACAATGCATATCATTTCTATGCAACGGTCTCAGCTCTATTTTTACTTTTAATTTAATGCCTCGAAACTCATAAGTAAGGATGGACAGAAAGGCTTCTGAAATAGCAAGCTCGGAAGGAACAAGCCAAGTGTTTACACCTACAGCTTCCATAGCGATATGATGATTTTTACCACGCTGTTGCAGTATATATTAAATTTCCCCTTCCATAAATTTTGTGCTAAAACGTGGTTGTGTACATTGAATGTTTCTTGAATATTTTCTAAGTCCTAATCTAGGTCAAGGACACGTTGAAGATAAAAGCATTAAGTGTTAAGCAAACTACAAAACATTCCATCTACAATGTTATTATAAAGCATTAAAATATGGTCAGTTTACAACAGTCGTGCACTCTGAAACCGCAAGGACGTTCATCACTGTGTAGGCTTCAGAATACTACGAACCGAAGTACAATAATCCCCTGACCAAGATCCCCTTAAATATATTTAACTACACATGCAAATGCGCATGGTCTCTCAATTGCGCGTTGGGCCCACACACACTCAAGAGACCTACGCTGCAGCAGGCACTGCAACCCAGTGGGACGTTCATCCTAAAGGGCGGCAGGCTACTGCGCGGAGACGCTTGAAATCTCGGCTTATATAGCCGAAAAATGGGAAATAGGGATATTTAGGGGAAAACGGGATAAGGGATAACCCTACTTCGTTGCGGGATTTTGTCGGGAATTTGTCCCTTTCTGCTAAAAAGTTTATCCCTCGACCTTGACCTTGAACTTGACCCAAAGGGGGGGGGGTTCCGTCAGGGGGGGGGGTTCCGTCAGGGGGGGGGGGGTTCCGTCGGGGGGGGGGGCTTGAACTTGGCCGGGGGGGGGGGCCGGATGTAAACCGGTTCTAATTAGTACCCAGCTTTGCTATCTATATATTGATAGGGCGAGGTTATCCTTTGCGACCTGCTTTACTTTGTCTGGCACCTCATTCCAGCTTTGGTTCTCAACCAGTATACACGTGCTCTATTCATTTTCCCTTCCATCCAACAACACCATGTCTTCTCCTCTGACTCCCGAAAAACTTCAACGTTTGAAGGAGTCCTTGAAGAAGTCGACGGAAAGAAGAAGCGGATTTAAGAAACCTTCAGCTTTTAAGTCTGCTCTTAGACGTGATTTTCGGTGTCACCCATTATATTTTCACCAGCGACCCTCAACTCAGCCTCAGCCTTCTACGTCCACAGCTCGACCTTCAACTCCACCACTAACTGTAGATGAGGTGATGGAGCGGACAAGAGTGATGGGGATCAATGATTTGGTGACGCCGATCGACACCTCCAAGGCCGAGTTCCGGAATCTGAAGCGGATGACGGAGTACAAGTTTGTGGCTAGGAACGGGGACCACGTGTTCCTCTTCCAACACACCGACCACTACGTCGAGGTGCGTCTGCCGCAGACTTGTCCACCACCACCCCCTCTGATAAACGACACCCAGGAGTTGTACTTCATGAGACAAGATGGGAGGGTAAAGTGGGTTTTAAAAAATAAAGTTTAAATTAAGCAGCGATCCCTAGACCAACCATTCCTAACCAAACCATCCCTCAGCACGCAAACGGTCCTTTTCAGGACCACCCTAAGCATTTCAAGTTAGGGACTTGGCCTGTACATAGGCAGGAGACTGTTAGTCTTATGTTTGTGTGCAGCCCACTTTGTGAAAATTTCTAAGTCCCAAGGTCCTTGAACATGACCCAAAAAAAGGGGGGGGGTACAAAGTTTGTGCAAAGTATGTCATGTGGGTACTCAAATTAAACGGATTGATCAGACGAACAAGTTGGTGCAAACAGAATTCAGATCCGACCAAGGGTATAGCAGCAACAGCGAAAAAACAACTATTTTCAAGGACAAACCTAAATAACTTCTTTATTTACGGTTTAAAGTATATTAAGTGGGTACTCAAATTACGCGGATTGATCAGACGAACAAGTTAGTGCAAACAGAATTCAGATCTGACAACGGGTATAGCAGCAACAGCGAAAAAACACCTATTTTCAAGGACAAACCTAAATAACTTCTTTGTTTTTAGTTCAAAGTATAACATGTGGGTACTTCAATTACGCGGCTTGCCAAGACAAACAAGAAGGTGCAATCTAAATTTAAATCTAACCAACAGTATAGCATCTGTAGCGTAAAACGATGGTTTGAAGGACAAGGTAACGTTGTGGTGAGGGTTAGGTGCCTATCATACACGATAACGCTCCATCATTATTCTTCCAGCTCTTGACGGATGAACATCTACCTAGAGGATCTGAAAAATGTCGCAGTTTTACAGGAACATGAGGAAGGTGACCTTCAGTAGTCCCCTTGACACTACTTTCTACTTCCCTGACAATGAAGACAGAAGGTCTACACTTTTAGTGGACAATGAGCGGTTTCGTCGAAGAATAATCGAGGTTGAAACACTTTTAGCTAGTTGTTTGCTTCGCAAAAAGAACCATATGAATACATGCACCGGTTTAGATCATAGTAGCTGTTATACTTATACAGCGTTGAAGCGCAAACATTATTGAAGTTTTTAGTTACGGAGCTAAGGTCTTGACAGTCTAAGAGCTAAACCCTAACTAACACATGTAAACTAGTTATTGTGCGATGTAAAACTTGGTGGGGAGACTGGTGTAGTGGGGGGACTGGTGTAGTGGGGGGACTACCATATGCCGCACACTTGCCACCTGCCGCCTGCCACCTCCCACCAACCATCTGCTTCGTTCTACTACACTTTTACCCCCACCATTTTGTTTGATACCAGAACGCTAGCTAGCGAATAGTCAGTACACCTCCGGCTCTCGACCGGTGAACATCGAGCTCTCCGAGACGCTCTTCACAAAATAACAATATTATTTCACTCAAGGTCTGATAGATGTTTCTATTTCATTGCCGTCACGTATTATTTCCTCCTGACAGCAATGAAATGCAAACACCTAACAGAACAGATAGGTGTCAAAAACACAACATGGACTCTGCGCAGGGATCGAAGTATCTACCGTCTTTCTTCAGAAAGCAAAGTGATGGCCGCAACTCGTCCGGATCAACAACATCGATGACAACCAACAACGGGGAACTATTGTAAACATGAATTATTGTAAATAAAGTAATATTTGTAATATAAATTATTGTAAATAAAATAAAGTAATATTTGTATTAGTACTACCTCGCACTCGTATCATTCGATTGCTTCATTCGATAATTTTCATTCGATATTTTATCGAATTAAAACTATCGAATCACAATCGGATTTTACGCGAGCGAGGTAGTACTTTTTTAAAATTACCTCCCCGTGACCTTGAACTTTGAACTTTAACTCATTTCGTCACAAAACCGCCTACGTCACTGGCTCAGCCCCAGATAACATCTTTCATGACTCAGCACTTCCGGTCACGTGACCGGATGACGTCACTTCCGGCGCAAAACCCGCAAACCCACACTACTGCGGTGGAGGCACCAGTAAAACTATGTGTCTGGTACTCAGTGAGAAGGGATATGGAGACACCAATAAATCTATGTGTTTGGTACTCAGTCAGATGGGTGGTGGAGACACCAATAAAACTACGTGTCTGGTAGTCAGTGAGATAGGAGGTGGTATTATCAATAAAACTACGTGTCAAGTACGAAGTAAGAAATGAGGTGCAGGTACCAATAAAACTACGTTTCTGATAGTCTGTAAGATAGGAGGTGTAGGCACTAATAAATCTACATGACCGGAACTCAGTGAGATAGGATGTGGATTCACCAATAAAACTACAGGTCCGGTACTCAGTCAGATGGTTGGTGGAGGCACCAATATAACTACGCCTCTGTTAGTCTGTAAGATCGGAGGTGGAGGCACTAATAAAACTACGGGTCTGGTACTCAGTGAGATGGACGGTGGAGGCACCTGTAAAACTGTGTGTTTGGTACTCGGTGAGATGGGAGGTGGAGGCACCAATAAAATTACGCGTCTGGTACTCAGTGAGATGGGCAGTTGAGGCACCAATAAAACTACGTTTCTGGTACTCAGTGAGATGAGAGGTAGAGGCACCAATAAAACTAGGGGGTCCGATAGTTAGTGAGATGGGAGGTCGAGGTACCAATAAAAATACGGTTCTGGTTTTCAGTGAGATGGTAGGTGGATGCACCAATAAAACTATGTGTTTGGTACTCAGTCAGATGGGTGGTGGAGGCACCAATAAAACTACGTGTCTGGTACTCAGTGAGATTGTAGGTGGAGGCACCAATAAAACTATGTGTCTGGTACTCAGTGAGATGGCAGGTGGAGGAACCAATAAAACTACAGGTCCGGTACTCAGTGAGATGGTCGGTAAAAGACACCAATAAAACTAAGTGTCTGGTACGCAGTGAGATGGGTGGTGGAGGCACCAGTAAAACTACGGGTCCCGTACTCAGTGAAATGGGATGTAGATGCACCAATAAAACTACAGGTCCGGTACTCAGTGTGAAGGGCGGTGGAGGCACCAATAAAACTACGCTTCTGGTAATCTGTGAGATGGGAGGTGGAGGCACTAATAAAACTACAGGTCCGGTACTCAGTGAGATGGGCGGTGGAGGCACCAATAAAACTATGTATCTGGTACCCAGAGAGATGGGCGGTGGAGGCACCTGTAAAACTGTGTGTTTGGTACACGGTGAGATGGAAGGTGGAGGCACCAATAAAACTACAGGTCTGGTATGCAGTGAGATGGGTGGTGGAGGCACCAATAAAACTACAAGTCCGGTACTCAGTGTAATGGACGGTAGAGGCAACAATAAAACTACGCGTCTGGTAGTCTGTGAGATGGGAGGTGGAGGCACTAACAAAAATACATGACTGGTACTCAGTGAGATGGAATGTGGATGCACCAATAAAACTACAGGTCTGGTACGCAGTGAGATGGGTGGTGGAGGCACCAATAAAACTACACGTCCGTTACTCAGTAAGATGGGCGGTGGAGGCACCAATACAACTATGTATCTGGTACTCAATGAGATGGGCGGTGGAGGCACCAATACAACTACGGGTCCGGTACTCAGTAAGATGGTAGGTGGAGGTACTAGTAAAACCACGTGATCGGTACTCAGTGAGATGGGCGGTGGAGGCGCCTGTAAAACAGTGTGTTTGGTACTCGGTGAGATGGGAGGTGGAGGCACCAATAAAATTACGGGTCCGGTACTCAGTAAGATGGACGGTTAAGGCACCAATAAAACTACAGGTCCGGTACTCAGTGAGATGGGCGGTGGAGGCACCAATAAAACTATGTATCTTGTACTCAGTGAGATGGGCGGTGGAGGCACCAATAAAACTACAGGTCTGGTACGCAGTGAGATGGGTGGGTGGTGGCACCAATAAAACTACAGGTCTCGTACGCAGTGAGCTGGGCAGTGGAGGCACCAATAAAACTACGCGTCTGGTAGTCTGTGAGATGGGAGGTGGAGGCACTAATAAAACTACATGACCGGAACTCAGTGAGATGGGATGTAGATACACCAATAAAACTACAGGTCCGGTACTCAGTGTGATGGGCGGTGGAGGCCCCAATAAAACTACGCGTCTGGTAATCTGTGAGATGGGCGGTGGAGGCACTAATAAAAATACATGACTGGTACTCAGTGAGATGGTATGTGGATGCACCAATAAATCTACAGGTCTGGTACGCAGTGAGATGGGTGGTGGAGGCAACAATAAAACTACAGCTCCGGTACTCAGTGAGATGGGCGGTGGAGGCACCAATAAAACTATGTATCTGGTACTCAGTAAGATGGACGGTTGAGGCACCAATACAACTACGGGTCCGGTACTCAGTAAGATGGACGGTTGAGGCATCAATACAACTACGTGTCTGGTAGTCAGTGAGATGGGAGGTGGAGGTACCAATAAAACTACGGTTCTGGATTTCAGTGACATGATAGGTGGATGCACCAATAAAACTACGTGTTTGGTACTCAGTGAGATGGGAGGTGGAGGCACCAATAAAACTACGTGTCCGATATTCAGTGAGATGGGATTTGGAGGCACCAATAAAAATACGTGTCCGGTACTCGTGAGTTGGGATGTGGAGGCACCAATAAAACTACGTGTCCGGTACTCAGTGAGATTGGAGGTGGCGGCACAAATAAAATTATGCGTCTGGTACGAAGTGAAATGGGTGGTAGAGGCAACAATAGAACTACGTGTCCAGCACTCAGTGAGATGGAAGGTGGAGGCACCAATAAAACTACGTTTTCGTTACTCAGTGGGATGGGAGGTGGAGGCAGGTTTCACCGAATTTGTCTACTAACTGGCTCTTCTTATATTATTGGAAGTGAACTTTTAGAAAATATTATGGTAGAACAGTGACTATTGTCCAGTGTGGGGTGACAATAGAAACACAATAAGCTATAAATATATTATTTGTTTTAGGTCATACTCATAAATTGTACAATCTTTATATTTAATTCCGTAAGCGAATTGGTCCCCACGAAATATATCGATCTAGGGAGAAGTTCAGTTAGGTTATGACGATTCATTTTTAAGCCTGATGATTCATGAAGATTGGAAAAATATTAGAAATGTCCAAAATTAGATGGGCTACACCCCACTGGACTTCTAATATCCAAAACTTTCTTACGGATATATCATCACAGAGTTTTTATTATCAAGCAAAACGAACTAATGATCAGCTGTCATTACCCACTTACTCATAAACCATATGTTAAGGGCTATAGCCCCTGTAAGCCACTAGTGTTTCTTTCATATGAGTGGAATTAAACCTTATTACTTAGATACGATAACGTTTTAATTCCTTCCATTGTGCAGTTTATTTTCTCTCCGTGAGTGGTTGACTTATATACTCATTGGCCAAAAATTCATTTTTTGCAGAACCGTATACTTAGGTTATAATAAAACATTATATTTGTTTTTGATTATCGAAAATGAAGCTGTTATATCAGAAGTTCGTTCAATAAAAATAAATAAAATAAAACATGTGTACATTAACATACCTCCAAAGCTAGTCCATTAAATTTCTAAGAATATTGATTTATCCAAATTATTTTGTGTCAATTCGAATAGTGAGCTAAAAATAGAATGATTTTGAGTCACTAAGATAAATGATCTAAGAATAGAATGGTTTTGAGTCATTTTCCTATTTTTACTCGGTAACTATAACTTGGGGATTGGATTTTACACTTGCCACTTATCCCGGCTTATACCAGCTTTATCTTTAGCCCAAACTATTGCTCGCTCTTCGATAACATTAGTTTTATAAAAAGAACATTCAAACTCAGGATTACTCAGTGTCTATGTAAATATTATAAAATAATAAAAACAATTGATCTATTTTGTAATATTATATCCACATTGGACGTACTAATGTTATTTACTTGTTATTAAGAAGTGGCGCTCTAACTGTCAATCATTTCCATATATGTATTTGTATGGCCTTATGAACATGGAAACTGAAATTACGTTGCTTTCCTTGTTATTAAAAATATATTTATATGATGTCAATCAAAGGGTAATTGTGAACCGGAGCCGGGATACAAGCATACCCAGATTAAGTCATACAAGACGGTTTACAGCAGCCAATCAGAAGCGAGGAACTAGGATGATAGCCGGGATAGAAGCAGTGAGCGAGGGTCAGACCAGAATTATTTATTGATGTAAAGAAAGGAGGTTGCTATGACCATTAGTCAACTTACTAAATAAAATATGAATCATGTGTTTAGAACCATGTAGACTGAAATACTCTTTTTCTATTTACTTTGAAGTTATTACTAAGTAATGGATTTAAAACAATACTTACAGTCTACATTAACTATCTGTTGTCAAGACAGTTTTACCTAAATATTGTACTTTGTTCGAGAATAGCACAACAACTTAGTATTGTGGATGTATATATGGATTTATTTTGTAATTATAATTGAATGTAAATTATAAAATCAACTTGCGGCGGAAGTAAATGTTTTGTGGAAATTATATAAATGTTATTACTCCTATAGCTGTAAATGTTAGTTGTTATTTTAATTGATTTTTTAAATAAATGATTATTTGATGTTTATAACCTACGTTACCTTTTAACATTCAACATTTTTTGGAGTTAAACATATTTTTATATGTGAAAACTGCGAATAGGTTATTAGGATTATCTTAGACCAATACATTTTACATGTTTTAATTATTAAGTTGTACATTTATTTTATAGTGAGTATTCATAAACCTAGAAAAAAACAGTAGGTAAAAGTCGTCCACAGTATCTTACAATAAACCATAACTTTCTTTTCATTTTTTATAAAAAAAATTTTGTTATCAATTGTTCAAATCTTTTTAGTGAAAGTAATTCGTCTTAATCACAAGATTCGGCCCTTTTTGATGTTGACAAAACAAAGTAAGTAAAACATATTACAAAATGGAAAGCTTACAATAATTTAACAACTTTTGCAATTTACGCAGAATAGTTCAACATTTTCAGTATACTCTACGTGCTGCTCCAACAAAATAGAATTTGATCCATAACTATCACCCGATTCAAAACTTATTCCCAAAATGTTTTTAAATTATCATCAAATATATATAGTAAAATAATACAAATCCCATATTCTAATATGAGTAAGGTTTGATAACTTGATTGAAACTCTTATTTAAAAATCAGCTCCAACAATTTCCTTCAAAAGTTGTAATTTACTAATGGCTGGGTTAAAGATAAATTTTAGTGAGTCTGTCTAACCTCCAGGAAAAATGCAGTTATGATAAATAAACATATTTGAAAACTGGCGAATTATCATTGGGCTTATGGAGTTTTAAATCAAAACAAAATAATCATAACAGCTGGTTATAATCAATCATTGTACTTTCGAAGTAATATTCATGTAGTTGAAAGCATAACATATGGTTTACTGAAAGCAGTTACTAAAAAACACTGAATTAAGGTTAGATTAGAATATTCATGTCATAGCCAAAATAAATCAAAGAGACATTTAACTATAATAACAACTGGAATGACCTTAAAATTGCATATAATAGGCAAATGAGCTAAGCAAATCTGCTTAACATTACTCAAAGTCATCTAAACAAACTGACTAAATCCCTCCGAGCCAAGCTCGGCCCCCAGGAGCTATTCATAAATCACGCAATTATTATATATTCGTAATGATTGGAAATAATCGATTAATTTTAACATCAATGTTTAGTTATTTATAAATTGTATACAGTTTATTTAATAAACCAGACCACTAAAAATATAATATATATAGTTTACTTAGGATAATTTTATATAGTTTTTTAAATGTGAAAATGAAAATGTGAAAATGTGTTTTTTTATATCTATAGATTAACCTTTAATATCAAAATGTTTTAGGCAGTGGTGGATTTTGTTACAATAATTTGAATATTTGCAATCATTTCAAACGTATAATGATTGTGTGTTTTAATAGTTACTGGGGGCCGAGCTTGGCTCGGAGAGGTTCAGTCAGTTTGTTTAGATGGTTTAGAGTAATGTTTCACCAAGTCTCAGGATTAGCTCCAACTCAGGTTTTAGAGATCACTGCAAGTCAATCGTTGATAAAGAAAATATTCTAACCGTAGTAAATTTTTAGGTTCTTCCATGTATGTTAAAAATAATCTTGCCAGTTTTACTTTTGTACACATGCCCATGACCACAATACTAGTAACTGTAAAGCAATAGCTAGGCCTACTTCTAGGTTTAGTAAATTATTCAATTCTGTTGAATCTATAGGAATTAAATTGGTCAATAAGATTCCTCCTAATGCTCAGCATTTAAGTTATGACTGTTTTCAGGATATACTGTTTAAATTGATTTTAGATGACACTTTTATAGTATTGATGAATTTTGTATACATATGAGCATGTTTGTATTTTAGGTAGTTTATGTGTAGGCTCCTTATTTACAGTATATACTGTATTAAATTATGTGCATGTTTAGTAATTATTTCTTTATTTAATTGAACCCATTGCATGTACCCATGTTTAAAGATCTATAAATCTATCTATCCAACTATCGAGTGGCTCACTCCTTGCTTATGTTGATACGATATTTAGGCAGTCCCGAAGCCCAAATCGACTTTCAAAGAATAGGGCAAAAGGCCGTTGACTACGTTGTTTATAAAACATGTTTTAATATTTGATATCGTAGAATCGATAGCATCCATTTAGTATATCTGAATTGATACGAGTATGGAGCTGCGCCACTTAATGACGTATGATGTTGCGATTAGCACCAGGCGTTGGTGTGTTGAATAAACGGTTGTAGCGGAGCAATTATCAAAAATCACACCGTTTACACACACACACACACACACACACACACACACACACACACACACACACACACACACACACACACACACACACACACACACATACACACACATACACACACAACCAATCACTGTAGTCTTGTTGTCTATCCACATATAACCTATGCCATTAGTAAACTTACAACAATAGAAAACAGTTTTAAATGTTTTCGTCATACTGCTTCAAAAACATCTGTTTTTGCCAGATGCGTTGAGATTCAAAAGTTCTTCTTTTTAGTCTTTGGATAATAACATATGTTTTGATGATCATTATCGTACTAGTACTAAAAAGATCATTGTTGATGATACTTTTGATTCGAGGTCGTCATAAATCGATTAAAATTCATTCGATTATAAATAATCGAAACATTCATTGTTATTATCGAAACATTCATTGTTGTATTGTTATTTGAATAACAACCGATTGATTCGAACCACAATGATTGGTTTGAAGTGATCGACTCAACAACCGATAGATATGAATGAACCGAAATTATGCATGTGCAACAGCTGATTGTTTCAAGAGACAAGCTGAAAGAAACATTTGAGGTTATGAAGACAAAGTACGTAAACTTTACTTTTGTTTTTATTTAAACCTTAAGTTTTTTGGCAGTATGACGAAAAATATAGTTCGTCACTCGGATCAAAAGTGTCTTTTTAATACTCGCTCATTTCCCAGCCTCGGCTTCGCCTCGGCAGTTAAACTGGAGCTCGTATTACAAAAGATCCACTTTTTATCCTAGTGACGAAATATACTATAATATCCGTGAGGATATTATTCAAGGCTAAAAATGAAACAGCACTGTTTTTAGCGAATATCCCCTATAGGGAAGAAGCTATTACCGCAGGTATCATGGTAAGACTTAAGCCCGAGACCATGGTAACTTTTTGTTTTAAGTTCCCAGATGACAAAAACACTTGTAGTTTAAATTTATATAAATGTATATATATATATTTGTATATAAAACTATATATGTGTCTGGAAATGCGATAACTTGAATAAAAAACGTCCCATCTCTATAAAATTTGGCTCAAATGTGTAAAGTTACAGTTATGACTTTAAGTTTGAAAACCAGAAAAATCCGATAATGGAAAGGGGGGTTTATGTGGGATTTTAATTTCCAAAAATCAATTTTTTGCATTTTTCATCCTACAATTTAAAAAAAATTCATTTTTGTTTAGACCATGTTATAGAGCTTAAAAAACAAATAGCTTAGTATTTTGAATCATTAACCTAGGTTAAGTGATTGCGGAGAAAATCCAAAATAACCTGCTCATAAGATCTCCCATGTTAATCTCATGGGAAAAAGGTTTTTTGCTTTTCCTCAGTTAATTTTAAAGTAAACTTCACATTTGATTTTTACCAATTAACTCAGCTCCACTAAACAATCATTTTGGTGTTTAAATTGTTATTCTAAGTCCAACCGTTGCAGAGATATTCAAAGTGCTAAACACAGTAGGTTGTCCAATGTTATCCTTATGGACAATTAATAAAATATGATAGTAGTAGGGAAAGGGGACTTCTGGCTCACTTGATTGATGGCTTCCGGTCACGTGACCGGAAGCGCTGCGTCATGAAAGACGTCATCTGAGGCTGAGCCAGTGACGTAGGCGGTTTTGTGACGAAATGAGTAAAAGTTCAAAGTTCAAGGTCACGGTGAAGTTTTTTTAAAAAAATCTACCTCGCACTCGTAAAACGATTGTGATTCGATAGTTAATCGATAATAAATATCGAATGAAACAATCGAATGAAGCAATCGAATGATACGAGTGCGAGGTAGTACAATTACAAATATTACTTTATTTACAATAATTCATGTTTACAATAGTTCCCCGTTGTTCGTTGTCATCGATGTTGTTGATCCGGACGAGTTGCGGCCATCACTTCGCTTTCTGAAGAAAGACGGTAGATACTTCGATCCCTGCGCAGAGTCCATGTTGTGTTTTTGACACCTATCTGTTCTGTTAGGTGTTTGCATTTCATTGCTGTCAGGAGGAAAGAATACGTGACGGCAATGAAATAGAAACATCTATCAGACCTTGAGTGAAATGATATTGTTATTTTGTGAAGAGCGTCTCGGAGAGCTCGATGTTCACCGGTCGAGAGCCGGAGGTGTACTGACTATTCGCTAGCTAGCGTTCTGGTATCAAACAAAATGGTGGGGGTAAAAGTGTAGTAGAACAAAGCAGATGGTGGACGGCAGATGGGTGGCGGCAGGTGGCAAGTGTGCGGCAGATGGTAGTCCCCCACTACACCAGTCCCCCCACTACACCAGTCTTCCCACCAAGTTTTACATCGCACAATAACTAGTTTACATGTGTTAGTTAGGGTTTAGCTCTTAGACTGTCAAGACCTTACCTCCGTTGTAACGAGAAATAAAGAAATTATTTAGATTTGACCTTCAAAATAGTTATTTTTTGCCTAATACTGCTATACCCTTGGTCGGATCTGAATTATGTTTGCACCAACTTGTTCCTCTGATCAATCTGCGTAATTTGAGTACCCACTTGGCATACGTTAAACTATAAATAAAGAAATTATTTAGATTTGACCTTAAAAATAGTTATTTTTGGCTATTACTGCTATACCCTTGGTCGGATCTGAATTATGTTTGCACCAATTTGTTCCTCTGATCAATCCGCGTAATTTGAGTACCCACTTGGCGTATGTTAAACCAGAAATAAAAACAATTATTTAGATTTGACCTTCAACATAGTTGTTTTTAACTATTACTGATACACCCTTGGTCGGATCTGAATTCTGTAATAACTAAACCTTAATCTCTCCCGAAAAATCAATACATATCTTCCAGTATTTTAAGAAACGAGAATTTTCTGAATTTTCTAAGTCCTCAAGGTCATCTGAACATTTTGCCAAAGCGGGGAATAGAGCAGTAAGTGATTCTCACTTTGACCACAAACTGCTCTATTCCCCGCTCTGTATTAGGAGAAGAGGACTAGTTTAAAGCTCGCAATTATAGGCAATAAACCTGATAACGGAACACTAACCTCTCCCCCGAAAAGTTATCCCCCCCAAAAAAAAAATAAAAGCAAAATGGTCAGTTAACAACAGTCGCGCACTCTGAAACCGCAAGGACGTTCATCGCTGTGTAGGCGTCAGAGTTTTACGAACCGAAGTACAATAATTACCTGACCAAGATCCCCTTAAATTTAACCAAAAATAAGCAAACTGATTGAATCTGTTTCTCGTGAGTAAGGGCTAAGATGGGCAATGTCAACCGGTTTGCGCGCCGTATTGACATAAGGTCGGTTTTCACGCCATACCTTTTTTGTAAGGGGCTAGGAAAAGGATGAGAAACATACTGATTAGTTAAAGTTAATTGTACAAAGACCAACCAAGGACGGTTTTGCAAAGGTCAACAGTATCACTGAAACCCGGTGGGACGTAGACCCAAACACCCGGCGTCAGGCTACTGCGAACCCAAGTTTTGACCCAAGGTCAGTTTTAAAGCGTGAAAGAAAAGTACATATTTCATCAGTAAATAAAACACTTCAAAAACCAACACCAAACACCACAATCAGATACACTAACTACATTTACTAGCAGCAAACTACAAGCTATAATCTAACAAATAAACTAACATGCATAACAAACTAACATGCTAAAGTAGAATCTTTAGTATACAGGGGTACCACCTCTATACTAAAGATGCTATTATAGACAGCTAAGGCGAACAGCTAGCTAGGCTGCCAGCCTGAGACTGTAAGACCACTGCGGTCAGCCCCCCGCTTTTATAGTCGACAGAGGAGCAGGTGGCAGTGGCAGGTGTCGCGGCTCAGGGCGGGCCGTTGGCAGCGCGCCGCTGTCCCAAGCGCCTTTGGCTATTTGAAAACTCAGTAGTAACTGATTAAAAAGTTGTATCGGAGGCTTGTGAGATTTTTATATATTCATATTGTACTTAAAATTAGCTATTCGAAACGTCGACTTGGAGGTCTGTTTGATCGTTCAGCCATTTTATGCTATTTATCAACAGTTTTATATATTATTATATCCTAATATACAATACAAATGTAAATAAGATTCATTAAAATAAGTAGAATTGCAATTCTTTGCTAGTTGACTCTGAAAGAATCTGGTATACTTTTATTCAAATTGTCTTGTCTTGCAAACTAAATTAATATCGCTAGCATTAGGTACTTATCCATCTCTAACACTTTTGAGCAACAGAACACTACATACAAGCTCATTTGACTGTCAATTTTACTTGAAAACTGAAATGACACATCATAAATAAATATTTTGTGGACATACCTTATGAGAGCGATTTGGTTTATTCTGAAAAATGTCTTTGAAAGAATCCTGAAATCCTGTAATCTTGATTAATCTTGATGTGTACAATTGAGATCGTTCATGTTTTACCCTCTTGTCGACAACAGCATTGTTAGCTGATGAATGTAAGTAATTTTCATAAATTATATATGTAATCACTAATTTATGTAACCCGATTATTAATCAATGACGCTCGTGACGGTAATTACTTTATTGCAAATAATGTTAAGTTGCAAACTAAATTAATATCGCTAGCATTAGGTACTTATCCATCTCTAACACTTTTGAGCAACAGAACACTACATACAAGCTCATTTGACTGTCAATTTTACTTGAAAACTGAAATGACACATCATAAATAAATATTTTTGTGGACATACCTTATGAGAGCGATTTGGTTTATTCTGAAAAATGTCTTTGAAAGAATCCTGAAATCCTGTAATCTTGATTAATCTTGATGTGTACAATTGAGATCGTTCATGTTTTACCCTCTTGTCGACAACAGCATTGTTAGCTGATGAATGTAAGTAATTTTCATAAATTATATATGTAATCACTAATTTATGTAACCCGATTATTAATCAATGACGCTCGTGACGGTAATTACTTTATTGCAAATAATGTTAAGTGGATCGATCATTGGCTACTACGTTAGCTATCGAGTCACAGCAGTATCCTCTGTTGGTGATTATTGTAAACTACGACCTCTTTCAATCCTGGCATACACAAAACTGGTTTGAGCAATAACGGTTGAATCTTTAGAGATTTTTTGATTGTCTTTTTGTTTCATTTTTGAAATGTATTAATATGAACCAACAACATAATTGCAAAAGTTATTAGTGATATTCAATACATGCAGAGTCAAACTGTATTCAAGAACGCTTAAATGTAATAACATCTTGGTTCGTTTTTTATTTAGTTTTTTCCAACAGTCATTTATAAGATATTACTCTCAAGAAAACGATACACAATAAAAATTATAATTGACACGTTACAAAGTTCTCGATTTCATTGTTTTAACTATAAATATTGTCTTTTCATTTTTTACCATATTGAAATCTAATTTTCTATAACCGACTCTTAAATGTAATAACATCTTGGTTCGTTTTTTATTTAGTTTTTCCAACAGTCATTTATAGGATACTAGCTGATATACCCGTCCTTCGTACGGGTTGTATATAAATGGTAGATTAACTAAAATTATTAACAACCCACATAATTTGACAATATTAAAATTACATTTTACACTTTTAAAGTAGAGTTAAATTCAAGTTAACGAAATATACTATGGCAGATAATTCGGGTACTGTTGTCAAGTCGAGGAACTGTGTCGGGTAGTGAACGGTGTGGTTTTTTGTGACTCCAAATCGGATTCTTTGGATTCGATTTTAGAAATAAAATAACTCAAGTACAACAAAAATATTAACCCCGATTAATTTAAAATTTAAAATACTTTGATACATTAGTCTTTACATTCCAATAAATTAATAGTAATGTAACGAAACATTTAACTTTAAAAACACTGACAAACTACATAAAAATCACCATTCTTGCCTGGTCCTGTTTTTATTATAATTGTAAATAAACAATTTAAACTTGGGAAAATAGAACGTTCCCGGGGTGCAGCCCGAGGGAATTTTAAGGAAGTGAATAGGCCTATGTGTTGCATGGGTTCAAGATCTACCTTTGGGTAAAGTTTCAGCCCAGTTGGTTAAGTAGTTTTTGCGTTCACCCGGAACATCAGACCGGCAGACAGACAGACAGACAGACAGACAGACAGACAGACAGACAAACAGACAGACAGACAGAAACCACCTCTTCTTTATAATATTATAGATTACTCTCAAGGAAACGATACACAATAATTATCTACATTATAATTGACACGTTACAAAGTTCTTGATTTCATTTTTTTTTTTTTGCTTGCATTTTCCCGCCGTAACACTTACACGCGGGGACACTTTAAAAAAACCAGCATCGCCTCACACTAAACTGCCCATAAAAATGAAACGTACAATTATGATCGGATGCAGGAAGCGTCAGTTACCCGTCATTACGCGGCGGCGGTGGCTGGTCGGTGATAGCGTTTAATTTCTGCAACGATTACATCATGATTGCTGTTGGTTTTTCGCATGTTTAATGAACCAATCGAAGGTGAAACGCAATTGGTGTGTGACATAGCAAATGTGATAACGTGTAATTATTGAGAGTTTTTTTTTAATTTATTTTGGGTAGTCTCAATTAATATATTTTAGTTCTAGGTCATACAATTACATGGTAGGAAACAACTGTTTCATTACTCAAACTGTATAAAATAACGTATTATAAAAAAAAAAACCCAAAATGACTACCTACCGTCAGGAATCGACCTTTACAAACGGCACAAAGCTGCCAGATTATAACATAGCTCTTTAATTGAAAGTCATTAAATGCTCACGAAAATCAAATTCAAACAAATTTATTGTCTCAGGGGACTTCAAATTGGGGAGGACCCTATGCAAATTCCGACATGGATTTACCCCGCCGGAGTGGACAGTTGGACACACCCGGTTAAACAAGTTTCTCAAAGGATTAGCTATTAAGTAAAATTATTACAATACCCCTTGTAAGTATAAATTAGGATGTTATATACTCTTTGAGCTAACGGCCTTTAGTAGTCATTAAATATATCACAAAAAAAAATCAAATTTCTATATAATTTAAACGTACAAGATTTCAAGGAGACGTATGGAAACGTAAAGATTCAGTCATGCTATTTTGTATTGTTTTCACTATGCAAGCCAGACTCTAGACCAATGGTTGG
The DNA here is from genome assembly GCA_963675035.1 of Allygus modestus. Lineage (NCBI taxonomy): Eukaryota > Metazoa > Arthropoda > Insecta > Hemiptera > Cicadellidae > Allygus > Allygus modestus. The sequence goes on along the minus strand of OY776112.1, from coordinate 479,869,105 downwards.
TCCAGAGTAGAGATGACCTAACAATATGTAGCCGCTGACACACATTTACCGCGGCGTCTTATTTTAATCCAAACAAAGCGTATGAAACGGGTCATAACAATGTTAAACCACAAAGCAAATTAGTAATTACCAATTAAAAGTGGTAATCGTGATATAATAATCATAAATAAACTTGATATTAAGGTTACTTCCCCAATAAAAATTGTGTTGAACGACTTAATTCAAGGGCTCAGCTGATTATTACAACTGTCGATTGCTTATTACAATAATTATTTAAAATGTCTTTACGTTTATTACGTGTCTTAATGTGTTAATACCCTCTTATTAGGAAAAATTGTTAATCCATCTTTATCACACATGCTTGTTATTTAAATAAATGGATTCGTTATTGCTACGAATTACAGTATAAATGTGTCCAAAATAAGTTATAACCCTCCGTCGACGGGGTTTTATTGGTAGTATGTCAAGGATCTTAAATATTTTCCAACATTAGCGCAATTTTCATTCTTCGGACTGGTTCCATTGGGCAGTTTAGCTGCTAATAAAGCAAACGACAATACGTGTTGCACTGATAAGCTGGATAGATCACTCCTTGTGACTCTGTAAACAGTTATGCATAGAAGAATGTTATTTAACTTAGTGTTAAAAATGTATACCATCATGTAAAAGAACTTGTTGAAGAAAAATATACATATATATCAACTCAAAGCGGGCTTAAGAAGTTTTTTAGTTTCCTTTTATATAAATATATAATGCCAAAGCCCCTCAGTTGTTTTATAATGTAACTCCATACTATCAGTTATAACTACCTAATCTTAAACAATAAAAAAATCGCGTTGAACTTTTTTCATTCGATAAAATACACAATACATGTCATTTTTCTTTGCAATGAATTAAGCTATATATATTAACTTTTAATTTAAATTTTCGAATAAATAAACATTATCTATCCACCGCATTAATAAAGCGCAATTTAATCCATTAATATTATATACCTTTTTGAAGATGTATAATAACCAAGCACATTTTTATACATTAAAACACCAATAAAATTATAAATTTTTTAACCTAAATATGAAGCAGCTAGACTACCCGTAGATTCAAAACGATATAAAAAGAACACCTTCCAAAAACCACACAGTTAAATAAATCATCAGTTGTTAAACACCTTATCAGTGAAAACTATTCTTATAACTCTAAATGAAATTTCAAATAAATACTTTATAAAGCCTCGATAAGCGACAAACTGAATATAATTGAACAGTATTAGACAAAGTATTTTCTTAACTCTGGGGTCTTTATTATGGTTCTGCATGGTAGTTCAGAAACGATAACATTTACAAAAAAAAAAAACTTTAAACGGGTGACATTTAAGTGTCCATTACAACTTTGATTTTTTCAAGTTCGACCACCATTTTCCAATACGGTTGCTAACTTTAAAATATCTTATTTAACATCGTGTTTTTTTGTTGTTGAACAAAATAGTTTAATACCTATTGCAAAAGCTTGGAAAATATCTTGTTTTACATGTGTATAATCATTAACGTGTAATTCGAATGTAATCGGACGTCAAACTACATTATTCAAAATTAGATTTATATTAAAATAAAATATATAATTAAAACTATTAAAAGTTTTACCTTACTTGACTCTGCTTTTTTGTAATGTCCTAGAAATGTTTGTAAACTACAAATCTGATTTAATTTTCTTTGTTTTATGTTGGTTCTTAAACGACTCAGTTAACAGAAGATGTAATAAAGTTTGTTTGAGAAAATACAATAAATGTACTATTTCTCGACCTAGTCTTTTCTTTTTTTTTCAACTATTACTATTGGTTTCACAAGGTACCAAATTAACCTTGTGTGGTCCTTCAAACAGTCTTAAGCTATAAACCCCTCAATATACAATCTTAGCAAATTATAAGATCCCCTCAACCACATGTAATTAGAATAATCGTATTACCTTGTCAATTTTCTGGCTGTGCAGTTGCACCGCAAAACAGGTTTTATGTTGCGGAGAAGGTGAATGTTTAACCTCATTTTTATGAGTAAGAAATTGGTACTTATCATGCAACCGGTACTTTAACAGCAACCACATCCTGTACTATATGCACTATATATATGCGTGTTTCAACTTTTCTCCGCAATCAATCACGATGGTGCACACGTGCTCGATCTGCGGCAACGTATTTTCGCGTAGTGATCACCTCCGTCGCCATTTGGTCACCGTGCATGCTGATGGACGACTTTCTTTTCATTCCTGTCCCGTTTGCGGCAAATTGTTTCAAAGACGGGATAAGATGTTGAGACATTTGAACATACATGCACGGGGACCTTATACCGACGGAGTTGCGAGCACTTCGCAAAGTACCATTGCCGGCTCTGCAGTCAGCTCTGAATCAGCACCGCTGACCGGCCCCGCTCAAGCAGCCTCTGCAGGAAGACTGATTGGTAAGTTGTTTAATTTTTAATGAAAGTAACTTATATATATATATATATATATATATATATATATATAAATAAAGGCAAAGCCCTGGCTGACTTACTGACTGACTCACTGACCTACTGTCTTAGCTGTGTGTATGTGTCTGTGTGTGTGTGTGTGTGTGTGTGTGTGTGTGTGTGTGTGTGTGTGTGTGTGTGTGTGTGTGTGTGTGTGTGTGTGTGTGTGTGTGTGTGTGTGTGTGTGTGTGTGTGTGTGTTCCATGTAGATAGAGAGCTGACAATTTGTACACTGATTCTTTAGGTATAAAATAGTTTTTATTAATAAATTTTTTTCAAACATTTATTTATATAGACGCAATTTTGTTTGTGTACCTTTAAACATTCATGTTAAATGTTAATGTTAGATGTTATAATGTTAACTATTAAATGTTGTTTAAAGTTAAATGTTAATCAAATAAGTATTACGGATACAATTTTCAACTGTTTTAGCGAATTTCCCCTATAAGGGAATAAACTATTACCGTAGGTCTCATGGTAAGACTTAAACCCGGGACCATAATAACTTTTTGTTTTGAGGTTCCCAGATGGCAAAAAACTAATAAGATAAAAACTTTGAATTTTACAAATAAAAGTAATATATCCATTTTTAAGTTTCTTAAAAAATTCAAGTAATCAATTTACAGTTATGGTTGATTTGATTTTTTCTAATATGAATATAAATAAGTATATTTGTTTAGTGTTAGCGGTTGTAATTTTAAACATAAAATAGTTTTTATTAATAAATTATTTTTTATTTTTTTTTGTTTTTTGTATACAATTATTTATATAAAAGCAGAGTTCTTGTTTGTGTACCTTTAGACATTTAAGATTCAGATGTTAATCAAATAAGAACTATGGTAATGTAATCCTATGTTCATCGTTTAGTCGCACATGTGGTACTCTCCAAACAATCTTGTCTAATGTTAATTTGAGGTTCCCAGATGGCAAAAAACTAATAAGATAAAAACTTTGAATTTTACAAATAAAAGTAATATATCCATTTTTAAGTTTCTTAATAAATTCAAGTAATCAATGAGACAGTTATGGTTGATTTGGTTTTGATTTTTCTAATATGAATATAAATAAATATATTTGTTTGGTGTTAGCGGTTGTAATTTCAAACATAAAATAGTTTTTATTAATAAATTATTATTATTTTTATACAATTATTTATGTAGAAGCAGAGTTCTTGTTTGTGTACCTTTAGACATTTAAGATTTTGATGTTAATCAAATAAGAACTACGGATACAGTTTTCAACTGTTTTAGCGAATTTCCCCTATAAGGGAATAAACTATTACCGTAGGTCTCATGGTAAAACTTAAGCCTGGGACTAATAACTTTTTGTTTTGAGGTATCCAGATGGCAAAAAAAAAACACTATTTGTTCAAATATATAAATAAAGGTTTTGTCTTGCTCTGCACAAATTAGAACTTTTTTATACTCTCTAATGTTGATGATAAAAAATGCTTTATTCACAAGTTATGTTAGTTTTATCTTATTTTTGATCAGGTACATCATCGGCCTCTACCGTATGCTACCCTGCGGTCCAGAGTCACGAAAACACAAACAAATTAATCGGTAAGTGTTTTTTTTTTTTAATTGTTGTTGTTTTTAACACTGATTTATCTATATATAAAAGCAGATTTCTTGTCTGCGCACCGTACGGATAAACTAAGGCATACAAATTTCAACTGTTATTTCAAATGTCGCCTAGACTATAATAAGTTTTTTTGTTTTGTGGTCTCCGGATATTAAAAACACTAATTGTTCAAATTTATATATCTATGTATGTATATATCTATGTATGTATGTATGTATGTTCGTTAACACATAAACTTGAGTAAAAAAAAAAAAAACGTGCGATTTTGGCTCAAATGTGTAAATTGACATTATTGAAACTAACTAAGGAAAATTCAAAAATTAGAACTTTTTTAATACCCTCTAATGTTGATGATAAAAAATGCTTTATTCACAAGTTATGTTAGTTTTTATTTTATTTTTGATCAGGTACATCATCGGCCCCTACCGTATGCCACCCTGCGGTCCAGGGTCCCAAAAACACAAACAAACCGGTTGGTAAGTGTTTTTTGTTGTTGTTTTCAAACACTAATTTAATTTATCTCTATGTAACAGGTAGTAATGAGATAAAAACTTTGAATTTTACAATTAAAAGTAACATAGACCTGTCCATTTTTAAGTTTTATATTAAAAAATTGTAGTAATCAATCTAATATAAAATGAGACAGTTATGGTTGATTTGGTTTTGATTTTTATAATATGAAAGAACTATTAGTTTTGCAAAAAGAATATATATATAAATATATATATATATATATATTTTTTTTTTTGTTCGGCTTTAGCGGTTGTGAGACCAAACAAAGTTCCAGCGCGCTGGTTTACCCAAGAATACATGGAGCAGGCTGAACGACTAGAAAGACGACTCCAAAGGGCACGTAGACGAGAAGAAAGACGAATTCGTCATCAAGCCCTGGAGCTCATCGATCCTCAACCAGGTCCTAGTGGGGTCCGTCATTCTCGTTCTGGACCGAGGAGGGACCCCCAGCCTGCTCCAAGTGTGATACCGATAATATTTATCGATAGCGATTCTGATTAATCCTAGGTATGTATTACTATTATGTAGGTATAGGATAGTGATTCTTTTTTTTTAACACAGGGCGAAAGTTATATATTTATTCTATATTATTAAGTAAAACCTATGATAATTAAAAAAAAAAATTTAAAATTTACAAATAAAAGTAATAACTCCATTTTTTAAGAATTAAGGAATAAATCTAAGTTAAATAAAAAAAACCTTCTTATTCTGAAATAAAACTATTAATTTTGCAACAAAAAAAAAAAAACAATATATATATATGAACGTTTTTTACTGAGCTAAGACGTGTTTTGCCGGCGGGCCGGTCACGGTTCAAGACATTGCTAGTCAGTGACTAACAATTAATGAAAACCCAGTGTTTTGGGGTCTCCGGATATTAAAAACACTAATTGTTCAAATTTATATATCTATGTATGTATATATCTATGTATGTATGTATGTATGTTCGTTAACACATAAACTTGAGTGAAAAAAAAAACGTGCGATTTTGACTCAAATGTGTAAATTGACATTATTGAAACTAACTAAGGAAAATTCAAAAATTAGAACTTTTTTAATACCCTCTAATGTTGATGATAAAAAATGCTTTATTCACAAGTTATGTTAGTTTTTATTTTATTTTTGATCAGGTACATCATCGGCCCCTACCGTATGCCACCCTGCGGTCCAGGGTCCCGAAAACACAAACAAACCGGTCGGTAAGTGTTTTTTGTTGTTGTTTTCAAACACTAATTTAATTTATCTCTATGTAACAGGTAGTAATGAGATAAAAACTTTGAATTTTACAATTAAAAGTAACATAGACCTGTCCATTTTTAAGTTTTATATTAAAAAATTGTAGTAATCAATCTAATATAAAATGAGACAGTTATGGTTGATTTGGTTTTGATTTTTATAATATGAAAGAACTATTAGTTTTGCAAAAAGAATATATATATAAATATATATATATTTTTTTTTTTTTTTTGTTCGGCTTTAGCGGTTGTGAGATCAAACAAAGTTCCAGCGCGCTGGTTTACCCAAGAATACATGGAGCAAGTCTATGGTTTTTCTTATAAGGGACTCAATACAATATGATATTATGCTTGTTTAAAATAGTTATAAAGCTAGTCAGAATTAAAATATTGTGTTTTTTATTGCTTCAGTGTTTCATAATTAAATTTTGATTTGTAAATATAATAATAATAATTTACTAAATAAATTAACTTATCCTATTATTGATTTAGACAATTGTTCATTGTAAATATTATTTACCAAATAGAATATAAAATTTATAAGCTATTTAAAAAGATTAGTTGTTTTGGGATTTTTTAGCAATTGTGATACCTTATCCGCTGCCTTGAAAACCTATTTGTGCAAATTTGATTGGGCGGTGGGACAACCCAGCCTGAACAAAACTATTTTGGTGAGTGACTTATCTTTTTTAACCTGAACCTAAACTTACATAGGGTTTCTTCTTGTCCTCAGACCATTATTTCTCAAGTAGTGATTTCCCATGTTATTCTTATGAGGGACTCAATATAATATGATATTATGCTTGTTTACTAAAGTCTATTAATTTAACTTGGTAAGTACTTTCCCCTAGTTAGGATTCGCTATTGTTAACATGCGTGCTCCTTTCCCCTTGGATAGTAAGAGAAGGATTAACCTGCCCGATTTCTCCCACAACATGGGGTCAGTCTCGTTATAGCAACCTTGCATACTCACACCCACGAGAGCTTTATGGTAAATTTAAATGAAAAGCTTTATTAGAAATTCGCAGAGTATGCATGTTTGCTGCAAAGGGTATTTTTATCACATGTTGAGTAAATAAATCTTGTAACGTTTAAACCAATGTTGTTTTTAAGCATTAAAAAGCGGTAAATTAAGCATTTATTTATAAACACCCCCCGTTACATACTCAGCGAATTTCCATTGCATATTTTTTACCTTACTACCACATGAAGCCACTTACCAAGTATCATTACAATATATTTATAAAGTTATAGCTACCTTGCATACTTACACCCACGGGAGCTTTGTGGTAAATTTAAATAAAAAGCTTTATCGGAAATTCGCAGAGTATGCATGTTTGCTGCAAAGGGTATTTTTATCACATGTTGAGTAAATAAATCTTGTAACGTTTAAACCAATGATGTTTTTAAGCATTAAAAAGCGGTAAATTAAGCATTTACTAATCAAATGTTATTATATCTATAATTTAAGAAAATGAATCACTTAAGTAAACTCAGTAAAAATTTGAATTTTCGGAAAAGTGGCGCCATCCGATGGTGGAGGTCTAAACTATACGTGTTGATTGAAAGTACTGTATGTTGTTATCGTTCGTTTTAATAACAAATGTTTTGTTTACAACTAAAGAAACTTTTTGTTGGGTACAAACCTGCTCGGATTTGAGCAACAAAACAACTAGTGTTAAAATATTAATTGGTAGTACATTCACCTTAGTAATTAATATGTGAGTATAGGATCGTGATTCAAGTAACATCAAATAGCTCAGTGTTCTATCAACTAATGAAATCGTATTAAAACTAGGTAAAATCCTTTTATTATAACAAAGGGTCTCCGGTACGCGATGCTAATACGCGATGCCGGTACGCTAAACGCTGTACTAAGGTTGCGACCGAACCGGATTTTGCTATATCATTAAAACAGGTTTATTTTTTGGAAAGCGCAGAGGGGCCCTGTGGATCAGAAGTTAAAGATATTGTTAGTGTCGGTTGTGGTCCCTGTTCGATCCCATCTGCTATTTTGTCGCTTATTATTAAAGTGTACTATTGAAGTGTATTATTGTTGTGTTGTGTTGTGTTGTGTGTGTGTGTGTGTGTGTGTGTGTGTGTGTGTGTGTGTGTGTGTGTGTGTGTGTGTGTGTGTGTGTGTGTGTGTGTGTGTGTGTGTGTGTGTGTGTTATTGAGTAACGCAAACTTTCGTAGTGTTGACAGTGACATTAAAGTTTCCAGTTGTACAAGGTTACTCGAATATTCTTGGACTGCTCATAAAAAGAGGAAACTTAACACAGCAAATACCAATAATTATTATTTTTGTAAATAACTTAGTTTAGCCTATTATTGTATCAAATTTAAAAAAGAATATAAGATTTGAAAACTATTTAAAGGATTCATTGTTTAGGGATTTTACGTTGGGATCTACGGCTGGTGATCTACAACCTGATCTACACTCTGTATGGTGTCTTGAAAATGCATTCCTGCAACTTCGAGATTTGTCGGGTAGTGGGACATCTCAACCTGAATCGGTATTTCTCCGCGCAACCTTATCGTGAACACAATCAAATCGGACTGGATATTCAGACGAGGTACAAGACTATTTTGGTGAGTGTCTTATCTTATTAACTTGAACCCGGTTTTATATGGATCTTCTTCTGACACTCCAACCATTGTTTCTCAAGTAATGGTAGTGTATGTCTTATTAGCAGACTCCTTCAGTTGTTTATTCAGTGGAAGGAGATATTTAGTTTAAGTCTTGTTTATTGACATTAATCAAGGGTAATATTTTTTTAAGGGAGATAATTAAATTGAGTTATTTTATTTGTATATTATGTTATATGTCTAATATGGGTTGGAGTCGTAAATATTGCCTGATATTGATGACATTATTGGAGCGATCCATTGTAATATAAATTATATTATTCTAAAAATCTGAACACTTGTTTAGTAGAGTACAGGATTGTTAACTACATCATGTATTTTCAAGCCTTAATAGTGTTTGAGAGTTATTTGATTGCAAAGTCAGCTACATGATTTTTATTTTTGTACAGTAATATTAAGTTTATTTAAGAGGCAAAAACGGTACAACAAGTACATCATGTATTTTTAAGCCTTATAATGTTTGAGAGTTATTTGATTGCAAGTTTAAAGTTTTAAGCCTACCCTGCCAACAAATCTTTACTTCAATAATTTTTTTTTTTTTTTTTTTAGCACTGACCACGGTATTTTATGCTATATGTTGTGCTGATTGATTGTCATTAAATATTGCAATTTTTTTTATGAAAATCCATCAATCACTTATTAATTGCGTAAATAAAGTGTTTCTTTGCTAGCTTCAGTAATAGCACAATATTTAACTTCAAGAGTTGAAAGAGGTGTGCTCTATTGTTTTCTTGAAGCAAAGCAATATCCCACAATTTCACTGCTCAAAATTTATTTAACCTTTTATTAATAGGCAAGCACACAACTGCCCCTCTTTTTTCTTAACTGTTATGCATCGTAGGAGAAATTCGCGCATACCGTTAGGAAGGTATTGCTTTGTAAATGATCAGAAACCCATTATAATTTACATAGCCCCTCATACCTACGCCCCACAAATCTTTGAATATATTTAGTTTATTAAATTTGCTACATATCAAATTATAATTATGAGAAATGCAAGTTTTTGTTATGTATCGAAACCAAGCTCAACATTTTTCACTCACACATATTATTTTATTGCCCCAAGAATTTACAATAAACTTCCAAATAATAATGTTAAAACTTTGGTAAATCACACGAAATTCATAAAAAAAGGTTAGACAATGGTTGAAGGGTTTTAAAAATGTTGATGTTTTATTACAAATAATGCTTTAGTTATGTTAAGAACACTACAAAATTATTTTAACAAAATTGGATATTTGGAGTTTGGTTTAGTAATATTATAATACGTATTTTTATAAGTTATTCTATTATGTTATTATACTTACAATTCAAAATACTTACATATAGCACAATATTTCATGTTAATAACCTGTACACAGAATGTAATGCATGTATTTGTTAGCTCCTAAAATCTTTGAAAGCATATATATATATATATATTTTTTTATGTAAAGGAACCTCTAAACGGACATTATGTCTTAGGGGTCTTATTTATTTAATTTTTCTGCTCAAAAATTCGTTTTAATGGTTCAGCCTGGTTTTAATTTTTTGTATGAAAGATGATTGATTGTGAATTTTGTAATATTTATGTGTGTAAAAATAAACATTTATTTATTTATTTACTTACCTCGGATTATTGAACAAACTATATGTTCTATCAAAATAACATAAAAAGGAAACTTTTGATGATTCTAAAATTTTCAATATGTAAAGAAAAAACTTAAAAGATAACCCCTTGAGTGGTATATACTTTTAAAAGGCGCACAAAAAGAAGAAGAATGGCACAAGTTAGGGGTTTATGGCTTGGTTCTATCGAACACAGCGTTCAATTGAATTTTTTGAATTTTAAAACGTCATTATGTGTAGCACTTATTCACCAAAAACATTTCGAAATAATAAGATTTTTCCATGGGAACGTTTACGTAATCAAGCCATTTATCTTTTAGTGAGTGAACAAGTTTAATCCCATCCCCCAAAAAACAGGAATTTTTGGGGCTAAGTAAAAAAAAAAAAAGTTAAATAGCAACCCTAACTAAGTAATACCTCTTTTTTAAAGGTCTTAATATTAGAAGATGAATGGTGCAAATTAGATGCCTCTACGATGATCCTGTAAATCATAACAGCTTATTAAATATAATTGTAAAATTTGACATTTAATAAGCTGCCATGTTTTAGGGGAGGATCATTGTAGATACCTTTAGTTTGCACCATTCATCGGTTGATTGGACTGTTAACATATTCACACAACAATCTTGGGAAATGACGGTTAAAAATTGTTATACATCTTAACTTGTACACAGAATGTAATGCATGTATCTGTTAGCTCCTAAAATCTTTGAAAGCATATATATATATATATTTTTTTTTTTTATGTAAAGGAACCTCTAAACGGACATTATGTCTTAGGGGTCTTATTTATTTAATTTTTCTGCTCAAAAATTCGTTTTAATGGTTCAGCCTGGTTTTAATTTTTTGTATGAAAGATGATTGATTGTGAATTTTGTAATATTTATGTGTGTAAAAATAAACATTTATTTATTTATTTACTTACCTCGGATTATTGAACAAACTATATGTTCTATCAAAATAACATAAAAAGGAAACTTTTGATGATTCTAAAATTTTCAATATGTAAAGAAAAAACTTAAAAGATAACCCCTTGAGTGGTATATACTTTTAAAAGGCGCACAAAAAGAAGAAGAATGGCACAAGTTAGGGGTTTATGGCTTGGTTCTATCGAACACAGCGTTCAATTGAATTTTTTGAATTTTAAAACGTCATTATGTGTAGCACTTATTCACCAAAAACATTTCGAAATAATAAGATTTTTCCATGGGAACGTTTACGTAATCAAGCCATTTATCTTTTAGTGAGTGAACAAGTTTAATCCCATCCCCCAAAAAACAGGAATTTTTGGGGCTAAGTAAAAAAAAAAAAAGTTAAATAGCAACCCTAACTAAGTAATACCTCTTTTTTAAAGGTCTTAATATTAGAAGATGAATGGTGCAAATTAGATGCCTCTACGATGATCCTGTAAATCATAACAGCTTATTAAATATAATTGTAAAATTTGACATTTAATAAGCTGCCATGTTTTAGGGGAGGATCATTGTAGATACCTTTAGTTTGCACCATTCATCGGTTGATTGGACTGTTAACATATTCACACAACAATCTTGGGAAATGACGGTTAAAAATTGTTATACATCTTAACTTGTACACAGAATGTAATGCATGTATCTGTTAGCTCCTAAAATCTTTGAAAGCATATATATATATATATTTTTTTTTTTTATGTAAAGGAACCTCTAAACGGACATTATGTCTTAGGGGTCTTATTTATTTAATTTTTCTGCTCAAAAATTCGTTTTAATGGTTCAGCCTGGTTTTAATTTTTTGTATGAAAGATGATTGATTGTGAATTTTGTAATATTTATGTGTGTAAAAATAAACATTTATTTATTTATTTACTTACCTCGGATTATTGAACAAACTATATGTTCTATCAAAATAACATAAAAAGGAAACTTTTGATGATTCTAAAATTTTCAATATGTAAAGAAAAAACTTAAAAGATAACCCCTTGAGTGGTATATACTTTTAAAAGGCGCACAAAAAGAAGAAGAATGGCACAAGTTAGGGGTTTATGGCTTGGTTCTATCGAACACAGCGTTCAATTGAATTTTTTGAATTTTAAAACGTCATTATGTGTAGCACTTATTCACCAAAAACATTTCGAAATAATAAGATTTTTCCATGGGAACGTTTACGTAATCAAGCCATTTATCTTTTAGTGAGTGAACAAGTTTAATCCCATCCCCCAAAAAACAGGAATTTTTGGGGCTAAGTAAAAAAAAAAAAAAGTTAAATAGCAACCCTAACTAAGTAATACCTCTTTTTTAAAGGTCTTAATATTAGAAGATGAATGGTGCAAATTAGATGCCTCTACGATGATCCTGTAAATCATAACAGCTTATTAAATATCATTGTAAAATTTGACATTTAATAAGCTGCCATGTTTTAGGGGAGGATCATTGTAGGTACTTTTAGTTTGCACCATTCATCGGTTGATTGGACTGTTAACATATTCACACAACAATCTTGGGAAATGACGGTTAAAAATTGTTATACATCTTAACTGCTTGTTAATTGTTGCGTTTACAAAGAAGTGTTTTTTAAAATGAATGTCTTTTATCTTGTGATTTCATCTTTAATTTTAGTATATTCTGGAGTTTTATTCAAAATTAAGTTCACTGACATATGCTTCTTCCACATGATGATATATTGTTTCACTGCATTATATCAAATGAATATGGGGAAGTGACATTAATTTGAAAAGTTTGTATAATCAGTGAAAACAAGTCTTAACGTTGTACAAGTAGTTTTGTTCATGTTAGTAACTTTTGAAGAGCCCCTCGGATGTTCCCTTTCAAATATAAGCCTGACTAACTTACAGTATATTTTGTACCATTGACATTTAAAAACAAATCCATAAATGTGTCCCTAGTTTTGTGTATGCCAGGATTGAAAGAGGTTGTAGTTTACAATAATCACCAACAGAGCATACTGCTGTGACTCGATAACTAACGTAGTAGCCAATGATCGACCATCTTAACATTATTTGCAATAAAGTAATTACCGTCACGAGCGTCATTGATTAATAATCGGGTTACATAAATTAGTGATTACATATGTAATTTATAAACATTTATTTTATTTAACCTTTTATTAATAGGTAAGCACACAACTGCCCCTCTTTTTTCTTAACTGTTATGCATCGTAGGAGAAATTCACGCATACCGTTAGGAAGGTATTGCTTTGTCAAATGATCAGAAACCCATTATAATTTACATAGCCTCTCAGACCTACGCCCCACAAACCTTTGAATATATTTAGTTTATTAAATTTGCTACATATCAAATTATAATTACTATGAGAAATGCAAGTTTTTGTTATGTATCGAAACCAAGCTCAACATTTTTCACTCACACATATTATTTTATTGCCCCAAGAATTTACAATAAACTTCCAAATAATAATGTTAAAACTTTGGTAAATCACAAGAAATTCATAAAAAGAGGTTAGACAATAATTGAAGGGTTTTAAAAATGTTGATGTTTTATTACAAATAATGCTTTAGTTATGTTAAGAACACTACAAAATTATTTTAACAAAATTGGATATTTGGAGTTTGGTTTAGTAATATTTTAATACGTATTTTTATAAGTTATTCTATTATGTTATTATACTTACAATTCAAAATACTTACATATAGCACAATATTTCATGTTAATAACCTGTCAATTATAATGTAGATAATTATTGTGTATCGTTTCCTTGAGAGTAATATCCTATAAATAACTGTTGGAAAAACTAAATAAAATACGAACCAAGATGTTATTACATTTAAGCGTCGGTTATAAAAAATTAAATTTCAATATGGGCAAAAAAATGAAAAGACAAAATTTATAGTTAAAACAAAACAGTTTCAATACTACGTTAAGTGCGCATGGTTCGCACTATCACATAAAGCCATTCACCAAGTTTGATAAAAAAATTAAATAAAAATATATCAGCAAAAAGACGTTTAAAATCGAAATTGATGAATTTCAGTAGTATGCTGTTTTAAATTAATTATTTACAGTGTATTAGGGCGATTTTAGTCATTTTGTTGTGATTTATGTATATCTGTCAGTCTTCTGAAAAAACGGTAAACATATAATTTGACTGCTAAATAGTCTATAAAAAGCTAGAAATGAACATTCTTACTTGTATTTTCTCTGTTAGGAGGTCTGTAGATGTAAAATGACAAAAGTAAGTGTTTTTTCGTAACAGATTATCTGTGATATTTCTTTAGAATTGTTCATTGATAATATAAAATACTTTATTGATGGAATAAATAAATTATAGTTTTCATCCAACCAAACTGTTTTTTGTTTAGTACAGATATAATAAAACTATCATTTGATTCTTAAGGAGTTGAGACTCTTAGAAGACTTATTCTAAAACCATCTCGCTATATTTATTTTTTTTTTTATTAGTCTTCAGAGAGCAATATGCATTTTTGTTTTGTTTTATTAACTTGATTTATTCTCTGAAATATTTTTCTCCTATCTGTTGATGACTGTTTTTTAATAACATTCAACATTGTTTAAGTTTAATGTGTTGTAAATATAGATAGGTGTTCAGTGTTTTAAGCTAGTGAATAAACCATTGTAAATATTTGTTAAACTAGTAATCACTTCTTAATTATGAAAATGTTGATTGTTTGGAGGTTTAGTTGAGAGTTTTTATTTCTGCTGTTTGTGTACTTTTGAGCATTTGCTAATCACAGTTGTCTGTACAAAGAGGTCTTTAGTTATCTACAGTAGTTCCTGTGATGTGTACAATTTGTACTAAACTGTAATGCTAGTTTAATTATCCCACATGTAATGTATGTATGTATAAGAACTTTATAAGTTTCCTTGTTTATCTATTTTCTAAAATTACATGATTAAAAATTATTGTTAGTTTGAATACAATTTTTTAGTCAACTTATTTTTGTTGTGCTCCTTTCCCCTTGGATAGTAAGAGAAGGATTGACCTGCCCGATTTCTCCCACAACATGGGGATAAAGTGCCACTTCGGGTTACATAAATTAGTGATTACATATGTAATTTATGAAAATTACTTACATTCATCAGTTAACAATGCTGTACTCATTTGAATGAATCTTATTTACATTTGTATTGTATATTAGGATATAATAATAATATATAAAACTGTTGATAAATAGCGTAAAATGGCTAAACGTTCAAACGGCCATCCAGAACACGGTTAACTCCATAAAACGCTTAATGTTAGTCTGATCTAGTCGGCGATTTGAATAGCTAATTTTAATTACAATATGAATATATAAAAATCTCACAAGCCTCCGATACAAATTTTTAATCAGTTTACTACTGAGCTTTCGAATAGCCAGAGGCGCTTGGGACAACGGCGCGCTGGCACCGGCCCGCCCTGAGCCGTAACACCTGCCGTAACATCTGCTCCTCTGTCGACTATAAATGCGAGGGTCTGGCCGCAGTATTCTCACAGTTTCAGGCTGGCAGCCTAGCTAGCTGTTCGCCTTAGCTGTCTGTAATAGCATCTTTAGTATAGAGGTGGTACCCCTGTATACTAAAGATTCTACCTTAGCATGTTAGTTTGTTATGCATGTTAGTTTGTTTGTTAGATTATAGCTTGTAGTTTGCTGCTAGTAAATGTAGTTAGTGTATCTGATTGTGGTGTTTGGTGTTGGTTTTTGAAGTGTTTTATTTACTGATGAAATATGTACTTTTCTTTCACGCTTTAAAACTGACCTTGGGTCAAAACTTGGGTTCGCAGTAGCCTGACGCCGGGTGTTTGGGTCTACGTCCCACCGGGTTTCAGTGATACTGTTGACCTTTGCAAAACCGTCCTTGGTTGGTCTTTGTACAATTAACTTTAACTAATCAGTATGTTTCTCATCCTTTTCCTAGCCCCTTACAAAAAAGGTATGGCGTGAAAACCGACCTTATGTCAATACGGCGCGCAAACCGGTTGACATTG
This sequence comes from Allygus modestus, assembly GCA_963675035.1. Classification (NCBI taxonomy): domain Eukaryota; kingdom Metazoa; phylum Arthropoda; class Insecta; order Hemiptera; family Cicadellidae; genus Allygus; species Allygus modestus. The sequence continues at coordinate 479,853,072 of OY776112.1, read as the reverse complement.
CCCATCTTAGCCCTTACTCACGAGAAACAGATTCAATCATTTTGCTTATTTTTGGTTAAATTTAAGGGGATCTTGGTCAGGTAATTATTGTACTTCGGTTCGTAAAACTCTGACGCCTACACAGCGATGAACGTCCTTGCGGTTTCAGAGTGCGCGACTGTTGTTAACTGACCATTTTGCTTTTATTTTTTTTTTTGGGGGGATAACTTTTCGGGGGAGAGGTTAGTGTTCCGTTATCAGGTTTATTGCCTATAATTGCGAGCTTTAAACTAGTCCTCTTCTCCTAATACAGAGCGGGGAATAGAGCAGTTTGTGGTCAAAGTGAGAATCACTTACTGCTCTATTCCCCGCTTTGGCAAAATGTTCAGATGACCTTGAGGACTTAGAAAATTCAGAAAATTCTCGTTTCTTAAAATACTGGAAGATATGTATTGATTTTTCGGGAGAGATTAAGGTTTAGTTATTACAGAATTCAGATCCGACCAAGGGTGTATCAGTAATAGTTAAAAACAACTATGTTGAAGGTCAAATCTAAATAATTGTTTTTATTTCTGGTTTAACATACGCCAAGTGGGTACTCAAATTACGCGGATTGATCAGAGGAACAAATTGGTGCAAACATAATTCAGATCCGACCAAGGGTATAGCAGTAATAGCCAAAAATAACTATTTTTAAGGTCAAATCTAAATAATTTCTTTATTTATAGTTTAACGTATGCCAAGTGGGTACTCAAATTACGCAGATTGATCAGAGGAACAAGTTGGTGCAAACATAATTCAGATCCGACCAAGGGTATAGCAGTATTAGGCAAAAAATAACTATTTTGAAGGTCAAATCTAAATAATTTCTTTATTTCTCGTTACAACGGAGGTAAGGTCTTGACAGTCTAAGAGCTAAACCCTAACTAACACATGTAAACTAGTTATTGTGCGATGTAAAACTTGGTGGGAAGACTGGTGTAGTGGGGGGACTGGTGTAGTGGGGGACTACCATCTGCCGCACACTTGCCACCTGCCGCCACCCATCTGCCGTCCACCATCTGCTTTGTTCTACTACACTTTTACCCCCACCATTTTGTTTGATACCAGAACGCTAGCTAGCGAATAGTCAGTACACCTCCGGCTCTCGACCGGTGAACATCGAGCTCTCCGAGACGCTCTTCACAAAATAACAATATCATTTCACTCAAGGTCTGATAGATGTTTCTATTTCATTGCCGTCACGTATTCTTTCCTCCTGACAGCAATGAAATGCAAACACCTAACAGAACAGATAGGTGTCAAAAACACAACATGGACTCTGCGCAGGGATCGAAGTATCTACCGTCTTTCTTCAGAAAGCGAAGTGATGGCCGCAACTCGTCCGGATCAACAACATCGATGACAACGAACAACGGGGAACTATTGTAAACATGAATTATTGTAAATAAAGTAATATTTGTAATTGTACTACCTCGCACTCGTATCATTCGATTGCTTCATTCGATTGTTTCATTCGATATTTATTATCGATTAACTATCGAATCACAATCGTTTTACGAGTGCGAGGTAGATTTTTTTAAAAAAACTTCACCGTGACCTTGAACTTTGAACTTTTACTCATTTCGTCACAAAACCGCCTACGTCACTGGCTCAGCCTCAGATGACGTCTTTCATGACTCAGCGCATCCGGTCACTCACCGGATGTGACGTCACTTCCGGCGCAAAACCTACAAACCCACACTACTGGCAGTTGTCCCCCGAGTACGGCCCTGTTGCAGCTTTTACCCTTTTCAAAATAATGGTGACCATTCCAATTATTGTTTGATAAATATTTGTTATAAACGGCAAAACATTTTTTAATATTAAAATAGGCATTCAATAATTTAAGGTCATTAAAGAATATATGGAAATTAAAAGATTACTCAATTGCTGAGAAACCTAAAAATATGCAATTTGCTGAATTAAAGATATCGTAATTTCTGGTAACTCAGCCTAAATACGCAATTTGAGTGATTTTAAAAAATTCTGATTCCT